>JBAMCI010000173.1:0-1422500 GCA_037075265.1 Drosophila nigricruria | reverse complement strand
ATTATGTGCTTGCTCTGATTTGCGGTTTGACGCAGTGCCTCCTCCCGCTCTACATATACATATATGTAAACATGACTGCGCTTTTGATGTGCAACTGCTCACATATATATTTACTGCAGCAAATTTAACCTAAGCTGACTTATGTTAGTCTTAAACTTAAACTTGAACATTTCTTTTAATTAAAAAATAAAAACCATGTCTATAAAACTCTAATTAAATTTAAGCTCTTGACGACCTACCAAATCCGCTTAAAATAATAACAAAATAACAATTTGTAGCTGCTCCACGCTAACTGTGGGTCACACTTAGAGTCCTTATCTATGCTAAGCAGAGGTCACACATTTTCTTTGACCTCTTGCCTAGCTTAAGCTTTGCGGTAGGGGTGGGTTAGAAAACCATTAAAGCGACTAGGAATTTAAATTTATTTGTCAAATAAATATAGCCTGAGATAGCCTAATGTAAGCACATTTCAACAATTTCATATCTATAAGACTTATTTAGTTACTATTAGACTTATAAAAAACCATAATGATATATCAAATGTCAAAATCTTCATTTTTACATATTGCAAATGTTTCAGTCTTCGAAATAATTTTATTGTTTACAAACTTGATCAGTTTTCTTAGCAAAATAACCAGTTGAAAATATATTGAACAAATTTAAATGAAATAATTGAAAACGTTGTCTTCGGCCGTGACCGACTGCATGCCAACATCGTCCCAATAGGCGGATCGTATAATTTATAGTTATATCTATAGAGCAGGTCAACAGCGACGGAAATGTTCAATTGATTTTCAAGCTGTAAGAAATCTGCAAAGATCTGAACACTTTATACGTAGAAGCTGCTTACGTGTGTATTCTTAGGAATTTCAAATCTCTAAAGTATATGAAACATTACAAACTAAGAAATTTAATTCAATTTTAAATGAATACATAAATTATAAATTTTGACAATAAAAATATTTAATACAAATTTGATTTTTCGAAAGTTCAATAAAAATGTTCCTAACAATTAACTAATAACACTAACTCATAAATTAGTTAATTCAAAACGTTAGACGTTCTTAATATTGTAAACAATTATTCTATTTAAAAGTCATAAAAATTAATAATATGAATAGGAAAGATATTGTCAGGTACAATAAAAAGTAAAAACTGTAAGTTTAAAGTTCATTATATGTATATGTATGTTACATGTATATTTTCGCCCTTATTTAATATTTACATTTTTTAGTAATAGTTTTAATATGAAAATACCATTGAAAACCAAAATTAAATTGATATTTATAGTTGATTCTATAGTTTAGCTACAAAATAGTTTTAAATTCATCTATATTTTGGCTGTGCTGAAAATTATATTGCAATTTTTTAAAGCTCAAATTTAGCTTAACAAAAACTAACACTGAAATTTTTACCTGCAACTTTAGTGTCTATAGCTTATGCTTTTCATTGGGTATTTGCTTAGGAACCAGATGCCCATTTAAAATTGGAGTATTCATATGGAATTGAAAATCAGTCGCTGTCGTAGACTCGTAACGATGCAAACGCTTAGTACGCGCACTCAGCTCGGCAACAGTTCCCGGAAATTGAATGGGTTTGGTAACCAAATGTGGTTCGGGCACATATAAATCATCGCCTGCAAAAAATCAAACAAATTAGTACGAGTAGCACGAGTCTAAAATAAAAGTCAAGTTTAACCTGGCAGCGCAAACACCATGCCATCGCTGCAAATGTAACCCACTGGCATAAACATTGTGCTGCCCAGTTGACTGCGCTCCGAGGCAAAATGGCATAGCTCCTGATAGTCGTTGATAGAGAACAGGCGTCCGAGCTCATAGATTTGCGGCGGCAAAAAAAAAATTTCATGAGCCTGATGCAAACGCAATAGTTCAAGGGGTGAGCGCCACTGCGAATTGTTTAAATGGTTACATATATAATTGCTAGATATGAATTAATGTTTAGCTTACGAGACACTCCTTGACTTCGGTGGGCTCTGGGAACAGACTGGGCTGTGAGTCCAGAAATACTATATAAAAAACTGTTTCATAACTAAAAGGAAAGATATGTATGTACATTATAAGAAATTTAAAATTTGGATGCCTCGAATGATTTACCCTTTCTTAATAAACGCTGGACTCGCCCAGGCGGACCATTCGTGCAGCGCCCATAAATCGGGAACTACTTTTAATTGCCGACATAGGGCCAAGAAGTCGCTGGGGTTTCTGTGCACACGAGCTTGCCAGGTCTTCAGAGCATCCGGCTCAAGCTGTGCTGCCTGAGCAACTGCAGCCGTTTGATTCAATTGAGCTTGATTGCGACACAGCAGTATGCCCACCTCCTCGAAACACTCACGCAAAGCCGCCAAGCGCAGCGTTATCTCCCTAATCAAGCACAAAGATTAGATACAATTTCCATATACATAGCAGCTGGTGCTTACCGTGCCCAAATTTTTGAACGTTTAAAGAAGCGATCATAGCAACCTGTGCCCTGCGGTGCCAATATAGCTGGCCTTTGTTCGCTGATCAGTACTAGACTTCGTAGCGATGCTTGGGTAACACCAAACTCCTCGAAGTACGTAAGCCAGGCAACGCTCTCATCCGCATCCGCAGCCAGTAATCCGCCAGGAAAAACAGTTTGATTAGTAGCCATGGCTGTTGCATCGCTGCGCTTTAACATGAGCACCTAAGGAGTGTCAGTATTAACAATATAAACAAGAGCAATAGGTTATTCTTATGAGGTTGCCACTCACATTGTAATCCTCGCCAGCTGTTGCGGCGGGTGCCACCACAACAAGGCTCGCCGAGATGCGCCATCTAGAATTCGTATCCGTTGTGCTGCCTTGCATAGCTTTTATTTAATAAATAATAATTTATTTTTACCGTTTCATTTATTTAATTAGTTGCTTAGACAACAACCTGTTGCCAATTGCTGATTGGAATTAACTTATTGCGCCGTCCACAACGATATCGATAGCTATGCGATTATTTTTGTTATCGAATAGCAATAGCTCAAAAGAGAAGTAAAGGGCGGGCGGGCGTACAGCCGCACCTAAATACCTTAATTGTTATTTGTTTATGATTGCGAAAATTTCGAAAATGATATGAATAGCATATATATATTTAGTAGATACTTTAACCTCATTTCCATACACTTTAATTTAATTTAAAAATATTTTAGTCAGCCAAGCAGTTAGCTGAACGACCGATTAACCCATGCATAATCTAATAGCCTGCCCTCGCTACTATTAAGTAAAGTATTTGCATTCAGCGTGTTCCCAAGTACACACATACATACACAGATGAATTTATATATTTAATCAGCTTACGACATTTAATGTATTTCTGGCTTTATTTAATGTGGATTTACAGACCATTTATGATCAGTGCCAGGGTTTTTGTGTTTCTCTTTACTACATGTTTAAGCATACAATTTGGTGCACAATTTTGACTTTAATATACCAACAATAGTGTTTACCTTTTTTTTTGATATTTTTTTCTTTTTTTTAGACATACATATAAATCTTATAACATAGTTTTCCATTAGAACTAAATGTTTTTACAGCTTGCCTAAGCCAGTGTGGGTGTAAGGGGCTCGTGTGTGTGTGTGTGTGTGTGTTTGGGTGTAAAATTGAAACTAGATTGCCAAGTCGAACGCCACCTGTCGCCTTTTGTGCTAATCATCGTTAAGCAGCAAAAGTTTTCCATGCCTTCCGTACACCTCCCCGTCTCTGATCTAGTTGTCTTTCTTGCTAACACCGTCGATATTCTCATCCTCATCGTTGCTATCGTTATCATAGTTCGTCGGCTGCTCGCCATTACGCAGCAGTTTGCCCACAAAGTCGTATTTCTCCTTGAACTGCATTTCCCAGTCACGCACTGAGTCCATTTCCATGGTGCTAAGGTCGCTCAGATCGTCGTATTCATCTTTGTCGTTAGCCACCACACTGAAAGTGGCCAAATTCCGAGATGCGTCGCGTCCGGCAAATGTAGCATATGGTCCACCAGGTCCATAGAAGCGTTTACCCTTTGTGACGTCATAAACGTTACCATTGACCGCAACCAAAACACGGCCATCCGGCTGGTTGCCATCATAATCGCGGAGCTCCTTAATAGTGAAATCTCGGCGCAATTTGGGCAACTGTGGCTCAGCCGGTTTCTGTGCCGAATCCCGAGAGCCCGGTCCCTCGCAGCGATCACGCACTATTTTATAAATCAGGAAACAAATAATGGAGAGCAATGCCAGATTCATCGGACTGTAGAAGATTTCCCGAAATGCGGCCCCCAGAAATGACGTATCGGCTGTTGCATCAGCCTCGATCGTATTTTGTTGGTTTTGTTGGGTTTCCATCTTGCAAGTTTGCTTCTTGTCGCTCCGACAATTTTTTGTTGAACTTTGCTCACGTTTTTCGCTTTACTTACGGCAGTGCGTACTTATGGGTGATATGTAAAACGAAATTCGGACACCACTAATACAAGTAAACGACTTTTGCATTTATTATTATACACAATATATGTTGATTTCTCTTTCTAGAACAAATATATTTTTCTTTTTCACCCAGTCAGTGCCTGCTCTCTAAACAGCTGAAAAACATAGTGCTGACAGCTGACCATGAAGCAATAATCGGTTATCGGCTCTAGAGATACACGCTATCGGTTACTTGTTGCTCCTGAACGTAACGGATATCAACATGTATTTATCAACACTGACTTTCAAATTCGTGCCCACGCTTTAAAAGCCTCGATTAAAGACAGCAGCCCAAATAATATGCATTTATTATGTGCCCGCAGCACAAAAAGCTCAATTGCTAGATAGTTGAAGATGCACACAAACACGTGCCACCGCAGCTGCCCTAATAGTCGGCGTATTTAAGGGCAAGCTGCATTCATGGAAAGACACTTGCACTTGACACTTTTAAACCAAAGCAGTTATGAATCTTCTATTAACCATAATTTGGTTAGGCTGCATCTGTGCAGGCACTGCGCATAATACTGAACAACTGCTAGCACAGAATACAAAAGAGCTAAGTGAAACAAACGCACTGCTACGCCACATCAATGCCACAAACGAGAACATAAAAATCAGCATCGAGAAGCAACGCGGCTGGCTGGATGCGATCAAAAATGTAGATAATCTTCTAGGCAAGCTCAACCTTTTCCTCGACGCACAAACTGTGGTCGTCCAGGAGGCATTGAATAACGTTACACTTAAGTCTGGCATACATGCCGATCGTGTATCCAAGGAACTGGGAAGCTTGGCCCGTTTGCAAATCTCAACAAAGCAACAAATCAGCGGTCTGGAGCAGAAGCTGGATGGATACCAGAAACATGTGCTACAGAATGCACGCAGCATCGAGAACAACATATTGGATCTGACCAAATTAATAACGCGCGCTGTTCTGCCGCAGTTGAATGGACTGCAGTGTTCCTTCGACAGCCTGGAGACATCCCAAATCAACATCGAGGTGGAATTGAAGAGTCTAGGACGCATCAAGGACATTAGCGAGGACTCTAATCTCAAGTTGATTACATTGGCTAGTAACCTGCTTAGCTTGAATAGTACACAGAATGCACGTTTTGGCATGCTAACGCATGCTCTGTCCCAGCTGAAGCCTCTAAATACCTGGCAAATTGAAAGTGCTCTACGAGAGTTGATCGTCTCCCAGAAAAGGATCGAGCTAGATCTGGAGACATGTGGTCAGCGTCCCTCATCTCATTATGCCAAGCATTCTAGCCCTTCTTCCTATTCCTCCTATGAAGTTGAGTCGCCAGTTGCAGCTCCCCCTCCACGTCCGCAGGTCTGGAGTCCTAAGGAACCCAATCAGCAGAGTACGTAGCTATCATTACAATCTATATGATCTAAATCTTAAGTACTTTATTGTCTATCTTCTAGGTTCTTATTATACCAGCGTCTATTCCCAGGTACCTTCGTCTAAACCAATGCCCGGTAATCCAAAAAATCCCAACTACAGTTCTTATGTAGCGCCACCCGCCAAGCAGACTAGTTCCGTCTCCTGGCAGCAGCCTCTGCCTTGGGAAACGGTGTCTGCATACCAATCCGCTCCAGCGGTCGTGTCTAAGCCCAAGCCCAATCCCCTAGCCTGGTCCACTGAGCCACACAGAACCTACCAGCCTGCTCCTAAATCTGGTCCCGAGCGCAGGAGGCCTGCTCCTAATCCACAGCCATGTGCCCAGAATCAATATTCGCAGCATACACCGCACCATTTGGGTTCCTCTTCCCCAAGTTATAGACCACCAGCACCACCGGCTAAGTCCTACGCCCCTCAAGCACAGAAACCAGGCCAAACGTCGTCTGTTGACCGTTATTCGCTCTGGTATGGAAGTGACTCGCCATCGGAAGGCTATTAAAAAACATCAACTTCATAGTTTGTGAATTTTTTACGGCTAACCAATAATTATATAGATTTTGATATATATCTATATATATATATATATATATATATATATATATATATATATATATATATATATGCATAGCCAATGTTCGAATATGTACAAATATTTTTTAGATAAATGTTTAATAATTGCAATAAATTATATAAATTGTAAAAAAATGTGTTTGTTTGCTTTATAAGTTAATCTATATGTATGTATATAGTAAATAAAGTTTTCAAAGTTATGCTTTTATATAATCTATTTATATACAATTGACAAATTATAATTGAATTAAAACCTGCAAAAAGTATTTTGTTATGCTATATACTTATATTGTTCTATGTCTCCTTAAAACTTATTTATTATTCCCATTCAACAAAATAAAAGCGAAAGCTTTTTTAGGTTATGGCTAATTAAAGTTAGGTTATGTTTAACATTTAGGAAATCCGTACCGTAATTTGAGCGTATTTCCTTAAGTGCTGAATGATTTAGAATTTAAAATATATCTGCTCTTGAAGACAATCTCCATCTGTGCATGGTATATGTGTTTTGATCACTATTGATTATCTATACGATTATATATACGCTACAAATTGGAAAAAGCTATATCTTCTTTGTAGCCAGAGATCCAAAATTATTGTTGATACTCTCTCAACACAGACCAATTTTTTTAGAAGTGGATATACAATACAATTTATATATATGTATATATATATATATATATATATTCTGAAAAATTGTAAAATTCCATATCTTTCGCATTCTGAGAGCTAAAATTGTTGTACTCCTCGGTGTAGCCCGACTGCAACGTTTCTGTATTTATTTGTTTTCAATTTCAATTTTGAAACATGCACAACAACATTATACAATACACATTCCTATACACATATGAACTGAACAATTCCACTATTGGACAAATAAAATGCCAGATGCGTTATACATGAATATTTACAAATTTTTAAGATTTTAGTGAATGAACTAATTTTAGAGCATCAACAGCTGCGTGCAACCGGAAATTCTAGAATTCGGCACGTCTTGTGCACCTTCAGTCAAAAACCTATATCAAGGGCGCTTTACGTAGAAGCAATCATAGTAGAATTTTAAAACGTGACCCAACACATATTTTTGAAACTATTTTGCAGTCGAAAAGTCGTTGAACTATTTGTTTTTGATATTTTTGCCGAGAGCTAAGCGCCAAAGATATAATGGGATCCGGCTGCTGATTGGGGATGTAGAGGCTGGACGCTGTGATAAATGTTGATAAAAAAGCATTAATGATGGATGCCCCTTAAGCAAGATAGCCACTTCTAACTTGCATCAAATGGAAGAGCTGTTCAAGCTGTCGCTGATTAGGTCAAAGTGCAGCTGGCACGTGCCACTCGGCTACAACAGCGACTATTTAAGCCATGGCCCACGCCAACAAAACGCAGTTCACAGCGAAACCAACAACCAGACAAACATGAAAGTTCAACTAGTTTTGCTCCTTGTGTGCCTGGCTAGCAGCTGCAGAGGTCAGGAGCAGCCGGAAGAGCAGGTGAGATCTTTTAAAGAATCAATTTGCCAAATCGCAATTTTCCATTGTCAACTCTCTCAAAGGCAGAGGAAGTTGCAGCAGGAGTGGCAGCAGTAGCGCCTGCCGACCCTGATCGTCGACCGGATTTGAGCAACGCCGCCTTACTTGCCATTTTGGTCGAGAATACAAAGGTTGTACGACAGCTGGACAGCAAAGCGACGGATATAAACAACTCCCAGAAGGGCATTGAGCAGAAGTTGAGGCTGTTAGGTCAAGATGTCGCCGGCATTGGTCGCCTGGAGGATGGCCTAAAGAAGCTCGAGCTGACCACAACTGCTAATTTTCATCGTACAGCCGATGGAATTAAGAACCTGACTTCTGGCATTCGAGCTGCTGAGGACAAAACGGATAAGGCTCTCTTGAATCTTGCACGCGGGCAGCAGGATATCAAGCAGTTGATCGTCAAGGTGGATGCCAATCAGAATAAGCATGAGCGTAGCCTCGATGAGGTAGCCAAATCGTTGAACCTGCGTCTCTCAGGTCTGGACAATCTCATCAAGCTATCCGTGATCAGTAAACTACTGCCCATTGTCCAAATGGCGAACAACCTTGAGCAATCCCAGAGACGAATTGAAGGCAAGGTCGCCCAGTTGGATCAGCTAACAGCGCTTTCTGGCATAACGGCCAGCAAGGTGCAGCAATTGGAGCTCGGCTTGCGCTCCATAAATAGCACGCAGCAACGTCAATTGGCTGCGATTGGACAAACGGTGCAACAGGTGGGAGCCAGCACCTGGCAAATCGACAATAAGCTGGGCGTGCTGCTCAGCACACAGAAGAACATTGAGCGTGCCCTAGTCGAATGCAAAAAGTGTTTCCCGTCCCACAAGCAGCCGGAGCATCCACATGACCATTGGCAACAACCTGGCTATATTCCCTACGAGTAGGTCAAAAAATTTGGTCTATAATTGTTTTTAGTTGTACAATCATTTCTTTTCCTCTCTCCCTCTCTTTCTCTCTCTCAGTCACAAGGATGCACAGAAGCCGCCTGCAAAGGAATATGACAGCAGTTATGACCATGCCGATGAAACCTCCTATCTGTACCAGCTTTGGTATGGCAAGGACGATAAATAGATGAACCTGTTAATCAACAAAATTGTTATGCCTTGCTTATATTTTGAGTAATCTATATAGAAGTTTTGCCCCTAGGTCAATGGTATAGTCCTCAAGTTATATATAGTTTCTTCAGTACATCGAAGATTCGACTATCAGCTATAGGTCTGTACTGAGCTAAGTCTTACGATATACAAATATTGTAGTTTTAATCTTAGTTCATGCTCTAATTATAACGGACTACGAGTGTATATAAGGGCGCACATATTCTAGAAAACATTTAACATCTGAAATGCCAGAAATTCAAAAACAGAAAGTATAGCTGCAGGCGCTTAACATCTTTAACATTTCTTGTTGTTTATTTGAAAGGACAGAAGGAACTTCTCATTTAGGAGTTTAAACTTAACAATTATCTTTTTTCTTTTAACTAACAAATGCACTTATTGAACCTGTGTTGTCTTTTATAAAGGACGAACACTTGCAACAGGATTTTGTACACACATGTTTCACTCACAAATTGTTAATAAAGTTATTTGTTACTATAACATCTGCTTGTTTCAATTCATCCCTTTTAAAGCTTCCAATACTAAAGAGTTTTGGGATCTAGAGGATTAACATGACCATCCGCTGGCTCAAAATTGATGATCAGCTGCGATTCATGCTGATTCTTATGCTCAGAACGATGCAAGTTCTTTTTGGCTAGTGCTCGAAACTCTGCCGTTGAGATCCCCGTCTCGATTTTGTCGCTGCTCGCATCTGGATTTGTGGGATACAAGTCGTCACCGGGTAATAGATGGACGGAACCATCTGTGCATTTGTATATTACAGGATGTATGACCACATGGCTCTTGGGTGAACGCTGTTGAGCAAACAGTCGCAGTTGCTCCAACTCTTGAAAGTTCAGGCAACGCGAAAGTTCGTAATATTGTGGCGGTGGCAGCCAGACCTCTTTCTTCAGCGCAGCTTGCAGATAGTCCAAAGGAGCACGCCACTGTTATATATATATATATATATAGTATATTAGTACGGAAACCAACCATTAACTTTATAGATAGAACTGGAATGAACTATTTATAAGTTCAGCAAACAATACAAGCAAATAAATACTAATATTATACATGCTCAAATCAAGACAAGTATGAAGAAGATACCCTGAACTTTGGGCGAGCTGATTTTACAAACATTCAACCTAGTCTCTGTGCATGCCTACATAAAGTAGATAAATGTATAACTGAGAAAATACTTAAGACGAAAACGTGAGTGCGTCTAGGATCACAGATCACAGATGTCCCATTTATCTACCACTTGTCATCTACCACTATGTTAATTCTAGGCGTATACAAACCTCATAGTCTTTCACTTCGTTGGGCTCCGTCAGCACCTGTGGCCGAGCTTGGAGTGCAGCTAAAAAGAAGACGGTTTCAAAACGTTTCTGGAAAGTAGAGGGCGTGCGCCAGGCAGACCATTCGTGCAACGACCACAGATCGGGCACTACGTCCAATTCTTCGCAGAGCGTTAAGTATTTGCTGGCATCGTTGTGGACGACATGTTGCCAATGCTTCCGATCGAATTTCTCATTGAATTGTGCATAGCCATCGATGCTGCTCAGAGTTTTGCGATCACGGCACAGCAAGATGCCCATCTCTTCAAAAGTCTCCCGTAAAGCAGTCAAACGTAGTGAAAGAGCACTAAAACAGACAATAAAGGATAAAGCAAAAAATTAAGAAACTACTCAAGTTTTCTACTTTACGCATTGAGAGAGTCATCAGAGCCCTTCGTACTATCAGCTACTTGGCACAGCTTATTTAATTTATCAGCACTTACGTCGTAGCGCTCAAAGTGTCTTAGCCAAGCTGGTGAGCTGTCCACAGTTTCACAAACGCCGCCCGGAAAGACTGAAGCATCAGGCATGAAGGTCGACTTGGAGTTACGTGTAAGAAGTAGCGCCTGCAAAAATTATAATTAGTTACAAAACTGCGATATACATAGAGCAAGATATACACACATTATAATCAGAGCTGGCTGGTGCAACTTTAGTATCCTTGGACAGGAGTATTAGACTAGCCGAGTGACGGATTTTGGCCAAAACTTGTTTCGACATAGTTGAGATAATAAAAACGATAACAAAAACGATTCACGCACAGACCTAACGATCCAGCTAATGGTGTAGGTGGCGCTGCATACAAATATCGTTGAACGATAGTTTGCCAAGAGTCGTCTTTACAGGGCTTTCAATTGATAGTTGCTGTTTGATGGCTACAATTTACTGTATCGATAATATACTCGATTTATTTGATCAGCTGTTTAAGTTTCCCTACGCGGTACAAAGGTTAAAAATTAAATATTATGATTGGTTTTGATTTTAGTGCTACTGCAGCGACGACCACCTGCCAATCACTAGTATGACTAGCTCAGATAAAATCGAGTATAGGCCTTCAGCTAGCTTAATACTGGCAAGCAAACAGGTGTCCCACACAAGGGATCAGTTCGATTATAACGTAAGAGCAGATAATGGTATAATTAATGTTCAAATAAAAGTGTGCCGCTTATTATTGACAGCTATTGCTAATGAAACGAACAGAGCGCACGGCTTATGTACTTAATCACTGTGTCTTTCCTGGTGGCGTATTTGATGTCCAGGCAGATGAGTCCGATGATTGGCTGATCTACTTCAAAGAATGTGGAGTTACCCAGGAGCAGCTAAAGCTATTGAACAGCCAGCAAACCACGGGTAGGCCGGAGCTCATGAGCCAAGGCGTACAGTTCCCGCGTGATATATCCCTTCGACTAACAGCGCTACGGGAAACCTTTGAGGAAGTGGGCCTTCTTTTGTGCCGCAAGAATCTCGAGGATTTGAAAGGCGGACAACCAGCACAGGTGCTGGTGCAACCGTACGAGCGTGACTATTGGCAACAGCGCGTGCACAATGATCCAAAACAGTTTCTTGAGCTATGTCGATATTTGGCTGTTATGCCCGATCTTTGGGCCCTAAACGAGTGGTCCGTTTGGCGTACACCAGCATCCGCTTCGAGTCGCAAATACGATACGGTCTACTATTTCGCTGCCTTGGAGAACAGCAAAGTGGATTTGTTACTTGAACCAAATGAGGTAGACGCGGCTTATTGGCTACAGCCTTCTGACTGCTGGCTTCAAAGTCGGGAGGGCATTATTTGGTTGCCATATATACTGCTGTACGAGACGGCACGTCTGATGAGCATTCAAGGCTGGCATCAGCTGCTACAGTTTGCATATGATCGCAGTACACAAGGATCTACACTGCTACAGCCCATCTATTATCGCACCAATGACTGTCTCTTTGGCGTGCTTCCAGGCGATGAGCTCTATTTGCCGGACCCGGAGAAATGCAATGAATCCATAATATTGCCGTGCTCCATCAGTGAACTAAATGCTGTAGCCAAGCGCTACAATCGTTATATGATTTACGGTTTCCAACGTGTGGACTTTGCCTGCAATGTGCTGCCACTTGACGGACATCTGCCCCTGCAAGCGCGTGTGAATACTCGACTAGCCAAATTATAAAAAAGATGGTTAGATATTTGAACATGAATTTCGATTTAATTAGATTAAGGTCCCGCTACTTAGCTCTGCCTGTATATTCCGACAGGCATGACACAAGCCTTCCCTTTCGTTCAAACGCTCCATGACACGTTGGTCCAATACGTCACTACTATTCTTCAGCTGTAGCGCTACGCCAACCTCGGAGACTGCGCGCGAATATTCAATTGCCAGCAAAGTGTCAGAGATATCAGCATCGAGTAGTGATTGGCACAACGAACAGTATGAGGACAGAATTTCAGTGGGGTTACGTTTAACAGCTATTTTATCACCGGTCCGAAAAACAGTTGACACTGTGGATGCATAATTTAATTGAAGATTGGCCACAAAATCCCTGGTCAAACTTTGCAAGCTACCACCGGATAAATGGCTAGGATCATCCACACGAAAAGCTTGAAGCTCCTGTGCATGAACATAAAATTGTACTTCCTGTTCGTTGAGATCCTTCAAGGGACGCAATAGCTTGACATCTCCCTGCAGACGATCATCCAGCAAGGCGACATCCAGCGCAACGCTTGCCCCGCGTCCCAGAGCCACAGAAGTCAAAAGCTGAGTAGCCAAGCTGGGACTTATGCTAGACTCAAAGACATGTGAGCATCTCAGCTGCACAGCTACGCCACCAATGAGAAACTTACGTTTCTGCTGCACATAATCCTGGCGAGAGGTCGAACTTTTTAATTCATCCACAATCGAGTTTAGCCGGCAGACTGTATAGTCCTTAAGCAACTGCAAGCTTTGTGGCTCCCCATCTAGCTGAATAATATAAAACTCAAAGGGTTTGTAACGCCGTTGCAGCTCATTAAGCGCTGTTAAAGGGTCCTCTTCATCCTTGATGGGTGGGCAACGAGCATCAATGTAGAGCACTCGGGCATTGCAGTGCAACCGCTTGAATGTGTTCTGTGTCTGTGCAAAGTGCAGCATGTCCAGTAGCACCAGAGACTCTGAGCTGCCGTCAATCACAAGCAGGACTTCAGCATTGCGTGGCAACGCCTTCGCAGCGCCTAGTGCAGCACGAAATTTATGCCTGGCGTAGTTGAGAAAACAATCACAACATTCAGGCGAGCGAAAGTTCAGTTTGTAAAGTTTTTGTGAGCTGAGGCCGCACTTGTTGCAGTTGCCAGCGCTTAAAACAGTGCCAGTTGCTGATGAACCGGGCAACATTGCATGCGTGGCACCTTCATCGCCAAAATCATCTTCGCCAATGCTGCACATTACAGCTGAATTTCAACAAATAGCGAAATATAAATTAACCTACACGCAAAATGATAGGCGCGTGCACGAACTTGGTGATGATATTTTAAACGATAGAAAAATATCGTTATGAGTGCCTCCTAATCAGAGCTGCCATTGATTTCGATATCAAAATGTATCGTTTGAGAGTGCGATATGCAGCAGCCAACTTGTCAAGCAAGCAACCTTGCGCCTAGCAATAAAGTGCAGTGAAAAATATAAAAATAACTATTTAAAACTGTTATTTGTTATAAAAAAATATTGCATAAGTTTAATTTAGTGCATAAGGTATGTGTAAAAAGTGTTTAAATATAGAAAACCGTTGAATAAATGCCTCAAAATTGAGCGCACAATTTTAGCTGCTCCCATTGCATGTGTGCGTGCAAATGTAATGGGTGTGTGTGTGTGTCGCTTATGTATATATATAAATATGCGTGTGAGAGTGTGTGTGTGGCTGTAGTACGCAAGCAAAAGTATCGGGTAGCAAAATCGAGAAACTTTCTTATTGGAACATACACAAACGAATGGCTGCCATAGTGGTGAGCGTTCAAGCCAGCTGTCAGACAAAAAAAAGAAGAAAACTTACATCAATATTGTGTGAAGCAAAAATAAAATTAAAAAATAAATATATAATGCACAGCCTGCTTATTAGTGTGAGTGAATTTGCTGCCCTTGGGGCAAAAATACAATAATAATAATAGTAATAATAATAATAATAAGAGCAACAGTATAAAACGTGTGTAATAAACTTTATAAAATTCGAAGTGTTGCGAGTACTTGAATTAAAATATACATATCTAAATAATATGTGTTAATATCGGTATTTTTTGTATATTTGCAGCATTCTAGCAAATATTGTACACATATATATATACATATATATATATACGTATAGAGTATAGTGCAGTTGGTACGGAGCACACCCTTCAGTGAGTGTGACAAAGACAAGAGCGAGTGACAAAGTGAGCAAAGTGTGGCAGAGGTCATATTAAAAATAAGTATATTTTGGCCCCCCCAAACGACAACAAAAAAGAAAGAAACAACACAACAGACCAACGTAGTAATCGGAGCGCATACAACATTTGGGGCCATTCAATAAAATGATATTGGAAAACTCGGATAAGCTCAAGGATTGGCTGAGCGTTGTGCTCGAGCCACTGTAAGTAATCCACACCATTATCAAGACCATCGATTGAGCTTCGGTAATAAACGTCTATTTGATTTTATTCCAAATTGTCATTTCTTTAGCTGCGATGCTGACTCCTCGGCTTTGGCGCGCTACGTGATTGCGTTGTTAAAAAAAGACAAATCGGATAAGGATCTCAAACGCATCATGATCGAGCAACTGGATGTATTTCTTTCAGAGGAGACGACACGTTTTGTCGATCGTCTATTCGATGCGATTGCCAGCGAGGAGTATTTATCGATGCCCACACCAGTGCCTGCATCAACAGCTAACATTGCTGAACTGGAGTTGGAGCACGATTTGGAGGGTGTGGCCGATATTGAGGCTGCTGTTAACTCATCACCGCCGCCACCGCCACCAACAACTGCGCCAAAAGATATTGTGATAAAAGCCGATAGCAATCAGCAGCAATTAAGCAGCGACAATAGCAGCAGAGAAACCGCTACGGAAGCGTCCAGCGCCTCAATGCCAACAGATGCCAATACAACGGGTACACACAGCACCAAGATAGCCTTCGATGTAGGTATATACAACTGTACTCCATCAATGATTCTATAGAGTTCCTTTTGCTTACAGCACAAAACCAAAGACTCTCACAGCCAGCAGCAACAGATAATACATCATCATCATAGCAGCGGTAGTGGAGGTGGCTCAGTCAACGCATCTAGTTTTGTGCGCAGCGCTAGTCCGCCTCTACGAAGCAGCGGTCCAGCTGGTGCCTATGCCGCTGATAAGGAGAATCAGCCTCGTGATAGCCGCCGGCGACGAGCATCTTTGCGTTCCCGTTCTCGCTCTCGCTCCCGTTCCAATGAGCGTTCATTTAGGCGATCGCGTTCGCGAGATCGTCGCGTCAATGAGCGCGAGAAGAGCCAACGACAGTTTCGCAATAAATCGCCGCCGGGTGGTGCTAGTGAGCAGAGACACAGGCGCAGCAACAACAACAATAACAGCACCAACAATTTTGACAGACGTCGCATTGGCAACAATAATAGCAGCAACAACAATAGTAGCATGGATGAACGCAATCAACGCTTTGGCAAGGGTCGGCACTCTCCACGCAGTCGTTCCATATCACCCGAATCGCGGAATGCAAGGCGTGGTAACAACAACAGCAGCAACAGCAACACTAACAACATGGAAGCCGCGGCCTGCTCCTCGGCTGCCGTTGTTGCCGCCGCTGTGCCTATGCCACTGCCCCTAACGCATCCTGTTGCTGCAATGGGTCGTCAACGTTGTCGCGACTTCGATGAGAAGGGATACTGTGTGCGCGGCGAGACCTGCCCCTGGGATCATGGCATTAATCCTGTGGTCTTTGAAGGCATAAACAATTCAGCACTGATGATGTCCATGCGCGAGTACAATCCCGATGCACCTGAGATTTGGGCACGTGGGGGACCTGCTGGAGTGCCAGGCGTCCCTCAACCAGGCGGTGGTCAACCACAGTCATTACCTGTACCGCCCCAGGGTGGGCAATCGAGCATTAATCCTTTCAGTGGCAATGTGCGTGCCTGTGCGCCACACGGTGTGCCCAATCCTGCTGATTATGCGCGCCAGCCAGGTCAAGCGCCACAAGTACCTGCGCCGCCGCCCATGATGCCGTTCCCATTTAATCCCACAGCCGTGACAACGCCGTTGCAACGTCAACTGATACCCATACCCGTTATGGATGGTGGCGTTGGAGGTGTTGGAGGTGGTGTAGGAAGCGGCGGAGGTGGTGGCTTGGCTGCTGACATGGGAAAGCGGCGGTTTGAGCTGGAGGATAGTGTGGCCATAGCCGATGTGCCAAGCAAAATGCGTAAGCTACCAATTAATAGTCGCCTAGGACCTCGCGTCAATCCTAATATGCAACAGCACAATAGTTCTCTGGAGCTGCGAAAAGTGCCGCGTGGATTGAACACCATAGCGCATCTGAACAATCATTTCGCCAAGTTTGGCAAAATTGTCAATATCCAAGTGTCATACGAAGGCGATCCGGAGGCGGCAATCGTTACATTCTCCACGCATGCGGAGGCAAATGTTGCTTATCGCAGCACGGAGGCGGTGCTCAATAATCGGTTCATCAAGGTCTTCTGGCACAACGACAACAACAGCAATAGCAATAGCAATAATAATAACAATAGCAATAACATCATAAATGAGACGGGCAACCCGAATGTGAATCGCAAGAGTCAATATCATTTGCATAATGTGCCCGCAATGCCGACACCTAATGCAGACAGCGCTAAGATAACCAACACGAACAACAACAGTCAGCCGAACCAGGCCACACCTCTTGGAGACACAAATAATGCATTGGCAGTTCCGACTACGGAACAGGGATTGGCAAGCACCGCAGCACCCGCATCGATGCGTCTAAAGCTCAATACAAATGCCACACTGGCCAATGCATCAGCAAATGGTGGAGCAAGAGGTCTAACGCCGGCAGCCAACGCGGCGAGTATACGCAAGAAGCAGGAGGAACAACAAAAGGCAATGCACCAGCTGGCGAATGGATTGCGCAAGCGTAAACAGGAGCTCCTTCAGAGTTATGTGAAGCAAATGAAAACGGCGCTGGAATTGGTTGAACGTATGGATCAGCAAGATGTGCAGCGTGCGCCGACGCTGGAAACGATTAAAGTGCTGCAGGCAACGATTGATAAGCTACGCAAGGATGTACACGCCGATCAGGATCAGCTACAGGCCCAAATCCAACAACAGCAGCAGCAACAACAGCAAACGGTGCCCGTGAAGAAAACCAAAGAGCAACAGAAAAAAGAGCTGCTGGATATGGAACTCGAGCTGATTGCCCAGCAGCAGGAGGGTAACGATACAACGGCCATACAGAAACGTCTCGAAGAGCTGCAGCGCACGCTCTCCGCATCTACTGGAGGTGGCTCCTTGTCTGGTGGTGGCGCAAAGTTGCCCGGTGGCGGTGCACGTAAACGTGCGACATATCCCGAGGGGCCGACCCGTGTTGATCGACGACCAAAAGCAATTGTAGTCACCGGCTTTGCCGCCGAGGAAGCTGATTTTGTGCTGGGTCACTTCAAGGTAAGCATTGCAAAAAAAAAAAAAAAAAAACACTAGGCTAACATTCGAGACGGGAAGAATACTATAATAAGAATACAATAATATACAAATATGCTCAATCGCTTATTTACGATTCATTAACTAAATTGGTCATTAGGCCCATACATGCGTCGACCATATCTGAATAACTGAGCAAATGATCTCATTCATAACAACTAGACAATGCCCTGTTTCATCACATTGCTCATGCCCGATTGAACAACTAACCATAGAGTCTCGTTCATAACCGAGTGAACTATATTGTTAGTCACTTAATAAATTTACTAATTCATTTAAATGATCCATATAATCGATATTTATTAGCATTTCGGCGAGATATCTAAACACGATGTGGACCGCGAGATACCCCAGCTAATACTCTCATACGCTACACGTCTGAATGCAGAGCAAGCAGTGCTCCGTGGCAAAATATACAAAGATAAGCGCCTGCAGGTGGGTCTTAACTAATGTTCTACATTGATTATCGTTATCTTGACCAATTCCAATTTGCAGATATCGTGGGCACCAGTGGTGACAACTCCTGCTGTTGTGCCAATGGGCGCACCGGCTGATAAGTCGCCGGGAGCGTTAAATACGTCAGCCTCTGGCGATAAACTGGATAATCCGAAGCAACTGTTGCATTCGTCGATCAGCGAGAGCGAATCTCTGCTGGGCAGCGATACACTGCCAGAGTTGCGGCTCGAAGATGAGGAGGAGGATGAGGAGTCTGAGGATCGTTCCTGGCGTCGTTGATTAAACGCCATGTGCTGCTCCTAGTGGCTGTCTAGCGGCTCTACGTGGCTCATAATCGTTAGGAAAACATTAATTGTATATCTATTTGTTGTTATTCTATATAAAAAAAAGATGACGTACCCATATATTTAGATATATATATATATATCAATAACTATATATATATCCGAATATATATGCATGCAGGGTACACATCGTTAATTGTATAAAAAAAAAAGAAATGAAAAAACAAAACAAGCTAATATAATGTACAATATTCTAAACTAAAAGGCAAGCTGCCACACACACCAATACACAAAAACAACACACACACACACACAAAACACTCGACACTTGGAACTGTTGGTAGCTCTATGTGCTAATCCTAGAGCTAAATAATCTATAAACGTCTTAAATTAAATGATAAAAGCGCTCTTAATATTACTAATAATTACGGAATATATAAGTTATATATGTATATGTACATTGCATTCGATCAACGAGTGTAATTAGCTAAGCGCCTCTTTATAGTCCACAATTAACAAGAGCCGTTATAACAACAATAACAAACAATATTAGAACAGAAACGAAAACAAAAACTATGCGTTACAATTGCAACACAAATGCATTGTTTGAGCATCTTTATATATAAATATATATATAGGTAATACTTTGTATTTACATACTTTTTCCTGCTATCCTTATGTTCACTTAAAAGAGAAAAAAAAGAAACAAAACAAAAATTGCAAAAAATACTAAACAAAAAAAAATGGTAAAAGCAAATCAAAGCTAAAACAACAAAAAACATAGCAACGTGAGTACAGAGTTTTAGAGAGTATAATAAATAAAGTAAATAGTTTCGTATTTGCTATTAATTTCACATAAAACATAACATTGTGTTTCATTTGATATAGTAAAAAAAACTTGAAAGATAATCGGTATGAATGAAAAGGTCTTTCATTCATTTTTATGGGGTATATTAAATTTCGTTCGACTTCCTAAAACAAGATTGATGTCATTGGGCTTGATTTCAAATTCGATACGATATGATGTACAGCGATTAACGATTATTATCGCACAGATAAGCGATTATTTCAGTATTCATTACAATAGGCGAATATAAACATATGAAGTATATCGATAGATAATAGTTTATTCATTATTGTTTCCTGCTTTTTTATGGCCAGCAATTCCTGTTCAGTGATGGGCAAGCACTACTGCTAAAATTGCACGTCAATCGATATTTTTGCTCATCTCTAATTAGAAATAAGGCGGGATTTTATGGACTCTTTGCTAAGATTGTTTTCAAATGCTTGTTAATGCATTGAAATGTTTACATTTGGTAAAACATGCACGATTATATAGTAAGCAACCGAAGGATATGAAGTTTTTAAATGTGGCTGAAAAGAATGATGCGGCCAAAACAATTGCAGGCCTACTTTCCAATGGCGCTGCGCAGCGGGTAAGCCACTAATCTATGTTTTTAATAAGTTGTGGACTTATAAATTACAATGCAGCGCGAAGGCTATTCGGTGTACAACAAGGTGTATGACTTCGAGGCACCAGTACGCGGCAGTAATGCCAAAATGGTTATGACTTCCGTATCAGGCCATCTGATGCAATTGGAGTTTCTTCAATCGTACCGAAATTGGCGTAATGTCGATCCACGTTCGCTCTTCGATGCGCCCATACGTAAGAGCGTCAGTGAGAACTTTTTGCCCATCAAGCGAACGTTGGAACGTGAGGTCCGTGGCTGTCAGGGATTGATAATCTGGACGGATTGCGATCGCGAAGGCGAAAACATTGGCTATGAAATCATCGATGTATGTCGCGCCATTAAACCCAATTTGACCGTTTATCGTGCCAGTTTCTCAGAGATTACCTCAAATGCAGTCCGTCGCGCCTTGCAGCAGTTGGGGCTGCCGGATAAACGACAGAGCGATGCTGTGGATGTGCGCTCCGAGCTTGATTTGCGAACTGGCGCAGCCATAACACGATTCCAAACGATGCGATTGCAACGTCTGTTTCCTGCCAATATTGCAGACAAGCTTATCTCTTACGGTAGCTGCCAGATACCCACACTGGGCTTTGTAGCAGAGCGCTACAAGGAAATTGAAGCGTTTGTCTCCGAACCCTTCTGGAAAATCAGGGGTAGTTATTCATACAGGAGTAAAATCTCTAATAGGTTGTTTCAATAAGACTATCTGATAAAGGAGTTTGTTGAAACTGCCTGTTAACGTAGATTTCCCTGTGTATATATAATTTTTTAGTATCTAATGTATAATTAATAATATTGAATCTTCTCATTCATTACCCATTTCAGTGCTGCACACCATTGAGGATCTCACAGTGGAATTCAATTGGGCGCGCAATCGTTTGTTTGACAAAGAGGCTTGCGAGAACTATTTGCTCCTCTGCCTAGCAGAGCCAGAGCCGCGAGCCACTGTTGAAAGCGTGACAGTGAAACCGAAGCACAAGTGGCGACCCACACCGTTGGATACCGTGGAAATGGAAAAGTTGGGTTCACGTAAACTGAAGCTATCCGCCAAGGAGACGATGACCATAGCCGAAAAACTCTATAGCAAGGGTTTTATAAGCTACCCACGTACCGAGACCAATCAGTTCTCGAAGGAATTTGAATTGGCACCCCTTGTGGAGCAACAAACGGGGCACGAGGCGTGGGGTGCATTCGCTCAACGTGTCCTCGAATGGGGACCGAACCCAAGGAATGGAAACAAATCCGATCAAGCGCATCCGCCCATACACCCCACTAAACTCGTCTCGAGTAAGTTAAATGTTTTAAACTCAAATTTTTGCTATATTTCAAAGTGATTTATCAAGTTAATTGACTGACTCAATGATCTCATGCAGGGCTCTCGTAAAGCTGGAAAGCTTATCTTTTCATGGTAGTTGTTTATTTATTTGTTTTTGTAATGTTCAACTGACTGATTGACTGCTTGCCTGACTGATTGATAGGTTGATGAACAATGTATATAAAAATTGGGCTTTAGGAAACCTGCAAATCTGGTTCTCCTGACTGATGGACAACATTGTTGATAGATGAGGATGAAATGAGAAATGTCATTTACTGACCAACTGACAAAAAGCCTAGCTGACCGACAGAGTGATTGTTTCGAGTCATTGGGATGAGATTAAAAAAATGTGAAATGGAATATAATATAATTTGACTGGATGAAGCCTTATAAAGCTTTAAAATTTACAGATCTGCAGGGCAACGAGGCGCGCGTGTATGAGCTGGTCGTGCGACATTTTCTCGCATGCGTCAGCAAAGATGCTGTTGGGTCGGAGACAATTGTCAGCATTGATATAGCAGGAGAGAAGTTTAGCGCCAATGGATTGGTCATACACGAAAGAAACTATTTGGACGTCTATGTGTATGATAAGTGGAGTGCCAAACAGATTCACAACTATCAGCGGGATCAGCGATTTGAGCCGACGGAAATTATGCTGCATGAAGGAGCGACTACAGCGCCTCCGCTGCTTACGGAAGCTGATTTGATAGCGTTGATGGAGAAGCATGGGATTGGCACAGATGCTACGCATGCGGAGCACATCAATACGATCAAGGAGCGTGGCTACATAGGCGTGGTGGAAAAAGGAGCTCTAGTGCCAGGTGTCATTGGTATGGGTCTGTACGAGGGCTACGATGCCATGGAGTTAACTTTGGCGAAGCCATTGCTGCGTGCTGAATTCGAAGCTGATCTCAAACGCATTTGCCTGGGCGAAAAGGAACCAAAACTTGTACTGCAGGAGCAAATTGCTAAATATAAGGTAGCCTATCAACAGATTATGGACAAGATCACAGCCATGGATGACAAAATAGCGCAAAGGATTAACGAAACACCAACGGCAGGCACCGAAAACCAGTCAAGTGTTATGGTGCATGAGCTCTTCCAGTGTCCTAAATGTGAGCAGGCACCCCTCACCTTAAAGCCCAAAAAGAATCAGACCAGCTTTTTCATTGGCTGTCTTAATTTCCCCGACTGCAAGAATGTCATTTGGCTGCCAGAGGAGTGCAAGGAGTTTACCGTGCTGGAGGAATGCTGTCCCACCTGCGGCGAGGGCTATAAAATGCTCAAATTTAAGTTAAGCACCGCCTACTACCGTGGGTTGTTCAATGCTCCCCATGGGTGGTACAAGAATTGCTTAAGGTGTGATGAATTGTTTAGAAAAACCTTCAATATCAACCTAGACCAGGTAAAGCGCGTTGGCGGTATTGTAGGACAGACGGTGAGCTCTGGACCAGGACCAGGACCAGGTGGTGGCGGAGGTGGTGGTGGGGGTGGAGGTAGAGGCGGTGGTGGCGGAGGTAGAGGCGGCGGTGGCGGAGGTAGAGGCGGTGGTGGAGGTGGGGGACAAGGACGAGGAAGTGGTGGTGGAGCCGCTCCCGGTTCAAGTACACTTCTGGGAAGTGGTGCAGCAGCCACTGTAGCCACAAAAAAGCCAACCAAGCCCAAGCGCAACACCAAAACAACAGCTGGAGGAGCAACAGGTGTCAAAAAAGCGAATGTTGCAGCAACAACAGCACAAGCAGGCGGCATCAGAACCTTCTTCACGAGGACCAACAGTCGAGACAACGCAAGTCTAGATGGTTTCTTTGACAGCGACAACGATGGCTTCGACGAGCAGCTGCTGGCAGCTGCAGCTGAAGCCGAATCAGGATCCACAATTGCCCCTCAGCTGGATGAAGACATTGCAGCCGCATTTGCAGCTGATGATGATGCGGACTTTGAAGCGTTGCTGGCTGGAAGCAACAAGAACAGCAACAGCAACAGCAGCAGCAACAACAATCACGGAAGAACAGCTAATTTGGACAGCAGCTTAACTCAATGGATGCGCGAGGCTTACGAAGCCGAGGAGACGCCCATGCTGTGGGGCAGGCAGGCACGTGTGGCTGCCGAGGCGCAACCAGTAGTAAAGCGGGCACGATTAAATGAAGATTGTCCAGTTCAACCTCAAGCTGCAGTGCTTTGCACTGGCTGCCATCAGCCGGCCCGTCAACTAACTGTGCAGCGAGATGGACCCAATAAAGACCGGCATTACTACAAATGCCCCAAGCCTAATGAGTGCAAATTCTTTCAGTGGGCCGATCAGCAGGCAACAGCAGCAGGCCCCACAACACAAATCAGCAGTTGGGGTAAGGGAGCAGTGCAGGAATCGCACAGCTCTTCCAGTTGGGGCACAGCAGCAGTTGCCAAGGAGGCAAGAAGCAATTCACAGGAAATTTTCTCATGGGGTACAAAGGCAGCAGCGCAGCGAAGTAACTCTCAAGACTCCAATGTTTCGAGTTGGGGCAGTGGAGGAACTATGGACCAAGGCAGAAACAACTCGACGACAACCATCAGATGGGGCACAGGAAGTGCTGCCCAACCAGCAACAACAGTCTCTCTGGGATCAAGTGGCAACAACAACTCAAGCTGGGGCACAAAGTCAGCTACGCAACAAACGAATGCACGCAACAACACCTCTAGTTGGAGTACAACTGCTGTTAATCCAGGCAACAGGGATTGGAGTCATAGCAGCAGTAGCCAAAACATCTCGACTTTGAATCACAATAACAACAGCCGCACAGCTTTCAGCTCCCAGGGCACAAGCATCCGGTCCAATTCCAGCAGCACGATGACCATCACTCAACGACCCGCTACCGAAAGCAGCCCTAAATGCAATTGCGACAAGCCCGTTAGCAGTCTAACCGTGCGCAAGGATGGACCCAATAAGGGACGACCCTTCTTTGCGTGCGCAAATCGCGAAAAGTCCTGTGGCTTCTTTCAATGGGGCGACACAAATGAGCAACCAGGTGAGCGTAATAATCCCATTCATTTAATGAATTTATAATTGATAAATATTTTGAATAATCTTTCCAAGCAGCCGGCTCTTCGCAATCAGATGCAGGCGCAGCTGCTCCAGCTGGGAATCGGACGCGTCGGTGTGGCCTATGCCGCGAGGAAGGACACACACGCCAGAAGTGTCCACGCAAACAGGAATTCAGTTATTGAAACAAAAACTTCCCTATTTAATAATATATTTAATTTTAAACATTTATTGGAGCGATCAACATATTCTTTACATTGCAGTACATAGCGCAAAAAAACACATTCTGTATATATACGATATATATTTATCGTAAACCAATCCATACATATATACATAAATAAATTAAGCGCGTTTGGATTGACTCACACAATAAGATAATCAAAGAAAAATGTAATTTCTGAAATAAGTTCTATACCCTGAACCCATTTAAAGATCAGTTTATAATGACAAGGAGGCATGGCAACCCGTTGAAAACTTGATATAAGGCTGTTCCTTCGTCTGTCTGTCCATATGTATGAACGCATCGATCTCAGTGCCTATAAGAGCTATACTTTTTTTGTATAACTGTACCACACACAGGTCAAGTTTGTTTTAAATAATGGATAATTATTCCCATTTTAATTTAATCGATAGAAACATCACCGAATTTCAGTTATTAATTATATCTCTTACGTCTTTGGAAGTTTTGCATTTAGTCTCATGTGTACTTTATCCAATTTTTAATTTAGTTATATATTGGAATTTGACTAAATTTGTTTAATTTAAGTGCAGTTTCAAATATGGCCAATATGTGAACAAGGTTGCATTTCAATCACTCAATCAGCACACGTAAATGCAATCAAAAAGGTGTGTTCTTTTCTATTCAACGAATCGCAATTGCCAATGAATTGTATTTAAATTGCTGCTACGTTAGCTCAGATTTGCCACTTAGTATGCAATCAGTATCAGAGTAGATGCCTGGTGAAGCCGATTTTTGATTATGCATTGATACAAGCTATGGAGATCGATGAGGTTCAGGGTATATTTTAGTCGGGCACCCCCGACCAGAGATTTCATACTTCTTATAATGGAAACTAAGAGGAAAATATATACAATATCAATTTTTGCTAAACTTAAAAGATTCTTTTAAGTCCCAAGAAATATTAACAAAATTAATTTTCTTTGATGTTAAATAGAACTTTTTTAAGGAAAATGAAAGAAATATCAAATAAACTGTAAACTTTTTACGCATACAAAGAATTTTAAATATAAACATAAAGCATAAAAAAAAAATTATTTTAGCAAAATGTATATTTTATATTTTGTGTTTAAATCATGTTTATCAATTAAAAAAAAAAAAGTAAACATATATATATATTGTATATAAATTCATGTATCTTCGACAAACTTATATTTTGTAAAGTCTCACAAGTACTTTTGATACAATGTATTTTGGGTATACAAAGAATAATTTCAATTTATGTAAGAAAATATATATGTTATATACATACATCCCTGCTAAAGGTGAAAATTAATCTAAAAATGACTGGAAGAATGTTTTTATAACAAATTTTAGGAAGCAAACTTAATAAGAACGTAAAATTGAGTTTGTTAAAGTAACTTTTTTATTTTGGTTATTTTATTTATAATTTTTTGTAAAGTTCGCAATATTTTAATTTATTTGGAATTTACAAACTTGTTTTACAGTGTTTTTTAAGTTTAAACTAAAAATCATAAATATTTGTTTTTTAAATAAGAAATTTTGTGAAATGAAATACTAGCAGACCTTTAGTACCTGATACGATTTTGTAAATACTAAACAGTATATAGCTGCTTTCAAGTACAGTTATTGCCAGGTTATGTATATATATATATGTATAGATTTTGTATATATAATCTGTATATAGGCTTAAAAAAGTAATTTTTATATGGAGACGCCACCATACATTTAAGTTTTACATACATATTCGTTTCAGTTATCGATATCGCTTTCTAATATCTAGAGTTTCTTTTTGTATAATTCTTTAATACATATTTAAGTTAGATTTGGAAATGATTAAAAATAAAAACACATAAAACATTTATGAAAAATATAAAAGTCTAAGTACATTGAGAGAATAAATATTAAGAGATAAAGACATTAAAGTTTTAACTACACATATTGAAGTAGCTAAAAACAGAAAATGATTCAAAATGCATTTGACAGTTTTAAAAGCTTTGGAACACATTAAAAACAGTTTGACAAGCTTGAGTTAGGACTCGATCAAAGTTTTTATAAATTTAACGTTTAAATATGTAATGTCCATATATCTTTAGCTATATATAATACAGTACATTTATAAAAACTTGATACTTTTTGAGATACTTAGTTGAAGAAATTGGAACGATTTTAGTACATATATATAGATATATATTATTGATAAACACAGACTTGGGATTACTTAAGTTAATGGACGAGCACTCAAACGAGTATACTGCGTTTTTGAGATGCCTGGTTAATGGTATAATTTGCCCATACTTAAATTGGTTAAATAACGAGAATGTATATGAATGTATAGTGGAAACATAGTTAAGTATTTTCCAGACATGTTTTAGTTCTCAGTAATTCATAGTTAAAGTTTTCAAATAATTCCTATAAGTATATAGGATGTGGGATCTCTCTTTTTGAAGTGTTTCATTCCAAAATGTTCTCACTACAGCTCGCTGCTTATGTAAATACTGCCTTACTTTCATTCTTTAGCGTTTTTTTGTGAAAAAGAAAAGTGGAACATATCTAGTAAGTCCCCTCCTGCATTTTTTTTTATCTCTATTGTTTAATATGTCATAGAATATCTTATAATTTCTAGGATCTTTCACTTGAAATGTTGGAATGGAACACGAAATTAACTGTATTAAGAAAACAATTAAAACCGCAGTCAAATAGTAAGTAAATCACAATAGAAAAGTATCTCCTAATTGAATCGCGATACTTCCGGACTAACTTTGGGGAGTGCTGGAATGAGACACGAAATTAACATTGGAGAATAAAAACGATAATTATACCTAACACTTCTAACACTTTGACTTTGACCCTAAACTGCTATGGAATGCTGGAGCAAAACACACTATTAACGAAAGGTAAGAAAATCTTTGGGGGAAATTATCTTTTAACTAATTATGAAAATGCTCAAATGAGACGGTTATTGCAAATGAAGAATATGAAGTTCCCAACTGCTAGGCAAATTATACCACACTTTTGAGCTGTTAATGGAATGTGGGGGTTGGCTGCTTAAATTTTTAGATCTCGACCTCTGGCGTGAATTTGCGTCAGAAGTAAATCTCCTCCTCCTCGGGTTTGGCGCGTGGCGCCTGCCCCGAATTGCCCAAAGGAGCTGTCACACGTGCAGTTGCATTTGCATTGTTGCGGCTGCTCGTGGGTGTTTGCACCAGTCGCTGTTGCTGCGCAGTTGCTGCTGCTGCTGCTCCTCCATATCCAGCGTAATGTCCTGTGGCATTTGGCGTTAAATTAGCGACCGGTGTTGCGGCGGCCTGTTGTATGATGGCTGGCGAGCTGCCGGTCCGTGCATGCTGTGGCGTTGGCGTGGCCATTTGTCTTTGCTTGTCAGCTAACTTAAGTGGAAACATTTGTTGCACTCCAGCCGAAGCAGGCGTGGACGCATTGTTGGAGCTATTAAAGCTGGCTGACTTATCGACACGCGTGCCGGATGATAGCGATGATAGCTTCATTGGCAGTTTCTGCTTCACAAGCGCCGAGTTCGCTTTCGGTGCATTATTCGCACTGAGCAAATGCACTGGCGGGGTTTTGGAATTGGATCCGCTGCTCAACCACTTCTCCTTGCGTCTGTCGATGGTGGAGGCAGTTGTTGTTGTTGGTGTTGCTGCAGTGGGCGTGTCTAGTTCATGTGCATCCTCTGGCAAAGCGACAGGTGCGAGGGCTGGCGCAAGCGTTGGCAGCGGTGTACTCGGCGATAGCAAAAGGCCTTGACTGGACAGCAGCTCCATTTTTCGATAGAGCTGCTCACGTTGCTGACGTACGTCCTCCTGTTCCGCCTTGATTTGTTGTTGCAGCTGCAGTTGTTGTGCTCGCATTTCGACAAGCTCGTCCATTTGCTGCTGCTTTTGACGCAACCAAGCGGTCTTCTCCTCCTGCAATTTATCTTGCAAATTGCGCAGCTCCTCCAGCTGATCCTTGTGCGTGTAGGCAGAGCTACCACCAGCACCTGAACCACTTGCACCGCCAGCGCTAGACCCACCACCAATACTGCTGTTCCTTGGCGACTCACGATACAGCGCCAGTTGCAATTGCAAGCTCTGAATGCAAGTCATTTGCTGTGAGATTATGCAGAGCAGCGTGTGCAAATGATGCGACACCTGGAGCACCGCATAATTATGCTCCTTACTATTGGCGGGCAGCGTGCTGGCATGCAGCTGCAGCTGAGTTGGCGCTGCTGTTAACTCCACTGGTGTTTGGGTCTTCAGCTCACGCTTCTCCTCCAGCTCTTGTAACCGGGGCGTCAGCTTGGCATCTCGTCCCACGACCAGTTTGCCCCTTTTCTCGTCGAAGCCCGCAAAGGTTTCCGCACGCTTCGGCAATGTGGGCGAGGCATAAAGAACACTTTGTTTTTCACCCACGCTACTGACGGTGCGAGAGACGGGTAGTCCGGTTGCAGCGCTATAAATGCTCGCTGCCAGCTGGCTAATATCTTGCACAGTGTTGAGAACACGTCGCCAGAGCTCCGTGGTATCGCAATCTGTGGCAACCAACTCTTTATAGGAGCCAAAGGCGGCCAGGAAATTGGCTGCACTACCATTCGTGTTAGCCGTATTGAGATCTTCGCCAAAGGGTTGTTGTTGCTTGAGCAGATTAAACTGGAGCAACAGTTTCTCCTCCAGTAGTAGCGCCTGTTCAATATCCTTTTGACGCATCTTCTCAATGATCTCGCGCTTGTTTACACCAATGCGTAGCTTCTCTTCAGCCGTCAACGCTTCAGCTTCGATAATATCCGTGGCAGGACAATCCAGCACTGCCTGTCTGATGCTCTGTATCCAGGTTTGTTTATCCTTTGGCGTTTGCACTTTGAGTTCGTACATTTCGGGAAAATCGGGATTGGAACTGATGATATAGATTCCACGTGATTCGGTACCCGCTTTCTCACGTATCAACAGTTTTTGCAACGGAACCACGCCAGCCTTATGCTCAGGCGTGAAGAACGTATACTTATTATGCGCCGAGTTCTCGCTAAGAAAGCAAAGGCAATCCGTGAGCACCACAATCAAAACCAGCTGAGTTTTAGCACGACCCTGCATCAAAGTGGCCAAGCCATCAAATTTAAGACGTCGGCGTGACTCTACGCCCAACTCGGTCTTGCGAAAGGGTTTATTCTTATAGATAGCAAAAGATTTTGCATCGACACGGGCATAAATCTCCAGCTGCCTTTCACGCAGTTCCTTCTCCGCCACACAAGCATCCACATCAACCAGAAGAGATTTCACTAAATTTAACGCATGCTGCAGCTTATCCGTCTCCAGTTTATTATCCCGTGCGCTTTTCAGCAAAGGTTCAATCAGTAGCGGATATTTTGTTAAACGCTGTGTGACAAACAAGATGCACTCTGGTATGCCCTTCTTTTTGAGCAGTGGATTCTGCAGACAATGCTTATACCATTCTGCAAAACTCGGCTCCGAGAGGCATTGTTTGAACTGTTCCAAAGCACTGCGATGATTCGCACAGAATTCGCCGTAGGCCAAGCGCAGACATTGTGCCTGCTCCAGCGAGAAGAACTCGAGCAGGATATCAGCAATGCTATCCACAAGCAGATGTTCGCGTTGTTTCTGCCGCAGCTGACGCAAGAAGCACGTGTGCAGCTCTGTTAGCTGTTGGAGCCGAGGAAACATGCTGTGCGTATTAAGCGCTGGGAAGTGCCGCTCCATACTCTCAACGAAGACTTTACGCATTACAATTAACGTTTGGCAGTGATGCTTCTCGGTCATGATGAACTCGTAGATGTGCTCCTGCCGTTTAATTTGGAGTTCCTTGAGCGTCTTTAGCTGGTCCTTGGGTACATTTGGCGTCCAGGAGTCGGGCTCTTGAAGTACAATACCCAATACTGGATCAGCTCCCAAATCCTGCGCCTCAATTGGCGGCTCATTAAGAAATTGTAGCTCGGCGGCACGTATCAACGGCTGTTGATCCTCTTGCTCCTGCATCTGATGATGCTGTTGATAATGCTGCTGGTGCAAGCTCTCGGAGCCATCACAGTAGTCCTGACCTGCTGACAGTTTCTTACGTTCCAGATGCGTTTCCATATCGCTTAGCTGAACACCACCTACCAGCGACTTCGTCTTGGCCTTTGGCTTTTTTTTGCGAAAGAATAGGGAGCCACGTTTTGGACGCTTCTCTACGTGATCGTAAACCTCAATCTTAGCATGTGAACGCAACAAAGTCTGATTCTCATCCTCGCTATCTGTAAGATGTCGTGCTATCGCTTTGATGTCCTCCTTGGCAATGATCGACGAGGTTGAGATGCTCTTTTGCAACGGTATTCGGCTAATTATCTCCGTGGCTAAACTTCTCTTAGCCGCAATGCGTTCAAAGTCTCGCGCGAGCTCCGCCTCATTCAGCGAATGAGTTGAAATGCCTGCGTGTGAAAATGTTGTAATATGTGAAAAAAACTTATGGAAATTCTATATGAAAATCGAGTGAAATAATTAAAATAGAGGTAAACGCGACTGACTCTTGGACTCCGGTAGTAGGCACTGATAACGACCACTGTGAGGCTTTTGTGGAATTTCTTATCGCAATCGAAACTAAACACTACCTAGAGCTAGACTAATAGGGCATATTAGCGCGTAAGAAGCGTTTGTGACGCATGAAACGATGAATATTAAATTAATTCAGGATTGAGTTGAAGAAGAATAGTTGCGATATTGTTGTCATTAATAAAAAGCTGAAATTTTCAATTACTGAATCGTAAAATTAACCGAGTGGTCTATATGTATTAGCCTCAATATATAAATAATTGAAAATATATGAAATTATCGGAAATTCTTTGATTAACAAATTAAGTAACCCCTAGTTCACAAATGGTTCCATACAGATCATTAGACTATATATACTTTTGATTATCCCTTACTTCTAAATGAATAACTTCTACATAAATAACAGCCTATAATTAAGTCAGTGCGAATATTCTGTGTATAGGGTAGACAAGTTCTTACCGCCTGTGCTATTCCTAGCTGATCGCCTCCGCTGCTCGGTAACGCGTATGGTCTCCTGTTCCTCGCTGTCCAGACTGGACAGGCTGACGCTCTTGTTGGTGCAATCACCCGTCGCATTGGCATCATCTACCGCCGTCCAGGATTTCCGTCGATCCGTGTGCAGGAGTAGACATTGCTGTGGCGCTGCCGACCACATGATGCCCATGTTGTTGATTCCAACGGCACCATTAGCGTTGGCATTGCCTCCTGTATTGCTGAGATCGGGCAGCGAGGCACTGAGAATCGCCGCATTGAGTAAACCATAGCTATTGGCCAGACCATCTTGCTGATTGTGGCTAGATGAGGAGTTCTTCATCTGCTGCACGGTTTCGCGTATATTTTGCAGCTGGCTCAGTGTGTCCTCGAAGATGTTATTGTACTTGGAGGCCGAGGCAGGACTATGTGGTGTCACATTAATTGTAGGTATCATGTTGTTGTTGTTGCTGTGGTGTAGTACACTGTTACTATTGTTGTTGTTATTGCCAGGGAGCGCCACAGCTGGGACAGGTGCGTTAATAACAGGTATGCAATAATTTTGACTTTCCACTGTCACGCGAGGAGCAGAATGTACAATTTTCGCTGTTGGCGCAGCAGGAGGAGCGGCTGACACGTCTGCAACTCCGTTACTGTTGCTATTGCAATTGGAGTTTAGAAAATCGGTGACCACATCATTATCGCTGTCATTATCGTCGGCGTTGTTGCTGCTGCTGCTGGCGGCAACGGCGAGGGAAGCGGCAGCAGCGTTGGCGGCAACTGCAGCATTCTGCGTATTTTCCATACTATGTGTAGCCTAGGTTTTGGTATTTTCTTTATTTAACTTTTTGGTATTTTCTTGACTGCTTTACTTCTGCGGCTGTTTGTAGAAAAAGAAAGTTTAGTACGCAACACCTACGCACACACAATCACATGGCACAAACACACACACACACATACACATTAACACACAAGCAACGCTTGCAGTTTTAATCTTTTTTTTCTTTTTTGACTATTATTGATTTTCTCACGCACACATACACAAACACAGCGACTCACCCGCCTTGTTGCGCGTTCTAATTGTTGCGCCTTTGCCAAGCAAGGACGAGCACAACTTCAACAGCGTCGCAGCACCGTCCTTGTACACACAAATACAGAAAACAAGTGGAACAAGCAACAGCCACAACAACAACAACGACAGCAACAAAACAGTAGTGCACAGCAGGGTAGGCGACACGTTATTTCGAGCGGAAAGCTATTGTGTCGTTTTTGTTGCTTTTAATATTTAAAAGTAAAAGAAGTTGAAATTTAATGAAATTTAAAACAATTATACACTATTTGAGACACATATTTTCGCTGGTATAGAGTCGCTTGGAACAGATTCGCTCAAACGACTCACTTAACTAAACGAAACGAACTAGTGCATAATGGTTAGCTCATCTAGTTCGTTTTTTTTTTGTTTTTGACTTAACAGAAGTTTGGACTGTTATTGATAGCATGTTATTAAAATAAAGTGTCGTTCTTTTATTTAGAGTTTGCCAACACAAACTGTATACTTTAAATAGCATCAATAAAAAATATAATCTAACTTTAAGAAACAAATGTATACATAAATAAGTTCTTATGATATAAATTTAAATTGCACAGCTGTTATTGTAGCATCAACAGAAAAAATACCACACAACGAATATTATTGAGCAAAACAAATTTGAACGTTTTCCTACACTGAGCGGGCGACAATTGCAAGCGAGAAGAGGCAATAAGAAGAAAGAATATATTTTTTTTAGCTAGTTTATAAATTGGCAAATTTTTAGTTAAATACACACATTTATATTCAGTGCATATCATTTAGGCTTCAATCCCGCAGCCAGCCATGCAGGTGAGTCTTCTAAAATGGTGGAAAGGACTTAAGTAAAATGCAGCGAACTGTCGATAAACGAAACGTTGGCAAAAGGGACACGCAATCAAATTTTGTTTATGTTCTTTTCTCTTTTATTTGATGCTACTTTATTTTGTAGTGGACGGTGATGTTCGCGCTGCTTGCCAGCAGCAGCGTCATGGTCATTGTTGATTGCTTCTATGTGCCCGGCGTGGCGCCCGTTGAATTTGTACGTGGACAAAAAATCGATGTTAAAGCGGTCAAAATGACCAGCAGCCGAACCCAGCTGCCCTATCAGTATTATTCGCTGCGCTTCTGCTATCCGAAGAATGGAACTCTAATATTCAAATCAGAGAACCTGGGTGAAGTTCTGCGTGGTGATCGCATAGTGAACACACCCTACGAGGTTCAAATGGCCGAGGATGTGAATTGTAAGCTGCTCTGCAATAAGAAGGATCTACCCATGACCTGGAGCAAGGAGGATTCGGCAATGGTCGCTGAGCGTATACAGCACGAGTATTTTGTCCATTTGCTGGTGGACAATTTGCCGGTGGCGACACGCATTGTGAGTGCCACAAATCCCGCTGAGGTGACGTACGAGCATGGTTATCGATTGGGACAAATGGATGGCGATAAGATGTACATTAACAACCACCTAAAATTCATACTCTCCTATCACATGTACACCAAGGATAAATACCGTGTGGTTGGGTTTGAGGTGATAACTGGGTCGGTTAGCCACAAGGAGCTCAAATTTGAGGGCGATAGCTGCAATTTCCCTGACAGTCCGAGTCCACAGCTCGTTAATCCATCGGGCGAGACGCAGCTCTACTTTACGTACTCTGTTGTTTGGAAGGAGTCTAAGGTTAGCTGGGCCTCACGTTGGGACATTTATTTGGGCATGCGCGATGTGCAAATCCATTGGTTTAGCATCATCAATTCTCTGGTCGTCGTCTTCTTCTTATCTGGTATACTCACGATGATCATGATACGCACATTGCGGCGGGATATCGCTCGCTATAATACGGATGATAATATCGAGGATACGCTTGAGGAAACCGGCTGGAAGCTGGTCCATGGCGACGTCTTTCGACCTCCCAAAAATACGCGCCTCTTCTCTGCTATAATCGGCAGCGGCATCCAAATCTTCTTCATGGCCATGATTACCATATTTTTTGCTATGCTGGGCATGTTGTCGCCCTCGTCACGTGGCGCCCTCATGACGTCTGGAATTTTTATGTACGTTTTCATGGGAACAATTGCCGGCTACTATGCGGCGCGTCTCTACAAAACGATGAAGGGACGGGAATGGAAGCGTGCTGCCTTCCTAACAGCCACACTCTATCCTGGCATTGTCTTTGGGTGAGTTTAGTCTTTGGTTTTTAAATTGAAAGGAATACTTATACAAACTGAAATGCTTTACAGCACGGGATTCATTTTGAATTTCTTCATTTGGGATAAATCCTCGAGCGGCGCTGTGCCTTTTACAACAATGATATCGCTGTTGTTGCTGTGGTTCGGCATATCGGTGCCGCTCGTTTATCTAGGATTCTATATGGGCTATCGCAAGCAACCGTATCAGCATCCAGTGCGAACGAATATGATACCACGCCAGGTGCCCACGCAGCATTGGTACATGAATGCAGCCTTGAGGTTGGTTAACTTCTTCCTATCCCCGACGATAATCCTAACTAATCTTTCTCTCCTCCACAGCACCTTAATGGCTGGTATCTTGCCATTTGGCGCCGTTTTCATCGAACTTTTCTTCGTTTTTACGGCAATTTGGCAGAATCAATTTTATTATTTGTTTGGTTTCCTGTTTTTGGTATTTTGTATTCTAGTTGTTAGCTGCGGTCAAATCTCCATTGTTATGACCTACTTTCAGCTGTGTGGCGAGGTATATCCTATATACAGATGCTCGACTGTATATTATGCTTTATTAACTTTCTGATTTTGCAGGATTATCGTTGGTGGTGGCGCAGCTTCATTGTCTCTGGTGGCTCGGCTGTGTATGTGCTCTTCTATAGCATATTTTACTTTTTTACCAAGCTGGAGATTACAGAATTTATACCCACGCTGCTTTACTTGGGCTACACAGGTGCGTCAATCTTGTACATATATATAATGTTATTTGTTAAATTTTTTTTTTCATATTTTTAGGCTTAATGGTGCTAACATTTTGGCTATTGACTGGCTCCATTGGCTTCTTTGCTGCCTATGTTTTCATATTAAAAATCTATGGTGCCGTGAAAATTGATTAGAACATCCACAATCTGGCACACAATGCTGTACACCAAACTATCCCTGCAATATCATTTGATCGTAATACTTATTGCCTATAATATAATATTTATATACATTATATATATATATATATATATATATATATATATATATAGTGTAGAGTCTACAAGGAAAGGCCATGTGTAAAATCTTGTTTAAGCTATTTAGCCCTCAACTCTCTTAACTAAGTGTGCTATAAGTTTACTTTATGCCTGCTGCTGCGCTGCTTTAATTAACGACAAAAACACCGATTGAGAATCTTTACTAAGAGTTTACGGGCGTCGCTCAATTTTCGAGTGCATTGCGTTAGGTTACATTCTAGAAACGCCTAATTTATATATGTATTGTAAAAACAAAAACCTAATCGTAAGATAAAACCAACAAGAAATCTAATAAATGTAAGCTAAGTATAAATGGCGACCAAGTGATCAAAGTAAAATTCTTTAACTAAGAAATTGCCAAGGTAATGTTAATATGCTTTGGAGACTTAGGTAACACTCTATATACCTGTGCCTGTTAACCTTGTCAAAACGGACTTGACCTCTTTAAACAACGCCTAAGTAACAGCCGTTTGCATACGGTCGGCTGTTAGCCATATCACATCCCCATTATTTTAATGAATTAATTGTGCAGCTGTTAACATATGTTTAACATTTTTATGGAGTCTAAACTGTAAGAGGCCAGAAGCCACCTGGCTTTTTACATATACATAAATAGATAATTGAAAATGGAAAGAGAGAAAAGTAACAATTATTTTATTCGGTTAGCTCGAAAAATCATCATAATATTACTGTTAAATTTCTTTCAAATATATAATATATTAATTTTATATTAAATATTTGATCAATTTTGAATTTTCTTGCTAAAATTTTATTTTATTTTCATATAATAACCGTTTTAATCAGACTTTGTAGAGAGGTTTATAAATTTAGTTATTTGTAACTTTGTTTTGATGTACATTTAGCTCATAAAAAGCATTTTAGCAACCGCTGAAAATTTCTTTACTCTATTGCAAGGTGTTTGGTATTAACTTCAAAGCAACAGCTGCGCCAACAAGTGTGCAGTTTCAGTAGTTAGCTTTCCAGGAATTTCGTTGTTTTGTTCTTCAAATAAATAAAACCAACAGACAGCAGTAGGATAGAATAAGCCAAAGGGGTTGGTTGTGCGCATTCATAAGGTATAACAAAAGTGACACGAAATGTTGAAAATAATTGTATTAATGTGCCTGGGATTCATTGGCATTCAACAAGTACTGGCAAAAAGCGAAATTTTTGACTATCACAAAGTGAGTCGAAGTTCTTCTACTTCAGTTTCTATAGTACCTTTGTAATACATACATTTATTTCCTTTAAATAGACACACGATTCTTCAGATAAACTACAAATCGTTGGGAATCTCAGCTATGCGTTGTACGGCATGGCTGAAACTCTTTTTCCACGCTGGGCGGCCTCAGTGGATCGAATAACATAATGCACTGTATATATATTTATTTCGTTTTATATTTGACACCGACTAAAACTATGTAAATTGATATAGCACAAACTAATTGTTAATTTATTTAACTTTTTATTTCATTTTTTAGTATTTTACACAGAGATGATTTTAAAACTAGGCTATAAAATATCTATAGATCGTATCGTATCGTATCGTATACACATGTACACTAACTATGTGAGCCTAATGCTAATTTAGTTTAGTTTAGTTTAGTTAATGCACAATTTAATATGTATTTTAAGTAAGTAGTTTTTTCTTTTGTTAGCTTTTGTTTGGAGACGACACGAACCGCATTCTCAATGTGAGCATTTAACATAGTTCTGCTGGAACAGCACTATTAATTTTTGTTTTTTTTTTGGGTCTCAATATTGCGCTAGTTATAGGGATAGTTACTTAAAATATACACTTATTATCAACTGACAAAGTGTTCCTAATTCTTCCTGACTTTGCTGCTTACTTTGTGGACGATGTCATTGAAATGGTGTACGAATCGGTTTACCTCAGGGGGTTCCGATTCCTTAAACGCTAGCGATTCCGTTTGGTCTTACGACTGACATTTCCTTCGATGATGATCTGAATAGATATAGTTAAAGTATTGATTGATTATATTAAGAGTTTACGCAATCATTTTAGTTTTCTTTGAGGTTTTTTCTTAGGCAGAACCAAATTATAGGGACACTTAAATTGCTGTGGGCGTGGGTTGCAGCTTGTTAAATAATATCGCTATATATACTATATATTCATGTACCTGTAGTATCTGGCTGGCCTCGAAACAGGTGCCAGGAAGCAGTATGACTGGAGAGCTGACATTGCCAGCCTCTACGCACAGCATGTTGGGAAATTCATCGTCGCCAAAGTCGCTCATTTCACGCGATCGATCGATCCAGGGATTCCAAATAACTGCAATAAACCAAAAAGTTCTCGAAATGTCAGACTCAATAAGATAATTAATATAGCTACGAAAAGCTGTTGACACATATTTTACGAAGAATTCAGGAATACTAGGTATGCAAAGCGATCTGTTAACTTGACACTCTGTATTATCATCATTATCTTACAATCAGACTGCTAAACATGATGTGCAACATTACTAAAGTCTGCTAAGATTTTTGGAGCAGTTCAAGGCAGATTATGGTTGACATTAAGTTAGCAATCATAACACGTGTTCACTTCTGTGAGTGGCAACAACTAGTATAAAACTTGATGAGATCATAGTGGACTTAGTTTTTTACTTTTTGAATTGTTTTAAAGAACTTGCAGTCCCGCTACTTTGAATGTTAACTAACAGCTCTGTTGTGACGTCACATTTTCGGCCTGTGCTCTGTTACCCCAACTGAAGTTTGGCGGGCACTTAAGCTGAGATCCGACAAGTGCTCCAAAGCAACCAAAATAAAGTATTTAGTGCTAAATTCCAATAATAAGCACTATAAAAATGATAAATCTTTTATTTAATTTCTTAAAAAAAAAAAAAAACTAAGTGGATATTGACATAAACTGTGAGGACTTGCCGCAGCAGCAATGATATGCCCAAAATAGTTTTATATGTCAGAATAAATGGTTGATAGACAGAGTAGACTGGATTTTTGCCATGAGTAAGACTCATTTATGCCAATCTGTCTAAAGCGTCTTAGCTAAAAGCCTAAAGAAAGAGATAGTCTGCTGAGCTAGCTCCATAAGCTCTTTGGCAGAAGCTAACAACGAACATCATCTTAAGCTCTCAGATTCTCAATATAATGATTGAAATTGAAAGATATATTGATTTGGAATGATGGAAAACGATTAATACTTCTCAATAGTATTTAGGTTTGCAAATTTAAACTTTGGAAAATAAAGTTATTCAACACGAATGTAAAAGCAGTAAAAAGAATTACGTGAGAAGTAACCGCATAGAAATCGGCTTAGATTTAAGAATAACTTGTAATTAGCCACACCTTACGTTTTTATTTTGTCTACTGGCTTTCAGATAGATAATGGTGCCAAAGTTGCTTCATTTTTATACACAGATCAACGCGCTCGCGCTGATTTCCGAAAAGGTGACGTCGCACTGGCAAGTTAACATACCGCTTTGCAGAACCTACTATTGATCACTGGTTATGGACTCTATTATTATCGAGCAATCCAGAAATATCATATGCAAAGAACATTCAGCGCGGCACATTAAGAGTTGCTCCTGTTCGACTCACCTGTATCTGGGAAATTGTATTTGTGCAGCCTCATCTTACGCCCGGATACTACATTAGTTATCACATGCTCCTGCGGCGTATGCTGATAGATGCGATCTGTCCACTCGTTAACAGTGACCACCTCGCGACCCTCCTAAAGGTAATACAGGGTGTACAACTTTAAATATCGATCGTATATGAGAAGTCAGCAACAGCTTTACCTGATACAGAGCACCCTCGCGTGTTTTATCTATAAAATGGCAGCCCTGCAGTCCAGTTATCTGACAGCGTCTAACATCTGGAACTTTTAGATAGGTGTGCAGCAGCATATTGAATGTAAAACTCAGATCTTTGCTAGGATTATAGACGCCGATATGAAAGTGTAGCTCCTTTTCACGCAGTATCAAGCGATAGGTGATGCGAAATCTGTACATGATAGCAAAATTATTTAAGTTCAATTGACAGACTTGCCAGAAACCTACTGATAGTTCCATATAGAGCGCGTAAACTCATTGTCCATCAGCGAAAATATTGCCTCCACATCGCCATTGTGCAAACGTTCTGGGGCTCTATCCAAATGCCAGCGTGTGATTCTTGCAAAGCCATGCTGTGGACCAAAGGACCAGGGTCCAAATTGAGCTACAATTAGGAAAGATTTTCTTACACTTATGTATACATATATATAGGTGCATGCTTACGAAAAACGAAGGGTATGCCTCCACGTATAGCCTTTTTGCCATCGAACGATGCCAACTTGCTGAAAGTGGAAGAAATAATATGTAGTTATTTATTTATATATATGTATATAAATTTTATATATATAAACATTTTTTTTTTTTATTATTTACTTCAGGAAAGATTACATTTATTTATTTCAAAGGCCATTTTAATTAGAAGAAACATTCGATATTCCAAACATTATATTCGGTTCTTAAAGAAGAAACAGTTTTGCTCCATTTGCCATATCCCCTTTGGGCTATGTAATCTTGATATATGTCTTGTATATTTGTCATGTATATCTATACCCTTTAAATACAATAAAGTAGTTAACAATTTGCCACGCCCCAGAAGAAGTAGAGGAGCTCAACAGTAACTCCTTTAGAGTTGAGGCTCTATCTTAAAATTTGCAGAAAATAGTAAGCCGATTTACCAAGCCCCCAACTATATGAACTTAATATTTTTACCATAAATATATTTTTTTAAATTCCACGTTTCTAGCTTCAACCACAGCTTAGATATTAGGGTTTATGTTACAAAAGATATAGTAATTGATAACATGACACACCAAAAGTGAACGTACGAGGGTACGTACAGACCAATATATATTCCGTATCTAGCGTCAATAGTGACGTAATGGTTTACACAATGCGAAACCAATATACCTTTATCACTTCGTGAATGCGTACCAGTCAGAACTAAGCTTTTTTTCTAATTCTTGGTGAACAATTTATAGATTTGTATTAAAATTTACAATCTTTGATTAAATTGGAAAAAGAAACCTTTAATTAAAATTTAATAATTTTTGTTTTTAGCTTAATTTGTGTTCTTCTTTGCGCAGATCTCAAAGCTTTTCAGAGCTGACAAAACATCTTTGAGGAATAGTGGCATAAAAACGCGCGCAGACATTCAGAAATTTCTGAATCTCTTGCTTGAGCTGCGGATGGACGAAAAAAAGTGTCTGGCAATTGGCGTTTGGCTGGCAGCTTTTTGCTCAATGATTCAGTTGGCCCTTTTAGGTTTTTTGCGTGCGCTAATTTGCCGACGCATCCATCAACTGGGTTGCCCCTGCGTCTTTGTTTACTCCAAGAACCTGGAGAGGCAATTGTGTCATTAATATTGTCAGGTTGTTGGCCGTGCAACGTGCAGCGGATCAGTTCTGTGCAGCATTTTGTGGAATTCAACCAAGTGGCATTTATTGTGGCAGCTCTTTAAGCATTAGCTACTGAGCTGCCTGCTTTGATTTTCTGTTTTAGTTTACCCAATCTTCCACTTCCCCACTCACCCTCTGTCTCTCTCTCTCTCTCTCTCTCTCTCTCTCTCTCTATGTGTATATATAAATATATATATATAGCTTTCCGTTACCAGTTGTTGCCACACGTAGAGCTCCTTTTGGCTCGCACACTCGAAAAAAAAGTGTCCCTGGTTTTTTGTGGCACAAAACTCAACTTCAACTCAACTCGCAGCGGTTTTTCTGTGAGTTCTTCGTCGCTGTTGCTGGGTTTCCAAATGCCAATGAACAAAACAAAAAACAAAACAGTGATAAAAAAATTTAACAAAAAAAGCCGACGCAATGTGTAACGACCATTCGGACAAACAGACGAAAATGTTGAGAAAAACTTGAAAGCTAAGCAAAGAAAATGTTGCGTGGCAAAAAACATGGAAATGCTGCTGTCCCACTGTCACTATACCCTGTAAATAGTTTAGGGCTTGTATCTAGTACATATTTCTTTACTTCAATATTCATCAAACTTTAAACGAAAAACAACTTTAACATTTTTGGATACTATATTATAATTAAGCATTTATATCGATAAAATTTAAAAATTCCCTTTTAAAGCTTTCAAAATCCTATAAATCAGCAGCGAAGGCAATTATCGATAACAAACGGCGATTCATATATCTCTATCGAAGTAAAACCCCTTTTGCTCTAATATGTGTAAGGTATTTAAAAAGCGGCAAGCCTCAGCAGCAGCTGCTGCTGCCAAGACCGCTAAGGCCGCTAAGACCGCCAAGACGCCACAATCCGACATTTTGGGCCACTGTGCGAGCCAATGCACAGTGTACATGGCACATCATGTAGTCGTAGTCGTAGTCGGGATTTATCGATCTAGATGCCGCGCCAAAAAACTCCATTCATAAAAACCAGCACATTGTTTTCCTTGTTGTTGCTGTTTTTGTTCTTGTTGCTTTTTGTTGTGTTACCGTTGGTTAGAGCAGGATAGCGTGCACAGCAAGAAAGCGGCCCTCAAAGCTGCCCATGCCGCAGATTTCGACATGTGCTGCATGTGCAGCACGCGCTCTCTTCGGCAAACTCTTGTTCTCTCTCGCTTACTCACGTTCTCTCTTGCTGTGGCGCTCTGGCCGCTCTTTGGTCGTTTTTTGTACGTCTCTTTTTGGTTCGTTTCATGTTTTTGTTGTCGTGTATCAAGCGAAAACATTTTGCCGCCAAACGGAATGGCTAAGGCTGCCCAACTCCCATACGCCTCTGTTCATACTGCAGGGCATCCTTTGTGGCTAGCTTACGTCCAAGTGTGCGTGTGCGTGTGCGTGTGTGAGTGTGTTGGTATGCGTTCGTCTGTTGAAAACTTTTGCCCAACACTTTTTTGGTTGCACACCGTTAGTTACCGTAGACTTGCGTAAGTTGCTTCAACTTCAAACGGTTGACTGTGCGCTTTGAGCTTAAGCGGCCAAAGCGGCGTATGCGTAATATTAAAAAAAGCTTACCTAACAAACAACTGCTCCTGATTATTAACACGCCAGGACACAACAGTGGCACCTATTAATAAATATTCAAAAAATTTAAAAATTTATTATTACCAATTTATTACCAGTAATTATCAATTCATATAAATATATACATAATGTTTTTATGTTAGCTAAAAAAAGATGATTTCTATTACAAATTGCTGCTAGCAAAAAGATAAGTTATATAGTGCTTCGATTGTTTCCATTTGTAAATATCTTAGTAGTATATAAAAATATAAAAAAAATCCTAGAGCTATAAGTATGTGTAATACTTTTGCCAACCTATTTGTCTTTTCCTATCTACTTAACAGTATTATACTATTTGTATATTTCTCTTTGCATTCACAGTCTAGGCTTAACATTTTGTCACAGATTAACATTGGCACTTGTGAATATCGCATTATCACTGTTAAAATACTCGATTTGCTCTATTTCATTTGCATTCACTGAATCCTTTCGGTTCTTACAAATTAAGCAAATAATTACTCATATGTAAATTACAAACTGAATTTAAATGCTGACAACTATGACGCACACACACACACACACACACACAGTCATCTAACCCACTAAACCTGCCAGCTAGACGGAACGAGAGAGAGAGAGAGACTCCAGCTCCAATAGCCATTCGACTATTGGGTGGGTGCAACACAGCTGCGTGTGGGTGTACATGTGTGTGTATAAGTGTGTGTATGTATGTATGATGGGGCCTGTTTTAGCCGTAAGCCTGCCTCCGTCTAAGCTACGTTTAACTCTGCAGAATAATAGATATATATATGAAGCAAGCGGAAATCAAAAGTTTAGCATAAAGTTTAAAGTTTGACTTGACTTGAAAGAAAAAAACCTGGCTGGCAGCTGGATCGCATTTTGTGGTGGAAAATGTGTGTCTGGCTGCGGCTCAAAAACCGCGTCGCAAAACGCAACGTGGGCAGAGCGAACGAGTCGTCGTAATTGTTGAAAGTGCGCTCTGTACATAGAAATATGTACCTATATAAATGTATATATATATAAACATATATAACGCCTAATCGAAATGTGTTGCGAGTAGGTGACAGACGACATGACGATCGTTCAGCATAGACATACAGAGAAAGAGAAAGAAAGAGAGAGGAAGTGAGGAGGAGAGAGAGGGAGAGATATTGTGTGTGTGTGTGTGTGTGTGTGTGAGAGAGAGAGAGAGAGAGAGAGAGAGAGAGAGAGGGAGAGAGAGAGAGAGAGAGAGAGAGAGAGAGAGAGAGAGAGAGAGAGAGAGATAGAGAGAGAGATAGAGAGAGAGATAGAGAGAGAGAGAAAGAGCAAGAAAGAGAGAGAAAGAGCAAGAAAGAGAGATAAAGAGAGAGATAGAGAAAAAGAGAGATATATATACAGAGAGAGGGAGCATAGAGAGATAAAGAGAGAGAGAGGGAGCATAGAGAGATAGAGAGAGAGAGACAGGGAGCATAGGTAGAACATTGTGACAATGCTGATAAGATAGTCCGGCAGTCACTTGAGAGGGCTACGCTGTCTATTTTGAAATGGGTACAAAGCAAAGTTAATGCAAGCTATTTGCAAGGTTAACTAGGTTAACAATATAGTTGTACACCGGGCGAAAAGAAATGCAGTAACAGTGATAGCGATTTTGATGGTGATAGAACTCACGATTTGTAAACTCTAAACCCAACTACTTTCCCAGCTTTGAGCTTATAAATTTGTGTTAGCCAAAAAAAAAAAACTGGTTAAATAGAACTTTAAGTTAAAATCCAGTTCAATTGAATTTTAAGCAAAACACAGCATTTTGTCGCTGTGTATTTAAGCTCTGATAACCTCTACGGGTTGCATAAATTGTTGACGCAGCTCAACTCTATAAAATGAAAGTCCATAAAGCGCTTAACAAAAACAAAATAAATAAATTATAAATTAAAAAAAAAAAACGAATATTGCTAATCATGCGCTAAAAATAACGCCAACGATTTTTTCAAGAGCTCCGAAGCACCGAAAAACTGAAGATATATTAATTGCGAATTGTTGTTGTATTGTGTTTTGGTAAATTATGATTAATTATATACACACACAAACACAAGCACAAACTTACCATGCAAGTTGATTGTGCATGTCGTATTATTGCCACGATCCAATACAACAACACTGGTGGCTGCCACGGCAGCCGCAGTCGTGGCCATTTTGTTAACGCGTAACGGTTCTTTAAGCTTGACTGTGCTTCCTTTCTATTGGTTTGCAACTGCAGCGCCCTCTATGGTCGATCACAATTCAAGCTTAGGGTATATAGCTTGATCTTTTTTAAAAAGGAGGTTTTTATGTATGTTTTTTGAGGTATTTGTGCTATTTTGTTTTTAAGAAACTGTTGAGCACAATAAGCAATGCTAATTTTTAACTTGAAAATCGTTGCTGTTATTGTTATTTATTTATTTACACATAACATTTATAATAATTGCGAGAAATTTATTCTGCAAAGTAACCCAGAGCCAATGCTGCTCACACACACACACACTACCAGAATACACGCAAAAACGCGGCCTCACAAACGCGCACATTCACACACACACATGCAGAGCGCAGCTTGAGTTTTTGTCAATGAATAAATACGTAAGGAAAAAACTCGTGCAAAAAACGTTGAGACTCAAAGTGTCGCGGTCCGCGTATATGTTGCTGCGCTTACAAACGCCCGATTGAAACTAAAAGCTTGAAACACACACAGCTGATGCGGCTTGGCGCAAATTCGGCAAATTGAAATTAAAAAAGCTCAAGTCTAACAGCTGATTACAAAGGGCTTGTCGTTAAATATCGATAGCAAAAGAACATTGTTGGTAAAACACTATCGACTAGTCGACGCAACGTTGTTTTTGTTCATCACTATCAGAATACTGCTTCTTCTTTAATACGTGAAATTTTTTTGGATAACAAGATAAAAATACGATCTTTATTACGACAACCATATAAAGTCCATGAAAATGCCGAAGTTTTATAAAATTGAGATCAATCGTACCGAATGGGAGATTCCTGAAACTTACCAAAATCTCCAAGCGGTTGGACAGGGTGCCTACGGCCAGGTGTGCAAGGCCCTGGTGCGAGGTACCTCGACAAAGGTGGCCATTAAGAAATTAGCCCGTCCCTTTCAATCGGCAGTGCATGCGAAGCGCACATACCGCGAACTATGTCTGCTAAAGCACATGGACCACGAGAACGTAATTGGACTGCTGGATGTCTTTCATCCCGGCCAGCCAGCCGATTCACTGGATCAATTCCAGCAGGTCTATATGGTGACGCATCTAATGGACGCCGATTTAAATAATATAATACGGACGCAAAAGCTGTCGGATGAGCATGTGCAATTCTTAGTCTATCAGATATTGCGTGGATTAAAGTATATCCATAGCGCTGGGGTCATTCATCGCGATTTGAAGCCCTCCAATTTGGCCGTAAATGAGGATTGCGAGCTGCGTATCTTAGATTTTGGACTGGCTCGACCCGCTGAGAGCGAGATGACGGGATATGTGGCAACGCGCTGGTATCGGGCGCCAGAAATCATGCTTAACTGGATGCACTACAACCAAACAGTGGACATTTGGTCTGTGGGCTGCATCATGGCTGAACTTCTAACGGGACGCACCCTGTTTCCCGGCACCGATCACATACACCAGCTGAATCTAATCATGGAGGTGCTGGGCACACCAAATGATGAGTTTATGAACAAGATCTCGTCGGAGAGCGCACGCACCTATATACGATCGTTGCCTGTGATGCCGCGTCGGAATTTCCGTGACGTTTTTCGAGGTGCCAATCCACTGGCCATTGAATTGCTAGAAAAGATGTTGGAGCTGGATGCGGAGAAACGCATTACAGCCGAACAGGCACTTGAACATCCATACATGGAGAAATGGCATGATCCCAGTGATGAGGCCACATCAACGCTCTATGATCAGAGTTTTGAAGAGGATGAAAATACGGTAGAGAAGTGGAAGGAGATGGTGTTTACCGAAGTGCGCCGCTTCAAGCCGCCGCAGGCATTTGCCGACCTCTTATCGCAGGCTCAATAGCAAACGAACGAAATGCTTTAAATTTAGTGGTTTAGTTAATCAAGAGTCGTCCCCAAATTGTATTCATAAAATTTCGTCATTCGTAATTGTTTCTAAAACGACAGTCGTCACAGCCTTAATATCCAGTTCAACTTTTTTGGTGTTGGTGTTTAACAATATATATATGTAAACGTATGTATATATAATAAATGTGTGCACAGTGAAAGCTTGAATAACTGCAGGACCTCTTTCTCTGTATACACATGTCTGTTTTGTTTTGTATAAATGTAAATGTATGTATATTTATGTACAAGTCTGCAAAGTGTAGTAGTCTATAGACGATATAGCCATAGAGGAGCTATAGCTCTGTATAAATAAAGAGAATGCTATTGTATTTACAACAGTTCAGTCAACAAATCCAAATGTAAAAGGACTTTTTCAACAACAACTAACAACTAATTGCTGTCAAATTTTACAATAGGAGATCCTCTAGATAACGCTCGAATTCCTGTTCTCTTGATGGTTGTTCTTTGCTTAGATCCAGCTGCTTGCTCCAAATCTGCTCGTCCGTAGCTGCACTTGCATTGCTTGTGGCTTGTTGCTCTTCCTCTATCTCCTCGTCCTCCTTCGACAGGTCTCCGCAGTCTTGCTCGCTCTCTTGATTTACTTTGCGTCTCTTTTGCTTACGCTCGGTTTTCCGTTCCTCTTTCGCTCTGCGACGCTGACGCTTATGCTCTTTTTTCTTAGTTCGATAGTTAAGCTGTTCCGTATGCACAGGACAAAGGCGCAACTGTAAAACATGTGCATTAACAAACAAAACATGTAGAATGTAGAACATTTTTAATGATCTAGATAACTGAGATTATGTTCACCTACCTTGACGAGTGCATTTTGTGGAGCACCTTGTTCGATATACTTAAAATTAACCTCCCAACTGCGGAGCCCTTCGCGTTCGCCACAGTGTCGACTGCCACACTGGAATTGACCTAAGCCGGTGACCACTTCTTCCTCGGTGCGCCAGCGCAGAGCAATCTTATTCTCTTTGTAGCGCGTGAGATCGGCTATGCAGTACTCTTTGAACAGCTTTCGATAGTAGCGTAAGGCCAAGCGTTGCTCCCAGCTCAATGTGCCAATGTCGGCTGCATTCTCCTCATCCCAAAGGAAGCGATGATTTTCGCGTATAACGTCAATGTCCCGCTTATGCTTGCGCGATTCACTTTCAGCAGCAGTGGGCAGCACGTAGTGATTGAGTATATAATTGTGACGCTCCTTATCCGTTAATCTATCCAAATTGATAGGAAATATTGATTTGCTGCTCATTTTCACGAAAAATGTTTCTTGTTGGCGGAAAATACAATAAGCAATACTGCTGATTCGGGCTATCGATAACTTACAGCTGGCCCCGATTTGTGTAATCGAAAGTACTTTTGTTTGTTTTTAAATTGAAACAAAGCAGATAATCACTTCTAAAAATAGCACACAAAAGCAAAATAAATCTATAACAAGGGGTCACAAGAGGACAGTCTTCGTTTGGCGCTCAGATGAGACTGTTCTAACAGTACATGTATTATATTCTTTTTGCTCTTTTATATGGGTCAATACTTATCGACAACTTTTTATGAGCAACTCTATTGACGCCCAAAGTGAAATGTACAATTAAATAAAAGTTTACTTAAATGCAAATGAACTCTAACGATACAAAAGTACAACATTAATAAAAATGGCGTGTAGCCGTTCTTTATTTCTGGTGTTTTGGTGGAAAAACTGGCTCTATTTGAAGTACTGCTGGACATCTCTAGTCATCATCTTGACGGTATGGACTGGCGTACAATGGATGTATTTGCATTTCTCTAACAAGTCAACCATAGCTCAAATCGAAGACTTTGAAGTTAAAGACAACGTAAGTATACCCAATACTCTTTTATAGATAAGCCGCGTTAGTATGTGCACTCGCAAGAGCACAAAGAAGCAGATTGCGAGCCCGAATGGGTGTATACACAGATGTACGTACGTACATATAATATGTATGTCATAGGCAGTGCTGCCAATTTAGCTATTTTCTCGTCAGTTCTGGAGTTTCACATACACGAAATTCGTGAGAGATTCGTGATCTAGCTGTATTTCGAATCGAATTGAATGCAGATTGAGAAATAAGATCCTTAAAAAAATCCTAATTTATTCAATGTTGACTGATTTTGGTGGTTCTGATGCCTGTCGATATCAAAATTCATACAAAAGTTCCCTTAAAACCATAAAAATTTTTGTTTTTAAAGTTCCAAATTTATTTTGCCTTTTTTATACCCTGAACCCATTGAAAATGGGAAAACAGGGTATAATGGTTTTGTTAAAATGTATGTAACAGGCAGAAGGAGGCGTGGCAGACCCCATAAAGTATATATATTCTTGATCAGGGCGACGAGCTGAGTTGATTTAGCCCTGTCCGTCTGTCCGTCCGTCCGTCTGTCCGTCTGTACGTATGTTTGAACGCGTCGATCTCAGAATCTATAAGAGCTAGAGACTTGAAATTTTTTATGTAGGTTCGTGTATAGCACGCGCAGATCGAGTTTGTTTTAAAAATTCGATAACTTTTATCGTTTTAATGTTATCGATTAAAAACGAAATCGAAATACAGTAATTAAATTATATCTCCTACATCTTTATAGCTAGAGACTCCTTATTTTGTATTTGGTTCCATGTGTGTTTTATACAATTTTGATTTTTGTTAAATTTTGGATGCCACGCCCCAAATTTGCAAAAAACGTATTTCAAGTGCTAGAGACTTGTGCTTCGGCACATACACATATATGAATGACATAATCACGCTCTGAAAGTTTGATTAAGCAAGTCTATCTACAAAGGAACTTATTCATCAATTAAGTTCCGATAATATAGCTCTTACTGCAGCCCGAGCGCAGTCGCTGCGTAAACTGCGCAGTCAGCAGAGCGCTCGCTTATGCGTGCGTGAGTATGTGTGTGTGTGTGTACATGTGTTGCTTCTTGTTAATAAGCACAGAATGTTTGGAATATCGGCTCATCGCAGGGTTCAGGGGATCTCGTAGTCGGGTACCACCGACTAGAGCTTTCTTACTTGTTGAGTAGTGGATCTGGATTGTCGAAGTCTTGAAGAGTTGGCAGCGCTGCTCATAGGCACGGTTTTTTTTTTATTATGGTGTAAAAACGTCAGTTCGGGTTAAAGACTAAAACGTCGAGACAAACATATGTAAATGCTTAAGATCCCGATGCTGGGTACATAAATAAAATATTTAAACTAATTCTGCAACAGTGGAAAATTTCTTCTCGAGTCCGTTATAACGATCGATTCAAAGTGCACGCTAACCGGCTCGCAAGAAAGCTGCCAAATTCTCGCCCCATAAGAAAAAAACTATATATTCTATACTCCATACATTTATCAGATGCTTAGTCGAATATACTGGCATAATGGAAGATGTAAAAAATGAACTTATTTTATTAAGTATGACTTTTGCTCTACCGGAAACTTTGCAAACCACCCGTGCCATTACCTGTTCTATAAAACAAACAAACTGCACACATACATGTATTATTTCCTTATGAGCTCAGAATAATGTTCTTAATAAAGCCTTTGATTATTTACGTATTCTAGGAGGCCCTTCTAGCTTATTTTCCTGGAAATGACTACGATTGGGTATACTATGCGCCCATGACTGATAATACGCGACGTTTAATGGATCTTGTGGGAAATGAACTAGGAATTCAATATGAACGTACGATTTTTAAACATTTTTACGTTTGAAATAAAAGAAACAAATAACAAAGCAATTGTTCCTATTGTAGGTATGCATGAGTACAACAATAGTGCGGAAATGCAATTGGATATGGAGCAGCAGTGTAGAGGCAGCTGCTTTGCCATCAATTTTCAGTCATTGCCAGATTTGGGAACTGGGTCCGGCATAAAATATAGCCTCTCATCGAATCGCATACGCACTTCCCCAAATAAACGTTTTGTGAATGATGACGAAATCAATCATCAAAAGAGTACGTATATAGCTATATATTGTATATATACATAATACTTAGTTTTGACCCTCTTACAGATGATGATGAATATATACGTGAGGGCTTTTTCACACTACAGCATGTTATTGATTTACAATATATGCGCTACCAGCAGATTGATCCCAGATATGAGCTGCTGGTGAATGTTATTCCTAATCTGGAGCTTGGCTCATCCGACAGCTATCGCTTGGTCAATTTCGGCACACTATTTAGCATATTATTCAAAATGCTACTGCTGGGCACATTCCTGGTACCTTTTGTCGAAGAGAAACAGAATGGCATCAAGGAGTTTCTCAATCTAGTTACGCCCATGAGCTTTTTGAATGGGCTTAGCTTTTTCATTATACGTATTCTACTGTATGGATGCTTCCTGGTGATCAACTTGATTATCGCATGGCAATATGGCGCTTTGGGCTTGATTAATTTTATATACATATTTACCCTATATTTATTATATATTATTGGAACTATGTCGTATGCCTATTTAATATCCGTCTGCTTTTTTTCAGGTAAGCGGATCTAATTTCCCTTTTATATGCAGAAACAGATATTTTTGTTGTTTTTGGCAGTTTTTTATGCGAAAATCGGCGGACTTATCTTACTTATAATACCCTACGTGTTTAGTATTGTACGAAGCTGGATAACAAATTTGGCATTTGTATTATTTTCCACAAACGCTTTTCTGGAAGGCCTTGATGTACTGCAGACCTTCTGCAATAAACGTAAGTTCAAAATGTTTTATTATTAATATTAAAAAAAAACGATTTGGTTTTAATTTCAAAAAGTAATATGATATTCCTAGCCAATTGGTAAATTTGTTTGTTTCAATTTAAATTTGTATTTGATCTACATTTAAAATATTTTACAGATCGCAACTTTGAATTCTCCGATTTGACTCGAGTTATCAAGGATGACTTCAGCAGCATCTTTACGATTTACTTAACGCTCATCTGCCAGACCATTTTTTACGCTTTGCTCTATAATTACTTAGTGTGCGTATTTCCTGGACCTGGCGGTCTGAAACGCCCCTTTCTCTTCTTCTTAAATGTAAGTTTGTGATACTATTTCAAGTTGAGTTTACCAATTTTTTTTATATTTTCAGCCCGATACATACAAGAAGCGTCAGCGTAATGAATATACAACAGCACCGCGTGGCACACATGCGATCATAATAAGTGATCTGTGCAAGAAATTTAAGACTAGTAAACGCGAAAACCACATTGCTGACTATTTAAATATGACAATCAACAACAAGGAGATCACTGTTCTGCTGGGGCACAACGGTGCCGGCAAGACGACAATGATGAACATGATTATGGGTACGTTTGAAATTACTCCTAGTCGGAGTGCGAGGCTCTATCAGTATCATTATATATTATTTTAAAGAGTTATGGAATATGGGAATGTTTCAGAAAAGGGATTGCTTGAGCTTAGACCTATATAAAATATTTGAAAGTCTCTATTGAGCAAAATGAATTTACGATTAATTCAAATGTCTTTTATAACACATATTCCATATTAGTAGTTAGTGTTGTCTACAAATCTATATATATTCATCATGTATTTATTGATATCTGTAGAATTTTTGAATTATATATATTTCTATCGTATCTGTCAACCTCTATCTATCAGATGTAATATAAATTATATTTAAAATAAAACTGTCCTCGGAGTAGTTGAGTTTTCGAACGTGTTGCCTACCAATCTATATATATTCATCCCATATCAATCGATATCCGTAGAACTTTTGAATTATTTCTATTTCTATCTTATCTGTACACCTCTATCTATCAGATATAATATAGATTATATTTAAAATTAAACTGTCCCTGGAGTAGTTGAGTTGTCGAATGGACCATGTGGAATTGATATGGGGTTGTCGTAGTCGACAGTGCCAGTGCTAATACAACAAATAAAATAGCTAGTAGTAGCTAACAACTATATTCATAGTTTTTAATCACATAACTTGCCTTCAACTTATTTTTGTAGGAATTGTTCCAAAGGATGCGGGTAAAATTCTTGTTTGCAGCGAACGTGATGTTGCGTCGTATCGCCACCTGATCGGCTTCTGTCCACAACATAGCGTCTTTATGAGCTACATGACCTGTCAGCAACATTTGGAATTCTTTGCCCAGCTGCGGGGAGCGACGCGCTTCGATGCACGCAACTGGGCGAAATTGAAGCTGCGGAAGTTGAATCTCACAGACAAAGCAAATGAATATGGTTGCATGTTATCTGGCGGCATGAAGCGACGTCTTTCGCTAGGTATTGCAATAGCTGGGAATACTAAGTTAGTAACTGTTATATATATTTCAAGCTTAAGTGTTGTCCCATAACAGTTTGTTCCTTAATAGTCCTTAATATATTTAGTTATTTGGTGAGTTTACTCAGTTCTTACAAGTGGTACAACATTTTTTTATTGTAGTTCTTTATTTTAATAAATTATTTGGTATTTTTTGCTATATTTCTGACTTACAAAACTTCTATGTATGGCAGTGGAAAAATTGTTAATAACTTTCAGTTTTGTTATATATGTTTCGGTTAACTGAATACAAGAATACTTCTTTAACTAACAACATACTTACACTTTGAGCAAAAATGTTAAACATTTTTCTTTCTTTGTGTAATTGTTAAAGTTTACAGATAATAACGAAATATTTGTATCTGTCAGCATAATCATTTGTATAATTTTGGGACATTACTGCTATATTTTAATTTTAACACTTAGAGACTTCAAAAGTCTGTTATGGTGTACATTGTTAATGTAATTGTTTGAAATTCTTGAATATTTTGTCTGTTATTCATTAATCTTAATATACCAACCATTTCACTTACAGAATTGTAATACTAGACGAACCATCCTCAGGCCTGGACATAGAATCACGCCGTGAACTTTGGGACATTTTGCTAGAGCTGCGCAAGGAGAAGGCCATTCTGGTGACAACACACTATATGGAAGAGGCCGAAGTTCTCGGCGATACCATTTGTATCTTAGCCAACGGCAAGTTACAAAAGACCGGGTCACCGTTGGAACTGAAGCGTAAATCGGGCAATGGATATCGCCTTAAGTTAGAAGCCCATGAGACAGATTTTCGCAAAGACGACACCTTGTCTGAAATATGTAGTTTTATACCAACTGCTTCCGTGGAGGTTAGCATTTATATTTTATTATTATTATATATATATTTACTAATATACATTATTTACATACAGAATATTGTAAAGCCCACGGTTTATATTCGACTGCCGTATGATTATAACCTGCAATATCATGACATGTTGCGCAATTTAGAGGGAGCTAAAGATCGTCTGGGCATTATAACGATCTCCATTGCTGATAGCTCATTGGAGAGCGTGTTTTTGAAGTAGGTTCATAGTGTTCGTCACAAATCTATATATAATCTTTACATTAATTATCGTGTGCTTAAGTTGTGCTGGAGAAGCTGACCAAGTGGATACACCCGATGGCACCCGTAATAGTCAACCTACCTTGATTCACCCTTACAAACGCTTGGAAAATATTGAGCCCCATTTCTTGCAACTCTGTGCTGCAATTTTCTACAAAAAATGGACATTTTTGACTAAAGAATGGCGATATGCTGCCTATATGGTAAATATAATCAAACATTTATAATATGTATATACTATAAATCTGAATTCATAATATCTATATATAAGTTAATTTGCAAACTGCATATATTCGAAAATAGCTTGTATCTAGCGTAAAGTTCTAGAAAATAAAATAATATTTTCCAACTTGCACTTTCACAATCAATAGCCTCATCTGGCAAATCCGAAACTAAAGGAGCAGCTGATAATTCAAACACACTTCAATCGCACTTGCGATTCTTAGAAGAAGTTTGAATGTATGTGTGCATAAGTATTGGAAAATCTCGTACGCTTGTTGCTGCTCCACATATGGTTTTGCCAATTGGCCAAATGTTTTGTTTAATAACTTCTGTGTTACTTTACGGACTTAAATGAATTTTTCAGCGTAAGATATACATATGTACATATTCTAATGAATATGTGTCAAATTAGGAAAAACTCTAACTCTTTCATATATTGGCTATATTTGAAAATGAACCTAAATTTTAAGAATTCGGTAAAATTTGGAGCCGGTATCCATAATCTAACAAAAATCAAAATTTTATTAAATAAAAATAAAACAAAATGCAAAAATTCGAGATCTAATCTCAAAGACGTGGGAGATATAATTTAATAACTGAATTTTGCTACTGGTTTTAATCGATGCGGATCTATAAAAAAATTTCAAGTCTAGCTCTTATAAGTTCTGAGATCGACGCGTTCACAGTTACGGACAGAGAGACGAAAAACAGACAGACAGAGTGACTAACAGGGCTACATCGATTCAGCTCATCATTCTGATCAAGATCTTCTGCCTGTTACATACATTTTAACCCATTATACCCTGACTTCCCATTTTCAATGGGTATTAAAACTTATGTTTTGTTAAACTGAATCGATAATTGTTTCTGTTCGAGGCAAAGAACAGTATTTTATTAGAATATCAATAGTTTTCAGCTTTGTCTTAAATTAGTCTTTCAACTGTTTATGCTCTGCTTCGATTACTAAAAATAATAACTTTTTGAAGCACTATCCTTTTTCTGTCTGATCGTTGTTAAAAGTATATTAATAGTTTTTCCATTTTTTTTAAAAGCTAAAATGCTTTAGGCTTATATTTGATTATTAACTTATGCAGTTTTTTTTAAGGATATTATTTTGAAATTTATTTGTTATTATAAAATAAATGTTATTCAGATTTAAGCCCTTTTTTTTAACTTAAGTGTTTTATCGCTTCTGCAGTTAAGCTTAAACATTGTTGGCATCGTGTTTGCTGTTCTGCTGATGCATTATATGTCCGTGGTGAGTAATGAGGAAGAATTGCCTCTAAGACTCGGACAGCTACGCACCGGCAGTGTTTATATCTACAATCCATTTGGCTATGATGGACAATTCGAGCAGCAATTGCGTCAATATATTCAACATAGTGGACTTAATGCTAAGACGTTAACGGTGCGAAGAAACCTTACTATGAAAGAGGGTAATATATCATCACATTATGTCTGTTATAAGTTTTCCTAATCGGTTCAACCTTTCTGCAGAGTTGAAGCAGTTGCAGCGCGATAATTTGGCTGATTTTCTGGAGGACACTATTGGTCTAATTTGTATATATGGAGAGGGTCGAAGCACCGGCGAGAAGCCGAGTATAGAAATGTATTGGGCCAGCAATCGCTATCACAGCAGCATCATACTACTAAATATGTTGGACACGTGCATGCTGCAGCAGCTCGGCGGGCAGGCGACAGCGTTTATCGATGCCAATTATGTCCCCATTAAGCGTTTCGTTAGCGATGTCAGCTCCGCACGGCTCGAATACTTTGTAGTCATCGTAGCAGCCGCCAATTTCTTCTACATGTTCTACTACATCGCATTGCCGTTCAGGGAGCATGTGAACGGCTTTCGTCAACTGCAGCCCATGTCACGCTTCACATACTGGTGGGCCACGTTTGTATTTGATATGATATTGCATGGTACCGTCTGTCTGACGTTGCTTCTGCTCCAGCGTCTGATAATGCCCGATGAGCTGTACAAAATCGAAGAGCAGAAGCTAATTGCATGGAGTATATTCTTTTATGGGATCAGCTATTTACCTATTTTGTACGTTTTGGGTAATAACTTTAAGTCCATATCAACAATTTCAACATATCTGCTGCTTATGCTTATCGTCTCAGGTAAGTGATCCATATATGCTATGCAGATATATACATATATCGATACAGCCAGAGTATTTTGAATTTAAAAAAAAATTGGCCAATAATAGTCAGTGATGTATGGAAAACATTTTGTTTATTCAGGCGCATTACAAAAGTTTGTATAATTCTTATCAATATCTCAAAATTGTTATATAAACAGAACAGAGTTGATTCCATGAATGCTTAAATGTTGTCTGTCTTAACAAGACTAACAAAAATATTTTTAATATTCGTTCAGTTGACTGTTTTTTGGTTAGGGAGCCGGGAAGCAGTCTGTAGTAAACTAACAGTCCCATTTTGAAGCCCTATGTCCAAATCAATGGGTGAGGATAGATACTTATTCGTTAAATTTCGAGTTTCTAACTGTAAAACTGTATGCCGTTTATGCCGAATTTCCCGAATAGATCAACGTAACTGTTGAATTGGGCCTAAGGATCTAAAACCATGGAAACACAGGGTATTTATGATATGTCACGCCCCAAACAGGTGTAAAATTTATTTTTGAGTCTTCGATAGATAAGGCCAACAGTAAGTTCAATATCGAATTTTTAAAGCTTCTGTGGGCGTATGTCCATTATATCGTTTTGATCTTGGGCTATCAACGCAAGTATATAGATATAAAGATTCAGGTCTCTAGCACTTAAATAATAGAGATATCAGATATAGTATTTCTCGATTTGACCACGCCCCTACTGGTCGTGAATGAGTATAAAAGAGCTGTCTGTCTGATTAATCGGTTCTTATAACGCTGTTGACTCAACTCTTGGAATAACTAGACTAAGGACAACATATCTGTTGGATGGACTTCAAAATGCTGGATCTTTCACAGTTTTTTAACTAATGGATTCTTTTATTTTGAAGTAGAGCAGGGTGGCCTTTTAATATCGAATAAACTGTTTTTTTTTTTTTTGCTTCACATGAAAAAAAAACTTGTTGCAATTTTTTTACCTATTCTCTATTTCCATATTCTTTCAGAGATCGCACCATTAATCACCTCCAGCAATATTCAGGCGATGAAACTGCATGGGACGAAAATTGCTTTCCTGTGCTTTTTGCCCGACTTCAATTTGAATCATCAGCTACGCATCATCAACGAAAACCTTTTGGCGCAGCGAAAGAAATCGTCAATTGCCCTGAAATCTACTGACGTATTTTTTGCCTATGCAGTTGCTGTGCTCTTGCTGGTCATGAGCTTCTTCACAGTTGTGCTAGAAAACAAGTACTATCGCCGTCAGCTGATCGACTTTTTCCATGGAAAAAGCTGTAAGATACCACCGAAGAGTAGCTCTACCTCGGCTGCAATTGGTATGAGTCCGCAGCTGGAGATGGAGCGCATTAACGATTGCATCAGTGAGGAGCAGCAAGCAAAGCAGCTGCTCACAGGCAATGAAAGACACAAGTCCCACAATTATCCTTTGATCGTCAGCAATCTGCGCAAGAGCTATGCAGGCAAACCGGCTGTCTGTGGCATCAGTTTCGTTGCCGAGCCCGGCGAATGCTTCGGACTGCTGGGAGTTAATGGAGCAGGCAAGACAACCACTTTCCAAATGATTACAGCCAACAAGGTTTTGGACAGCGGGCACATACAGATCAAGGGAATTGACATTCGCCAAAACGAGGTGCTCTTTCGCCAGCAATTTGGTTACTGTCCACAATACGATGCACTCAATCAATTTATGACTGCCGAGCAGTGCCTTCGGCTGATGGCACTGCTACGCGGTCTCTCTCTCAGCACTAAAGACGGTGAAAAGGCAGTGAGAAACAACGTTGAGTACTGGTTACAGAAAATGAATTTGAGCAAATATCGTGATGTGGCCGTGAAGAACTATTCGGGTGGTACGAAACGCAAGCTACTGGCTGCCATGGCCATGATTGGGCAGCCATCGCTGGTGCTGCTGGATGAGCCCACAACGGGCGTAGATCCCATATCGCGACGATTCCTATGGAAGTGCATTAAGGACTTCCAGGCTGAAAATCGAACAGTAGTGCTCACATCACACAGGTGGGTCCGAGTCAAACGAAACTCTCTTCGCTAATAACTGATTTCTCTCTTCTCTTCTTTATCCATGCAGCATGGATGAGTGCGAGGAGCTGTGCAATCGACTGGCCATCATGGCAAATGGCAAATTCAAATGCCTGAATAACATTTGCGCTCTGAAGCGCCTAAGCGGCTTTACAATTAAACTGAAAATGCGAATCGACATGGAGACGGAGACAAATGTCAACATTATTACGGACACACTTAAACAACATTTCAAGCAGTTGGATCTGCGCGAGAATCATGCGGGCACATTAACCTATTTTGTATGCACAGAAGAGCACATCATCTGGTCTAGAGTATTTAAGATAACACAGGAATATCTGGCGGAAGAGCTCCAGCATCTAGTAGAGTATTATTCGGTGAACGAATGTACGCTGGAAGACATATTTTTAAAATTCGAAAAACACTCAAAATCATTAACACATTCTATTTCGGGTTCTCAACACGATGTTTAAGACTTAATGTGAATTATTTAAAAAATTAAAATACATTATTATTTATATCAATAAAATTTACTTAAAAACGATAAGACTTATCGGCTTAGCATCGATTTTAAGTCGAAATTTATCTATGATATACACAAGCACATATTTTTATTTTTATAAATACCCCCGTGTCAATTTGTGCTGGAACATAGTATAAATATTAGCATTTTCGTATTTCTCTCAGTGATGTATTAATGTAATCAAACTGTTTTCAGTTAAAGGCGTCCATGATATTTGATAAGCAATTATTTTCAATAGTTGCTCAATTGAGCGAATTTATTCTTAGTTCATTAGGAACGTCATGTGAACGACTGGAGTGAACTGAATCAATGAACATTATAGAGTTCTTTTGGTCGCTCACAATTGAGCTACTTCAGTGAACTGATTGCAAGCGATTCGATACAATTCGTAAATTCGGAAATCGATGCCAAACAACATAGACAAACAATAATGGCGCGTAGTAAAATTTGGAAATACTATGATAAAATAGATCTCCAGACAGCGCAATGTTTGCTCTGCGAGAAGATAATAAAGACCTGCGGCAACACCTCCAATCTGATGAAGCACATGAAGACCCATCCACAAATGTAAGCCAACAATCCACAATATTTGAGTACATCCACTCAGCAGTGTTTGTTTACAGCGATGTCAACGACCATGATTCGATTGTGGTGCGAGGCATCCTCAAGCGAGAGCCGAATCCTATCAAAAGCCGTGCACGAAAGCAACCTAAGTATGCATCCATTAAAATTAAGTCGGAGGCAAAGCAAGAAGTTGATGCCGAACAAGTTATCAGCGATATGGATGTAAACATAATCGAGCTGGTGGACGCGGAGGCACACGCGGCGGTCGAGAGTGTGGTGAATGAGGAGACGTATGCGAATTGGGCAACGGCGGCGGCAGAAACTGAGTCAGCCACGGAGACCGTGAGTGCGGAAGACATTATAGAGTTTGAGCCAAAGGAAGCAAACGAACAGAGCGATCAACGATCGCTGTACCAAATGCAAAGCGAAGGAACGCAGCCAGAAATGGATCATATCATAGTCAGGTTGGCTAGCCACTTCAAATTGAATTTAATATACGGCTAACTCGTTCCTTCTCTATTCGCAGCAACAATGTTTACCAGAACAATTTAGCATACTTTCTGTGTCGCGACAAACAGCCGCTGAATATGATACAGGGCGAGGGGTTTCGGCGCTTGGTCCAGGTGCTGTGCCCCACCTTCCGTTTGCCCAGCTGTGAGCAGCTAGCTGCGCACATTGGCCAAAGAGCGCAGATTCAAGTAGCACAGATGCGGCAACAATTTGCGCACCTGCAAAGCTTGTCCCTGAGCTGCGCCATCAACACAAAGTCCGACCAGCAGTTGAGCTACCTGGAGGTGGCTGCGCATTACAACGAAGGCCTGCATCGACGCTCCAAAACGCTTTCTGTACAAGTGCTGCCTCTGCAGTATAATGTGAGCAACATAGTAGAGCGTTTGGAGCGCATTTGCCAACGATTCGACATAGACAAATCGAAAATAGTTTGCATTGTCAGCCGCAGCGATCGTTTGATAGAGAACGCGGCAGCTACGCTGTTGGGTAACCAGCGGCACGTGCCTTGCTTTGCCCATCTGCTGGAGCAGCTATTTGAGATAGTTGTACAGCGGCATGAATTTAGCGCTCTTTGCGACAAGGTGCGTCGCTGTCCGGGCCACCACTTGGAACAGTTGGATGTAGCTGGAAAGCCTTTAAGCAGCTACGAGATGCTCGAACGCTATGTGAAGCAAGCGACACAAATGCAGAAACTGTTGCTGGCGGATGCATTGACGGGTGCTGAACTAGATTTGGCTGCTGAGCTGATCACAGTGCTAGCTCCAGTGGCCAGTGCGGTGCGTCAGTTGTGTGGGACGAGTGTCGGCGAGTGCCAGTATCCGAGTGCCAGTAATGCTTTGCCCATTGCCTACACCGTGCTCAACGAACTGAAGCAGCCAGAGAGCGCGGAGCAGCAGCAGCATCAAATCGCGTATGATTTGCGACTATTTGTTATTCGTTTCCTGGAGGAGCGCTTTGAGGGCATGGAAAATAACACGCCGTTGGCCCTGTCGAGTCTACTAGATCCACGTTTCCGGAATATGCCCTTCCAGAGCGCTGCGCTGGTGGCTAAGTATATGACCCAACTGTACGACCTGTACGAGGAGAAGGGCGGGGTGATACCTGTCGAACCAAGTGAGGAAACCAACGCGGATAGCTACGACATATGGGCAGCATACAGGGCCTTCTCCCACGAGAAGCACAAGCACATCAATATGAATGGCGAGAGTGAGAATATGGATGAGATATCAAGCTATTTCTGCTCGGGCATTAGCAGCCTGCAAACGGAGCCGCTGCTGTTGTGGAAGGATCTCGTGCAGTTTCATCCGTTTCTTCATAGTTTGGCCAAAAAGTATTTGCATATACCGGCGTCGGCCTTGCCCCCGACACGAATATTTACAGCCGCCGGGGAAGATGCAATAGCTCAGCACGGAAAATTCTTGGACGAGCAGCTGGGCAACGTAGTTTTAATGGCGGAATGCACGAAGGATGAGTGGCAATTATAGTACAAGAATATGTGTGTTCTTATGTTAGCGAATTTTTGATCATTGTAAGCAACTATGTGTCAGTCGTGTCCGTGTGACAAGTTTTATACCCTGTAAAAGAGATTTGTATTTAATTTATTAACTCATTGGTACATATGTGTATTTTTAGTATTTAATCGATTGCAAGTCTGCTACATTAATCGATATATTAACAGTCTGGCAACATACTGTGCAGTACTGATGACGTTTTTTCACGAATTGTATTTTTGAAAGCATATTTGATGTGAAAAATTGAAACATTAGCAATATGCAAACGCATAAAACAATTAAATAACACCACATACACACTGCGGGTGCCCAGTGAGAGCTATCTAGACAACAGCAATAACATACGGGGGAACACGCACCGTTGCGGCAGCGCGAAAGTTGCTGTCGCCGTCGCTGTCGCTTCATAGACACAGACACACGCACACGCACGCAGAAGGTAATTAGTTAGAGGCTGGTAATAAAAACATAACTGTAAAACGACCTTGGAGTTGCATACAATATGCAAAATAACTCCACGAAAACCAAGGAAATGTTTATTGTGCGTGCTCTAGAGAAAATCCTTGCCGATAAGGACATAAGGCGGTCACATCATTCACAGCTCAAGAAATCCTGTGACACAGCCCTCGAACAGATCAAAGCGGAACTCATCAATGCAGGCCAAATCGCCGAAGGTAATGAACTACCATGCGCCGCATTGCCGTTGCCCAAGAACGATGCAGCGAGCATTATCAACGCGGAAACCTATTTCCTGCCCTTCGAGCTAGCATGCAAGAGTCGCTCGCCACGCATCGTTGTCACAGCTCTGGACTGTCTGCAAAAGCTAATTGCCTATGGCCATTTAACGGGCGCCATTCAGGATTCAGCAAATCCAGGTCACTTGCTCATCGATCGCATTGTCATCACCATCTATGGCTGCTTTAATGGTCCTCAGACGGACGAAGGCGTTCAGTTGCAGATCATCAAGGCGCTGCTTACCGTTGTGACGTCACAGCATGTGGAAATACATGAATTTACGCTGCTGCAAGCTGTGCGCACCTGCTATGACATCTACCTATCCAGCAGGAATCTGGTCAATCAGACAACGGCACGTGCCACACTAACACAGATGCTAAATGTGATCTTTGCGCGAATGGAGAATCAAGTTTATGAAGTGCCACCAACGCCATCGACGACGATGACGACGACGACGACGACGACAACGATTAATGGCAGTATAGGCAGTCCGGAGGGCAATGGTGAGGAATTGACGACAGGGACGACGACAGCAACGGAAACAGTGGACAGCGATGAAGCCATAGCCTCAGAGCTGCTTGCTGAGATAATAACAGGTGGGTGAATCTCATGTGTAATGATTGGCAAGTATTCCTAAATTCCGCCAAGCGATAAATAGTCAATTAGTGTAATATATAAATCTGGTAAAAAAAAAAACTTTATAATAGTAAATTTGCGACACTGATAACGATTTATCTGCATTAATAGCATCGCCTATCGATATTTTTTGAAAAATGGTAATCAGGGATCAGTAAATTAAAAGCTAATTTGGGTACATATATATTTTTAGCTGCCTTCAACGAGGCGATGAAGGAACAAGGTTCAGATTCGGAGCTGGCAGAAATGGATGGATCTGTAAATGGGAACGGCTCTCTTGACTCGTCGCACTCGGACCACGATAGCGTTGAGCTGCACAGTGAAAACGATGCTATCGTCACGGCTAAATTTACGCACATTCTGCAAAAGGATGCGTTTCTCGTATTTCGCGCGTTGTGTAAGCTGTCGATGAAGCCACTACCCGAGGGTCAACCCGATCCCAAGTCTCATGAGCTGCGCTCCAAGGTATTGTCGCTGCATTTGTTGCTGCTCATATTACAGAATGCTGGTCCCGTCTTCCGCTCCAACGAAATGTTCGTTATGGCCATAAAACAATATCTGTGTGTTGCCTTATCCAACAATGGGGTCAGCCTGGTGGCCGAGGTATTCGAGTTGTCGCTCTCTATATTTGTGGCACTACTTTCAAATTTTAAGGTGCATTTAAAGCGCCAAATAGAGGTGTTTTTTAAGGAAATATTCTTGAATATACTGGAAGCTAATTCGAGCTCTTTCGAGCACAAATGGATGGTCATACAAGCGTTAACGCGCATCTGTGCTGATGCGCAGTCCGTGGTGGATATCTATGTGAACTACGACTGTGATTTCTCGGCCGCGAATCTTTTTGAGCGTCTGGTCAATGATCTATCCAAGATTGCACAGGGTCGCCAGGCCCTAGAGTTGGGCGCTAATCCCATGCAGGAGAAATCAATGCGCAAGCGCGGCCTCGAGTGCCTTGTATCTATATTGAAATGTATGGTTGAGTGGAGTAAGGATCTGTACGTCAATCCCAATATGCCAGCGCCCGCACTACAGGTAAAGTACATTTAAATGCTTACTTTTTTTCTAGAGCTAACCTAATCTTGATTACAGGTGCAGTCACTGCAATCACCCACTTCTACCACGCAGGAGACGCAATTGGCTGACAATGTGGATGCACTATCTGCACACAATTCCAGCCTGCGTTCGACGCATGGTGGTTCGAGTCATAGCCTTAATTCGTATGGCAGTGTTAAGAATCAGGAGCTATTGGATTTGCCCGAAGCGTTAGAGGAGCGAAAGATGCGCAAAGAAGTCATGGAGACAGGCATTGAGCTATTCAATCGCAAGCCACAAAAGGGCGTCCAATTTTTACAAGAGAAGCAACTGTTGGGCAGCAGCTGTCAGGATATTGCACGCTGGTTGCACGATGATGATCGGCTCGATAAGACCGTCATTGGCAATTATCTGGGCGAGAACGATGATCACTCTAAGGAAGTGATGTGCGCATATATTGATGCTTTCGACTTTCGCCAGCTAGAAGTAGTTGCAGCCTTGCGCATTTTGCTCGAAGAGTTTCGTTTGCCCGGTGAGGCGCAGAAGATCGATCGACTAATGGAGAAGTTTGCGAGCAGATACTGCGAATGTAATCCACAAAATCAACTTTTCCAAAGTGCCGACACGGTCTATGTGCTGGCATTCAGCATTATAATGCTGACCACAGATCTTCATTCGCCTCAAGTTAAGCACAAGATGACCAAGGAGCAGTACATCAAAATGAATCGGGGCATTAGTGACAGCAAAGATGATCTACCCGAGGAGTATTTGTCGTCTATATACGATGAGATTGCCGAGCATGAGATTAAAATGAAGAACAATACAACCATGCTGATGGCACCCAAGCCTGCGGGCAAGCAGCCCTTCATAACTGAAAAGAGACGCAAACTGCTATGGAATATGGAAATGGAGGTCATCTCCCTGACGGCAACCAATCTGATGCAGTCTGTGTCGCATGTGAAATCACCATTCACTTCGGCCAAGCATCTGGAGCATGTGCGTCCCATGTTTAAAATGGCATGGACTCCGTTTCTGGCCGCCTTCTCAGTGGGTCTGCAGGTATGCGATGATCCGGAGATAGCGACTCTCTGTTTGGATGGCATTCGATGTGCCATACGCATTGCGTGCATCTTCCACATGTCACTGGAACGGGATGCCTATGTTCAGGCGCTGGCACGCTTCACCCTGCTGAATGCCAATTCGCCCATTAATGAGATGAAGGCTAAGAATATTGATACCATCAAAACGCTCATCATGGTCGCCCACACTGATGGCAACTATCTGGGCAGCAGCTGGTTGGACATTGTTAAATGCATTAGCCAGTTGGAGCTGGCACAGCTTATAGGAACCGGAGTACGACCGCAATTTCTTTCTGGTGCACAGACTACGCTAAAGGATACGCTTAATCCCAGTGTTAAAGAGCACATTGGTGAGACAAGTAGTCAGAGTGTGGTTGTGGCTGTAGATCGCATATTTACCGGCTCCATGCGCCTGGATGGTGATGCCATTGTAGACTTTGTCAAAGCACTTTGTCAGGTCTCTGTCGATGAGTTGCAACAGACGCAACCACGCATGTTCTCACTGCAAAAGATAGTTGAGATCAGTTACTATAACATGGAGCGTATTCGATTGCAATGGTCACGTATCTGGCAGGTTCTGGGCGAGCATTTCAACACAGTTGGCTGTAACAGTAACGAGGAGATTGCCTTCTTTGCCCTGGACTCTTTGCGTCAGCTTTCCATGAAGTTCATGGAGAAGGGAGAATTTAGCAATTTTCGTTTTCAAAAGGATTTCCTGCGTCCCTTCGAGCACATCATGAAGAAGAATAACTCGCCGGCTATACGGGACATGGTCGTGCGTTGTATTGCCCAAATGGTCAACTCGCAGGTTAGTCAATCAGTAGGATAATCAATCAATCAAGATATATATATTTATTTTTTTTTTGGCAGGCACACAATATACGTTCAGGCTGGAAGAACATCTTTTCTATATTTCATTTAGCTGCCGGCGATCATGAGGAACCAATTGTGGAGCTGGCATTCCAGACAACAGGAAAAATTATTGGTGACCTTTATCGACGACAATTCGCCGTTATGGTGGACTCCTTTCAGGATGCCGTTAAGTGCCTGTCAGAGTTCGCGTGCAATGCACGCTTCCCGGACACCAGCATGGAAGCCATACGGTTAGTGCGAAACTGTGCTCAGTGTGTGCATGATGCACCCCAGTTATTTGCGGAGCATGCGGGCATGGAGAATGATGCCTCTGTGGCGGAGGAAGATCGTGTTTGGGTGCGCGGTTGGTTTCCCATGCTCTTCTCTCTCTCCTGTGTGGTCAATCGCTGTAAATTGGATGTGCGCACACGTGGTCTGACCGTTCTCTTTGAGATCGTGAAGACACATGGCGATAGCTTCAAGCCAAATTGGTGGAAGGATTTATTCAATGTGATTTTCCGCATCTTTGACAACATGAAACTTCCGGAGCATGTGACCGAAAAGTCCGAATGGATGACAACCACTTGCAATCATGCTCTGTACGCAATTATCGATGTATTCACCCAATACTTTGATGTGCTCGGTCATCTACTGCTGGAAGAGCTGTTCGCTCAGCTACATTGGTGCGTTCAACAAAATAATGAGCAGCTTGCACGCTCTGGCACCAATTGCCTAGAGAATTTGGTCATCTCGAATGGGTTCAAGTTCAATGAGGTCACCTGGGACAAGACGTGCCAATGCATCCTTGACATATTCAATGCAACGCTTCCCAAGGACCTGCTCAGCTGGCGTCCCACCAAGAGCAATGAACAACAGCTACAGCTGCAACATCAGTTGCCACGTCGCGCCTCTAGCACAGTACATTCCACGCCATTGGAGGCGCACAATCATTTCGAAGGTCTGCATATTAAGTGTGTGGTGCAATTGGAGCTGATACAGACCATGGACAATATAGTGTTCTTTCCGGCCACCTCCCGCAAGGAGGATGCTGAAACGCTGGCACAAGCAGCCGCAGACTTGACCGGGCGCCAAACGCAGCAGCAGCAGCTGCAGCTGGATTGCCAACGTGAGGAGCAGGGAATGTATGGCTATTTGCGTACGCGACAGCTCTTCACGCTCGCTGAGTGCCTGATGCAGTCGCATCGTTTTGCCAAACGATTTAATGCCGATCAGGATCAGCGCAATTTGTTGTGGCGTGCGGGATTTAAGGGCACTGTCAAGCCTAATCTACTGAAGCAGGAGACTGCCTCGCTAGCCTGCGTCTTACGCATCTTCTTCAAAATGTATAGCGATGAGAATCGACGCAGCGATTGGCCCGGCATTGAACAGGAGCTGGTGCAAGTCAGCAAGGAGGCGCTGGCCTACTATCTCAGCCTGCAGAGCGAGGCGCATCGCGATGCATGGACGTCTCTCCTACTGCTCATCTTGACACGCCTGCTTAAGATGTCCGATGCGAGGGTGAGTTAGAATAAATGAATCTAAAATCAATAACGATTATTATTTTATTTTCCATTTCTATCAATTTCCTAGTTTGCCACGCATGTGTCCAACTACTATAGCCTGTTATGCGAGATGATGTGCTTTGACCTCAAGCCCGAACTGCGAAGTGTCCTTAGGCGTGTATTCATGCGCATCGGTCCAGTATTCAATATTATGAATGTGAATGTTAAATAGTCAAGGCGCATGCACTTAACGGAGCCACGACCCCTGCTACGTTGACCATGGCCAACTGGCCCGAGGGGCAAACTTTTAGTTATCCAATATCCTGGCATTGTTATTATGTTATTTACTTTATTGTCCTTTATTGGCCCCCATCCTCCTCCGTAAGCAGAGTTAATATTTTGATTATATTTATATAAATTTATATATATGTATACATATATATATATATTATGCAATTGTAATGTTTATACTTAGGTTTAAACAAAAGTGTTGTTGTTTTATATCATGTTTACAAACAAACACACACACACACACTTAAGTGTGTAAGGCTTTAATTTATGTTTGTGTGTGTATTGGGTTATATGCCACATACATAAGCATATAACATATATATTTATGTTGTGTACGTTATGTAACCTATAGTTTATCTTCATTTCTGGCAAACGTTCTTGGTGAAACCATTCATTTAATTATCCTAAAAAATTATCTATTATCTAACTATTATTATGTAGCATAAATAATAATAAATCATATGCTATACTTTAGCCTGTATATTGCTAGTTATAATTTAAATCAAATTATATATTTCAAATATATCTATTACAGCAATAAATATCATACATAAATTGTATGTATAATTGATTAAGATTAGTTTAAGTCCGCAAATCTTGTTAACTTAAAAGAGTTTTTACAGAGATAGAAGCACATTCTCTTTATTAACCCTAATTTACAAATTTTGTATTTTTTGGATAATCTCAAGGGGAACCAAGATGTCCTTTGGCCACCAAACAGTTCTTAGTTCCGAAAGGTGATTTAAGCAACTATAATTCAAGCAGATTGTATAAACGTTCCAAAACTATTAAGATGTTAAAGATTTATTAAATCCTATTCTTTGCTATTTGTGCAACTGCCATTAGACGATCCTATTATTCAGTCGGTTGTTACAATAATAATGCGACATTGGCTTTGAAAGCCCTCAAGAATATGGCCGAGTAGAGATATCGATATACTTTCAACTCCTATGAAAACACTTTCAAGCGGTATTCAAGGATTTCCAAAAATGTTTGCTTTTATTAAGCAATGAGAGTAGTGTCTGTACTACAAAATTGGGTTGGACGTTTAAGTTACTATCCACTCTTGAGCACAAAATTTGCGTTTAAATAGCTAAGATGGACACAACTTTTGATAAATAGTTTATAGTTAAGAAATTTCTTTGTGAATCCTGTCAAGTCCTCTGACAACCTATATTTATGTACTGTGGCTATCGTCTTGCCAAACAACATAAAAATCATACTTCCGGTCGTCAAGCTTAATGTTTTGGGTCTGTTTCGTAGGCATCTTGAGAAGCTCAACCATTACGTTTTAATGCAGGCTGATGTGATTCTAATAATGCGTCTTTGGAAGATATCGTAAATTTTTCGAACAGAAAATACTGGTATATAATATATTTATTATATTGTATATATGTACATATTATAAATTTCCAGACTAAACGGATTTCTCAGACTGTTGCAGAAATGAAATGCTATGCGAAATAACGCAGCTGTTAAACTAACGAATTTCGTTTTTTATTGATTTCAGATATTTATTAAAAATTCTTTAAAAAGTAAAAATAAAGAAATGCAACAAGTGCCGCAGGAAGAGAGAAAATGTCGAGTATAATTTACTACAATAAAAAGGATGTGAACAGAAAGTAATATCAATGAGTGTCAGGCGAACACTGTTAAAAGACTCAATCGTGCCAAACAAATAAAATTGCATCAGAGAACCAAATAAAAATTTCATTGCGTGCTTAGGGGCAAAACTGTTAAGTAACAGTTTGATGCTAACTAACAGCTGCAGCTCAGATTAACTGGGCTGCTCAGCAGCTGTCAAGCTCTAATATCTGAATATTTTCACATTACGATATACATATATCTTTTTGGACTATTTGATAAAATATATATATATATATATATTATATAAAATATAATATACAAATGGCTTTAAGATTACTTAAAAATCAAATTCTTAAAAATTTCATTATGCATTTATCAAGAGTTTCGTCACTTTCGCTCTGCAGGACTATATATATGCTATATTATAATGCACTTAAGATTTATATCTGTGGACGCATTCAATGACAATTCTTCATAAGTTTTTATCTTTACTGCCATCAGAAGCATATCTATGCTTTAGTAAAAAGAAACGAAGATATATGTGTGAGTTAACTGGTAAACATTAAAGCATATTTCTGTTCGGTGAGTCGGCGAATAACACGCACATTATGCATGCGTGATGATAGTCCAAAGGCTTTAAATGTCTATCTGGGACGGTAGAATCGGAGACTGTACGTATACATATACGTATGTGAAATTTGATCAAATCTATCACAGTAAAAGAAGACTAATTGAATGAAATTTGATTGAAAATAATTTAAATAGTCAAATGTTATTTTTATAAGCCTTTAAATACATCTTTGGAGTCTTCCCGATTTACCCAATCTTAAAGAAATCGAATACTGCAAAAATCAGATATGAAATAAGATCAAAGTAAGATTATAATATTTGGCGATCACAGCTGCCAAACTGTGTAGTTGAAAACAATGTGTAAGCAAGACACATCTTCGATCTTAATAGATACGGAGTATGTATTAGTCGATCAAATAAATCTTCTGTGATCGATACTTTGCTTAACTATATTTGCTGATGCTTTGGCATCGAAACAATGTGTAAGAAAGACATATCTTCGATCTTAATAGATACGGAGTATGTATTAGTCGATCAAATAAATCTTCTGTGATCGATACTTTGCTTAACTATATTTGCTGATGAATTAGCATCGAAACAATGTGTAAGAAAGACATATCTTCGATCTTAATAGATACGGAGTATGTATTAGTCGATCATTTAAATTTTCTGTGATCGATACTTTGCTTAACTATATTTGCTGATGCTTTGGCATCGAAACAATGTGTAAGAAAGACATATCTTCGATCTTAATAGATACGGAGTATGTATTAGTCGATCAAATAAATCTTCTGTGATCGATACTTTGCTTAACTATATTTGCTGATGAATTAGCATCGAAACAATGTGTAAGAAAGACATATCTTCGATCTTAATAGATACGGAGTATGTATTAGTCGATCATTTAAATTTTCTGTGATCGATACTTTGCTTAACTATATTTGCTGATGCTTTGGCATCGAAACAATGTGTAAGAAAGACATATCTTCGATCTTAATAGATACGGAGTATGTATTAGTCGATCAAATAAATCTTCTGTGATCGATACTTTGCTTAACTATATTTGCTGATGCTTTGGCATCGAAACAATGTGTAAGAAAGACATATCTTCGATCTTAATAGATACGGAGTATGTATTAGTCGATCAAATAAATCTTCTGTGATCGATACTTTGCTTAACTATATTTGCTGATGAATTAGCATCGAAACAATGTGTAAGAAAGACATATCTTCGATCTTAATAGATACGGAGTATGTATTAGTCGATCATTTAAATTTTCTGTGATCGATACTTTGCTTAACTATATTTGCTGATGCTTTGGCATCGAAACAATGTGTAAGAAAGACATATCTTCGATCTTAATAGATACGGAGTATGTATTAGTCGATCAAATAAATCTTCTGTGATCGATACTTTGCTTAACTATATTTGCTGATGAATTAGCATCGAAACAATGTGTAAGAAAGACATATCTTCGATCTTAATAGATACGGAGTATGTATTAGTCGATCATTTAAATTTTCTGTGATCGATACTTTGCTTAACTATATTTGCTGATACTTTGGCATCGAAACAATGTGTAAGAAAGACATATCTTCGATCTTAATAGATACGAAGTTTGTATTAGTCGATCATTTAAATCTTCTGTGATCGATACTTTGCTTAACTATATTTGCTGATGAATTAGCATCGAAACAATGTGTAAGCAAGACATATTTTCGATCTTAATAGATACGGAGTATGTATTAGTCGATCATTTAAATTTTCTGTGATCGATACTTTGCTTAACTATATTTGCTGATGCTTTGGCATCGAAACAATGTGTAAGAAAGACATATCTTCGATCTTAATAGATACGGAGTATGTATTAGTCGATCATTTAAATTTTCTGTGATCGATACTTTGCTTAACTATATTTGCTGATGCTTTGGCATCGAAACAATGTGTAAGAAAGACATATCTTCGATCTTAATAGATACGGAGTATGTATTAGTCGATCAAATAAATCTTCTGTGATCGATACTTTGCTTAACTATATTTGCTGATGCTTTGGCATCGAAACAATGTGTAAGAAAGACATATCTTCGATCTTAATAGATACGGAGTATGTATTAGTCGATCAAATAAATCTTCTGTGATCGATACTTTGCTTAACTATATTTGCTGATACTTTGGCATCGATTTATAGCATTTTTACGATGCGCATGTTGTGTGCGTGGCATTTATTATAATATATATATATACATTTATATACAAATTAACAATAATATTAAGAATACCAAAATAAAAAGTATTTTGAATTAGCGAATCTCAAGACGTCGACACTTGGAATGAATTTGATTAATAAATCAGCGAAGTAAATTTAAATCCAAAATTTATTTTTAAAAATCTAATAAAAAATTTGATTTCAAAGAATAAACATCCATGCCTACATATAAGTATATGTATCTATTTATTCCGAGTGCTTTTTGTTTTAATAGCTCTCTGGGATCGTACGATGCGTGGCTAGAAATGATTTTGACAAACAACTTATTAAATCACTGACGAACCACCAGCTTGTGCACGTGCCGCAAACACAAATAATATTTTCGTTCCTTCCAAATTGAATTTGTTGCTCGCTAAATGGAAGAAACAGCAGAGATATGCGTGCAAAGGAAAGTTTTTCAGATATGAAGGAGACTCAACAACAAATATATTTGTGTGTGTGTGTGTGTGACTTACAAATTCGAAGGGATATGCTAATGAATCTTGTTTATAAGTCAATTTAAACGGAAACTTCATCTGACTAACACACTCGATGTGTCGTCGTGACGCCTCGAACGAACTTGAATCTATTGAGATCAGAAGATTTTGATAAGTGTTAATTGCAAACGTACGCTTATTTTTTGCAACGCTTAATTTAATAATAATCAAACAAAAATTAAAAGACAACTGTAAATTGTTAGTTATATAGATAGATTGTTGAAAAAGATATTGCAAAATAAAGAAATGTACCTTTCTTAATAGATAGATAATTGAAAATGATATTGCAAAATAAAGAAATATATCCTTATATATATATATATTATACTAATAAAATTGTAAAAATTATAATAAAATTAGTTACATTTAATGTATAAGTGTTCATATCTCAGCAGCATAAGCTATGCTATTAACTTTACAAAAGTTATAATTAACTATCTTATATCTTCTATGCTATATTATCATTGTATTATTTGCCCAACCTTCGCCAGGTGCTAGTCTATGATAGCTGCTAGATAAAAGATTTGAGAGATAGTAACATAGTTGCTCTAAAAAGTCGCCCACAACAATGCAAGCTATGCCCGTGTTTACCTAGAAGTCAAATAAATAAAATAAGACAGTAGTGCGGAAAATTGGCCAGACCAATAAAGCAGTAGCCTGTGTTTTGTTTTCATTATCAGGCGAAAAGATTAGTTGACAAAACAAAAACAGAAACAGAAAACATTCAAAATGCGACCATGAAAAAGTTCAAATGGCGAACTATGTCTTGATCTCTTAAAGTATTCTTTAGTGAGCTCAACTAGAAATTTGTCTAAGAGCTGCGTTCTGTTTCAACTCTATGAATAACTGAATAGCTGCAAGAGCAATTTAAATCATAAACTATATACCTTTAGTTCTTCATTAAAACAGTTTACAGTCATCTTAAGCGAGCTTAACTCGACATTTGAATTTGAGCTGAGCTGATCACTGTTGGGTGTATCGGGTTTAGCCAAATTGAAAAGTTACACAGCATTGGAACTGGTCTCTGACATTCATTAGAGTTATTCTCTCTCTCTCTCTCTCTCTCTCTCTCTCTACCTTTTCCTCTCTCTCAAATTAATGAACGTACTTGACCTTGAGTGAGTAAGGGCTGGCGCATATAGAAAAATCTGGATAACACATTCTGCCCGTTTCGTATTCCCCCTTCCTTCCATTTGTTGTTCTGGTTATTGTTGCAATTTTTGTTGTGCAATTGCAATTACGGAAATGTATTTAAAGTTTGCCGCTTGGCGTGCACGTGAGTAGATAAAAAAAAAACTGTGCAAAGTGCAAATATGAAAGCCGTGTCTACACTTGTAATTAAAAAATTGTGCCTAGCATTGCGCATACGCAGCGTGGGACGGACGGCAATCTAGTTCCATATTGCGACAATCATATTAGGAATTATTCTATTATATTTGAGCTTAAAGCACACAAATATTTGAAAATTAGTTTGCAAATTTGGCTTAACTCGCTAAACTGGCACTGGGCAACGTGTTATAATGAAATAACGTTGTTTCTGATGAAAATTACGGCACAGCAAGCGAAGACCCCCCCAAAAAAAGCATAGCGAGCAACCCCACATCAAATTGATCCGCGAGCTGTGGTTCAATTGTTGTCAAAAGAAAAAAAAAACAAACAGTTGAACTTAAATTGTGGCCATTAGCAGGCCTATGGGTGCGAGTGTGTGCCACCCGATCATGTTCATGCTTTGTACTACAACAACAAAAACAATGTACTAAAGTTCAACAACAAATTAAGGCGACAATTTGTTCTGCATGTATGCGTATGTGTTTACAGTGGGTATACAGTGGGTCCGCAGCATAACTTACAGCTAAAATATGGCAACAGATAGCACTATGTTAAATAGCCTACCACAACTGGAGGCAATCCGGTTAACAGTAACAGCAAGTTAACAGCCATCGATCGACACGCATTTGAACTATAGTGACACTTAACAGCATTGCGTAAATGCAGCCACAATGCAATTAATGTTAAGGCGCGGGGCTGAGTCCGATTTAAAACTGTCAACATGCGTTTCCATCGCTCTTCGCCCTTCTCTCCCCTTGCACAGCGCAGCGCCGCGTGAGCGCAGTTAAACACAGTTGTCTAATTTAATTGCTCAATTGACACGCTCTCTTTAGGCTTTCTCTCTTTCGTTCGCTCGCTCGCTCGTTCGCTCGTTCGCTCGTGTACTGGTTAGAGTGCGCTTTTTTCTCCCGTTCTCTCTCGCATGGTGTTACAGTCCGGTTAGACGTGCGTGTTTTTTTTTTTCCATTTTTCCATTTGTCTTCTTTTTAGTTGGCTTCGAAGTCGACGACGCTGCCGCGAGTCAAACAGTCTACAGTCAGCGGACTAGCTAAGCAGACGCGCTCCCCTTGGCACACCGTAACCGCAATCGTAACAATAACCCTAGCCTTATTTATCGGGTCTTTATAAAAAGTCTCGTTGCATTCGCGACAAGAATCAAACGCGCGCCAGCGACCGCGAGTACAAGAACAAAAGTCTTCTTTTCTTCTCTCCAACTCTATACTCTGCTAGATACCAAAGATCAAATCAACCATGAGCCATCACTGGGGCTATACCGAAGAGAATGGTAAGCAAATGATATGATTTTGTGACGAGCTTTTTATAAAACTTATATATTTATATATGTGGATATACATTTTATAGCTACTTAATTACAAAAAATGAAAATAAGATTTCATGCTCTATGTATATGTATCGAGTAAGGGTATACAAACTTCGGGCACTTACATTCAAATCTCGTTTCTGTTGTTTGTTTTGCTAAGATTATTTGTTTACAAACGTGACGCACGTTGCGCATGCGTGCAATGACTTATTTTTTGGGAAAGTTTTCAAGTTTAAATGAGAAGCAGAAATAGGAGCTACATTGTAGAGATTTCGATATGCGCGATCTGGGTGCAGTTTTATTGAATGTGGCTGTTATGCTGTCTGTTTAATTGAGACAACTCTGTTGATTGAATACATATCTGTTATCTAACTGATAACAAACACTCAAGTTATTTGTCCAAGTTATTATTTGTTTAGATTTAATTGCCTGATGCATCCAATAGCCCATTCAATATAGCTGGAAGTGTTTCTTTTTCTTGCGATATAAGATATATTGGATGCTAGTGAAGGGAATAATTTGTTGGATATTTGTGTAGTGAGATGACTAAATATTAAGTGAATGCTCTGAGTGTTCTGACTTCATTGATTACTCAGCTGAGAATATTTTTACTTTTGGGTTCACTCCGGTTTAGACTGGCCCGAAACTTCAGCTCGTTCATTCGCTGTTAATTCAATCAAGTTCAGTTTTGCTCGAGAAATGACGCTTTGCGCCACAATTACATGCATCATCGCTTTGCCACTCCACACGACGAACATACACACACTTCGAGAAGCTTGAGCACGTTCATAGGTTCGTCGGCTGCTCATAAATATGCGACAGCTATAATTAAATCGTATACGCAGCGTAGCTCAAACAAATCAGCCAAAACGGGGTCTGTCGAGTGGGTAAACAATATCCGACAATCGGCGCTTTTCACGGGCTGTGTCTCGTGATCGGAACTGTGCGCTAGAGTGCTGGTGCGGGTGCGGGTATTGGTGATTCCCATTGAACCAGTCGCAAATTCACTCGTCCCGTTGAATTCAAACGAGTTCCCAGTTCTCATTAATGCTATATATTGCCATATTTTTTAAGCAAGTTTGTAACGTCAGTATAAATTCAAACACAGCATAAGTTCGTGGTGTATCACAGATATTTTTGGCAAGAGGGAATTTTTGCTTACATATATATTGTTAATTATTATTTAATTATTGACCAAGTCGATAATTATCGATTTAGGCAGTTATTAAAACTCAATTTTAGACTATTATTGTATAGATATTTTAATATAATTGAATATATATATATATTGAATATTACGAGCTTCATAATTAGTTGATTCTTGCAATAAATTTGGTTTCTTCTTTCAACTCAAAGTGAGGGTATTTAGTATTCAGCACATTAACTCATGGGTTTAGCTTTAGTCGACTTGTTTTTCGCTGTTTGTTTCAGTTTCGCCTTCTCTTTGTGTTGTGCTTTGCCTTTTGAAGGCAGTTCGTTTGCTTTTTGCCCGGCTGGTCAAGTGCATGTGCGGTTCTTAAGGACGTATTAAAGACCGGTTTCATCATGAGTGATTCGTCATGACCAATCCCTGTCAAACGTTCTGTCTGGCGCAACAAAGCCCTGCCCTGCCCGTCACATGATAGTCACTTATCGTTCAATAAAAATAAAGAAAAATGTTTGCATCTACCAAAAAGTTGGAATACATTTTTTTATTTTCGGCAATTCGTTTTGATTTGTGTTAAATGTCGCTGATTGCGTTGATTGATTTGACTTGGGTAACTTTCCGATGTCTTCTACATGACTATGCTGCGTTATCGCTACCAGCCGATCTATATATGTATATGTATTCTTTGCGAATAAGTTTATGATCCACTCCAGTCTAGAGTGGTTCTTACATTAAATATAAGTGCACAGCACTTGATTTTTTTATATATTACATGTATTAAACCTCCCTATATATGCAGCAATATATATATATATATATACTTCTAAATACATGTATATATATATATATATATACAGATTACGCGATGTTTTCTAATCAGATCTACCTCTGGCCCTGTCAAAACTGCAGAATTGTTGTCTATACTCGATTCTACTTGAGCGCCAGATTAAAAGTCGCGTGTTTATATTTTGTAAATCAATCAAATTTCATTTAAGATGTGAATCGACTTTTTGACTTTGATAACAATAACAACAAAAAAACACGTAACAACGTTGCAGTCGGGCCTAACCAACTACATAATGCTTGTTCACTTTTCAAAAACAGCAAAATCTAATTAATATCAATATTTTTGAAATTTCGGATGTATCGATGGGAGACAAGATAGGAGGATAATCTGCTAGCTAGGTGATCCTCTATAAAACTGTCATTGGCAGACATAACTTTCTCGAAGAGTTCAATATATATATAATTCTTAGTCATTTTACAAAGGTTCATACACGTGCATATATATTAAATTGCCCAGTCTCTAGCTGCAACGGCGAACAACTATACAAAACCAATATACTCATTCGAATTCCTAAAAGTAACTCATAAATTCGTCAATCATTACTTATTTGGTAGCTATCTCTTACAAAAGAGGCTTTTCTTTTCCATTCACCTTATCTTTTTTGACGCTATTCATTACGTTTTTTATGGTATTTAATCTCTGTATATATATATATATATATATATATATATATATATATATATATATATATATGCACTTTATTTGTTATCATAATGAGTCAATAGAATGAAGTACTCAAATTAGTAATATCCACTAAAAATATCCCAATATTTTTAGCTACTGATTTTGATTGACTGAGTGACTTATCAATTTCTTTTTGTTATTTTTATTACAAAACCGAATAAAAAGAAATTAACCGGAAGCAAGATTCTTTTTTACTAAATCAAATGAAATCTTACTGTTTGCACCACTGAGATTCATAATATTATATTAGTGAAAACAATATCGAACCCGATTTACAAATTCGAAACAGATCAAGGCAACGTTATCACACCTATTTTGTGTTATGCTACCTGACTATACCTACAAGTATTTCAGAATTTTAATGACGCAACTATATATATGTCTATATATACATATCACATCGATTTCTTCTATTACAATTCTGTAATATATTCCATTGACGTCTCTAAGCCATAAATGTATTGATGTGCACTTATATATTACAAAACAATACACAATAATATTGTATATGAATATATAGCAAATATTGCAATAACCCATTTGTGAGTAACATAGATATAGAGATATTATGAATATGAATACAAACATCCTAGGCACTTGAGAGCTGATCAAAGTTTTCTAAAGAAGGTGTCAGAAAATGATGCTTGGAATAATACTCGCCAAGTAGGTTCCATATATACGATTATTATTTTTGGCTAAAGCGATAAAATTAGCGTTGGCTGTGATAAAAAATATATCACAGACGTATATATATTTATATAAATGATATTTAAACCTGCTGTTGAATATATAATATAAGTGTATATATATATATATATATATATATATATACACATAAAAAAAATTGCTATCAAATTTATGAGTTGGAAAACTTTTGCTCTACAGATGAGCATTCCGAGTGCAAAAATTTCGGGCTGTACGTGACAATTCTATAAATTTTCGAATTTCGAATTTTGCATGTTATTGTTCTATAAAATTGTGTTTTGTTAAGTTGTTTTTAGTTATATTTTTTTTTATTTTTATGGTCATTCAATAAATCTATTTCTGTGGCTCTTCGCTTACATGCAAACAAATAATTAGCACTAAAAGTTGAAAAAGTTGACTGAAAGGGGTTTTGTCTTCTGGAGGGTTGTAGCTGAATTTCAAAGCAAGTACCAGGGCTTAGAGCACTGCTGGGGCTTCACAAATAGACGGGACGCGAGACGGGTTTATGTATTTATGTAAGCCGCAACGTTGGGTCATTTCGGTCTGACATTGTCTAATAAATTTACATATCAATATCACAATATATATACATCTGTATACTATATACCTGACTCACGCAGGAACAAGCCGAACTGCGAAACGACATTTTGTGGGGTCAGTTCATTGTATATCTCAGGGTCCAATTAGCAAGCAGTTCCTTAGCTCATAAACAAAAAACAAAAAACACGCAATAAACTCATGATGAACTGTCTATATGCGACTGTCTCTATAAGTTCGAGCTGCCTACTGTGCACTCAAAAGGTACGATCATGCAATTTAAGTTAATAGTTACGACTTTTCTACCCGTTTTTTTTCATGAACAGAAACAGTTTTCTTTTCCTGTATTTAACATGTACAACACATGTACTCGAATAATTTGTATACCCTGTAAGTAGTGCAAATGAGACTAGTATCATATGTGCTTATATGAATTAAGGTTACAATAGATCTTATATAGATCCTTTAGTTAATTTCTTACCTATTTACAGGTAATTTCTATTGAAACACCTCATTTATTTGTAGTCATTCAGATTTCAATTTGCTGGGTATCTTTACTGAAACTTTTCTAACGCTGTTGTCGATTTCTATCGATTATCTGTTAATTAAACATCTCTTTCCAGGGTATCCACAAGTCGTTCAATCAAGCAGCTACCGAATGAAGTAGTTGTTGCTTGTTTTGAAATCGAAACGAAAGTAAATAGCTGGGAAATGTTGTAGAAATTCTAAAGAAAATGTTACTTAATTCCTTATTGTCCGGCAAAAGTTGCACAAAACAAGTTTTAGTCCGGCTGTTCAGCAGATCGTTGTATATAGACATACAAACTTACATTATACATATAATATATATATATATATATCTATATGCATGTATATAGATTAACTATGCTATGCAAAATTGAGAAGGTTCAATTTGCTGTGAATTCAATCAAATAATCATTTGAATTTTTATCACAATATACTTTAATCGTTCTGTAAACGTAAGCAACTGTTTGAAGATCGTGTGGCAAACACATATATATATATATATATAAAATATATATACTGCAAATATTGTTAATCTGACAAGATTCTCTGAGACACCGCTAAAAATTCGTATTTGATCATTATTGTAAATCACAGGCACGTGCGTTTCCTTAGCGGATTTTTGAGCAAGTGCAAAAACTTGATTATTTATCAAAGGGCATGATAATTCTTTCATGCGGTTTGTAACAGTGATTGAGTAGAGAACTAAACCTATTTTAAAAGATTGAAAAACTTGCAATAAATATTTATGGGTCCTTGAAATAAATTAGAGCTTAAAATCAAATCATATCTACAGGGTAGTTAGGCTTGGACTTTTCTGGCTTTCGTTCGCATTTGCTTAACCATTGTTTATCTGGAATAGCGTGTTGATCTTTAGAATTTACTGCGCATAATATTTACCAGCCATTGCAGCAGCAGCAGCAGCTGTTGTCTGAAGTGGCGAAAAGGTGCTGTAAATAAAATTGAGTTGAGCGTATGGAAAGTGGTCAACAGAACGCAGCTGACAAAATTACAGCTTTATAAGCGTACAAAATATTTGGTTAATTTATCATCAACCGGATATTTACGCTACAATTGAGATATATAAAAGGATTGCAGCAAAATAACAAACAAAATAACAGCTGCCATAAATGGCGTATACTTGCATACATATAGATGTCAGGTGTGTGTTGCACCTCTTCAGACAGCCCCGAAATGGCAATCCCAACAATTCGCTGTTTTATCTTCTGTTAGCCTTATATATCTAAGTGAATGAATAAATACAATTCTATTATAGAGTTGTATAAAAGGAATGACATATTCATTTGCTTGTCTGTACTCAAATGAGTCAAAGAGTTGAAGTTTTAGATGAATGCATACCTGGCGTCAAATGTCAAATACGTGGCTAAAATATTTCAATACTCTATCAATTCGCAATGTTATAAGATATAAGATATATAATGCGTTCAAGTGATACAGGTATAGATATATGATATATACCCACTATTATTATATAGCTTAATAATTAATTTGTCAAATGAGAGTATGAATGATTTGTGAGTAGCGTCAAGTTGACAAAGGATCATTGATTTGAACATATGTATATGGTATATACTTAGAGTGCGTGACTTTTATTGTTATAAACTTGTTGATTGGCACGGTAAGTTATGTTATTATTTACTAAATTCACACTGCCATATATCAATGACAATCCCTGATGTATCTCCGGATTTGAACTCTCCACTTGCATAGTATAACAGGTGTCTATTTTGTCTTTTAGCCAAACTTACCAGGCGTATACGTGATATCACATCTACATCTATCACTAAGATGTTTGCATAACTGATCCCCAAAACAAATTGCATTGTCACATGCCATTAGCAAACTTCCAAATGGCTTTAGATTGTAAGCTCCAACTGCATAGCGGCTTTCACGGCGTATACGTGATTTATTTGTTTATATATATTTATACACCCTATCAATTTGGTTGTCACATGGGCAAATTACGTATCGCTTGCACATTTGAAACTCGTTCTCAGGTTTTTCTATACCTCGAATTACATAATTAGCACTCTCTGTATATCGATAAGGGAAATGCACTGTTATAAATACATATATCATTCATTAAAAATCACAAGAACTAAATACCTTAAGACCCCAATGATGTATCGTGTGGCGTAGACAAAGAGACAAATGGACTTTTTTTCAGATAAGGTGAATGCCAGATTAAGTGCACCTTCACATGAGTATTTGTAAGATATGTCAGTTGCCACGCCCCACTACCACATGCCGCCCACTTTTGGTTTTTACGCTTCACGTTGCTCCGTCGTCAGTGTCGTCAGTGCAAACCATATTCCAAATATCACATGACTTGCGCGGCTCTAGCTCTAGTCAGTCTCTATGCCGCAGCACGTGACGCCTCATCCCAGTCAATATTTGGGTTGTTGTTGGCGTTTTGTTTTTGTTTTTGTTGCAGCACACGACACTAATTAAAAACGCAAATGCAGCAGCAAACAATAGCAAAATAATAAACAAAAATTACAGACTAAAATAAAGCAAATAATCATTTTATACTGTTGTCTCAGCTGATTGCTCTGCGGCTAGATAAAAATCCTCCGGACAGCAAAAGCTCGCTGTCAAGCAAACAGATGTACATATGTAAGAGTTCGTCATATTTTTTCTTAAGCTACACATTTTGAGCAGGCAGTTGACATTTACTTTATTTAACTTTTTATGAACTTCTAATTAACATCTGTCAGCAGCAACGAGTAACGAGCAAAAAGTCAATAGCGAAAACGGGTTTGTTGTAATTTATGCCGGGTTTCTTAACGATTTTTCAGTAATTCATTAATTCTAATAATTGATCTCTCTTCTAAAGGGATTTCAAAAATTTTTAAATTGTATTCTATTCACGTGGAGTTTCCCTTTCGAATATCATATGCATATAGACTGGTGTATATATATATATATATATATATGCCACAAATTTGTTTATATATTAAAACAGATGTTTCACGTTTACGAAAGCAACAAAGGCCGTAGATAAATTAGCTTTTTAGTTGAAAGCAAAACAATAGTAAAATTGAATTTGAATTCTAACTTAAGCTTACGTCTGTTAGCATAAGGCAGGTAAATTTTGTTAGGATCGAAAATAGGAGCTTTTTATTATTTAACTTATTCGTATGTAGGCTACAAATTTTTGCAAGTATTGTGTAAATATTTGCCAAGCTATTCGACTCAGCCAAGACTCACAGTACTCGCAATCTTTTGTTTAAATATAAAATATCCCTCTAAGCACCGCCCAGATGTTAGAAAGTTTAAGCCATATACTAATATCTTGTTATTGTCTTTTATAGATATGCTTATCATTAAAGACAAGAGCTCTATAAATGTTTTAACTGCTTTAGTGAAAGGAAACCATATAAACTATATGAATGATATATGTAGACATTTCAGATAAGTGCTCGAAGTAAAAGGATTTCAACTTTGAATTCCATGCATAAACCTTTAATCGAGGGAATTAAGGTCTGGTGGTGGTTCCCGACACGAGTTCGTCGCAAAAAACAAAGTGATCTTAAAATTGTTTGGAATTTTTGGATTTTCCTTTGGTATTAAGCTATAATTCAAACCAATGGAACATGTTTCTGATATATTCTTAGATAAGCTTGGAGTAAAACTATAAGTTCAACAAAAGATATTTTTGTTACATAATTTACAATGTTTTCCATTAAAAGAAAATAAAACTAACCATTGAACATCTTTATCGTTGTGCTGTAAGGACAACCTCTAGCTAGAGACAATTTCTGCAGGGGTATCAATAGAGTTTTCTTTCGGTCTTACCTCCTCTGCCAAAAAGTAATTTATTTATTTGATATAATGACAAGTCGTTTATTGTAGCCTTTATTGATAGATCGCGAATGAAGTATGATTAAGTCCAGCTTATTAATTAACCTGCATGGTATCTTTTGCAGGACCCGCACACTGGGCCAAGGACTACCCGCAGGCATCGGGACATCGTCAGTCGCCCGTGGACATCACTCCCTCGAGTGCGAAAAAGGGCAGTGATTTGAAGGCATCGCCGCTCAAATGGAAATATGTGCCAGAGGATACAAAGAGTCTGGTTAATCCAGGTGGGTCATACATTCACAATCAGTAAGAAAGTGAAGTTCAAGCTTTACATGTTATTTGCAGGCTACTGTTGGCGCGTGGATGTCAACGGCGCCAACTCTGAGCTAACTGGTGGGCCACTGGGCGATCAGATCTTTAAACTGGAACAGTTTCATTGTCATTGGGGCTGCACCGACTCAAAGGGGTCGGAGCATACGGTCGATGGTGTCTCCTATTCGGGTGAACTGCATCTTGTGCACTGGAACACCACAAAGTACAAGTCGTTTGGCGAGGCGGCGGCCGCACCTGATGGATTGGCCGTGTTGGGTGTGTTTCTGCAGCCGGGCAATCATCATGCCGAGCTAGACAAAGTGAGCAGCCTGTTGCAATTTGTTCTGCACAAGGGCGATCGCGTTACCCTGCCCCAAGGCTGTGATCCCGGTCAGCTGCTGCCCGATGTGCATACATATTGGACATATGAGGGCTCATTGACCACGCCACCTTGCTCCGAGTGTGTCATTTGGATTGTGTTCAAGACGCCCATTCAAGTGTCTGACGATCAACTGAATGCCATGCGCAATCTTAATGCCTACGATGTCAAGGAGGAGTGTCCTTGCAATGAGTTTAATGGCAAAGTCATCAACAATTTCCGACCTCCATTGCCGCTAGGCAAACGTGAGCTGCGTGAAATTGGCGGACATTGATGCTTGGATTGAAAGGGTCTTACGGTCAAAGTCAAAATCGAAATCGAAATGAATCGAGTCGTATTGCTTATACATATATGTACACAGCGTGCACCGCAATAGCGAATCGGATGAGCTGCTCTGACCCACCAACCTCTCCCACCATACCACACATATCCCCCGCTCCCCCACTCGCTGAGCAGAGCATCAGAAGCCCATTGTTAAAGTCTCGTTTTAGTTATTACTACTTGATATAGCAAACACTTTTACCTCTTCATATATATATATTTACATATATTATATGCGTATTTGCTTGTCTGTGTATTTGTATCTTGTATTTTGTAGCTTGTATCTCGCATCTCTACGAGTGCTTTGTACGTTTGTTTGTTAAACATTTGCTAAATGACAATTAGATTACACTTTATGGTATTACATAATAAATATATTACTTTTAGATGTTGCATATTGAAACTGAACAATGTTTGTTTTATTACTCGGCTTTGTAGGAGCCGTTAAATCGTAAAATGAAAAAATAAAAACATTTAAAAAAATTAACTTATCTTAAATAAAGAATAGAAAAAAAAATGTGAAAGATATACTTTGTTTATTAGCCATGGCCCCATCGTATTTCGTTGATTTATGAAAGCGGCCAACAGGAACCAACTAGTATCTGTAAAGATCGCTACTATATGAATGACATATTTAAATTTTTTCAAACAATATAGACCTTGTATTTCATAAACTAGATATAAATCGGACACAACAGCTAAGCTTCCGAATACCAAAGCACTCCAAGTGATTTGACATACTATATCAATATTATATGTGTATTTAACGATATAAATTTGAAACAAGTAAGAACGTTGCAGTCGGGCGCTACCGACTGCGGGATACTCATTCACACCCCCACAGATCACGCCCATTGCCACGCCCACAATTGGTTTGTACATATATAATTTTTTGAAATCAATAGAGGAGATCAGCAGTAATATCTGTATATAATTCTGATTTTCTCACTGAGAATCGGAAAAACGTATAGTTTTTCCCGATTTGCCACGCCCCCAGTAGGCGTAGACATATAATTTTTGGCCAGTTCTTAGAAGTAGTGAAGGGTAACGTAAGTGTGAAATTTGGATGCTTACACTCAAAAAATGCGAAAATTACAGGGTATTTTTTAGCCGGGCATACCCCATAAGGGGCGTAAAAATTATTTTTGGGTCATCGATAGAGGAGCTCACCAGTAACTTACCATCCAATTTTGAAGTTTCTAGCTCTAAAACTGTAGGAGCTACAAACTTTTGCGGTTTGCCACGCCCCCTATGGGCGTAGATATATCCGCCATATCTTTTCCAACTTGGGTTGTCAACCCGAGTATATATACCAAGTTTCAAGTCTCTAGCATTCATAGTGCTCAAAATATTACAGAATTTGAAAAATCACTATATAGTCAGATCCGATTTGCCACGCCCCTAGTAGGCGTGGATATATAGATTTTTGGTCGATCTTCATAGGTTCGTATCAGTAACCTACGTGCCAAATTTGGGCGTTCTAGCTTTAAAACTGTAGAAGATACAGTTTTACCCGATTTGCCACGCCCCCAATGGGCGTAGATATATCCGCCATAGCTTTTTGATCTTGGGTTGTCAACACGAGTATATATTCCAAATTGCAACTCTCTAGCACTTCTAGAAGTAGTGTTTCTCAGATATGGGCAAATGCATTTTCCGATTTGCCACGCCCCTAGTAGGCGTATCGGGAAAATCTTGACACTTTATAATTCGAGGGTATACACGAGTATATATTCCAAATTTCAACTCTCTAGCTTCAAAACTGTGCAAATGGTTTGCGTTCATACGGACAGACGGACAGACGGACGGACAGCGTGACGGACATTGCACAAAACCAATATACTCATTTCACTTTGTGAATGAGTATAAAAATTAGATCATATTATTAGGGTTCAGTTCATAAATATATCATAAATAGACCGATCTTTATATCGTAATGGAGAAAAATAATTCTTATTCGATATAGATATGTTTTAGCTTTAATGTTAGCGTTAATTTAATACCAAAGATTATACACAGAATGATAGTTATACTTTCAGGAGTTTTCAAAAAGGTTTAAGTTAAATCTGAAAAAGAATGCTACTGCGGGCGCGACCGACCGATTTGGCACACCTCAAGAAGGAGTACAAATATAACTTTCATCAATCTCTAGAGCCGGTATATAATGTTTTATATAATCTAAAGTAACTTAACATTCGACTTCTGAAGCTCTAGCCTTTTTTCGATTTGCCGCAACCCTTTTAGGCGTAAATATATACATACACGACTACTATATATTTTTGGTCTTGAGCTGTTGACATGACTATTTATTTCAATTTAAGATCAACATATATATATATATATATATATTTATATATTTATTCCAATTTTTAAGTCCTTATAAATAATAGTGTTTATGTTATGCCGTATCGGAAAAACCTTTATTAGACGAGGCTACTAAAATGAATATATGTTACAAATTTTAAGTCTCTAGTTTCAATAGCGACGACAATATGGCTTGCATCCATACGGATATAGAACAAAGCCAATATATGGTTTTTATTTCGTAAACGAGTTATTATTCATCGATTGGGATTTTATTTGATAATAGCATGTTGATTAATGCTGAATTATATTATACATAATAATTTATATCAGAAATAATTCTTAGTCATATCTGAAGCTTATTAATAAGAGTAAATAGCTTAACTGTGTAAGTATATTGTTAATCGACTTAATTGGATTTCTTACTTTAAAGCGATCAGTAGTCGAGTTGGTGTATCAAACAAGATGTTTTGGAATATAGTTTCGTGCATAGTATTGCTTGCAGTGCTGACGCAAATACGTCTGATTGAATGTAAGAAAATCAGATATAATTTAACAAATATGCATGCTAATTACTTTGCCTATAGGTATTAACTTTAGCACCCGAGTGGAGTACAAGACTGTTGATATTGTACCCCCAGAATATCAAGCACAGTTAAAACCCTTCGAGCTGATCGGTCGCAAGTTTTACTACATTGGCAAAGATGAGCTGAATTGGTTTCAAGCGGTGCAAGAGTGTCGCAAAAAGGGAGGCAATCTCATCAATTTGAAAACACATCAGGAGGCGTTAGTTATAGGACTGCATCTGAACGCAAGTCACGACTATTGGGTGGACATCAACCGACTGGGTCAAGAGGAGTATGTTTCGATAGCAACAGGATTAATGCCCGATTATATGAATTTCCTCGCTAAGGACGTGAATGAAATGAACGATTCCCATAATACCTATGAACAATTAAGTTGTGTGACCTTGGTGAAGGGGTACGAGGACAGTTTTGTGATGAAGGAGGCGAAATGCATGGAAAAATCTAGATTCATTTGTCAGCTATCCTCACCGCGAACTATTTCCCTTGTGGTCTGGTAACATTTATATATATATATATACATGCTAATATTATATTATAAAAATACTGTATAATCTTCAAGCATTTCCCTTGTGGTCAGGTACCTTTTATTTATATATTCTAATATAATTATTAAAGTACTGTATAATCTTGTTATAACTACATTCTTTAAAAGTCTTCAAATGCTTTGTTGGTTAGCACGTAATCCAATACAGCTGAGTGTATTATATACATTTATTTTCCATCAATATGAATCAAACATAAATATAAATAAATTTTTCTTAATTCCATTTGAGTAGAATTCATAAGTTTATTGCCAAACTATGGGAATTATCCTCACTCATTTACTGAGCTCAACATTATTCTCAGGTTGTTTTCTGAATTCAAGCAGCTCCTTAGGCTTGGAAGTCCACAACTTAAAATATTCGCTTTTCAATTGCTGCCAGGCGAATTGATAATCTTTTGCCAATGCTTTAAGTTCGGAATAACTTAAGTTTTGAAGCTCTTCTAAGTTCAGGCCCAGCTTTTCGCGTAGTTCTGACCAGCTTGACAGCAAATCCAAAAAATTGATGAATAATTTATATTTACTCACTGCCAGCGCGGCTTGCATTGTGTTTAGCTTCTGTTTGGTGACACCCTGACGCTTGCCATTTACTGCAATCTCAAATGGTCTATATATATATATTATATTTAAATACAATAATAATTGAAGAGTTCTTTCTCACCTGAGCAAATCAGGCACCAGCGCCCATATCAGGCTGCTAGGCGCAGGCTGCCAATCCATGCGTTGCGCCAGCTCAAAAGTTAAATTGTTGTCTATGCGTATGCATGGCTGCTGCGGCTGATAGCGATTCAGGGTGCAGTCTCTGCCCTGCCATCGCCGGTAAATGGCACGCTCCAGGCTTTCAGGATGTGCCTCAGCACAGCAAAAGTTGTAGCTGCTAAAGTAAATTGGTTTGTCGATCAGCATGTCAAGCAGCGCGCCTTGAACTCCGAGCACATTCCAACGCGACAATTTGTCACTGCATGACATGGACAAAGTACGTTCGCCTCGACCTGGTTTAGTACGCAGCTCTGCAGGTGTTTGCAACATGTCATCGGAGAGGGAATTAGGCGGTCGACTTATTAGTTTAGCGCCCGTATAGACCGAAGAGGTATTTATTAGTGGCTGCGCAATCTCAAAGTCTAAACGCGATCGTTTCGCTGGACCCACGTTCAAGCACGCATCGTCGGCTACAATGCATGCATCTCCGCACGGTGCTTGAGTGCTTAACAAATGATACTCCAGCTGCTCGTTGAGAGCAAAGCAACTCGTCGCTGGCTGCCAGATAAAGACTGATTGGTCCACATCTCCTTTTCGCGTCATTGCATTTAGGAGTTCGTTTTGCAAATAGCGTAGGAAGGCGCGACGGGCCAACACCTCAGCATGACAATCATTGAGTATATAGCCTCTAGCACATAGTTTACTAGCGCCGATACATCTGGTGCTAATACAAATTTGTTAAATATAATAAACTAAATTAATGTTTGCTTCAATCCGTACCAACCCAGTGGCAAGGGCAACAACTTTGCCTGCTTGTGTATCTCTATCGTACTGCACTATGCCGGCAAGAACTGTCCATTGGTTATTTGTGGGCTTCCCAGTTTTTGGCAAATCACGAAATTTGTTGAAACACAATTCCGCGATTTGTTTCAACGTAGGTTGATATTCACTCTTAGGGCCCATGTAAAGCAAAATCACTCGCTAACAATATAATGAAATAAAGTAACAATTTAACGACGTAATCGATAGTTGTTATCGATAGTTGATTGTTGAGCGAGCACATCTGTTTTGAGAAATATATAATTACCCAACACTGCACATGAACTGTGCAGAACTGGCGTTCTGACCAAATATAAATGCAAATATACATTCTATTGTGTCAATAAAAGGAAAACAATATGCCAAAAGTTGTATCGCGTAGCATTGTCTGCTCAGATACAAAAGATCAAGAGGAGTATAATGAAGAGAAACCGCTAAACATATACTATTGCTTGTGTAGTAAAATGTCGCTTATTTTGGGTTCGTAGCAATTTGTGTTTACATGTGTAAACGTTTATATTAAATATTAAAATACGATAGATTGCACACTAGACCAGCTGCCGCTACGCGAGGCGGACAATGCACGGGTTATTGATGCCAATGAGCACGCCAATAAGCTGACCTACAACCCAGCACCCAAAATGATCTACATACGACGGAAAGGCAAGGGCATAGAAAAGCAGTACCGCTATAATGTATGGGTTTATATGGTTCCCAGAAGGTATTCGGTATATATAAATGTGATTGATATATAATCAAACTTCTAGTGTCGCAACTGTAATCTGCCATTGTTCTATCGCCATAACTCCGACTCAAACGTGACGTTTGTCATGAGCAATGCCTTGCTCAAGAATAAAGGGGAAAAACCACTGGCCCAGCTTCTATCAGCGGAGGCAAAGGCGAAGGCCAAAGCCAGCAGCAGTATCAACACCAACAGCAATAGCAGCACAGCCCATGTGACAACTGCTCCACCATCAAGCACATCAACGGCTACTCCCAGCGGTGAGGATTCAGGCATTGTGGATGCCAGTGGCAAAAAAGTGATGGTCACGCGCCACACCAAGAATATGGGCAAATTTAGCTCGGTCACCGTATCCACCATAGACGAGGAGGAAGACGAAATTGAGGCAGTAAGCCAAATACTTTATAGATCTTATTGTACAGCTTATTTAACTGATATTCCTTGCAGCGTGAGATCGCCGATAGCTATGCAAACAACGCCCGTATCATTGAGAAACAGCTTCAGCGCAAAGGTGGCAAACTAACTGACATTGGTGCCAAACCCAAGGTAGAGGAAATGCCGCCTCCACAGAAAAAGCAACGCGGCACGCTGCTGGAGAGATAATTGCGACACAAGCATCTTAATATTGGATATACATAATTTAAAATTTATAAGAATAACTCAAAGCTAATAAAGGCAGCAACTTCTGTATTTGGTTGTCACAACTTTATTGAATGCAATCGGACGTAACTCAGGACCACAAAGTTATAGGTATATATTGAGGAACTAATCCAACTGGAAAACTCAAATTCTAAAACTGTCAAGGATACAGGTTTTCCGCTCAATCAATCAGTACTGTGCTTAACAAATGGTAGGAGCATTGCCAAGAACCAATATACCCTTTTCACTTCACTATCATTATAAAGAGCTCATTTCATTAATGCTAACTAAGGAACAGTTCTGATTTTATTAGCAGACGTTGACTGCACTGAAAACCACATTGAATATTCGACAAAAAAAAACTTCGAATTGCTTAACTAATTTCAGTAAATTTTCTGTATGAAATTTGTTTAGTTTGGGCTATCTTTTCTAAAGGAAATAGAAATTAAAAACTTGGTCTTTCGTATATAGAAAGTCTTATTGTATTATTGTTTTTTTTGTTGCTTGCATATTAATTGTATTTTTTTCAAGTGCAGTCCAAAGTATTCTGTTGAAGTCGGAACCTTTCCTTGATTAGCATTTTCGGCATGGGGCTTATTTAAATGAAATTGAGACAATAAAATACAGTACTTGCCAAGACTTGAGTCAGATGACATCGACAAACAACCTAAAAATGCGTTGCAATATTAAGGGAGTAATACTTGTATTATCATTAACATTCTGCAATTGCTATCCAAGTGATACAACAACGCCTGGCAGTGCAGACTGTGTCTCCAAATGTGTTAAGATGGACCATTGTGCAGATATAGTGTATTTAGCTAATAGGCTCGGTACCGACCATATAAAATTTTGCAATATAACAGAGAATACGGTTTGCTGTCCGGGAAAGGAAAATAATCAAAAACAAAGTTTTTCTGAAAAAAGTAAGTATTTAATATTTATTTATAACAACTTGTTATCGAGTGATTCACTTACAAACAAGTAAGAAAGCTATAGTCTGGGGTACCCGACTAGGAGATATCTGTCATTTCACTTCGTGAATGAGTATAAAAGTTGTGTTGTCCATACTGCAGCCCAAAAGCAACCCCGTGCATATCTTTCAATCAATTTTGGAGATAATAGGTAACATTTTCAAAATCAGAAATATTCATATTTTCGTTGCGATCAAGTGGACGGATGCATGGACCACCTAACAGACGAGCATGGCCAGATCTACTCAGATCATCGTCCTCATCGAATGGACATATACTCTCGCTCCTATTCAGTATATTTAAACGAAACACATAAATTATTCCACATCTCATTTTCGACGGGTTCAGGCTAAAAGAATCATGGTATGTTCTCTATTTGGTTCCTGCCACGAGCTATTGTTAGAGAAATGCAAACTTTATATTATTAACAAGCAAGAACGTTGCAGTCGGGCGCTAATGATCGATGCAGTAGCATATTGTATACGAGAATACATGTTTCTTATATCAAGGTTCTGGACTTTGTAGTTTGCGACATAATAATTTTATATTATTTTTCTTTATATATGTATAATTTTTATATTTTATATTATTTTTATTTATATTTTTTTTTATATTTTTGATATTAATTTTATTTATATTTATTTTATATTTTATATTAATTTTATTTTTATTTATATTTATTGTATATTAATTTTATTTATATTTATTTTTATGTACACGCATTGGTAGTCTAATAAGTTATTATTTTACGTTTCAGAATGCTTAGCATATTCAAAGATGGAGGGCTTTTGTCCGACTGAAATTCTATTACGTGATGGAGTTACAGCAATTGAGAACGAATACCCTTTTATGGCCTTAATAGAAGTGAAAACTCAAGGTACAGATTACACATTCGTTTGTGGGGGGAGCTTAATAGATAAAAAGTATGTACTAACGGCAGCGCATTGCTTCGATGATACAAGAAGTCAACCAGGATTGTAAGTCTACTTTAATTGAAGCAATTTAACAATTTAAATATTTGTTATATATATATCATACATATCTTAATAGTGAGATTTTCGTTCGACTGGGCGTCCATAATAGAAGTTCATCTGGCACACCAATTAAGGCCACAGAAACTGTACATCCCGACTATGTAGGCGGTGCTACAGCAGATATTTCTCTATTAAAATTGGATATGCCGACAAATATAACAAATAAAGTGAAGCCTGCCTGCATAGCGGAGAGTCCTTCAAGTACTAATGGAGAATATATAGTTGCCGGATGGGGCTTTGTGAAAAAGGGTCAGCTTGCAGATACTTTGAAATCGGGACGGCTGGTTTCTGCGGAAGGTAAACATTGTGAGCAAGGTGAAGAAGAACTGAAGAAGGATAATCAAATTTGTGCCAAGCCAAAAGACAAGTTTGGAGATGTTTGCGAAAATGATTCTGGCGGTCCGTTATTTACTCGACATTCGAAGCTTACTAATTGCCTTTTTGAAGTTTTCGGCATTGTTTCTAGGGGTGGCAATTGCAACATTCCGAATTCCTACACACGTCACACTCGAGTTTTTTATTATCGTGATTGGATTGAGAATGAAGTGTGGTTAAAAAATAATAATTAAATTTTCTACTTACTTTAAAATAATCGAATCGGGTTAAACGCTCAATGTCAATGCCAGTGTTATATTTTCATCATTTTTGTAATATGTTATTAAGAATTCTTTATTAGGCACATAGCTTTTAGACATTCGATTATGTTATGTCCATTTGAAATAATTATAATGCACTTTAACTGTCTTTCATTATATTTAAAAAAACCTTGCAGCACAGTATGCATGTTATCGCTTATCGAATATATATGTGCAGCGTTTTTCAGCACTAATAACCGAGTATTGCAGCTAACTTAACACCGTAGTAAGCAGAATTTGCAGAGAATATATATTGAAAAAAATTGTGTGTATAGCATGTAAAAACAAAGTTTTGTTTTTGTTCAATTACGATTGCAAATAGGTAACGCGCCGCATAAATCACCTAGCAAAAATAACAAAAAAAAGAAAACCAAACAAAAAGAGAAACAAACGCCAGAAAATGTTGCTGCCCGAAAAAGACGTTGCTGTTGACTAATAACAAGAGCGTGCGTGTGTGTATGCGTGTGCATGTGCATGTGTGTGTGTGTATGCGCATGTGTGTGTGTGGAGTGCAGAAATGTTTTCCAGCGTTGGCAGCCATGGAATTAGCGTTGGCATTGCCTCCACCGTGCAGGACACCGATGGCTATGACTTCACAAAGGACGAGAATGCGGCCCGTTGGCGTGGCCTATTTATACAATCGCTGCGTAAGGTGCTGGAGCAGGTGAATCCGCGCGTAACAGCCAAAGAAGATGCCTTGCTGTATGTGGAGCATCTGTGCGTACGCCTCTTGGCCAAACTGTGCGCGAAACCCTTACCGCATTCAGTGCAGGATGTGGAAGTAAAAGTGATCAAATCATTTCCACCACCACTCGATCAGCGCGCTCTCAAGGAGATCAACGAGTTAATCAATTCGAAGAAACGCAAATGTTTGTTACCCACGGAACGTGTCCATACGTTGCTGCAGAAGGATGTCCTTCAGTATAAGATTGATAGCTCGGTATCGGCATATCTTGTCGCTGTGCTCGAGTGTATTTCCTCTGACATATTGAGAACGGCCGCTGACTACGTGTGCCGCATAGCACACAGCGAGATTGTTAAGGAAGACATTGAAGTGGTCTTGAACGCGGATGGCATGATACTAGATATGCTGAACAGTAGCGGCGAGGAGCTGAAATGCAATGTTCTGCCCAGTCCGTTGTCTCTGCCGGCGCAGCGGGCAAGTGCCACATATGAGGAGACGGTAAAGGAGCTTATCAACGATGAGAAACAATATCAAAGGGATTTGCATATGATTATACGTGTCTTTCGCGAGGAGCTGGTGAAGATAGCGCGTGACCCAAAGGAACTTGAACCAATATTTTCCAACATTATGGATATATACGAGGTGACAGTGACGCTACTGGGCTCTCTAGAGGATGTGATTGAGATGTCACAGGAGCAGAATGCGCCATGCGTGGCTAGCTGTTTCGAAGAGCTAGCGGAGGCCGAAGAGTTCGATGTGTATAAGAAGTATGCGCACGATGTCACCTCGTTGGCATCACGAGATGCACTCAGCAATCTGCTGGCCAAACCAGATGCATTGTCATTAATGTCAGCGGGTCATGGCTTTCGAGAGGCAGTCAAGTATTATTTGCCTAAGCTGCTACTGGTGCCCATTTGTCATGCATTTGTCTATTTTGATTATATCAAACATTTGATGGATCTCAGCACATCACAGGATGATATCGAGAGTTTTGCCCAGGTGCAGGGACTGCTTCATCCACTGCACTGCGATCTCGAGAAGGTCATGGCCAATCTGTCGAAGGAGCGACTTTTGCCGGTCAGCGGTCGCGTGCGTCGACAAATGGCTATCGAACGTACACGTGAGCTGCAGCTTAAAGTGGAGCACTGGGATGACAAGGATGTGGGTCTCAATTGTAACGAGTTCATAAGAGGTAAGTGGCGGCTATGCTTCCATATACACTTTACTAATATCCATCAAATTTTGCAGAGGACGCACTCAGCAAACTTGGCTCGGGGAAACGTATCTGGAGCGAACGTAAGGTGTTTCTTTTTGATGGTTTAATGGTGCTCTGCAAAGCGAATACGAAGAAACAAACCCCTTCGGCAGGCGCCACTGCATATGATTTTCGTTTAAAAGAGAAGTTCTTTATGCGTCGCGTCGAGATCAACGATCGTGCGGATACGGAAGAGCTAAAGCATAGCTTTGAGCTAATCACACGTATGCATCCTGCTATTGTTTTGTCGGCTAAGAGTGCACAACACAAAAGCGATTGGATGGCCGATCTGATAATGGTGAACACGAAGTCAATGTTGGATCGCATATTGGATAGCATACTTCAGGATATTGAGCGCAAGCATCCATTGCGCATGCCCAGTCCGGAGATCTACAAATTTGCTGTGCCCGACAGCTCAGAGAATATTGTGCTGGAAGAACGAGACAGTGGGGTGGTACCAATGATTAAGGGCGCTACTCTGTGCAAACTGATCGAACGGCTTACTTATCACATATATGCGGATCCCACGTTTGTGCGCACCTTCCTAACCACATATCGGTATTTTTGTTCGCCCCAGCAGCTGCTTACGTTGCTAATGGAACGTTTCGAAATACCTGAGCCCAGTTTGGTCTATCAAGAGCAACAGCATCAGTCAAATAATATAGGCAGTAATGCTAATGCGGATCTCGATAAAGACGCTGTTATGGCAGCTGCCACAACGGTGGATAGCGATAAAATGTTAAAGAACTCGCAGCGCGAGGATTGGAAACGGTATCGTAAGGAGTTTGTGCAGCCGGTGCAATTCCGTGTGTTAAATGTACTAAGGCACTGGGTGGATCATCATTTCTATGATTTTGAGAAGGACCCAACATTGCTGGACAGACTGTTGCACTTTCTTAATGAAGTCAACAGCAAATCCATGCGCAAATGGGTTGACTCGGTGCGGAAGATAGTCGATCGCAAGGTAAATATTTTAACTAATAGAGCTTGCATCGGCTATACTACTTTAGCTTTAATATAGAAAAAAAAAAGATTTTAGGGAACTCGTTTATTGTAGACAGACAGTATATATAATTTGATAGTATATATTTTATTTCAATGGTCATCCCACTTTTCTGTAGAATAAACAAAGCAATAAGAAGATCGTCTATGCCTATGGTCATGATCCACCGCCTATCGAATATCATCTGAGTGTGCCTGATGATGAGATAACGTTGCTTACCCTACATCCACTGGAGGTGGCGCGTCAACTTACTTTACTGGAGTTTGAGATGTACAAGAATGTAAAGCCATCAGAACTGGTCGGCTCGCCGTGGACCAAAAAGGATAAAGAGGTAAAGAGTCCCAATCTGCTGAAGATCATGAAGCATACGACAAATGTAACGCGTTGGATTGAGAAGTCTATAATGGAGGCAGAGAATTATGACGAACGTCTGGCCATCATGCAGCGAGCCATTGAGGTGATGATGGTTATGCTGGAGCTAAACAATTTCAATGGGATACTCTCGATTGTCGCTGCCATGGGTACAGCGGCTGTGTTTCGTTTGCGTGCCACATTCAATGGACTGCCGGAGCGCCATCGTAAGTTCTTGGATGAATGCCGGGAGCTGAGCGAGGATCATTTAAAGAAATACCAGGAGCGTTTACGTTCCATTAATCCACCCTGTGTGCCATTCTTTGGTCGTTATCTCACAAATATATTGCATTTGGAGGAGGGTAACCCGGATCTGTTGACCAACACAGAGCTCATTAATTTCTCGAAGCGTCGAAAAGTGTCAGAAATAATTGGCGAGATACAACAGTATCAGAATCAGCCTTATTGCCTCAACGAGGAGCCAATCATACGACACTTTTTCGAGCAGCTCGATCCTTTTAATGGATTGTCTGACAAGGAGATGTCCGATTACCTGTATAATGAGAGTCTACGCATTGAGCCGCGCGCCTGCAAGACGATACCCAAATTCGTAAGTAAATAGAGCTATAAAAACTTGAGCAATATTAATAAAAAAAAAAAATATTTTCTGTAGCCCCGCAAATGGCCAAACATTCCGCTCAAATCGCCGGGCATAAAACCACGGCGGCAGAACCAAAGCAGCAACAGTAGCAAGTTGTCCAGCAATGCGGCGGCTAACGTGGACCCTCCACCAACGGCAGCACCAGCAGCAACTACAACGGCAGTAATCAGCAGCAGCAGCATTGGAGATCAGAGTCCCCAGCATAATCCGCACGCCTATTCAGTGTTTGCTCCGGTCATTATACCGGAGCGTAATGGCGGGCACAGCTGGAGTGGCCATACGCTTCAACAACGCACCACAGACAATGGTGAAGTGGCGCCGGCGCCCCATCTGCCACGCAAACCGGCAGCGCACGTTTGGACACACAACAACAGCTATGCGCCAACGGAAGGATTTATTCAATCAGATCAACAGTTGCCAATTGCAGCAACAGTCAGCAACTGGACTATGTCCGATTGTTATGTGATTTCGGATGCGGATGCGATGCCGCCATCGCCTCTGCCGAAGTTGATGATCAGTCCGCGGCATGAGACAACAGCGCCACCACCGCCGCCGGTGCCACCAACCAGCAACCGTTCACCATTCCATGGACGTGCTGCACAAACGCAATACAGTCCTACGCACAGCATAGCTAGTACGGTGACACTTATTGGAGGAGGTGGTTTAGGGGATGTTAGTCCACAACTGGGAGGCTTCTACTACAACAGTGAACAGGGCCAGCAGCAGGGACAGCAGCAACCGGGTGCGGTGCCCATATCCCCGCATGTGAATGTGCCAGCGGTCAATAGCATGGAGTATCGAGCAGTGCCGCCTCCGTTGCCGCCGCGACGTAAGGAACGCACCGAAAGCTGCGCAGATATGGCACAGAAACGTCAAGCGCCTGATGCACCCACAGTAAGTCAAGAAGTGTTCGGTTAACTTTTGCTTCTTAAAATTAATATTTTATTCTCCCCTTAACCAGCTACCTCCGCGTGATGGTGAGCTAAGTCCGCCACCCATACCACCTCGACTCAACTATTCCATGGCAGCGGGCTATGGTCGTCAGCCCAAGGAGTTTGTAGGCAAGAGTAGCAGCTTGCTGTTGCCAAACACGAGCAGTATTATGATACGCCGTAATTCGGCAAAGCAACCATCACTGGGCGTTAATGCGTCAGCTATCTCCAGCAATAACAACAACAACAGTACAACCATTGCAGCGGGTAGCGAAGAATCACAACAGTTACAACATCAGCAGCTGCAGCAACAACAACAATTGCAGCAACCACCACAGTCGATCTCGCCAGCATTAAGCTCCTCGACAACCACATCACCAATGACCCCTATGACGCCCATGTCCCCGTACATTCCCAGCACTGTAGACGTTTCCAGCAGCTATCCCCAACCGCAATACCAACTGCATCAACATCAAACTCGCCATCGGCCGCAGCTAGCGCAAACTCAACAGCCAGTGGCTTGTGGACAACATAATTTTCAGCATCAGCAACTGCAGCATCATTCGAATTCACATCCACATCCACATCCGCATCCGCATCCGCATCCACATTCGCATCAGCATCCTTCACATCACCAGAACAGACGCTCGTCCCCAAAGGAATTCTTTCCTATTGCCACGAGCCACGATGGCACACCCAAACTTCCACCAAAACCTAGTCTAAGCGCAAACTTCTACAACAATCCAGGTAAGCAGGGGTAATTTTATAATTACACAAATTTAACTTAATGTAAACTTTGCGCTATCTTTGCAGATAAAGGTACGATGTTTCTTTACCCAAGTACAAACCAAGAATAATATATATTGCCTAGCGATGTGTGATAGGACAAAAAAAAAATCAACAAAAATATAGGAGAGAATACCACAAAGAAAGATAGAGAAAAAGTATAACGTGGCATCAAGTGAATGGAAAATAGAAAATATAAAAGATATAGATACAGAAACAAAATGTATATGTATGTGTATTCAATGAGATATATATAGTATGGACCGAGTTAAATGCGACGATTTTTATTATTCGAAACTAAAACAAAAATCAAACAAAAACCGAAATTGAAAGGAAAGTGTATGTTATAATAAATTATATTATAAGAAATTGTAAATATCGAGAACATTGTATTGATCGTAGCCCGTAAAAACAATAAAGTATAACACTATTGTTAGACATTCGCATTGGTCGAATTTTTCGTTGTATTTCGTATTTTGGTGCCTTGGATTAGATAGTCTGAAAATTAATATATTTACTTGATGAAATTTTTAGACTCAAACTATTTCAAAACACTCAAGAGTGCTATAGTCGAGACTACTCGACTAGGAGATCCCCTGAGCCCTGCAAAAAGACGAATGCTTCTTCATCAGCACGCGCTCTGCTAGCAGCGACTGCAACACGGGCTATACTATGAGAACTTAATTGTTGAATAAGATTTTTTTTGTAGATGGACCTTCTGAGCGTGTGTGTATTTGCCAAAGCACAAGTCTCTAATATTTGAAATGTGTTTTTGGCGAATTTTGAGGCGAGGGTCCAACATAGTATCCCTAGCTTTTACGGTGTACAAGACACGCTTACAAAACAAAGTAAAATTATCGATTATTATCGATAATTTGGAAATGGGATTATATAAGCTCTTACTGCGTATGGTATACACAGGTATACATGTAAAATTTCAGATCTCGCTTTTCTGACATGGCTATATCGACTTAATTCGTCGCCCTGATCAAAAATATATATACTATATGGGGTCTGCAACGCCTCCTTCTGCCTGTTACATACATTTTCACAAAAACAGTTTACCCTGATTTCCCACTTTCCATGGGTGCAGGGTATAAAAACAAGTAAGAGTGCTCTAATTGGTGCTGCCCGACCAGGAGATACCCTGAGCCAAGGGAAGAGCTGATACTCCAATCATTCTACGCTTCTTTAATACATTTAACATTTAACAGCACAGGAACACACACTACTTACTGTGCAGCTAACTGAGCTGCATAATGGGCTATACTAAAGGAACTTAATTATTGAATAACTTTTCTTCCAGATGGACTTTCTTGATCAAATTTCAGAGCGTGATGATGGCATTCATGTGTGCGTATTTGCCAAAGCACAAGTCACTATTTGATATACAATTTTTTCGAATTTGAGCGGGGCATTCAAAATGCATATCCATTACAATGACCCCACAGTAAATTGAATATTTCTATCTTTTGTGGTATCCAAGCAAAGTATATTTTAGGAAGGAAATAATAGTCAACAAATTCCCATGCTTCACTTTAAATTTTTTAAGAGTACCATCTACAAAAGCTTTTAAAGCTTTGTCAATGCAAGGCCCAAACTTGTTTTTAATTTTTTTTTTATTTCTAACAATTTTGGTGTCGCTTTATAAGAAGTTCATGATGATATTCTTAAAGAATATGGTTGAACGGCCTTGTCCAAAACACGAAAAAATAAAAAACTGTGCCATTAAACAGCTGACAAAGAAAAAAAGAAAAAAATCAAAACAGGTGACCGGAACACCTGTTATTAAATGGACCACAAAATAGTTGAAAGGTACGTTGAAAGGTCGTTTATTGGTTTAAATTGTAAATAGGTAGGAAGGTAACCTCATGTCTATATTGAGTTTGGCAGAGGCTAAGGGGCATAGCGAAAGAGGCCTAATTAATGGCGATTGTGCTAATTGTTGTCGCTGTTGCGCATTGCAATTAAATCATATAACAGCAACAACGACAACGACAACGACAACTGTTTATTTCCTTTCGCTTTTCAGCGAACGTCGATGACGTCGCTCAAATGCTTCCTGAATTTTGGATGATTGCCCCATAACTGGTTATTCGTGCATTCCTGAGACATTTTTATTTTATATTTGCAGCGGAACGGGAAGGCGGTGTTTTTGAATTTGGCTCATTGTTCACGGCTTATACCCTAACTAAACCCAAAAAGGTAATTTAACCAGCTAACGATACTCGTAATCAAATTATAATACGTTGTGCAAAGTTAAAGAATACTATCTTTAATTTTTGAATTTTGATTTGTCTATTTAACTATTTTGATTATACCCTGAACTCATTAAAAATGGGAAATCAGGGTATAATGCTTTTGTTAAGATGTATGTAACAAGTAGAAGGAGGCGTGGCGGACCCCATAAAGTATATATATTCTTAATCAGGGCGATGAACTAAGTCGATTTAGTCTGCTCCGTCTGTCTGTCCGTCCATCTGTCTTTATGTGTAAACGCGTCGATCCCAGAACCTATAAGAGCTAGAGATTTTAATTTTTATACTCATTCACAAAGTGAAATGAGTATATTGGTTTTGTGCAATGTCCGTCACGCTGTCCGTCCGTCTGTCCGTATGAACGCAAACCATTTGCACAGTTTTGAAGCTAGAGAGTTGAAATTTGGAATATATACTCGTGTATACCCTCGAATTATAAAGTGTCAAGATTTTCCCGATACGCCCACTAGGGGCGTGGCAAATCGAAAAATGCATTTTCCGATATCTCAGAAACACTACTTCTAGAAGTGCTAGAGAGTTGCAATTTGGAATGTAGACTCGTGTTGACAACCCAAGTGAAAAAGCTACAGCGGATATATCTACGCCCATTGGGGGCGTGGCAAATCGGCTAAAACTGTATCTTCTACAGTTTTAAAGCGTAGGTTACTGCTACAATCCTATGAAGATCGAACAAAAAATTATATATCCACGCCTACTAGGGGCGTGGCAAATCGGATCTGAATATATAGTGATTTTTGAAATTCTGTAATATTTTGAGCACTATGAATGCTAGAGACTTGGAACTTGGTATATACACTTGGGTTGACAACCCAAGACGAACAAGTAAGAGTGCTCTAGTCGAGACGGCTCGACTACGAGATACCCTGAACCCTGCGAAGAGCCAATCTTCCCAACATTATATTCTTATTTAACATATACAAATATTGCGAGCAACACACACACACATGCATACGCACGCACGCATAAGCACGCGCTCTGCTGACTGCGCAGTTGACACAGCTACTGCGCTCGGGCTGCAAATGCCTATTGTATGGGAAATTAAATGTTTAATAACTTTTTTTGTGGATGGACTTTCTTAATCAAACTTACGCAGCGTAATCATGTCATTCATATGTATGTATTTGCCAAAGCACAAGTCTCTAGTATTTGAAATACGAATTTTGCAAATTGGGGGCGAAGGGGGCGTGGCATCCAAAATCCAAAAATTAAAAATTGTCCGCATTTATTACACGGATCTACACAGTGAATTTGGAGTCTCTAGCTCTTACGGTATGCTTAACGGAAGAAAAGTTATCGATTTTTATCGATAATAAGGAAACGGGATGAGTTATCGAAAATCTAAAAAAAACTCGTACTGCGTAGGATACACACGAGTATATACTGAAAATTTCAGATCTCTAGCTTTTGTGGTTTACGAGATCGCTGCGTTCACACGGACGGACGGACGGACGGACGGACGGACGGACGGACGGACGGACGGACGGACGGACAGACGGACAGGGCTATTTCAACTCAGCTCATCGAGCTGATCAAGAATATATATACTTTATGGGGTCTGCGATGTCTCCTTCTGCCTGTTACATACATTTCCACAAAAACATTATACCCTGATTTCCCATTTTCAATGGGTTCAGGGTATAAAAAGATATGGCGGATATATCTACGCCCATAGGGGGCGTGGCAAACCGCAAAAGTTTATAGCTCCCACAGTTTTAGAGCTAGAAGCTTCAAAATTGGATGGTTGAGTTACTGGCCAGCTCCTCTATCGATGACCCAAAAATAATTTTTACGCCCCTTATGGGGCATGCCCGACTAAAAAATACCCTGTTATTTTCGCATTTTTTGAGTGTAAGCATCCAAATTTCACAGTTACGTTACCCTTGCAAATCGGGAAAAACTGTATGATTTTTCGATTCTCAGAAAATCAAAATTTTATGACAATATTACTGCTGATCTCCTCTATTGATTTCCAAAAAATTTTATATGTACAAACCAATTGTGGGCGTGGCAATGGGCGTGATCTGTGCGGGTGTGAATGAGTATTCCGCAGTCGGTAGCGCCCGACTGCAACGTTCTTACTTGTTATTTTTGTTTTTTTTCAGATGGAGTTACTGAAAAATTAACTTTATGCGTCTATTCTTGGTTCGGTATTCTGTAATTTGTTTATATTTGTTATAGATAGGAAAAAATCTTACAAATTACGAATATATATTCTGAAGCCCAAATTTCTTTTCAAGTCACCATCTACCTTCCTAAGAATATTCATGCTTTGACATTTACAAAGAAACAACTAAATTTGTTCTTCTTCAAAAAAAAAAAAAAATTCACCAAGAAAAATCCTGAACGTCATAATTTGTTCGTAAACAAGAATTACGTTGAGTAACGAATTAAATATAGAAATATACCTATATAAATAAATAAATATATGTATATATATATATATTTATTTACTTATATTATATATATATTTATTTATAATATTGATATACTTTTTTAGTTTGATTTTGTATATAATTGAGAAACAAGAAAACTTGTTTGTAATTTCACTTTTATTTATAGAGAAATTGACAGGGTGAGAGTCACGGCCGTTGTCCAAGATCAGTTCCTTAAATTTTGCCTGCAGAATACAAATTTGAAATTGGTACCATTATTATTATTTTTTATTTATACGTTATATAAGATTAAATGTCAATTACACTCGTTCGACTTTTATCGCAATCTTGACCAGCATATTTATGGGACTGATCATTCTCATCTATGAGACCTACGACAACAATTCTCTCGGCCTCTTCATTACTTTTCATAATAATATCATTTGTATATCACGTTTCAGTTGCGCAATTAACGCGTTAATCCATTCAATGAATTCATATATGTACATATACATACATTAACATATATTGTATTTTAGAAGAAGAAGAAGAAGAAGAAGAAGAAGAAGAAGTGAACGCCCGCAGCAATTGCTAAAATTACTCAATGAAATTTGCATTTAATTTGTCTTTGATTGCGGCTAATGAGAGAGAAATCTCTGTCGACAACAATTCTCACATAATTAGCGTCTAAATTGGTCAACTGCATAATTGTATTACATTTGCCAATCACTTCGCAATCCAACGAGAATACCCCTAATAGTTCATCACATAGTCCATCTATAATTCCGGCAATTTAAGTTACAACTATCATATGTTTTATTTTTGCTTCTAGACTTACTGTTATTGCTCAATGAATTCCCCCATTAACCAATAAATAAAAAAAAACTAAAAGTCATCAAGTCTATTGAACTTTGCCAAAAGAGCAATTTACAATAATATTGAGTCCATTCAGAAATTGTTTAAGAGGCTCTTTCAAATTCGTTTTGAAAAGTTTATAATTTAGAGATTAATCATATTTGTGTTATCTTTATAAATACATAAATAGAATATTAATATTATAAATATAAATATTTGTTAGCGTAATTAAAATATATATATATATATTTTTTTCGTTTTTCGAAAATGTTTGTAAAGGCCTTTTTTCATTTTGTAGTATTATTATTATGAATATCATGAATATTGTTATTATCATTGTCATTAGGGCATTATAAATATATTATTAAAATCTAAACAGATGCCCATTCTCAATTTCAATTATTATGTACTACATGTAAATATTTACCTCTTAGTACTTAAAAATTTAATAAATGCAGAGATAGGCAAAGCTTTGCATACCGAAATGCAGTTATATTATATATTTTTTTAATTCCAAATTTTTCCATTTCAAAAAGTAAATTGAGCGGTAATCGATTCAACTGAAAGTTAAACGCATTTGAAAACAGTTAGAAAAATCGAAGAATTCAAATAGGTATTTGACCTTAACCGAGGAAACTCCCACCAAACCGACACTCGTTAAAGTTAAAGTTAGCCGCAGTTCAAGTAATGATCGTAAATAAATTGGAATCGTGCCTCTCTCCGAAGTTAATTATGAAATCGATGATGGAATTGGAATTGGGCTTGCAGGTGTGTGTTGTACTTTCCCGAATACTAAAGTTAATGACGAGCGTTACGAGAAAAAAAAAACCAGCTGAGAATCGAGAATCAAGAACCGAGAATCGAGAGCCGAGCGGGTTGAGCGATCTTATTTGTGAGAGCGTCGGCATTGTCTTTATGTTCGTTTCGTTTGTGTGCGTGTGTGTTAGTGTGTGTGTGTGTGTGTGTGTGTGTGTATGTGTGTGTGTGTGTATGTGTGTGTATGTGTGTGTATGTGTGTGCGTGTGTATGTTTGTCTGTCTCACAGGTTTTATAAAAGCAGCAAGAGGTGCAACAATTCGTTCAGTTCGGTTGTGAACTTCAGAATCATTGTCAAGAGTGTTCAGCTATATCAAGGATCTGCTATAACCCAACAGACACAACGCAGGCAATTACTTTGGGCCAACTGAAAAAAAAACAATCAAAATAAACAGACATCAGCCGCACAGAACGTGGTGCCAAAAAAGCAAAAACAAAAACAAAAACAGAATCAGAAACAAAAACAAAAATGCTGGCCAGTGAAAATTTTCAAACACACCTCTACAACCGCAATTCTATATATAAGCCCTACAATGAGGAATTGGCAAGCATGGCGAAGCAATTGACGACAACCACGGCTGATGCAGCTGGTCTCGATGCAGCGCAGGCGACAGTTGACTACGGCAAGCCAAGCAAGCAAATGTTAGGCAGCAGCTCCTCAAATAGTAATAGCAATAATAACAACATCGTTGCCAATGGCCTGTCCAGCTTTGTGGCCAGCCATCCTTCGGCCGAGTTCGAGGGCTTTATTCGCGTCTGCGTCGACGAGATAATACAGCTGGCCGTCTTTCAAGGTACCAATCGGTCCTCGAAGGTTGTGGAATGGCATGACCCTGCCGAGCTACGTAAGCTATTTGATTTTGAGCTTCGGGACCAGGGCGAATCTCCAGATAAGTTGCGCCAGCTGCTCCGCGAGACAATTCAATTCTCGGTGAAGACAGGTCATCCATATTTCATCAATCAGCTGTATTCGGGCGTGGATCCCTACGCGCTGATAGGTCAGTGGCTAACCGATGCACTTAACCCAAGTGTTTACACGTATGAAGTGGCGCCTGTTTTTACGCTAATGGAGGAGCAGGTACTCGGGGAGATGCGACGCATTGTTGGCTTCCCCAACAACGGACAGGGCGATGGCATCTTCTGCCCAGGTGGCTCGATAGCCAACGGTTATGCAATCAGCTGTGCTCGCTATCAATGTGCGCCCGAATCCAAGGTAAGCATCGGGCTGAAGGCCAAAACCACTTTTGGGTTCCGTTTTCATGATCGTTGCCGCTTTTACGGTTTGTGCTGTGTGTTTGAAGCCAAACCAAGCGGAAGCGAAATGCACGCGACCTAGAAGCTAACGCGGCAAACGTAACAGTCAACATTTACAGTACAGTTGCCCTCGAAAATATTAGTCAAAGCTTGAGGCTGACTCATTATACTCTAGACACAAGTGTTGTCCAGTTTTTGTTGTATTTTTAAACTTTAGGATTGCCATTATTTTGTGAACACATTTTTATGCATTTGCTTATTTCACAGCTGCTTGAAACTAACTTGACTAAGTATAGCCAAATCCGATTAATTAGTCTTAACATTTTTTTTAGCATTTAGCTTGCATTCTGCTCGAAGGATCGAAACTCTAACTCTAAAAGATAACACGGGGTCATTAAACATTACAATTGTTAGCCTCAACTCGGACTATACTCTATAATATAAAATTTTTCGAACTTTTTTCCTAATTAATGGGTCAAATCAAGTCAGAGTAATAATTTGGACAAAAGCGCTGTTATGAAAGACTTGAAATTGGAATATGTTGTTTATCGAAAGGTTTTAATTTTGAGATTTTCATTTGGAATTCATGGTAATATTCGGTTCAACTGAAGTCTAGTCTTATTTAGCTCGTCTTCCTGATTAAGAATATATATATATATATATACTTTATAGGGTTTACCAGGCCTCCATAAATTTGATTTTAATTTTAAAGCTGTCTCAAAAACTTTCAATTTAATTTTGAAATCGAACTTTTTCGATATTTTACTATCCCTACATAATACTCCTCCATTCGTTTATCACAGAAAATTGGGTTGTTTAATGCCAAGCCCTTGATAATATTCACATCCGAGGATGCCCATTACTCAGTCGAAAAGCTGGCCATGTTCATGGGCTTTGGCAGCGAGCATGTGCGGAAGATAGCTACCAACGAGCTGGGCAAGATGCGTCTAAGCGATCTGGAGGAACAGATTCAGCTGTGCCTAGAGAACAATTGGCAGCCGCTGATGGTATCCGCGACAGCGGGCACCACAGTGCTGGGTGCCTTCGACGACTTGTTGGGCATTTCTGAGCTCTGTCGCAAGCACAACATGTGGATGCATGTAGATGCCGCCTGGGGTGGCGGAGCTCTTATGTCTAAGAAGTATCGACAGCTGCTGAATGGCATTGAACGGTAAGTTCTGAAAGAAAGAGATGTGGAATATGCCAGCTAAAATTGTAAAACTCCTTAAATAGCGCCGATTCGGTCACATGGAATCCACACAAGCTTTTGTCTGCCTCGCAACAGTGCTCCACTTTCCTCACACGCCACACCCAAGTCTTGAGTCAGTGCCACTCAACAAATGCCGCATATCTGTTCCAGAAGGATAAATTCTATGACACATCCTTCGATACAGGGGACAAGCACATTCAGTGCGGTCGTCGTGCGGATGTCTTCAAGTTTTGGTTCATGTGGAAGGCCAAGGGCACTAGAGGCTTTGAAGCGCATGTGCAGCAGGTCTTCGAAATGTCCGAATATTTTACAAACAAGCTACGTGAGCGTCCCGGGTTCGAGCTAGTGCTGGACAAACCGGAGTGCACAAACATTACGTTCTGGTATGTACCACCCAGCTTGCGACAAATGGAACGCAATCAGGAGTTTTATGATAAGCTCCACAAAGTGGCGCCCAAAATCAAGGAGGCCATGATCAAGAAGGGTTCCATGATGATCACATATCAACCTTTGCGCAAGTTGCCAAACTTCTTCCGTCTCGTACTGCAGAACTCATGCCTGGATGAGTCAGATATGTTATATTTCCTCAACGAGATCGAAACACTAGGCCAAAATTTGTAGTTGGACGATGGATGTGCTTCATTCATATTAAGAACATTCTTCTTTGGCATATGTTTGTATATATGTTGGTATTATATAACTTTTATTAACTCGCGATATTCATATTATATCGCATTTGAAATTGATTTAGTACGTTAAGCTGCTGCGATAATAAAATACACCAGGTCAAGCACTTGGATAAATAAGTTCTAATGTCATAACTCCATATAAAAAACAGAAATCCGTGCAAACAAATTAGAAACATCTCGTGAAATGATATATATGAAATATCTAGTATGCACAGTATACACTGAGCTGTTGAACAATTCCGCACACAATGGATTTTAGCGGAAAACGGATTTTAAAATACATGAAATACCTTGTAGATTTTTTGGATACGTCTACAAGTGCTGTGCCAAATCAGGAAGTAATATATCTTTTGAAACACAAACGGTATTATTTAAGATACTATTGAAGCTACACTTTTTAAAATTTACACTCATGCACGGAACACCTAGAAAAATATAGTAGATTTATATACTCCCATTGCTGCGATGGAAAATACGGGAAATTCAGTTTTCAAGCAGGAAATTGAAAATTGTACTAGTGAACTAGTGTACTGCTGCGGGGTTAGGGGTTTCGTAAAGCTGAACTGACTATAAATTCCTTTTTATTTAGAGAGCTATTGGTGGTGCATACAGAAAATTCTAAATATGTTTTCGTGTAGACAATCCTTTAATATATAATAGGTGGTTTATATACGCCCATTTTGGCATGTAGAAATTTGACAACTGACCTAATGTTGATTTACCATATAATCGGTCTTTAGGACTTGGCACATTTAACAAAACAATTTCAACTACAAATTCTTGTGTAACTTACCAGGGAAAATATAGCGAACTTCATTAAAATTTAAGATGATTTGAAAATAAACTTATTAATCAATTTTATTCACGTCCCGATTTGCTTAGCAGTCACGTCGATATCTTTAACAATTATAAAACAGGTAAATGAAATGTTGTTAGCTGCTAGTTTTTGGTTCGCTTAAGCCAATGCCATTGCGTAAGATCATTTCCGCCCGCTTTGACAATAGCTTCTTCTATACTTAAACTCTGTCCAGGCGGAATGCCATACCCGATTTGCAGGCCGTGCGGATTGGAGGGCGTCTGACAGTCCATGGTACACTCCTTGCGCAGCACCGTGTCCACCTCAACAGAGGAAAAGAAAGCCACCGACATGGGCAGATCTTTCAAGCCAATGCGTGAGGCACAAAAGGAGCGAGTGAGCAAATTGGTCACATGCATGGCTAGCGCTGCCTTTGGGGCCAGCTCATCCTTGACCAGATAGCGCAACTCGTCGTGAAAACTCAAACAGAATCGAGCATGCGGACCCAGAAGCCAACGCATGCTAACAAGCATTAAGTGCAGAAAGTCCACAGCTCCGCTCTGTACCACCCAATTGACGCGAGTGGGCAAAAACCGTTGCTCCAAATCCGCTTCCCCATGGGAATCCAGAGCACGACTTAGACGACAGCTGAGGAACGGCGTCTCGGGCTGCTCGCGCGTGGCAATATCCTCCAGCCGATTGAACATTGCGCTTTCCGTACCACCCTGCCAGCTGGGCCGATGGAAGATCTCATTCACTGAACGATTGCGCTGCAGAGCGAAGCGCCTGGCGTCATAGCTGCTGTAACTATAAAAGATTGAAGCACAGGCATAAGACAGTCATTTATTAAATATATTGTGGACGTACGCTATGTCCTCCAGCTCATCATGGAAGTTTTCACGCAACCGATACACACGCTTGCCTTTCGTTGCTGTAAACATTTTCATGGCTTTCGCTTTGGCCTCGGTGGCGCTCAACGTTGGATTGAATTGCTGAAGCAGCGTTTCAGCAAACTGTTGACCTGCGCCATAAATACGGGCATAGTTGAGAACCTTTGCATGGTCCCTTGAGATGCCGACCACCTTGGCTGTAATTGAATGCATGTCACTTCCATTCGATTTACTACCACTAAGGGTCATCCACCCAAGGGGCGTAGCACCGTGCTCGCCATGTGCATAAGCATCGCCTAGTACGGAGGCAATCCACAACTCCTGTGAGTCTACATCGGCGCCAACCAACTTATAGCCTGGTGGCGCTTGCACCATCGAACGTAACTCGGAGCCAATGCGATTGGTACGCGAATTGGAGGCAGTCATCCAAGTGGACTCCATGGCTCGACGCGTCAAAGTGCCAGCGACCACGACTTGTGGTAAAATGGCTCCGTATGAAATGCGCTGTGCATGGGATTGGAGGTCGACAGGTAGTTGCTCCGAATGTAGCCAGACCACCATTTGACCTAAAATGCGATCTCGATTGTTCCTCCAATACGACATCATGCGAGCTATTTCAATGACACGCGCCGCAGCCTGACACGTGGGATCTCCACTACTCAGCGCATGTTCAGAGAACTTGTTTAAGAAATCCTTAGACAGCGGATTGCCCACACGAAACGAGGGACCGTTTTTGTGAGGCAGCTTCAAAAAGAAGCAGCAATCATCTAGCACATGGTTGCACCAGACCCCAGAGCCTGTGAAGCAGAGAGGATATATGATGGAAAACGATCATTTTATGTTTTTATTTACCTTTGTATTGCTTCTCGAGGTGCACTTGTCGCTTGGAGATTTTTTTGTAGAACTGACGCTTGCTTAGGTGCTCATCCACTTGTTTGGGCAGCAGATCCATGGCTAAATCTACTTCCTCTCCAACGGAATATTTGCGCGCGAATTCGGGAATGGCACAGCGTTCGAGCAGTTGGCCAATGGGCAGGTTGATATCGCGGTTACTCTCGGAGCTGCGAAAGGGCACCAGAAAACCCCACCCATGCTCGCGTATATAGTGAAGTGGATAGCTCTCCCAGCAAAGAGATAACAGCTTGGCTGCTATCTGCATACCAGTGCTAATGTCACAAGCCCCAGGGGTCCAGGGCTCCTCATCTAGATCTTCTATGTAGCCAGAGGGTGGTTTGCGGCATAGTTTACGATACCATTGTGGGTAACCAGGCAGTAGGGGACGTCGCGATGGCAATAATGCACGTTGATCATAAAGATGCTGGAACTTGCGCTGCAAACGCAGCTGCTCAGCGCCGAGTCCCTGCTCTGGCAGCTGCACAGTGGGCAGCTGCTTGCGCTTTGGGATCTGCTTCAGCTTCAACGATTGCACGCTCCAATCCTCATCCCAGAGCCACAAACTCTTACGATACTCTTCACCGTGAAGCAACGCACAAGCTTCTTCCGCACGTCGACCCAAATGGTATTTGGCCTCAATGCTAAGATCTTCGTAGCTTAACTGTGCATCGCGAATATAACGCTCCCAGTTGGAGTTCACGGGCAAATAGGCAGAGCCCATTTCCAGCATGCCTGCCAGCGTTACAGGATGTGGAAATCGCTCCGCATACAGAGGATAAAGCTTGCATAGAATGCGATGTGTCGCCTCTACATCGCCGGCACAATAGCTCACTAGCGATTGGAACTGCTGTCGTACTTGGTCCAGTGTACCTTCCACAAATATATTGCGCGGCTCCTTGGACAAGGGCTCTCCGCCACAATACAAGCGATGCACATCGACTAAATTATTGAGAGAGCTCTGCGCCAACCAATCCAGATCCTCCACAGCTGGGTCCTTCTTTGATTTGAGCAAAGCACGTTGATAGCTGGTCACCCCACTGACGCACATGTGCAACGACATCGTATCCACGAAGCGTGTGTTCGTATCCTCGATCAGATACTGCTCACGGAGTCGCGCTCTATCATAGGAGACATTGTGACCCACTACTAAAGAGGTTTCCTTCTGCCCTAGAGGTATGAGCTCGTCGAGTGTGTAGTGTGGTCGTTCATTACTATCCACATCGATGGGCTCAACATGCGGCACACTTAAGCGATGTTTCGTAAGCTTTGGACTTACCCAGCAGTACCAGCGCTTGGTACTCACCGCTGTTGCCAGTACCGGGTCGTTGCCCGCACGCACGCACACTTCCACATCGAAAATGATCCCTTTTTCGAGTGGCTGTGCAACGGGCACGGCAGTGCCGTCCACTGGATCGTAGGCTGTCCAACCCGCATAGAAAGCCCAACGTTTGGGTTTTTCAGGTAGCTCCTTGCACGCGACCAGTCCTTCGAGTAGTGTCTTATAGGGTGCCACCTGCTCCTCGGCTATAGCTTGGAAGTGCTCCTCAATGTTTTGGCCTCGCAACGGCGGCAGTTTTAGCTCCACATCCGGCATGGGCGAAGTGCTGGTCACATCGATTCCGTGACGTAGCAATTCCGCATTGTACGCTTTAGCAGCGAGGTGCTCTGCTTCGGAGTACTCCCGCTTAGTCTGTGGAAAGAGCTGGGCATGCAAATTCTGTGAGATCATTTGCACTTTAACCAAATTTTCAGCATACTCCACATTCGTGGAAGCCTTCGTCTTTGCAGGCAGCACATGTTCTGCTTTGAGTTTTGTTTTGTTTGGCAGTTTACGATAGATCTTCAAGCTGCTGCTGGCGTAGTGTTCACGCCCAGATTTGGTAGCGTAACAACGTAGCAGGCGCATTACAATTTAACTGTGTGAACACATTATTTTAAAACGAATATCAACAAATTTCGGCGCTCACTGCAATAAACTGGAACTTATCGAAATTGCAATCGATTAGCCGCCACAAGCATTAATAGTGGAATGACACTGACTTCTGGCCTGTTCATGAGAGTGGAATGATATCTGTGGTCAACTATTCAAGTGATGCACAAAATTAATTTTAATTTTCACGACCACCCCTAGCAAACAAATTAAAATCATCATTTATGCCATAATATTAATTAGAGCTGATCAAAACTGAAATCAGTTCAACTAATTTTCTTACTGAATGTGCCTACTTGTGATGCAATCGACCCAATGATACTCGAATTTTTAATCTTTAGTTTACTATCGACTCGCACATAGAATCTAAATATTCTTTTGTAACCCTAAAAACAATTCTATCGAAAGTTTTTATCGTCTCTTAAAGGAATCAATATTTGTAGTAACCGCTCATAATTATGTGATCAAACCATTATTATTACAAACCTTTTAAATCATGAATTAAATTAAATCATGAATTAAATTAGAGTCTCGCGTCTTTCCTAAAGATAAAAACAAACAATTTAAAATACATACACAGCATTTGTTATTTAAATTGGAAGAATTAAAGAACATAATCTACTTAGTTGTTAAAAATTAAGATATTTATATATATATAAAAAGCTTGTATACATCAAACAATTGGAAAAGCAATTCTCTTTTTTTTTTTCTTTAACATTTTGGCAAAAATACTGCGCATCCGAACTGCAACAAACATTTTGTTCTTAACAAAAATAAAAATTCAATTACTGCAGTTGAAATGGAAACGTACATAAGGTAAACATATAAATGGGGAAAACAATGTTCCAACACAGATTTCAAGGATGTACTCAGATCTGCATGTTACGCATGCCTCCATTGATGCCATCTTGTTCGACCGTCCAGATGACCAGCTGGCCATCGACTCCAGACGTGGAGACCTTGTTAGCACTTGCCTTATCACCCGAATACAAACGTATGCTGGTAATGGCGTTCTGGTGAATGGAGTCCACGACTACATCCGTATTTTCAGTGCGCATATTACAATCCATGGACCTAAAGAAGTGCATGGCCGTAATGCCGCCCGTTTCACGCTTCTGCGATTTGTCCAGCTTGCCGCTTTGCACAAGCTTGTTATCCGAAGTCAAGCTGTAGAGCAGCGGCACACAGCTGTAGCCAGCCACAACGACAGATGTGGGGGAGACCCATTCGCAGGACAGGAAAGGCAAGTAGCCGGTGCGACAGCGAATGACCGTGTTCCCATTGGTGGCATCCACAATGCTCACACAGCTATCATGACCCACCCAACACACTTTGTTGCCATCAATGGAGAAGCTGACACTGTTGATCCAACCTCCGCCAGAGGTCGACGAGTTCTTGAACTCTGCCATGAGTTGGCCCAGGGGCTTGCGATTGCCCCAGGGCGTTGGTGTCGGCGGCTCCTCGATGTCCTTGATGAATGCAGAAAACACGCGCACCTTGTAGTCCGTGGAACCAGCCACCAACAGCACGTTGTTCGGATGCCAGTCCAGCGAGGTAACCGTCGATCTTATCGGCTTCTTAATATGCTTCGACACCCACCAATCGTTCTCTGATTCAAAGTAACAGACCGAAATGAGACGGGCTCCAGAACCGACGGCGAACTTATTCTCTGCCGGCGACCATTTCACACAAGTAGCAGCACGATTGATCCGTAACAGCACCAAAGTTGGCTTCCATTTCCCATCCTCCGCCTGCGTCCACACATAAGCATTCCGATCTGCGGCACAGCTGACGATGCGATTCGTTTCCTTTGCCCAATCGATGCCCATCACACGCAAATCGTGCTGGTTAAGCACATCGGCAAGTTTCCACCCGTGGCCCTCGCGGCTGTAGATATGAATCTCATGGTTGTTCGGCGACAAAGCGATTTCTGAGTAAAAGGTGAGTCATAGATTAAAAGGCCTGCTTTTCCTTTATATTACTCAGCAGTTGCGTCACTTACGGGAGCGATCCTTATTCCAGGCGTGGCACGTTATGGCAGCCGGCGTGTTGCCAAAAGTGTATTTTTCAGCCATGCTAAATCTAATTAATAAATGCGGCTAAACGGAAAATTGGTACCACACACGTAGTCGACTTGTTTTTATCGCTATTTTTTGGGCGTTGCTTTTCTACTGCGTGCAGCTTAGCTGAGTCTTTTCTAGTTTTAATCGCGGACTCTGGGCCGTCTACACGATTAAGCTAGTTGCAAAGTAAAACTTTGATCTACTCGCCCGAAATATACGGAAAATGGTCACGCAAAGATTTTCAATAGTTTGCAAACTTGTGAGGTGCAAGAATAAATTACATTTAGTGGCTAGTGTTGAGTAACATCAATTTGGTATTTATCGATATTAGAGTGACTCACTTTACTAAATATGGCGCGAGTAAATCTGTTTTGAAATAGTTACTAGGCATAGTGGATAGTATGGCAAATCTGTGCTATAGTTACTTCAATTAAAGAACGTCGAAACAACCATTGGATGGTGTCCTTCAATCCGGTTCTTTTTTTTACGAGGATTCCATTTGAGACAGAGTTTTTCATAACGATTTTCAATAAAATAACTTCACTCTGCATTGTATGGAGTTTCTTTACCTACGGTAGTTTAATCAAAGAGTTACGTATTTTACTTAGTAGTTTACAAAGACAATTAATGCAATCATCGATTCCCAAGAATCGTGCAACATCGATACCGGATTATGAATACTCGATAGTTCTGTCCTATCGTAAATTCAGCAAATGTTTCTTTTTTTTACATGTAGATAAAAATTTTACTCAAACTTATTTATGGGTAGATAATAAATGCTGCGTGGTGAAAAGTAAGTAAATAAAATTTAAATCAAGTATTAAATGTTTTTGTACTTTTGTATATAAGTCTTATTCTAGCACACCACAAATATCTCTACTCATTTTGGAAATACTAGAATATTCGGCATATTTTTCTTAAATATCAACTAAAAGAACAATACATTTCTTTTATTATATAAATGAAATTCACTCACATTTGTACCTTTATTATATACAAGAACTTAAATAACCATTTAATCTATTTCAAAACAGATTAAATTCGTAATGCGAATTGGACCTCTGTTAAAATTCCAGAGGCGGGTTTTTTTGAACTTTTACATTGCTATCGATAGCAGAACTCGCATAACATTAGGCGCGCAGCTGATTCTAGCGTTTGCCTTTGTCGCTTTGTAGCCATGTTTCAGTTATAGCTGAGGCATTGCCCAGAAAAACATATGAGCTTGTGTTTAGTGTCTTATCGCTTAAATTTTTAATTGAATTTACAAAATTAAGCGATATGTTTACGTTGTGCGTGCTTATTTCGTCGCTACTCTTGACGCTGCAGCTTGGCACAGCTCTAGAATTTCAAGATTGTGGCTCAAAGACGGGAAAATTCACTCAAGTCACCATCGAAGGCTGTGATACCACAAAGCCGGAGTGCCTGCTACGGCGGAATACTAATGTTTCAATATCGATAGACTTTGCATTGGCCGAAACGGCTTCGACCGTTAAAACCGTGGTCCATGGAAAGGTTTTGGGCATCGAAATGCCCTTTCCACTCACTAATCCTGATGCCTGTCTTAACAGCGGGCTCAAATGTCCATTAGAGAATAACGAAGCCTATAGATATACGGCTACGCTACCCGTACTGAAGAGCTATCCAAAGGTCTCAGTGCTAGTTAAATGGGAGCTGAAGGACCAGAACAGTGTGGACATCGTATGCGTTGAAATACCCGCTAAGATACAATAAAATGCGAACACTTGAAACCTGCTCAACTTGCACTACTGTATTCTTATTGTAATCTAATTTAAAATAAAGAAAAACGCAAAAAAAAAAGATTTAATTTAAAAGAATTTGTTCGTTACGAGGCCGAGCTATTTCGGTGACTGTCATTGCCACCGTTTTCTTTGTTTGCATTTTTATTGCTTTATCCGCTATGTGCGGATCGTATGTAATAAATAAAGGTGAAGAAGCCGAGAAATATACTGGATTGCAAATTAACAATTTATGTTTGATTATTTCTCAATTGTTAAAATTCTATGGGTAAGTACTCATCAGCGAATATAAACTGATATAGCAAGTGGCCGATTAATGGCTATTCAGTAAGTATGAAGACACATTTTATGCTATGCACTATGAAAATGTACTAATTGAAAATTATGTAAAGGTTTCCACAAGTTGAGGCACGTTCAAAACCAATTAACTTAAGAGTTTGTTAAAAATTGTATGTTATGAGCAAAATAAAGCTCAAATAGGAGGAGCCATATGACTATTAAATATGCTTTAGCATAAATATATGTTGTAAATATTCTCATTCTTCAAATTTTAAAACAACAACACCAAAAACATTTAAATCATTGCACAGCAACCATAAATTTTGATGCCGTAGTCTTTCCAATAGTTACTTAAACAGAGTTTGCCACGCATGATTCAAAAGGAACCATGAGGTGCAATTGATATGGGTGTCAGGATCGAATACCATATATTAAGTGCATAGCCTCATAATAATTCTTAAAATAATATAATTTCTTATTGGCAATTTTGTTCAATATATTTAAAACTCAAATAATATTTATCACATACTTTTAAACGAGTATCTCGTATATCAAATCATCATTGAAATATTGTGTTATATAGACAGATTTTATATAAACAATTAGTTAGGTATGTTTTGTTAAAAAACCCTCGAAACTAAAAAGTGACCTATGTAAAATATCAACATTAATTTGTTTGGTAGACGATGAACAATTTCTCAATTAAATAGCCTCATCTACACGATATCAATTCTGAACGAACTTCATGTTTCGAGCACCGGTACAATTGTTTTTGACTCTACATAATATTATTTTTGTCGTTGCTCGAACAACAATTCCTTTGTCAGTTCTGCGGGCTCTGATAACTTTCTTTGTTGTTTATGTGAGCAACACAGCTGATTATGACTAAGAATATATATGATTAATATTTACTCATGTTTTGTGCGCTAGCAAAAACGAAAGCATTTTAAAAAGATATGAACGTGTTCATACATTCTCCCCCTTCTTTCGATATCCAACTTTATGTTATGTTGAATACTTAACTCATTTTATAGAACTTTATGGACATGTGGATGTTGATGACTCATTTGGAGCTGTCGAACACTCCTTGTTTTCAAGTCGTTAATTCAAACTACCTTATTCGGCCAACACATCACCATCTTGATGGACTATTTGAACTTCTATGTTTCAGAGGAATATGTGTAGTGTTTCAGAATATTAGTTATTATGCTAGCATGAACATTTCCAAACGATGCATTATCCATAGATATGCCACAGATTTGTTATGCTAAGCTTTAGGTTGCCTGCTGAGCTTTATAAAACAACTGGTTGGTATATTTGATATACCTATATAGATATTAGATTTGCAATTAGTGTTTTTTATAACACTTAAAATACTAATTAAGATAAGTGGGTTGCTTCATTTAATATTATTTTTTTTAATTTATGTTTTATTTGAAATCTATGCTAAACTAAACAATAAGCAAATTGACTAATTATAACTATTGATGAGCTCCACTGAACTTAATCCATGTTTTTACACCAAAAAATCAATTTAAGATTAAATGGTTGCTATATGTATTCTTAAAGCTGCTTCTACCAACTTTCCTCACACTACTTAAAATTTAATAATAGAATATAAATTGGTTGGGTGAACGAGTCTGAATTGAAGTAACACATTTTTAAAAATAAATATATAAAAATGTTTTACTCCTGTTCCAATTCACTTAATCATCATATGTGCCTGCAATAGGACCTCAATTCCTTGCAGCGTTGGTGTTATACAATTGATTACCTAATCTGATGGGATGTTCGAGTACACTTTGAATATATCATATTTATAATGATTGATCATTTATATTTATTAACGAATCAGGCATTTCTATTATACATATATATATATATATATTTTTACAATATATGACTACGTCGATCTAGATAGTTAACCTTCGCTGTCAATTTAACAAAGATTTTATATATGCACGCTCTTGTGGGTGTGGCGAATCGGAGAAACACATATTTTCCACAGTTTTACCTAAAACTGCTAAATTTTGTAGGCGTATGCAGCATTGTAGACCTTATTTATAAATATAATCCTTTTGGGGAGGAAATATTGATATTGTAATAAATATAGCTGATGCTTTTGCTATAAACGATTATTATGAAGTAGGTTGCGCTCGCCTCGAATATTTTTTTATACCCTGAACCCATTGAAAATGGGAAATCAGGGTATAATGTTTTTGTGAAAATGTATGTAACAGGCAGAAGGAGACATCGCAGACCCCATAAAGTATATATATTCTTGATCAGCTCGATGAGCTGAGTTGAAATAGCCCTGTCCGTCTGTCCGTCCGTCCGTCCGTGTGAACGCAGCGATCTCGTAAACCACAAAAGCTAGAGATAGAAATTTTCAGAGAATATTCGTCTATAGCCTAGATCCGTGTAATGAATGCGGACATTATGTAATTTTTGGATTTTGGATGCCACGCCCCCTTCGCCCCCAATTTGAAAAATTCGTATTTCAAATACTAGAGACTTGTGCTTTGGCAAATACATACATATGAATTACATAATTACGCTGTGAAAGTTAGATTAAGAAAGTCCATCCACAAAAAAAGTTATTAAACATTTAATTTCCTATACAATAGGCATATTGCAGCCCGAGCGCAGTCGCCGCGCTGACTGCGCAGTCAGCAGAGCGCGTGCTTATGTGTGCGTGCATATGCATGTGTGTGTGCGTTGCTCGCAATATTTGTATATGTAAAATAAGCATATCATGTTGCGAAGATTGGATCTTCGTAGGGTTCAGGGTATCTCGTAGTCGAGCCGTCTCGACTAGAGCACTCTTACTTGTTCTTTTTTCTGTTTAACTAAAAAATGTAAATACACAAAAAAGTCTTATAAACATACAAGCACAAGTACGTTTGTCACTAGCTTTTTGCATATGTTGTAAGCAGCTTTCTACTGTGGGAAACAAATAGTTGTGTTAATTAATGGAATTTTGTTTCTAGTTCTCTGTCTCGCTACTTAAGTACGTCTCTAAAAACCAAGTCAAAATATTAATTTGATGGATTTTAAGAAAATGGGAAGAGATCTCGAAAAAAAAACTCTTACTGCGCGTCGTATATGATTATAATTATTATATATTATATTTAAATAATTCAAATTTGAAACCTATAGCCTCTCCATGAAGTGACGGATTAAAGTAGGTCAACTAAGCTGATAGTCCTGATCAAAAATATAAAGAACTTAAGAGGACAACCGTGTACCCTTTTATCTGTACCTATGTGTATGTACAGAAACTTTGTTTCAATCTTTATGAACGTTCGAAACGAGAGCAACCGACTGGATAATATTTGTTCAATATCAAACACATTTACATTGGTAAACTGATTTATATTTGGTAAACTCCAACGGGCGAACCATATTCTTTATAAGGATTCCTGTGGAAAATGATAAAAGTGATCCAGCTGAAAAATTTGGAGCTTAGCTCGAAAGCTGTGGACGATGAGGTATTTCCAGTGAGTTTGAATGCTTTTGACATTTGGGACTCTAGTTTTAGAGCTATACCATCAATGTAAATCTTTCTAGCTGTAAAGATGAGTGACTCAGAGTAATTCCCAACTCGTACCAGTTGCAGTGGGCGTATACTATATATACTATTTATATTTTTTACGTACATTAGTATACGTTCCAAACTCCAAGTCTCAATCTTCAAAAGCGGACAAATAATTTGGTCTCATACGGACAGACAATACACATCCAATACACGATTTTCACGTTGTGAACGGGTATAAAAATATATCAAAGGCACATTATCATTGCATTACTACGCGAGTGCAAACAGCAAATATTCAAATTAATCAAATGGACACACATATAACAGCAAATAGCTGGTGTTGTTACACAATTATTACTTATACATTATTAATGCGGCTTAATTTGTTTGTATGTTTGCAAATGTGCACAATGATAGCAAAATGTTTCTTTTAGCAACATGTGTGAAATGATTAATAACAAATTTAATTTTAATTAATTACAATTTGCTTTACTTTTATTTTATGGCACCTGTGTCGCAGCTGTCTTCATTTAACCAGTCATCAACAACACCTGGCCTAATGATAAAAAAAAAACTGTCATTTATAGATATGTACGTTGTCTATATAGATTGCTTTTAGATATCTTTAATGCTAGGCGTAGTAAATCGGGAAAACGGTCTTCTACAACTGTGGAATTATAAACTTATAAACTTGTTAATTTACTACATATGATATATATAAACTATATCCTCAAACTATATCCCCAAACTATATCGTCCAAGCTAGAGCTCCAAATCGGGCAGTTAAGTAACTGCATACTCCTTCCTGACTCCTTCTGACTTTACCAACAAAGATTCAGCCGTTTTTGGATCGGCAATGAGTATTATTCAGACGGTAGTGCTCGACTGCAATATTCTTACTTGTTTTCAGTTAAAGATGACAAACATTTGTGAATGCAGATTACGTTACTAATGAGGAACATAACTGTCCAGCACAAGAGGATATCCAAAAAACGACTTCGGGCATCCTCGTCCACCCATAGCTATGGATTTAAATTAACGAAAAGTCTCTCCCTTTCAACAAAGTTGTTATGGAACTGAAATTCAATTTTTGTTTTTTCCATATCGCGAAACATTTGAAAGCTTTATCTAATAAATTCAATAACTACGTTCATTGACCTTTAAACATGATAACACAAATAAAAATTCGATTTTCAGAGAGTAAATTTCAGAGTAAATTTCATAATATAAAGAATACTGCGCATTATACAATATGCAATACTGTTGATAAGAAAAACAATATACAAACGTAGACAACTTATATAAAGATGAATCTTATATTGTTGATTAAGCAAACAGCAAGGCATAAGGAAGGCAATTCCAACTTAAAACCTAATGTGAGCAACTTGGAGTTCAATGGACGTCTTGGGGTTTGAAATTTGGCCACGTATATAGTAGAAGTGTGCGCTCTTTATAAATCACTAATGTATTCACATTCATTTTCATTTTCAACACATTTTCCAGCGTGTTTTGCGGCACAGCATTTCATAAGTCAACATCCTGCTAGTGGATGACTTACAAATTTATTTAGCACACATTTTTTTTTATATAAGCATTTGAAGGAGTCGACAAAGAACCTACTTCAATATGTCAAAATAGAGCAATATTCTTAAAAGAAAAATATATATTCATTAGCATGAGTCAAAATTAAACTTACTTGACCTTTGTTCACAGCATAAAGATTTCAGATATGCATAAATGAATTACTAAAGAAGTCGTGAATATGTACTTGAGTATATGTATTTGTATAATGGAATACAAGACTCAACTGTGATTAGAACCTAATTGGATTGAATGTACATATTTCGATACGGTTTCGATCAAGGATTACTGTTGTTAACTGAGTCTGCTGCAACTTTTAACTCTGCGAAGATGATTTTAACGTATTGATAGCAGACAATGGATTATGCGACTCAAATATGCTTTCTGATATCTCTGCAAGTTATACACATGTAATTATGACTATATGTTTTCCAGCGTTGACTTAACCCATTTGTCACAAACTAAAATCGCCCTCAATGAGAAGGGCGTGAAATCGCATTTAATCTGCGACTCGGAAGAAATTACTTTTCAGAAAATCATCATCATCATTAAATGCAGCAGCACATCTTCTGGGTAGCTGCTGCTGCAGTGGCTTTATTGAAATTCAATTTGATGCACATCAAGCTGAACGTATTCGTTGGCGGTTGCCACTCCTACGGCTCCTGGTGCCTGGCTGCTGTCTCCTGTCTCCTGGCTCATTAAATATTAATTGTAAATTTTAATTAAAATAAACCTTTCCGATTACGACAGCAAGTCGATGTTGTCCAGGCAAACTATGTGCCGCTGTTCGTACGGTAATATTGTTTACTGATTTTCCCAATTTTACAAACTGTTCAGCAAACGTGGTCACAACTACTCACGATTGTACACACGTTCGTTGTGTGTTCGAGAATTATCAATAAAACTATTAATTTGGAAGCAAACTCTGGACATGAGGAAAAAGGGAAGTCGGAAAACGGCTATGCAAAGTCATTGTTATTCTTAGATAGATCCAAACGCGTTTGGTCCTCTAACGAAATTGACTTGGTTTCATATAAGGTTGGATTCAATTGGATTCAATTGATTTCCTTACTTCCCTGACTACATATATATTATATCCTAGGGATTTTTATACCCTGAGCCTATTTAAAATTGAAAATCAGGGTATACTGGTTTTGTGAAAATGTATGTAGCAGCTAGAAGGAGACGTGGCAGACCGCATAAGGTATCTATATATTCTTGATCAGCTCGATGAGCAGAATCGATATAGCCATGTCCGTCTACCCGTCCGTCCGTCCGTATGAACGCAGCGATCTCGGAAACCATAAAAGCTAGAGATCGGAAATTTTAATATAACTCGTCTCATTTCCTTATTGTAAAAAAAACTAGATATTTCTTATTTACTGTGTAGTTGGGTATAACGAATACAAAGATTTTGAAATTTTTTGATTTTATATACCACCGCCACATCCCCCCAAATTTGCAAAAAAGGATTTCAAATACTAGTGACATGTGCTTTGCTCATTTAAATTCATAATCACTTTCTGAAAATGGAATAAGGAAAGTCTATCTACAAAAAAAATTATTCAACAATTAATTTCCAATAGTAAGCCCAAGCGCCGTCAATTGGGCAGTTAGCAGAGGGCGTCCTCATTGTGCGCGCGCATGTGTGTGTGTAGAATGATTGGAATATAGTCTCTTCGCAGGGTTCTGGGGATCTCCTCGTTGACCAGTCTCGACTAGAGCACTCTAACTAGTTATTACTTTAAATTATTGTTTTCCTATACGACTATAGATTACTCCATACACTATATACCCAATATGCTAATACCTCATATTCCATGTATCCTATATATGTACCTAAAATCCCTTATACAATGTACCCCATATTCCAAATATTCCATATACAATATACGCCATTTACAAAATACCACAAATATCACGTACCCCATATACCATCTACCCCATATACCATATACCCTAAAATCTTCTATCCCATATACCATATACTCCATATACCATATACTCCATACTCCACATACTCCATACTGCATACTCCATATGCTCCATACTACATATACTCCATATACTCCATACTCCATACTCCATACTTCATACTCCATACTCCATACTCCATACTCCATACTCCATACTCCATACTCCATACTCCATACTCCATACTCCATACTCCATACTCCATACTCCATACTCCATACTCCATACTCCATACTCCATACTCCATACTCCATACTCCATACTCCATACTCCATACTCCATACTCCATACTCCATACTCCATACTCCATACTCCATACTCCATACTCCATACTCCATACTCCATACTCCATACTCCATACTCCATACTCCATACTCCATACTCCATACTCCATACTCCATACTCCATACTCCATACTCCATACTCCATACTCCATACTCCATACTCCATACTCCATACTCCATACTCCATACTCCATACTCCATACTCCATACTCCATACTCCATACTCCATACTCCATACTCCATACTCCATACTCCATACTCCATACTCCATACTCCATACTCCATACTCCATACTCCATACTCCATACTCCATACTCCATACTCCATACTCCATACTCCATACTCCATACTCCATACTCCATACTCCATACTCCATACTCCATACTCCATACTCCATACTCCATACTCCATACTCCATACTCCATACTCCATACTCCATACTCCATACTCCATACTCCATACTCCATACTCCATACTCCATACTCCATACTCCATACTCCATACTCCATACTCCATACTCCATACTCCATACTTCATACTCCATACTCCATACTCCATACTCCATACTCCATACTCCATACTCCATACTCCATACTCCATACTCCATACTCCATACTCCATACTCCATACTCCATACTCCATACTCCATACTCCATACTCCATACTCCATACTCCATACTCCATACTCCATACTCCATACTCCATACTCCATACTCCATACTCCATACTCCATACTCCATACTCCATACTCCATACTCCATACTCCATACTCCATACTTCATACTCCATACTCCATACTCCATACTCCATACTCCATACTCCATACTCCATACTCCATACTCCATACTCCATACTCCATACTCCATACTCCATACTCCATACTCCATACTCCATACTCCATACTCCATACTCCATACTCCATACTCCATACTCCATACTCCATACTCCATACTCCATACTCCATACTCCATACTCCATACTCCATACTCCATACTCTATACTCCATACTCCATACTCCATACTCCATACTCCATACTCCATACTCCATACTCCATACTCCATACTCCATACTCCATACTCCATACTCCATACTCCATACTCCATACTCCATACTCCATACTCCATACTCCATACTCCATACTCCATACTCCATACTCCATACTCCATACTCCATACTCCATACTCCATACTCCATACTCCATACTCCATACTCCATACTCCATACTCCATACTCCATACTCCATACTCCATACTCCATACTCCATACTCCATACTCCATACTCCATACTCCATACTCCATACTCCATACTCCATACTCCATACTCCATACTCCATACTCCATACTCCATACTCCATACTCCATACTCCATACTCCATACTCCATACTCCATACTCCATACTCCATACTCCATACTCCATACTCCATACTCCATACTCCATACTCCATACTCCATACTCCATACTCCATACTCCATACTCCATACTCCATACTCCATACTCCATACTCCATACTCCATACTCCATACTCCATACTCCATACTCCATACTCCATACTCCATACTCCATACTCCATACTCCATACTCCATACTCCATACTCCATACTCCATACTCCATACTCCATACTCCATACTCCATACTCCATACTCCATACTCCATACTCCATACTCCATACTCCATACTCCATACTCCATACTCCATACTCCATACTCCATACTCCATACTCCATACTCCATACTCCATATGCTCCATACTACATATACTCCTTACTCCATATATTCCATACTCCATATACCTCATATATCATATACCTCAATATCAACTACCCCATATACCATGCACACCAAATACCAAATACCCTAAAATCATCTACTCCATGTACCATAAAGCCCATACTCCATACTCCATACTTCGTATGCCATGCTCCATACTTCGTATGCCATGCTCCATACTCCATATACTCCATATACCATATACCTCAGTACCCATATACCATATAAACACAGTTTACACACTTAACTTTTTTTTATTTCCATATTAATCAGATCCTCGACTTATCATCTACATGGTTTAATTCAGTTTATTATATTGTATATTCATTTAATTAGGCCTAAATGAATTCACATTTATTATTGATTTGCTATGCTTTTTATCGTTCTTTGCTTTTCATTCAACAACATTCATTTCGTTATTTTTGTAGGTTTTCATTTTTGTTTCATTTGTTTGGACTTTTGTAAAATTCATCAAAGTAAGTGTTTTCTTTGTTTGGGAGATCTTATCCTAAAAATGGTTTGTTTAGCATAAACAACATTGATGTAGAGTGAGGCATTGACATTAAACGAGTTTATTAAAGACTTGACATATGTATGCTCTAATGTATGTATGTGTATATATATATATATATATGTATGTATACCGTTGGATTGCCATTAGACCAGTTATAAAAAAATGAAACTAAGCTACATTAATGAGAGTAAAGAATGTTGGCAGCAAAATTGGCAATGGTCAAAGTAACTATAAGCATTCTCCATTTCGGATAATTGGATTGCACAAAAAGTCTATCACAGAAGATACACAAAAACTCAACTTACCAAAAATTAGCAACAATAATTACTAATAACAATATCAACTAATACTACAGTAGACTTGATTCATAATCCGTATTGATCTAGCGCCAAAGCAAAGGAATTCCTATCAAAATGTAGGAGCACCATCTATAAGGATTCCATGGAGAAGCTGCTGCTGCTGTAGCAAAAATCTTCACGTTGCTCCAATCGCTGAGTCCGGCCAAATTTCGTGAGGCAGCACGCATTAAATATGTCGTATTACCTTCTAGATGGGGTATTATGAAACGATGACCTGAAAAAGTATAAACAATTTTTTTTACGAATTAAATTGTTTAATTTTATATCTAAGTCTCTAGATACACCTCTAGGTGTGTCTAGGTGTATATTTTCATATAGAACTAGATAATAGAACTGTGATTCTTAAACAAAATGGCAAATTTGTCGGGACTGCCCGACTAGGAGATACACCCGCACCCTGCGAATAGCTGATATTCCCATCATTCTACGCTTCTTTAATACATACACATCTTACAGCACTGGCACACACATACACACGCATGCATAAGCAATCGCTCTGCTTATTGCGAAGTTAACGCAGCGACTGCACTTCGGCTGCAGTAAGGGCTATATTATGCATATACTGTTTTGCATTAGCTATATCTGAGAGCAAATACTTTAACTTAATTAAACATCTTTCAATTTTGATATATATATGTGACCTACCACGATGGAACGAGAAATCCCTTTGCTTGGCATGACTCCAATTGCCGGCGCTGTATTTGAAATCACTTTCACTTATGTAGGCAACACGATATCCATAGATTTGCATCTCGTCTGAGACATTAGCCATGCGTGGCGTACGTAGATCCAGCTCGAAAGCATCCGGATAGAGGCGCTTGAGTTGGAAACGCGTGGGTCCGATGGGTTTGGCGCCAAGGCGCAACTTAATGATCCGTTCGAGCATGCCCAGCGGATTAGCCACCTTACACTTGTAGTCTCCGAATTGGCTGGCGTTGCGAATATCCAGCTGCAGAGTTGCTCCATAGTCGGCCATGAAGACACGATGATTGAAACCCACAATCCCTTTGCCATTGTGCAGCCACGTAAATGATGGCGGTGGTTCGCCCATCGCATCGCAGCTGAGATTCACGGAGCCACCCACATAGGCATATTGCACCGGCAACGTTTCGTTGTAGAACCACTGCGGCTCGTCTGAAATAATGGACGAAAGGATGTTTGAGGAGAGTTAGGTGCTGCCAAACAGACTAGACCCGCATGCATGTTCAACTAGGACACACAAGCTACAGCTAGACAGAGGAGCGAAGCCATCTTATTTTGTCGTTGTCTTAAAAATTCAACCGATTCCATTTTGGGTCGTAGCAGCTGCCCACCCAATACCCCCATGCTCCATTCAAGCGTAAACTGATGACACATTTTAGCATTTGCTGGCCCTTGTCCTTGTCGACGACATTGCAGTCATCCTTGGGTTTTATTGCTCAGGAAATGCAAACATACTCGTATATGTTGCAGATTTGCAGCATTTGGACTGGGATACAAATTAGTTTCGTCATCCATTGGCTGCTGTTTGCTCAACAGTGGGTCAGTGGGTGGTCAGCTTACTCTCACCTATCCTCGTCCTCGTCCGATGGTAGTCGATAGTCAGTAGTCGGTAGTCATTAGTAGAATTTTGACGGTAATGGCAACTCAATTGCAATTGCAAAGAGGGAATTCCGGAAGAAAGGCAAATGAATGTTGCCAATTTTCTGGTTTCGTGTTAGTTTGCTTATAGAGCAGGCGTTGGCCCGTTGGACATGTTGTGCGAACCACGTTTAATTGGAACTGTTTAGGAAACTGCCAGTAGCGGTGTGTCCGTTTTCATAAAAGTTAACATTTTGATTGACATATGCCAATGACAAATATGCATAATAGTTTAGCAAACAATTATAGTAGCCTTTGAGTAACTTGAAAAAATAGTTATAAATGGACTTGAAAAGTATCTAAGGCAGATTAATATGAAATAAATAACTTTTATAAATATGCATATTATTGAAAATGTATCTGAAATAATTCATAGACAGTTGTAAGAGCAATTGATGCTGTGCCAGGGCAAAGTTCAACAGAGACTCATCAGTTTCTCAATCGACTCTCATTCTCAAAATACTAATGTATTAGTTATAAAAGAATCACTAGAGATATATTTTATAGTTATGGATCATTCAATAGTAATGGGGTCCAGTGATTTTTTAGGGAAGTCTCAGTCGGGCCCTTTATAGCTTTTCCTTTTTCCAGTATCCAATACTTACGTTGTATCCTCAATAGTATCGTTATTTGATCCGAATCAGAAAATGTGGGTGTTATTCGCATGGCTCGACATGTATATTCCCCTGCATCCGATTGGCTAACATTTTTGATAAAAAGTCCATCGGAGAGTCGTTTGTGCTTCGAGGAGTTGCCAGCTAAACAGAGCAACGAATAGAAATTTAGCAGACTATTTACCTTTTACCATGCTATTATAAGTATGTTACGAACTGTTTATATATTCGCCATTATGTAACCAGGAGACTTCCGGTACAGGTTGACCGTTCACAAAGCATTTGACCAAAGCATCGCGTCCCTCGCGCACCGATTGCACCTGCTCCGTTTTGTCGAATGATATTTTTTCTGTTTGTCAATTGAGAAAATGAAGAAAATTGTAAAAAAAAAAAGTTTGTGAGATGAAGAGAATTGAAACGAAGCTTCTAAAAAAATGATTTTAAAGTAGCTATCATAAATGTTAAATACAATTATTTTTTTTTTTCTGGATAAAAATTAGACGCTAAGACAGTAAGCAAGGGAGAAGGAGAGAGAGTGTGAGAGAGAAAGATTGAATCCACTTACGATATGTACTACATAATGTTCAAGTGCTTACGATAATTTATATAACTAGTTTTTCTAGCTGACTGGCTGACAAACTGAATATCTGAGAAGCTTAAGCATAATCTTAAAACTATATTGCATACTGTGTTTAAATAACAGTAATCATTAAAACCGTCTGGCTAAGCATTAAAACATGAAATTTTAGTAAATTACCTACTTTATTTGGGACGATAAGCCATTGAATTGTAGTTTTTTTTAACAATTGGCAAATGTTTCTAACGTATTTCACCATTCAAAAAGTGTTTCATTCTTATTGATAGATTTAGTCTTATCAGTTTAGGTATATAACTTACGATTTACAAGAAGCTCAAAGGATTTTCTTGGCTCTCGTGCTGCAGACGAATCCATTTCGCAGGTCCAGTTGCCCTTGTCGTCCAGTGAAATATGTTCAAAGACCAGGGCGAGTAGACCTAAGAAGGAATCATTATTTTGGATAAATGGAATAGTGCAGTAAACTTTAGCAGGTTCTTAAACTTCTCAATGAACTAACCCGTCTTCTTTTCAATGTGAACGCGTCCTTTGGTATTTTCACGGGTTTGGCCCCTGGGATCACGCCACTTTGTGTCAATATCCTTTTGCACTGTTTTGCAAAAGATGATGAAGGAGTCATTTACAAAATGCGTTATTGACGGCGTCGACGGCGTCAGAGTTAGGGGCGACGATAGATGTCGGGGCAATATATCTATTTTGGCCGTGGATGAATTCTCCAACTCCACGACTCCAAAGACTGCAGCTGCTGCAACAAAAAATTGATTGAATTTATCGTATTTTCTCTGAACAGAGCTGTCAGGGGGCACAGCTGATGAACAGATGCAAATTGGTATAGAAATATGAATATTGCACACAATATTTGCTAAAATCAATGCAAGCAACCACTCTGATTAGATTCCATAGCATTTTAATTGAATTACCTTAGCAAAAGGCATTCAACGCACGTTGCGTGTTGGCAATCCGAATTCTACACCTTCCATATGACGAAATAAGGGCAAACAGAAGGTATTCAACTAGTTGCTACTCTGTCATGGAACAACTGTAAAGCATTCGCTTGTTTTACTTCTTTTCTGCTCCACTCATTGCATGCCCAACCCAAGAATCTCTATATACTCTCTTCACCCACACAGATTGATGTAATTTTGCGGAAACAAGCTAGAAACTTGAAAAGCAAAAGTGGGATGTGTCATAGTCGGTCACTCCGAACTATTTTAGCTTTTTTCCGAAGCCTTAACAAACTTTGTAAAACTTGCACTAACATTAGATATTATGAATAGTTTAGTATCTATATTGACACACTGTTTCAGTATTGTGTGTGACTCATCATACTTCTCTTTTATTTTCAAAAACAAAGTTTTCGGAATACCCAATGGTAGAAATGGTCCATATCATGATTGGTAACACCATCACTGCGTCAAAGAGAGCAATAAAATATTATGATAGATATAAGAATGACATTTCGTGCGCACCTGGAATATTTGCACAACAAATCAACTGCTTTGCAACAGAGCAGTCTCTCGGATCTGCTGAACACACGGGGACCGAAGCAAAGTGTCATGAGATCCGTCATTCTGTACGCAGCACCAATCTGGTCAATAGCGATAAAAGCTCCTAACTACAGTCGAGGTATTTAAGACAATCGCCTTCAGGACAGTCTCGGATGACGCTGCGCTCGTAATCGCCGGAATGGTCCTAATTGATGATCTGATCATTGAGTATGAGAGACTTACGGGCGTCAACAGTGGGACAGTTCTAGGTAAAGCCGTACGCAACATTGGCCGAGCTAATTCAAAGATGATTGAATTGCTCGACAAAAGGACCATGGAGAACCATGGATGAATTGCAAGTATGGCAAAACTAATTTATATCTTTCGCAACTCCTTTCTGGCCACGGATGCTTCCCAGGCCATGACGTAACGGACGAGTGTTCCTGGCCCAGAAGAGGGCTGAACAGAAGAGACTCTGAGGAAATTTAATGTAGCGCAAAGCGTTTGCAAAGCATTGCTTTGCGGCCGTTCCGCAAGAATCGCGCGATACATTAAACAAAGCCGCTATAATCTACCTACACACAAACACTCACACTCACATTTACACACACACACAGATAAAAGCAGAATTCAGCGGATTTGCAGCTCTTACCCTAATAGTTCGTCACTGTTTGAAATGAATTCTCCATTAACTTTTGCGCTTATATAATTTTAAGTAAAACTAATAAGGTATATTTAGACCCTATCTGAATGAAAAACTCAGACTTTTCCATGTCGGAGGAAAGGCAGGGAATAAACAATTCATACATAGAATAGATTCTTAAGAATTATTAAGAATCATAAAAGATGAAAAGTAGGCCTTAAGCAAAAGCAAAAATATTTGGGGATTTCTACCGAACAGGGAACTAACTAATCAAAGCCAGAGAAATAGCTTCAAACTGGATTGATCTAAATTACTTAACCAATTTGATCTCTATTTATATTGAAGAATAGATCTACCGCACAACATTATAAAATATTGTATTTTTAAATGGCAAGAAGTCCCCAGCAATTCGAATATACATTGAATGGTATCTAAAACTCTTAGAGAACTGAATGTCTAGGGTTAGTGAAGCATGATCAAGATTTAGCCTTGTTACAAATGTGTAAAGTGTTTTCAGAATAAAATAACTCCTTTACAAGCTTTATAACAGTTACTAAAAACTTTTAAATTAGAAATATCCCTCTTTTAACGATTCTCCTCATATATTGATATATTTTTTTTATCTCTTTCATAATCGAAACTTAACTTGGGATTGCTTTTATTTACCATTGAATAGAAGAAAACGATATTTTTAACTGATTACTTTGTTCAAAGAAACTTCACAATGACAGAATTTTAGATTTGTAACAAATGTAACCAGCCAGTGCACTGCAGTGGCAGACTTTGGGGATCGATGTGTTTATATATAGTGGACAGATTCACAGTTGAACAAATTTAAGGAAACTACACCTTGCGAGCTATTGTCCAACCGAATTTTAATTATTTCATAAATATTTTGCTTTGAATTTTATAAAAAAAAAAACATGAAGTTTCAAGCTTTATTTCACTTTATTTTGGTAGTTATTTGAGGCAATTTCCTTACCATTTCTTGCTAGCTGAAGCAGACAGCAAAATAATATGAATATATCCATGTTACACGACTAATTTAGTAATTCGTCCTTTGATCCTTTATTAAGTGGATTGTTTTGCGATTTATGAGTATTTTCGCTAGGCGTCGTAATCCTTCAGATGATTGCACGATTTCTTTCGATTGGCGCTAATTGCGTTATTCACTTAGGGTCACTTTTGGCCAGGATAATGACACATGACAGCGTCCCAGAGAGGCGTGGCTTGGCCAAAAACAAATTACTCATGGGTCGCCAAGAGCCGAAATAGTGAGGCTAGCAACACATTCACTTTCACTTTCGGTTTCACTTCGAGGCGAATCACGCACGGATGACATCATCTTCATCAGCGCCTTGAACAGCGAAGGACTCGGTTATTCTTATCTCAACACAGCAACTCTGGCACGGCAAAGACTTGATTTCCGGCAACATAGCTTTGCCAACTATTCCTCTTTATTTTTATTTTGTATTTGTATTTGGCTGTTCTAACTTATATCGCACTGGCATTGCACTGGCAACTCGAAATACGTATGCGACTCGCGCTAGATGCGGTATTAATAGTCCAAAGTGGCTTTTGCGATTCGTGATCCATTTCAACCGAGTGCCAAAAACGGACTAAAATCTCAAATGCGTAGACGAAAGGACCTGCTCTTCGGCTGTGAATGCCGATGCGACGCGACGCGATGCGACGTGGTCTCAGCTTCAACTTCAGTTGTAATTTGCTTACACTTGATTTCGTTGCTGGCGTGTTCAAATCAGTGCAAAATCAGAAAATGTACTGAAGGACATTTCGCCTCTTGTGGAATCCTTTATTTTCGTTACTTTATAGAGTTTGTCGTCGTCTTCCAAAACGCAACAGTTCGTTCTGGCAACATTCAACATGTTGCTAAACATTCGAAGTGTTCGCTGGGGAATTTAACGAGACTTGAATAATTGAGCTTTAACGTTGGGGTAGCAGAAAGCTTAAAGCTGCAATTCAAGCACATGTAGGACAATACAAATATAACAGAGAGTTGTAGACCAACTGTATTCAAAGTTTGAACTCACCAGAGCACCTCGTATAACACCAAGTTTAAAATCCTATAAAATTTTTATGACAAGCAAATATCACGAAATTATTTCATTCGCCTTTCATATACTGTAGATGGCGTTTGAGGTTTAACAGGATTCGTTGCAATAGAAGGGCAGAGACAGAAAAATTAGCATTGCATACTTTCTGGCAGTTTAAATAATACACACTGAAAAATGTCACAAAATTTGGCTTCTTTTACTGTGTGTGTTTATGTGATTCGCTTTAGCTTGTTCTGTTTTAACGGATTTGTCACGCCTCCAATAGGCGTAAATATATCGACTATAAATTTTAGGTCTACACGGGTATAAACTGTATTAAAAGTACGTTTCATTTTCTGTTTGTCGCTCAGTAATGAGTTATTAATACTTGTGCCGATGCGCGTTTACTCTTAAAACACTTTAATAATACAAATTTACATCGAAATTTTCTTTAATAATAGAGAAATTATGTATGATTTTAATAATATTGTGACATTGTGCGTAGTTAACAAATTAAATGGTTAATGGTACATGGTACATAGAAGCCTGGTGGTTGATAAATTCGCTAATGTCATTTTAGAGATGGTTGCTGTCTTCGCTTTCTTGGCCTGTATTATATGTTCTCTTCACCAGTGAACAACGGAATTTCGAGTAACCTCTGTACCATGCTTTGGCTTTGTATTGATACTGTCATCCAGACTCTGATAGGTTGTTGAGAGGAGTTTACTAATACTACCAAGAGAATCTAGTCTTGCTGCAAAGTAACCGAAGATTTGGTTAGATACCTAAATAATTAGCATAATCTTGATACATATGGTACATATATTATGGTACAGGGTACATGGTGCTTATAAGCTTGATCGTAGATGAACTAGCTAATGTCATTTTATAGATGGTTGTTGATCTCGCTCTTGCGTTCTTTGTTGGGGGGTTGCACGAGCCCAGATGAATTCATTCAACTTATAAAAACACTATTGTCTTCCTTCATGGAGTGCTTGTTAGCCATAGTAGGCATAAGGGGATGCATAGGCCACAGCTGGATAGCCCGCAGAATAAAATAGTTGGGGACTGGGATCGGGATTCGGTTCTGGTGCAGGCGCAGCCAAAGCGAAGGCGAGCAACAGAAAAATCTGGTAAATATTACACAGAGTATAGAAACTAAGTAGTTTTGATTCTCTCTTTTCCGTTGCAAGGCCTAACCTATTTAAACATGCTCAAAGATCGTTTAGCTATGGCTCTTGGAACACACGCAAAACTCAACTGTGCGATTCGTTTGTTTGGATGCAGGTTTTTATATTCTAGAATGGAAGGGGACATCAATTTCGTATTCAATTCGCGTCACTCCTTTGTCGGTGGGAGACGTCATCGAGACGCTAAGCCTTGCCTATATAATTTCCATCTATCAATGCACTGATATGACCGTCTTCTTTCAATTGGTTTATACCCTTGCAGAGGTTGCCAAAGAGTCTTCGGATTCTACCATACAATGTGTTTATCATTTATGGAGGATACACTTAACAGAAAAGAGAAGAGTCTATATATGCCATATAAGATAAAGATGATAGAGATGCCAAATTTGTAGATTTTTAAATACAAGTCTATATCAACATGCAATATTGTTATTCTATGAATCTAAGCGATATACTTTGTCAGCAAATGGTCGCAGAACCTATATTATTTATCTACTATATATGTCAAAATCGTTAGATATCGAAAATAAAAATGCAAAATGAACAAAAATGTATTATCAAACCAAAAATAGAGTTGGTAATCCTCTTATATATCAATTCAATATGCAATTAACGAATTTTGCCAACTCACTTTGCTTACTTTATTTGGGGCTCGTAACATTTTGTTTATGTCATACACAAAGTGTCTTTCAAGAATGGATGTGTGCATGTCCAAGATGTGTGTATGTCCAAGATGTATGTACATATATATACCAATATTTGATCAGTTTGACTATTAACCTCTTAATATCAATACTCTCACTTCCTGCCACATCTTATATTAGTATAGCAACACATCTGCTGGTAATAAGCGATATGGCAGTATGAAAAGTATATATATATAGGAGTATGTACATATACCACTTATACATTTAGAAATTCATTCATTTTAGAGGAGCAAATCTTTAGCTATTTCAAGCAAAGGATGTATCTGTGAATTTTACTTGAACCTTCTTAAAGCCTTTCTTTTGAAAATATAATTATAATTTGTAATATATATATAAATCTATATGTATATATATGGAAAAATTAATGAATGCAATTTTCAACTACTTTGGTTTTATAATGCATCTATGCCTAATGTCTAATGTCCAAGTTTAAACCTAAACGGAAGTTATAGTAAAAAGCCTTTGAGATATCTTTGAGAAAACGAATTTCAAATTCGGAATCTACGAAAAAAGCCTTCCAGAAAAGCCTTTGTAGTACAGTTTAATCTAATGTACCTGCAGTGGGATTCCTGAGCTCCCATGTCAGTCTAAAGAGACAGACAGTAAAACTTATTGACCTAAATGATAAAAGAGTTCTCTTAACAAACCAATACGCCTACATATATTGTTTGTATAGATAAAAATACTTGGCGAATTATTGATCTGCATAGATTTGTTATTATTTTGGGGCAAAGTCCGTAATTGATATTCCGAAAGGAACAAATTTAGCTTCTGTTGTCATTTGGAACTTTTATTCAAATTGCTTAATCATTTATCACTTTAATTGCAGGCAAATGTGATCAGAGCTACGCTTTAAGCCCTCTCCAAAGAAATTTCAATTAATATTCAAGATGCATTTCGAATATATGTTTGGCGAGCCACAGAATCAAAGCAAAGTACCAATCACTTTGAAGGTCAGCGTCACAAGTCGAGTTTATTCATATATATAGATATATATATAGACAGATATATATGTGTTTATTTAAGTACGGACAGACCTATTGTTCCCGAAACATGAGTGCGCGATAAGAAGGCATTAGAATGCAAAGCCACTTTGATTGCTGACAAAACTATTAACAACTCTTTAGGAATAATGTGTGCCAAATAAAAGTGAAATAACAACAAAAAAAGCGAAAACACGAAAAATGAGAATGGGCAAGAAGTGATGTCAATGCGATCGTTCTTCATAAATAAGTCATGAGAGAATCTGTTAGGGTATAAATAGAGACTGCGCCCGACCAGAAGGCATCAAAACACAATCTGCAATTGTTTTAAAAACATCCTAACTTCCTCTCCAACAAACAATACCTGTCAAAATGATGAAGCTAGTGAGTTAATAGTCAAAAGTCACAGAAACTATCTCTAATATATCCTTTTTCCTTTTCTTTAGTTCGTTGTCCTCTTCGCCGCTCTGTTCGCCGTTGCCATGGCTGTGCCAGCGCCTGTTGCCCGTGCTGCTCCTGCACCAGTTCCAGTTGCTAGCCCAGAGCCAGCTCCTCAGTTCTATTATGGTGCCAGTCCCTATGCCTACTCCGCCTACTCGGGCTATGCGTCCCCATACGCTTATTATGGTTAGGTGACCACATCCCACTGATCCATCCACTGGCGTTCACCCGATTTTTGATAATTGACATGGAAAATACACTAGCTGGCAAATCTATTTAGGTTTTAGTGATAAATGCTTATGAAAACAAAAAAAAAAGTTAAATAAATGTCTAAAACAAAACTGAATTACAATCCATTTTTCTCAAGTTTGAAAGTCTATAAAGCGTCATAGTCTAGTGTCGTACAAACCAGCTTCTATACGTGCATTAGTTTCACGAATAGCTTTCATAAGCCATGTTGATTAATAATGAGTTGAATACTATACAGCATTTGACACGGGGTACCTGAGTGGTTCCATGGTGTAATGGTTAGCACTCAGGACTCTGAATCCTGCGATCCGAGTTCAAATCTCGGTGGAACCTAATTAAAAATTTTTTTTAAATTATTATATGTTCAAAATATAAATAATAAATTTAATGAAAGATGGAGAAGAACGTATTTTTATTGTTAGTTGCTTCTATTTTCAATAAAATCTTAAGTTTTAATCTGGTAAATTTTAACTTACAATACAATGCGGATATCTTTTACATTATTTTTCGGTGACCGCACATGTGGTTCCATGGTGTAATGGTTAGCACTCAGGACTCTGAATCCTGCGATCCGAGTTCAAATCTCGGTGGAACCTGAGTGTTTCATTTTTTCCCAGTTTTTTTTTTAAATTAAAATTATTTGTAAAGATCAGTCAGCTCAAATCATTTAACTTCTAAATGTTTTATTATGTAAAGTTTATAATAGTTTTATATGAACAAAAATATAACCTCTGTTTCTAAATGGTTATTGTCTCGGCTAACAGAGCTGCCAGACTATTCGACATGCATTTCTGGTAACCTTGCGCATCAGCTGTTCAGCCAAAACTCAAACGCACACACAAAAATACAAAAATTGTTGTGTTCTTTGCCGTTTTTCGTTTTTGTGTTTAAAAGCTTAAGTATGTTCCAAAACAATTAATTAAAAACTGCTTGAATGATCACCACGTTTTCGCTTATCACAAATACAAAGTAAATAAGTTCGAAATGATTTGCTTTGCGCCGTTTGCTCTGCTTACACTGCTGCACTCGACGCCAGAGTATGAGAATTAAATATTTATCAACATGAATTGCAAGTGTTTTGGAGGCGCATTCTGATAAAAACGCGAACGCTTTGGCTTTCGTGCAATCGTGGTGTAATTGTGCATTTGTTTATTATGTTAAGAGGCTCGCTGAAAGTATTGAGTGCAATAGTGTTGAGTTTAATGTTTACCATCTCATTGGTAAAGATTGTTTTATTGATTTGGTCCTCGTATCCGGACTGGCTGCATCTCTACGCAAGGCACGAGCATCCATCCAGCTTCACAGCCGACGAATGGCTCGCATACCGGAGACTGTTCCCAGATAAGGGTAAGTTCGAGACTCTGTACGTGAATGTACCGTAAGAATTTCTTTATGTAGTGTGTGTTCTATGTGTCTGTGTGTTAGTACTACGACTTTTGGCGCATTATACACACGTGTGAGTTTGCTCGGAAGCTCTGAGCTTCTTCCAAAGTGCGTTCTTCAAATAAAAAATGTAATTTAAAAGAATAATAATATAAAAAATAAGAAAGTATTGATCAGGTTCCACCGAGATTTGAACTCGGATCGCAGGATTCAGAGTCCTGAGTGCTAACCATTACACCATGGAACCCATGTGATCTTCGATCAAAAAGCCAATAATAAAAATTTCGTGCAAATTGTATTATTTAGGCGTAAAACAGAATAAAGTTATAAACAAAAATAAATCAATTTTTAATAAATATATTATGGGTTTTGTTGCAGTAAATAATATAAAAAAGAAAAAAACCTGTTAACAGTTAGGTTCCACCGAGATTTGAACTCGGATCGCAGGATTCAGAGTCCTGAGTGCTAACCATTACACCATGGAACCACTGCGTGAAGTTTGGCAATTATTAGTTTTGTATCAGCGAGCAATAAACACTGTGCATGATCAGTGCCAAACTATCTTTAACAAACATAATTAATACTCTATTTCTTATCTATTCTTAATTGGTTCTGTTCTTATGCGTTGTGATTGATCTACAGCGATTAATTTACGAAATTAATATTCGTTGTCGAAACGATCAGATGTCTTAACTAATTTTATTTAAGTAAATGACAAGTCGATCAATCAGAAAATAAGTTAAAATTCTAAAAGCTGAATTCTTTTTATGTAATTGTTGTGGAATACTTGTCATTCTCTTTCTTTGCTGAGCCGGAATTTTGAGCTAGTCATGAAATATAGAAAAATGTAAAGTCGAGTCTTTTTCTCCTTTTCATTAAATATAAACGAGTGCTGAGCTCTGCCAACAAAACTCTTCCGTATGTGGGGAATCATCCTGATTAGAGCATTTTGTTATATAGCTGCTGTTATATAATACATAAATATTCCATTTTCATTGTTAATCCATTAGTTCAAGAAAAGAATTTCTCATTTAAAATATGTAATATTCGTTTTAAGTAAATGTTTCCATTATTTTACTATAGGTTATTTATATTTATCAATGAACGTTAAGCCTTCTTTATATTCTGAAGAGGTTACACTTGTGTGTAGTGTATACCTTTGTCAATAAACATTATAGAAAATATTTGAAGGATCAATGTGAAACGCCATAGAATATATCTGGATAAGTTAAGGCTCGAAAGTTTTCGAAGTTTTCAGCAAGAACAAATAACGTATTTAATATGAGTACACTATAAGCTTCCCATTATGAATGTTGAAGAACGATTTTAGTATATGTGCAAAAACATAATGTTCATTTAATTGCATAATACTGACGATCTGTAGCAAACCCATATTAATATGCTTATTAGGAAGGCTCTACTCTACTGCCGTTTATTAGGTAAACATCTTATATTCGTTTTATTAAGAGTGCGAAACAAAAAACAACCTGCTGGAATACGCAAGCCCCGGCCTGGCAAGCTTTTTACTCCGAATCGCAGCTCGCAGCTCGGCAGTTCGGCTGCTCGGCTGCTCGGTTCCTCGGCCGCTCACTTTTCGTTCGCTCGGCTCATTCACAAAACGAAGTTTTCTATGTCAAAGCAACAAAAACAACAGCAGCAACAGCAACAATAACATGGCCAAAGGCAATAACAGAATTCGGAGAAAGTGGCCAGTCGTGTTTTCGGTATAAAATCAATCGTAAATGTCCTTAAACGCACAGTTTTCGTTATACGTCGGAGCCCGCTGGTTGGTTTGTTGCGCATCAAAACGCCGCGAATTGTGTTTCTCTCTTCTGGTAGTCAAAAGAAAAAAAAAAGAATAAAAAAATACAATGAATTAATAGCGTTAACAGCTCACATAAATATTGATCTTGCAAAATATTAATATGCTACAAAGAAAAATAGATACAAATAATTAAAACGGCGGCTGCTGCCCATTGAGAATCTCTCGTAACTGTTTTATGCTGAATTCCATGTCATGAATTTTGTGAAAACTAATGTATTCCTGCCCTAACCTAATTCGCGCTGCACGTGGTAGAGGGTTGAGAAGCGTCGCCCCTCGAACCATTAAGAATTCGCGACCAATCAAATTGCGCGCCAAGTTTCTGAGTTTCTGTTTTTACTTTTTCTTTCACTTTTCTGTTCTTTTTTTTCAGCCGCCAACGCTTTTTTTTGTATCACATTTAAAATTTAATTTTTTAAATATCTCATATATTTTCACTTATTGTTTCTTAAAATTTTTTCCAAACTAGCTATCAATATTTTTAGGCTTTCAAACTATATATGTGTATAATATACATATGTATACATTTTTTAAAAATTATAATTTAATACTTGTAAGCAATTATTATTTAAAGCTCAGACATATTTTTATACCCTGTACACAATGTGTAAGGCATATGCATATACATTTACATAAAATAAATATGCGAGAAAAACTATTTGATATATACACATATGTATACATAAATATGGGTCATGAGTCCGTCATGCAGTTCTTCGAAATGCATTAAAAACTAAGGAATTCCACAGCTTAACAATAGTTTATTAAACTATTTCCTTAAATTTAGGAATAATTGTTAGTTTCAAATAAAAAAAAAATTAAAATTATTATTTTCAAAAACACGTACATTAAGAAAATAAATAAAAAATAAGAAAGACTCTTAGGTTCCACCGAGATTTGAACTCGGATCGCAGGATTCAGAGTCCTGAGTGCTAACCATTACACCATGGAACCCAGGTGATCAACGATCGCCGAGAAACCAAACTTATATTCTTTGTAATTTCTATTTTCGTCTTTGCTTCTCATTAGCTCTCATGTGAAAACGTTGGATAGCTACTCAATCAGATATTTCTGAATTATTTTTACGACTAAACAGACGTATTATGCAAATATAGTGTATATGAAAGAACAAAAAGAAGCTTGTGAAAACGAGTCGTCAGCATTGGGCTGTCTGGCGAACTGAGACTGAATAGAAAAGTAGCCAATGAAATCGGTTGCTGTTGTTGTTGGTGTTGTTGAGGAAATAATTGTTTGGTAAACATTGACCAACGGTCGACAGAGGCAGAAGGAGAAATTTACATTAGGTGGCTGTTATAGCAATTTGCTGTTGCTTTCGAGGAAAGGAAATTGAAAGGAAATTGCGCTTGTTTCTCCAAGTAAGCGACATTGAAGTGCGCCACTTGGGATGCAGAGCGAGGGCGGGCTAAAGAAATTAAAAGGCTTTGCGGGGGCCACTGTCAAACCGTTAAAAATGACTCGAGTGGCAATGAAAAGCAACAAGAACACGATAGCAGCAGTCTAAAAGACATGTGCACACAACATAACAAGAGACCCTTTATTGCGTCGTTCTCTTCGTCACCCCTACTGTCCTACCCTCCTACTCGCATCGCACGCCTGCCTGCCTGACTTGCTGCCCAACCCTAAGATGTGCTCGTAACAATGGAGCTGCAACTGTTTTTGTTATGTAGGCCAAGCCGCCAGACGCCGGACGGAAGTTGCTGCTGCTCTGCTGATGATGTTGCCATCTCGCTCTGACATGTTGTTTGCCATTGCTGTTGACGGCTCTGCTGCGGCTGTCGCTGGCGGCGCTCTTTGCGGTTAGTTATCATTATTGCCATGGCCCTTGTGAGCGTTTTGTTTTTGCTTTTACATTTGAGTTTGCGTTTGCGTCTGCTCTTTGTTGTCGCATTTGTCAGCTCACAATTAGAATATCACAGCAGTTATTCAGTTTATCCTCTCTCTTGACTGCCTATTTCATTTTCTCTTTCGAAGACACTCAATTTGTTGTCCCTTTTCTCGGTCTCCTGTTTGAAATCCTTGTTTAAAAAACAAAGACCATAGAACCATTTGCGCACTTAGTGAAAAACTTTTTCCAAATATGTGTTCAAAACTAAAATAGTTCTGCGGTTCGCGAAAATGAAGCATTTCATGGTAGCGAAATGTTTACAAAAAAATTCAAATGAGAATATGATAATTCCAAGTAGACGGATATTACAGCACTTTCTGAGGAAGAATAATCAATTGTTTCATCCTTTCTGCTTTTTTGCTTTCGTTTGCATTAACATAGGAAAAACGTTTTGTTATTCGGAAGGAAATTTGTGGTAATTATGTTCCAATAAGCTAAGGTTAGGGTACACGTGTGTGTTTACCTTATAAAAAGAGACAGGTCAGCAGTATCTTAACATCGTGTACATAGATACAAGTAAGTCTGTGTGTATGTATTTGTCTGGGCTTATTCATATATAGTATAGCAACAAGGAGAAGAGAGGGAAGGGAAAGTTAAATAGACGTCGGCCACTTGGCGACCCTAAAGCAAATGAACAGCTCACTTTCATTACAAATTCCGACAGTAAACACACACACACACATACACATGCATAAAAACTTACACAAATCGATTCACACGGTGGGCACACACACTCACACAACCAGACCCACGCACACACTCTCACACGGAAAGTGCTTATAACTGCAGACAAACTTTGTCGGCTCGCATTACAAGCACTGGTGGGAACAGACTCACCTCACACTCACACAGATTGGCTTGGTGGCCATATAAAAACAACAACGACAACGAAAACAAAAACGAAAACAAAAACCAAAATGGCGACATCAATGGCAATGATGATGATGTGCAGTAGGATGCGGAGTACGTGGAAGGATCTGCTGTTGCGGCTGCTAAAAAATATCTGACTCACGTAGGCCGACTATGGCGCTAGGATGAGGTTGCATAATTTGTACTCATTGGCCAGTGTGACAATATGACAGCTCTCTTTTTGGAAATTTGGAAACTTATCTAGATATTTGATTTTATATATCCAAATGTCTCTCTAATCCATGCACAAATTTGGACAGTTATAACTTTAATTTATTGCCTGAAATTGATGTAATTTAATGGACTTTAATTCAAATACTATACGAAATGTCTACAAAAATGTTGTATTTGAATCCAGTCAGTCATCGAATCTATAATGTATCGATCTTTTACTACTGAAGGTCCTTTAAACACAATCGCAATCTTTCAATTTAAACAAAATGAAAATAAAGAAAAAACTATAGTTTCCTATACATAACAATAAAGATAAAGAGACAAAATGCTCCTTTCCTTAAATTAAATCTCCTCTAAGCCCTTGAAAAGGAATATATACAAAATTACATTAATTGGGGGCCCGATTAAAAACTTGCAGTCAATTAAATTAGTTAAAACTTATCATCACAATAATATTTCCTAGAGATAATTTAAAAACTTTAAACAATACATAGACAATTTATAATGTTTTTAAGATATTAAGTAACTGAATAGGTCCCATCATAGAAAATAGTTATTAATGTTATGTTTAAAGTTATGCAAATAACTTGATTTCGTCGCAAACATTTCCTTCTCTAATAGATCACTAGAGCCGCTCGCATTCTCATTCTTGAACAATTTATATATATATAAATAAAAAATAAAAAAATAAAAAATTGAGCCAAAGAATGGGTTTGAAAAAATAAATGAATAAACATTGTTTTTTCTTTTTTTTTTTTTTGCTGCCAATTATCGATTTTGATTTCAGGACATTCTTTAATTATGCTCGGGCTTAATTCTTACGCAAAATCTAGATCTTGATCTCCCAATCCCAAAAATCCAAGTTGTTATATTCGGCCATACTAAGCATCCTTTCTTCCTTCCTTATCGAACAGCATTATATATTTTTTTATTATAAATTTTAAAACTCTTACAAATTATTAAAGCGCATAGATAACCCATTATATTAGCCCGTGTCTTGTTTTCAATAAACGGAAATATTGTTATGAAACTTAAATAATAAAATAAAAACTAAGCTTTATGTTCACTCAATGCGAAAGCTCTAGGAAGCCCCATTTATAATGCAAGCAAAATGCAAGAAATGCATTACTATTATAACTTTCTAATACGACGACTTTAAGAACGTCAAGGTCAATAAATCGATTACATAATACCATAACGTGAAGCAATCTATAAAAAAAAAACACAACAATGTGGTCACCCGAATCGGAGATAAATTCCATCGCAATGGCCACCACAATGCGACACTCGCAATCCTCCTCCTCAGGTGAGTGTGCGGAAATTAAAAGTTAACTTTAAAGCTTCAACACTGCCATTTCCATTTCCATTTCCATTCCCCTTCCCATTCCCATTCCCAAGGCAATGCGGAACAACGGGTCGTATGCGAAATGTACTATAACTCGTTTTTATGCAAGTTTTTTCGCGTTTGACCCTGACCCCAATTCATTTTTGGCGCACGGCTGCAAACTACAAGCCGAGACTCTATAACTGCAGTTAAATTTTGTCTGCTGCCCACAAATGGTTTGACATTAAACTAAGTTTAAAATCGAGTTATTTGCGTATATATTTATAATATATTTATTAAAGTGTATTTGAACTTATTCAGTAATCAGTGTGTGATTAACGGTCAATCGGCTGGCTGTGCCTAGTTAGTCAATTGGCTAAAACCAAGTCGCCTATTGAGTTGCTCAGCTGTTCATGAATACGAGTGAGTGAGTAAGTAACTGAACCAGATGAATCTTTCCTTTGTCATTCACAACTAAGTTTCCATGAGGAATATTGAGCAAAAAAATCATGAGTATTATCAACTTTGAATTTGTTCAATGAATTTGATATAGCAATTGGTTTTGAATGTATTTATAATGTTTACATGACAAAAACATAAATCTCTGTAAGTCAATCTCTTGGGTGTTTAGACCTTTACGAATTTGTATTATTTTTTCGATTTGTATTGAAAAGATTACTTTAAGAATAAATCAGCAATTGACAATCAATCCATTATATGAGAATAAGTAGTTTCCATTCCTTCTTGCTTATAACGTGAATAAAACAATATTTGCTGAAAGGCTGAAAGCAATTCAGACAGCAAGTCAGCTGTTAGATGTGGTGATGCAACAATTGACCTCCAACTAAACGAGAATTGCATAAAAGTGAAAATCATCTGGCAGCCTGACAGCAAAGTATTGGATCTTAAATCCAATGGGCATGCGGCCATACGGCTATGCAGCTGGGCAGCATTTTTATATTCGTTCACGAAGTGAAAAGAGTACATTGGCTGTGAGCAATATGTGTCCTATGAACACTCTAAACTTGTAATTTTGATATATTTAGTAGATTTAGATATATTATGTTTGCCCCATGCGATTGCGTAGCGAATCGAAGAAATCCATATCACAGTTTTGGAGCTAGAGCGAACAAATTTGTTTAGTGACTAATTTAACGTGACAAAACCACCACTAAAGCAGCAGTTGAAATTAAAATATAATATACCTGCGATTATGACTCCATGAATAGAATTCGAAAAAGAATGTACGTAGATCTGAAGGGCTAGATGAATCGGGCCGTTGATTCAACAATAGCTATCTTTGTCTCTCTCTGAGAAGTAGAAGATACAAGCCAAAGATGAGAAGCGTGCAGCTAAGTCGGATAACATTTTTAACAACAACCTCACACAAGCTCACAGCCTCACACTAAAACTACTGCAATAGTAGGCAAAGGAGACAAAGAAGATTTGGTCAATCCTTAGGAGGAAACTACAGTAACGTATCTGTCAAATTTTGGTGCTAAACATTCAAAACTGTGGAAATTACAGGGTATTTTCGATATGACACGCCCTCAAAGAGGCGTGATCATCGATAGAGCAGTTCTTCAACTTTAGAAGATATCAACTTTTCCGGTTAGCCTCGTTCCCTATCGAAGATATATATCTATTATATATTTGTGATCTTATATTGTCAACCCGAGTATATATACCAAATTTTAAGTCTCTAGCATTTTAAACAATAGTATTTATGAGATACACTATAAAGTATTTCCGGTTTTGCCATGCCCTTAGTGGGTGTATTTTAACACTTTATTACAGGCGAGGGAACCCATTCCATTCCATTCCATATTCCAAATTTCAAGTCTCTAGCTTCAATAACGGCAAAATGGTTTGAACTCATACGGTCGGACGAACAGACGGACATGCAGACAAACAGACGGAGGGACGGACAGCAAGACGGACATTGCACAAAACCTATCTACTCATTTCACTCCGTCAATGAGTATAAAAAAAAAAAACAAGTAAGAACGTTGCAGTCGGGCGCTACCGACTGCGGGATACTCATTCACACCCCCACAGATCACGCCCATTGCCACGCCCACAATTGGTTTGTACATATATAATTTTTTGGAAATCAATAGAGGAGATCAGCAGTAATATCTGTATATAATTCTGATTTTCTCACTGAGAATCGGAAAAACGTATAGTTTTTCCCGATTTGCCACGCCCCCAGTAGGCGTAGACATATAATTTTTGGCCAGTTCTTAGAAGTAGTGAAGGGTAACGTAAGGGTGAAATTTGGATGCTTACACTCAAAAAATGCGAAAATTACAGGGTATTTTTTAGCCGGGCATACCCCATAAGGGGCGTAAAAATTATTTTTGGGTCATCGATAGAGGAGCTCACCAGTAACTTATCATCCAATTTTGAAGCTTCTAGCTCTAAAACTGTAGGAGCTACAAGCTTTTGCGGTTTGCCACGCCCCCTATGGGCGTAGATATATCCGCCATATCTTTTCCAACTTGGGTTGTCAACCCGAGTATATATACCAAGTTTCAAGTCTCTAGCATCAATAGTGCTCAAAATATTACAGAATTTGAAAAATCACTATATAGTCAGATCCGATTTGCCACGCCCCTAGTAGGCGTGGATATATAGATTTTTGGTCGATCTTCATAGGATCGTAGCAGTAACCTACGTCCCAAATTTGGGCGTTTTAGCTTTAAAACTGTAGAAGATACAGTTTTACCCGATTTGCCACGCCCCCAATGGGCGTAGATATATCCGTCATAGCTTTTTCAACTTGAGTTGTCAACACAAGTCTACATTCCAAATTGCAACTCTCTAGCACTTCTAGAAGTAGTGTTTCTGAGATATGGGCAAATGCATTTTCCGATTTGCCACGCCCCTAGTGGGCGTATCGGGAAAATCTTGACACTTTATAATTCGAGGGTATACACGAGTATATATTCCAAATTTCAACTCTCTAGCTTCAAAACTGTGCAAATGGTTTGCGTTCATACGGACAGACGGACAGACGGACAGACGGACGGACAGCGTGACGGACATTGCACAAAACCAATATACTCATTTCACTTTGTGAATGAGTATAACAAGTAAGAACGTTGCAGTCGAGCGCTACCGACTGCGGGATACTCATTCACACCCGCACAGATCACGCCCATTGCCACGCCCACATTTGGTTTGTACATATATCATTTTTTAGAAATCAATAGAGATCAGCAGTCATAAAATTTGGATTTTCTCACCGAGAATCGGAAAAACATACAGTTTTTGCCACGCCCCCAGTAGGCGTAGACATATGATTTTTGGCCAGTTCTTAGAAGTAGTGAAGGGTAACGTAAGTGTGAGACTTGGATGCTTACACTAAAAAAATGAGAAAATTACAGGGTATTTTTTAGCCAGGCATGCCCCAAAAGGGGCTTAAAAATTATTTTTGGGTCATCGATAGGGGAGCTCACCAGTAACTCAGCCATTCAATTTTAAAGCTTCTAGCTCTAAAACTGTAGGAGCTATACACTTTTGCGGTTTGCCACGCCCCCTTATGGCGTACATATATCTGCCATAACTTTTTCATCTTGGGTTGTCAACCCGAGTATATATACTAAATTTCAAGTCACTAGCGTTTATAGTGCTCAAAATATTAAAGAATTTTTAAAATCACTATATAGTCAGATCCGATTTGCCACGCTCCTAGTAGGCGTGGATATATAGTTTTTTGGTCGATCTTTATAGGATCGTAGCAGTAACCTTCGTGCCAAATTTGGGCGTTCTAGCTTTAAAACTGTAGAAGATACAGTTTTAGCCGATTTGCCACGCCCCAATGGGCGTAGATATATCCGCCATAGCTTTTTGATCTTGGGTTTTCAATACAAGTATACATTCCAAATTGCACGCCCCTAGTGGGCATATCGGGAAAATCTTGACACTTTATTATTCGAAGGTATACACGAGTATATATAATGGTTTGCGTTCATACGGACAGACGGACAGACGGACGGACAGCGTGACGGACATTGCAAAAAACCAATATACTCATTTCACTTTGTGAATGAGTATAAAAACAGAGACGCTCGTTGATTCGAGTTTGTATTTAATTCAACAGTTTGTAACAACTTGTCGCAAGCGACGCCTTTAACTTCACACAGTTATTGAAGAAAAATAGAAATCATAAATCAAACTACTTTTAAAAGAGAGAATTAAAATTTTGATTATTAATTAAAATAAATTCGAGCAAGGTAAGAATTTAAAGCCTTTAAAAAGCAAATATGCAAGCGTAACTAAAAATAAGAGTGCTTCAATAGGAAGTGCCCGACTGCAAGATACATACATGCACATGCACAGACACTTGCACATGCACATATACATACACATACACATGCACACATAAGCAGAATCTGAATATGGAAAGTTCATTATCGAAAATATATATTTAACAATTTCTATATGGAAACAGATATATAAACAGAGATAAAAATCTCTAGCTAACGACTAGAGGTAGGCTTGATAATATTAAATTTAAGACCATAATCCAGAGGGACTACTTATGTATTATTATCATCTATTCCTAAATTTTCAAAATCTATTTAATGTTGGTCCTATGAAAGACAAATGAAATAATTGTAGGATTCGTGAGATTTTCGCTCGGGCAATAGTAATCTCACTACCTTAAGATCATCATTCCCCCATGTTATCCACAAAGTACATTTTAATAGAGAAGTACTTGAGATTTACAAGCACCTTGTGTTGCATAACATTTCGCGTCTGTGGACCAGCCTTGCGTGTGTATGCTATTTGCAGAGGTTGCTGCCAAGCTGCCAAAGTTGCTCTTACACTTATGGCGCCACTTAAGGCAAGTGTGGAAGATGCCTCGGCAGGAATGTGAAGAGTGCTTGTTATTTTAAATTTAATACGTAAATTATTTATGTTTTTCTTTCGTAAAAAAAAGAAAAAAATAAAAAATATAACATTTTGTTAGAGAGAAATTAAAAGAGAGCTCCTTATTACACTCATACCCACACAGCCGATGTCCTTGAGGCCTACATCTTAATTATTTTTCACTTTGACAAAAAACACAACCGCAAAATGGAAAGTCGGAAAACCGTGAATATCAAAAATTTCGTTACATTAATTCGCATTGATCGTATCTGTTTTCTATAGAAAATGGAAAATTATATTCGGTATTATTTTAAAATAAGCCACAACTCAATTCATTAGAGAGACTTTAAAAAAAAAGAAGTATTATAATCAATACAGGAAAAGCTGAATAAACAAAGGTCAGAAATTACATCCGTTTTCCTGTTTCTATGCTAAGTAATCTTTCATTTGCAATCGTCCCTATATAACACTTTGTCGGTATGACATATTTATAATAAATTGGTCAAAAGTATCGACAGAAAAGCCAATTGTTTTGTACTATAGATCACAAGTGACACATGTGTCTACTATGCAATGTACTGACAATTTTTCATTTCCCAGCTTGCTCTCATCTGTATATATTCCTTAACAAATGGTCAATATTTAATTCTAGCTTCAAAAGATATTAAAAAAATGTTCTTGAGCTTAGATTTTGATACTAAAAATAGTAGAATTTTGAAATCCTTAACAATAGATTGTAGAAGTCGAGTTCGAGTCGAGCTTGAAACCTGGATAAAATCGTTAAGAAAGGATTGTATAAACAAATTTGTAATTATGAAATTGCTGGCTCGAATGTAGTTTTTCGCAGTCGGCTTTGAGTTTTCTGGCAAAATTTTTAATGTTATTTAAGTAACCACAAGACCTCATTACTCATATGGCTCAGATCCAGTTGCCGCCCGAGGATGCTCTGATTGGCAATGAATTGATATTGCTCCATGCCTGCGTCAAGTTTAAGGGAATTGTGGATCGGTTTAGCGGCAATTGTGATATGGCACTTTTGATCTATAATATGCAAGTGTGTTGGCCGTCCAACAGAGCCACAAAAAAGAGTTTGCCCTGCGGCATGCTTAAATTGTGTTTGACATATGAAATTGGTGAGTCCACAAAAGAAATTTTGGTTGCCCCCTTGTACTACGGACCCAAGACTAAAAGTCAAAGCCAAGTCTATTTAAAACAAAGCAAGTGATAGTACAAATAACAAGTATCTCGTATCTACCTTAATCTCCAGAGGTCAGCCTCATGCTGTTTAAAGGCGCGTAAGAATCGGATACTTTAGATATTTGCAAATGCAAAGTTAGGTAAAACTCGTTGCGTAGATCTACGTATTCTTAAGTGTGCTTCTTCAGTATATAGAGTACCTGCGTATTGTCACTAACAATGCATACATACAAATGTGCGCCTCTCGCTCGATTACAAGGTTGAGTGGGACAAATTATAATGGTGTGGAAAATGTCTGTTCCAGATGGCTCATTCATGCGTTGTATGGTTAAGGGTGTATGTGTGCCCTCGCACTTTTAATTAAATATTCGCTAATAAATAGTATTGTTCATTGAGAACTCAAATATGATAGTTATATATCTGTATGTATGTTTTCCTATATATGTATCAATGAAAGCTTTTCAAACCTAAAAGTTGCCTTTCATTGTTTGCTCTTTACATTTCTCATCGCTTTAATGCTGGTTACAGAATCAACGAAATCAAACGGAAGTTGTTCGTTTCGCACGAACTTGGCAAATAAATATATATGGCTCAGAAGTTCGCCGGCGTACAAAGAGCGACTGTAAGAAATGAAAGAAATTGGTAAAGAAATAATAGTTTCCAAGTGTCAGGCACGCAACCCCTGCTTTTGTACGTATGTATATTTAGTAATAGTCAATAACGTTATATTCTGAGGTCTTTGGTGGCTAACGTTAGATTGCATGTGGATTAGCGTTGTGTTTTACTCGTTTGCGCCTTGAACTGGGTTGTGGTTTGTAGTCCTTAATGCCAATGGTCAGGTTAGGAAAGAAAGATTGCGGGTCAAATATTGAACATATTTTGGTGAGAAATAGCAAATAAGAAGCTCTATTCTTGCTTTAGAAATCTTCTTAATTCATTCAATTTTCTTATCCTATGTAATTAGTCCAACTCTCTCTCTCTCTCTCTCTCTCTCTCTCGGTGTGTTTCTCTCTGTACAGTTCAACTTTTATTTGATGTCAGCTGTCTTATTGCCTATTATAAATATATAATATTAACGTGTTGTTGCCTATTAATAATGATGATTGCTCGATAATATATATATAAGAAGAGCACAATACTCAAATGTCACTGCTACGAACAATAAGTCTATTATATGAAACACTAATAGGGTGGCAAGAGAACAGAAACCAGTTGAGGCTATGTACAAAAAGAATTACTTGGGAAGTAAACAAGAACCAACAGTTCGTGTTTTGGAAATCAGCGGTAAGCGACTGTATAGACATACCTATATAGTCGGGTCGTACATAAATATTGTATATTTCGGAACACGCGTTGCCTTTGAACTTAAGTTTCGTCAACTCGTTTTAGTTCGCAGGTTATTCACGAAAATTGAAATATAATTGATTGGCAAGGTGGTCAAAGTTTCTGCTGAATGGCAATGCCGCAGTTGCCTGACTAAATAAGTAAGCTTGTAATTGGAAGCGCAATTAAGTTGATTTTTTGTTGTGTGTTGTATTGTGAGTACACAATGAACGTGTCCCGATGACGCTGTCGCTGTGGCTGTCGCTGTCGCTGTCGATGTTGATGTTGATGTCGAACGTCGATATCGCAAAACTTTCGAATTCCTCACAAACTTTGACCATTTAACTCAATTAGCCTTGACGCCAAAAGTTTGTTATATTTAATTAATATATGCTATATGCTACGTGTAACTTAATATTTATTATCCATTTCCCATTCCTCCGTGTCTTCCGCATAGGAATCTCATCGTTATCAAGCTCTGGCGATCCGGAGCATCTGCCCGAGCTGCCGCCGGGTGACGAACAGCGTTTGCAACGAGCTGCCCTCCACCTGCAGCAGAAATTGATTCTGCGCGAATGGCTGCGGGAGTATCGTATGCAACATCATTACCAGCGTTTGCTGGCCGTTGAGGTGGCCTCGTTAGAGGACGTGTACTGGCTGGAGGATTCGCGTGCCAGCAAAATACTCGGCAAGGATTGGCAATTGTGGTCGACTGCGCGTCAAGGCCTGCCCACATCGAAGCCACAGCTGGACGCTTTGAAGGCGCAGCTGTGGTCAACGGTGGTCAAGTCAAGTCAACATCAGGACGCCTGGACATGGGGCGGTATGCTTGTGGTCTCTGTTTCCGTTGCCGGTCTGGTCACACTCGCCGCCATGACACAGCCTTCTTTGGCGCCCGAAGCGCGTCATTCGCTTCTACAATATGTGACCGGAAAGTATCTCCTGCCCGCCAATTGCAGGGTTCAGTGGGACTGGAAAGATCCGGCCCATGTCGGCGGCACCATGTGTTTCGTTGTGCGCTTCTTTCAGCGCAACGGCCAGCCGTATCCCATCTGCGATACCGACCAGTTCTTCGTAGAAGTCACCGAAGGCACACGCAAAGTGGTCACAATCAGTGAGCTGGGCTCATCCACAGATCCCAATAATGCCAATATTGCCAAAGTCAAGTTTACGGTTCGCACTGCGGGCCAGTACAACATTTCCGTACTGATCGGCGCCAGTCATATAGCCGGTTCGCCTTTTGTTCGCAACTTTCTGCCCGGTGCCATCGATCCACGCCGATCACGATTCATTCGACCGGCTAGTACGCTCATCTGCTGCGCCAGTGCTCCGACTCTGATGCACATCGAACCGAGGGACGAGTTTGGCAATGCGTGTCTTTTCGAGCAGTCCGATGAGGCTTTGCAGGTACATTACGTTGCACACAACCTCTGAGACAAATCAACACCTTCTAACACTATCCCATCCATCGCACTTTGCAGGGTTACCGTGTCGCTATTTACGATTTACACGGTGTGACCGTCGAAAAGCTGCAGCATGCCATTGTCTTCAGCTACGATAGCGTCAATTCGCGTGTCTCAGTGACTGCTCTCTTTCCAGAGCCGACATGCTTGCGTGCTAGCATCAGCTATCGAGATCAGCAACTGCCCAATGGAGACTTTGATATAATAGTACTCAGCAGTAAGTATCAAACAAATTGTAGTTACATATGCACAGAAAGATATTTAGATATGGTAAGATCAGATTAGTTTTATAGCCTACCCGTATTGCAAATTCAGCTTATTATTATTTTATTATTTAAAAGGAGGCGTGCCACGATTCGACCCAGCCATTTCCGTCTGTCTGCCTGGCCGTCTCTCCGTGCATCTGTTCGTATGTACATACTGATCTCGGCTACTTAAAAACCTAGATTCTTGATATTTATATATATATATATGCATTGCGAGGCATATTTTATCTACATTTTATCATAAATTTTCTTAAAATCGATATTTTTACTTTGTTTTTGAAGCTCAGCTAGTAGAGCATATGCTAAAGCCTTCAATTTGGTATCTATGCCTAAATTGTATCCAACCCAATGAATTATGATCATTTTATTTAAGCATCACACACCATTCACAAAAAATCGAAGATATTCTCAACAAGTAAGAGTGCTCTAGGCGAGACTGCTCGTCTAGGAGATCCCCTGAACCCTGCGAAGAGCCGTTATTCCAAAAACTGAGAATTACAAAAAAAATTCTCCATATTAGATACACGGTGTGCAAGCCGCACTTAAGAAACCAAGGCAAATTATAGTTTATTATTGATAATAATAATAACAAGTAAGAGTGCTCTAGTCGAGACGGCTCGACTACGAGATACCCTGAACCCTGCGAAGAGCCAATCTTTCCATTATGCTATGCTTCTTTTATATATACAAAGATTGCGAGCAACGCACACACACACACACACATGCATACGCACGCACGCATAAGCACGCGCTCTGCTGACTGCGCAGTCAGCGCGGCGACTGCGCTCGGGCTGCAATATGCCTATTGCATGGGAAATTAAATGTTTAATAACTTTTTTTGTGGATAGATTTTCTTAATCAAACTTTCACAGCGTAATCATGTCATTCATATGTATGTATTTGCCAAAGCACAAGTCTCTAGTATTTGAAATACGAATTTTGCAAATTGGGGGCGAAGGGGGCGTGGCATCCAAAATCCAAAAATTACAAATTGTCCGCATTCATTACACGGATCTACACAGTGAATTTGGAGTCTCTAGCTCTTACGGTATGCTTAACGGAAGAAAAGTTATCGATTTTTATCGATAATAAGGAAACGGGATGAGTTATCGAAAATCTAAAAAAAACTCGTACTGCGTAGGATACACACGAGTATATACTGAAAATTTCAGATCTCTAGCTTTTGTGGTTTACGAGATCGCTGCGTTCACACGGACGGACGGACGGACGGACGGACGGACGGACGGACGGACGGACGGACGGACGGACGGACGGACGGACGGACAGACGGACAGGGCTATTTCAACTCAGCTCATCGAGCTGATCAAGAATATATATACTTTATGGGGTCTGCGATGTCTCCTTCTGCCTGTTACATACATTTCCACAAAAACATTATACCCTGATTTCCCATTTTCAATGGGTTCAGGGTATAATAAAATGGGATGAGATAATCTCGTACTGCTTATAGTATACACGAGTATATGTAAAATTTCAGATCTCAAACTCTTATTCTTACGAGATCTGCGTTCCTACGGACAGGCAGACACTCAGACGGACAAACGGACATGGCTATATCGACTCATCTCGTCGTCCTAATCAAGAATATATATACTTTTTGAGGTCTGCCCGTGTCCTTCTGCCTGTTACTTACATTTTCACAAAAATATTATACCCCGACTTCCCACTTTAAATGAGTTCAGGGTAAAAAAAACTTTTAATATTAATATATTTGATATTGAATTCAAGCCATAAGTTAAATAGTTCTGAAGCTAGAGATACCTTAATTAGTCTGCAGAATATAGGGTATCTCCTAGTCGAGCATACTTTATTCTTAGAGAATACGGATATATGATTCTAACTCATATTTTTTGCGGACCTGCGCATCGTCATACTAGATAAAGCAACTAGGATTTTTTCAATGCCAATTTTCATATGCTAATTTTATAGATCGAATGGCGTTTTAGATGATTAATTTAAGTCTGCAAGGATAGTCTTTTCAATTTTTATACCCTGAACCCATTGAAAATGGGAAATCAGGGTATAATGTTTTTGTGAAATGTATGTAACAGGCAGAAGGAGACATCGCAGACCCCATAAAGTATATATATTCTTGATCAGCTCGATGAGCTGAGTTGAAATAGCCCTGTCCGTCTGTCCGTCCGTCCGTCCGTCCGTCCGTCCGTCCGTCCGTCCGTCCGTCCGTCCGTCCGTCCGTATGAACGCAGCGATCTCGTAAACCACAAAAGCTAGATATATGAAATTTTCAGAGAATACTCGTCTATGGCCTACGCAGTACGAGTTTTTTTTAGATTTTCGATAACTCATCCCGTTTCCTTATTATCGATAAAAATCGATAACTTTTCTTCGGTTAAGCATACCGTAAGAGCTAGAGACTTCAAATTTTCTGTGTAGATCCGTGTAATCAATGCGAAGATTTTGTAATTTTTGGATTTTGGATGCCACGCCCCCTTCGCCCCAAATTTGCAAAATTCGTATTTCAAATACTAGAGACTTGTGCTTTGGCAAATACACACATATGAATGACTTAATTATGCTGTGAAAGTTTAATCAAGAAAGTCCATCCACAAAAAAAGTTATTAAACATTTAATTTCCCATACAATAGGCATATTGCAGTCCGAGCGCAGTCGCCGCGCTGACTGCGCAGTCAGCAGAGCGCGTGCTTATGCGTGCGTGCATATGCATGTGTGTGTGTGTGTGTGCGTTGCTCGCAATATTCGTATATGTAAAATAAGCATATCATGTTGGGAAGATTGGATCTTCGCAGGGTTCAGGGTATCTCGTAGTCGAGCCGCCTCGACTAGAGCACTCTTACTTGTTTATTATATTAGTTATGTTTAATACATTTTTTTCGATTTTTGCTTTTTAAGGTAGCGACACAACACTCGTTCATAAAAATATTGCGTCCCGAAAGCACAATATATGCTATGAGGCAAAGCTGCTGAGTGTTTATGGAACAACAAGAAGCAAACCGCGGAAGGTAATGTGCTATGTGGGGCCAAAACAGGTGAGTAGTAGTACACAGTAGGCTCGTTTTATTTCTGCGAAATGTTGAGGCTCAGAACTCGTTGATCTTTCAGGTGACGATCAAGGAAATGATATTGAAGTTCATACCCAAACGCATTGCCACCTTTCGGCTGTGTCCGTCGACCAAGTTCCACTTTCTGCCTCAGCTGGTGACGCAGCTGCATGGGCCGGTTTTTATTATAGACGATGGGGCACAGCCTCGCATCGAACTGGCCTCGAAGGATCGAAACATTATAGCTGCAACATTTACACACTTTTTGCTAAAGAACATTGGTGGCTCAGAGACGTTCAAGGACAAACAGGATTTCTTCTACCACGAAGTGCGCAAGTTTCATGCCAGCTACTATCACGAGAAGATGGCACTCAAAGTGAATCGCGAAAAGATCCTCGAGAGCAGTATGAAAGCCACCAAAGGATTTTGTGTTTCGGATTGGTGCGGAAACTTTGAAGTGACCTTCCAAGGGGAGCAGGGTATCGACTGGGGTGGCCTGCGTCGCGAATGGTTCGAATTGGTTTGCAGCGCTTTGTTTGATTCAAGAAGTGGACTCTTTTGTACATTTCATGACAAGCACCAGGCCCTGGTGCATCCGAATCCGACACGGCCTTCGCATCTAAAACTCAAGTATTTTGAGTTTGCGGGTAAAATGGTTGGCAAATGTCTCTTCGAGAGTGCTTTGGGCGGCAGCTATAGGCAATTGGTGCGTGCACGGTTCAGTCGATCATTTTTGGCCCAGCTTATTGGGCTAAGAGTACACTATAAGGTAAAACATACACTTCTTTTTGCATACCATTTCTTATTTGAAAAGTGATATTATTTGTCGTATTTTAGTACTTCGAGCAGGATGATCCAGACTTATACTTGTCGAAAATCAAGTACATACTCGATACGGATTTGGATGGCACTGACACACTGGAGTTGTATTTCGTAGAGGATTTGTATGATACCAGTGGCCAACTAATCAAGTCCATAGAACTTATTCCAAATGGTGCCAAGACACGCGTAACCAATGCTAGTAAAAATCAATATCTAGATGCTTTGGCACAGCAGCGACTTTGCAATAGCGTTAAAGATGAAGTAGACAGTTTTCTAAAGGGACTGAACGCAATTATACCCGATAACTTGTTAAGCATTTTCGATGAAAACGAATTGGAGGTGAATGAACTGAAATTCTGAAGTATATATAAATTATAAAAAATACCCTATATTATTTCAGCTATTGATGTGCGGCACTGGCGAGTACTCGATAACCGATTTTAAGTCGCATCACATTGCCAATGGAAACTCGGCGGAGTTTCGACGTGTGCTCGCCTGGTTCTGGGCGGGTGTTAGCAATTTTAGTCAAACTGAAATGGCCCGCCTGTTGCAGTTCACCACAGGCTGTTCTCAGCTGCCGCCTGGCGGGTTTCAGGAGCTGAATCCACAATTCCAAATAACCGCAGCGCCCACATTTGGTAATCTGCCCACGGCACACACCTGGTACGTATCTATTGGACCGATCTTTTTTTATATATTTTTTTTAATTCGTTCTGTTTGTAGTTTCAATCAACTTTGCCTGCCGGACTACGAGAGCTACGAACAATTCGAGAAATCTCTGCTCCTGGCCATCAGCGAGGGCAGCGAGGGCTTCGGCATGGTCTGAGTCGTTATCAATGGAATACTTTCTTTTTTTTTTTGTTAATAAGAAATTGCAACTAATATAGTTCCTGTGCTTTGTGTCATAGTTTTGGCCATAATTTCTATTATGCGTGAGATACGATTTTAGATTCTCATAATTTCCTATTTCTGATTTCTGAGCTAAGTAATTGATGAAAGCAAACGAAACGTACGGTAATATTTACCATTGAATTGGCTTTAACGTCTAAAACGAGTCAAACGAGTCAAAATGAAAAAATGAATATATATCATCATCAAAAAGAATGTGATAATTGAATAATAAACTTACACAAGTTAATCGTAAATACTTATGTAGACTATGATATTCAGAATGTGGCAAAACTAATTGCTTGAATATTGAAATGAATATTTGTGTAAATTGAACAGTTCATCGTTATTCCGAATTGTTTTCTGATATTGTAATTGAAATGAAATAGAGAACTTATGGAAAGACATTAGAAGCAATGCTAATCTATGAATATGAATGTTGAACTAAACTTTAAATGAGTTCTCAAATATCTATCGAGTAGCTAATATGTATAAGCAATATTCATATTTAAAATATACATAGATCTTTAAGTAGTGGTTAAAAGTTTAAAGATCACATGATTACATTAAATTATATACATAATTAGTTATAGACTTCAGCTGTAGTTCTTAAAATGGTTATTTTTAATTTGCAAGTAAAGATCTCTTTTAATGTGATTTAAAGAATATATTCAACAATTTACTCGAAATATTAAAAATTATACAATGAAATACAACTACAATGGGCAGTCAAAACGATTTGAAAGCCAATCAACTCAAAACAAGTAAGAATGTTCCAATCGAGCACTGTCGAGTACATAAAACTCATTCACGGTCTAAAAACAACGGAATCGAATCGAAAATGCAATGCAAAAGAGTACAGTGATTTGGTGAATAGTTTTCTAGCAGATGCTGCAAAAGAAGACGTGGTAAACCCCATGAAGTATGTATATATACTTAGCTTAGTTGATGTAGTTATGTGGTTACAAGGAAGAGCTAGAGACTTGAAATTTTAAACATATATATTCTTGTATGCCATACGTAGTGAAAGATAATCATATCAGATTTTAATCAATAATAATTGATATTTTAGTTTGTATTTCAAGCATGTCGTTCATACGATAAAAGCTGAAAACTTTAAATTCATAATGCGACAATTCAGCTAGAGAGTCCATTTGTTTTTCATTTCATTACTTAAAACAGTCAATAGGGCATTGTGTCCGGAACTGGTTTGTTATACATAATTATATGAACTAATAAAAAGGTAAAAAGCTCATGATAAGCCGGAGTAGTAAGCATGTAAAAACACTTTCATCAGCTTTGCTTATGTTAACTGTAACTCTCATAATTATCTTTCGCATGTCACAATTCGTATATTGTTATAGTTTTTACACCCTGAACCCATGAAAAATTGAATTTGTTTGCATACATGGAAACTTGAAATTTGTGCAGCAAGCAGAAGTCAAGGTCCATAGATTCACTAGAAGTATAACAAGTTTCGCTCTTTAAATGCATCCCAATAATCCTCCTAAAAATTTAAGCAATCAGCTCTCGAGTTTGCTATTAAAAATTGTTCTGCAACTCATATCCGAATTTTCATTTTCCTAAAATTTCAATGGAAACATTTTCTATTCTGTGGCGAAGAGCAAGCAAAACAAATAAGAACTTTGCAGTCGGGCGCTACCGACTGCAGAATACTCATGCACGATCATTCCAGCTTCAAAATATTGCCAGATATAGATTTTTTTATGATTTCCCCCACCCCTAATTGGTATATATTTATTTAGTTTTTGGTGAATCAATAGAGGAGATAAACAGTAACATATATCCGCCATATCTTTTTAATCTTGAGTTGTCAAAGAGAATATTTAATTCAAATTTTAACTCTTTAGCACTTTAACTAGTAGAGTATCTGAGATATCGTAATATGCATTTGCAAATCTTGACATTTTTCAGACGAGAGTAGAAAAAATATACAGTTTCAAATCTCTAGCTTCAATTACGGCGAAATGGTTTGCGTTCACACGGATAGACGGATATTGATACTCATTTCATTTTCGTGAATGAGTATAAAAATTAACGTATATTCTGTTTTGTATGGGCGTGGGTGTGTGTCTGTGTAAGTTGTCATGCATTTATGTGCATACTTATATATATGCCCCGGAGCATACTTCTACGTCTTTATCAGGCGCTCTGCATTAGAGACTCTAACTTGTTGTTAATCAATCCATTTTCAATTGCTTACGCATGTTATATCACCTGCTATGCGATGTAAATGCTCTGTGACACCTTTGTCTACATATTTTGCTGGTACAAACGAGGAGGCGTGAGTGACAAATTAAATTAACAGAAAGAAATTTCTAAAATGCGCTGTCGCGCGTGCTTAGTATATTGTGTGTAGATCAATTTAAACAATTATTATATACTAATTATCGGAAGACAATCAAATGCAGATACGAATGGAGAAAGTGAGTTTGCTGCCGAAGATTTCAAGAATAGCCCAGCCCAGCATAATGTTCGATCGATTTATTAGTTAGCCAAATCGTATCTGAAATTGTGCTTTTCTCAATTAATTATAATTGCGATTTATTCTTTATTCTTTAATTTTGTGTATGTATCAAAATACTAAAAATTCATATTTGTATGCCTTTGATATGCAGATAACTTCTTCTGTTATTTATCTACGTTGACTCTTCTTAATTATTTATTTGTAATAGGAAAATCTTACAAAATTTACAAAAGTCGAAACATTTCTATGTTCGTGCTTATATATGCAATATATGACAAAATACAACAAAAAAACACTTAATTTATTATCCAATGCTTTAAAACAAAGTTTTAAGGTGTTTGGATGAAACTATGAATTATATTTTTAAATATTTTGTTTTATTCTTTTTTTTTATAAATAAACTTAATACATCTTGTTTTGTTCAACTGATTTATACCTTTATTTCAAGTTGATGAAGATATATACAATATATACATAAGTAGATGTGAGTCAAAAGTGAAAAACAATACTTGGAAATTTTTGGGCAATACCTCCTACCTGCTTCTATGTATATATACTTAAATATATATATAGTTATATATACATAAATAACTATATTATATATTATATATCTGTATTGATTCTGCTTCGTAGTTAAACTCTCGCGACGCCAAGTCTAGTTTTCATTTATGTGAGGGCAATTACTTTTAATCCATAAACTTATAATATAATCCATACAAAAATTGTTAAAATTGTTTCAAGCAACAAAGCCGGCAGATTTAAGATTATTAGCACAATAAAATAGTGAAACTTCCTACCCATAGCAAGTAGTCACCGTGTCGCAGCAACAGAAAGTGCCCTGGCACACATTTAAACAAGGAAAACAAGTAAGAGTGCTCTAGTAGGGAGTCCCCGACTTGCAAATACCCTGCCAAACATATCGAACAGCTGTTTGAAACTAATCCTAAGTCCTGAACCGCCCGCTAAGTAATTATTTGTATTTAGTTATGCATGTGATTATTGCACCCAGAACCAGAACCCAGAATAGTCTGTATACGCCTTGTTTGGATAAAATTGTAGTACTCTTTGGAAGCGTATCATTTTTTTTTTTTCGGACATTCGTATAAGTATATGTATATAAATACTACCAAGTCTCGAGTATGTCAAGTTTTATAAGAAGGTCGTTTGCGCTATTTAAGAACTGGTATTAAAAACCACGGCGAGTGTCATGAGAGAAATTGTGACATGCTTGACAGGTAGAACACAAAGAAAAAAATTACTTTCACGATGACCTCTTGCACTTCGCTCTAAGCATTTGTAAAATGAAAACAATCTTTTGCGGTGTTATTATTACTGTTATTGGTTTAATATAGAAAACAAATGCTTAACTTTAAAATAAATAACTTAGAGCTCTATTTAGTTTAGTTGCTAGCTAACTAGCCGGAGCATTTGCTGGCGAGCGTGCACATCAGCGTCCGGGGACAGAAAAGCAGCCCCTTCGAACAGGTCATCTTGTGACCTTTCATCTGACCCTGGGCGGTCTTGTAGCAAACGAAATAGCTGCTGATAGACGTCTGGTCGGGTATCTTATCGCCCTCCCTGCAGTAATATTTGCGCTTCTTCACCGATCCACTGCTATGGTTGTTAATGTTGCTATTGCTATTGATATTGGTATTGCTGTTGCTAATGGACGGCAGTGTAAGAATGACAGGCGTAGGGCGTGGCGTGGTAGTTAGCTCAGGTAAGCTGACCATGTAGGAGTCCAGCAAACTGTGCTCCATGCTGGACGAGCCAGCAGGTCCACTCGGTTCTGGCATGCTGCCATATTGTTGCAGAAGATTAGCAATACTCTGACTGTTGAGCGCGGCCTCCTGTCGTCGTTTGGCTTCGGTCAGCATCTTAAGCGCCTCGATCTGCAGTCGTTTGTTCTCCTCAATCGAATAGCCATTGAGCACCTGTACAGTGCCGCACTGGGCATAAGTTGCTGCATCGCATATGCGTGTCTGCTTATTAAAGCCTGTGTAGGGTGGGCAGGAGTAGGACAAGACTTTGCCATCCTTCTTACTACACACAAAGTAGCGAGTGCAGTCCGTCTGATTGGGTTGACGTACGCCGGTCTGACATGTGATTACCTCCACTTTGCCCAGGTTGGACAATCCTGACGGTGATTGGGTCATCAATGGCAATATCGATTTCTGAAATACATCCAGACTGATGAAATTGCCATTAAAGTTCACGAGCTGACTCAATGCAGATGGATATTTGGTCTTCCCAGGCATAACCTGAATGCTATTAGCAGAGCTCATTGGAGATGGGTACATACTGTTGCCCAATGGTTCGTTATATGCACTACTCATACCTGCTGGCAGATTGGGCATGTAGGATGGATTGTAGTCAGGTCGATGCTGTTCGTTCATCGCATAGTTCTGATCCACATATGAGCCATGTGCTAATTGATTGCTCATGCCCAATAGATCCATTGAGTCGCCACTGCTGTAGGTCAGTACATGGGGCCGGTTCTGTCGATTGTTGTTGTTGTTGTTGCTCTTGTGCAGGTGGTTGTTATTCGCATTGCTGTTGACATAGTTTACGTTACTCACTTCATCAGCGTCGACTTCCATGCTTTCGATTTTTTGGGAATTAGGTCGAATTTTCACTTGATCTGGATCAAGATGTGTCGGAAATAGATTGTGACTGTCCATGGGGCGAGGTAGATTTAAGCCGATGGACATAGACGTAGGATAGCTTTCCGCATTGAACACACGATGCGCATTATTCTCATTGAGATGCGGACTAGGCGTATAGTAGGAGGACACGGTAGATGCCGACGGCTGCTGCTCGAAGGGACGCGGCGTTGTCTGTACAAATTCGCTGGCATACGGAGCCGCATATTGACCGGTATATTGGCTGCTCATTGTCGTCACGGACATCCCAGAGATGGAGTTGGAGCTGGAATCGGGTCGTGGTGTTGTCATTATAGCCATAAATTTGTTAAGATAGTTGTTGCCGTTGTTTATGTTCTCCATTTGTTGATTTTTGTTGTTATTGCTTGGATAGACACCCAAGCTGTTTCCATAGGTATCAAGTACTTCCTTTTCGCCAGAGCTTGTGCTAGCCAGATGAACAGGAATAACGTTATTGTGAATGATCGTGGTGCTGGGCTGCGACTGCTTTTTGTTATATCCGCTCGGTTTCTTGTGATTCGCATAATGCGACCTTGGCGGCGAATGAGACTCATAGTCCTGCATCGAGAAGTACTGCTGGAATGGATTATTATGGTTTGTCAGTATGATAGGCTGTAAAATTGGCTGCGCATAAAAAGCTCCATTATAGGCTGGATTCTGAATCACTTTGGGCATATTCTGAGCAGAAATCATCTGCTTCGACAGTTCCAGCACCGTTTTTAATGTTTCCTCCGAAACCTTGGGTTCATGATCGCTCATGTACTCATGACTCTGAGTTTGAGCATACTTCTGACTGTGCTCGTCGCTGGAGCCGTATTGAGGGAGTGTAAATGTAACCGAACCCTCTGGACGATTGACCACAATTTGAGAGTTCGCATAGCCCTGACCGTACGAGGAAAAAGGCTGGGCATTAGATAGCATCAGCTTGGTTTCTGGCTGCATGCGATGCTTCGTTAAATGCTCTTGTAAACGTGTCTTATTCACCGTTGGCTCCGGCAGTGGAATAGTTGGACCAGCTATGGTGTTGACGGAAACCGCCATTGGCTTTGTTGGTGTCGTTGGTGTCGTAAGTGTCGTAGGTGTCGTAGGTGTCGCAGTTTCTGTGTGTGTTCCTCCCAAAGGATTAAACATGTCGTAACGGTTTTTTAAATCAAAATGGGCCAAAAATGCATTCAACTGATCTGGGCGCATTTCCATTTGGGGCTTGTCTGTCTTTTGATAGGTTTGCTGCAGTCCATCAATCAGCTGCGACAGACGCTGTAAATGCGCCGTAAGAGTGGGATCAATTGAAGAGCTTGGCTGTTTATTTAATGGCATTGGCTCCGTGTCCACAACTGATGTTGAGTGACTAATATTGACGGCTCCCTCTCGATTTTCTAGCTGCACTTGGTTATCCAGGTCGACAAGTTCGCCATCGCCACTAGAATCGAATTGGTTGCTGGCGGAGCTTTCATACTCACTGCTTTCATGTGAAGGCTTGAAAGATTGATCGTTTTGCTCCTCGCTGCTTAAGGAGGCATCCAGCACAATCTCCACGTTGTCGTCGTGTAATTGTGGCGACTCCTTGAGTAAAACACCCGATTCATCATCGCTGTTCACAATAATAACGTCGGCTTCTTTGCCTCCCAAGCCTGTCTGCTTGTTAGTTGCATTATTCACTTCGCTAGGGGTTAGGCACTCCCAATCCTCGGCGGGCAACACACAACTTCCCACACTATGTTCATAGACGAGTCCCTCTTTACACTTGATGGGTATCCAGACGTGAGAGTTCGACGGCAAGTCACGGCATTTGTAAAAGGCATCGCATCGTGTCTTATGGCGACGGCTCTTTTCAGGGCATGGTTTACCTTGGAACACATACAGGAAGAAAAATAAGAAAAGGACACAAATGTTAAGTACACCTTTGAATTCATGAATTGAGTGCAAAGAGTCAAGTTTATTTTATGAGCCAAAAAATCAACATCACTTCAAAAGCTCAATTAAAATTGTCTCTAATATATTAACCACACATTGGAATTAAAAAAAAAAATCTTCGCTACCAGTTTTAAATATTTTTTTTTTAATTTTTTTTTAAATATTTTAACTTTCTTCACAAATCACTTATGGCTCGTTTAAGCCTTGTAGTACCTTCCGAAAAGTAAAATATACTTGTTAAAAGGCAAAAATATATTAGAAGTCCATGCATATTGTTGTTAAACTTTGCGTATGAATGTCCTCCAATTTGTTTCTTTTTTTAAAGATGACCAAATGTCCAACTCGGCAACTATGCTTCCGCTATAGACAAAGTGCGCGATACGAATGGCTGACTTCCACGATTCGTGCAATGTTAAATTTTAATAATTTTCTCTTTGCGCTGGCAAGCCAAAGCTAGCGCTCAGACACCGCGGCTCGGAGAAATGTAAGTTAAAGTGAGACTCGAATATAGAGCAAAGCGTGATACAAGCTCAACGTAAATTTGTTTACACTTCATCATGAATATAAAGCGACGAACAAACAAAATAGAAGGTATTAATTGTTTGTATTAATAAATTTGGCTGTGGTCTCAAATACCATCAAGAGCAGACTAAGTAAAAGTAAATTCACTTTTATTATGTATTGACATATATTTATATTTATATTTTCTAAAATATAAGTTCTACTACAAACATAAGCCATGCTTAACCTCTCTTCTCAATGTTGAAAAAATGTATTTGTTCGTAGTCTTTTTTTTTTAATTTGGAATATATGTATGTACATATTTAATACATAAACTAAATTATGTTTGAATCAGATAGATATACAGAGTATCCAAATACTGTCCAAAATATTGTGTAAGTTCGCAAAGTATTTTATCTCAAATTGCATATTTATTTTGAACGATTCCAAAAACAAGTTAACAAACTAAATCGAACAATATTCATATACTATTTAAAAAAGGTTTACCGACTCGTGGAAAGAATTTGATTGAAATAAAGCTCATATTTGCATAGTTGAATTAAGTAAAAGATCACGAATATAATACCGAATGTATATATAATTAGTACACAAATAATCAGCATATTAATTTTAAGTAGCAATAACAACTAACGATTTAATTCATATTATCTACCAAATATTTTTTCATTTTTAACGGTTAAATACAAAGCAAAATGTTGTACCAACAATCAAAAAATGCATTATATTATACGCGTTTATCGATTGTTGATACAACATTTTGCTCCACATTTGGTATGTTATCTTGTTAGTATTAAATATAACTAGTTTTTTTTTTATATGAGGGTTGACAAAGATATAATATTGTATTATATGCAGTGGCCGTATAACTTGGCAATGAATTTTTATAAACCACAAAAAATAAATTTCCACAAATCGAACTTAATAGCAAATACTAGTCATTTAGTGGCTCAAAGCTAAAAGTACTAAATATGACAGCTGTCAGAATTAATATTAGGAAATGCACTAAAAAATGCCTACTTTTATTGTTCAGTTTGCTTTGTGTAGTTTATAGCTATTAAAATACTATATATTTGGTGAGAAATGACTGATGCCAAAATATATGTGTATGACTTTCCTCTGTTCATTTAGTTTCCTATTTGGCATATTTACTATTTTCTTAAGACAATAATTTCACTGCACTTGAAGAGGCGAACATTTTTTTTATTTCATCCTCCCAACGAAAATATACTGCTCGTTATATTGGTATTTCGGTATATTTATTTTGGTATTTTGATATTTGTTTGTCTCCCAAAGCTGGTAGCACTAAATCGAAACGAAAACTAAATTTTTTTGCCAATGCATTGATTCTGCAATTTAAGTAACACCAACAATAAAATACAAAATGTTAAGCTGTATTATATTAGCAAGTGCAACGCACCTTATATAAATTATTTCTAATAACTCGCGCATTATTGTTCGTTCTTTGTAAAACCGTATAAAATATACAATTTGGCTGATAGTACATAAATTGTAGGAAAACAAGATCAGGAGGTAAGCGAAATATTTGTACTTAAGAGTTATAGGACTAGCTGAAGCACAAAACAGGGAAAAGCACCTGTGTGCATTAAAGTGTGCGTCGTATTTTTCGTTAGTTTTCCAAGAAAACTGGCCTCTACGGAAGAATTAAGTGTCCGCGTCGCCGCGACCTTTGCCTCATTTACAAACAAACAGTGGCACACATACCCATACGTATATGCACACATACACATACAAACACATACACACACACACAGCTGTAAATGGTTTACATAGAATTCATGTGCATTACATGAGTAAGCGTGCATTAGTGCTGGTGTAATGGTTCGTTGTGTGCGGGTGTATAATAGATAAACCAATATGTTTGCTTGTGAGCACTTACGCTTCAGGTGTGTCAATGCATACCCCATAGTAATCTCAGCCCCCAGCTCACCTTTGTGTATGTATGTCCAAATATGAAATGCATTCTTAGTTATTTATTTCGCATACACCTTTAATGTCTAAACATGTATGGGTAAATATAAATACATATGTATGTGTGCATATATTCACAATATCACCGCTTCTGCATATGGTTCACGCAGCTGTTGTCTCGCTTCGTTGATTACATAGCTATTTAAGTTTCCTTTCGCCCATAATCTTGGCTTGCCCTCATCATATCAGTATATGTATATACAAACACACACACATTTATAAAAAAAACACCAAACACACACACATGCAATAACAAGTGCATACATACATACACGATAACAACAGCAACAAAGTACTCTTTATTTCAGTTTTTCTATTTACTGATTATTAATAATGTTCAATTGTTTTTGCACTCCATTGCAAATAAAAAAATATGTAATTTAATGCTTGTGCATTTAATTGAGCTGCAATTATATAGTTTATTTATTTCTTAGTTGATATTTTAAATAATTGCCAAATAATAAGTGACCACATTATATAGAATAATGGCAGTAATAATAAAAAAGCGTGCTTTACTAAATGATTCTACGTTAATCGAACAAACATATGTACATAAATAGATATATATATTTATATTCTTTTTTTATATAGTATATGTTATATTACCTGCGTACTTTTTGCTTGTGACTCATTGGGGCGATTATACAACCCATTCAGACAAGTGGCAAGTGGTGGTAGTTGTGCTCAGAAAGTGCGTGATATCAAAATTATTCTCAAAACTCCCATATGTACACCTAATGTTTTAGGTAAATGTAGTCTGCTGGCCGGTAAAATGTACAATAGATAATATGAGTAATACAGCATATATATATATATATATACCACGCAAATTGAATTTCAATATCGAGTTTCTCTAAATGTCAACAACGATTTCTGATTTCTGATTTCTGTATTAATACATAGTTCTAATCAGTAAAAGTAGCCGAGTACATACAGTCATATCCTTCTTTGATTCTATGCCAAGCAATCTACCCGTCTTAGAGTCATTCTTTTTGTAGTTTGCACTAATTGATTCAAACGAAAAGTTTTTGCATGATAAAGTTTATTATTTTTTTTTACAACGTATCGTTCTCCAAATTGTTCTAAAGTCATAAAGTTAGAGCAAAATCTTATCAATTTTCTAATACAAAGCCATAAGTCCATAAGATATTTTCAAAAACGGAACCTTGAATAAGAAACTTATTGTTTTAGAATATTATTATATTATAAAACGCCGCATTAACGAGTTTCAATAGCTCGCAATAAATTAATAGGAACTGTCTATAGGATATGGCGTCTGTTAAGCAATATATCGAGCATAGGGTTGTGTTAGTCATTTTTAAAGAGCTTTTACAGAGGAAAGTTAATCTAGTTGTTTGCTTTTTAATTGTAAATAATAAATTCTCTGAAAATAATATAATCAATTATATCCACGTAATTTAATGCTGCAAGTATTTTTATATACAACTTGTTTGATTCAAGAAGTAATTGTACCTTGCACTGAAACTGGATGTATTTTTGTTTTTTTACTGTCAAATAATGGCTGGCAATCTTATCAAATTTTGCGGTCACAATCTGTTTTGTCAATAAATGTTGTTGAACATTATCAATTTGTTGCTGATTTCTTTACAGCCCCAACGGCGTGGAGCAGCTGGGCAGGATTAATAGGCGTGAAGATTAGCGAGCAGCTAGGAGCAGCATTTAAATGGCTGATGGAAATGGTCAGGCAGCAGGTGCAGCTTCTCGTGCTGGCAACGACAGTCTCGACGCTTCACAAACTGTAAATAACATCGCCGCCAGTAATCCAAACCTACCAGGAACATCTGCTGCCACAGCAGTAGCTGTGGTTGGCGCGAGTGGGACAGCGAATGGAAGCGGAGGTAGCAACGGTAATGGCAGCAGTAATCAAGGATATTATCAACTAAGTGTGACAAGTGAGTATTCAAAAATTAAAGAGAATTTCGAAATCTAAAAAATTGATGTGTCTTTTGGTTTGATTTCACAGTTGAGGAGGCCTCACTGCGCAATAATGGTTTCCTTAAACCGAATCCCTATGCGGAGCTGTTGATAGACAGCAAGAGCAAACGTAAGACAGATTTAGTAAAGAACAGCTATCTGCCAAAATGGAACGAGGAGTTTACAGTGCTAGTGAGTAACTTGCGAAATATGTTTGAGCCCAAAACTAATCCGTATTTTTGTTGTGAAATTTGCTCAGATAACGCCCAATTCAACGCTGCACTTCAAGGTGCTGGACCATTCGAGCTTTCGCAAGGATGCTATGCTGGGCGAGCGTGTCATTCAATTGGCTCACATATTGCACCATTATAGCGGGCGCTGCGAGTACCTCGAGCTGACAATAGATCTGTTTATCACCTCTAAGTCGGACAATCGACAAACTAAAAGTGGCGAACTGGTGGCCATTCTTAATGGTCTTAAACTAGATATGAGCAAGGTGGGCCAGTTGCAACAAAATGGTACTGCCGTCCAGGCAGTTAATCCTGTGGTGAGCGATGCTGCAGCAGCGGGACGCAGCTGTATGATTTATGGAGGTGTACGCGCTCGCATGCGTCTTCGCTCCAGCAATGCGGAGCCGCCGGCGGCTACCCGCTCGCCATTATCCAATGGGATACCCCTGGAACAACGACGCTCAGCTGCACCTCCAGTTTGGGAGCAACAGCAGCAGCAACAACAGCAGGTTGCACAACCCCAGCAGCCGTTGCGAATGGGTAATGGCACCCCAGCAGCAGCTGTGCCACAAACAGCGCCGTACCCACAGCAGCCACCGGCACCTGTCCAGGTGCAGCAACGTCCAGTTACGCAGGCTCCACTTTACGTAAACGGTTCTATGGAAAATGGAGCGCAGACAAACTACATGTTGGGTGGTGCGCCAGACCAAGCCGTTTGTGGCGCCGGATTACCTGTGAGCAATGGCGCAGATACGCAACTGCAAACACAACCGGCGGAAGATGAGCTATTACCTGCCGGCTGGGAAATACGATTGGATCAGTACGGACGGCGCTATTACGTAGATCACAATACACGCTCCACGTACTGGGAAAAGCCGACGCCGCTGCCGCCCGGTTGGGAAATACGGAAGGATGTACGCGGGCGCGTTTACTATGTGGACCACAATACGCGGAAGACTACATGGCAACGGCCAAACAGCGAGCGCCTAATGCACTTCCAGCACTGGCAAGGACAGCGCGCTCATGTGGTGGCGCAGGGTAATCAGCGGTTCCTCTATTCTCAACAGCAGCAACAACCGACGGCTGTGACGGCGCAGGTTACGCAAGATGACGAAGACGCGTTGGGTCCGCTCCCCGATGGCTGGGAGAAAAAGGTGCAATCTGACAATAGAGTCTACTTTGTGAATCACAAGAACCGCACTACCCAATGGGAGGATCCACGTACCCAGGGACAGGAAGTCAGCCTAATAAATGAGGGTCCACTGCCACCAGGTTGGGAAATACGCTACACGGCGGCTGGCGAACGCTTTTTTGTTGATCACAATACGCGGCGGACGACTTTCGAGGATCCCCGCCCTGGTGCGCCGAAGGGTGCTAAAGGCGTATATGGTGTTCCGCGCGCTTACGAACGCAGCTTCCGCTGGAAGCTGTCCCAGTTCCGCTATTTGTGCCAGAGCAATGCCTTGCCCTCGCATATCAAAATCACCGTCACACGGCAAACGCTGTTCGAAGACTCATATCATCAGATTATGCGGTTACCCGCCTATGAGCTACGTCGCCGTCTGTACATAATCTTTCGTGGTGAGGAGGGCCTCGACTATGGCGGTGTATCACGCGAGTGGTTCTTTCTGCTGTCGCACGAGGTGCTGAATCCCATGTACTGTTTGTTTGAGTACGCAAACAAGAATAACTATAGCCTTCAAATTAATCCCGCATCCTATGTGAATCCGGACCACTTGCAGTACTTTAAGTTCATTGGGCGGTTCATTGCCATGGCATTATATCATGGCCGATTTATCTACAGTGGCTTCACGATGCCTTTCTACAAACGAATGCTGAATAAAAAGCTGACCATCAAGGACATTGAAACCATTGATCCCGAGTTCTATAACTCGCTCATTTGGGTACGAGACAATAATATTGACGAATGTGGTCTTGAGCTGTGGTTCAGCGTGGACTTTGAAGTTCTCGGTCAGATAATTCACCACGAGCTAAAAGAAAATGGCGAGAAGGAGCGCGTCACAGAGGAGAATAAGGAAGAGTACATAACACTAATGACCGAGTGGCGTATGACCCGGTAATTATTTGATCCAATCAAGAGTTTCTTAGCATTTTGCTTACTTTATTATGTCCATTCAATTTTGTTTAGTGGTATTGAGCAGCAGACCAAGACGTTCCTTGAGGGCTTTAACGAAGTTGTGCCTCTCGAGTGGCTGAAATACTTTGATGAACGTGAACTGGAACTTATACTATGCGGTATGCAGGACGTAGATGTTGAAGACTGGCAACGCAACACTATATACAGACATTATAATAGGAATTCCAAGCAAGTGGTCTGGTTTTGGCAGGTAAGATTACTCAACTTGTCAATTTTCCTTTTCAATTTCGGAATAATTATTGTTGTTCTTCCTTCAAGTTTGTACGTGAAACGGACAATGAGAAGCGCGCCCGTCTATTGCAGTTTGTAACGGGCACATGTCGCGTTCCAGTCGGGGGCTTCGCGGAACTGATGGGCTCGAATGGGCCGCAGCGGTTCTGCATTGAAAAAGTGGGTAAAGAGACCTGGCTACCACGCTCACATACCTGCTTCAATCGCCTGGATTTGCCGCCTTATAAAAGTTACGATCAGCTGGTGGAAAAATTGACCTTTGCCATTGAGGAGACTGAGGGCTTCTGCCAGGAATGAGTGGTAGTCGATTTGTGGTCAGTTTGTTGATTAATGTTTAATTCTAATTGAGCGTCCCGTTGTCGTCCGCTATGTTGATAGTTACTGTTATTATTAAATACCTATTTGCATATACGTATGTATAACTATATTGTAGACACTACGTTCAGATTTTCCTTTTGTGAAATGCATCCTATTCAGCGTATTTTGCATAGTTATTCGGCTCAATCTTTGCACTCCATGTTAAGTTTTGGCCATATGCTCTATTCATTATTAATAAAACACATCCATACACATACCGATACGGATATCCCAAAAAAGAACGATTATTGCAAAGAGTTTTTAAAGAAGCGAAATTTTTAACTTGTTAGTCACTCAAACGGTCCACAAATAAAAAAAAGAACATATAAATAGCAAGTTCAGTAATTAACACGGCATGTGATGTTTTATGTTCTTTTATAGTTTTATATAAAGTTGTAAATAATTTTAAATGCTGTTGTCATAAATGAAACAAGTATTTATTTGGCCATCAGTTTAATATTATGAAGTGCTGAAAGTTTTTAACTGTAAAGCAATTATTTATCACATACCAGCACAGCAAAACACAAGAGTTAAGAGAACAAAATATCATGAGTACTCTTAGCATAGAAAAAAGAAAACAATGTTATATTTCAAATATCGTAACGACAAACTTAAATCTAAATCCATAAAATAGCAATAATTGTTGTTACCAAAATTAGATCAAAAATCGAGCTGTAAACTTGGATGTCTTAAAACTGAAGGCGATTTGAAATAAGAACTACGAAAGATGCACATTCAAATGTTGATGCGCTGCTTTGAGGGCGAAAGTTATGTGAGAAAGGCGTATAAAGTTTATAAATTATATGATTATATATGAAAACATTATATATAATATATTAAATTAGTTTAATGCAACGTGTACTGTATTATATAAAATAAATGCAAAATTATTTAGTGATATGCGAATCAACAACAAATCTAATTTACGATATAAAATTTAAAATTTGTTTTAAATTGGGGCGTATGTCCAATCGGTAAATCGTACGCAACAATCTGTGTAATCCTAGTTCACGATCTAAATGGGTGGACCATATAATATATCTATGTATATGAAAAAGAGTTCAGCACTGCTCCTTTATCAAAAATTGAAAATGTATTTGAAACAAAGGATGGAATATATTTTCCCGATATTAAACGTCCTCCAGTTGACATCGGTACATCATTTTATGTCGACCTGTAGCATCTGCCTATTGAAGCAGGTAGAATAACAGCTATTTTTCTGATACTGGTCTACACGAAATTTATATTTAAATTTAAAGTTTTAGATCCAATTGCTTACACTGACCGTAATATAGTAATTTCCGATTTTCCATACTCCACTGGGCATGAATATATTATATTTTGAGATCTGTAGAGGGTCTCAACAGTAGTCCAATAGTTATTTCACAGTTTTCTCGTTTTGGAACTACCTGTTTAGCATGTGAAAGACCTAGTCTTTCCTCATCTGTCATGGCCTCAAAGGTCACGGTTATTTTGATAAAAATATAGTTATTTCCAAGTTACAACTCCGTTAATGAACGTACCTCAGTGCAATAAGTACTTGTTTTAACCCAAACGATTCCAACCAATTATGTTTTTTACTTATAGCTCCAGAGCCAGTAATTAAAGATTACCTTACAGTACTTCAATATTTATTAACAAAAAACTTATAATTTAAAAAATGTATTTCATTCTTAGGTAATAAGTATATGTGCATTTTTTTTGTTTTTAAAATTTCGTAGTAAGTTCAAACTTTTGTCTAATTTTAATAATTAATATGCTTTCCGTTTGCCTCTAAGACTTGTGTAAGGCGATTTGGCATGGAATCCGCAAGATTTTGGAGAGTTTCATTGCTTATTAATTCCCATTCTGCAAGCAAAGCGTCCTTAAAGTCCTTGACTGAGTCGAACTGCCTAGACACCTTTATAAATCCTTTACAAATCCTGGCTGAGAGGATACCTCAGAGGTCCTCAATTGGGTTCAAGTCAGGACTGATCAAGTCACTGAGAAAAATAAGCCTTTGTGGCCTTTAAAGTGTGGATTGGAGCGTTGTCCTGTTGAAAAATCGATCTATCTTCGTAAAGGTCCCCTGAAAAATCTTTTAATTCACTATCTACCAATTGAATATAGATTTCTGAGTTTTTTCTCGCTGGAATAAAACATAAGCGAGACTTTCCAGCATACCCGAAAGACTCCCAAATCATCAGTGATCCACCGCTATGATTCCTCTTATGGCGAGTTTCTCTAGGTTGTCTTAAGTCACGCCAATACTTATGACAGCCATCAGGACTATCTAGATTAAACTTTTTTCAACCGAAAAAATAATATTTCGGAGTTACCCGGTACAAAATTTGTATTTTTCAGCAAATGCCAAACGAGCCTTGGTTTTCAGTTAGAGTTTTATGGACCCGTCTTCTACCGTTATTGAGCTCTAAATGACGTTTAATACAGATACAATAAATTTGATTATTTGCAGCGAGGCGCTTAATTCCACGTTTGCACCTGACGTCGATGTTGCTCGTCCTGCCACTGCGATTGTTCTGACCATTGGAATTTGGATTTTTTAAGAAATTAGCAATTGTATTTCTGTGTCGAGACACTCTAGAAGCTATTTCTGTCAAAGTAGCCCTGCCTTAGTTCAATCATTGGATTCGTCCGCGTACCTCATCTGATAAATGCATTCCACGCGGCATTCTTCGGAAAAATATTAGATTTTTAATGTGATTTCTGCAACAACTTCTTAATTCACTCAAGACTATTTATTTTTTATTTTTCCTTATCAATAAACATTCAATTTGTTTCATGCCCACCAATAAATGGACACTAATTGGTTTTTGCACATATACTTATTTCCTAAGAAAATCAAATCGCACTGATCAAATGTGTGATAACGGTACTAAAAATGATGAGCAAAGATGAATTTTGCAAAAGCATTTTAAAAATGGATATCAACAACAGACTTTTGCATACCCAGAATATATATTCCATTACTATTGAGGAAGAGAGAAACGAAAACATTTTTGCACATATACTTATTGCACTGAGGTATTAACTAGGGTGACCATACGTCCTGGAATTCCGGGACATGTCCCGCTTTTGTCAAGATAAGTGAAGAATTTTTTTGAGGAAAGCAGCGCAGATAATCAGTTTTTTTGCAACAAAGTCGTCGATCGTCCCGGAATGGCCTGAGGCCGATCTGGTCACCCTAGTATTAACGCATAAGCATATCCTACATTTGAAGACTCTTGTCCCGATAGCAATAGACGTAGAAGTAGTAGCGATATAAGCGCAATGGTTTTAGTTCATTCGGAAAGACGGCCAATACACAAAACCAATATACCCCTTTTTACTACGTGATCGAGTATAAAAAGAGGCCCACGAAAATGTTATTGTTGGTTGTAGCCATTCATTCAAGAAGAGGATAATATCGTATTAAAAAAAATAAATAAATAAAATTAAGCACTCATTTTAAAGTAATAATATAAATTGCACTGAGGTATTAACGCATAAGTATATCCCACATTTAAAGACTCTTGTCCCGATAGCAATAGACGTAGAAGTAGTAGCGATATAAACGCAATGGTTTTAGTTCATTCGGAAAGACGGCCAATGCACAAAACCAATATACCCCTTTTTACTTCGTGATCGAGTATAAAAAGATGCCCACGAAAATGTTATTGTTGGTTGTAGCCATTCATTCAAGATGAGGAGTAATATCGTATTAAAAAAAAAAATAAATAAATAAAATCAAGCACTCATTTTAAAGTAATAATACAAATTGAATAGCTGAATTGTCAAAATAATACAAGTTTTTTATCGCAATAAAAAGAACATATTTATTTAATCTGAAGGCCTTATATACAATTCGGTCCTCTGGCCAATTTCCCTCTACGACCTTCGTTGTGTGAAATATTATCGATAATATTCGAATGTAATCGAATGCATATTTCGAAAGGTGGTAACGCTGGTTGGCCTGCGCGTCAAATTAAAAAATTTGACACAAATTGATCAACACATAATAATGGATTGCAAGCGTTCCCAACTGTCAGCTGACGAGCCAGTGAGTAGCCCCAGTAAACATTTTGGGTACGTTTATATATTATACGTCGATGAATAGTATTGCATGATCGATGTAAAGATGTTTCACAGAACCGCGCCGGATAAAGGAGCTCTTAAAATCGCCGCTGCATTTCAAGGAAGTCGCAAACTGCGGGGGCACATCCAAATCGCCTAATCTTGTGGGATCCATATCAAGAGGCATTTGTATGCTACCACGATTTACAAAGGAGTTAAAACAGTCTCCGCTGCATCTTGAGTCGAAGCACCCGCATCCAAAGTCTGCGTCGAAATCCACGAATTTTCTTAGTCCTTACTCGCATCCGAAGGAATGTGGCCGTACACCTGGACGTAAGCTAGATTTTAACAAGAACATTTTGGTACAAACTGAGAATCGTATAGTGACTTATCTAAGGAGCTTAACGGATTTTCAAACGATCCTAAACCCAGGTCTTCAAAAACTGAACCTAAACGACTTCATGCGAATTCTGAGTCATTTGTTGACATTTGCAGGCATTCAGCTAAAACCATGCGACAAAGACAATCAAATTGAGCAGACGATTCTAGCAATGCGTCAGCTGAAATATCCATATAAAGTAAACAAATCTTGGATCTTGGTGCCCAGTGCATCGATCCAAAATGTGCTATTGCTGTTTGATTTTCTCTTGGACTTTGCGCCACAAGCAAATGAATCCCTCGATTTGAATGAAGAGCAACTGATAAACTTTCATAAAAAAGAACTATCTGATGAATCAAGCATTCGGCTAAAGCAGGAACTCATGGATATAGACCGTCAGCTATTAGAACAAGCCCAAGCAGATGATAAAATTGTGCAACAGTTACACCACAATTTGGGGCTGGAAGCCGAAATGCTGGATCAGCTAAATGGAGCCAAAGATCAGTTGCATGCGCTGCTTCAGCAAACTGCACAACATGAACAGAATATGGGGCGGCTGTGCCTTGAAATATGGCGCAGCAAGAAACAGCGAAAAGAATTTAAAAATCGATTGAGCCAAGAGCTTAGCAGTTACCAAGCTTATAACCATATATTGGAAGAAGCTAACAATCAACTGCGACAGCATTGCATTAAACTTCAGGAGCTTGTTGAGCGAACGCGAGAAGATCTTCAAAATAACATTGAAAATCTCAATCTACATATGCGCTAATTATATAATCTTTTTGGAAATCATAGTCTTAGCTGGTTGGAATCGCCCTTGGCACCGACTTTGTCTCAAATTCAAAACACTCAACTTAAACTCAAACAGCTACGACAGCAAATTGAATTTCCCAAGCAAATTCCAGCACGAGACAACACAAGCTCGCCATTAACAGATATTTATTAATAGGAACGTAAGCATATAGAATATTCGTCAAAAATTGTTATTTTATTCATATTTTTTGTAATTAAATACATCAAAACTAAGCCGATCCACCCAAGTTCGTGTCGTTGCTCGTCTTGATAACCGAATCTGTTGAAGAAGTTACTTGTGCATTAATTGCGATACTGTAAAAATATAATCCTTCAATCTCTGAACTGCTGCTTTTGCATACGTACATTCATTACATTCATGCATTTTCTAGAGCATTGAGAGCAAGTTGCCAACTAATGAGAGATCGAACGTCTCAGTGATAAGGGAAGTTGTTTTAAGACTGCCCGACACATATCCACTATGTGGAATGCTTTGTACTAGAAGTGCCATAGGTGTTGCATGATAGTTCGGTTAAGAGAGTAAACCCTTAAACGCGGTAGGCTGTTTGCGGTCGCGAGGTGCTGCCTGATCGCCTATCGTGTCATCAGCATCAGCATCAGTAAATTATATTTGCACTAAACATGTGAGAGTTTCAGCTTCGTGGCTGGCTGTGTTGACCATGTTTACAGCGTGCTTGTGACCGTGTTTGTTCGCTTGGCTGGTAGCAGTTGTATTTGTAAGTTTGGTTGGCTGGTTTGTGCGCTTTTCCGCTGATTTATGCAAACTGTGGCATTTTCAATTGCGTTTTCACTCGTCCTGCAGGACCTGCTGCTGCTGCTGCAGTTTGTTGCCTTCGTCTGTGTTGGTCTTGTTTGGGCAAATGTTGCTTCGAAATGTGCAACACATTGCCACGTTTATTGTTGTTGTTGTCGTCGTTGTTCGTGTTCTTCTTCTGTTGTTAGCTCATGCGGCTTGACTCTTTTTAGGTAGGTGAACTCTTGGCAGGAGAACGGACAGCAGAGAACAGGGCAAACATCTGTAGTTGCCCTGCTCGAATCGCTAACTGCATTTTATTGTCGCACATGTGTTCGTCTGTTTATGCTTATGTGTTGGATTAATGGACATACGTACGTACCCACGTCTCGTTATATACATTTACCACCAGGCGGTAACTTACACGTGGGTTGTTTTACTAGTTTTTTGAGCCAAGCCGCCGGACGGCAGCAGTTGGATCCCTATACTTTTCACCAAAATAATAACAATGGTCTTAAGATTTCTTCGAAGGTGTTTAACCACTTCAAGCAACAACAATTCTTCATCGAACTGCCTGTTTATAGAAACAAATCAATATATTATGAAATGTAAAACTTGTACCAAGTTAAGCACAGATTTTAGATAAAGGAGACAATCTGGAATTTGGCTAGGGCTTTCCCTTACTTTTATTAAACAAAAGCTAACAACTAAAACTAAATAAATGAACTCTCCAGATAATTGTGAGCAATGACCTTATTTCAAACCTTCGTTCTGCGGTATCATGGCTCCCATTAACGCTGCTTCGAATTGTGGCGTAAAACAGACGCCCCTTCGGGCACAAATGTTTCTTGATAATGCGATATGTGGATTCAGCTCTAAAATATTTTTGGTGGTGTCTCACCCAAAACAGCATCTGATTGTTGTAGTCTATATATTAGTGTATGACACTTTGACAGTGGATAGCTTTCAGGAAAGGTAAGAATTGCGCTTAAGCAAACCAAAGGTAGAGGCATCAATTAAATGTCTCCGGTTTATAGTTTGTTAGCCAACAAAAGAGCTCTCAATAACAGCTATTAACAATAATTAGCGAAAGAGGCAAGCCAATACTTAAATAAGGAGGCGTGTTGCTGGTAAAATAAGTACAAACTTTTACCAAAGTCTAAACGAAACTTGCCTAAACAATTAACTCTGAGCGTATAAAAGAAAAAACTAGTTGACATTTGGGTCTTTCGGTAAGACACTCGCTTCACGTAATCGCGCCTATTCAAGTATTATAGCTAGTGATAATATATATTCTAGAGAATAATGATTAACAGCAACGAACCAGCCATTGGAGACAGTTTCTATAAGATACCACGTTTATCTGGGCAAATTGTGGGAATTTGGCCTGTGCATAAACGCAGGTGGACCATGAATCTGATCTGCGCATTTAGTTTCTTTGTCATCTTGATTGGTGCTTGTGGCGAGAACCTCTATGGTTTTACTCATTTGGATATGTTGGTAAGAGCATTGGAAGCGTTCTGCCCGGGCAGCACTAAGGCCGTTTGTGTGCTCAAGTTGTGCATATTCATTATGCACCATCGTCAGTGGTTCGAGCTCGTCGAGCGACTGCGTGCTATATTGTACAGCAACCGAAGCTACGAGGCCCAGCAAATGTTAGTTGGTATATCCACAATAGCAAATCGGCTAAGTCTCCTGTTGCTTGGCTCTGGTTCGATAACCAACACTGCCTTTAATCTTCAGCCCTTGATAATGGGCCTTTATCGCTGGGCTCGCGAATTACCGGGTCAAGTGGAGCTGCCCTTTAATATAATGTAAGTAAACATTTTTTTCAATTAAGCATAACCAAAGCAGACAAAAAAGAATCGCGTTAACTTTCATCATCATTATATATACCACCTTCTATTATTATATTGAGCATTTGGCGGCTAAAGATGATGTGCAGCATTCTTAGCTTCTGCCAAGATTTCTGTGTATGAGCTTTAATCTGACAATCATCCGCCGTCTTCGATTTTTGAATTGCTACGTACGTTTTATTTCACTTTTCGGATATTTTCTTGGCAGCAGCTTCATTGATGAATCTTTAACGTGTATTATGTTAAGGAATTTAAATAGATACCATAAATTAGCATAACTCATACCGAAATCTTAGTTATCTTGCCGATTAACTATACTTTTATCACACCCTATATTTATGGGTATGTCATTGCTGCTCTAGCCATTCTCTACTTTTAGTTTTAAGTTTAAGGAAATATGATCCAATGATTAACCATGTTTACTAAATTATTAAATACCTTATTTTTATTGCTTTGGAGATGTGATATAAGAGCACGCACAATTGAACTGTTAGTTAGTATGGTTAGTGGCTCTACCAACAACTAAATGTATTCAATTTTCATCCATATTGAAATCAGTAAAAATATATGTCGTTAGTTTTGTAAACACATATGAGATCAGATTTAATACATACACACAGAAAGTGACCTATAGCTTTCCTTGCTTTGCTGCTCTTTGCGAACTTTAGCCATGTAATTCTGAACAGGTTTTAGCTTGAAAAGGCAGTTGAATAGATAGGGGTTAAAACATAGTTTACCTGTACCGAAAAGCTGTTACCTTCCTGTTATTAACTATATCTGTTTGGAAACTCAGATCACACTTATCGTTTACAATTAAATTAAGTATGTTACTGTACATTAACATTTATAATTACAGACTACCTGAATTTGCGACAAAACCTTCCTTATTTCCACTCTCCTATTTGCTGCTGACAGCTTCTGGTGCCTGCACCGTGTTCACCTTCAGCGCCGTTGATGGATTCTTTCTGTGCAGCTGCATGTACATAAGCGGAGTATTTCGTGTCATACAGCAGGATATTCGTTCCATTTTTATTCCCCTAGATGAGTGTAGGTAAAACATAATGGATCATATTTTCAATCAAAATAATACTTCCAAATATATAGTGGAGATATACACGCCTTCAGAAAACATTAACATACGGGCTCAGCTGGGTGGGATTGTTGAACGTCATAATGCGATCATCGACTTGTGCACAGATCTCACCAAGCAGTTTACCGTTATCGTGATGATGCACTTCCTCTCCGCAGCTTTTGTCCTCTGCTCAACTATTTTGGATATTATGTTGGTAAGCTGCTGACCTTTTTTTATGTACTTGAAGTAGCATTCTCGATATTGCTATGGTATCTTTCACATATTGGGAAGTAAGTTAAAAAAGAACTTTTGTAAAATATGATCGAAGATGGAGTCTAGGCTAACGTAAGTATAAAATTTTGGCCTTGCACTTCAAAACTGTGTCAACCACTTAACTTCAGTATGAAATTGTTATACGTATACTCATTTACTCATTATAAAACTTCGAGAAGCAACAAATTATTAAAACTAATTAATTAAAACGAAAGCCTTTGATATCACCTAATCACAGCTCTTATTTCTCTTTTATTTTATGTGCAACTCGCTGGATCGCCCACTGGCAGAACACGTCATCGTTAAGTGGCTTAACCTACATCTGCTACAGCGTTGCAGCACTGACTCAACTCTTTCTCTATTGCTACGGCAGTAATCATGTCAGCGAAAGTGTAATTTCAATGATTTATAATATTATATGTATATATAAATACATATACATATATATATATATATATATATATACAAATATATATATACATATGGAATGCTTTCTATTAGATCCCTCTTGACACAGCAGCAGTCTTCTGATTTTAATTCTTTATTCATCATAGTTCTCGATCAGTTTTCAGACTCAAGACTCTAAACCAAAAATCCAAATCCAGTTATCAAACCCTCAAAGTCTGAATAGAGTGAAAATGTGTGTAATAGGCAGAAAGAGTCATGGCAGTAGTTTGTACATATATTCTAGATGAAAACAATGACTTAGGACTCAGCCCGCGCTAATGGCTCTTCGCACGGTTCAGGGGATCCCCTAGTCGAACAGTCGACTAGAGCACTCTTACTTGTTTTGTAGATAAACTTTCTTAATAAATCTTCCAGAGCGTGATAATGACATTCATATGTGTATATTTGCCACAGCAGAAGTCTCTAGTAAGAGGAGCGCGTGCTTCTTGTGTGTTAGTTAGACTACACAGTCGGAAGTAAAGCAATATACAAATATCGCTAATCTCTATAAGACTATAACCAACTAAATTTTGAAAAAAAAAAACACACACACAATTTGCACTTGTGGTGATGAGATGAGGGCTGCTGCTCATCCGTATCTCGGCTATATAATATACATATAAACCTATCAATCCTTGTTTCTTATAGAGCTTGACCGTAGCTGAGACACTCTACGACATTGCGTGGTACAAATGCGATGCGAGGACTAGAAAAATGATTGTAATGATGTTGCGACGCTCGCAGCGGGAAAAGACAATTGCGGTGCCGTTTTTTACCCCTTCGCTGCCCGCCTTCAGCTCGGTACGACTCATACATGTTGATAAAAGTATTTTGTATATAAATATATCTATTACAGATACTTAGCACAACCGGCTCATATATAGCGCTGCTGAAAACGTTTATCTGAGTCAATACCGCGTATGGTTGATGTGTGGACGAGAAGAAGACATCACAATTTTGCCCATTTTTCACTTCTTGCACCTCTGCTCCCATGAACTATGAAATGATTTGTAAAATGTCCTTCTTGTTGTCCTCCATCTGTCCGTACTGTCCGTATCTGCAACAGATAGCATTACGCCGCTATTAAGGCAAGACACTTCGAACTGGGGACATATTCTCGTATATACCATTGTCCGATATAGTGTTATGAATTTTGTAGCTGAACCCACAAGAAGCACGGCAATTTGAAAACAGTTTTCGACAACATAAGCGACATTGTATACCAACGCGACGTGTATACCAACGCCAGACTTTATTTTCTACAGTTTAACATGGAGAGTCCCAAAAATTTAACAACTGCTGTCCATAGGTGGAATGTTCGCATGTAAGGTAGCGGGAATATCAGTAAATTCGATATGTCCCATAGTCCCAACACCATGTTTTGCAAGCGACTCACGGCTACCTTCTCCGCAAAGAGAACTAATTTTTTTAGTCATTTAGTCCATATGCTTTTTATGGACAGCGAGCGAGTATTATGCAATCGGCTACGCCCGACTGATGCATTTTCTTTCATTTTTGTTCATTTGCATTAGAGTTATTTATAAAACGACATCTATATTTCAACTACACTGTTAATGACTGCTGTTAATGAAGAATGGCCCAACGTGAATATTATTCTCAATTGGATGAATTTCATCAATATCGCTTCGTTTTTGTCAATCTCATGTATAAATAAAACTTTAATTTGTTTTCATTCGCTTCAAAAAATTGTTTTACTTTTACTGTGAATATTACTTGCATTTCATTCGATGCCTTTCGAGTCTTATCTGGATAGTTTTTCAATGAATCGGAGGATGATGCATTACATACATGTACGTACCCTTATTGTGAACATTAGGTCACCTCACCTTAAATATTACCCAAAGATGAATCTCTTAATACTTAATAAAAACCGAATTACATCGAACACATAAAAATGCGAATATGATGCGCACAAATAGTGTATTGCTATATACACCTCGTGAAAACTAATCGGTTCATCCCGCCTAACTTAAATAATTCAAAAGAGCTTATAATTATTGTGAAATCTGTTGCTTTCGCTTGGCCTGCATCCGCACATATATATGTACAGTATACACAGTTACATATAGATGTATGTCTAGAAACCGGCCAGTTTGAATAACAAAAAAAAAAAAAGTAAATAGCTGTTGGGCCAGTGAACTGCAGTGCCAGCGACCTCACATAGCATACTGCTCAGGATATTTTAGCTGAACTAGCTCAACAAATTTCCTGTGCGCTTTTGTAACACAATAAAACAATAAAACAACAGGAAATAAAAAAAAAAAAATATGAAATTACAAAACAGTATTACCCTCTAGAGACTGGAAGAAAATCCCTTTATACCGCAGTACTAAGGAAAACTGCATTTCCCTTGATTTAATAATAAACAAATTTAAAATTGAAATTAAAGCACGCAAATCGTCACGCTTAATCATATTTATATTGATCATATTTATTTATATTTATATAAAATATAATAATTTTACCCTAATTTCCCATTGTTAATGGGTGCAGGGTATAAAAACGAACAAAAACATTAGAAAACATTTTTCGTGACAACTTATGGATAATTGATATCCGCGTTCCTTTTCTACATATTCCTCTTCTTAAAATGATAGGTTTAAGCCTTAGCGACGCATGTAAGTATATCCTACATCATTTACCGGCATTACAGCATCAGAGAGCGTTTCAAAGGCAATCCAATCCCCACAATTTACTATATGACATTAGTATTACCTATTGCCTCTGCAAAAGAGGTTACAATTTAGCCATTTACTCATTTGTCGGAAATTGGTTGACCGCATTGTAATAAATTATTTGTGGATCTGAAATTATTAAAACAACATGTAGCCTCAATGAGTCTAAATATACAGACACAAATTAAATGAATATAGTGTTTTGTCTATATACTAGTCTAAGGCGAAGTCAAACGAAGATTTCAGCATTTCTGCTTATATTTTGTGGATGAAATTAAATTTACATTATTTTCGGCTTAAATTAATGGTTTGACCCTGCCCACGTTCAATTTAAAGGAAGTATAAATCTTTTGCAAAAAATCAACACTCGGTCACAGAAATTTGCATAATGATATTAATTATATTCAACGCAACAGCCAGCAGCAGATGAAGTCGAGAAGAGTAAAACGCCTCATGCAATTCACAGGCGAGTTGCTCACACGCCCATACGTATGCAGATAATGTCATTAAGAACGTTGTCAGCGCCTAACGAAAAGAAGACAGTGGCTGTTGGCTAGTAGACACTCGCTGTAGGCTAGTGGAAAGTGGCTGCTGGTGGAAAAACCGATTGTTCTTGCAGTTGTTTCATTAACGTTCATTAAAATGCATATTGTGGCAGGGAAACCGTCATCGGAAATGCATTTTGTAAAGAGGTCCAACTCGAAAGTTCGCTTCTGCAATCAACGAGGAATTATCGACCCAGTAGTCGGGAGGGATCGACTAAAAATACCGAGTATCTTCCAGCTTTTATACATTGTAACGTCGTCATTTCTCAATCGTAATTTCTAAATTTAGGGCAGAGATTCGTTTGCTTTTTCACTCGCATGCGAATCTTTATTGTTATTATTAAAACTTCCTACTTTGCTTATAGATCAAATCTGGTTTGTTTAATTGTTGGTTGCCTGAAGTAGTGAAATGCAAATAATATTCAGAAACTCCGGAAAATAAATTTCGAACAATGTTATAATTTTGCAAACAATGTAAAACGAGTAAGGAAGCTCTAGTCGGGAGTGCCCGACTAGGAAATACCCTGAACTCCGTCCGCTCTGCGTTTTTAAGTCTACTCCATAGCTTGTAACTAACATAAGCTTAAACAAATTTTCGAACTTGAACCTTCATAACAACACAACAACACCGCAACTTCACTTCAGAAACTAAAGTAGCAGCTGATAATTCCCAACCCATTTAATCGAAGTTGCGTTTCTTAGAATAGACAAAATGCTCGCATTTGAATGTATAGGAAAACTACGTACGGTTGCCATTGTTTGCCAGGTGCTTTTGCCAATTGGAAAACGTTTTGCTTAACAACTTCTGTGTTACTTTATGGATTTTAATTTTCTTGGAATTTGCTACCGGTATCCAAAACAATGTATAACATAAGTCACAATTTGTTATAATATATACGAAGCTACATACAAAATTTCGAATTTCGATAGTGTTTTTAAGCGATAACATTAAAACGGGAATAGTTATCGATTATTTGAAGCAAACTCGAATTGCGCGTGCTATATAGAGACCTACAACAACAAGTCTCTATCTCTTATAGGTTTTGAGATGCGTTCATACATACGAACAGACGGACGAACAAGGCTGAAGTCGTCGTTCTGATCAGGATTATATATACTTTATGTGGTTTACCAAGGCTCCGTCCACCTGTTACATACATTTTAACAAAAGCATTTTCAATAAATTTACGCAATAAATAAAAGCTAGAGTATAAAGTGGGGTATATAGCTAAACTATCGTCTAAACTGTTGTTACGTGTTGTTTATGATATCGATAAAGCTGCATAACTTATGATATCCTAGGGCGCGTCATTATAGCACCGGTCAGTAGAAAATTTAAATCTATTCTAATAATAGACAATGAGTTTATATTGAATAAGTAAAATGTAGCAGAAATATTCAATAATCCTGACATTTATACTATGCATATTTATCAAACAGCCGTTAATTTCTGACGGAATCAGAATACCAATTAGTCAGACACCCTCTGACGTTGAGAAATAGGAAAAGAATGCTGTGGGTAGAGTAAGCACGGATAGAAATGCGAAGCGGTTTAAAGTGTGATTTGTTGCTTCCTTTCCGGCCACAAAGGACACGAGTGGCGACGCGTCATCTACCCTGAAGACCTCCGCTAACTCCGTTGTTTATTGCCACTGCAGCAAAGAGATAAACAATAGGTGCTGGGGTTATCTGTAGCGATTAATCTTTTATACTTTTAACACCAAGTCATAAAATCACATTATCTATTTCGAACTTATTTTTTTTAACTATACATACTTAGACAGTTTAAACGACAGTGTCGAAACAAGTCATGTAATAAATAAATTTTAGGTTGTTAAGTCTTGTTCACCTTATGAGAAAAAAGTAACAAATTATTTATATACTTAATCAAATAATTAAAAAAATTAAATTAATGTTTACACTATTCTAAAATGAAACTATAAATTGTAACACAGACACCCGCACACACTCTCACACATACAGTCATATTACACATATTACTTGCAAGTGGTTCGTTTGCCTGTTATGCCTTTATGCGGCTCTTGCATTTTTTCCATTATGAGAAGACATACATATGCTTACTTTTCTCCACCTCTAAAAAGTGGCCCCTATGCTCTTTGCCATAGCTCTTTCGCTTTTATTGCATTTCTTATGGAGATTTTATACGCACTTTGCACATCCAAACGCAACCACTCCAATACACACACACTCTCTTTATTTGTTCCTCTCTCTCTCTCTATCTCTCTCTCTCTCTCTCATTCACCCAAACTTATGTCTCAGTGAGAGGCTCCTTACTCACTCTTTCCCTGGCGGGACAGCCTGCCAGACAATTTGACTGACCGACGCACCTGAGCATAAGCATACTCGGTCTAGCTGCCTGCCTGTCTGTCTGTCAGTCCTCAATCTCTTTTGTGCCTTGGCGCACGAAATACGCATTTCGTATTGCGTATTTCGTATTTCGCATTTCGCATTTTGGCTTTACCAGCAACTGCTAATTTGGTTTGATGTATGGCCCCGGAGACATCCATCAGCAGTTGAATCCAAAACTAAGACTGACGCATTTCCTTGCAGCTATGCACAACAATGTTCCAGTCCCAAAAGTGAGTCTCAATTGTACTGCCAATTACATTCTGTGTCAACTCTATGTAATATTTGGAATATTCTCTGGCTCGTTGCCGTTGATTTCCAACCAAGGTAATGTTTGGTATTTCATATAGCATTATTTTACGGATGATACGATTTACTAATGACAAACATCTGTATCAGTCCTAATAAGAAACTAAATTGAACTATCGTATATATAAATGTTTTATTGAGTCCAGTACGGTTGCTTAACATATATTATAGCGTAGGGCTAATATCCACTGCAAGGGCATCAAAATAAAGCTTACACTACATTTTGTGTTCTGTGAACCTTTTACTTTTTCCTCTTGTATGCCAACATAAATAACATTTTATAGCAGCGGCTAAAGATATGAAATACAAAATTTGTTTTATAGCTAGAACAAGCAAAGGAAGCTAAATTAGCCCCGGACTAAAAGCAGTGCATAGCCTAGAGGTTAACAAGGGGAACCAAGGGGAACGGAGCCGAAGAGCAGCAACAAAAGGAATGGAAAATACTTACCGTTTCATAATGGACAGTCCCGTGCTCTTTGTTGGTGTTTTTTCATTATGATAAAAATCTAGCGTCATTATTATAACAACTGTAACGCCACCTCCTTCTAGTCGTTTCTCCGTCTGCATTGAGCCCGTTCTCCATTTGGCGGCTAGATGCGCCGCTGCGACACAATTGCAGCCGTGCTACCATTTAGAGAAACGGGAATTGTTGATTTGTTTGTTTCCTGGCGTTGTTGTTGTTGTTGTTCTTTCAACTTAAGAGAAATTATTGCTGGTAGGTATTTAGCGAAAGTTGAAAGTTTCTACCTGTAGTTGAGTTTCATTGCCACTTAAAATAACTTTTAAGTGCTCAATAATTATTCTATATATTGCTTTCATTTGGCCAGCATGTACTGTGAATCTTATAGCCCTGTTTCAGCACTAACTTTAAAATATGTGTCTTAAATGTGTACTGATGATAATATCGATTCTGACAACACTGAGATACCCCAAACTTCGTTACCCTATCGATAATATCGATTCTGGCTTCACTGAGTCGGCTATCGAATTTTCCTAATAACTTGCGTAATTTTAGTATGTGACTCGTAATACAAATAATACAGTCTCCCTTCACATAATTAGCTGTCCACTTACCATTAAATGATCATTCTGTTGAAGACTATATAATATTTAATTCTTTTTAGTGTTTCTTCTTCTGTTTGGCTCATAGCTAAATTCAACCGCTGAATTTCAGCTTCAGCAAAGCATTTTCAGTGTTTGCTAGGACTAAATTATGTATATATATAATACTTTGTGTGTTTGTAAATGCGAGTGTGTGTGCGTATGCAACCTGTCTAACCTTTAGGTCCTCTGTTAATAAGCAGCTACATATATACATATATTTGTATGCATACAAGTAGGAACACACGCTTGTCGGCATATCTTTCTTCAGCAAAAAGAAGAGTTTGCGATGGTGCGAGATGAGTGCGCGTGTTTATGAATTATTAACAGCTAAGGGAACTAAAACATTTGTAAACGAATATATAAAATCAACTTATCTGTATTATTATGTAAAGAGAAAAGATTTGATTGCTTGTTTGTGTTGAACAGGCTCCAAAACCACTGGACCGATTTGAATTTTTGTACCATTGGAATCCTATATTATCCCTGATGAACATAGGCTACAGAATATTTTCAAAAACTTTAGGGATCCGTACGAAAACACCGATAACGTAACCGAAACTGTGAAAAAATAAATAATTTTGATTCGTAGTAGGCATTTAAACCCAACCAAAATGTTTCTTTTGAAAACAAAACAAAAGTTATCATCACAAACTGAAAATCGTCTTGCAAGTCAGAGTCGCAATGCCGTACCAGAGAGTCGAGTATCAAACGATCGCAGTGGCTTGATGATCAAAATATAAGAGCGACAATCCAGTACGAAGCGTTTACACCGGCTTTAAGAGCAACATTTTAGAAATATACAAGCTTGTGCTAGGGAATCGAGCTCTGAGCATTCCCATCAGCTTCGAGATCAGAGAGAAAGACAACAGACTTCAATGAATAGAGTTTACATCCGAGTTTTAGCTCACAGTAACCGATACGAACCACAAAGAAGAAATTAGAGATGAAAATCGTATACCCATTTTCAAAATAGAGTGACACGTGTATCATCTTATAGGTAGTCTTTCACGAACCGATAGTCATATATAAATGTTTAAATTAAGAAATAAATGTTAATAAATGTTAATGAATGTTACATATCTGAAAATTCAATTGGTAAACTATTCCCAGCAAGACGGATATAGAAATAGAAAATGTTGTTTCACATGCAGAAAATGAGTTCATTAATTAGATCTCAGATTGAGAATGATTTTAGCTGATTAAGGCGAAAAGATCAGTTGTCATAAGTTCAAATTAAAATGATTCAATTTCTGTAAATCTAGTAATATTTAATCGTCACATGAAATACAAACTTGTGAAGACTTGCATCAAAGTACTCATATTATTTGGATTATCTATTAGGAGAGGAAGAAGTGAATGAACATCTATAATACGCACATTTGAAGGCTAACTCACCAAATTTTTCAGTTTCCCATTGACTCCAGGTGACTTTCTCTGACAAACAAACGAAAATACGTTTAGTAATGGAGAGAAGGGTTCTCGTAGTGGTAGTGTTACCGGTGCAGTTATTAACATGCAAAAAGTTAACACTGATCAAAAAAGTAGATTCTCAACGGCCTAGACTTAAAGATAGAATATACGAATAACTTATCATTAACTCAATTAAAAAGGCTTAATAAAGGCTCAATTCGTTTCGAAAGTTTTGAGCCATAACCATTTTTCAAGCCCATTTCATTTTTGCATTTATTAAATTTTTTTTGTTTAACTGATTTAATTGTGATTTACTTTATTGGAGCTTCAATTCAAACTAAATTTAAATTAAATTTTTCATCTCTACCTTTTACTAAACACTTCTGCATTTGCCTGCATTTTGATTTTTATTGCATTCTGAGCTGTTCGCGATGCTTCAGACTAGTAACTCAATAAACAGTTGGACACGTGGGACACTTCCGAAATGCCAGCATTGCACTAGGATACTAGGACCAGAGCAAACTTGCCTGCGAGGGTGCCTACCGCCAATTGAAACGCCAACAATGCTGCACAACAGTGCGGCACAACAGCAACACGCAACAAGCAACGAAAGCTTTTACAGAACAGATTTCCGAATTCGCCGCAACTCCGAAAACTAGGACTTGCTCCTTAAGAATCGTGCAGGGGTGGACACGGCTAACATACAATTCCTCCATAGGAAACGAATTTATGTTAATATTTGTTCTGTACCTAAATGTCCCTATGTTATCATGCACCTGCTTGCTATGTAAAGCAATATTGAGGCAAACAGATCTATAAGCATATATAAACCTATAAACGCAGAAATAAAAGTTTATATGATCCGAATACAAAATTAAAGTGACTAACTTTTTTAAATCTAAGTAGTACATAAGTGCAAACAAATACTTATATTTATTTAATTTAAATTAAAGAATCAAATTTAATATATTATACCCTGCGGTCAGTTGAATTGAGTTGAAAACCATTGTGCAATTATTAAAGAATCCCACGATTAAGGGATACTCAGTTCTTAGCACTCACACTATTGCAATATTGAGAAAGAATCATTTAGTTGTGAACTGTTGCCATGAATGTTGCGCATTTTGCTTTCTTTCAACAGCTCCGTGGAAGTGGATAATATTAGCACGATTTTCTCCATGAGTTGGATATATATTTATTTAACAGTGGTGGTTGTCCACGATTAAGAAAGACCAAGACTTTTAACAGTGGTGGTTGTCAATACTGCGAGTAATTTAATAGTGCCAAACCCTCAAGTCCTTTTACAGTACCTATCACTTCCATTGAACATAAGACTGTATGTTTTCCTGCATCTGTTGTCTAGCTACAATGTTATTTGCAGTGCTGTTTAGCTATGTTTAAAACCAACGGCTGCCCAGAAAGCTATTAATGTAAGCTGTACTAAAAATGTAACTAAGTGCTCCTCTCTATCCTAACTTAGTTAATGATGGGGAAATATATACAACTTTGTATACTCGCTCACGAATTATTGTTGGTTTTATACAATGATCTTCGCCTTGCTATCTGATCTCCTGTTATTGTTTTAGGCATCCGATCTTCTTAACGGGGATGTCATACAAATGTGTGTCGGCAGCAAAGATCAAATGCCTATTATTTGAAATGAGACTTTAGATATTAAAGTCTAAAGCTGTCTACTTATAAAAATATAAATCAAAGTTGTACCACAAATCAAGAATCAAAATGTCACCTTTGCCGAGGCATAATACATATATTATTTAAAATCTGACAAAACGAGAAACGAGCACTGAGGCCAAATTGACAATTATGTTTATTTTTGGCACGAACTAATATTTATTCTACAAGGCAGCATATCCGCCATTATACCTACAAATGTAAGAATGCATTTTCGGGATGTAACATATACTATTCTTGTAGCCAGCCAAAGCGATGTCCTGCTCTGTTAAATAAGGAATGATAACATTTTTGCTGGCTAGAATGTCTGTGCGTTGGTAGAGCAATTAAAATGTATTTATTCACATAAAAAAATGTAGTTGAAGTGTATTTGCTGCGATAAATGCATATTGATGTCCTCTGTCATATATCCAAGCCCATGCTATTCCAATCAGGTTAGTACAGCGTCCAGTTGAGATATCCACATTTTGATTTTCTGTATGTATTTGTTGTAAGGACCCGGTCAAATTACTTAGGTGCATTATATTGCATAAATCTTCAGCTACGAAAACATGGAAATTCCTTCATTTTTATTGGCAAAATGTGTAATTTACAGGTGCCAAAATGATACGAAATGACTATCACCACACTTTTCTTTCTGAAGCCTTTCTGTGTGTTCATTGTGAGCTTAGATACCAGATGTTTAAGACAATACACGAACACAGAAAGTCATAGAAAATTCGCTTTAATTAAACAAAATACCAAAAATAGATAGCTGAATCAAAAAATACGATTCAAGGCTGAAAACTAATTAGAAAAAACATTTTTTTCGCCAGCCGTACAATTTGAGTATCTCAAAGACATACTCATTCTAAGTACATTTTTTATGCGACTTAAATTACAGATGGTCCTTGCCGAAGTAGTTTTTCAGGGATTATTTCTTGTCAAATTTGACCAAACGCATATCATCGCCAACGGTCTCCAAGTCCTCTGGGTCGCGGCGAAAGCGATAAGTCCCCACATCCTTGTGGGCCGTTTCAGGAAGCTTGACTTTGATGCCTTTGTATTCGAAGCTCCCCTCTCGTTTATCGGGCACCACCAGCATGTTGTCCGCTTTGTATTCGTTGTCGTTTCCAATTTCCATGTGTTGCGAAGTACTTTGGACGGTGGGCCCATCGTCATCATCTATGCTGCTATTCCAACCATCGATTTCTATGGGCACAATCGGCAATCCGTCCTTGTCCAGTACACTAGTATTAGAACCAGTGATGCCAGAATCGGCAGACTCAGGTTCGATTTCTGGTTCAATGTTCGAACCCGGACCGACAGCCGGTTCCGGACTGACGACACTTGTTGCAATGGATATGGCTGAGAACGAGCTGTTGTCGAGCGATGGCGTTGAGGTTAGAAAGTTGCGCGTAAATTCCACATCTCCCTTGGCCAGGTCGTATACATTAATGTCTGATACCGAAACGTCATTTCTGTTAGGCGATCCTCCTATTTTCGATCGAAGCTTTGAGTCGGTGATCAAATTGGCTCTAATTGGGTAATTGTAAGTCGAATAAATAATTCTTGACATTAGAATGTTTTTGCGGAGCATGCAAAGATTTCGAAACATTTTAAATCTAATTATTTTCACAAGACTCTTGAACTGTTATACAATGAATTATAAGATTACAATTTTATTTCAAAACGGGAGTCCGAGCTTATGTTATGCCGAAAGTAATGACTTATATGAATATATGATTATTCCATCCAGCTGACATCTGAGAGCAGAAACACAAATCTCGAATTCATCGGCTACTTTGATGATACAATAAAGGCACTGAAGCGTAAGATACAGGTGGTTATTTCAAGTAAATACACGCGTGACCAGCATTAGTATTCCAATGATATTGGAATAAAAAAGATATTTTCTTTATCTGTCGGAAATATATATATATTTAAGAATTCCTGGCAGACGCACGTATGTATAGCTAATTTAGCCTTTTCACTTTTTTTTACGAGTATAACATTAAAATTCATTTTATTTATACTTTTTTCATAATTTTTTTTTATTTTGGGAAAACTTTATCATTCACAGCACATTTTCATTATTATCTTTAGATATCTGAACAACTCTAAAGATGAACAAATACTTTAGTTGTTTGTTAAAAAATGAGTATTTATCTACTATTCCAATTAGAACTGACTGTTGTTTTTTTTTCTTTTTTTATAATCAAGAAGTAATAGTACTACTGTAGTAAGTAGGATGTAAAGTTAATGTATACAAATATATATAGGTTTAAAAGGCAATCGCTATACTTGTATCACTTAGTGCATATCTCAAATAATACAAATTCAGCTTTGATTCCATTCAACATTTGCCTATGCCATATACAAAATATATAAACAGTTTCATACAAAACATTCGAGATTTTATCGTAATTTCAATTTAACGTTTTCGTTTGGCAGCCGATCTCTTAGTTTCGAAGCTTGCTTTGCGCTTTCCAGTAGTTAGCGACATCGACGTAGTCTGTTCGTGGTCTGTTTCATCCTCTTGTTTGCCCGTCCGCACTTCACGATTTACTTTGTAGGCAGCGCTCATGCGTTTTATGTTATCCTTGTGGACGATGTCGTGATTGACAATTCGATGAGGATAATCTACGCCCAGCACACATCCAAAATCACGCTGATCCGCAAGAGTTGCTTTCCATGGCTCATAAATACAGCCTGCTGGGTATTTAGCCAGTTCAGGCACGTATTTCCTTATGTAGGCGCCAGTGGGATCAGTTTTCTTTCCAAACGCAACAGGACTGTAAACACGAAAATATTGATGAAAGAACGCCGAGGCCGAAAGCCACATCCAATTGCCAGCATTTAGGGCCCAGTCCTGATCGAGCAACAGCTGCTCAAAGACGCGTTGACCATCCTCCCAGCTAATCCACAAATCGCCACGCGTCAAGAAGCAAGCAACTGCGTGACGCGCCAAATGATGGATCCAGCCCTCTTGGCGCAGCTGTCGCATAATGGCATCGATAAAGGGGTAACCAGTTCGGCCATGGGCCCATGCATCCAGATGGTCAGGTCGCTCTTGCCAAGGTATTTGCAGACAGTAAATGTTGCCCAGCATCCGATCGAAATTGGGTTCGGCAGCTGCAGCTGTATAGTAAAATTCTCGCCACAGCATCTGACCCACCAGTGAAACGGGTGGTTTTGAGTGCTTTGGGTGCCGTTTTAGTATCTCTTGAAGCCGTTGGTGTACCAACCGGGCACTAAGGCAGCCGAACTTTAAATACGGACTTAGCACCGTAGTGCTTGGCTCCAACGAGTTTGGCGCTGTGTTCGGCTTCTCAAAACTAGCCACCCAATGTTCGTCACAAAGCGATGTATCTAGGCGACGCAGCGCCTCTGTTTCACCTGTTTATTAAGAGTTTCATGTAGTAATTAAAGATCTCTAAATATATATACATATTTTATTTTTGCTTTGCTTACCGCCTGGAAACTTGTTAATGCCTAATTCCTGGGGTCGTTTGACCAACTGCTCTAGCGTTGGACAGTCGTACACGTCTGGCTGCTCCACCTCAAATTCATCTGCCATTGGCTGCATTCCATTAGGCAGTCGCTCTGGCTTATCTAACACCTTGGACAACTTTAACTTTTCTACTACACTTAGGAATTTCTGATAAGTAATAGGCGCTCTGCCTAAATTTTTAGCTATTACTACTTCGGGATTGTATATGGTGTGTGAGCAATGGGTATCCACTTTAACGCCATGAGCTGCTGCTATATTTTGGACCGCATTATCACGTTTAACAGCATATGGCTCAATATCTGTTTCATATGTCAGTAGCTCTACGTGCCAGCGGTCGAATAAATTCGGAAATATATCAATGGGCTTACCGCGAACAACATACAGTCGCGAATTAAGATCTTTTAAGTTTTTGTCCAAGTCGAAGAGTGCTTGTTGAAGAAAACGCCAACGATTGGCTCCCACTTGCATCCAATCTAGAATACCTGGATCCAATACAAATATAGGTCGGACATAGAACTTATCGGGTGACGCTAGAGCTATATTAAAAATTTGCACCAGCGCGGGATTGTCGTGAACACGGAGTCCCTTGCGAAACCAATGGACAAGTGTTTTGCGCTCTGCAGCCATCTAAACTCACTTGAATGGATATTTGATTTGTTTTCAAATTGGAGCTTTTTATTTCAAATTGGAGAAGAAGCACAATCAAAGTCTTTTTTGAACTGCCATATTTTGTACAGATTATAAGAAATACCAACTTTAATACGGTATCAAAATATTTTTTGCAAACTGCTAAAAAATACTTTACGGTATTCAGTATTTCGACTTGAATAATCTGGTATTTTGGTACAGAAGCACCGGTAATCTTTTTTATACAATACATATGAAAATACATATAAATATAATCCAAATGTTGCCTTTAATTTAATAAATTAGCAACAACCGTAGTAGACAACCGTGTGTGCTTAGTACAATAAACATTGGAGTATTTTGGTGCAGCGCTTAAGTGCACTCAGCAAATATCGCAAGGATAAAATGGATTTGCTCGACTCAATACTTAACTCAATGGATGCCCCGCCAACAACAAATGAACAGCAGAAGACGCTTATCAAGAAACAGCGCGAAATGGTTGAGCGCATGCAAAACAAGCAAAAGGAAGAGCTTTTGCGATTTCGAAAGTATGTCGAAGAGAGGATGGGACGGTTCGCCAAGGACGATCGCACATACATCGAGTTCCAACCATTGGACAAAGTGCATCGCTCAGTCATTCATGAAATAGCTGAGAATGGCGGTTTCATTGCAATGAGCTTCGGGCGAGAGGAGGAGGACCGTCACTCGGTGGTCTATAAAAAGGAACACCCGCCAAGTGAGGACGAAGTAACGGCCCGTCGAAATAGCGAAGGCTGGAACAAGGAGATAGCCAAAGAATACTCCGAGCGACGAAAAGAACGTTTAGCCCAGGAGCAAAGCCTGATTGAGAAAGAAGCCACCTCAGAAGCGGGCACCAGCACAGCTCATTGTAGCAGCAGCAGTAGCAGCACCACAGATCTCGCCAACATTGAGGTGAAACCAACTACCAATTATAAGGCGAAATATGCCCACCTAATCGGCGAATCGGCGGCCTTACAAGCGGCCCGAAAAACAGAGACAAATCAGAGCTACGGCTTTGTGCCCAGTAAGAACAAAAAGGACATGCGTTCCATCGAGCAGACGCTGGCTGATATACAGGCCAAGAAGCGCCTAAAGTTACAACAGCAGCAGCAGGAACAGCAGCAGCAGCAGCAGCAGCAGGAACAGGAGGAACAGCAAGAACATGACCTGGCGGTATCCCAAGAAGTCAATCCTGACACGGAAGAGCGATAAGAAAATAGTATTAAGTTTATGTATGTATTTTTTGTTTTGTTAGATTTACAGTTAATGTGCTGAGAATCAGCTAAAAAAATGTTGGGCATGCACGGACTGAATTGTGTATGTTCACAGACAAAGTATGTATCTTAAAGCAATTTAAAATGTTGGCCAGATAAGAGCATTAGTTACGGATGCTTTAAAAACAAAAATTATATCAATTGCAGTGTCCAATTAGCAATTTCTATTTATATAATAAAACATAAAATGTTAGTCAATAGCAAGAAACTGAGAAAAGTGATATTTATTTAGTACATATTTTTGAGCTAAAAATGACGGAAATAGTTCTCAATAACGAATCATAATATGGTATTTTAAAAAGCACTAAAATTAACACACATCAAATGTGTAGTTGATACCACGTGGATGATTGGATCATACCAGAATGTGATTGGACTTGAAAAGGAAATGGTTGGAAAAAGTTTGCAATATTTGGAAAAAAGTAAACTTTAAGAGAGCAATAATTAAAAATATACATTTATAAATAGTTATTCAACTTTTTATTATCTATCAGTTTTTATATAATAAACAATTTATGAATTTTTCTCTCAATTACTGATCACTTTTTCAGCTGTGAATTTCAATAACGGAGGCTAGAAGCTATGACTTTGAAGAAGGGCCATGGCGGACTTGATGAAATATATACTACACTGTCATTAGGAGTAACACACTGAACCGTCTAAACAACGTCTAATATGTGTAAGAATAGTATGTTTTAAGCATAGGTCTTGTTCACCACTAAAATGATGAGAACTTTGATAGGGACATCTGATGTCTATGAAAGATTTATCAATTATATTAAACTGATTCAGCATTAAGCTAATCTTATAGTTCATTATCATTTTGCAATGTTTAACACTTACTTACAATTTTGAATATTTTTTTCTTCAGAAACTATTGTTGAGGACGGAAGTAACTCCCACATCCTAAATGGCTTGAAGTCCATGTAAGAATATTATTTTATCACATGAAGTTATCACCACTATGATGAGAACTTTGATAGGGACATCTGATGTCTATGAAAGATTTATCAATTATATTAATCTGATTCAGCATTAAGCTAATCTTATAGTTCATTATCATTTTGCAATGTTTAACACTAACTTACAATTTTGAATATTTTTTTCTTCAGAAACTATTGTTGAGGAAGGAAGTAACTCCCACATACTAAATGGCTTGAAGTCCATGTAAGAATATTTTTTAATCACATGAATTTATCGCCACTAATATGATGAGTACTTTCATAGGGACATCTGATGCTTATGAAGGCTAATCTTCAGGTTTTTTTTTTTTATCTTTCTGCTATGGTTACCACAAACTACATTATTATCGTAGAAAATGGTAAAAAAAAAAAAAAAAAAAACTATCCAAATATGAGAGGGAAATCACCACAGGTGCTAAATGGCTTGGAATCCTTGGAATTGATTTAGCATTACAGCTAAAAAAAAATACAGATGTAACCGCTAGTTTGCTGGGATAAGCCTCAGGTATCACAGGTAAATACATTTTTATTAATTATACATGCAATTTTTTCTCCCAAAATGATGATAACTTTGATAGGGACATCTGATGTCTATGAAAGATTTATCAATTTTTATTAAACTGAAGCAAACGAAAAATATTGCAATTTTTTAAGTTTTTAATTTTAGTTAACAATTATTAACATTTTATATTTTAGACCATTCAGTAAAGCCTTCCAATAACCGATGTCCGATCAAAATCTATGTTGGTTATGAGTGGACTGCTGAAATCAGAACATATTGAGAAGTGTGAACCGGTTCCGAACCTGCGGAACTATGTTTTTTTTTACAGCAAAAAAATAAAATATAACCAAAAAATATGTTCGCATTTAATTTTAGGGACAAGAAATATTTGTTATTTTTCATTTGCTGGCTACTTTTTACTTGTAAAAACTTTATTAACACACTATCATTCCTAAGGTGGCAACGCTGCAACGATATTCGACTACAAAGATTAAATATGCAAAGGTGAGATCGAGGTGCCTGACTTGTAGACATTGCTGCCATTTCCGTTTATTCCTGTCAGATCTGGGTTTTTTAAAGTGCGATTGTGGCAAAAATGTAAAACTTCGGGAGGCGGGAACTCCAGTTTTTTTGAAACCATTGAATGGTTTGATTTTATCGTGAAGAAAATGTGAGAATTAAAATATCATTTTTTGAAGGTATGATTGTACCGCAAAAAAAATTAATGGAAAATAACAAAAAATGTAATAAAAAGAATTATGAGAATATACCTGAAGATGCTTATGAAAATACTCTTAGTACTTTTTCAGCTATTTTTGCTTTACTTTTCAGCTAAAAACTGTTTTTTTTTTCTTCATAAACAAATGGCAGCACTGATCACACCATATTGGCTTATAAGTAAATAAATTCATATTTTTCGTGTCTGTGATTCATAATAATTAATCAGAATTGAGTTTTTTTTTTTTATTATTTTTTAAATTTTTTTATGGTAAATTTTTTTAATACAAAATAACAGCATGGCTATCAAATTTGTGGAACAATTTTTAAATACCAGATAAAAATAATTAAAGCTGAACTGAAGAGAAGGAATCGAAATATATAAAAATAACATACATAATTTTTTTTTAAAGATAAATCTGGAAATCTTAAAGAACAACATATTTGATTACTTAAGATAACAAGCAATAAAATGGTATATATTTTGGCAGAATTATGAAAAATACTAAAAATCAATTGTTGAAGCGCAATCAGCTGGTGCAAGCAGCTGGTATTCAACTTGTTCTCTGTTTGGCGTTTAATATAATATGTATGTCTGAAAACTGTTTAATGTGAGCAAGACAGACACAGACCAAATTGACGCAGTGCATGATCTAATGGAACATAGCAAGTTTCCAAATATGATGCCAAATAAATCAGACTCACGTCGCCGCTTGAATGCAACTGGGTTGTCGACTGGTGATTACAGCAAGGTTAGCACCGACACCACCGAGACAGATGGCTTTGTGAATGAACAATGGGTAGCGCCGAATGTGGAGGAGCCAACACCCTGGAAGACGATTGCAATCATTGTCGTATTATTCGTCGGCGGATCTGTATGCATTCTGATATTGTTACAGTGAAAATTATATTCTGACGGCTTTTTTCCATATTTAGATCTGCATTTGCTGTGCAGCCTTAGATTGGCTAGCGGACGTGAATCAGGATAGGTCAGATCGCATTGGGGCACTTACAATCATAGGCGCATTGACTATAATTCCCGGTGGATACTATCTATACATTCTATTGTGTATTTTAATGCATCGCACGGGCTACACAATGGACGATATACGTCGATTGGGTTGAGAACAAAATTTTTGGGAAAAATGGGCTTTTTCGCTTGCTCTTATTATATTGCTTTTGTACTGTTTTTAAAAATATTCCGTTATAACTTGCATTTATTTATTGTATAAAAATATTGTAAATACATCATGTTATCAAATTTGTTGTTGTGGCTGACGATATCAGGTTAAGAGTTTAGAAAGCAAACCTTTATCTAGCTAACCACATTTTATTTTGATGTTTCAATATATATATATATATATATATATATATATATATATATATATATACATATATATATATATACATATACATATATGTAGAGCATGGTATTTACAAATATTATGGCATTCTAGCTGTAAAGTATAGTGCGTAGTTTGAGCTTAAATATATATATTTTGTTATATACATATGATGCTTATTCATTTGAAAACAATTGCTTTACATATTACAGTAACGGTAAGCTATTTGTGTTTACACAGATTAACAGCGCTATCATATATCGCATAGAACTACAGGAGACGGTACATACAAGTACTCGGTATATGTGATACGAAAATAAATACAAATAGATTTACAGATACAACAAAATTAAACTACATATCCTTAACAATTTACTCAATCATGGCTCTACAACAGTCACCTCAATAGGTGGTATAAATTTCCATATATGGGCCTGATGCTCGTCAAGACCTGAAGCCGAAATAGTGTTTAAATTAGCTTGTGGAGCTGATACTCTTTCTAATTGACTTAAATTGGTAGCTTCTGGACATGAACGTGTCAAAATACTATTACTCTGTTGGGGTCTAGTGGCGCACTCAATGTTGGCTTTGAAGCGACCAGGCGTAAAAAATATCACTGAGCAATTGTGCTGCAATTGCTCGTACTTCTCCAAAATAGGGATTGTAATTCTGCAAAATAAATATCAGTATTATTTGGCGCACGATTAAATCAGAGGATAAGTTTTCCAGTACCGGTTAGGTCCAGATATTGCAACGCGTGTCTCAAGATTGTAGTTTTCTATGCCATTTAAGTAGTCTTGATAGAATTTGATAGTTAATACCAAATTCTTAAGTGGCTGTAATGATTGATTTGTGAGATTGATTGTTAGTTTCGCACTCTGCCCAACAATGCAAATCAACTCGCTGTGTGGCTGCACTGCCGTATCCTGAAAGCTTACAGCTTTAAAAATAATTAGATAAAACTCTTATAAAAACTTTATTGTAACTTACCCCATTGAAGAGGGGAGATTGTGGTTAAATTGACCATACTATGTGACAGAACAATTCCACGTAGCGACGCAATGCCGCTTATGTCGGTGCCCGTAAGCAGCCAATTAATTTTCACACGATCCGCTATGTGAGTTGAGCAAAGCTTGCTGAGTGCATCACTGAAGGAAAGAATTTGTGTGCGAAAACACAGCTCTGTTTTTGCGAAAATAGGTTAATAAGATGTGTACAACTTTAATCATAATTATAAAATACCGCGTTCCAGATTCTCAGCAACTTCCGCTGCACGAGCGACACATATTTGCTCCAATGAGCAACGGTCAACCGGGATGGGTACGCGACAACTTTCTTTGGCCTCGATGAGAATATTTTTGTTATCAGTGTAGTTGAGCGACATTTCTTGAGCGGTTAGGTTAGATATGTCTAAGACCAAGTAGAACTGTGATGGACTGCAATAAAGTTAAAGATTAATACCCCAATCAGAAATACGAAATCCGTTTACTTATGTACATTTCTGCGGGTAGGACATCCCAACTTGTAATCAGGGTACTAGGAAGTAGCTCAAGGTTAAAAGACACCGCGCATTGACGACAAAAGCCTTCAACCAAAGCCTCTCCGCCAGAGAACTTAATGCGCAGTTGAGCCTCCACATGTTGGCTGCTTTGCGCGGGATGTACGTTTGACCCACTATTGGACGAAACACCTACTCCGCCTGACTGTAGACTTAAAGTGGTCAGTAAATGCTGAGTCCCTGAAATTTTTGAACGAATACTCGTATTGTCCTGGCGACGATGTTGCGGTGAACTGACACGCAACGGTAGACTGGCAGATTGACTGGAAACATTTGAGTACTGCGATAGCGATGACGATCCATATTCATGAGAAGCAATGGGACCGAAAGAACTCATAGGCTCCGTTGGTAGGGGACATACAAAATCAGCGTCAGCATATATAATGAGCTCGAATTCAATAGTACCTAGCGGAGGCACGGGTAGCTGAGCCTGAAGCGGAATTGTTATTATCAGAAGTCATTAAAGACATACTATATATATTTACCAGCAATGCCTGTTCGTCAATTTGAAACATTTTTTTTTGTGTTTCCTGCTCCACGTTTGAATTAATGTTTACTTCAAGATGCTCCAGCGGTATTATATTGCTCTCATTCCTTATAGTAATAATGCAACTAGAGGACTCGCCATTATATAGGGTGAGACTTGCAGATGTAACCACTAGGTCCGCACTGTTCATGTTGCTAAACGATGCCGACTGTGGAAGAGATGTTTTGATAGAAATACTGGGCAAGGCAGGTATCACATCCACCAGATAGTTAGGCGGAAAGTTGCGTCCCCGCATGTTCTTCAGTCGGCAGTTCGACTTGATACCCAAAGTATGAGTACTATAACCCTGGAGATCCAGTTGTCCAGTTTCAATTGGTGTTCCATGTAGAGAGACTTGTGTAGGTACATTCGGCTGCAAGACAATTGTCTGGGGCAACGATTCAAATACAACGCCATTTGTAAGCAGACGCATGTCAGTGACGGCCAGCTCAAAGGGCAAGGGATTGCGAAGGGTTACGCATACCTCGCAAAGATCGTTTTGCACCCATAGAAAGTCTATAAAAAACTTTAAATATTAAATGCTCCTATTTAAATGAATTATTACCACTTGCCTATTTTGTTTTTATCCTTCTTCTTGTCCCGGCGATCAACAGAGTTGAAGTGGATGGGAGTGAACAGAAATGGACCGCTGTCAGCTTTGGCAATTTTAATTCGTTGCGGGCGCAAGTGAGCAGGTAAGTCTCGGACTGCCAACTGCGTTAAGTAGGGTAAATCCGTCAGGTTGGCGGGAGGTATCACAGTCCCATTGTCGAGTACCAGAGGTACAGGTGAGCCTTCACACTGTGCGCTCAGATTCTTCAATAAAGAAATAATAATTCATGATTCAGATTTTTCAATAAAGAAATAATAATTAATGAGCTAACGATCCATTATAAATTAAACAATAAAGCTTAATATTATTTCGATCTCATTGAAGTCTATTTAAAGTATTAAGTATCCTATATTTCATTTCTTTAAATAAGAATCAATACTTAATAACCAACTGACATAATGTATATTAAACCAATTAAAAGCTCAACCATATAATTTAATTGTAATCAGTCATCCTTTAAAAACCATACCTGTAGTTGTACAGCCATTTCGCTTTGTTCCGTGGGTGACATATTGTCCCATTGTGTTTGAAGCAGAAATGTCATGTGGCGCGTTGCCAGCGCCGAGTATCCAAGACGTCTCGCTGCAGATATAAGACTCTGTACAAGATCTATTTGCAATGCAGGCCAACCAGCAGCATTCTCCAAAACTTCCAGAGGATCCAAGGATAGCAGATAGCCTGTAAAGCTGCCTAACATGAGGCGATAGCTCTGAGTCCAGTCTGGTGTCTGTGTGCCCTGCTGCACATGTTTTAGCGCGGCCAGGCGCTGAAAAAATGCTGCTTTACGCTGGTAACCGATTTGCTGATATAGTTCCGTTATAATTTCAAATCGCTTAACGCGATCTGATTCGCTCATGCTGAGATTTATATAAAGAATGTTTTGAAGAAACATGGCCACGTCCAGCGGTCGATTTTGCTCAATACATATACGCGAAGCTTTCAGAGCAGCCTCTGTTTCAATTGTTGCTGCATGTCGGTACTTGCTATAATTTATTATTGCCTTCCGATAGTAATTGGTTATGTCTTCTGGCTTGATTATATTGCCAGGCAGCTCGCCATTGCGATGGCCATATGGCGCCACTGATATTGTCGATGTCGAGGATGAGGATGTGGAGGTTGTGGGTGTGCCCGACGCTGAGGAATTGTTTGTCAATATGGATGACACCGATGAGCAGGAAGATGAATGTGAGGTGAAAGCATCTGCGCAGTTTGCTAATGCCGCGGTCGTAGTTCCAGGGCATACCACAGGTGTACTTATTTTCTTCGTTGCATCACTTGCACGCCACTTCTCCGGCGTGCTGCGAAGCTGTGAAGTACCTAAATTAGGTGAGAAACAATTTAGGAATATAAAAAGAAAACAAAGTTAATTTTAACCTGCCTGTTTCTTGCAGAGATGCGTTCCTGTGCAATATTTCGATTTCCCGCATTTGTGGATACAGTATAACAGCAGAAGCTGCGCACAGACCTTCTTCAGTGGCACCCACCCACAAAGAGTCGCCAACTGAGCGCAGCGTTTCGTTGGCATTATGATACAAGCTAAGGGCATCATCTAAGAGACCAGCCTGCAATGACAGATCTGCCAAGTTCTTCATCACGCGGCCCACACAGCGTTTGCGGTTGTTGCGTGACTCCATATCCAAGCCCACAAAGTCGCGCTTCTCAAACGGCGCCAGCAGAAGACTGACCTTATCGGCTTTCTCGCGCGAACGTTCAAGACGCCTCGACTCCAGCACCCAAAATAATGCGCTCAAAAAGTCACCAACACGCGCTTCTAGATCCATGCCGATATCCTGTTCCCGGTAAAAAAATGCTTGCGACTTGAAATTGGACGGCGTGGTAAACTCATCCTGAAGTCGACCAGAAAGCTGAGACTTCCTTTCCTTACTGCTTAGATCCGCATTTGCGGAATTCTCACCAATTGTTTGCAGCACCGGTTGCGCATCGGCTAAAGCAATTGCATTTGCATTTGCATTTGCATTTGCATTTGCATTTGCTGTATGATGTGCATCAGGTCCAAAGAATATGGCACGTGACTCGTATAACGTGCTACCATATCTAACTTTTAGGGATTCGTGGTGACGACACAACTCGTTCAGTTCAGTTTGATTCTCAAACTTTCCTATTGTTATGAGGCCGAGCAAGCGGCGATGGGTTTGAAAATCACCCCAATCGTTATGCTCCACGGGATGATCGTGAATAAAGCGAAAATAAACGGTGCGCACAGTGCCGCTAGAATCTATAAGAGAATTAATGAAATTCTTAAATGTTTCACATTTATTCAATAATATGTGAGTGAAGAGTTACCCGTTACTTTAATATTATTGACACGTCGCACCCTCTCAAAAGCTCGCTGCAAAATGCGGGCACGTGAAGGTCCCACGCCGCGCAGCAGCACCAGCAGGCAGCTATGATGCAGGGCACTCTGCTCATAATCAAGGCGTGACATAACTGGCTCCACGCTAGCATTAGACTGCACAAGCCCACCAGCGGCACGCATTTGTACCTCCTATAGTTCCAACAGTTCCTCTTTTTGGGTCTCTGACTTGCGATTGATCTTCACATTTCCACTTCAACTTCGAACTTGTCGATAAGTGTTGCTGCTAATATTCTGTGCAACTGACGTTGACATTGACGTGCCTCAATTGATTTCCATTGTTTCGTATTTAGATGTGGAAAACTTCGTGCCAAGCGATAACATCGAATTGCCTCCCCTTTCTATGATGCTGTAACTTACACTCTCCACCTACTGCACTGCACTGCACTGCACTGATTTTTACAGTCTAAAAAATTAGTTGAACTTTGACGTGCATGTTATAGAAGGAGTGTGCACGAAAATACTTAAGGCAATTAATTTAATACCACACAGTACACAGAAACAAAACGCAAGTTAGTTTTAGTAAGCAAGAAATCACTTTTCAGCTGTGCCAATCGCTGTGAATGGCAAATTTGGAACTGCGTGAGCATGAGAATGGTGAATGCTGATTTCAATGATAGAAAACTCCTCCTGTTAAAAAAATTAATCCAAATTGCTGTATTATTTTATTTTCAATTATTTTATTATTTGTTATTTATAATTTAATTTAAATACGAAATCAGCAATTTTGATGATTAAATTTTCTTTGTCAATGTTTAGCTTAAGCGCCAAATCTTTCGAGTTACGAAATTCACATCTTTTCTTCGTTGCCCAACTCTATTGGCATTGCTAAAAGCATTATTTATTGAACATATGTATATTACCAACGATACTTGCATTCATTAAAATCATAATTGCCAAAATAGAATAATAATACAGGAAAACTCAAATTGCAAACATATTAGTTCGTGACGTCAATATTTTTTGGTAATATTTAGGACCTTTTTGAATAACATTCAAATGGAAGTCAATGCGTGATTAAATACAAACGTGCTCTGCACTGACAACAATTTATTTAATAGGACGTGACAATGAATTTGCTACCAAGAACTCGAGAGGAATTTGCGCAAACAGATTATTGGAACGAGTTTTTCAAAAAACGCGGCGAAAAGGCTTTTGAATGGTAATTGTAAAACATATTGTGGTAAATGGAGTCGGCACATGCCCCGCCTGCCGGTTTTTGGATTTTGTATTTTGTGTTTAATTTTGTTTTCTTTTTAGGTATGGCGAGTATATAGAACTTTGCGACCAAATACACAAGTATATAAAGCCAGCCGACAAAATATTAATGCTTGGCTGTGGCAACTCAAAGCTTAGCATGGATATGTATGACACGGGATTTCGAGATATAACCAACATCGACATCTCACCGGTTGCTGTGAAAAAGATGTTGGATCTGAATGCAAAGACGCGACCAGATATGAAGTTTATTAAAATGGATGCGACGGAAATGTCGTTTGCCGATGAGAGTTTCTCCGTAGCCTTAGATAAAGGCACATTGGATGCCATATTTGTAAATGATTCCAAAGAAACAAAAGAAATTGTGGACAGATATTTCACTGAAATATTACGCACAATGCGGTAAGTTTTTATTTTGCTTAATAAAATATAATAGATTTAATAATAGTTATGGGTTTGATATTCAAAACCCATTTGAGCTGCAGCAATGGCGGTCGATACGTTGGCATATCCATGTTGCAGGAGCACATCATTGAGTATCTACTGGAATTTCTGCCTCGCAATAATTGCATGTTGCGCATTGTCCATTGTCTGGATGTGGAGCGCGCTAATAGGGAAAGAAATACAGAGGACTCGCTAACATTACCTGTTTTTGTCATAATTGCAACCAAGTTCAAGAGCTTGCCTATGCTGGTAAATGAATGTCCTTGCACTTACTGCTGATAACAAAATTTACTTTTAGGTACTTGAGTTTGGACTTAGCAACGACAAAATGCAACGTTTTAGTTGCGCAAAGGAGATGACAAATGCTGTGGCATCTGTGCAAAAAGCAGCACTGGTTTGCAATGGACTAGCACGCTCTAGCATAGCTGGCCACAATGAAGTCACCATGGATCTGCATCGAGCTTCGGAAGAAATTGCACGGTATACAGTGCATGTCCTGGAGCAAATTCCCGCCCGCGGACTTGGCAAATATGCTGCGTTTATTGTGCCCCAAGGGCGTGAAACCGAGTGGCTTTTTGCAACAGCAGCGGGTCGCAGAAAACTACTGGCATCGGCCAAATTTCAGCGATTAGCCGTGGTAACATTGCATCGTGATCAGGTTTATAACACGCTTGAGGAAGTGAAAAGTGAACTGGCTTATAGCATTACGAATCTTGCGCCTGCTGGTCTTAAGGAACAGATTCCCTATTTATCTTTGGGCTCTGAGGTAGGCAAGCGCGAGACGCTAATTTCTGGTTTCTCTAAGCTATCTGGCGACTTCCGCATTGAAGAAGTAGAAGTTGATGGTAAAACACTACGTCGTCTAATATTTCTTAAGAATCAGTTTGTTGTCCAATCTGAAGCATTAGTCAAAACAGGTATGAAGTTAAATCTGTAAAATAACTATAGTTGTATACTGATAAACTTATTTAAGTTAAAATCAAAGGAAAAAAGGATCGTAAAAAAATAGATTTTGGTTACCTGGCATGCCAGCATCATGTGTACATGTCTGTCGGTGTGCAGCTTGCCGCAACTATGGAGTGTTCAAAAAAAGATATACAAAACGACGTGTTGGTCATTGGCCTCGGCGGCGGTGGGCTGTGCAGCTTTCTACATGCAGCATATCCGTAAGCATTTAAGTCTTTTTATTGATTTTAACCAATTCTAACTAATTTATGTTTCAGTCAAACACGTATTACGGCTGTTGAAATAGATCCCATAATGTTGGAAGTAGCTGAGCAATATTTTGAACTTAAGCAAGACAATCGCCTGCACGTTGTTATCGATGATGGGCTTGCCTTCGTGGAACGCTGTTGTAATGAAGGTAATGAAATGACTTAATGTTAAGAAAATCATCTGAAATTCTTGTTTTTGGAGGCATTCAATTTGGGGCAGTGCTTTTTGATGTGGATAGCAAGGATCTCTCGCTGGGCATGAGCTGTCCTCCCAGAAGTTTTCTTGCCAATAAAATACTTTTGGACATAAAACAGATAATAGGACCCACTGGTCTGTTTATGTTAAATCTGGTGTGTCGGGATGAAAGTTTGCGGGAGGAGGCCATAAGAAATCTGCAGGAACAGTTTGTATCCGTCTGTACTTATAAATTGGACGAAGATATCAATGAGATTGTCTTCTGTGCAAACGACGAAAGGTACAAAACTGTCGACCAATGGAAAAAACACATGGGTACAGCTGGACGTCGTCTGAATAATGCTGTTAAAAATCAAAAATTAAGCGACAAGGATGCGCTCGATGTTACGGAGTTTCTGAGCGAATTGAAAATATAAAAAACCGGTTTGTAGGGCTAGTAAATAAATGTTAGCTTGATTTACTTTAACTGAAAATACAATTATTAATATATTTCAATATATAATTGTAATAATATTGCTAATAACAAACTAATACAGCAATGATTTGCAGTGTTCTTAATAGCTTACAAATTAAATATTTTAATTAACGATGGGCAAGAGGAAAGAAGGCTTGGAATATTCCCTTTAGCTTCTTGTCTTTCGCGAAAGCCATTCTTATCAGTTGGGTATGTATATATATATATATATATATATATATATATATATATCATATAAGCAGCAAGCATATAATTACAATTAAAAGCATTTGAAGGTATAACTAATTATTTTTTGACAGTCATTTGCATTTTAATGCAATACTAAGGAACTTTTGAGAAATACAGAAATGAATCATTTTGACTGGTATTTTAGAGAATTGGAGTTTAATTTACACAAAATTTTTTATTATCTACGTAGATAACATCAGTCGAATTGATGCCCCGTAGGTAGACCTAAATGAACACAATTAAGGGAACAAGTAATTAAGTAAAGAATAATAATAAATAAATAGCCGGGCAACAACGGCTCCATCAAAAGACTTTTCGAAAAATATTGTTGAAAGCACGCTGCTTCTTTTTCGTTGTGGATGATGTAGTACTTGCACCACTGCTACTGCTGCTACCGGCGGTAACAGTGCTGCTCTTGCCACTGGCTCTACCCTCGCCCGAGGATAGTATGGCTTCGCCAAGTATGCGAAAGGAATTTTGTGTAGAGTTCATAGGAAAGCTAACTTCCGACAGCGAAGAATTGTCTATGCTCGCATTGGGCGAAATAGATGCAACTGACACTGCCGTCAAATGCTTCGAATTGGATTGCTTATCGCTGCGCTTTAGGCGATACCACTCCCAAGAAGTGGCCTCATGCGCCGATTGGCTGGGCTTGACGACATTGCCACTGCCATTTAGACTGCTCTCCTTATTTTTGTTTTTGCTGAAAGGTGACTTGAAGAACGCTGGTGATGAGACGCGGCGACACTTTTTAATCGTCTGCGCCTTATCAGACTTTCCATCAACTGTATCCACAATCTGATAGCCTGATGGTCCATCGGGCATAAATTCGTTATAGGCCAAGTCAGTGGTGGGTATGAAATTGCAAAGATCATCGTCATCCAGTATAAGACTCTCGTCAAAGTCACTCTGCGTATTCTCCTCAGCAAGGTATTTGTGTGTACAATTAGGACGCGCTGACTCCTGACGTTTTAACTCGTGTGGAAATAATTGAAGCGATTTCTTTTTGGTTGGCTTGGCTTGCATTTTATGGTTTTTTAGTGTGTCTGCAACGAATTCATTTAGTATAAGTTGAAATTTTAGCAGAAGATCCTGGATCAACTCACCCACATCGAAGAATTTGTCTAGATTTTCAACGCACGACACCGGCGCAGAGTCCAAGCTAGAATGCCACGAATGCTTTGCGCCTTTTCGCCTGTGCAATGATGTTTTCGTGCTGAGCATATGGTTCGTGATGTTGTTGTTGCTGCCATAACAAACAGAAATCTTGCGCTGTCTGCCGCCATTACCAACATCAGACTGCTCCACTAACGATGTATCTCCGCAGCCGTTCAGTATTAACATAGCCTCCTCGCTAGGTCTCCGTTGCTTACCAGGCGACTGCTGCATCATTTCCTCATATGATTTACGACGACAGAGCTTATGCTTGCTCAGTCCCATTGCTGCCGCTGTTGGCAACAACTGCTGGGTTTGGCGTCGCAGCTTACGATAGTAGACAGTGCCAACTACTAGCATAAGAAAGATGCAAGTACCAACTATAATGATGACGAGGATGCATGCCTGCACTTGATACGTGAGTGCACGCACTTCGCCGGCCAACTCCGCAGATTGGTGCTGATAGAGTTGCTCTTGCTCTAGAAAGCGCCGGCTCTGATCCTCCAAAGTACGTACTGTAAGCGTCTGTTGCGTAAGGGTTTGCTGCAATTCCTCCACCTGCTTTTTATAACGTCGTGATAGCTCCTCTAAATATTGTCCCGACAACGACATATTGCGTTCGAGTGCCTAAAAAACACAGAATTCGATAACATTTAAAACACCTACTGGCTGGCTGCTTGGCGACTTTGCCGTCATTGTTGTTGTTGCAATTGATGTAGCCAAACAATGGCAATGAACAAGGTCAGCTGTGCAAAATGTTAGACATAACGTAATATGTAGGTGTGGCAACCGATATGAGCCCTAACCGTAATAAGTCTACAACATGCGAGGCTGCCATAAGCACGACATGGAAACTAGCAAGGACTAACAAAGTTTCTTACAAAGTCGTTACCTATATACACTATAAGTGGAAGATTTTAAATACCAAAGAAGTAGAATAGTTCGTTTTGATTTGTAATTTATGCAAATGCACAGCTATATAAGTCAAAATGATGACTAAATTCAAAATAAGTGTAGTAGTGTGTAAATTCATACAACTTGCTACTGAAAGATTAGTGTATAACAAGTCAGATGTATATAAGAACGAAAAACAAGTGTTTATAATTTGTAATTTGTTACATACCAAGATTTAGGAAAAATATTTTTATTATATTCAGCCACGAAGTGAAAGAGTGTATTGGTTTTGTGCAATGTACGTCTGCCTGAAAGCACGAAAGCTATTTCGCCTCTATTGAAACCAGACACTTGAAAATTGGAATATATAATCGTAGATACACTCATCGTTTCAAGTGTTATGATTTTCCCGATACACCCACCGCTGTGACAAATCGGGATACAGGAGAGAAAAGCTTGACATATACGGACAAACAATGATATAGATGGATAGAGGCACTTTCAGGGTTATATGTCAGTTTTTAATCATAATCAAAGTTATGTATACTTTATCGTCAACAGTTATTTTGTACACGAATTATACTTTGCTACCGCATTCTTGGTAGACCGACGGTATGCAAATTTAAACGAATTCCAATATTTCATATCAAAGGTTATTTCAACATACCTTAATTCTATTTGACAACCTAATGAATACGCTCTCCGATTGCGGTCCATGCGTTAGTTTTGGTTGCAAATTTAGGCTACCTGCAGCTCCTGCAATGGCAGAGCTTCCAATATTTGCATTGCCATTAACTACAGCTGCTGCAGCTGCAGCTGCTCCACCACCTGCAGTTATTGATGCTACCGTTGTGGTTAGTAAGTTATCGATGCTCTCCCAATTTGAGAGATTGCCGTCATCCAAACCGTTGCCACTGCCTAACAAATCTCCACTGTCTGATTCTCCCGAAGTTGATGTTGACGGGTTGTTGGTCGTCGTAATAGAAGGGGCCTTGGTGGCCTGCATTTCGTTGGTATCCACCGCAGATGAAGATTGAGATGCAGGAGTAAGAAGTAAGGGGTCAGACACAGGAGGTGCAGAAATTTCTGGCGGATCCTTCTGATTGTCAGTTGGAACATTAAATATATTGACATCCGATGGTGGGCCCGGTATTGCAGTGCTATCAGCCACTTGTGCATCTTGCTCCAGAGTAACTGGTGGTCCTTCAGTGGACGAGGGCATTTCATCTGCCACTACCTTCAAAATGGGTGAGAGGCCAGGCAAAGAATCATTCGGTACGTTAATTTTAGCATCGACTTCTGACTCCCTCGACGGTTCAATTTTTGACACATTCTCAGATAAAGGATGAATCAGATCAATTTGCTGTTCGGGCTCAGGCAAATTCACAGTTTTGTCTTTGGTGGTACTTAAGTTCGCCTGTAGAAGTTTGCACATGGCGCCCACATGTTCCGCTGACAACATGCTCAGATAAAAACTCTGGCGCTTGTCCATGCCACTTGTCAATGAATCTGCTTCTCTGGCTAGGCCCAGGCTAATATTATAGTCGGACTGACAAATGCGAGTCTGTAGTAAATGTGTCCGCAACTGGGGCAGCACAAGCAGCAGCTGCAGCTGCTGAGATTGACAAGATAGCAAGTTGTTGATCCGATCCACCACAGAGCTATTGCAGCTTTGGCAGCTATACATGCCAACAGTGGGTGTATAACAGAGCGAAGAATCAGAAGACCAGCGTATGGCTTTAGTGGGTTTCACCAGCACTTGGGCCGCCTTTTTAACCATTTGGATGACTGCATCGGACGCACTTTGGAAAATATTAGCTCCTCCACCGTCGGTTCCGGTAAATGGTTTGTGCTGCTGTTCCTGGCCACCAAAGTCATCATCAAAATCATCTAATTCTTCGCTGTGACGGATCTCTGTCTCGAACGCCTCGAATTCCGATGTGCCAAACACACGAAAAAGCGAAATTGGACAAAAGTGTTCCTTGGAGTAGTGCGAATGTATGTCTACGCGAACAAACTTGCCAAACAGATGCGGATGAAGCTCAAATGTTTGCACAGTTCGTTTATCCTCTGCCGCAAATCGGCCAACATTACTCCAATCGCGAGTCGGAAACCGTTTAGATACTGCCACTGTAAAATTCTTGGGTGATGAGCTAAACAGCTCAAAATTTGCTAGTTCGACTTTTTGTGCCTGCACGGCCTCACACAATTCCACAACAAACCAGATTCGGCTGCCGCAGGTGCTTAGCATGTACTCATCACTTGAGTGGCTCAGCACCGCGCCCGTGTTTGTGGCATCTGCATTCGAGGCAATTATTTTTGCGCCACAGTCCGGCGAAGCGTAGTTCTTGGCGCGTAGCTTTAACGATGTGGGCTTGCCACTTCCAGACCCAGTGGCATCTTTACGCTGGGCTGAAGTGTTAACGACCTGCTGCTCTAGCTCCATGGCTTGTTCACGACTTGCCTCTGCCTCAATTTGCTTTTGAGCCCATTCCGAAAAGACGGGCATCGGCACTTCCTCCACCGTAACATTGCTGCTTTCAATTACCGCAGCATCTGCTATGCTTTCATCTCCTGTCACATTCGCATCCAATGCAGCATTCGATTCGGAGCCGGTTAATGAATTTAACTCCAACCCTCCGCCCGGATCATTGATGTTCAGATCAGCTAATAGTACACTCTATTAAGAATATTTCTTTGCATTTTTGACTTCGTTGTAAATCACACTTACCCTTCTGCGACACCTGCGCCTCAGTTTGCTGTTGATTCTCTGTATTATTGCTCGAACTATGGGCATCTTGCGGCATAACCAAAGCCAACCTCTCCTTGACATGCTCGAGCTCTACTGGCAGCTCCGCCACCGTCACAGTGGGCAGCTCAGTAATTATTTCGGGTAAGCTGCAACAAACATAAATATACTTTAGTTATTGGATTTGTATAATTAAGTAAGCTGTATTTAAATAAAACCTAATTAATATTATAGATGTGTCGAATATTGCTAAGAGTTCAAATTCACGGTCTATTTAAATGATGTACTTAACTTATTCTGTGATCAGTTCACAATCAATTTAAATCGGCTATGAAAATTCTGCATGCTCACGTATGCATTCGATCATGAACGATTCGATTTGTTCGGTTTGTTGTTTACAATTTTTCAACTTTCGATTGATCACAACGAATCGTTCATTATCGACTCAATGGTATGGTCCGCTCATGAAATGTTAAACTAATTGATATAGTGAAAATATAACACGGGTATATGTAGTTGACAGTCGGATATAATCGATTGAACTTATTCATCAAATTAATAAATATTGTATATGGCTAATTGCCTTACCTCATGAATATTGTCGATATGGCAATGATTTGTGAAAACCATAAAATCCAAAAGAACATTAGAAACATGGTTATGTTTGTTCTTAACCTTTTCAACTCAGAGCATAAAAACTTAATAATGGATTGTAGCAGCATTTTGCTGGTACTTGCGACAACTCTAAGCACAATAGTAAATTGTTAAAAATATATTCTTATCGCACAGATCTAAAATGCAAAAACACCTACAAAACTTATGGCATGTCATATCGTTTCTTCCACAGTTTTGTACTTGTTTTGCCAACCCGAAAACTCGAATGTAGAAATGAAACAATAATTTGCCCCGTATTTTATAAAAGCGATAATGCAAACAAAAGCCGCCACACACAAAAAAAGCAGTTGGACGTAATTCATTCTATAGCCAATCTCAAAATAAATTAAAAATGTCAATAAGAAAAGCAACCGTGAAAACATACACATGTAGACGCAGGTAAAGCTGCTCGACTAAGAGTTATCATTTAAACTTTGATGTACTTTATTCATTAATGAATACATATTTTCAGTAATGAACACCATATTTAATAACAAGAAACCTGGTAAAAATCTGATGATCGCAGTTCTTAGTTTTTTTTTTTTTATTTCATCAATTGAACTTCAAAGAATTTTTTTAAAAATATCTATTCAGCTTCGATTAAAGCGTATTTACCGATTGCGTAAAAGTCAGTTTTACCAATTTGATAAGGGTGTGCAAAAAAAATTGTGAAATAATTTGATTATTCCACGCGCAGACAACTTGGCACTTACAGTAAAATAACTTCAAGTGACCTAGCCGGAAGTGCACGACTAACAGATACTATGTGTTCGTGCCGGGCTGGTTCTTAAAGCTGTTTACTTTTCTATATGCATACACAAAAATACACTCATTAATAAACACAAGACTTTGCTCTTTACATCACACTTTTATACATCTTTAGGAGAAATGGGAAACGTATCCAAATGGGAAGATATTAAAAACAGTTTTGCGAGCTTTCCTTTAAATGGTATAGTCGTTTTCTCGATTTGAGATATCGCAAGAGTGCACCATATCATTTATAGGTCTATCTGTTGACTCTCAATTTATGGAAGATATAGTTTTTAACAATTAGTTAGACCCTTATTATAACTGTGAAAATTTTATCTCTGAATGTTATATAGACCTGAGGAAAATAAGTATAGACGCACGATCATTTTTAAAGTAAAAGTAGAAAGAAATAAAGAACACCCATTGAAAATGCCAAATCAGGGTATAATGTTTTTGTAAAAATGTATGTAACAGGCAGAAGGAGGCGCGGTACACCCCATATATGTATTCTTGATCAGGGCGACGAAGTGGGTCGAATTGGCTTTCTCCATCTGTTTGTCCCTCCGTCCGCATTTATGAATGCGTCGATCTCAGAACATGTAAAAGCTAGTGACTTGAAGCTTTGTGGTAGATCCCTATATAGCACGCGCAGATCGAGTTTGTTTTAAAAAATACAAATCGATTAAAAACAATTAAATTATATCTCGTACATCTTTGAAGTTAGAATCGCAAAATTTTGTATTTTGTTTCCTGTGTATTTCAAATAATTTTGCCTTTTGGTATATTTTGGATACCTAGGGCATTTTAAACCTAAGGCGTTAAAATTACTGTTGTTTACAGATGTCAGATAACTTTAAATTAATATCCCTATAAATTTAATATCTTCAAGACACTAAAAGACCAAACTGAATGTTTACACTCATTCACGAAGGTGAAATGAGCATATTGGTTTTTTGCAGTGTTCCTCTTGCTATCCGTCTATTTGTTCGTATGAACTCAAACCATTTCGAGCCAGAGACTTGAAATTTGGAATATATACTCATGTATACCCTCGAATTATAAAGTGTCAACATTTTCCCGATACGCCCACTATGGGCGTGGCAAATCGGAAAATTATATCTCAAAAACACTACTTGTGAAAGTGCTAAAGAGTTGTAATTTGGAATGTATACTTGTCTTGACAACCCAAGATCAAAAACCTATGGCGGATATATCTACGCCCATGGTCGTGGCAAATCGAGTAAAACTGTATCTTCTACAGCTTTAGAGCTAGAACGCCCAAATTTGGCACGTGAGTTACTGTTACGATCCTATATAACGACCTATGATTTTTCAAATTCTGTTATATTTTGAGCATTATTGATGCTAGAGACTTGAAATTTGGTATAAATACTCGGGTTGGCAACCGAAGATCAAAAAAATATGGCGGATATAACTACGCCCATAGGGAGCGTGGGAAACCGCAAAAGTTGATATCTCCTACAGTTTTTGAGCTAGAAAATTGAGGTGAGTTCCTGGTGAGCTCCTCTATCGATGACCCAAACTTAATTTTTACGCCCCTTTGAAGGCGTGCTATACGAAAATATCCTGTAATTTTCGCATTTTTAGAGTGTAAGCATTCAAATTTTACAGTTACGTTACCCTAGACCACTTCTAAGAACTGGCCAAAACCTATATGTCTACGCCTACTGCAGGCGTGACAAATCGGGAAAAACTGTATCTTTTAACCGTTTCTCAGTGAGAAACTCGATATTTTATGATGATATTTCTGTTGACCTCCTCTATTGATTTGCCAAAAATTATACCATATAGAACAAGTAAGAACGTTGCAGTCGGGCGCTACCGACTGCGGGATACTCATTCACACCCGCATAGATCACGCCCATTGCCACGCCCACAATTCGTTTGTACACATATAATTTTTAGGAACTCAGTAGATCAGCACTAAAATCGTCATAAAACTTTGATTTTCTCACTGAGAATCGGAAAAGCGTACAGTTTTTCCCGATTTGCCACGCCCCCAGTGTGTAACGTAAGTGTGAAATTTGAATGCTTACACTCAAAAAATGCGAAAATTACAGGGTATATTTTAGCCGGGCATGCCCCAAAAGGGGCGTAAAAATTATTTTTACGGCATCGATAGAGGAGCTCACTAGTAACTCAAACATCCAATTTTGAAGCTTCTAGCTCTTAAACTGTATGAGCTATAAACTTTTGCAGTTTGCCACGCCCCCTATGGGCGTAGATATATCCGCTATATCTTTTTCAACTTGGGTTGTCAACCCGAGTATATATACCAAGGTTCAAGTCTCTAGCATTCATAGTGCTCAAAATATTACAGAATTTGAAAAATCACTATATAGTCAGATCCGATTTGCCACGCCCCTAGTAGGCGTGGATAAATAGTTTTTTGGTCGATCTTCATAGGATCGTAGCAGTAACCTACGTGCCAAATTTGAACGTTATAGCTTTAAAACTGTAGAAGATACAGTTTTACCCGATTTGCCACGCCCCCAATGGGCGTAGATATATCCGCCATAGCTTTTTCAACTTGAGTTGTCAACACGAGTCTACATTTCAAATTGCAACTCTCTAGCTCTTCTAGAAGTAGTGTTTCCGAGATATCGGAAAATGAATTTTCCGATTTGCCACGCCCCTAGTGGGCGTATCGGGAAAATCTTGACACTTTATAATTCGAGGGTATACACGAGTATATATTCCAAATTTCAACTCTCTAGCTTAAAAACTGTGAAAATGGTTTGCGTTCATACGGACAGACGGACGAACGGACAGACAGACAGACGGACGGACAGCGTGACGGACATTGCACAAAACCAATATACTCATTTCACTTTGTGAATGAGTATAAAAATTGGAAAAATATATATCTTCTACAGTTTCAAAGCTAAACAAGTAAGAACGTTGCAGTCGGGCGCTACCGACTGCGGGATACTCATTCACACCCCCACAGATCACGCCCATTGCCACGCCCACAATTGGTTTGTACATATATAATTTTTTGGAAATCAATAGAGGAGATCAGCAGTAATATCTGTATATAATTCTGATTTTCTCACTGAGAATCGGAAAAACGTATAGTTTTTCCCGATTTGCCACGCCCCCAGTAGGCGTAGACATATAATTTTTGGCCAGTTCTTAGAAGTAGTGAAGGGTAACGTAAGTGTGAAATTTGGATGCTTACACTCAAAAAATGCGAAAATTACAGGGTATTTTTTAGCCGGGCATACCCCATAAGGGGCGTAAAATTTATTTTTGGCGCATCGATAGAGGAGCTCACCAGTAACTTACCATCCAATTTTGAAGCTTCTAGCTCTAAAACTGTAAGAGCTACAAACTTTTGCGGTTTGCCACGCCCCCTATGGGCGTAGATATATCCGCCATATCTTTTCCAACTTGGGTTGTCAACCCGAGTATATATACCAAGTTTCAAGTCTCTAGCATCAATAGTGCTCAAAATATTACAGAATTTGAAAAATCACTATATAGTCAGATCCGATTTGCCACGCCCCTAGTAGGCGTGGATATATAGATTTTTGGTCGATCTTCATAGGATCGTATCAGTAACCTACGTGCCAAATTTGGGCGTTTTAGCTTTAAAACTGTAGAAGATACAGTTTTACCCGATTTGCCACGCCCCCAATGGGCGTAGATATATCCGCCATAGCTTTTTGATCTTGGGTTGTCAACACGAGTATATATTCCAAATTGCAACTCTCTAGCACTTCTAGAAGTAGTGTTTCTGAGGTATGGGCAAATGCATTTTCCGATTTGCCACGCCCCTAGTGGGCGTATCGGGAAAATCTTGACACTTTATAATTCGAGGGTATACACGAGTATATATTCCAAATTTCAACTCTCTAGCTTCAAAACTGTGCAAATGGTTTGCGTTCATACGGACAGACGGACAGACGGACAGACGGACAGACGGACAGACGGACGGACAGCGTGACGGACATTGCACAAAACCAATATACTCATTTCACTTTGTGAATGAGTATAAAAATTGTTAATGTTATCTCTATTAAGTTTCCTAAAAAATGTTTACCCATAACAATTCTAGAACTTCTGGGCGTTGTAGATACCAAACTTCAAAATGAAATTAAAATTTTTTATGTATTATTTAAAAGTTCAGATTAACTCTATAACTTTTATTTCAAGTTAAAAACATTAATATTTGTCTTTTAGTGTCTTGACGATATTAACTTAATGGAGATACTAAATTAAAATTATCTGACACCTGTAAGCAACAGTAATTTTAACGCTCTAGGTGCAATCGACAGGCCGAATCCATAGAAAGTGTATCAAATGTATTTTTCGACTTTTAAATAAACGTGAACGTGTTAAGTGAGTTTGATTGATGGAGCCAACAGTTGTACTTCCCGCTTATGCTGCAACAACCTTTTTATGACCGCCCAAAGTCTTGGTTGCAAATGCAAGAATTCTAAAGTAAATTCAAGTTGCAGACAGTCAGTCAAATCGACGACGCCTACCTCGATGTCTAGCATTGGGGAAAACTACGAGTTTCCTGGTTTGGCTTATTTATGACTTTTAAGCCACCATCAAAATTGCAGCCGAAATCAGTCTGGGCAGCATGCGAGACTGTAATTCCTATGAGTACGCGATACCTGGCAACCGACACCAACGACAAGTTTGGCAGGAATTTCTGGCTTTTACGTTTTTGAATAGCTACATGAGATAAATGTACTTTTCGTATACTAGTATTTTGTTGGTGTGTCATTGTGGAAAACTTCAATTTGTTTAGATTTTTTGCTTTTCGAAAAGTGAAAATGTGTAACATGGAAAGTTACTTAAGAGCATTGTTAATAACGATATCACAGAAAACGCAAACGACTCTTCTTTCTGCTGTTGACAATAAGATAATTCAACACATTCACTATATGCATACATACATGTTGAATAAAACTACTGATACTACTTCTTCCCGCGCAAATCTTAATTGGATCCTCATTTTCATAGTTTTTATTGGTTTAGTACAATGTCCGCCTTGCTGTCCGTCCGTCCGTCTGTATGATCGCAAACCATTTCGCCATTATTGAAATTTGGAATACATACTCAACTACACCCTCGTCTGATAAAGTGTTAAGATTTTCCTGATACGCCCACTAAGGGCATGGCAAATCGGAAAATGCTATTTTCCGTACCTCAGAAACCTTGTTAATTAAAGTGCTAGAGAGTAAGCCCCAAAATTTTACAGTCTACGTTACGTTTAACTACGCGTACTTTAGGCGTGGCAAATCGAAAAAAGCTTGTGCTTCTACAGTTTCACAGTGAGAAACTCAAAATTTTACGAATAAGTTACTGTTGACCTTCTCTATTGATTTGCCAAAAATTGTATATAATTAGAAACGTGGCAAATCGGAAAAACTATATATTTCAAGCTATTACTCTAAAATGGCAGAGTTATGTTATGTAGTCTGCTTCCTGATTTCTTTATTATGCAGTCGGTATCGTCCGACTGCAAAGTTCTTACTCGTTGATTCTATTATTTTGAAAATTTTAAAACTTATGATTTATATGTGTTTCAAGTATTCAATTTCTTTAAGTCTTCAATAAATGTCATTTATTAAAGTCATTAACGTTTATTTCAAAAGCCTGTCCTGAATACTCTATCAACATGCTTATAAACTTTAACTAATATAAAATTTTACTGCATTATCAACTGAACAATAAGATAAGATAATAAGATATATCCGCCATAGCTTTTTGATCTTGACTTGTCAACGCGAGTATACATTCCAAATTGTAACTCTCTATGAGATATCGGAAAATTAATTTTCCGATTTGCCACGCCCCTAGTGGGCGTATCGGGAAAATGTTGACACTTTATAATTTGAGGGTATACATGAGTATATATTCCAAATTTCAAATCTCTAGCTTCAATAGTGTGGAAATGGTTTGCGTTCATACGAACAGATGGACGAACAGCAAGAGGAACACTGCACAAAATCAATATACTCATTTCATCTTCGTGAGTGAGTATGATGAATATATTCTTTTTCACTTTGAAAACTCAGTTAACATAGGCATTATTAAATTAAGCCATTTAAAAATCTCGTTTTAAATATAGCCAATTTTTAATGTGTTGTTGATGTCTTTCAGATTATGACATAATTTCGTTTTTAATTATGCTTTATATAATTAATAGATGAGGGAAGCTCTTAAAGTATAATAAAATATTCATTATAATATTTTTCTATATTATGAAAAGATTAAGTTGATGATAATTCCTAAAATTGACAAACGGAAATGCTTAACTGTCATTTATTTGTCGATTTCCCGAAGAAAAAATCAATAATAGACGTCTATAATAAATATTGTCTTGGCAAATAAATTCTGTTGGTGGCGACACTGAATGAGTGCAATTAAGCGCTCTTATTATTATTTGTTAAGAAACAAACAAGCGAAACCACTTTGGCATCGATATCCATTAATGAGTGGCAATGGCTAAGAGCTTCAATTGTGGTTGATGTAGTTGTTGTTGCCTACGTTAAAGGATTGAAGGATGTTTTTATTACTCTGGCAAATAAACGAAACAAATCGAGTGCACTGCTGGCACAACGTCTTACACGTACGCACAGGTTAACAACAGAGGGACTTGAATTTTTAAAATTAATTGAAAATGTGATTCGAATATCGCGCCTCGCGGACTCTCCGAGCCAGCGTGCGAGCGCACGATCGCACCACTGGAAATCGAAATGAGAACTGAACGTGTTACAACTTGACTAAGGTAATTGCGGCCCAAGTGCGCAAAAATTTCCGCCATATGGCATAAACAATGAGAGACAACAAACACAAGTAAGAAAAGAGTAACACATGCACGCAGGTGCAGAGAGAAGTGCCTCTCAACTCTTCTCTCTCTCTCTCTTTCTCTCTCCCCTACCATCATAGCTTAGCTCAGCTCTGCTACCAGAAGCGACGTCTATTGCAGCGCACTTGCAGAGGCAGCAGCGAATCGTAGCTTCTTGCCGGCAAACTTGTCCCACAGCTTCAACTTACATACAGATGTACATATGTGTGTGACTGTATGTATATTTAATTTTAATGTATGTGTGCTTACTGTTACTATTTCTCTTAAAGCGGGTGCTAAACTAGCTTCATTGATAACAAGTTGAAGTTCAAACCATCCAAACATTTGCGACTTTCACACTCTATAGACCTTCAAAACAAACAGATAAAGAATAAGGACAATGAAAATCAGCATTTATTGTAAAAAGAAAAGAAAATGACTTAGCCTTTTCGAATTTTTCTGTCGATCATTAGCTGCTAATTAAAGAAATAATTATAAAACTACCATTGAATTGAGCTAAAATTTTTAACTCCATTGTTCAGACGTATGTACAAACGTACATATGTATATTATGTATAGAAAAATATTCATATACTGCATTTGCTGGATAAGAATGCAACTCAGACAACTGAAGTCAGCCCCTTTGGAATTATTGCGGGGGCTAATCCGTTTCCGCCGCCTTTGCGGAGTGCAGCAATTGAGCTCCAGGAATACAAGCACCGCCAATAAAAGTATCCATAAGTCATCTATACTCCTATACACAAACATAACTTTGCATAACACATAAGACTGATATCGTGAGGAGGGCGCGTTTGGAAAATACCTTGTATCCAGATTTATTATTATATATATTAAATATTGTATTAAAATATTATAATCAGTATCCGCCGCAACTGACTCGATCTTCAGTTCAAGCTACGACTAGCTATGTTGAGCTAGAATTATATATATATATATATATATATATATATATATATATATATATATATATATATATATATATATATATATATATATATATATATACACTTATTTTCTTTTCGGTTTTGTGTTGTTATTTGCAGTTTTATGTGAAAGAGTATAAATAGACAATTTAAGCAAATAATAAAGTGCATGATTGGAATTGCAACGGAAAGTGAAATTGTTGCTCATAAATCTGCAGACACCAAACAACCTTCGGCAAAAGCGATAAGCCATAATCTTCACGCAAATGCTGCAAAGCCCATAAAAACCGTTTGGCAATTTGCCTTCAACATACAATATCCAGCATCCAGTAACCAGTCTGTGCCGTCGAAGAGATTAGTGGCCACCGCCAAGCAGCGAATTCCTTTGATGATCCTCTTTGTTTTTGTTACTTTTACACACTGAACATTCGACGTTCGACATCGACATCGACATCCACATCCACATAGACATCGACATCAACAGCTCCTTTAGTGCTTCGTGCGATTTTCCACAAACAGATAAAGGTTACCGCGGCCAGAAAGTGACAATTGATTTTTCGCTGATGCTGTCTGTATCTACCGTTTACCGTTTACCGTTTACCATTTGCCGCCACCGCCACCATTCGAAAAATAAACACTTGTAATGCGAAAGTCTTTTGATGTCACATCTCTTATACAATGCAAAACATAATACCAAATACTAGGTGCTAAATGTTTCACTCAAGAGGTAAATTTGAAGCGTGCTAGTGCAAACGATGGGAATTTCGACTGGACAATCCCCAACTTCGTTTTGCGTATTGATTGAAACTAATTGATTTCTTTTATAACCAATCGAATCACTAAGTAAGAACTATATTAAGGACGTTTTTAGCCCATTGAAGTCCAGTAGTTAATTTTAATGTGAACAGTATTTGCTAAAGCATCTCTTCATCGACCCCTGCATTGTAATGCACAGCTCGTTGCATACAAACCAATTTGTGTGCATCTAAAAGGCTACTATCTTAAAGATAATTTTTTAATATTCGATTTTTTTTTGTATTTATAATCATTATGAGCAATATTTGATTTGATGTTTTATCCCACAGGATAAACTTTATTTTTAGGTTTTAATGTTACTGAAACGAGGGAATTGAGATTGTATTTTTTTAAGCTTTTAAATCTTGCCTATACCATATATTTAAGCAACGGAGAGTCATTGATTGATCAAAGCTCCACGGGTCGTGTCGATTATATAGAACTTGTTTTTAGTTTTATTAAATTCAATAGACCTTCTATTTTTGGAAACGCGTACAGGGTAGACACAATAACGAGGTTGCCCCTTCTCTAAAGTAAAATCCAACGCCTACGACACAGCATTACGTTTGGCTGATAGACAGGAATTAAATAGTGGAAAAATGCCGGCAAAATAAAAAAATAAAGAGACAACAAAAAGCAATGAGAAAAGAAAACCGGATTTTTAGTGGACAGGCTCCGCTCCTACGTCACATAAAAAGCTCACGAAAAATGCAGTAGGAATGCGAATACAAAACGAAGTGAAGGTGTACGACCAAAGACCATAATTTGCAATGCCGATCTGCTCAACAGGCTAATCGATACAGCTACACGAGATCAGTGATCGGCGATCGCCGTTTGGCGATCAGTGATCAAATTGATTAAACAAGTCAATGTGCGCACGCTCAATCAATTAAATATAAAGACATTGATGAAGGCGAGACGATCTGTGTCGCTTTATTGTTGTTGCAGCATAATCTCCCACATACGAGCCGGCATAAGCATTTGCATAGGCAACTATCGCTTCCATTAAGTCTGATGATAGCGATCGTCGTTAGTCTGATAGCAATATCATGTTGTACGTGATTATAATTTTTTTTCAACTCTTGATCACAGTAACAAGATCATGATGCATTTTCGAAAGCCTAAGCTGCGAAACTTATTCGCGGAGTCCTTACACATTCGCTGAAAGTGAAAGTTACGATCATCGAAGCTGCGATCACCTGTCAGGTGTGAAATGTCTGCAAGAAGATTGCAATACTACTAAGGCTTGATTACTGGTTGACTCAAATTCTGGATAGTTGTTACAAATTGCAATAACACAAACTGGAATAAAAGTGTTAGCCTTTCCCTAAGAAGAAAGTAATTTTTACCCAATACATGGCACGCAAATCAGCGGAATCTTTTAATTTGATCCCATTTAACACTCTAACTAAATATTTTGACCAAAGTGTGTTTGTAATTTTGAAATATGTTTTGCAAAGCCTTAAAAGGATCGGACGGTCTTCAATCGGCGTTGGCGTTAACTCCCACTGCGTCTGGTCGCCTCGTAAATAATACAACAAAAGTAAGAGTGATGTAGTCGGGATTTCCCGACTAAGGGATACCCTGATATTCCACCCAATCAACACTTCTTTTCTAAATACAATACAATACAAACAACGTGTGTACACTATTTACTGCGCAGCCTACGCAGCTTGCAGCTTGGGCCATACTATGGGAATAACGTTTCCTCTAGATGGTCTTTCTGAATCAAATTCAGAGCGGGATAATGACAATGATTTGAGTGTATTTACCAAAGCACAAGTCTAGTATTTGACATATGAATTTCGGAGGAAGGTATCTAAAAACAAATATCTACAAAATTTGTGTATTCATTACAGAAATACATACAGTAAAAAAAAAAAAAAAAAAAAAAAAACAACAAAACAAAGCACCAACTGTATAAAATATTCATAAAATTAAATGCAAAATTTGGGGACTCTAGCTCTTCAGACACACAACATATAATTTAATAATTTAAGTTCGTTAATATTGTTAATTGATAACTTTTATTTATTTATTTATTTAAAAGGAAATTGACAAAACGAGAGTCAAACGTAAAGAAAAACTAAGCAAATAAGTTATATAGCTTTAAAAAAAAAAACGAATGTCTCGAGCTCTTAGAGGCTCTGAGATCGACGCATTCATACGGACAGACATACGGACATACGGACAGACATACGGATCAAATAAGCTCATCGTCCTCATCAAGAATATATTATTGGGTCTGTGCATTTCAACAAAACCATTATACCCTGATTTCCCATTTTCAATGAATTCAGGGTATAAAAAAGAAAAAAGTAATATATCGCCCGACGCAGTTTGTTTTTTTATTTTTGAATGAATTGGCCACCAATAGATAGTCCAGACAGCTGGATAGACCAACCGGCGACAGCCAAGGCATTTAGAAAGTCACCGCTCACACGCCGCCGTTTAAGAGCGAAGGAAAATAAATTGAAAACTGTAAAGCAAATTACCAGTAAAACGCATTGTGACAAGAGTTTGCGTGGGCGCTTTTTGTTAACGTTCGGCCTATTCGCAATTGGGATTTCTTTAGTTTTAGGTATGAGCAGTATTGTATATAAGGCCGCTCGCAGTACATCTCGGCACACCACTAATCACCAATCAAATAAACATTTCATCTTGTCTCATCATATACAATATTTTATACAATTTTTATTTTCTTTATAGTTTCGATACCGTCCCCAAATTGCTACATATTCAATGGAATGTAAATGTAGATCTTATGCAGAAAATATCACTAGAATCCGTTGTGATACAAATATCATTAATTAAATCGTTTGGACAATTGGCAAAAGCACACTATGAAATGAGTGCATTCTTGCCTATTCTAAGAATTGTGATTGCGATTGAATTGTGTTTTAATTGTCAGTTGCTACTTTAATTTTGATTTGCGACTTAGCGATCAAACAATGAATTAGCGGCGATGACACAGTTGATTCGGGTGGTCGAAAAGCTTTGGGTTCTATTCCTGGCGGTGTTGAGGTTTTTTTATCCACGCATAGTTACAAGCAATAGAGTATATTTAAAAACGCAGATCAGTCGAGGTTCAGAGTCTCGCCTACTTGAACTTTCTCACTTGTTCGTTTTAAATTATTAAGATCACCTTATTAAAGATCACCTTAATTAGGACGAAGAATTGAATCGATGTATAGTTGTCTGTTGATCGCGTAAATTTAGATTTCTAATATCTAAGATGATCTATAAGATCTGCAGTATTGAAAAATTAACTCTCTGTGTATCTCCTCTCTGTGTATCTCCTCTCTCTCTCTCTCTCTCTCTCTCTCTCTCTCTCTCTCTCTCTCTCTCTCTCTCTCTCTCTCTCTCTCTCTCTCTCTCTCTCTCTCTCTCTCTCTCTCTCTCTCTCTCTCTCTCTCTCTCTCTCTCTCTCTCTCTCTCTCTCTCTCTCTCTCTCTCTCTCTCTCTCTCTCTCTCTCTCTCTCTCTCTCTCTCTCTCTCTCTCTCTCTCTCTCTCCCTCTCTCTCCCTCTCTCTCCCTCTCTCTCCCTCTCTCTCCTCTCTCTCTCTCTCTCTCTCTCTCTCTCTCTCTCTCTCTCTCTCTCTCTCTCTCTCTCTCTCTCTCTCTCTCTCTCTCTCTCTCTCTCTCTCTCTCTCTCTCTCTCTCTCTCTCTCTCTCTCTCTCTCTCTCTCTCTCTCTCTCTCTCTCTCTCTCTCTCTCTCTCTCTCTCTCTCTCTCTCTCTCTCTCTCTCTCTCTCTCTCTCTCTCTCTCTCTCTCACTCTATTCCTTTTTATTGTACACTGAAAGCATTTTTTCACGTTCCAGTTGCAGGAAAGTTGCGATACCTCACGTTTAGTGTTAAAAATTGTTATATTGATAATGCCAATTACGTTGCTAGTCAAATACACTTAAGTGTATACTAAGTACGTGTGATGCCATGAAAATTCTGCTTATAGAAGTAATGAAAAATCCAATAACAACGTACCTCTGCTTTTCCTGCTCTTGTTTTTGTTGCTGCTGTTCTCGTTGTTGTTGTCGTTGCTGCTGCTGCTGCTTCTTTTGTTGTTGCTGTTCTTGTTGCTGCTGTTTTTGTTGTTTTTGCTGTTTTTGTTGTTGCTGTTTTTGTTGTTGTTCCATAGCCGAAATGGGTCTTACCGCATCGCCAACTAAATTTGTTGGTTGCGATTTATATAGTTGATTTACATCTACATTATTTGTTATATACATATTATTATTATTTTTATTTAATTGATTATTTGGCACATTAGCGGTCACTTCATTTTCAGCATTATTACTTTTTTCACTGTTAGGCACTACACTAAAATATTTGTTATTATTGAAATTTACATCAGACGGCAGCAGTTTCATATTCACTGACGTGTCTGTTACCGCGGCGAATATAGTTTGTGAATCAGTACTTGGCTCGGTGCCCACCTTCACCACAATATTATCGGCATCTGGATGTGATGACGTCGAAGTCGACGACGTTTTTGGTACCGTTGCCGTCGTCGTCGTCGCTTTGGTGGCTACTGCCGCCTTTTCTGTTGGAATATTTAGATCATTTTTTACATTTATCAAGGGGTTGGGGAAGGGCCCCTCCTCATTTGCAACTGGCCCCGGCGTTGGGGAGCCTGCCTGCTGCAATTCTTTGTTGGCATAATTTGCTGTTGCAGCATTTGCCGCGGCAACATCTGCCGCGGCAGCATTATCATATAGCCAGAAGCAGCAGCTGCAGGACACAGCGAAAATAGGGAAAGTGATGGAAAAATTGGTTAGAGATCGTACTTGCAATTTGTACGAAAATTTAGTTGCTTACCTTAGTATAAGATTTATGTACATAAAACGTACTAAATGTAATCTAATTTTCATTCTTTCTTGTTCCAGCGCAGTCACGCAACGCTTACTATTAAGAGCTCACAACAGAAGGCCCTCCGCAGTGCGAGATGAGCGAGAATGTTTCAATTGTCTCGCCCACTATTGCTAAAACAATTTTATTTTATGTACATATTTGCCATTCGTTCACTGTCGAAGTGGGGAAGCATATAAGCTCCACACAAAAATGTCATACTGTGTTGACTTAACAAATAATAAAATGTAAACTGCTGCTAAAGTTGTCGCAGCGTAAAAAAAAAAACAAATTACAACTAAAGATGGATGTTTCTCGATAGATGTAATCGATGATGATTATTTCGTTAATTGGGACCGTTCTTCGATAAAAAAGTATTTATTTACCTCATGAACCTTTACCCTTTCTTAGAAAGAGCAAAAACAAAGATATTTAAACATTATTTTTATAAAATATGTTCACTTTAAGCTAATATTAACAGAAACAAAACGAACTATTTTTTTAAAATACTTAATTTCGGAAAATACTGTTTTTTAAACCATTCCGAACATATTCGATTTGTACTTATATGAAATTAATCTATTTATCGAAACCTTCGGGATCCGACAACAACAAACTAACAAAGCTCTCTTTATGTGTTGTTTTTAATTCATGCTCGTAGACAAAATTCTACTTAATTAGTTTGTTTTCAAAATGTCATTCCTCCGTGGTTCGCTTAATTATGTTTGGTGTACAACTAGCGTGCTGGGAAAAGGTGCCACCGGATCTGTGTTCCAGGTAGAAAAATAAAAGAAAGGTTTTCTTTTTTAAGAGCAACACACCTGAAATTTGCTTTTGCAGGGAGTGAATAAGACAACTGGAGAATCAGTTGCCGTGAAGACTTTCAATCCATACAGTCACATGCGACCTGCCGATGTGCAGATGCGCGAGTTTGAAGCTTTGAAAAAAGTAAACCATGAGAACATTGTCAAACTGTTGGCCATCGAGGAGGATCAAGAAGGACGCGGCAAAGTAATTGTTATGGAATTATGTACGGGTGGAAGTTTATTTAATATACTCGATGATCCGGAGAACTCATATGGGCTGCCCGAACAAGAATTCCTCCTGGTACTGGAGCATCTATGCGCCGGCATGAAACATTTGCGTGACAATAAGCTGGTGCATCGTGACCTAAAGCCCGGCAACATTATGAAATTTATATCTGAAGATGGTCAAACCATATATAAGTTAACCGACTTTGGTGCTGCACGCGAGCTCGAGGATAATCAGCCATTTGCGTCACTCTATGGAACTGAGGAGTATCTACATCCCGATCTGTACGAACGCGCTGTGCTCCGAAAGTCTATTCAACGGTCGTTTACCGCCAATGTAGATCTATGGTCCATTGGAGTGACGCTGTACCATGTGGCAACTGGAAACTTGCCCTTTAGACCATACGGCGGTCGTAAGAACCGCGAGACCATGCATCAAATAACTACGAAGAAAGCCTCGGGCGTGATATCTGGAACACAGTTAGCCGAAAATGGACCAATTGAATGGTCGACAACACTGCCACCACATGCACATTTATCACAAGGATTGAAGACGCTTGTGACTCCTCTGCTGGCTGGTTTGTTGGAGGAGAATCGCGATAAGACATGGTCTTTTGATCGATTCTTTCAAGAAGTGACCTTAATTTTGCGCAAACGTGTCATCCACGTCTTCTTTACGAATCGCACCAGTTCTGTGGAGGTATTCCTGGAGCCGAATGAGCAGATCGACAACTTTCGAGAGCGCATATTCCTGCAAACCGAGGTGCCGCTCGAGAAGCAAATACTGCTCTTCAATAACGAACATCTTGAAAAGAAAGTCTCACCACGTACTATAGGTAATTTGCTTTGGAATCAATTCCTTTTTTGCAGTTTTCATTCGTAATAACAAAATTGCTTTCCAGCGAAAGCCTTTCCCAAGACAACAACGGAGCACCCTATATTCCTCTACAGCAACGATGATAATAACGTTCAGTTGCCACAACAATTGGAATTGCCTAAATTTCCAGTGTTTCCACCAAATGTTTCTGTAGAAAATGATGCGAGTCTCGCAAAGGTAAAATCTTTCAGGACGTTATTTCACCAATTTTGTTCAATATATAACAATTCCTCTGTTCTCGCAGGCTGCGTGTAGTGTGGGTCATGAATGCAAAAGACGTGTGGACATCTTTACCACCATGGATATACTTATCAAGAAGGCAGTTGAGCAATTCATAGAGATGTTAATAACCACCATTACCTTATTATTAAAGTGAGTTAAGATAAACAAGTAAGCATGCTCTAGTCGGGACTGCCCGACTAGGAAATACCCTGAACCCTGCGAAGAGCTGATACTGCAATCATTCTACGCTTCTTTTATAAATACGTAGCAATAAACACATTCACACACGCGCTTAGTTGCGCAGTTGAACTGTGGAATTTGAATTGTTAAAAACTTTTCTTCTAGATGGACTTTCTTAATGAAATTCAGAGCATTATAATGACCATCATATGAGTGTATTTACCAAAGCACAAGTCTAGTAATTGAAATACAAATTTCGGGGGAAGGAGGGGAAATCCAATAACCAAAATATACAAAATCTGTATATTCATTGCGGGAATCCCCACAGTAAATTGGATATTTTCTTGTTTTGTGGTATTCAAGAAATCTGAAATTGAAATCCATTTATCGATTTTAATCAATAACATCAATTGGTTAGTTACTTAAAAATTAGAAACTCGTACTGTGTATAGTATACAGGAATATATATTTCAAATTTGAAATCTAGTTTTTCAACTCAACTCGTCTTTCCGATCAAGAATATACATACTTAATGGGGTCTGGCACGTTTCCTTTTCCCTGTTACATACGTTTTCACATCACCATTGTACCCTGAACCTAGGAAAATGGGAATTCGGGGTATTGATGAAATGGTTTCGCACCTAAAATATCCAATTATATTTATAGAAAAACAGAAAGCTTTGACAATCTGCTGTCCACCGTTGTTGACTACGCAGATGTGGTGCACGTTATGGCGAACGTGGTAAGTTAGAGTACATTTATCTAGTTTATATAAGTATATGATTTGCTTTACAAAGACAAAGGGCGACCAGGAATTAAAGCCTCTTCTCAGTTCCCTGGATGGCGTGAAGAGCGAGTTTGATGGTGCGGCAGATGTCATCATCCAGATGCACAAACATTTTGTTACAGATGATGAGCTTAAGTAAGCATAATTTATAGAGCTGAATTCGCTTAAACTCAAACTCAAACTCAAACTGTTAACGTTGATAATTTACAGTGACCAATGGTCCTCTTTGATGCATGGCAAGAAATGCCCTTGCCGCACAAGAGCTAGCGCACAGGCAAAGTATTTGGTAGAGCGCCTGCGTGACTCTTGGCAACATTTGCTGCGTGACCGTGCGACACGCACTTTGACATACAACGATGAACAGTTTCACGCGCTTGAGAAAATCAAAGTGGATCACAATGGCAAACGTATTAAGCAATTGTTATTGGAAAATGTGAATCCGGCCGTCGCCCAAATGGCGGAATGTCTGGCCGATTGGTACAAGCTAGCACAAACGGTGTACCTGAAAACACAGATCTTGGAGAAGGACGTGCGCGACTGCGAGCGTAAACTGCATAGTATTCGTGATGAGCTCTACCACATCAAGAGCGAACAGAAGCTGGATGTGGATACCAAAAATATGAATAGCAACAACCAACTGGCCAAAATTGAGGAGCGCAACCGCCTGCGCATCATGAAGCAGCAGCAATTGGAAGTGATGGCCGTGATGAGAAGAAATAGCGAGTTGATAGCTCTGATAAACAAAATAGGTATTTCCAATACCAATATAAAGGGTAGCTTAAACTAGAGGCATTGCTTACAATGGGCGAGTGTCCATATTCTATAAGTATAATATCTGTATTATAAATATATAATAAATATCTAATGTATATCGTAAAATTGTAATTTCATCCGATAAGGATCCGTAAATATGATATGACATATTAAAATATAAATAAGTTCAACTGTTTATATATCGAACACCAATTTAAATCGAGTGTAACGTTTGGGCTCTTTCGATATCGAATCGATATTCATTTTAATGCCAAACCGATAGTTCATAAACGATATTTCTACTCACGCTGCTATCGTACTATCGAGTATGTGCTGTCTCCGCTTCCTTGGGGTGGCGTTGCCATTGTTATCATTTAGTTTCTTTCGTTTCAATTTGTTCACAATGTATTTATTGTGTACATGATGTTTTCGTTACTAACCACAATTGGAAATGTAATCGATACTTTGCTACTGCTGCCTATTTCGACGGCAATCGAAGGGATTGCAAATGCAATATACTATTTTCTCGCTGCCAGCTGGTTCATAGGCTACTGCCTCGTCGAAGCCGGCGCGCACGTCTGGAGCGTGCTATGTGACTGTTACCAAATAGCTACTGCTATTGCGAAGGAGTGCAACACCTTCTATAGCGAGCTGCGGGGCATTATCTGCAATGTTTGGGACTACGTGTACTACGGTACCGGAGACGGACTGAGTCTGGCACGCTACTTGGCAGAGGAAGTGGTCCTCTTTCTGGTCAACGTGCTTATTGGACTTGGCAACTGCACACTGTGGATACTTATGCTGCTGCCGCGAGCCATTATAGCTATAATCGACTATAATATACTCGCGCTTGATCATTTAGCACGATACATCGTTGAGCGTGGCAGACATTTAATGAACAACCTCTTCCAACTCTCGATTGGCATCGCTCTGCTGCTGGTGATCTACATGTACCGCAGATATGTCCATATGCTAGCGCTTTATCTGCTAAGCAGCCTTCTTAATGAGATCTCGGCAAAAGGGCGAATGGTTTTTCAGTGGTTGGCGAACTGGACTAATCAACAGCTCTCCTGGGTGTTTCAAAAGTTGGAAGTTTCTGAATCTTCGGCGAGTGCTTCGGGCCATCGATCACATTGTGTGGTGTGTTTGGAGAGGAACAGGAACATCGTTATCCTTCCGTGTCGACATCTATGCCTGTGCAAGGAGTGTGCCCAGCAGCTCCAACGCTTGGATGGGGGCCACCGTTGTCCTGTGTGCCGAAATGACGTCCATACACTGATGTCTGTCTATGACTGATTAATTGTATTTACTGTACACATGCATATATCAATTATTTTTATATTTTATATAAGTCGATTTATAAAAGAATTAATCCTATTCTAAAAAACTTTATTGATTTGATTCGATGTCAAAGATATGTGTGCATACGCAACGATATGCATATTTTAACTTAATTATCCTTATTGAAACTGTAAATAACAAATATGAACTCAATGTTTATTAAATTTTGTAACAAACATATATGATATTAGCGCCACCTATGTATGTTAATAACATAGACAGAAATAAATAAAATATAGAACATGGAACATCGCATGCTTAATTCATTCATTCAGCAGTGCCATCTATGTATGGAAATAACATAGCTAGAAATATATAGAATTTCTATATATAGAACATCGCTTGTTCAATTCATTCATTGATAAACGTCATAGCTTGCAAGCGCCATCTATTTATTAATTATATTAAGATTGGCACATAGATGGGCTACTAAAATTTTATACCTCAGTTCTTTTATATAAGTATTTTTTTTTTTTGCGCTGCTTAACATCATAACACCTGACTGGTAAACAGGACTAAGGAGATCCAGAAAGATATCAGCTTTTTCTAATTCCGCCCCACACTACATCACGTTACCTTATGTCTATATTTCTGATATTTATAATACATATATTTCTAAAATAACTAAAAGGTTTTGCTACGATTACCCGCCCTACTTGCCCATATTTCTAGTATGTTTGGTATATGTGATTGGTTCTCTAGGTACCTCACATTGTGATATACCAAACATTGAACACAAAGTGGTAAAGTTGGAATATAAAACGAGCAGTTAACAGTTTTGGTGAGTTCACAATGCTTAAAGTAAATTAAACACAGATATAAAACCAATAAACTGAAACAATCAGTGTACAGTTTTGGTGAGTTCACATTGCTAAAGTAAATTAAACATAGCTATAAAACTAATAAACTGGAACAAGCAGTGTGCAGTTTTGGTGAGTTCACATTGCTTAAAGTAAATTAAACACAATAAATGTAATAAACTAGAGCAAGCAGTGTACAGTTTTGGCGAGTTTGCATTGCCTAAAATAAATTGAACACACAACTGTAAAGCTAATAAACACAACTTAACTTGAGCAAGCAGTGTTAAGTTGTGGTGAGTTCACATTGCGTAAAATATATTGAAAACACAACCAAAACTAAAACAAGCAGTGTACAGTTGTGGTGAGTTCGCATTAATTGAAGAAAATTCAACGCAAAGTATACAGTTAGCAAACTTATTTGGTAAGATCACATTACCTTACAAAAATTCACCATTGTCTTCATTATTTAATCTAGCCGTAAGATTCACCTTACATAGTACATAGTAAATATCTGGTGGTGAAATTATTCGTTGGTTGGTAACTTAGAATTTAATTATCTAGTATATTCTTCCACCGTCCACCAAAAGAATAGAGCGAAAGAGGTGAAAACTTAGGGACTTCAAATTTCAGTTGTTTTGTCATCTAATAAATATCTTGGTTTTTATACCCTAAACCCATTGAAAATGGGAAAACAGGGTATAACGGTTTTGTTAAAACGTGTGTGCATGTATTGCTTGTATATATGTATATGTTAAATAAGCATAGAATGTTTGGAATATCGGCTCTTCACAGCGTTCAGGGGATCTCCCAGTCGGGTACCCCCAACTAGAGCTTTCTTACTTGTTTTTCAATTGAACGAATTGAAAGAGTTTATTGGTACAGAGTCTTGGTGTCCATCCGTATGCCCGTATGAACACAAATCATTTCGCCGCCATTGAAGCCAGTGATTTACAATTTCGAATATGTATTTGTGGGTCTCCTCGGCTTAAAAAGAGTTAAAATTTTCAAATGTGGAAATACTATATCTGGTATAACATAAACGTTATTATTTAAGGTGGCAAACACTTGACATTTGAGGTACGTAATCAGGTTGACAGCCCAAGATCAAAAATATATACAGGGTGTATCTACGCCCACAGGAGGCGAGGCATAAACTTTCAGCTCTCATTGCCTATTGCCATTGTAAGAGCTATTGCGGCTATTGTCATCATCTAGGACATATGTCAAGTAATTATAGGAATCACAACTCAGTCAGCCGAAGGTTGTATTCGTATTTACTTAGCTACACCCAATATACAAAGCTCGGTTGGGTAACACACATGAAATAAGTAAACAATTTTATTTGAAATCAAATACAGTTTATATTGTATACATGTCTATATCTTGATATACATATGTATATATATATACATATATATATATATATATATATATATATATATATATATATATCATATATACATATATATACATATACATATATATGTTTATATGTAGAACTAACTAACAAAAGTCATATAGAAAAGAAGAATAGGCTAATGCTTATCTTTACTCAATCGAAATGACATGATTTGAATTTAGTTGTTCTTCAAAGGTACATGAAATATGAAACAAAACAATAAAATTCGAAAAGAAGTATACAATTAGTATATGTATATAACATATTAGGTGTATTTTTCTATAAGTTGTTGTTGTTGTTGTATGTATACATACAAGTATAAGTCCTGTCTTTAGTTGTAGCTTTACGGATGGGTTGAAACTTTAACAATTTTTTTGTGCACTTAAGAACTATGTGATGTACATTAAATATACATATCTATATATATTTTGTATTGTGTCTAAAATATATAGTTTTGTTTTTGTTTTTGTTTTTTTTTTTAATGTATTTTCCATTTTATTCAGATTATTGCTAAAAAATTCAATTTCTTGCCATTCATAAAGCTTCATGGGCTCTTGCCTATTCGTATTTGATAGGAAAGTGGATAATAAAATATATGTTACTTATCTATATATATATAAATTAAAAATATGCCATTAATAGACAAATTGTGTACACATATGAAAATATTGAAAAGTTGTGAAAAGTATTATTCATTTCTCAAAAATATGCATACCCGAAATGTTTATACTTGACATTGCGAATCCTCTATACGTACGTACATATAAAACTACAAAAGAACATCTAACAACAAAATGTCCATTTCATGAAAATGTAGAAGTTCCTTGTAAAAGTTCTCTATTCAAAATATCTGTATATATAAATATAGATGTAGATATATATAGATATATATGTTTATGTACGAGTATATATATGTATGTATATGCATATCAATATATATATATTATTTCGAAGGTACAAAGTAGGTTTGTATTTACACACGTATATAACTATATTGGACCTTAACTTAATTGTTTGCTATGCCAACGACTAATTGTCTATCATGTAAAAATGTTAAAGTTAAAGAACTTAATTTGTTTATGGTTTACTTTACTGATATGTAAAGGCTAGACAATGGCAACATTTTTGGATTTCGAATTCTTATTTGAACAAAGCGGTCTACCCAAGTTTCAAACCACTTTATTTGTATTGTTGTCTACCCAAGTTTCAAATCAATTTGGTCACATTGTATTCACTTTTCTTTTCTTTTCTTTTTTCTTGTTTTTTTTTTTTTAAACATCCGTTTCTAACCGTTACTCAAGCTTAAGCTTAAGATTTAAATAGGTAGGTTTAAACAAGTGCTTTTTATATAAATTTACCTAGTTTAGGTATATATTTTGTAGAAAATTGCTGTCTACTGGACACACATATATTTTGTAGATATTATTTTCGGCTGTGAAATATTGCCTTGTGTTAAACATTAAGTGGATATATTAAATATTATGAATTCATATTTAACATTCAAGTAATAACAATTAGCTATAAAAATACAATAAAGTGTGATATTTTGTTATTCAGGTATTACCAATATTATGAAAATAAGTTAACAACACTTAAGTTTTGTATTGTGCCTCCAAAAGCTTGAAGAGATATGTTTTCCATTTGTTAGGCATAAATAGTTATTGTACTTAGTCTTTAAATTTGTATTTATAGCCATAGAGGAATATATTTGTTAAACATAAGTGAACATTTCTCTAAAGGCTGCACATTAATTATTTGCTATCTAATTTTGTATCATGCCGATATCTTTGTATATGGTTTCCCTTTCAAAAAATGTTTCAGGTATGTATATGAATATGTATATGTATATGCATATGTATATGTATATGGTATAAAATATAAGTTTAAAATAAATCATATACAAGTCGTAAGTATAAAGATATATATATATAGATTTTACCGCCAATTTATCACAAAACCACAATCAAAGGCTATGAATTGAAATTAAAAGAAAAACACAATTCTTTGAGAGAACGTTGTTATCATCGAATAATGTTTCATTTGCTTTAACTTTAACATTAACTTTAACTTTAACTTTATCTTTAACTGTATCATAGTTAATAGATTATTGGGTAGCTTACTTATGCTCTTATCAATTATGTATAATATTATCTTAGACATTAGTTTGTGAGTTTGTGTGCAGCGCTGTATGTGTCAGACACAAATCACATAAAGGTACTTCAACTCTCTCTTTGTGCACCAGGTCGTGCGATAAAAGTTCGAACCAAAAAATAATGGATGACAACCAAACTGCAAGAGGTGTTTTTTTTTTACGTTCATATATTATAATATATGCTCCTATCCTTATGTGCCTAGCTCTATACTTTAAAGAATCAACAATATAATAGTTGTTTTTAATTAATTATCAATATATTTATAATCATAACTTAGGCTTTATTTTATGTGCATCTGGTTCTTAATACGATTGACTAGAATAAGCTAAAGGCGAGAGTGGATACTGCACGAAAGAGCTCTGATTTGTACTCGAAGGCAAGTTAAATAGGTTATTCGAATCAGAATCAGAATCAGAATCAGAATCAGAGTCAGAATGGGAATCGGAATCGGAAAAAGGTGGACGGAAGGGTGAATGTATAGCTTAAGGGGTAAGGGTGTACGAATGTGTGGGTATATGTGCGTGTTCTGCGCATTGATTTTGACAGTTTGAAATTAAACAATTTAACAATTAACGTCAACAAGTTGTGAATTCTTTCTTTCTGTGTATCTGACAAGTCACGAATAGCTTCGACTTGAATCAGTGCTTAAATATTCATGAGCAACTCTCATTACGCACTGGTCAGTGGCCAGCGGTCAGTTGTTGTACCCATGCCAAACAACGGGACCAAACAGGTCCTAGCCTACGAATGCGGATAGCGGGTAGGTAGATAGCGTAGAGGGCATAGAGGGTGTAGGTGTAGGGCCTCTTAGGCATAGGTGCGGGTAGATCAGACGTATATATAGGTAAGTAACTAGATATGAACTGATGGAAATTGAATTATATAGATTTCTAATATCAATATTAAATCTAGCATTGTAGCACTTTTCATTTTCTTTTATTGTGGCCACATAGCCATAGGCATCTCACGTTCATTGAGATCACTTAGAACTATATACTCGCTGGATTGGTAAATATTGAATGCTATATAAATAGTTACGTTATCTACCTTATTAAAAGCTAAACACAAAGGAAGCAAAGTTATGGCGCCTAAAAGGGCAACGTGGTAACAAACATGTTCTCTATGAGGGCCGGTGCTGGCACCAAATCCTCTAATTTTAGATAGAATATACGCTGCAATCCCTGTACGCTCAAGGAGCGCAGCTCGGGCAGTTTGCCCAACAAGCGACTGAAGTAATGCTGTTTCTTTTGAGCCTCCGCATTGTAGGTGACGTGGTCACGTAGACTGCCGATTATCTTCATTTGTAGTTGCTCCACTTTTTTAGGTTCCCGGAGCCCATGCCGTTCTGTAACAGAAGGTGGAGAACTATATTGTTGATATGTGTATGTGTGTAATGGGGTGGCTATCTACAAACCTGTTATCAAGGTGAGGGCGCAGAGGCAGGCGAAGGCCGAGATGTCAATTTCTAGGTTATGCAGGCTGCGGCTAAACTCCATGATGCCATTTAACCAGTCGCCAAAAGAGCGCTGGCACTGGGTACGATGCAGCACAGTGCCATTGCAGAAGATCATCTTGGTATCGTCGCTGCGGGCGCGATAAGACAGCCGTAGCACAAATAGCTCCAGGGAGGCAGACTGGAAGAGGAGCTCCTGATCCTCGGATGTAAGTTCCAAATAACCGGGAATCTTTTCAGCAAATTGTCTGATCACATCCACCGAGCTGGTCAGCAGTTGGTAGAACTGCTGAACCTTTTCGGCCTCACTCAAGCCCAGTGCACTCGTTACAGCTGGCGTCAACGGAGTCAACGAATCGAGTGGCTCCTCGTAGTGTGAATAGTCCAGGCACGAGGGATCTGGTGTTGTATCCACGTGACTTCGCACCAGAGCAGTTATTAACGATATGGGCGGGGATGGAGGTGACTCCTGCGGTGACTTTGGCTTTGAGGGGAGACGTCCACGGCGGCCCTTCAGTGAGTCCGTGCGCACTACTTCCTTCACCATGCCCACCACCAGGCACTTTTGAAAACGACAAAACTGGCAACGATTCCGTCTTCGTTTGTCGACTGGACAGCTCTTGTCTGCCAGACATACATACTTGGAGCCCTTCTGCACGGTTCGTTTGAAGAATCCTTTGCAGCCCTCGCAGGTTCTAACCCCGTAATGCTGGCAGGCTGCCGTATCTCCGCATACGGCGCACAACTGCGAGGAATTGGTAGCCTGAAGCAAACGTCCTGCTTGGCTGTGCAGAAAGTCAGAGCCACCACCGCTCACAGGTGAGTTGGCAGTGGAGTTGGGTGCCGAGCTCAGTTGTATCTGCAGCGCATTGATGGCATGAGTGTTTCTAGAACCAACTAACGCCAACTTAGCCACCTTCGGGCTGTGCGCAGCAGCAGCGGGAGAAACGGAGCGTTGTACGGGCAACGAGGCTCGTCGCATGGGCGGAACAACCACAGCAGAGCCTGACCCTAAGCCTGAACCTGAAGCAGCGCTAGTTCCTGCGGTTGCCGCCTCCAGCTCGGAAATGGTGGGAAATGTGGGTAACGAATAACGCTCGCCATTGTGCGAGTTGTAATTCTGTACGGATTCGAAATATTTTCGTGTTAGATTAAGTAAACGGGTAATTATTATAAACAGTTGATACTTACCATATGTTGATAGCTTTGCTGTTGCTGTTGCTGTTGTTGTTGTTGCTGTTGCTGCTGCTGCTGCTGTCCAAAGAAACTGTCATTGTGAGCCACTCCGCTGTATTCATAGAGCGAGCTGGCTGATGAGCTGGGTGACGGATTGGAAGTGCCATTAATGGCGTTGAAGTGGCCATGGTAATTGTATCCACTGCTATTGCTGCTGCTATGGTTGGTGTTATTGGGACGAGGCGGATGAGCTTGCAATTGGTGCAGTGACTGCCCCGAAGCAGGATTCGTATTTAGGTCAGCCATTACATCTGCAAAGCAGTCCTCATCCATTTTTAGAGTTAAGATCTGATCGGAGGGTGTGGCAGTAGCTGAAGGGGATGCCTGTTTTGGACTGCTTGCGCTGCTGCTGTTGTATTTGAGAGAGTAGGTTTCCTGGAAGCTGGGTAGGCTACTGCCGCATGAGAGTGGTCCCCCAATTGGTGAGATCAGTATGTCGCTGGTGCAGTGGCGCTGCAGATAGGTGGCCTGCAGCTGTTGTTGCTGTAGCTGCTGCTGCTGTTGGTGAGCGTGAAGTGCGATAGCGGGATCGCTGCTAGACCGAAGACTAAGGAGGCAAATCGAGTGATGATCCTGTTCGGAGCCTGCGCTGCCGTTACTGTTAGAAGGGGGCTGGTCTTGTGTTGAGGGCAAACGTTTATCGCGTAGACATGTTAATTTGGTGAGATTCTCAATGGAGCTGGTGATATCCTCGCTGCTGCCAATCAGCGTCTCATTGGATGGGGGCACATCAATCTGCGTGTCTGGATAGCTGGCGACCGATTGTTCAAGAACTGGCGAGAGCAGCGAGTTGTTGGAGTCCGATGGAAAAAATAAGTCCGAGAACAGTTCGCTATGCGTAACGGCCGCATCGGCAAGATTGCTAATCAACTGATCCTCCTCATGAGACAGCAAAGTCACCTGACTTGACGTAGGTAGTGGCAAGTGCTGGTGCTGCTGAGGAAGCAGCTGTTGCTGCTGCTGTAACGCTTGTTGCTGATGATGATTGTGAAATTGATGGCGGTTGTGATGGTTGTGATGATGTCCGGCACCAGACGCGACTGCAGCTACTGTCGACGTGGTTGTTGTCGTTGCCACGGCTTGCGTTGAAAAATTGTCGAACGACGAAAGTGAACTAAAGGAGCTCTGCAATTGAAGAAAGTCCGACATAGACTGAATTAGTGACTTTTGACTGATTCGTAGGATAGCTTCTAGCTTTAGATAAGGGCGGAGTCAAGTCGTCGGTTAGACATGCGCGATGTTAGCGGCGACGCTGATTGGTGCACAGATTACAACCCCTATTAAAAAGACAGGCATATAATTGTTCTACTCTGCTCATGAATGTGAACCGAGATTAGTATGTAGTATGATTGTAGATGCATCTATTTACAATTTCATAGCTATTTTCTGCCAGTGTATGGATGTAGTACTGTCTTAGTCAAAAGTGAAATTAGACAGTTTCGGTTCGCATTTTGTATTTATTTCCAAGTTAATTATTATCTCTATGGGTTTGAAACTTGTTAAAGCAAGTAACAAGTATTTTATTTCAATCATTTTGCAACAGTCTAAAATATAATAAACAAACATTCTGTAAATAAGATAATTATGAGAAATTTTCCCAAATTGTTTTGCAGAGGGTAGCGCACAGTCGTTCAGAATTGTTAACCAAGGATCACTGTTTTCTAATTGGTTATGGTTTATGCTTTAGCTGAAACTGTTTGACAACAAACATATTTCAAAAAATTGAATTAGTCGGCTATTGTGGTAGTTGTTGTTATTGTTTGGGTGGTTTCCCCCTTTACCTCTATAAGCTCTTCACAGTTGATAATCAAGGAACCATTGACAACAAATTTGTTTTGCAACATAAGATTTTTGGTTAAGGTTGGCAAAATGAACATCTGCTTTTAGTTATCTATGAATGCATTTTTAAATATTATAGAATAAGCGAACTTGGCTGTTTTTCCTATAGTGCCTCTATGCTTATTATACCCTGAACCCACTGACAATGGGAAACAAGTAAGAAAGCTCTAGTCGGCGGTACCCGACTAGGAGATCCCCTGAACCCTGCGATGAGCCAATATTCCATACATTCTATGCTTATTTAATATATATATACAAGCAACACATGCACACACATATACACATATGCATATGCACGCACGCAAATGCGAGCGCTCTGCTGACTGCGCAGTTTACGCAGCGACTGTGCTCGGGCTGCAGAAGAGCTATATTATGGGAAGTTAATTGTTGATTTAGTTTCTTTGTAGATGGACTTTCTTAATCAAACTTTCAGAGCGTGATAATGTCATTCATATGTATGTAATTGCCAAAGCACAAGTCTCTAGTATTTGAAATACGGGTTTTACAAATTTGGGGGGAAGGGAAGGAAAAGGGGGATGGTATCCAAAATGTGACAAAAATCAAAATTGTATAAACTACACATTATACTGAATACAAAATTTGAAGACTCTAGCTCTAAAGATGTGGGAGATATAAATTTATACCTGATTTTCGATAATGTTTAAAATCGATAACTTTAAAACGATCAAATTTATCGATTTTTTGAAACAAACTCGATCTGCGCGTTCTATACACGGATCTACATAAAAAATTTCAAGTCTCTAGCTCTTATAGATTCTGAGATCGACGCGTTCAAACATACGGACAGACGGACGGACGGACGGACGGACGGACGGACGGACGGACGGACGGACAGACGGACAGGGCTAAATCGACTCGGCTTGTCATCCTGATCAAGAATATATATACTTTATGGGGTCTGCCACGCCTCCTTCTGCCTGTTACATACATTTCAACAAAACCATTATACCCTGATTTCCCATTTTCAATGGGTTCAGGGTATAAACAGGGTATAATGGTTTTGTTAAAATGTATGTAACAGGCAGAAGGAGGCGTGACAGACCCCATAAAGTATATATATTCTTGGTCAGGGCGACGAGCTGAGTTGATTTAGCCCTGTCCGTCTGTCCGTCCGTCCGTCCGTCCGTCCGTCTGTCCGTATGTTTGAACGCGTCGATCTCGGAATCTATAAGAGCTAGAGACTTGAAATTTTTTATGTAAGTCCGTGTATAGCACGCGCAGATCGAGTTTGTTTCAAAACTTCGATAACTTTGATCGTTTTAATGTTATCGATTAAAAACGAAAAACGAAACGAAAATCGAAATCTTGTAACTAAATTATAACCCTTACATCTTTATAGCAAGAGTTTCCATATTTTGCATTTAGTTTTATATGTATTTTATACATTTTTGATTTTTGTTACATTTTGGATACCACGCTCCAAATTTTCAAAAAACGTATTTCATATACTAGAGACTTGTACTTTGGCAAATACACACATATAATTGACATAATCACTCTGTGAAAGTTTGATTAAGAAAGTCTATCTACAAAGAAACTTATTCAACAATTAAGTTTTCATAATATAGCCTTACTGCTGCCCGAGCGCAGTCGCTGCGTAAGCTGCGCAGTCAGCAGAGCTCTCGTTTTTGCGTGCGTGCGTATGTGTGTGTGTGTGTGTGTGTGTGTATGTGTTGCTTGTATATACTATATGTTAATAAGCATAGAATGTTTGGAATATCGCCTCATCGCAGGGTTCAGGGGATCTCCTAGTCGGGTACCCCCGACTAGAGCTTTTTTACTTGTTTCTTATAATCTTGGGGTGTATATACACATATATAGGATGTTAATTTGAAATGGAACTCACATTGGGCTGCAAAAGTAACATGCTTGTGGTCGCTTGGGTGTGGAGCCTCGGTTGGCTGCTTTTAGTGGATGCTGCAGATGGTGTTGTTTTTGCTGTAGTTGTTGTAGCTACAGCTGTTGCTGCTCCTGTTACTGCAATTGTCGCACTTGTCACTTTAGTATCCGCTTTTGGCGATCTGACTGGAGATATTCTTTCAGCTTTCAACTTCGTCTTGCCGACTTTCGAGATATGCTTGACGCTTTGCTCGGCTGATTTTGTGGGAGGGGTGTTACGTTGTTGAGTTGCTGTTGTTTCTGTTTCTGCACCTGCAAGGATTTTAATAAGGATAACCATTAAGTGTTGACATTTAAAATACTTCGCTGCAAATTTGTAAATTTGTAAATGTTAAACGGTGTCTGGGGCATCATAATCTATTCTATTATGCCATGCTTGGCTGCCATATACTGCCCTGCACTTTTGTCACTCTGTCAGCTACACAGATACATTCATACGCCAAACATTTCGAGACGTGGTTTCCCAATTGTCTTGCGTTCCACACGCAAACAACCGTATCGAATGTCTTAATTAGAAATGCCTATGCAAGTCTCTCCTTGGGTTACCCTATGCAAGAGACTTCTGTGTGAGACGACAAGGAAGGAGGGCGGTAGGCGGAGGTCGGAGGTCGGAGGCCGGTTGGTGGTTGGCGGTTGCCAAAAGCCAAGCTCACGTTGCCGACTGTGATGCGGCACCCGTGTTGGTGGTTGACCGAGCCGAGGATCGCATCTCAATCTCTTGGTTAATGCAGCACATTAAATGAAATAAATTGTGCTGTCCGCTGCGGCACCTCGAATACGCTGGCTGCCATTGCCCGACCCCCTTGGCGGGTGTTCGCTTTTGATTAAAATAAATATTATGGCTTATTCGAATTGCAAAACAGCACTTGGATGTCTCGTTTTGTTTTTCGCTGCCGCTGTAGCTGTTGTTGTCGATTTTCATATTTGTTTCACAGATACATTTTTCATAAATTATATAATTTAAAAAACTCTTGATTAGCTTAAATTGTTAAAGTTCCTTACAAGATTAAAAGCTTTTAGCTTTTAACTTTGCAGATAAAAAGTATATTCTTTTATTTATTTTTTTTCTTCTTTTAAAACTATTCAACTCTGTTTGGACTATATTTTTTCATCACATTTACACCAAAGAAGTAAGAACGGACGTCATAATGCTGGCAGCTCCAGAACATTGCAAAACAGATTTTTTCGATTTGCTGCGCCCCCAATGAATGTCCGCCTTGCTGTCCGTCCGTCGTTCTGTCCATATGAACGAAAACCATTTCGTCGCTGAAGCTAGAGGGGCTAGGGACGTGGCAAGAGAGTTAGGCATATCGAAAAATACTCTGTAATTTTCATATTTTTGAAGCGTAAGCCCCGAAATTTTACAGTTACACTACTCTAGACGCCTTCTAAGTACTAAACAAAACTCATGTGTCTACACCTACTCACCCAGTAGGTGTAGGTGCCACTCACCAGTGGCAAATCGAATACTGCATATTCTGCAGTATTGAACTTAGAAAATCAAAATTTTATGACTATGTTATTGTTGACCTTCTCAATTGATTGGAATTGGGGCGTGGCAAATCGGTAAAATCTATATCTTGCAATGTTTTGGAGCTAGCAGCCCATTGACCGCGAATGTATTTCGAAAAAGTTTTTTTAGGTTTCAAGATCGATTCCAAGTAACAAAATAGATATTAACTTTTGAAGTAAAGCCTTCTAAATTATTTTTGAGCATTACTTTGAAATAAATAGATATTTTCAATTTGATCTCACCTAAACAAATACTCTGAATAAGTTTCTTCAATATCATATTTTATTTATAGTGTCTGTGCAGCAGCATAATCTATTTGCAGATCTATCAGAGTGTAAGACAATAGGCTAAGATTTCAAATGAAAATCAAATATCATTGCAAATGCTGTTGGCTATAGCCGTAGGTCATTTAGAAAGCAATTGATCGATACCCTTTGAGCCAGCCAACTCAAAACTCAGAAGACAACAACAAATAGCTCAAAAACTACCGTGGGCTACTGTAGAAAAAGCTACCGGGAAGAGCGTGCGATATTCATTGAACATAACAATGTGCCATTGTTTTTATTAGCGAACATGTTTCTCTGGCATCAACTTTGGGTTGGGCTCTGTAGATGCAGTCGCATCTTGAAATATTCATTCAGCCTGGACGATACTAGACTAGACTAGATTTGTGTGAATGTGTGTGAGTGGTAAGCAACATAAAAAATTTCTCATCTTGGGTCCTGTATTTACTGTTTTTAAGAGCTGGTTAACAAATTTATTATAAAGGCCAGCAAAGACTGACTAAGCTCAAGTCGTTTCGTTTTCTCGTGTCTTCTTCGTGTTGCATAACCCGGCTAATTTTTTTTTCTTTTTTTTTTATATAAGATTGTTAATACATATTATTTTGCAAGCTTTGAGTGTACTTTGAACTGCGAACCCCACTGCACGCTCTGGCTCTGGCTCTGTCTGATCAATGGACATGGACATATGCATCTGCCTAGTCTGACAGACAAAGCCAAAGACAGACTCGAAGACAGGAACGGACGGACAAACTTGCGCAGTGACCCAAAGAAATGGTAATGCGTCGTGGTCGACGTCTTTGGCATGCTGTACGGGTCAGGCGACTTGGTGACTCTCTGGCAGCTCTGGCAGCTATGGCCAGCTTTGGCCAACACTGGCATTCAGTCATTGAGTCAGTGGGTGCAGAAATCAGACATCTCTGGCGCTTGGGCTATGGTTTTCGTGTGAAGTTTTGTGAGAAGTATACAAATGGATTTCAGGTTTGGGCCAAGGAGTTAGTCACTTTGTCTGCTGTAGCTGTAGCTGTTGCTGGTGTTGTTGCTGCTGCTGAAGCTGCTACAGGTTTGGCAGGGGCATGGCGGAGGCGTCGATGCTATCGCCTTTGAAATCCACGACAACGGAATCGGTTGGCCCAATAGACTCTAGCAAAGACCTGCGCGCAGGCCACAAACTTCCTGCAGTACCTTTGATGATGATGATGATGCCGTTCGTCTGCCCCATTGTTGCTCTGGCTCTGTTTCTGTCTCTGGCTCTGGCTCTACCTTCGACTCGGGCTCTCGCTCTGGGCATGGGTACTTGCTTAGACTTTCACTATTAATTGTCGATTTTCATCGATGGCTTTTTTATTGTTGGGTCTGATGCTGCACAAAATGCAATACTTAATGGGCAATGGGTAATGGGGTTGGTATTTATAGTTGAGCCAAAAAAAACCCAATTTCTGTGAAGCTCATATCGAAACTGTATCTATTACTCAATGCTCTCGAGTGAGAGACAATTTGATTGATTTATGCAATCGCATCTGCCGTCTTATGCTGCATTGTTTTCGTTCCAACTCTAATTGCCCGACTCGTCTTTGAGCCAGTGCTTGGACACACGCTTCTATTATATTATGCTTAAATTGGGACAACGAATAACAAAGAAATTGTCTGCTTCTAACGAGTGATTATGGTAACGACGAAATTAAATTCAATTCCTATACTTTCAATTCTCGATCGATCACACTCTTGTATTTACAACAATTTCAATATTTTCATGTCTGTAATAAGTTTCACAATAATTCTATTAAAACCAATTTCAATCAAAGTATTCAGATATAATCTTATATGTTACCACTATTTCAGTTTGATTTATATTAACTTTCATCAATCTAGGAAGCTAAAATTTTGTTGTGGAGCATTTTCATCTATTCTATGTGATATTATAGAAAAGTGATAATGATAATTTACGAAAAACGAGATACCTGAAACACCTGATGCAGCACATCCCAGCAGTCATTCATTGACAGATAATATTTGAAATCTAATTATTATAATTGTAATACAGTCGAATCGCAAAAATTTTATAATTAATCTGTTAATTCAAAATATTTTGTTGAGCCTCGTTAACTCATGTAATTCGTTAAAAATACTGGACCCTTGCCATTTCAAACTATTCAAATGAATCTTGTCATATGAATCTCCCTTCTCTTCTCTGCATGCCTCAATTAATTAGATTCATAATTGTAATTAAGTATACGAATTCCAGAAATATATAAAGCAAAACACCTTAGCCCCCCTATGATAAGATTAAGAACAAGTATGAGTGTTCTAGTCAGGACTGCCCGACTAGGAGATACCCTGAACCCTAGGAAAAGCTGATATTCTAATCATTCTACAATTCTTTTACACACACACATACAAACGCTCGCATAAGAACACGCTTTACTGCGTATGGTTATTGTAGAATTAATGTTTTTCTAGATGGACTTTCGTAATAAATTTCTCAGAGCGTGATAATGGCATTCATATGTGTGTATTTGCTAAGCCATAAGACTCAAGTATTTGAATTTGAGAAAAGGTATCCAAAATCCTAAATATACAAAATCTGTATTCATTGTACTCATTGCAAGAATTACGACAGTATTTGGATGTTCCCATCGCTTTTGTTATTCAAGCAAAGCTAAAAAAATTATGTCATTATCGATAATAAGGAAATGGGATAAGTTATCGAAAAACGATAAGGTCGTACTTTTTAAAGGAATATATATATATTTAAAATTTCAAGTCTCTAGCTCTTGTGGTTTACGAGATCGCTTTGTTCGTACAGACGAACAGACACACAGATGGACAGAGCTAAGTCGACTCAACTCCTCATCCTGATCAAGAGTATATTCGCATTTTCAATGAGTTCTGGGTATACAATCAAAAATTGTGAATTCCAAGAGAGATAAACTGACATCAGTAAAAAAAAATTCCCAGTTTAAGTAAAATGCAAATTTAAAAAAATTTGTCGCAATAATTCATAAAAATCTTTTTGTGCCACATTAAATGCTAAGTAAGCCACGAGACAGAGGCTGCATCAAAGTCGACTGCGGCACTGGCATCAACAACGAGAACGGCGTCATCGTTGTTTAATCGCTGCAAAAATGATCGAAGGTCATCTTGGACATTTCAGTCAGAGCCGGAGCCAGAGCCAAAGCCAGAGCCGGAGACGGAGACGGAGACGGAGCCGGCCATTTGAGTGTATCGAAGTCACTTTATAAGCGCGTGAGCGCATCTCAACCAGTTGGCCCATTCCCTTCCGCTCTCGCTCTCTCTCTCAGCGTGAGGCTCCCCTCGAATTGTGAGCATATTGGCCAATACATTGGCTCTGCCACTTGCCAGCACTCAGTGCCACTGAAACTGAAAGCAGGCTACTGCATTGGTCATCGTCAGCTGAGACTTCAAGCTGCCCAACGTCTCGAATTATGCAAAAGCGGATTCATAAAAATCAACTGCAGCCCGCGTTTGGATTGCGATTTGTGGTTGTTCCAAAATTTGCATGAAATTCTAATAAAAGATTTACCGTTTAGCTGGCTAGCTGGCTAGCTGGTTGGTTGGTTGGCTGTTTAGCTGGTTAGCTGTTAGGTGTTAGCCGGGCAGATGCAGCATCTAGAAACTGGTTTAATTGAAATTGGAGTGTTATATCATTTGAGAATATGAGATTCAAATGCGTGGCACTTGGATTTACCGCTGCTAACCAGTTCTAGGTCCTCAACCAAAAAATATGTACTTGTCAAAGCAATGATAATTAAAAAAATATTAAATAAAAAACACGTAAGAAATTTGCATTTAGAATACACGTGGTACATCACTTGAATATATTTTCACTTTCTTTTATTTACTTTTAACAATGAATAGTCATTGTAAGTTTAAGTGTAAAGAGTTCATATATAAACAATAAACTCGAGTGTGAATTTTTTCATTATTATTATTTCATAGAATACATGTATATATTAATTTATTTATCTGCTCTTCACAATAAATGCAGGAAAATATCACGGTAGAAATAGTCGGGAATGATGCTGACCTCACATATACCCTGTGAACGCAAAGCAGTCTGGCTAACAAATGTCGGGGCATAACTGAATTCGAAATAAATTGATGAATTCCTTAAAAACAATACGGCATAATGAATGTAATTTCCATATAGTTTGTTGCCACGCTGAAATGCTAGACTAAGGGTCTCTGACTAGCTGTCTGTCTGTCTGTATGTTTCTCTGGCTGGGACAGGTCAAAGGTGTGCAGGCTGCACTGCATCAACGTCTAGGTGAGTCGCCGCCTGATTGACATGGCTAAGACAAAGATAAAAAGCTGCAAATTTTGGAACGCCGCTTGCATAAGGCTTTTCTTTTGCATTCGTTTTCCCAACGCGTTCCAAAATTAAAGCCCAGCTCAAAACAAGGTGCAGCCCCAAGGCTGGAGTGTTTGGGAATCTGCCCAAATAAATACAAATTTGACACAATTTTTTTTGCTTTGCACATGCCGCTGTTGCCGCATCGTTGCCACAAGTTGTTGCAATGCCAACAAAAAACAAACGAAAATCAAGCTAGCCAAAGCTATCAAAATATGTACTTGAATGCGAATACATTGTGCGAGGGTGGATCGTAATATCCAAAAATAAAATTTTAAAATAAGTAAAAAAATTGTAAAGAATTCAAAGAATGAATAAAAAAAACTTCGAAACTATCTACGAATCATATAGTAAAGGCTTAAATTCTTGATACTCTTGATATAACTGTAAATAATAGATCGGATAACTTATTTCAAACTTAATTAAATTTGGTATCCTTTGAGCCAAAGGATCTTCAGACTTTAGGCTCAGAGCATAATAAATCTTAAAATTAGAGACAATATCTGGATATTTTCGATATAATTGTACATATATAAGGTACATTCAAGAAGAAGTTTGATGTACTGTCATATGAACCCTAATGTTGAGCATTCCCACATCTTTACAGTTTATAATAGTTGATTACGTTGATCTAGTCTGTGTGTGAACAAAAATAGAAAAAATTAAAGTTCCAATAATAAAAATTTATATCCAAATATCTATATATTTTTATCAAGAAATATTTTGAATACCCAAAAAACAGTTCCTTAATACAGAGATGTTTCTTTGGGGTATTCTAAGTAATAACAGTATATAATATTCTATAAAGACCACAATAAATAAAAAATTTTCATTAGAATACTACATTTTTTTAAGTTTTATAAATTCTAAATCTACCCTTAGAGATCTTCATCTCGTATTAGCGCTAATTTCAGTTTTCGACTTCTTTTTTATTTTGGCTTTCATTCGAACATCCCAAATGGGAGAAGATCAGGCCCATAGCTTCGCAGACCGAGGGGCGAAGACCGAAGCTGCCTTCGCGGACCACCTAATCGATTGCCTGAGCTGAACAAAGCACGAGCACAGTTCCCAGCAGGTTGCACCAACCAGCAACAGCACCAGCTACTTCAGCAACACCCAAAGGCAACTAGCTTCAAATAATGCCTTTGTATAGGTAACTGTGAGATGCAATGAGACGGCTCAAAAAAAAAAAAACTTTCAACCACGACTTAAACGTTGTCTTTGTTTTTGTCTGCGACACTGGCGGAGCCTAACCCATATATTTGTCAGTGAATTTGAGGCGTGCTCATGTAGATTTGATTCAGTGTGCATCGCCCCAATGAAATCGTTAGTTTTGCATATCTAAATTTCAGTTTTGTATCTTACATAGATAGCTACATGGTGCTTATACCCATCTTTAAAAATTGGATGCTCTTTAATATCTATGAAGTAATTTGAATTACATTAAGAATACCTAAAGGTTTACTAAGATAAGTTAACATATTCAAAATAAAACATTTTTTTATAAATCTAAGGGGAAGCAGCTGACCCAGATGATATAGCTATATCCTTGATATTTAGATCTTGAATTGAATTGAATGATGAATATGTTTTAGCGCTGCATTAAACAATTGGCTTATTAACAATATATTTTGCTTCGAAACATCGATTTACTAATAAAATTCAACTTTTACCTTGGTTCGAGAAAACAGATATCGAAAAAAAAAATTGTATGTAAATAGTATGTATGTAAATAAGTTTTACCTTTACTATTGAACAAAAGTAAAAGAAAAAGAAAAAAAAGGAATAATTAATTTTAATAACATATGCTTCATAGGCCCATATATAGTTTTTATACTCATTCACAAAGTGAAATGAGTATATTGGTTTTGTGCAATGTCCGTCACGCTGTCCGTCCGTCTGTCCGTCTGTCCGTCTGTCCGTATGAACGCAAACCATTTTCACAGTTTTTAAGCTAGAGAGTTGAAATTTGGAATATATACTCGTGTATACCCTCGAATTATAAAGTGTCAAGATTTTCCCGATACGCCCACTAGGGGCGTGGCAAATCGGAAAATGCATTTGCCCATACCTCAGAAACACTACTTCTAGAAGTGCTAGAGAGTTGCAATTTGGAATGTAGACTTGTGTTGACAACTCAAGTTGAAAAAGCTATGGCGGATATATCTACGCCCATTGGGGGCGTGGCAAATCGGGTAAAACTGTATCTTCTACAGTTTTAAAGCTAAAACGCCCAAATTTGGCACGTATGTTACTGATACGATCCTATGAAGATCGACTAAAAAACTATATATCCACGCCTACTAGGGGCGTGGCAAATCGGATCTGACTATATAGTGATTTTTCAAATTCTGTAATATTTTGAGCACTATTGAAGCTAGAGACTTGAAACTTGGTATATATACTCGGGTTGACAACCCAAGTTGGAAAAGATATAGCGGATATATCTACGCCCATAGGGGGCGTGGCAAACCGCAAAAGTTTGTAGCTCCTACAGTTTTAAAGCTAGAAGCTTCAAAATTGGATGGTAAGTTACTAGTGAGCTCCTCTATCGATGCGCCAAAAATAATTTTTACGCCCCTTATGGGGTATGCCCGGCTAAAAAATACCCTGTAATTTTCGCATTTTTTGAGTGTAAGCATCCAAATTTCACACTTACGTTACCCTTCACTACTTCTAAGAACTGGCCAAAAATTATGTCTACGCCTACTGGGGGCGTGGCAAATCGGGAAAAACTATACGTTTTTCCGATTCTCAGTGAGAAAATCAGAATTATATACAGATATTACTGCTGATCTCCTCTATTGATTTCCAAAAAATTATATATGTACAAACCAATTGTGGGCGTGGCAATGGGCGTGATCTGTGGGGGTGTGAATGAGTATCCCGCAGTCGGTAGCGCCCGACTGCAACGTTCTTACTTGTTTTTTATCAAAATACATAAGAGTTTATCACATATAAAGAAAGTGATGGCTGAACTAATGAATTTTCTTATCCCATACATGGACTATATAATTGATATGTCAATTCTAATTTGCGAATGTAAACAACTTAATATAAACTAATTTATTGCTAAAAGTCGCTTCACATAAATATTTATGCAAATGTACTTTGTGCTTTTGCATCTGTTCCCCAATTCCCCACACATATGTATATACATATATGTATAGTCGTACATGTACATACTATCCACATCGCAATGGCATGGTTTAAATTTCATGATTACAACTCTGTTTGCTGCATGGCACCAGCCTAGGTATGGCAAAGCATACGACGACGATTTAAATCTGACTCGGGCTTTAGTCAACTTGCAGTAAGCACGCTGCTGACTGCAGCTTAAACGTGTCTTCAAGACGGTTATTAAATCAATAATGAAGCACACGAAGCACACCAGCAGCACCCAAAAGAGCTATGAAATCTTTTGTGGGCTATACACCATAGAAAACATCATAATGATCTTCATCATAACGTAGCTAAAATCTGGCTACATCATTAGCACTCGTCGCAGACATTCAATGTTGTTGTTATTGTTGTTGTTGTTGCTGCTGCTGCTGCTGGTTAGTTGTGGTTGTTATTGTTGTTGTCGTAGTCGGTGTCGGAGTCTCTGGTACGCCGGTACGGTGACACACAAACATCGTGGAGTTCACGGAACGCACCCAAAAGCCAAGCTCACAGTTTTATCCATTAGACGAGCTTTGTTTTTGTTTTTGGTTTTTGGTTTTTGGCTTGGTGTTTTTGTTTTTTTTTGCTCATCGTCTATTGCCAGTGTTCAAGTTTGGCTTAGTTTGAGGTGCTTCTCCTAGTTTTGACTTTGTCTTGCCTGCATCGCCTCTGCCCAGAAATCGAACTATTAACTTATTGCAGTCAGTGTAAGCAAAGTTTGAGGTGGCGCGACGACGTTTGCAATTCTTTGGCCACATTCCAAAACGTAAAAGGCCCGTCGTTTGCGTTTGCGTTTGCACCAAGGTGTCGAGGGTTAACTAAGGTGTGATAAATTTTTGTCATTTACCACAACGTTACTATCGATATTTGAAAGGTCTAAAAAGGTCGGTTTTTGGGTGATCTTAATGCAGAGAGCAAGCTGCCATAATTGTTTTACTATCCCAGGGCCCGTAACTTACCAATCTACAACACTGGTGCTGGGCTGCAACTTGACCGCCTGATATTGCAGGACTGCAAAGCCTTATGCTCACAGAGTCTGGGGCGCTAGTTCTCATAGCTATTACTGAATAATCTATTTTTTAATATCTTTCTTGGATGCTTTTATACAAATATACATACATGCATATATGTAAAAATTAATCGCGATCCGTGCTGACCGCTGTGAAGTGTTTGAATTCAGTAACTGACAGCATCCACAGCCAGCCTTTTGCCAACTACTTGACGCCGTATTTGTTTTTATTCCAGTCAGAGCCACAATCACGGACCGGCGCATAGATTTGGCTTTCTCACCCACACAACATCGTCGTCAGCCGTGTTGATTTTTGCCGATAATTAATAGGCAAAAAACAATGATTGCGATACCTCGCCATTGGAACGCTTAACGTGAAGCTCCTTCATTCAGCTTAATGTGTATACAAATTTGCCTGCTTCTCTTTTTTTATTTTCTGCGGCAACACGCAAGACCAGCTCTAGCTGCTGATAATGTTTTCAGCCAAAATTTTGCCTAGTTGTGTCTATTAATTAATTGGCGGCCAGCGGACGTAAGTCGCCACAGCTGCTGCTGGTGCGAAGAGACGAGGCTCTTCTATAATAGCAATTAGCGTGGCATTTTAATATGCATTATTGCAGTGAAAAGATCGAAAACCGTTTTCACAGCATCAGAAGATGCCAAAGTCACGACATTAGCCAGGACGACGAGGAAACACACAGTCGGGAATTGTTGATTTTCGACAAACAAAAAAATGTTGTTTAGCCATTTTAATTACATAATTAATTTATATTGCCCTGTGAATACCTCGCTCAATTAAAATGGAAACATACGTGTATGGTACCCAAATATAGAAACATGACTAAATTGCCAAATATTAAAACTTTTAGTTTTCAAATTACCATGATGAAATTGGATATATATTTTAATATATTTTCCTTTCAGCAAAAAGGCTCGTCATGAATTAGGATTTAAATTACAAGTCGGCTCAAAAAAAAAATATATATATTTAATAAAGCTGTTTCAATTGTATACTCAGCACTTTTGAAAACCTGTTGGTGATCTCTGCATCAGTTTCCCATGACAGAGCCGACATCAAAATTAATGCCGATTTGAATGTGCCGATCTGTGAATCTGTGGCAGGCAGCCTGCGCTTAATTTAGTCAAATCTACGCTTTTGTAGATGATTGTGTCTAAATCTTTTGTTTGCTGAGCACATTAGCAGGCTCAGAAACTGGTCAACGAAAGCAAAAGCCAATTCAGAGTCACATATTCAAACAAGTTAGAACATTGCAGTCAGGTGAAACCGACTGTGCTATACGCTGTTCAAGCGAATGTCTTAAATGGCTCTCGATTATTGTGAAGCAACAAAAATATACTTAGTAACGTCTTTTAAGTTCAAGCTATTTGAAATAATGTGTTTTCGCTCAGCACTCAACCATGAAACAGTGACTCACAAACGGTGATGTTGGAAACTTAATTTTTTGTCTTTCTTTAATTTTTGCAGGAGGCTACATATTGGGAAGAAGCTTACTGAAAAAAATTTACAAATCAAGCGCGAAGTATATGATGTTCATTTTCCAACTGTGACATTGGAAATGATCCATTGTTGCAAATTTGTTTGATGTTAGGTTGAATTTAGATTTTAGACTTTGACAAACATAGAATGCAGCCAAGACCTTAAGATTTTGTGCTTTCTTCTTGCCAACTGTGGCTGATACTCAAGCCGAGTGAAAATATAAGTAAGTATAACATATACTTGAGCAGAAAATGTAGATCGAATCAACATATAGAGTAGTCAGTAGAATAGAAGTAGAGCAGCTTTGATTTTAACAAATGTAAACAAATAATTAAAATCGTTTTCTCCAGCCAGATAATCGATGAAAATGTTTTAACTATTCGGAATGTCTACTTTTACATTATTACATTTAAGTGTATTAAACTTAAGAATAAATTACGTTAGTTTGAATAAAAGGTTATTCATTTTGCATCTAAAGTCAAAAAATGTATGTTTCTTGACAAACTGTATGTACATATGTGTATGTGTATGTTTATGTAACTAAGTAAGTAAAGTACGGATAATCAATATAAACAGCCGAATCGACAAATCGAAATCAGTTGGATCTGTTGTCAAAATATATAGATATAATTTATGCAGATGCATTTAGTTTTTAGTATGGGTGATATATGTATACATACATGTGTTCAGTTTTTAAATGAACCGAATCTAAATATAAAGTTAAATATACATATGTATGTATGTTCATGTATATAAGTGTCACACTTGTCTGAAGAGGTATTTAACTCCCGATAGTCTTAAGATAACAGTTTTTTTCTTGTTCGTTTTTTGTTTGTTCTCGGTTTGGTTTATATTTCAATTGAATATATTTATAAAGAAATATATATGTATGTTTTGTCTCTGTGTGAGCTTTATATGGCACGATTAGAGCTGCGTTCAGTTCTAAGATGTGCGCGCAGTGGTCATAAATTTAGCAGATAACTATAGAAATAGAATAAAGCGCGTCCGAGTGGAACCGGTTTAACCACTTTTACTCTCATCACGGGCATCGCATCATAAGCAGGCTAGCTTCCATATCTGCGCGATAGTCGTTGTGGTCTTTGTATCAGTCTCTTCGTCTCTCTGTCCTCGAATCGACTTGCAGTGTGTCATCGTGCAAATGTTGCGCCGTAAACCAATTTTAATTTATGCTAATTGCTCAGCATTGTGGCAATTGGATGGCTAGCGCAAGAAACGAACGTGAGTCCGAAATCGAAATGGAAATCGAAATTAAAATCGAAATCGAAATCGAAACCAAATACAAATACGATTCTATTCTCTGCTAATTCTCATTCTGATTCTGATTTGAATGTCAATTAAAGTGGTATCTCTAATGCAACATGAATGGGTTCTTGCAATAACGTAAATTGGTGAAATCGACACCTGCACGAATTCTTATTTCATTCGAAGTTGAGTCCCTAGTGCAGAGGTATAAACTTGTATGGGTTGCTGAGATATAGTGAGGAATAAAAGCAAGTTCGAAATCGAACACTAATCGGGTAGAAATTCTGATCGGACTGTTAATTGAAATGAGGCTCTTAATGTATTTGAAATGAAAACATGAGTAACGTAATAGACTTTGAAAACGAAACTACGTCAGATTCGATTTCGATTTCAATTTCGATGTTGATTTCGAATCCAATGCGAATCAAGCCAGCAGTGTGCAATTGGAACATCTGTTAGCCAAGATTTGCACGCATTTTATTTGGGAAGTGATTTGCAAGGTCTGCCGTTTGATCGATCCACAATTGCCAGCAATTGATGGCAATGCTGATTGGCAGAATGAGACAAAAGGGGGAAAAATGTAGAAATCTTGCCATATTATTTATTATTTATTTCATTGATTGTCTTGTGGCACTTGCTGTTGTTGTTATTTTTTCTTTTCTTTATTTATTTTCGTTACTTGGGATTTTCAATCTGTGACGCCGATGATTGAGGTGTGTATTTTTTATTCCCTCACCTTTCAAATGGCGTGTTAAATGCACAACAAGGTTCTTGTTTCATCCGTTAGATCCGCAATGCCCGACTGGCTATTGGCTATTGGCTATTGGCAAAGTGCTTTTTATTATGCCTTTTTACATACGTTTTTCAGCCATAAATCATTCTATGCTGTGGGAATCTTTGTGTATGTATAGCTGAGCTATCTGTAACTATGTGTCGTTGTCTATTGGCTGCACAAAAAGTTCAATGCTAAACAGCGAGCAGTCAGCGCACAGCACACAAAAGAATTTGCCACAGTTCAAAGCATCGTTCATTAGCCAACTTGAATTGCAGCTCTGATTCCACATCCAATTGTCATGCTCAAGCAACTCGGCTAACTAGGCGAGTCAGAGAGCTAAAAGGTCGAACAAATTGAATACCACAACTGGACGAATATCTCGATATCTTTTCAGATTGGCCAAACAGGACAGAAAGTGTGCGATTAAATTGGAATAAAACAATCGTAATAATTTTATAGCAGCAAATATGTCCAAAGAGTTTAAGAATTAGAAATAGTTAGTTCACAGAATTAGGAAATTATACTTTTTTAAATAACCATTTAACTTTTGGGAATGAATATTTTAATTAATCAAAATAGAGACAAGAATTTTGTGTAAATACTGAAGGCTAAACAACACTTAGGGGAATATAGTTTCTCCCAACGGCTCGAATTGCATTCTCAAAAGTGAAGGCCTCGTTAAAGATAAAGTGCAGCTGAGGCTATAGATTGGAACGTCTGCTCGTTTTTTACAGTCCAATCATACATAGATCAACGACTGCATGCTGCCATTTGGTCAGTCTGAGGACTTCGCTGTAGTTACACAATGAGCACTGTACTTCTCAATGATGATTTCAGAAATGGAATATGTTGTCATGAAGGTTGTCTTTATAAGTAAATATCAGGCCAAATAGCAAAAATAAGTTTAAGTTTTTGAAGTTATATATATGAATTGAATTCAATATATTGAGTTTTTAAATAGCCGAATTTGCCACAATCTTTATCAGTCTGATAAACTTATTTAAGCTACTAAAAAAAGGCATAAATAAGTTGTGTTGCAAGTAGATGGCAGTGGATGGATACTTAAAATTCGAGTATAATATTATTCAACTTACTCAAACTTCTTAAAATATAACAAACGAGATGCTAATAACCTGATAGACAGACTAGCAGACAGGTAGACAGGCAGACTTGTTAGTTAACTTTTCTCTATAAATGTATCTATAATACAGGATTATGTATCTATACATTCTTTCTCTGTGTGTTTATCCCAGTCTCTCTTCCTTTTGTCACCATTGGTTAAATTTTTTGCTTCAAACAAAATCTTTAGTGAAATTTAATATATGCAACAAATGCAAATTAGTATAAATATTCAATCAAACAAGCAGATTCAGAATAAGCCATATTATAGCCAATAGATTATTTTGCACATCATCATTAAAGGAGAATGCGTTTAAATCGCTATGGAATCCGTATGCTAGCTGTAGCTAAATATATTAAATATGAACCGGTTGGAGCTTGGTTCTTCAATTTTTGCATTGTTCGCGCAAACTGTCCGATAAAAAATCATCTTTATCCCAAAATTGTCCCGAAGATGTTCAGAACACGTTCAATGGAAATGCAACAACTGCTCTAGCATCTGACAATATTATGAGCACCCCTCGTAATGTATGTCTATTTATACAGATGTTTCTTGTTTTTGTTTTGACTTCAAACACGTGGTAAGCGCCGTATTACGCATACGCAGTGCTAGCAGGATAACGCACGCAAGAAAAAAAAGAAGAGAACGCGTGAGCGAGTACGCAATCAGACAATCTTATACATAGTGCCATCTCGCTTTCTCGTTGACGTCATCAGTTTTATTTTAGACATGGCAACAAGCAACAGAAGTATAAGTATTATAAGCAACGGCTGAGGCTTTATCGATCCATGGGTATGTGTGCGTGTGTGTGTGTGTGTGTGAGAGTATGCGCGCGTAGTTGGTTGAAGGATACGGTGGCCAGCTGTTAATTTATATTTGTGCAGTCAGAACCAAGGACGTCACGATTTTCAAGTGCGTGTCTCATGCGCACATATACATTATGTATGTATGAAATAATATCCTATACTATATTCTAAATCAACTGCTGCCATGGAGGAGGGCTCGCCTCGAACTATACAAGAATATGTACATACATAAAGCTGAGCACATATATATGGCATGTACTCAATATATGAAAAATTAATTTGATTGATTGACTCCTTGATTGTTAATGCTTTGCCACCTGCTTATGTTAAGAAAAGTTCTACCAGCATTATTTTTATCCTATTCCGATTCACAGTTTTTAAAAAGGGCTCTTGCAATATTTTATGCATTATATTTAAAGTTTGTTAGAAATGTTAATTTATCAGGCTAACCCGGAAAATGAAAAATAACTATGAATATTCTATTGAGCTGGTAAATTATTTAACTGCTGCTGATGTATAATCTAAATAAAAAAAAAATGTGAATTATTATCAGATTATCAACGTTAGGTCTTAGATGTGTATTTATATTGAAGCTCTTCTTCAATGCTTCACTTAACCATACAGATTGCGATGGAGCTAAAATCGAAAAAGCAAAGAAAAAGGACTAGCATAGTCTGTGGTAAAAAGAAGGCGTGTATATAAAGCTTAGAGCTGCATTGGAACTTAGGGTTTGAGTTGCGGTAGGTTGGTGACTATGAAATCATCATGGGGTTGGTAATGGTAATGGCCAACAAAAATAATGAGAGGGAGAGTGGATATGAAATGACCTTGAAAGCAACCGTGTAGATAATTCGAATATGTATGTGAGAGCCACGAAGTCGCTTCGTTGTTCGTTGTTCGTTGTTTTTTGTTTTCCTTTTTGAGTTCGCATTCGTTCGACTTTGCAACTCGTCTCTAACCCACAGCTGGCCATAAAGGTAATGACGTCACAATGCGTCTGCGAACTATTTTTGGTGTAGGGCAGAAACACCAACGTTATAGCAGATACAGTTTTCACTTCGATTGCGTCATCAAATACGAGTGTATGCTACGCAGAACCTTCCCTCCTTGATAGCCGCTCTGCTCTTGTTTGTCTCTATAATTTCCTACGATTTATTTTTGCACGTGTTGTTCGCTTCGCTCTGCGGTGTTTTTATTGTTGCGTACTTCAGGCACTTATAAATAGTAGCCATAGCTTCTTCTAAAGGTCATTGTTTTTATCTAAAGGAGTAGTAAGCATCGATTTTAATATGCAATAGAGTTGGGATCCTAGTGCGAGTTGGCGAATAGACCGAATCGTTCATTTCGCTAAGGTAACTGCTGATTCACTGACACTGGTTCATGACTGATACATACTATCGCTAACGAAACCTAAGATCTCAAGAGAGCGTATTGCTCAAGAGCTGCCGATTACAATTCATTGGTTACGACAGGCCACAGAGCAACTTTCAAAGTTAATTTCAATGAACCATTCAATTGAGCCTATTCTAAAAGAAATGGCTTTAATGTGCATCCTGGCTATGATGAGAATTTGCGGAGGTATTTCTGTTGTTACAATGTTCGAACCAAGTGTCAATCAAGCAAGCGCCGTTAAATCTTCTTCAATCATTAAAAAACAAGTTGGGCGCCAAAAAACGTCAACTAAACAAGCCAATTGGAAATAAACAAGCATGCAAACACACACATACAAGTGGTAAAAAGCAGAAAAAGAAAAAAATAAAAACAACATCATAACAGCAAAAATGTTTAAATTTGAGCTTTTGCAACGGGTACAACAACAATTTGTGATCTTGGCAAATTTTCCTTCAGACAAGAATTGCAGACGCAACTAACAACAATCTGCAGCAGCAAGCAGCTATTAGCAAACATTTTTTAGTTTTTAGTTTTTGGGCCCACATTACAACACCACATGTCGTATGTATGTGATTGGAGCGCGCTGAAAGAAAACTTGTTATTCTTAGCTGATTCCTCCTCACTTATTCGAAATCATTCTCTTTGCAACTGCACTCGTATTGGTGAATTAAAAAATCAGAAAAAAGATACAACAACAAATGGTTAAGATACAAAAAATGAAGAAGCAAAAAAGATGGACAACAATTTTTTTGTGGCCACGCATCGTTTTTGCTAATACTATTTTTTTTAAAGTTATTTTTTTAGTTTTAATTTTAACTCGTTTCTATTTATGTTGATTGGAACTCTTGAGAAACATCGCAGATGTCATCGAATCGGAATTAACGAGTATTATATACTAGATATCATCGCAGTTAAGTAAAATGTTTTGTAGGCTTCGATGATACATATACAATAACAAATTTGTTTGTTTGGAAAATTGTCTCTCGATCATATGTGTCTCTTCACAAATGTAGGTGATAAACATCAAATATATAGTACGAACTATATTTTAAGCATGCCAATCAGACTACACTTGTATTACAGAAACAAGATCTATTTCTTATTATATAGGGGGACATCCTGACTAGAACATTTTTATTTGTTTGCAAAATACAAATTTCAAAAACGATTTTAATAAGGCATTTGGTTGCAATTGTATTTAATCTTGTTCTATTTACTGTAAGAATTATGAACACTTTTTGTCTACAACTTGGGTTTGACCGCCATTTCGATGCCAATCGCGGTCATTGGCTCATCAAGTGCAATCTAACGAGTAACGAGTAACGGCTGCACTCGGCTGGTCCATACTCTGTTTGCAGGTCGGTCGGCAAGCATAACATAAAGTCTTGTGATCTATTGCTGATCCAATATTTCCGCTTAGAATCTTAGAAAACATAAAAAATGTTTGCTGTTGTCTTTTATCATAGTTATTTATAACATTTCTCCAAGGACAGCCAATATACTCTCTTTAGCCACTTTTATGAATACTGTTCATGAAGAAATAAGCAAAATTAAAGACGAAACAAGGTAAAAGCAACAACAGGCCAACGGCTAAGCAATCCAATCAGTTTCAAATTAAGGTTTACACATGCGCCGGCAGCAACCGGCAGCCAAATTGACCAACAGCCAATAAAGTAACTAAAAATCGTCAGATTGTAAAAAATTGTAAAAAACAAAATCAACAACAAAAAACAACAGACAAAATAGTAAAATCTTGAGGAAAACCTGCTGGCTGAGCCCTGGCGAGACGACGCCTCAAAATGCATTCCCATGATGCTATTTGGCCTCGACTGGTTCTGAGCACCAGCTCACAGTCGGATTACCCGACCATCCAATCATCCAATCATCCATCTATCCATCTATCTGACAGCAAGTTCTTGGCGTGCCAAAGTGTGACATCGCCGCGTGATGCGAGGACATTGCACTCACCGCATTATTGGCAAATTGCAAATACAGTGCAATTAAATAGAAAACGAAATCAAAATACAAACTATGCGGAATCGAGTGCGTCCAATCTATTCTGGGACTTGAAAACTGTATAGGAGGTGGGGCTATTATATAGATAGCGATAGAATGAAGCACTTAGTAAACAGACAGACAGCAAGACAGACGGACTTTCATTGTTTTAAAATCAAGAATTTATATTCACTCGAAACAAGTGAAGAAGAGTTATGCATCGCAATAGCGTGCGAACCATTTAAATTTAATTATCAACTAAAAAGTATAAATAATAATAAATTGATACACATAACTCTTGCGTCATTTGGGTTGATCCCTCATTTTGTGCGGAGCCCTCAAAAACCTTGCTTACTCGATCCAATAGACAATAGTGAGCCATGCGATCAATCCGAATCTTGTGTCTTTGCATTGCTTATAAAATTCGCATAAATCAACGCAGATAATTAGGCAGACGCCAGAGTCAATAATAATCATTAGCAAAGCCGCAATATGACTTTTCTCTCTCTCTCTATCTCTCCTCTTCTTCTATTTTTTTTTCTGATATATTGGATTCCGAAATTTGTCTTCAGATTTGTGGTTTCACGCGAGGTGTGAAAATAAAGAAGAAAAAAAACTTGATCACTTCCAATAGCCATAAATTGATCGAAAAAACATATACAGAAGAATAAGCAGAGAGCAATCTGTTATAACATTTCAGTTTTATCGGTCGGGAAATCTCGGAAAATATTTGTATACTTCTTAACCAACATCAATCGGTCATCATTGGGATATCCCAATATGCCCCTGCTCTTTCTCTACTTCCCTCTACCTTATTTTCAGGGAGTCATCTCTTGCCCCTAGTATTAATATTATATATAAAAAAATATAAGTAACGATCAGCAGAAACAGTATGAATATTTTCTTTTAAGCAGATACTATAGAACAGCATATTATGTTTAGAACATGTCTCCCATGATTATCTTTGTCGATACAAAATGTATAACTTATATGAAAAGTTAATTGGTTTTTGATCTTTAGATATTTGAATACTCTATATATATTACAGTATAGGTGTATTTAGTCTTCGTTTTAATACAAACCATGTTTTGTGTTAACTAAATATCAAACAATGCCTTGACTTGAAGTAGACGATATAAAATGTCGTTAACAAATAGATTCATCATTTATTCGCAAGCGAAATGCAATTGGCCATTGATGACGCGATGCATTAAAAGGGGCGTTCAAGCAATGCGCAGCGCCCAACAAAAGCTTTCAGCCAGAGAAATTAAAATTGTTGATATTTTAAAAAGATTCAACAAATTTCACACGAGAAAAAGAAAAAGGAAAAAAACATAAGAAGCAAAATAAAACCGAAACGAAATTGTCTGACATAATGAAAGATACAAAAACTGTGGACCAAAAATGACTCGTGATTATTTCACAAGCAAAATGTAAATTCATAAGCAATTCTGGCGACGTCATCAGTACGTGTTCTTCAGGTAAAATATATCTATCTATATATGCATATGTAGACAGATGCATATAATACCTATGCACAGCTCTGACGCAGTGGACTACTTTCTCACATCGATCTGATGGTTCAAGTTCAAAATATTTACTCTATGCCCTCAGTTGACGACGCACAGTGGGGCCTTTCTCTATTTTTCGCTACAAAAATCATAATTTTTGAGCCAAACTGGATATTTTCAAAATTTAAATGACATATGAAAGCTTTAAAATGAAGCACAGGACAGGACATTTTTATAACGATGTTACTTTGTTTTTTTTTTCGTATACCTGATAAAGGACGTATTCCGTAAGAATTCTCATTAAATAGATTTTTAATCCAATTTAATCCTTACAAGTTACATGCTAGTTAGGTTGACAAAGCCTTTAAAATGTAGAAGTTTGCTCAAATAAAGCTAGCTCTCCAACTAATTGATGGAAGAGCTTTATTTCTTTTATTGTGTTATAGACTTCTTACAACTCAAAAGGAAAATGGAATAATTTTGAAATTTTTTCGGCTTTTTTCATATTATTAATATGCACAACACCGAACTCTTCTTTACCCCTTCCTTTCTGGATTCTGGTTTTCAAATGAATTGTCTATCCGTATCATTTATCGATTTGGTCAATTGTTTCCATCAATATTTTAATTTTTGCCAAGCTTTGCGGGCAGAGGCCCTACTGTGCGCCGCTGACATGCCCATGCCGCCCATCTATCCCGTATAATCCGTGAAAACTGCTGTAACATTTTGCATTTGCCCTGATGGCGTAGCTGGCGTCATGGTTTGTCATCAGCAGCCGTCCACTTTCCTCTAACGAATACAAATGCAAAAACAAATAATACGTAATACGAAACAAAAAGTACAAAACATCTAATAGAACCTAGTGCAATTTGTATTCTGTTCTTTTGCTATAAAAAAAATACAAATTATTCATCCTCAAGAGATAATGAACTTGAAGATCATCTTTTGCATTTGGACCATCGCACAGGCAAGGCCTCAGGCTCTCAGTTACAGAAATCATAAATAATAGTTTCAAGCTGCTTTAATAAAAATCACAAGGAAAACAAAATCTCTATTCCTATATAGACATGCTAGGGATATAAATAATTGAAACAATATTAAAACTCTCCATTTTTAGCATACGAATTGCACATTTAAAAATGTGTTACCAGTAAAAATTAAGGCATATCTATCTATCATTCAATACAATTAATTGATTGACTAATTTTAAAATATTTTTTTACACATGAATTCAAAAGAAATTTAAAATTTTCAAAAATTTTATATTAACGGAAATGTCTATTACATAGTTAAATATATTACTGAAGTTCATCTCCAAATTATATGACATTTCGGTCAATTCGTTAATTTAAATATCACGCAAATTATTCAGAAAAAAACGACAACTCATACGGACAATTTTTAATTTTCAACATTTTTTAATTCATTTAAAGAGCAGACCACTAACAACATATACATATCCTACATATATAGGTTATCCAGAAGCAGCACATACATACATACACACATACATGCATATGTGTGTCTTTCCCTCAAATAAAGGCGTCAATAATAGCACACAAGTGCGCATGTGTGTGTGTGTGTGCATGTGTGCAGGTGTATGCTTGTGTGCGCTTGTCATGCATATTGTAAATCATTTTGCGTCAGACTTTGTGTCGCTCTGCCTCTATTTGTAGCCGTCTGCCACAGTGGCTGCTCCTCTTCGCTGTCTGCTGCCTCTGCGATGCTCTGCTGACGCTGGTAAACATGTGTTTGGATGGGCAAAGCTCATCTATCTATCTATTATATATATTTATATTCTACTATTTTACTATTAAGAGCTCCTCCCCTCTTAACTGGCAAAAATTGATGTCGTCATTCTGCCAGAGGCGTGTTTATAATTTCAGTTAATGCAGCAGCAGCTGCATGCAACAAATCTTTTTTTCTTCGTTATTACACAGCACTTTTGAGAATATGCGTAATATTGCACATACGCAACGTGCACCTAGTAATTAGAGACCACGAGCACCACCACCACCACCACCACCAACAACAACAACAACACCAACACCACCACCACCATTATCGAAGGGAGTCACTCATACATACACGTCTGTGTTCCGTTACTGTGCCAACAACTACTGTTATTCGAGTAGAGCCCAGTAGAGCCTGGCAAATGCTGCGTGCAAAGTAAGCCGGAAGAGCCGCCGGAGCAGCCCAACTGTCCAATATCGCAGCCGTCAGGAAAAAGGTTGCGACAGGGATAGATCGTAGCCGGAAAAGTTACGGGCTTCGAATCAGAATTTAAATTTTGTCTGTAGTATGAATTGTTATTGATCTCATAGTAGATGTTGCTCTCATAGGGCAGTGTATACAAGGACTCTTGACACTTGATGGCCGGCGATGGCAGCAAAAGTTTCACTGTTTGATGTGGCTGCTGTGGCAGCATTTGTTCGTTTGCAATAAGCCTACTGTCATTATTATTATTATTATTATTGTTATTATTATTATTATTATTATTATTATTATTATTATTATTATTATTATTGTTGTTGCAGCTGTGGCTTAGCGACGCCGTCGCCTCTTGCTTCACCACAATCAAAGAAGCAAGACGATCGCGCATTATATGTATTGGCTAGACTGTGTGTTAATAATGTAAATGATGGCGATTTATGAGCAGGCAACACAAGACACAAGAAACAAACATAAAAGAAACAACATCAAGAGGTAAAGGACACATGAAAGTTATTAAACACCTGTATGGCGCACTGCAACAAGATGGAGATCCAGCACGACGTCCGAACTGAAAGCCAATTTTGTGTCTAGCACAAAAACTTGGCAATTTGCCCGCTGTAGTCACTTTGATTATACATAGTTGTAATCGAGCGTGGCTGTTGATGCCCTGCTCGACATTATTTAATGCACACTCGCGGCTCACTTTTGTCCTTGCTTATTTTTGTTATGTCCTTAAACTTGAACTTGCGAATTCTGCGATTTCTCCGGCGATTCCTCCTGGCGACCCTGCTTCTCTTGTTCTGTTCAGGCGTTTGCGCAGTACCCACTGACGTCGCGACGTAAGCAACTGACGACGCAATGGCTTACTGACGTTTATATATCAATCTATATGTGTGTGTGTGTATATGTAGGCGGTGTTATATATACTCGTAGTACAAGGACTTTACTCAATGTTAAATGTGCAAAGACATCAACAATTTTTGTTGTTGGTTGTGTTATTGTTTTTGAATTTACTTAGTATTTGCACCTGTGCTGAAGTTAACCAATATATTTATATATTATGTTTCTATATGTGTATATATATACAAATGTATATATTTAATTGATTCTGCTCATACAATGTATTCGAAATTGCAAACAGTTCACGTTACACATACGCAGCGTAACACAGACGCGCGCGACAACTTCAACATAGAGTTGTACGATATTACGCATACGATGTGTTCTCAATCGGCTTCCGTTTCCGTATTGGACTAGATGACAACTTGTTGCAATAGAATTGAACTATTCCATAAGCACCAATTACAAATTTCTATATTTTGTGTATTGTTTATTATATTATCATATTATGTTATGCATTTATACGTTCAATTACGAATGAGTGTCGCTTTTTTATTTAGTTTTATTCGATTATTAAGCGTTTTGGGCTGGTTGTGTTTTGCTTGTTGTTTAATGTTTGCGAAAAGTTGTTAACAATGCGGCGTCTGTGACGCGACTGAACTTATCTTTACAGTTATACGCGACTATATCCAAACGGAGGAGCAGAGCACCAAACGAACAATCTGCTTCAGTCGGCGTCGCAATCGTTTTCGATGTCTGCCCGTTGCCAGCTGCTTGTGTGTGCGTGTGTGTGAGAGAGAGCGAGGAAGAGAGAGACAGAGAGAGAGAAACCCGTGTTCGGGTGCAACACACGACCTACCTTGCGCACTCGGCTTTTTGGTAAGCCAAATCGTAAGCGCTATTACGTCATTTGCCGAGCCATCATCATCAGCAAGAGCAGGAGCAGAGGTAGCCGCCGCAGCAGCGATGCCAGCTGCGGCAACAACAGCAATATACAGCTCGTGCGAGCGAAAATCGATGACGTCGTTGTTAATGCGCCTGCGCTGCAGCCGAAATAGCAGTGGGTATACGCTATATACAAGAGCGCAATAATATAGGTGCACAGCTCTGTCGACGTCGCATGAAAGCGAAGACGGAACTAATTTGCGTCATAAAAAGCTCTGCACTGCTCTGTTCTTTAAACGGCAGTGGGAAATTGATTTTCTAGTTGCTTTTTTACCTGTTTTATTTAAACGGCTGCTTCACTCTCCCTCTGTCTCTCTCTCTCTCTCTCTTTTTTTTCCTTTCTCCCTGTTCCTTGACATTGCTTTACACACGCCCACATCTAAATCATCCTTAGCAAACAGAAACAGAGCCGGCATGCGGTTTCATATACCGGTAAAACCTTTGAGCCTACACGTAGGCTTACGTGCGTGTGTACGTACATATATATTGTATGTTCGTGTTACACATGTGCATAAGAATTCTCAATTTTTTCCTGTCAACAGCACGATATATTAGTTGATGTACATATGTATGCCAAATTATAGCTATATAAATTAATGCTATACTATAAAGTTTTTACTTATTCTTAGGATAAAAAAAAAAAAGATATGCAAACACATTATACATTCATATATACATATTCTTCGATTAATTCCCAAAGTTTTAAGAGTCATATTCCTGAAGCAAGTAGATTATTACAAGTCTTAACGCACTTTACCATTGACACCCGCTAGAGCAGGTTAGAAACCTGAGCTGCAAAGAACCGTTGGTAATTTATGTACATCAAATTAGCTCCTCCCCTCGAAACTAACAACGAAACTGAAAGCAACAAGTGACACCCATACACACACACTCACACACAAGCAGATACTTGTAAGAAAACGTGAAGCCGAAGCTCGGATCACAATCCTCTTGAGTGAGACCGAAAAAAAATTGAACGTAGACTGAGAGAGAGAGAGAGAGACTGAGTGGGAGAGTGAGAGTGAGAGTCGGTCTCGCAGCGTTTGATTTCCAGTTTGAGGCGGAGTAGAAGTATATGTAGGTGAGGCCGGTAACGTTTCGTTTTCGTTCGTTTTGCGAGTTCGTGCTGTGTAATGCATTCGTTGTGGCTATTTTTAGACAGATTCCAAGCCACGTTTTCTAACTGTTTTTAGCGTATGCCTGAGCCTGAATCACAACAGCAGAGCTGAGACAAACGTGAGATCGTCGGTCAGCAGACTTGGGCGCAGTGGGCTCTTCCTTTCGATTTCGCTAGATTTTTTTCCCATAATGCTTTTTCTGCGCTTTGGCATAGCTATTGCCTTTAGCTCAACACCAAGACACCCCACACCCCACATGCCACACAACACACAACAGGCAACCCCGGCAGCGGCTGTATTAGTGTTGCAGTTCACTTCACCTTAGCTTGGTGCGCCTCACATACATACATATATACGTACGTATGGAGATACGTACAAGTTGAATTTTTGGGAGCGACGCAAGTGGAACTGGTCTGGTGCTGTTTGTGTTATTGTTGTTATTTTTGTTTTGTTCATTTATTCATGGCTGCTTCTGACTTGTTGGCGCTGCTGCTGACCCGCTCGTGGCCCCAAAAAGTGCATGCATATACCGCCAGCCTAGCGTCGGACAAGCGTTGGAGTCGCTTCCAAGATGTTATATTGTTGTTGGTTTTATTGGCTGTATTAAGCATTAAGCTTGCCAAGCCAACAACGCGAGGCAGCGCTAGGCAACACGAGGCGAAGCGACGCGACGCGACGCGACGGTACGCGACGTCGAAGACAAGCCAATAGTTGGCACTCCTTGCTTTTGCTGCTGCCTTAAAGTCTCTTTAGCTTTTGTCTTTTCTGCGATGATATTCTAAATGTGCTGCGCCAAATTTACTTCGTCTGTTGAATTTTTTGTTGCTGCTGGCCTAATCCATGTATCGTTTTCGCATCGTTGCGCGCAGTTCGTGAGTTTAATTTAAGGAATTTTAGCTCTTTTTGATTGCTGTTTAGTCTTTGATTTTTGTATGTCTTTACCAAATTTCAATTAGCAAGCGGCACTTTGCGTTTGCTATTTCAATTGTTTTTCCTTTGCTGCTGCTGCTGTTGTTGTTGTTAGACAGCACATTTGTGACGGCGCCTTTTGAATCATTTGCATAAATTGCTTTTGGTTGGGCCGACTCTTTACCTCTCCTTAACTTTGGTTTGCTTTGGTTTACTTTACCTGGTTTCATGCCGTTCCGGACCTGCTGACATGCCCATTTTATCGATGACCCACCTATCTATTACCGAGCATAACTATACCCATAACATCCCATGCAAATTTTCTGAGTTGACTCCGTTGCCTGCAGGTGCTTTTCGTGGCGAATTATTGTCATTATATTTATTCATAGTATATCTATATATGTATATGTATGTATATGTATGTATATATATATATGGTCAAACTACAAACATCTTTGTGCACTCTGGTGCAAGTTTTTATGCAATTTTTGGGAATTTTCAAATTTGCTTTTGGCCAAATTACATTTTGTCGAGAGAGCATGTCAGTATATCATCCAGCATAAAGATCGGATACGTAAGAAATAAATGAAGCGATGCTCGAAGCGACAAATAGTTTAAAACTAGTATAAAATTTAAAATCAATAGGATATTCACTTAGCTATTCGGATATATGTCACATTACTAATAGTTCTAACTTCCATAAAATAATTAAAATAATTATGCTAAAATTGTATTTATAAGATATGTATTTCCAGCTACCATGTTTCCGAGGGGTATAACAAATCAACAGCAGATGTCAACAACAACACCACTATAAAATATTCAAGTTCCTTGCTGTAAAACTGTATTTTATATATTTTTATGTGGGAGCTCTTTCAGAAGAATACATTGCCAATTTCAAGCTTCGTCAATATCACCTTATATATGAGCATATATGCTCTAAGAGTTATAGTATTTTTGGATTAGCCAGGACTAAATTGAAAAATTTAAGTTGAAGTGTTTAGTTTCAATATTGTCGAAAAGCTATATACCCTTTTCACTCCGAGAACGATTGTAATAAGTATAAAATGAAACTAGCATACTTCATCGAGTACAAGTAAATTATCGGAACTAATAAAATTAATCATAATAGCTTTACATATTTATAACGAGATCAGGATGATAGCCGACACTTATCGTCCCTACAATCAGTTATTGAACATAATCTGAAACGGTAAATGGTGGATGGACTATTCTTAGGGTTTCTTATTAGACAAATTAATATCAATCAACGATAGAAGGGAGACCTGTGGGTGAAAGTAGCAACAACCAACTAGCAAATACCGCCTTCCGGCGCTTATCAAGTTCCTGTGATAATTAGCGTGTCATTATTTATAGCGCAATGCTTTGCGGCTGGTTGGTCACACGCGCTGTGACGTCATGACACAGTGTACAAGCAATCAATAAACAAAGACGTCATCAATTTGGGTGGCGACGAGTGTCCGTGACGGGCTACATGGACATGCGCTGTTAATTGCGCTCGCGCCATGAATGAAAGCTTTGGAGCGTGTGGTGAGTGCGCTGGCAGAGTCTGAGGTAGTCGCAGCGGCAGTGACAGAGGCAGACGCAGAGGCAGAGGCTGAGGCTGAGGCAAAGCTAAATGCGGAGGCAGAAACAAAACGCCGGCCGGCAACGGAGGGTCGACGTCGCGACGCGTCGCAGCGTCGGCTATAGTCTTCTTTGCGGCTGATGTTGTGCTCTCGCTCTGACCAAAAGCAAGCACGTGCATCAGTGACGTCACGACGCTTTTACTCTATGTACCTTCACTATAGCTATCTCTCTTTTTGTGACGTCAGAGTTGAACGCCACTTGCTAGACTGCTCCAATTGCCAGCTCTCTCGCTCGATGTGACGTCAGTGAGTTGAGTTGATGGGCTTCAGACTTTTTTACACTAGGGTTACTATGATTTCATTACCACACGTGCAGTAAAATGAGCAGAGCATATATAGGGACGTCTCTGAACATTTTTTAAATATAATATACATAGAAGAGTATTTAAAACCAACATCCATTCGATGTTAACGGTGAAGTCACAGCCCACTTGTACTTGACTGCTGTGTAAATATGTATAAATAGCCAACGGATAAACACACGTGCTGCAATTTTTTCAGGCCGTTTTTGCAAGCAAAAATAGTTTCTAACTTGTATATCTAAAAGTGGGCTTGCAATAACTTTCAAGTCGGCACGAAGAAGGGTAAATGTGTAAGGCTTTAAAGAGGTATTTCATCGTAAACACCTACACACACTGACTCAAAACGCGAATTTGCATTTGTGACAGTTTTAAAGTTTATGTTCACAGTGCTATAAGGCGGAAGGATTTTTATGTAGAGTCCAAAATAGAAATGGTAAGCACATGCTTACCTTTGCCTTGTGAAATATTTCCACACTGACCTTAAATTTATATCCTGGGTATAAGGCGTTTTGTGGAACTAAATGCTTCAAAAAGAATGTAAGCGACTAGACAAATACCCCTAGCGAGTGCCGCCCAAGTGTAAATATAAATAATGTCAAATAACTTATGGGTGCTCTTGCTGTTCCAATTATACTATTCGCCCAAGGCAAATATCCGCTACTGGGATCTGATAAATAATTGCACTATATTTATATATTAATAAAATCGAATATATACATGGGCTTTTCATCGATTAAGCTTTTTAATGCTTTCAATGCCTTTTATTGCTTACGAAAAATATATGCGTTAATGATAAGAATAATAATTAAAAAAAAAAAAAACAGGTAAGACTGTAGGACTGAAGTCAGGCGCTACCGACTGCATAATACTTATTCAGTTAAGGACTTAGAAAGGACTCTGCAGTAACTAAACTACCGAGCTCTGGAGCTCTAGCTCGTAAATTGTGGAAGATATCGCTTAAAAGTCCGAAGCAATTGAAGCTAAACAAAACGCTCTATCCATTATGGTATCTCTTTAAAATATTTAACTACCTGTACATGTGAGATTTCCATAAATTTAGTGGCCTGTCATTTATAGGGAGCAAACAATATACCGGACAGCTTCAACTTGATATGCAGACAAAAACATTGCCGACAACATCCAAGCAGAATCTAAGTAGATACCAACTAGCCTCAGTGAAGCTGCTGTTCATGTGAGAAGCATCTGTTTATGGCGATTTTCGCACCCATGGCGCTCGGACGAATGTTGCTCAAGTCTAGAGACTTGACCTCGACTTGTCGCGTCTTCTCATGCTCAGGGCAATACGTTCAACTAAGTAATACACGCTCTGTTAGAAACTCTCGTTATATTATTTATGTATATTCAGTACGAAAAGCTATGAATTAGAAACTGATACCTGGGCAGCAGCGCTGAGTCGCATCGCTCAGAATGAAGTCGACGATAAAACGATAAAATGAACAACATATATATTCCATGAACAATACATTCAGTTGGTCATGAACGATAGATACTCTTTGCTCAGCTCTTCAGTCGTTGGATTTAGTTCAATAGTTCAAGAGCATAAAATATCAATACATCAAAGAACATATAACTGAACCAATTAAACTTAAATCTTCATTGTGAACTGATCGATATAGTTCACGATAGTGAACAACTGAAATTGTTCAAAAAGTTGTACTAAACTTCGCATCTCTAATATGCCGTCGCTGACATGGGCAGCGAACTCTGCGTCTTCCATAGCTTAGCACGACTACATCTTTATATTCTGAACGGTATAGATTTGTATCGACTGATAGCTGCGTGTAAATTCGCAGGCACAGTCAGTAGCTAAGCCATGCACCTTGGTCAACAATTGGAAGTAGCTTTAGCATGCGATTGTTAAGTCAACGGGTTTGTCAAACTGCAGACAGATACACGGCTTCGATTCGCTTGGAATCAGCTTTGGCTTGAGTCGGTCTGGCACCTTGACAAGCCTGCAAGCATTAGCAAAACAGCAAAATGGCAATTGGCAACAAAGATGATCATGGTAATAGTTCTGAAGCCATAGCTGGTGGCTGAAGCTATAACTGAAGGTGAAGCTTCATCCGCGAGAGGGGCTTTGTGTTTCGCATTCATCGGTCCACGATGAACGTATTGAGGAAAATAAGTTTGGATTGAGAACTTTACTAAACTTACTATAAAAGAGTTGACAATGAATTTTTTAGAAATCCTTTTTAAAGGATTTTTTTCAGGGACCCAAATTTTTGGGAGGAACCGATATTCCAATATTGTAATTTGTTGATATCTCATCCCGCTTCCCTCCTAAAATTGTAAAGAAAAACCCAATGCTAAATGATAGTGTTGTGCTTCGTCATATTAATGACTTAACTATTTCATAAAGATCGTTTTTTTATTATTTATAAAATTCATAAAGTGAAAAGAGTATATTGGTTATATACAATATGTGCAATATTGCTCTGGGCTTGTATGTCTGAATGATCTCGCCTACAGAAGTGTTCAGATTTTTCATAGTCGCGACCTCGAAGTGAATCAAGTGAATCAGCTGCATTATTCAGTTTTACAGCTTAGACGACAATTTGGGTTATTGCTATGAGACCCAAAATGGCGGTACTATAAAACTGTAATTACTTGTTGTGTCTAGTGTAAATCCTGTCTTATTTCGAGTTCTATTGGAACTAAAGACTTGAAATTTAATTATATTTTTCTTTGGACCAGCGACACAAGAAAAAATCAAAATCATACACATACGCCTATTGAAGGCTTATCCAATATATCGCGAGAGTCGCAAATAAAATATAACATTTTATAACGAAGATAAAAAATATAGCGACTAGATCACAATTGATACTCTTTATATATAGATCTATAAATTATTTGGTCAATGAATCCGAAAACGTTGTAAAATCTTTAAGTTCTTTGTTTGGATTATCTCTATTGCTGAAAATAAAATAAGTATATGTGTTGTACAGCTGGATATTTGAGGAATATAATGCAAAAAGCTCAGCTCAATAAATATTCGTGCATTGTCAGAACCTTTGACAAATCATGAAGTTTTTTTTCAAAAGATGAGCTATATATGATATCAATGGCCATTTTATTCATTTCTGAAAGCTTAACAAACTCAATGTTTTATTTCCATATAATACCATATTATAATTTGCCACTATCAAAATATAAGATATTGGCGCATCCGTAGAAAATGTCAAGCTACTCCGCTAGCAGAAATATGTAATTAGTCAATGTTCAAACCAGAAAGGCGAAAAGCCACCATCGCAGCAGGCACCTGAACATGTCAAGGCGCTTTTTTTCTGCTGTATGCATATACATATATATATACATATAAATATATATATATATATATATATATATATATATATATATATATATATAGCCAGCAGGCCAATGCGATGCGATGCGATGTCAATGGGTTACATGTACTACAACTAAGTCAGAACGATCACGTTTGTCTATTTAAGGAGACCAAGTCGAGGTTAGCTGCAGACATTGTAGCCATTGTGAATGTTGTTATGCACGAGTAACACGCAACAACAGCCTCGGGATCGAGACTGGCGGATGACTAAGGCAAGCAACTGACCAGAGGTAAGAAGCTAACTGGAAACTGGGCTTCCTGCTGCTAACACAGACATCATTCCTATCGGCACGGCAAAGTTCAAGCAACAATTGAATGTGAAATTTATTGCAGCTAATAGTCGAATTGAAACGAATCATATTATGTATACAAGCATATGTGTATCTAAAAGGCATTCTCGCTGAATTATTAAATGGCCAGGCCGTAAAGGTAGACGCTCCAATCATTTGATACAGATCAGAGTGAGCTTGATCGTAAATATGAAAAAGCACTTCCTTATGAATTCTCCTGAACGAACGCCCCACTTTATTGTTCAGTTAGCTAGACGGTCACATTTGTAAAGTTAAGTTTTACCTTGTTTTGCGGCTTTAAGTAATCGGGATGCTGTGCGGAGCACAGTTAACATGAAAAGGTATTATAGAAAATTCAGAATTAATCTGAAGTACATACCAAGAGAACAGTACTTGCGATCTTAGTGCCTTCCACATTCAGGACCAAAGCTCGATGAGTTGACTTGCTACAGCAATAAACGGCGTTCAATACAAACTGGTCGGTGATCTCGTCACAGCTCTTGATATCAATGCGATCTAGCTGGGGGCATTTGCGAATCAAACGCATTAGACCGACATCGGTGACACGGCCACAGAGGGACAGTCCAAACAGCTTCAGCACTGGCAAATCATTGAAAAACTTGAAGTGGTCGTCCTCCAGTACGTCATTTTCGCACCAATACAACTCCTTTAGACTGCTCAGCTGACCCAGGTAACGGGCATGCTGATTGCTAATTTCAAACTGTCCTGTCAGTTTAAAATATGATAGCTTGTTGCCCTTCTTTTCGGCTAGAGTTGAGAGAAATCCAAGATTCAGCTCATTTGAGGTCATCCAAGTTTTGAGTGTGCAGCGCTGTAAATTGGGTAGTTGGGCAATAATCTCAAAATTAGCATCGCAGCCGGAAAAGGATAACTCCTCCAGCTCCTCACAGCATTCGGCTACTTTTTGGTAGAGCGACTGATTCATCACCTCAAAACAACAGTCATCTAAGACGAGTGTCCGCAACTTTCTCAGCGGAATACCAAACTCGCCTGAATTCCAGAGAAGGCAATCCCGAAGCACAAGCCTTTGGAGCTTGGCGAAGCCGCATAGGTGTTTGCCTAACAGCTACAAATTTTCAAGCAATTCATATCAGCTGGTATTTGGTATATATTGGCTTACCCGTATAACAGCCATTGATCAGCTCAAACGACTCCAGATCGATGTTGCCTTCCAAATCCAAACTAAGAACATCCTCCGCATCCATGCAGTCAATGCTGACACGTCGGAGATGCGTCAATCGCGACATAATCGTCCGATAGCGAAACTCATCTGTCACATTGGTGTAGTAAATCTCTTCTATGTTCTTGCAATACTCCGAAATAAACTCGACGAGCAGCGATTCCTTTTGGAAGGACGCACAGTTGACCATCAGTACTTGCACAAAGGGGCCGGCCACCTTGAAGAAATCTATGATATCGGGTAATGCCATTTGCTCCACATCTTCCGCATTCAACGTGTGCTTCTGTGTTCGAGCCCAACTCTCGAAGGCCTGTCGGAACTTTGGCGCCACACACGCCAGTCGCACCTTGTCGGACAACCGGGGCAAGTAGGCAAACAGGTGGCGGATAATTTCCTCATGCAGGCACAGAATGTGGCATTTGGATGAGCCCTTGTCTTGGGGTTGCACTAGCAATCCACAGAATTCAGACATTCTTTAGTGTCGTCGGCTCAATTGACCCTTTACACATAAAATTTTCATTGCCACGTTCTTGACAACTCTCGACAATTGTAATCAAATACATATTGGAAAATATTGTATGTATGTACATATATAACCTTATGAACACTTTTTTATTCTCAAAGCTTCCTATGGCAGCCATCACAAGATAACGACTGACAGCTGCAGGCAATTTTCATTCCTCACCTGAATCAAGTAGTAAACAGTTTTCTATTTGATTTCGTTATAGCCTGTGCGCAGTGAGAACGGGTATACAATTCGGCATGAAAGCTTTGTGTAAATCAAAGTAACAGAGACCAGAAAATGTATTTCAAAGAAAATATATAAACAGCTAAGTTGTCGATCTGACCATACATATCCGTATTAGTGAGCCAATATTGCCAATTCTAAGAGACTTAAAATCGGATATAACTACATCTACATATGCTTATTACAAATACCTATATTCATGCCTTTCATCGCAGTGTCAGATTTAGAAAACATGGACATATCACCGATATTATTATAGTTATCAATGTTAATGATACAAGCAACAAAAGTAATATATATATATATATTCATTTTTTGGTTGCAGGTAAACCTCATCAGTCATTCGTGACCTAAGACATATGACAAGACTGAGACTACCAACGTTGAACTCAACAACCATCATCTTTTTCCACAAGATATAAAGAGTTTATTTTACCTAAATATAGGGTATCTCGAATCAGAGAATCAGTCTCGTCTATATCAGTGTTGATTTTTTATTTTTTTTTTTACTTTGTGTTTTTGTTTGGCAGCAATTAAATGCATAATTGGTTGCATAAATGCATAAATAAAAGCAGCTTGAAACAACGATACTTTACAGTTATTGTATGACACATGTTATACCGGTAGTATATAGTATATATTTACCTACACACATACATATATTTAATTATATATACATATTTGTATGTTTTACCGGATAAACTTTGTAAATGTTTTTTGTTTGTTTATTTAATTATTAGCCTTGTAGAGGCCAATTAAATTTTGATTCGAAAGGTAAAGAGGAGTGTAGCCCCCCAATAATACCATCGAATGTTTATCCAAATTTAGATACTGCATAGTTTTTTTTATACTTATGCTAGTTATCTTGGTAAATCCTGAACAGGTACCTTGCGTTCTTTTCGCAAAAAAATGCAGAATTCTAAATATGTTTACTTTGCGAAAAACTTGTACACCAAAATCATCTTTTGAAAGCTTATACGCAAGTACTTTCAAATTCAAACAAAGACGGTGTTTGCAAAGACCACAATATACAATTGTGATTTGATAATAGTATTAAAATAAAACAGAATTAAATACCTATATCTGGAGTCAAAACTAATCGATAAATAAATTGAACCGGGAACATACATTGAATAATAAAACAACTTATACTGCACTGATGTTCTTGAAAACCTAGAACTTAGAATTTAAAGACAAATTTCAAATGGCAAGAAATTTTTTTCATCTTAGATTCTATTTTCAGGCATATATCTGTTTTTAATTTTTTTTTTTTCAATATGTTTCATAGTATAGTAGTATATATAATTGTGTGAGAATCAACATAGCAGACTATGTTTGTAGTTAAAATATTCGTATACGATATTAATATTTTTTTTTATATACTGTTTTAAGCACTCAAATCCAATGTGTAAGCTGCATGGTCCCATCGTGAGTCCTTTGGGTATCCATAACACTCATCTGACGGACCAATCGCTTCATTGAAGCTCGATGTTGTCTTCCAGTGCTGCCACTGCTCGAATCGTTAATCTCGAGTGGTGTTCGCTCATTAATGCGAGGCAGCTGGCGTTGGCGACGACTGTCCTTTAACTCTAGTTCGACATCAGAAGCGTTGGTTGAAGAGCCCCCCAATACATCCAGGTTTTCATAGGAAGCTGGTGGTGAGTGGACATCACTGCAATGGCAATAAAAATGATTACTCAAAATATGCTAGTTCGCAAATTCGGAATTAGATTTACGGTTGTGGTTTGCATTGGAAGCAATCCTTGAGCTGCCAATCCTTGCCAAACTCTTCACCCTCTTCAATGGTCTGCGGCAAACGATGATGTAAGGTTTCCGGCAAACGTAACCCGGTTAAGCCTCCCAGCATCGAAACAAATCCCATTATTACCAATGGGAGCTTTAAATTCTCTTTGCCCAAGTAGGTAACAAAGGGTATCACGATAAGACCCAAGCCTCCTATGTAGCTGGATGCTCCAATACCAATGCCGCGCACCTGCGTCGGATATAGCTCGCCGGCAAACGGATAAATAATTAAAAACGACGCCGAAAGTAGAGCCTTTGATATGAGATATAGTATTAAAGTCTCATCTATGGCATTGTCGGGTAGCATCACAGTTATAACGCAAGCCACGCCGCTATATTAAATTGAAGTTCGATATTTAACATGGGATAAATGTTTTTGTTAGAGTAACTAGATTCTTACAAACTATCATTTTTAAAGAGATAAGTTTTTTGCCTATATCCCAAATAAATGTAAAATGTCGATGGTCATTAGAAAATCTGTTACTTTTACAGAATATTTTCCTACTAAGCAAATGCCTGTTTAAACATTAAGTATAAATTCTAGTTAGAATCACCATAGTGTAATAGACTTACCCCAATATCATTGATAAGCTGAGTGGCCAACGTCGACCCCAAGTGTCCATAAAGTACCAGCAGCACATATAGCTAGGTATCTCGACAACCGCCGACAAAAAGAAGCTTACATATTGATTAGTACCTAGTGAAGGTCCATAGTAGCTAAGACCCAAGTAGACGGTCTCGTTGGCAAACCAACTAAGTGTGATCAAGATTGTCTTTAGACGCATGTTGGGCGTGCGGCATAGATCCAGAAGCCCTACGTTGGCCACCTTCTTCTTCTGTTTTCGGAGTTTATCTCGCTGAATTTGTGCCTCTAGTTTACTGTGCACTACCTCCGGGAATTGCTGCCCATTAACGCGTGCCATGCGTTCCAATATTCGAAGCGCCTCCTCCAGACGACCACGCATAAGAAGCCAACGCGGAGACTCAGGCATTATGAATATGTATAGGAAGTAGGAGTAAAAGGGTAAAGAAGTGTAGTATGAGAGGCGCACCCAGTCCCGTTCCAGATAGGTAACTAACGAGAGTAGCATTATACCTGACGTATAAAATGTGCAGGTCATTACAGTCACAAAAGAACGATACTTCTCGCCCACTAGTTCCAGAGCTGCAAAAAAACATGTTAGAAAGTTGCATAATGCTTCCGAATGCTCCAAAAGCAGCTAAATTTGTTCAAAAATCAATACGTTTAGAATTATAAAGCCATAATGGGCAAACTGTGTAATTAATAGGTATATCTATGGAAATGGTCAATACTGATCCACCTGCTTAATTTGGCGATTTTAGCGCTAAAGCAGAGGAAGCTACCATTTTTCCCTAGGTTTGGCACGCCTTCAGCAGGGGCACACAAATAGTTTTTAGTAAACCCAAGTACATATTTATAGTCAATCACGAAAGTTAAATGAGTATATTAGTTTGTGCAATGTCCGTCATGCCGTCCGTTTGTCCGTTTGTCCGACTTGAAGTTTGGTATATATACTCGTATATACCTTCATCTGATAAAGTTTCTAGATTTTCCCGATACGCCTACTAGGGGTGTGGCAAATCGGAAAATGCATGGCATTACTAATTGAAGTGCTAGAGAGTTGAAATTGGGAGATTGAGATTGACCCACTAGGGGCGTGGAAATACAGTTGACCTCTATTGATTTACAAAAACATATTATATTTGTAAACCAATTCGTCGCAAATCCGAAAAATCTGACTGAGAACTCTGCAATCGGTAGCGATCGACTGCATCGTTCTTATTTGGTTTATACTAAGGTGGTATACACAAAAAATATAATTAAAATTGAAAGTCTTTAGCGCCAATAACATTTATCACGTATATCACAGGATTTATACTTGGCAACATAGATTTGCTCTCTTAGTAAGTTTGGAACATACATTTTTAGTCGATCTGTAGAGAAATTGAACCAATGTACTCTTTTTACTTCCGCAACGAGTATAACTATTAGAATGAAAAATGCAAAATGTATATAGATAGATCTACTTACATATGATAAAGGGTATCTGATATACAGCAGGTATAGTCAACCCGACGATCACTCTACTTCCAGCCCATGTCCAAAAATCCGTGCTCAGCGATGTCATCAAACTGCCCGCCAAAAGGGTAGCCAGGCAAGCGAAGTAGGAGAGTCGGCGGCCTGCTCGATCATTAAGTAACCCAAATAGATATACACCCACCGGACCGCCACAGTTAAGAGCCGCCAGTCCAATAGTGGGATATATATCTTGATCGCATACCAAATCAAACTGTTAACAAATTTAACGATATTATTATGCAAGTGCTTGCGATCAAGGTTTTTGAATGAGTAGGAAATGAGTGTCAAAGAGCGGCTCTAAATGCGGCTAGATGTAAATTAATTGTAACTGTGTATATGTTTCTTTAATCACATCGATCACAATCGAGGACCAGACACTGGTCGTGTTGTACTCCCACCCTTGACTGCACTTAACCAATGGCCAGCTGCTATTAGGCTCAAGTATTAAAGCACTTTCATCAGTATATTCAATGGAGTCGAGGAACTGTGTCCAGTTGACGCCATATGTATAGCATTTGCTGTACTCCAACTTGTCGTTTTCCTGAAGTTGAATAGATACGGATATGGAATTACAAAGAATACATACTACACTGGTTTACCAGTTCCTTAGGTATAGCCAAATATTTGCGCTGCTCAAGATCCATTTGAAGTAGCTCCGGAATCCGACACCAATAGTCATCAGGGGTGTCGGCCATGAAAAGTTGGTTGAACGCACAAAATCCGCATGGTATACAGGCAGGCAGGCAAATGCCAAAGACGAGAAGCTTCTGATACTTGCCAAATTCGCCAATGACTGGTAACAGATCATCCAAATCAAAAGCTTCCTAAAATGGTAACTTGGTTACAATATATATTTCCAAAACAATGAACCTATTTACATCCACTGATGGTTGCGCCCTAGGCTTGTTCTGTTGCTGCAGCTCCGAAAACTCTTCGAACTCATCTTCACTTTCCACAATTTGGCTTGTCATTAGTATAGAGTCGACAGAACGCTCTTTATTTTCTTGAAATACGTTTAAAGACAATTTTTCGGTTTAGCAGAAGCCGTAAAAGTTTGTGTCATATGCTGCAGCTCGAAGGGTTGCAACCCTTGCTTAAAGTCAAGAGAAGGAAAGTAACATTTTTTTGAATTTGTTTTTATGATTTATTTTTTAATTCCAAGTTGGTTTGTAATTTCTTTAAACTAAAGTACATACTTTTAAAATATTACACATATGTTTATCCTTAGAATCCAAGCTTCGGTAAAAATTAATTGGCTTTGTTTTAAAGAATAAACAAAGGGAAAAGTACATATAATTACAAATTAATAAATTATAATAACGGTTAAGAAATGTGTGTTAATTTATTTTTATATAAATTTATTAATGTTAATTTTTTTTTTTTTTTTTTTTTTTTTTTTTGATTTACGTTTTTATCGAGAATAGGACGTTTAGTTGAAAAGATTAAATTTCATGCCAAAAATTGTTTATAAATTGTTTCTGAAACATGTAACTTTCACAATTGATTTGCACCCTCTTTTTCTCTCGTATTTTCTGAATTATACTAAATATTATTGCGCGCTTCGGTACTACAACATACTCACATATTTATATACATAAACATATACATTATGTCATATATGCAGTCGTATATCAATAAGTTCATTATAATAAACAGAAAACTGGCTGTTCACCCACAGCGCAGAAATCACACACATTAGGCTTAAGTGTAAATTGTGGCTACAGATACAAAACACATGAGCACGCATATTGTATAAATACTTGATTTATGCGCCTAATCGACCTTGACAACACTATAGATTTTTCGTATAAACCAGAAGCATGCAAAGAAGCCAATGGTGCCGGTTAGCAAAAAGAACAGGAATACCATAATAGCTGTATAGCCAAAGTAGAGAAACATCGAAGCGCTGTCCTTAATCGAGAGCTTTGTGACAAAGTAGTGGCAACAATATATGAATAAATAAACGGCTGTGAAGCCTGAGGTAAGAAATGATCGCCACCACCAATGATAGTCTTCTGCGCATAGATGAAAGTAGCAAAGCAAGATTGTTGTTTCTGAGCATGTGATGATAAGTATCAGAAATACGAGAAAGAGAAATCCAAACATGTAGTACATCTGATTTGACCATAACGAACTTAATATAAAGAATAGCTGAATAAAGATGCAGCCGAATGGCAAGACTCCACCCATAACAATACCAGGAACAGGTTGTGTGTAGATTGACTGATCGGGAATTTGACGCGGAATTTGATTAGTGCGCACTGGATGCTCAAGCGACTGCAATAAAAATGATACAAATGTTAATATCTTATTTCATTACCACAAAAATAATTCAAAATAATATTCTTAAAACTTACTCGCTTGCGAAAGCCAAAATAGGCACCAACAAAGGTCAACGGCACTGAGACCCCAAACCATAGGGCTAGCAAGGCAATTAGCGTGCTAAATGGCACAGCGCCGGAGCTGCTCTCACCCCAAAGGACAAGATTCATTACAAAGAAAAGCGAAAAGACGACTCTAAACAGGAATTCATAAATAATTTTCAATTGTTATTTAATTTTAAGTTTTGTTGTAATTTACCCGGGACAAACAATTGATGTTAGTATAACATTGCTCTTCCATTTTACGCCTCCAAAGCTCTTATAGATTCTCGCTGAAACGTATCCGGCGGGCGTTCCCAACGATACGAACAATACCATGGAACAGGTCATCAAGGCGCCACGATTTGCTGGCGACAAAAAACCTAGGCAAGCGAAAGCCAACGTGACCATAGACATAACCAATACCTGCACACCGGAGCCAAGGAAAACAGACAGAAGCATTCCTTTACGTGGTGGCCTAAATACATCCCCGTGCACCAGCTTCCACCCAAATTCCTCTTGTGCGTCTTCACCACTGTCCATTTGATTATATCTTGCAATATCCTTGTGCAAAGTGCGCAACATAATCATCGCCACCATACCACTCAGGAAGAGCACAATAACCAAGGAGTTGAGTATAGAAAACCATTGAATATTTGTATGTGGCATCGACTCCAGAATATAATCCCAGCGCGATGACCATTTCACTGCATTATTCTGCACAAATTTGACAGTGTATGTGTAAACGATTTCTAGAAATACACCATTCTTAATGGAGTTTTCGGGTATGGCTAACGGCTCTGTGCCCAAACAGTTTGGCTTGCTGGGATCAGCGTGATTCAAAGACTTTGGCGTGACTTTAACTGATATAATACGACCACTGCTCCCGAAGCCGATACCCCAATCTTCGCGAGCGCCACTGTGATAAGTTATTTCCAGATCCACATGATTGAATGGATAATAGTGCAAAGGCCGATTGTATATCGAGTTTATGGGACAGCCTTCGCCATCTGGACGAACCAAACAACCCATTGGGAATCCAATGCTGCAATACTGTTTACCCGTCTCAAGCTGATAACACCAAGTAACAGGCATGTTATCTACTATCCAATGATGCTGATAGTTCAGACTAATACCCTTCTTAAGAACCATCATTCGCCGATCGCTATCCGCATCACCGCCGGTATAGTTTTTGCGACATGCCTTCAATTATAAATAGTTAATGGACTGCACAATAGTTAAATATAATACTTAACCCACTTACCACTTTGCATTCCACATTATCCAAGAACTGTATGTGATAAGGACCAGGGCGTATACGTTCACCAAACACTACTTGGCCTAAGTTCTCAACCGGAGAGTTTTCCTCTTTCCCCAGACAGAAATCAAAGTGATGGTACTCATAGGGTATGACTGATTCCTCAGTATTTAAGCGATTAACGTACAAAATGACATCAGACTAAATATGAAAATAGAAATACGCAGCGATATACAAGACTGTTTGAGGATACATTTTGTATTGCTTAAAAAATTAAAATATTGTTTTACATATTTCCAGTCCCCAAATAAAAAATCTAAAATACGGCTTTACATAATATATAGAATAAAATAAACGCTTTACAATGATCGACTTCATTCGTTTTTATTATCAAAGAATGTTAGCCAAATAAGAGTTTGATATTAATATATTTAAGTAAATATTAATTCTTAATACATTTTTACATAAAGACAAGAATTATTAAGATAAAACCATTTAGTAGACATAGACTCTCACGATAATGTATGTTTAGCAGTCTTTGCTTATCTTTACCAATTATGTTATTCAATAACAAAGTTTTTGAAGGAGGCAACTGATCTACTATAGTAGTTGCTGATTTTATTTAAAACTTAACTCATAGGCTAAGTTTAAGACATTTAATTATTGACGTTGTTTCAGATATTTCAGTATCTCTTTAGCCTTATAAATTAGTCGTGGGAAAACTATTTTTTCCTAACTAAAGGCAGATTAGTTAAACTACTTATATGATACATTTCATAAATATTAACAGAATATAGTCGATCTACGACTATATAAGATAACTTAAATATAGTTTTAGGTATTTCTTCGATTAGTAGCAAAACAGCACCCAAATGATAAACCTACATGTGTTCAAATCCATAACAAATAAAAGTTTTCTAAAGATAAAATGAGCATGCTCTAACTAAAAACGAAGAATAATGAAAAGCTAAACAAGAGTCTCGCGACATATGTGATCTTGCCAACTGAGCTAACAGTCTTATATGTGTATATAAGCATTTATGTGTGAATACTTTACAAGCATAGTTGCATGGTAAACCAAACGTTCTACGTCAGCACACCACCCACAGTCAACAGAGCACGAAACAATATAATACTCATAGAGCTCTTATCACTACTTTGAGTTTAGTTGAGAGGAAACGAAACGAACTGGCAGACCCCTTACGATGTACAGGCCTTTTGCTAATGTTGAACACAACAATTACACATACATACATACATATATATACACACATACCTTGCATGTACTTGACACATCCGATTTCCTGCAAAAATTAACTGGTGCCAGGCCAGGCAGATAAAAGCCTTCGCAAATCGTCAACGTGTTAACCAGTAATATCAGCAGCACCATTAGAGAGGACAGAGCCATGGTGCAACGGCTCTGTGACGGTACCATTCTCGGTGTATTGACAACAAAAAACGAATATGCAGTCAGGTGGATGTGCAGTTACAAAATGTTCTGGTTAAATTAGTTATAACAACCGTCAACGGACTGTTTGCACTACGTTAGATGTTTGTGCAGTGCTCTCGATGATGTCTATCTAAGTCTATCTTACAGAGTAATTGTCAAATTTTGTTTTTTTTTCGGCTTATTTCTGTCTAACAAACGTCAGCACTGTGCAATTGCAAAAACGGGGCTGCCACTTTTAGGGCTGCCAACCTGTGTAACTGGCAGCAGAGTTGTTTTAATGGACGATTATTGTTTTTAAGAAAAATTATATTTAAAGCCGAAATCTGAATTAATGAGTAGACCTATTTTATACAAATTATGTTTGCTTTATATATGCATTTTTGATTTGAATATTTTGTAGAGAAACACATCAGCTTTAAACGCAACTGACAGCTATGACCAAGGCAGGAGTTGCCACCTCTGAAAAAAATCGACGCGCAGCAGTTTTCCATGTGGAGTCGAGAATTATTCAGAGCCGGCCTGCTTCTCTTTCTTTTTCAATTCACGTTTAGTCGGACATAAAAATTCTTGTTCCAAGTTGATTGCAGCTAAACAAATTTAAGTTATATATTTCAACGATTTGAGCGACAGTTTTTCTGCTCCCGCGTTTTTTGACAGTTCGAATAAGCAAAATCGAAATAGCAACACAGCATCAGGAACGCGCAGACAAAGGGGAAACAGACACGCATAGTGAGTGAGTATTTAAGCGAAAAAATCAATTTTAGGACGACGCTATATTCGCAAAGTGTGCGTTTCATCACCTACATCTTTACAAAGCACACTTTAATATTCGTTTACTTATTTCGCAGCTGCTCGGTATTGTCTATATTCACACATATACATACACACCATAGAAAGCTAAGCGATTACGAAAAAATTTCCACAAATTCGCGCCCTAACAGCTACGGCATTTACACGAAATCGAAAGTAAGAGCACAAAAATGACTTCGGACATAACACGCCAACTAATTGTTATCTTGGAGAAGACGGTCTCACCAGGTAAATGTTAAATATCCTTTAAACACATATATATGTATATGTATGTGCGTAGATATTCATTTGAGGCGAGCACCTATGTACATATAAAAGCATCTAAGTTTAGTTGCTCAGGGCCAACCAAAAAGCCATTTTGTTATAGGCTTTTGCTGCGACGCAACGTCGGCGGCAGTGACGCGTAAGTTGCGCAGGGTTGCAACGTCCAATAAGTGAACATTTGGTTGCTATACACAACAATGACATACATACATATATACATACATATATATGTGTATGATATATTTATATATATATTTATATATACATGGACATATATCTTGATGTATATTGTTAATTTATATATTTTAATATATAAATAAATCAGAAGTACAATTACATTTGTATAATATTTTATCTGTAAGTGATTCGGCTACCCTAACCTCAAATTCATTTACTTTTCGCAGACAAAAATGAATTGCTTTCGGCAAAGAACTTCCTGGAGCAGGCTGCCGCCAGCAACCTGACGGAATTTCTAAAGGCGCTGTCAAAAATTCTAGTTGATACGACAAATAGCGTTGTGGCACGCATGGCTGCTGGTCTTCAATTAAAAAACCACTTAACAAGCAAGGACGAAAAGATCAGCCTTCAGTATCAGGAGCGCTGGCATCAGTTTCCTGAGGAATCCCGTGAACTTATCAAAAATAATGTATGAAATAATGTTTTCAAATAAGTCATATTTATATATACATATATATATATATACTTCATGATCAGTTCAATAAGCTTAGACTTAGACTTAGCTTAGAGAACGGTTGGCTTACAGTCAACATACAGTAGGAGGCGTGGCAGACCCTATATATATATATATTCTTGATCAGGAGCAGCGTTGTCGTAAACCATAAAATCTAGATACTTGAAATTTGAAATGTGTATTCGTTTATACTAAACGCTGTACAAGTTAATCATTTTTTCCAATAACTCATCCCATTTCCTTATTATTGATAAATTTCGAAAAAATTTGATTTCGCTTTTTAAACGCAACTTGAATACCGTAAAGAGCTAGAGTTTTTAGATTTGATGTGTACATGTACGTGTAATGAATACAGAGATTTAGGGTTCAGGGAATCTACTACTTGGGAAGCCCCAACTAGAGCAATCTTACTCATTATTATGTTTCCCAATCACATCAGGTGAATATCGTGCGATTTACAAAAAATTTTTTTAACAATGTTAAAGCTTCATCAAAGAAATGTGTTTTTAATATTTTGTACTCGATAGCAAACCACTTTTACCAAGAGACTCAAGTTCTTAAACTAAATTTTATGTTTTTGTAGATACTTGCTGCTTTGGGCACCGAAAATACACGACCATCATGTGCTGCCCAATGCGTCGCCTATGTAGCTGTCATTGAGTTGCCCATCAACCGCTGGGGCATACTAATACAGACGCTTGTCAACAAAGTTGTCCATGAGGGCTCCAGCGAAATGCACCGTGAAGCTGCGCTTGAGGCAATTGGTTACATTTGCCAGGATATCCGATATGGGGTTCTTGAAAATCAATCCAATCAGGTGCTTACGGCCATTATACATGGAATGCGCAAGCAGGAGCCCAGTAATCATGTAAGATTGGCTGCCACGACGGCGCTATACAACTCATTAGAGTTTACTAAGGCAAACTTTGAGAAAGACATGGAGCGAAATTTCATTATGGAAGTAGTATGTGAGGCAACACAGTGCACAGACACACAGATATGTGTTGCTGCCTTGCAATGTTTAGTTAAGATCATGTCGCTGTACTACCAATTTATGGAGCCATACATGGCCCAAGCACTGTTCCCGATTACCTTAGAAGCAATGAAGTCTGACAATGATGCCATCGCTCTTCAGGGAATTGAGTTTTGGTCAAATGTAAGCGATGAGGAAATTGACCTTGCCATTGAGAGCCAAGAGGCCACCGACCAGGGTCGTGCCCCGCAACGTGTCTCTAAGCATTATGCACGTGGTGCTCTTCAGTTCTTAACACCGGTTCTAGTTGAAAAACTCACTAACCAGGACGAATGCGACGATGAAGACAATTGGAGTCCGGCTAAAGCTTCCTCAGTATGCCTGATGCTTTTGGCCACATGCTGCGAGGATGAAATTGTGCCACATGTCTTGCCGTTTATTAAGGAAAATATTGAGTCGCCCAATTGGCGCTACCGCGATGCTGCGGTGATGACTTTTGGCTCAGTGCTCAATGGCCTGGAAACCAACACATCGAAACCACTTGTTGAGCAGGCGATGCCCACCCTGATACGCCTCATGTACGACTCCAGTGTCATCGTACGCGACACAACTGCCTGGACCTTCGGACGGATATGCGATGTAAGTTAAGATTTAAGTACTAAGTCATTATTTGAACAGGTATCATTGTGGCACGCGAATAGGTATTACTTTTCATATAGAATTATTGCTTATAACAATTGTTGATTAACTAACTACCAATCATTGGTATGATGGTTTTTACGCTATAACGTTTACAATATGCGCATTGTTTATAAATATGTATGTAATTGGCAAAACTTTCTTTACTTATCAGATTATTCCAGAAGCAGCTATAAACAAAACATATTTACAAACGCTGCTCGAGTGTTTCGTCAAGAGTCTGAAGTCGGAACCACGTGTGGCCGCTAATGTTTGCTGGGCGTTTATAGGTCTTTCGGATGCCGCTTATGAAGCTGCCGTCACCACCGAAGGTGACACACCGGAGACATATGCACTATCACCATACTTTGAATTTATAATCACTCAATTGTTGGAAACCACCGATCGGTCAGATGGCGCACAGGCCAATTTGCGCAGTGCTGCCTACGAGGCCTTGATGAATATGATAAAAAATTCACCTCTTGATTGCTATTTGGTTGTCCAGCACACTACCATTGTCATCTTAGAGCGTCTTAACCAAGTTATGCAAATGGAGAGTCACATCAGCAACCACAGCGACCGCCATCAATTTAATGACCTACAGTCTCTACTCTGTGCCACACTGCAGAGTGTGCTGCGTAAGGTGCGCGAGGAGGATGCTCCACAAATTTCAGACGCCATTATGACAGCAATCTTGACCATGTTTAGCTCAAGTGCCGGAAAGTCCGGTGGTGTTCAGGAGGATGCCTTCTTGGCCCTCTCCACGCTGGTCGAACTACTAGGTTTTCAATTTGTCAAATACATGCCAGCCTTTAAAGATTTCCTTATCATGGGACTTAAGAATCATCAAGAATACCAAGTTTGCTGTGCTTCCGTTGGACTAACTAGTGACATTTGTCGCGCACTAAAGCACCTGATGGTACCCTACTGCGATGAAATAATGTCCGTATTAATGAACGATCTGTCCGAACCTAATCTTCATCGCAGTGTGAAGCCACAAATTCTATCTGCTTTTGGCGATATGGCTCTAAGCATTGGAAGCGATTTTCTCAAATATTTAAATGTAGTTTTGGACATGTTGCGGACAGCGTCCGATTTACAGGTAATATCAATCACATTGTGCACTTACTGATTGGAATGCTTATTAATTGTTGTATCTTTGGCTCTATACAGGTGGATTCCAGCAACTACCACATGACTGAATACATACACGAATTACGTGAAAGTGTTCTTGAGGCCTACACCGGTATCATTCAAGGACTTAAAGGAGTCGAGCAAACGGCAAATCCAGATGTGTTTCACATGGAACCTCATTTGATGCATATCATTTCCTTTATCAAGCGCATAGCCCAAGACGGTGAAGTTTCGGATTTGATGATGGCAAGTGTCGCTGGATTCATTGGGGATTTATGCACATCTTTTGGTCCACGTCTTTATCCGTTGCTGGATGATGTGATCATCACACAGTTCCTGGCTGAAGGCAAGCGTTCCAAGGGTCAACGTACCAAAATGCTCTGTACATGGGCGGCCAAGGAAATCAAGAAAATTAACAGTCAAGTTATAGCCCAGTAAAATGGTCTTTTAGTTGTTAATGTATTCCCACCCCAATGTATGTACGCAGCCAAACAGGTGAGTAAACTGTTGTATTTAACTTATTTTTAAAAATAATTTCACTCAACATTCATTTTAAAATTCCCACATTTTTTACAGTTCAGTCCGAATTCGAAAATTCTATCTGCAAGTTTGTTTGTCCGATTTATTGTTGCTGTGCGACGCTTAAAGTTTAAGACAATTTTGTTTTTAAATTAAATTGTAAGCCAAATCCTGCTATGATTATGATATTTATATTGTTATTTTTGTGTGAGATCATTAGTAAATTTGATATTTCCTAAGAAGCGTTATTACAGTCCAACCAACTACATAGATTTTATAAGCATTATGACAACTTTAATATTTAAGCAGCTTATTAGCACAACGATTCCTGATATAACACAAAAAGAATCCGATTATATGCATTACAAAAAAAAAAAATACTAAAGAAAACAAAGGGCAAAACGAAAAACAAATGTTATTCAAAATTATGTTCATGTCTCTATAAAGTTGTTAATGTAAGGTCAAAATCGGTATAGATTTTTAACATAACATTAAACCCAATATAAATCTAAAACAACATAAAAATACATAGCAATATTGGATACAAATTATATTACGGCTGCAACATAATTTTTAAGATAAACCTATGTAAAAAAAAAAAAAAAACAAAGAAAAATCAACCAATAATTAGTTGATTTATGGGAATGAAACTCTTAGTTATAGACGTCTATGAAATGATGTACTTCAGTATGCAACTAGGAGCTTCACTTCCTGTGTGTGTGTGTGTGTGTGAGTGTGAGTATGCATGTAAGTGTGAGACTGTTTGTGTAAGTGTGCGTGTATGCGAGACTAGAGAATGAGAATATTTGTGTGACTGTGATTAGATGATAACTTATGAATTGTTTGTGTACAATGTATGAAATGAATATAAATGAATGAATATAAATAATGCAACCAATCTCCATGTCTAGTTACAGTATGAATCTGAGGTATGTGGATGTCTGAACTGAAACTATATGGTTTGTGATTGAAGTGTTATGAGCGAGAGCCACTCCTTATAAATAAAAACACTTCAAATGCGCGCGAGTGTGGCGTGTTGTGTGATATTACTAAATGTAAGTTTTTTCTAGAGTTCATTAAGCAAATTCCCAATAAATAATACGAATGACTGTAGCTATAAGCAAATTTCAAAGTGGACGGTATTCCAACCACAAATTGATGAACACCAAACAAAAAAAGATTTTAAACGGACGCCAATTTGAAATGAAACCTTAATAAGAAACTGAACGAATCCCAATCATGAAAGAACAATAAAGAGAAGCCCATACAAATAAAAGAAAATTACTAAACAAAAGCGTCACAGGCTTTTTAAAGCGATTACATTTTTATATTCAGTCAATATTCGGAATAGCACCTAATTTTCGATTAATTTTAAATACGAAATCAATATGAAAACAATGTGAAATGAAAAACAAACACAGTAACAACCAAACAACTACCTGCAGCGTCATATTGTATTGTATATATAGTTAAACAAACAAACAAAACACTACTAAACTAACGAAAACGGACCAGGGTAACACTACAGTACTTCACTTTACATACATGCATACATATACATTACATATAGAAATATAATGACAACATACGATACTGTTTAGGACACAACGACCCGACGCGAGTTTATTAATGACTAAACTCAGTTTTATCTTCCGTCACACACATGTACACTCATATTTGGACTAAACTGTACTAAAATTAAATCCTAACATTTATGCAATACCCAAGGAAAATACATAATACTAAAAGAAAGTCAAAAATTCAATTTGAAAAATTCCCGTTTAAAATCTTTAAGTAGCTCTCTGATCTATTTAATAAATAGAAACATTTTTAAAATATAGATTGAAAGTAAATCTATCAAACTTTTTTTTTGCTGCTAAATTCAATTATATGCTGTAATTACTTTCGCTAATCATTCAGTTAAAGCAAATTAAATATAGTTTCAGCGTTGTTTAAATTGAAGCCATTTCTAATTTGTAAGCATAGATAATCTAAATGAACTTTGTAATATCTTATTATTTTGAATAATTTTTACTAATTATCACACTGCCGTCCAAAAGTAAAAATGTTCAGTTCAGTTATTTTTTTTATACCAATTTACATTTCAATCTATATATCAATTCGTCATAAATTACACTTTACAACTATATAAACTCAATTTGAATTGCCAAAATATTTAGATTAGTAATACTTTAAATCTTTAAAACACTGATGACGGAATTTGCTAATAAGTCCTGGCGGTTTCGATTCCGGATTACATCGTGAATGAGAACTATGTTTGAAAACAAAACGCCGAATGAAAATTTAAAATTCATCGTACAAATTGGTGAACGTAAGTTTCGTTTGAATATTTCGTAAATACTAATTTTAAAAATTCTTCCCAATCTTTTTCAGGTAACACATTTTGGATGCTTGATGAACTTGTGTGCATTTGTGATGATAATGAATTATGATGAAAACTGATGTATTTTAGTTGTAAGCGTATCTGAGAGTAATGCTGAAATTTGAAATCCCAATAGAGCTGATCCTGCACAAATATTGTATATAAAGATTTATATGTTGTAAATCGAAGTCAGCTACATTGTAATACATGTACGCTTGGGTGTGCGAGACTATGACTGATGTAGGTGTATGAGTGTGTGTTTATATCATTCCAGATTCTCAAATGAATTTAAAAAGTGAATAATGTAAATTGTAATCGTCGGTCTGCTTTTGTTATTAAATATACGTAAATGAAATTAGTCGCTATATATAAGTGTGATCGGTTAATATAATAAGAGCGAGCATAAGGAACACTTTTAGATCAAATTGAATCGTGTTCAATGAATTTAGATCGGAATGCATGTGTACAAGTGAGCATGTATGTGATTGATGTGTGAATATGTGTGTAAAAAGCACCACGCGCAGCAGAGCAATGTAAAATAATATTATGTTTTGTAAAAATGCAATTCAAGAATTTAATGTAAAAAAAAAAGAATAAACAAATTAGAAGAAAACCAAAAATATGACATTGAAAGAGATCAAAAACAAAAACAAAAACGAAAACAAATTGAAAACGAAACATATGGTACTGATTTTATACTGAGAACTGAGACTTTCTACTTATACAATACATACATAAATACTTACAAGTACATAAGGACTATCATTAATTACTTTACGCGGGACGTACAATACAAACTAACAGAAAATAGTAAAATTTACACAACACAACGTACATAAAGAAGAATAATAAAAACAATTTCTGTATGCATATTGCGCGTTCATATATATACATTGACACGTGCATATATGAATACATACCTAATAATACCGAATGTACGCATATATGAAATTATTATGAAAAGGTTACGCTGACGCGCGGTGCTTACAAAAAAAAAAAAAAGATTAATATTTAAGTGAGTATTGTGTATCTTCTCTATTGTCATTTACCATAAAGCGTGTGTGCGAATTATATAGCATGCGTGAGGAGTGTGAATCCGAATAGAAATTACTCGTCTGGTCAAGTTGTTCTTGAATCGAATGGTATAAATTAAACCATAATATGATTTCCATGATGCAAAAATGAGGATTATTTTGTTAAAAAAAAGTATGTTTAAATTGCGGCTTAAATGATCTTAAGCAATGGATGACTGATAGTTTGTACGTGATGAATAAGAAATGTAATTGTGTTTGTGTGCAAGGAAAATAATAAAGTATTTTGAATGCAAGAAGAATTTGTAAAATCAACTTTTATTTACTATTAGCTACAGTTTCGGCCTAATCGGCAATATCAATACTCCCTCCTCTTGCAGTTGGCGCAGTGTCTCAGGTTTTATGTCCAGCTCATTAAGGAAGTTCTTTACATCAGTTTGTGTCTTTGAGCGTAGCTTCCCAGGCGTCCGGCTTAACCGAGGTGCCGGACGAGGCGCCCAATTGTCCTCAACTCGCTCAAAGGATTGACGTGAGACATTGTGGTCGTGCTTCTGGGCTTGCTGCCAATCCACAACGGGGTAGACACAAGCATCTATGTCTTCAAATATTTCTGACCATTCGGCTTGCGTTTTTGTAAGGAATATATCCGTTAATAACTGTCTACCTTGGGCTTGATGTTCTTCCCCATATTGCGATAGTTCCTGAGGCAAATTCAAGCGCTCTTTAATCAAAGTAAAGAATTGCGGTTCCAATGCGGCCACCGACATGTAAAGGCCATCTTTTGTTTTGTAGGTGTCGTAGAAATAGACGCCACCATCAAGCAGATTCGTTCCACGCTGTTGCCGCTGACTCCAAATGTCGAGCTTCCTGGACATAAATAACCAGCTGGCGACGTATGCAGCGCCATCAACCATCGCTGCATCCACCACCTGGCCTTGTCCAGATCTATGGCGTTCCAACAATGCCAAACATATACCCAATGCACACATAACGCTTCCACCTGCGAAATCTGCTAGGAGATTGATGGGCGCCGTTGGTTTCTCATGCTCACGGCCCAGCATGGATAGCACCCCAGATACGGCTGCATAGTTCAGATCATGTCCGGCACGAGCTGCAAGTCGGCCATGCTGTCCAAATCCCGTGAGACGCGCATAAATCAAGCGTGGATTTGCAGAGCACAATAGATCTGGGCCCAAATTAAGCTTCTCCATGACTCCGGGGCGAAACGGCTCCACTATGACGTCGTAATTCCGAGCAAGCTGTTGTACAATCCGTTGACCTGCCGTTTTTTTTAGATCAACGGCCACAGTGTGCTTACCATGGTGCAGCACATCCAAGGAATTATCTAGTACCTAAGACAACATTGTGAGTGTATAATGATAAAAATTCTATTTCGATGTTTCCATACCTTATCTATACGTGTTACGCTAGCACCGAAATCTGTGAGTATTTTTCCACATAATGGACCAGGAGCTAGTCCCACAAACTCTAAAACCTTAACACCTCCTAATGGCATCTGGAAAGCCTTTCTATGCTACACAATACGATGTACTTTGAACAGTGCGAGTCTAAGTACATATTAGCAATGTTATTTAACAGAACTGTAACATTCAGTATTAAAATACCATAATTTGTAATACAGAAAAAGTTATTAACAAACATATGTGTAGGAATATTAATGCAGCTCAAATTTCATAAATAATCAAAATAATGCAAATTCACTAGTTTATCGTCAGTATGATATTTGTTAGTATTTAAACTTAAAACAATATTTTCTTATTTTCACATCAATATCCGAACCCAAAATCAGCTGTTCTCCACTGTAATTTTCAGTCGTGACTTCTGTCGGCTAATTGCCAAAGTCTATCACAGGTGTTTACTGCAACTGCAATTAATAATGTCAGCAATAATATATTTTTAAATCGAATTCCGACACATATAAAATGTAATCGGATAAGCAAGCACTTATTTTTCAATTTAAAAATACATAACAAGTTTCAAATGAAAAATTTTATACTGTGAACAAGTTATAAAGAAGCCAATTAATGCGCCTGTCTGCTCTTTTTTGCGTTAACTTGTTTTGTAAAGAGCGATTGAAAAATTGAGGAAATTAACCAATTTGGTTGACGAAAATTTAAGGATGCCGCAGCAGAGACGAAAAGTTGCTTTTAGCGGCAAAAAGAAGAAAGATCAAATACTACAAAAACGCGGTGCAAAAGGTCAGTCATTGTACACTTACAACGATATTAGAATAATAATAATAATACCAATAGGTCACTCCAAGTACTTGCGCAGCACTCAAGAATCGAACGAAGACAGCGATGCACCTGAGAGAACAGTTGATCGAAAGCTTATGGAGCAGCCTTTAACGCGCAGTGGTCGAAATAAGAATGTAAACCGTTACAATCTTCAATTCATACAAGAAACCAAAAAGCAGATAGAGGTGATGAAACAGGAGGGGTTCAGTCCACTGGACGTCCTAGCACCCACTGAACGGGAGATCGATGAACGATATTTTGAGAATTATGATTTTCCAGTGCGTCCACCTTGGACATTTGATCAAAGCAAAGAGCAATTGGACCGCAATGAAAATAAGTATTTCAAGGTATGTTAATTGGCAATTTATATACAAAAGTCGTTAAACTAAGCTAGTCTTACAGGAGTATGTCGACGAATTGCTGCAAAAAAGGGAGCGTAACAATCTCAAAGAACATTCCCTTTTCGAGCTAAACTTGGAAACGTGGCGTCAGCTTTGGCGTGTGCTTGAGTTCTCGGATATTTTGCTAATCATTGTGGACGTTCGCTATGCGTCACTGATGTTTCCACCATCCCTATATGATTATATTATTCACACGTTAAAGAAACATGCAATTGTGATCTTTAATAAAGTGGATCTAGTCGCTGCAGAGGCTGTCGTTGCCTGGCGACACTATTTCAATGAGCGTTACCCAGAGCTTCCAGTTGTGCTGTTCGCATCGTATTCAGTACGCAGCCAAAAAGGCGGCCAACCTAGCCGCTATCATCGTGCTCATCGGCAAAGTATGGATGGAGTGCATAATATTTATCGCGAGTGCCAAAAGATTGTTCAAAGCGATGTAGATCTCTTAGCATGGCATCAAAAGATTCGTGATGATATGAGCACTGACCAGTTGGACGTTGACGAAGCAACTTCAAGTAACCAAGCTCAAGGAGAGTTGAAAATTAGTAATGTCACCGAGACCACACCGCATCATCATGTAAAATACAACGGCGGTGTTTTGACCATTGGATGTCTCGGCTTTCCAAATGTGGGCAAGTCATCGCTCATCAATGCCCTAAAAGGTCGTAAGGTTGTCAGCGTTAGTCGTACACCAGGCCACACCAAACATTTCCAAACCATATTCCTGGTGCAGAACGTACGTGTATGTGACTGTCCGGGTCTTGTTTTTCCTTCTAGCACGCCAAAGAGCTTACAAGTGCTGCTTGGCAGCTTTCCAATCTCACAGTTGCAAGTGCCTTATCGTTCGATCAAGTTGCTGGCTGAGCACGTGAGTCTGCCGCAGGTTCTTCGATTACATCTACCAGAGGAGTATGACGAGTGGTCCGCTGTTGCAATCGCGGATGCATGGGCGTATAAACGCGGATTTCTAACCGCTAAGGCAGCTCGCCCTGATCGTTATCGTGCCGCTAATCACATTTTACGCATGTGTCTGTCCGGACAGCAGCAGTTAATATTTCAGTTTTACCCACCTGGCTATGATGAAAACCGCAAAAGCTGGAGTCAACACCCCGATGTGGTCGAGGTTAACAAATATCAGCAAGTTTATAATTCTGAACCGGATAGTGAGACTAATGAAGATACATCTTCCATCTGCTCGGATAGTAAGTTAAGCACAATTCACTCGATAAGTAATTTTACCCATACTTTTATTACAGGCGGTGAAGGCGGTTATGACGAAGACAGCTCTAACGACGAAACCAACGCAGATGATGATGAATGCGATGATCAGGTACTGCGTTCACGCAACGCATTTCATCTACTTGAAGATAATTAAGCTAAAGCGATACGTGACGCCTGATGTCTTTAATTTATAAAATTTTGATATAGAAACAAATATATTTTGGTATCATAAGTGAATTGAAATAGTTCGAACTATTACTATATTTCACATTAATTTGATCATATCAGAATAACCCTATGTTCGGCAATAGTTAATTTAAATGTTATCAATCTCATCCGACATGATTTCATAGTCATCACCCATTTTATCATCAATTGAAAGCAGAAGCTCAATGGCTCTATAAAAAAATAAAATATATATAATAATTACAAATTTATAAGTTGGAGTATAGTTAAGAGCAACAGATCTGATTTTAATCAGATCTGAACTCGTGTATACTGACAAAGTATACATAGAAAAATATTTTATCACGATCATTTATTTTGAAGTAATACCTACTTAATGAGTTTATTAGCCTCGCTGTTCTCGTCGATTGGTGCTGGATGCAAAGCTTTTTCAAGCAACAAGAGTCGCAAACTTGAACGCAAATTTAGCACTACAGAAACCGTTTCTGGGCTGCATTTAAAACTAGAACATAGAGTAGCGTAAAGTCGTATTAAAATAGTTTAGAATGTGTACGTTTTAACATTAGCTTACTAGTAGGTCTGGGCTACAGACAGATAATGTCTATTATCTATAACGCCAGTGTCGACGCCGTCGCCAAAAATAATAAGTGCCATTGGGAACACCATTGTAGCGTCCAGTAGGTAAAGATCTGTTGACTTCTGCCGTTGATAGTACACAAAGTAATTTGAGTCAAATCCTGTCTCTCCGCTGTTTACCGATGAGGGATGAAAATTTACACGACGCCCATCGTCGGTCGTCATATTGTGAATCGCGCGAACACGATTTTTTATTTGGCGCGCTTTACTATTAAGAGGCGAACAATATATATTAGGATTTATACATAATTATAATAAGATGAAGTTTTTAAAACCTAAAGTTTACCGTAAATGTGCCATATTGGGATAGAGGCCGCCTCCAATGATAGCACGAAGCAGGGGAATTTTCTCTGAATTAATGTTAGATGATTGGTCCAAACATTTCGTTGAAGTTAGGAACCTATAAGTATAGTTTAATTGATTTTATTTCATGAATGTCATAAAGATAGTGTTGAAAATATATATATAATTATCAGTTTTACTTTTAAAAACAAATGTGCGTCCTGCTGCATCTTACATACATTAACACAGACTTATAATATCCTGAATACCTATTTTTATGATCTTCAAGTCTTTTAGTACCTACTTGTAGTTACAGAGGAGCTCGGAAAACTGAGACTTCATACGTTCTAGTTGTTGAAGTGTCATGTGACTGAGAAAGTTGTTGTAGCAAAAGTCGCGATGTCGATGCTCCTCTACGCTTTCGCGGTAGCTGCAAATTGTGTTATGTATCATTAGATGATCACTGTGCATCCTTTGGGCCATCCTACGCTTCGCCTGGTCAACCCGCTGCTCCTGACCCAAGGGCGTATAGAATGGATTCTTGTAGGAGAGAGCAGCTGCGACGGATGTAATGGGATCCACACAGCGAAAAAGCGCCGATATCAGCATCATTTTACCCACTTGCGGGTCAATCGGGAGCTTGGCCAGATGCATGCCAAGCGGCGTCAGCTTACCCTCAATGTCCAGCGCTTCTATCCTAGTTAGAGCAGATACAATTTTGTAGTCGCAAATAAGAGTTCAATACTACATACCGCTTAAGTAGGTTAATAGCTGTGCTCACAGTCCTCTGTGCAGGTGCATCGATCATTGTTTGAAACAATGCGTATGGATCGTCGATGTGCAGCACTTTAAGACTAAGTATGATCGCTTCCAGTTTGCAGCGCAATATCTCTGGAATTGGCACTTCCGACATCAGAGCTTCTCGTGCCCGACTAAACAGATTGTAACAGACGCCTGGCTGCACACGACCGGCACGTCCCTTGCGCTGCTGCGTGTTGGCATGCGTCACCCAGCACTCCTCTAGAGATTGTATGTTTGTCTCAATGTCATAGTCTGTTATTTTGGTTCGGCCAGTATTGATGACATAAACCACATCGTCAATGGTTACTGAAGTCTCGGCAATAATGGTGGATATGATTACTTTTCGTTTGCCTTTGGGGGCTGGCCTAAACACAGACTGCTGCTCCACCGATGGCAGCATTGAATGCAGTGGAAAGATGAGTAAATGGTCGCGCCAGCGCTGCCCCAAGGGTGAACGTGGGCTTTTTAGTGTGCTATGCAATTGTGATATCTTGTTGAATCCAGGCACAAAGACCAATATAGCACCATCTGATTTTTTGTTACATATATAATATATGAGACTCGCAATAAAATCAATGTCCTCGCAACCCTCGGAATGGGGCACTCGCAATTGTTCAAGAACTTGGCTGTCGTACCTGTCGCGCACCTGCCGTATATATGGCTCGATCATGCTTCTGTAGTCCGACTGATCCAGCCGGAGGCGGGATCGCTTATTGTTCCGGCAGTCAAACTGATAACCTGTCATAGCGAGTACATCCTCCAGATAGAACACTTCGACAGGATGCATCACACCTTCTATACGAAACATTGGGCATCTGTCAAAGTAGTTACAGAAATCATCTTCCCGCACCGTAGCACTCATTAATATAACTTTCAAGTTTGGTCGGTGTGGCAGTATAATTTTAAGCAATGCCATTAGCAAGTCTGTCTCAGTACTGCGCTCGTGTATCTCGTCCAGGAGAAGAACACTCACGTTGTGCAACAGCGGATCAGATTGTAGCTGCTGCAAGAGTACACCTGTCGTGCAGTACGTTATGGAGCCGCGTTCACGAGGCTTCCGACTTTCCAGACGAATCTGATAGCCCACTGAATTTCCTATTGGTTCGGCACGCTCATAGCTGACGCGCTCGGCCACTGTTATGGCTGAGATTCGACGAGGCTGCGTGCACACGATGCGACAGCTGGAGCCTATTCCGTTTGCTATGCAATCGTCCAACAGTAACTGCGGCACCTGCGTAGTCTTTCCACAGCCGGTGCTACCCACAATCAATAAAACTTGATTCTTCTTCACAGCGTCGATAATATCTGTGGCATGGCCCATCGTGGGCAATTTCATACGGTCTTCATACCGCGCTCGAAAGTCTACACTTTGAAGACGTTCCTTTTGTTTATCCTGAAGGTGGGCATCTAGGCTTCGGTTTTGCAAATTCAAGCCTTGGTTCTGATTCTTGGTCTCTTCTATGAACGCATCAAAATTCATACTTAACATATGGCGAAACTGCTCTTGGAAATTCTCATCCAAATGCTTGTGTCCAGCTTCTCGCGCTGCCTTAAACTGATCCATGTATTCATTGACCCGCACAATAATGCCAGGCGGCACGGTAACATCACAGCTCAAATGAATTTTGGGTTCATTTTTGGTGTCTGAGTTCTTACGTTGTCGGGCAAGATTTCTGTAGTACATGCCAATGTCCCTGCCACTCAGTCCCGGCGGGCGAGAGCCGTTTTTTCCCGAACGTGCTTGCGACTTATTCCCTCTATGCATTTTTATTTTGTGTAAACAAATCACACCAGAATGAATTTATTCGATAAGAACTGTAGACATTTTTGCAGCCCTGGTGATTTACATGCATAGTGGTAGTCCCTCTATATACTATATATATTAATGTATGGTATTCTGTTAAGTTCCTAACATATATATTTGATATTTATTAAAATCTGCTTTGATTATTTTGTAGTAAGTTACTTGTTATAAAACTTAGTCTGACTTTTAATAACATTTGTGTAACCTGAATTTTCTTTTAATTAATGTCTTTTTAAGCTTCTATGAAAAAATATATGTTTGTCTATTTTGAAGTTTCTATTAGTTATATATAAAAAGCGAAAAGTAAACAAGAATTCTCCATGAAGCCATTTTTATTATTTTGTCACAATATTTATGCCGACTAGTGTATACTCGTTGCTATCCACATCCACAAGTGTTAAGATTTTCCAGTTACGCCCACTAGAGGCGTGAGAAATCAGGATAGACTACATGTAGTAAAATAGTAACGCTTTTATTTAAGGCACTATATACTTGATTTTTGGAATATATACTCGTGTAGACCACCCAAGACCAAAATTATATAGTGGATATATCTACGCCCGTTGAGGCCATGGCAAATCGGGACTAACTATATACTGTGCTGTCCAACTTTTTCTGTATTTGGAACCCTATTGGTGCTAGAGATAGAAGTTTCGAGTATATAAATTACCTCCTATATTGATTGATCATATATATTTATTATGGATTAATATCCACACCTACTGGGGCGTGAAATGCGGAAACACATACATATATCTTCCGAAGTTTTGGATTTTAGTTGTTTGTTTATTACATTTATCTTAGCCCAACTTCAATCCACTGGCTACAATCAATTTTTGAAAATATAAGCGCAACGTTTGATTCAAATTTTTTGAATTTTTCAAGTTTACTACATTTTTCGTTTTACTTCGCAAAAAAAGCCCAAAGCTCATATAAGTTTAATTTTTTTGTGTCCGTACAGAGTAAAAACCATTCCATTTGTAATTGAAGACTTTTTAAATTTATGTCAAATTAAAATGAAATTAATTTTTGTATACTAACATACTTGACTTATTTTTGTTCGATATACTTAATTAACTTTTACCCAAGTAACCCAGAAAATATAAAGATTTGTAGGCGCTTTAGCTTTATATACGAATATATATTGTAAATATAAGGAAGTAACAAAGTATCTCTATTGACATTAATTTTTTTTTATTTTTATAGTAAATATATGAATTCTATAAAATGTATAATTTATTGCAAGCACATGTTTCATTTAATGAAGGTTCTTTGCAAGAATCTTTCAAATATATTACCTATTGCCAACATTCATCTGGCTTCACTAACAAATGCGATGGACATGTAAAAACCAATTTTCTCTGCTTGTACATAGAAATACGTACACATTGTATCTGTATAGGCATGCATTTATTCTAAGTTAACATAGGTGTGTATACGCATATCATTTATAGACATAATAGACTGCTAATTAACACATTTAATTATATGAACAACAAACGAGAAATTTTCAATTTCTCAAAAATTATATAGTTATTCTACATGAAGCAGGATATTTTATGTAGAAATACGCATATTATTAAATAACGCAAACATTAAACAACAGTAAAAACAAAAACTTGTGCACATTGGTATAGTATAGGAATATGGTTACTTACATAACACTAGACTGACTTGTAATATGAAAACCTAACCGGTTAAGGATCTACACTGAACAATAAACAAATTTTACAAATTCCTATTAATGCTGCGGTCATAAACATATTTTTAATAATGTCATTTTGATTGGAAGTAGAAACATAGGGTGGATTTCAAGCAGTGGTGCTTCATTTCTTTCCTTAAGTACGTAATTTATGAGGTATTTTTTTTATGTATAATTGTGAATAATTTTTAACACTCGAAAATTCTCAAATCTTTTCATAAAGTTATTAAACAAAAAAAAAACCAAGAAACAAAAAGCATATTGTATGTTACATTAATTTGCTGTATCCAAAAATATATCTCTAATAGAGTTTTACAAAAGTATAGAAACAATATTCTATTCAAATTGAAAGTTGTGTGAAGATTAAACAATATTTAAGGAAAAATATTTAAGGAAACACAATTGTATATCTGTTATACGTTAGAGCAAATGGGATTGAATGGAAAATATTATGGAAAATTTAATCTGCGCAACTAGATTCCCAGTAAAGGATAGTCTGATGACGGTCGTTATTGTGGCTTGTTTTGTCTGGATTCGTTGTTGTCCTCCGGTTTAGGCAAGAGCGGTGCTAACGCCGTTGTTCCATCTCTGTCATCGTTTTCTCCATTCTGAAGATCACCTGCAACATCCGAGGTAACCAAGCTACTGAATGAACCATCTTCAGTTCGTTCAGGACCAATTTTATGTCCAGCTTGGATTTGACCACTAGCACTATTACTTCGATCTTCATGAGATATAGTATTGTTAGTTGGTGACGATGTAACACTTCGGTTAGGCTTAGATGAACGTCTCGCTGACAGGAATCGAGGCTTTTCATCTTCAGTTATGGAATGGAGCAACCGTTCAACTTCGTCATCGATTGTCTCACTTGAGAACGTGCCCGATTTACGGCTCTTTTCTAACAAAGTTGCTTTTTTCGCAGTTAGGTACAAGCTACGTTTTATTGCAATATATATCACATCTGTAGCAGCGCGAACAGAGTAATCAGGAACGAAAGTTTGCCTAATTTTCGAATCCATATTTAATGACTGCATCGATCCCATCTGAGTCGGAGAGTCTATAACGATATACAAATGTACATTTAACTTAATGTAATTTATTTGATAATTTAATACACTCACCGACAACAACATTCTGTACCAATGCTTGTGTACCAAAATAAGTAAATGGCCCACTATCAAAAAGCAGTCCCTCTCTGCCAATCGTTACTTCTACACGACCCTCTAATATAAGTACAAAAAAGTCAACAGCTTTCCCCTGTGTAAATATGAACAGACTGGGATCATCCTTTGGTTTTCCCTTTGATTTAATGTTGTGGAAAACGTCTTGATTAAGTAATCGCCGCAAGATTGGTTCTGAAATGACATCCTTTTTAAACGCATCCACAGCTGTAGGTACGAAAGAAATAAGAATGTTATAATATAGTTCTATGTTATGACGAATTCATTGTGTTTATTTACCTGTACTTAAGTATTGGAATGTTGCCAACGTTAATTGAGGAGAAATTCGAACAGTTTGCGCCTCACGACGTTCGGCAAACGCAGAAAAGTCAGCTTTTTTATAACGACTGCGACGAGTTTTTGTACGATTATCAACAAAGACATCGGTTTCATCAACAATTTCTGCTTGAATAAGTTCCTCAATAACATCTTCCAATGTAACAAGGCCAACAGTTTCATAAAACGGATCGCCGTCGCCTTCATTGTTAACACGATGAACGAATGCGATGTGACCGATCGTACCTTCCTTGAATTGATTAAACATAATATCTAAAGTGTAATCCTCAAAAACAAAATGAACGGGGTTTTGATAAAATTCGCATAATGTCTTCAACGGCGTGTTATCATCAGTATCTACGAATGCCAAATCTTTAATATAAAGCAAAGTCACAATATTCTTCCTATCCCCGTCGTATACTGGAATACGCGAATAACCAGAGTTCATAATATCAGATACAGTCTCAAAGTCCAGCACGGCCTCCAATGAGAGCATGTAGGCATCGTTAATGTGTGTCATAATATCGGCGACAGTTTTCTTACGCAACTCCAATGCGCCCGATATAATATTCACTTCATTTTTATCCAAATCATTTACGTCGTTCGTAACCTGCGCAATACAATTTATTTATAATAATAGAAATCAACATTTTTAAAAGTTATTTTTGTACTTACACGGACAAGTTCCTTTAGACGTTCACGATTAAATACATTACCAATCTCTTCACCCAATAATGCATCTAGGATACGCGATATTGGGTATGATAGTGGTGCTGTTATGGCCATTACCGTTTTGGTAATCAATATAGTTTTGGCACCAATAGCTAAGCCGTGCCTTGAACACACAGCCTATATTATTATTATTTTTTTTTTTTGAATATATAGAAAAACATTTGTGAAAATTGGTTTTATTTTTAAAGATAAGAATGATGGATCAATGTAAGAGTTACGCTATTATGTCCTTCAAATTAATCCATGTTTCTAAATGTTATTTTTAGTCATCTAACATAGAACGCATAAATTTAATGAAATAATAAATGTATTTACCAGGCACCATACAAATTAGTTGCGCAGTCTTGTTTATTGCCGTCATTTTCGTTTGTATTAATATGCATTTATCAAAAAGCATAAACAAATCACTTAAAGTTATTAAAGACCCTCTTGGCATGCTTAAGAATAAAAGTGATGTGTATAAAGCATATCTATTAAATGTAATTGAGTACAATATACATTAGTCGAAATGTGTATTACCAGTCGAGTCTATTCGCTTTTATTATTATGTATCAAAAGAGAACACTAGATCACTTAAAAATAGTTACTAAATACGAGAAAACAGAAGCATTGATATGATACCATATGTATTTTCGTGTAAGTACAAATGAACAAGGCAATTTGGAGCTGGGCAGCCAAAAAAATCACTATTCATGCCACTTAAGTAATTTCTCATATAACCTTTCTCAAATAAGAAGAAGTAAGAATGCAGAAAACCTAACTACGACCACTAAATTTTATTACCTCAATCTATTATTGTATTATCTTTGTGTCTTTAATTTACATAACAATCTTAAAACCTCATTGGCATCTTACATTTTGAAACCTATTACTTATTATTACTATTATTATTATTACTTATATAGATACAAATTTTAAGAAAAATTAATTAAACTTCTCTGTCAGTTAGTAATTAGGGTCAACTTTTTTATACATATATTTTACTTTGCTTTTGATTCCCTGCAATGTAAATATGTTAAAAAATGTCTTTAAGTGTGCTCCGTCCTATTACGTTACATTGACCCACATTCAAAATTTGGCAGGAAGATTATTTTCATAATGAGTCACCGATTTTAGCTAGACAACCAAAAAAAAAGTATCCAACTGTGTGTAAGATCAAGACCCTGCTGCTCAAAATGTTTTTAATTTTCAGGAGACGGGGGAATGTATTCAATACGTAAAATGCCAGGGGAGCAAACCCAAATCCAAAATGAAAATAATCGTAACCTGCTTATACACCTAACCTAATTAATTTATATTGTTTTAGTGATTCCTAAAAATAATTTTGCGTATATAGATAAGTGTATTTAAAGTTCATTATTTGAAATACGGATGAACGGATACACACATATCGACATTTTACATATATTTGCATTAAATAAATATTACCCATTTTTTAAAGGAATTGCTTATTGGCATATCTACACATTTCATTGAATGATAAGAAAAACATGAAATGGATTAATTTGATACGGCGTGTTACTTTTACAGAGCCCAATCATATAGTTTAGCTGAATGCCTACCTGAGGTGTTATTTCACCAAAAAGTACAATGGCCAAGGTGGAAAATATGACAGCAAAAAGTCCAGAAGTCAAACCATCCAGTAGAATGGTAAAGGTGGAGTTAACCAACACATTACCCAAGAGAATACTGCACAACAGATAATTACCTTGATCTCTGACAGGTGCAATTTTCGCGGCATACTTTCTCTCTTTTTCCGTGCCGGTATTTCGTAATATCTAAGAAAATAATTCATATTTAAAATGATTACTTATTTTCGCTAGAGGACATACTTTTAATTCAGTACGGTCCATAGCCATCAGACCCAAGTTAAGACCAGAGAATAAGGCCGAGAAACATAAACATGTTACAATGACAACAATAGCCACCCAAAGAGGTAGAAGTGGTTCATGAGTTTCGATTTTCATCCATTTGTCATTGCCTTGATGTACAAGGGGTGTGGTTTCAGCTGCAGAGTGGTGCTGTTAAGAAAATACATGGTTTTAACAAGTTATTATGAAATTAAAGCCGCAAAACTTACAGTTACTCCGTCGTCGTCAGTTTTCGCACAAATATACAATACGTTCTTTGAGTACGGAAATTTGACCGTATATGTTGCAGTAAGTCCGCTATCGGAAACATGGTCGGGCTTAAAGATTTCAGTTATTGGCTTCAGACAAGCTCCCTTGTAATCATTCTCTTCACTTGTAAATGCGATAACTGTGTTCTTTTTTAGTTCAGTACCGAAAATGCGAATTGTCTGTTCCTTATTACTCAATACACTCGGCACGCCATCATTAGATTCCGAGCTATCATCTTCCAAGCGTAATCCAATAATGCGAAAAGTGCTTTGAACCGCAGCTTGTCGCGGTTTCCGATCCCTGAAAGAATGAAGAAAAATAAATAAATAGCTTAATTGGTTATGAATTATTTAGGAAACTAAATTCATAATAATATATTAATAATGAGATTGTATTTTATTTGTCGTAAACTGGAGAAGATATTGCCAAATGATAGGACCATGGCTTTGGCTGAGTCTTCTGGGTTTACAAATACTTGGACACAAACAAATTATTTTACTGAAGAATGCTATCCCGATTGATTGAGATCACAAAATACACTGACTCTAATAAATATGAGTACTAAAGCTTAATTTATCCCTTTTCCGTGAAATCCACATAATAAACAATGAATTCTTTATATACTTTTTCAACGTTTGTGAAATGAGTATATTGGTTTTGTGCAATGTCCGTCACGCTGTCCGTCCGTCTGTCCGTATGAACGCAAACCATTTGCACAGTTTTGAAGCTAGAGAGTTGAAATTTGGAATATATACTCGAATTATAAAGTGTCAAGATTTTCTCGATACGCCCACTAGGGGCGTGGCAAATCGGAAAATGCATTTTCCGATGTCTCAGAAACACTACTTCTAGAAGTGCTAGAGAGTTGCAATTTGGAATATATACTTGTATTGAAACCCCAAGATCAAAAAGCTATGGCGGATATATCTACGCCCATTGGGGGCGTGGCAAATCGGGTAAAACTGTATCTTCTACAGTTTTAAAGCTAGAACGGCCAAATTTGGCACGTAGGTTACTGTACGATCCTATGAAGATCGACCAAAAAACTATATATCCACGCCTACTGTGGGCGTGGCAAATCGGATCTGACTATATAGTGATTTTTCAAATTCTGTAATATTTTGAGCACTATTGATGCTAGAGACTTGAAATTTGGTATATATACTCGGGTTGATAACCCAAGATGAAAAAGATATGGCGGATATATCTACATCCATAGGGGGCGTGGCAAACCGCAAAACCTTACAGTTTTAGAGCTAGAAGCTTCGAAATTGGATTGTTGAGTTACTGGTGAGCTTCTCTATCGATGACCCAAAAATAATTTTTACGCCCCTTATGGGGCATGCCCGGCTAAAAATTACCCTTTAATTTTCGCATTTTTTGAGTGTAAGCATCCACATTTCACACTTACGTTACCCTTCACTATTTCTCATTATATGTCTACGCCCACTGGGGGCGTGGCAAATCGGAAAAAACTGTACGCTTTTCCGATTCTCAGTGAGAAAATCAAAATTTTATGACGATGTTACTGCTGATCTCCTCTATTGATTTCAAAAAAATTATATATGTACAAACCAACTGTGGGCGTGGCAATGGGCGGGTGTGAATGAGTATTCCGCAGTCGGTAGCGCCCGACTGCAACGTTCTTACTTGTTTACATTTTGAAGAATTGATCCATCTTCAAAAAGTCAGATTTAAAAACTTAAAACTATATTATAGCGCTCGTATCGTTGAAGCTCTAAGTCAATAGCCAGCTGCCATATAGAAAGACTATATATCAATAACTAAGAATTATATTAGGTTTTAACAAACATGACAAAGTCCTCTCATTTCGACACGCCTTCGGTTGGATGCAAATATATATATATATATGAATCTATATCTATATATGACTGTTTTCTGCAAATGTATTGAGCCGGCAAGAATACATTTGCCGAAAACAGTCATATATAGATATAAATTCATATATATATTTATTTGTATCCAACCGATCTTATAATACCAGAACTGAAAGGCGAACCTATAAATTAACCATTAAATATCATGTTTTGCTAAAATTTTCATATGACGTAAGTATAGCTAATATATGTATGTATGTATGTAGCTTTAAGCAAGAAATTTTGAAAAAGACTGGACTGGAGACTAGACGAATATACGTGTATTGTCTTATAAGTAAAGTAAACATATTACGTCGCCTTCTACACAGTCAGGAATCCGAAAACCAGCCAGATATTACTAGTTTATATATCTTATTGATAGCATGATGCCAGACTTAGATTATAAAAGCAAAAATAATATATAAATAAGAATGTACCCATGTAGATGATAGATAACATTGGGAAGACAAATAATAGTTACCAGGTTGTTAATGCTGATCAAAAAATATATGACGACTTAGCCACTTGGCTATTGTATAAGGGCTTCTTTTTATTAGATAAGGTTATCCCCTACGTAAGCATTTTGGTCATCGAACCAATTGAGCTCTTTTTATAAATAGTTTACAATATAATAACTCCATGATTTTACCAGAAAATACTGATTTAAACTGCATCCAGAAAGATAATCTTTTTTCAAACTGTCGCAAGATTTGAGCTTGCGTCATAACCAGCATGCTCTTATCGCACTTTAACTTTACTATCAGCATAACGTTAACGTAAATCATATATCTCATTCGATCAAGTACACATCACGGACATTCATGTGTGCTTAATTATTTAGGAACGTGTTCTAAAAGGTGTCCCTGATAAAAACCAATTGAAACAGCGCTAAATTTCCAATAAATGCAATACGTTAACCCATATCAAACACTTAACTTTCATAATTTTCGAAAATATGTCAAACATAATATTATAGTCTTGAATATATATAGTGGGTAGTGGGCATCAAAAATTTAAATATAGTAAAGCGATTCTCCTACAGTATAGACAGTTAAGATACAAGGGATATAAATGTATGTTTCTATACCTTAAGTACGTTGAAAATTGAAATTCAGCGTTTGACGTGATCATATATGTAACAGGCAGAAATAAAGTACATACAGCGACGCTCAACTGAATGGGCTTGATTTTTTCAAAAGTTTAAAAGGTTAATTCTCTTCAACAAAAACTCCGATTTGAATGAAATAAAATTTGTTATCTTATAAAATTTAATCAATTATGACGAAGAACATTTTCTGCCTTGTAATTTTTCATTTTATATGATTTGTATTAATTTTTACAAGAACATATCAGAAAATAAACTTTTTTTGGCTAATCTAAATAGGTTTAGATACTAAAACATTTTTGGAGTGTAAGCATCCAAATTTAACAGCTACGTTACCCTAGATCACTTCTAAGAACTCGCCAATAATTATATGTGTACGCCTTCTGGGGGCATAGTAAATCAGGAAACTTTATCTTTTACCGTTTGTCAGTGGGAAGCTCAAAATTTTATGACGATCTTACCGTTGACCTTTCTATTGATTTGCCAAAAATATTATACATATAAACTAGTTGGGGGCGTGGCAAATCGGAAAAATCTATATCTTGCAATGTGCGTGAGCTGTGCGGCCGTGAATGAGTATTCCGCAGTCGGCAGCGCCCGACTGTTTTATATGTTCTTGAACAAAACAAATGCATGAAAATCATATAAAACTAAAAGTTACATGGCAGAGACTTTTTTATATCATTACTGATTAATTTTGTTATATAACATCATTTCAAATGGTTTTTGTTGATGAGATATAACCTTTCAAAGCCAAACCTATTCAGTTAAGCGGCTCTGTATATTCTTGGTTAGGACAACGAGCTGAGTCGAAACCATAAATTCTAAAGACATGAAATTAAATATATAGATTCCTGCGGGATTATCATTTTTGTACGATAGCTTATCCCACTTCCTTATTGCTGGTAAAATCTATAATTGGATAGCTTCTCCCTTCCCCCAAATTCTTGGCAGGATTCCAAGTATATCCTAGTCGGGCAGTGCCGCCTAGAGTACTCTTCTCTGATTAATTTTAAGCCTAGTCTTCCTATGGTTAAGTAACCCTGACCTTTATAAATCTATTTAATTATGGTATGTTTACTTCATCTCATGTTCTTATGCATATAACCTTTTTATATTGATTAAAAAGTTAGAGTCATACCAGAAACTAAGTATATGCATAATTTAATAAATGTATACCCAAGTATACCTAATCCCATTTGCTTACTAAGGCAAATTTAACTTCCATAAAATACAGAACACCTCTGAAAAAATAGTAAGAACCCTTGAAAAGAAATGGCATTTGTATACGTATATGTCCATGGAAATTCAAAACTTATTTTATGGATTAGCTCTTACTGTTATTAGACAATAACCTGTGTTGATCTGTGTCAAACACAAGAAGGAAACAAACATTGGGTGAAGAATTGTTTCAAACATATGTTCCATTTGGAGGAATATTAATATAAACTCCCATTATGTATGTGTAGACACACCTTCTCTTGATTGTTACACATATTTTAACAAAAGCATTCTACTCATTCCCCTATTTGAGCTAGTTACAAAATAATTTTTATGTAAATTGATAAAAAATAAATATTTTCTACTTTTATCTCTAATAGGTTGGTAACTCTAGTACTAATCTTAGTAGCTCTTTTTTACCAGCTAAGACACTTTAAACAGAGTATAGCGAATCCGGTTGCATTCGATTTATAATTATCCTAATTGTATTCATTTAGAAAATTATATTTTGTTTTCCTACCAATTTGATAATGAATCGATTGTTGACCATGTGCGCCCTCTCCTAAAAGAATTTGAAATATCGTCGAAGCACATACATACACAATGCATACTTATATATAAATTATATGTATATACATTTATATAGTATGAATATGCGTAAACACACGATTGGAGCAAACATATGAACATATACATAGGTATATGCAGACATATATATATTTTCAGTTGACGGCTGTCGGCAGACGCTGAAAGTACATCACACTTATACATACATACATACATGTATAAGAATTTCTATGGGTACACATTTGCCAGAATTCGAGCGATTAGATCGAACGACCATGATGATATGTATGTCATTCGTGTAGATGCGCTCCCCATATTATAATTTTATAAATATAAGTATACAAAATTTTTCAAAAAACATTTAGTTTTTAAGCCCTTTATGTAAATTCATAAGATCCTGGATGACTAGAAAATATACTGTATAGAACACCATTATAACAAGTGCAAGTGCAACCTGGGAAAATTAATCCAAGCATCTGTCCTCAAAATATCAAAAACTAATAAATAATAAATAAAGTATTTACGGACATAGAAATTTGTTGGCAAGGTATTATTTAGTTGGTAACAGAAAGACTTTCAAGCTAAATAAATTATTTGTAATCAGTCTTTTTTAATTTTTAACGAGAGACTGAGAGAAGCAACCGTAGTTGCCGCAACAGTGTTCATCGATACTTGGTGGAAACGTAAAACAATACAAAAGATAAAAACAAATAAATAGACGAGACTCGAACAAAATATCTAGCTCATATGCCACAGAAAGCTAGATAGATACAAATAATTCAATTAGCTCTTTGTCCTATATTGCAGGACTTCTACTTTTACTTGCGTATGTATTATGCATACATACTTACAAGCACATATAATCATGAACGATGAAAGAATTGGAATTAGTTCAAAAGCTTAAATAATTCAGCTAGTGAATAAAATAAGCAATATCAGATAATCGATAATAATGTGAACTTATCATACAATTGAACTAAAATTGCCAGTTCTACATTTACATATATATGTATGTATACATTTACTTAATTACATTAGAGATAATCTATCGTTCCGCCTGAATATTATATTTGTATATGTAGTTGTATGTAATTTATTATTATTTTATTTATTTTATTTCAAGGATCTAAAACAATTATATATTACAACAGTCTATGCATACGTACATAGATACAAAGAATAAAATATACGGCAAGAAATACATATAAATAAAATGTTGGAATGACGATTTACATACAAACACTAATACATACATACATACATACATGCATACATACGAAGAAGTAGTCACTCATTACATTCGTATAAGTACGGAGATCGAAACGCACAAGCAAACATCAGAAAAAAATAAAAATAAAATTCTTGCTTAAACCGACGCAATCCAGATTTGTTTGGACTGTACGGTGAAACAAAAATAAGAACTACCCGCAATATTGTTGTGTTTGGTAGCTTTCAAAATTTTGTAAGAGTGTGCTCGTATATATGTATATATAATATATATGTGTATGTATTGATTTTAGTGCGGCTTCGCCAAAATAAAAACATACATACATATATACATATGCTTATGTATTTGTGCGTAAGTTTACACTTGTGTTTGTATTGCGCGTATATACACCTGTATTATGTGTGCATATATGTTGTATGTGTATATGTGTTTGCAGTTGAGTTGTTAGCTCGCACTCAAACGTGCCTCACAACGACGGCGAGAGCAATGGCACTGGCAGTGGCTAAGAATGAGCACGAGAATGAGTCATTAGTGCAAATGTTTGCGGTAATTTGCAGTTTTTTAGAGGGTTACCTCAGACCGATAGAAATTAATACGCCCTTTAAAATAGTATAACAAAGTATACACTCAAAATTAGGAATGTCGAATATTTAATGCCCTTGCCTTCAAATACCGTCAAATTGCACAAGTGGTGAAAATGCTGGTTCTATTTGCCAAATAGGTTCAGCCGCTCATTTTCAATTAGTTCATCACTTTGTGTGTTTATAATATGTAAATACCATGAGCGAACTCGTATTGGTTATTCAACATGCATTAACATTAATGAACGATGAGCGATGACCGATGACCGATTGAATAACAGAACAGAAAATATCGATCACGAGCGAATGAACTAGTCGCTCGATTAGCTCGTCTAACAATAGTGTTAAATGATCAATCTAGCTTATTTTGTTGATTTACTTACTATTGAGCAAAACTTTAAAAACTGTAATTTAATATTTAACGGCTTCAAGGAGAGATCTTAGTCTAAAATTGAGCTTGCTGATCTTATAGAGAGCAGAGATATAGCGCCAAAGCACAAGGCTAAACTGTATAAGACACAGTGATGGGGTCGTTAATGTCAACATTTGTCTTTTAAACATATATATATTCACAGCTTTAGAACACACTGCTTTTTTTTTTCCTTTTTACTAAAAATACTAAGAAATTAATTAATGTTCTGACTGTCTAGCTTTTTACCGATTATATGTACACATACATTTTTGTCTATGCATACATATATACATGCGTACATACATAAAAATAATATAAAAAATATGCACAAGAAATGGCAATACTTTTTCATACTTAAAATTATTATAAATAGATTTGGCAGCCAGCACATAGACGATGCAAATACACATACATACGTACATATGTATATAGACAATATAGCCCGACGACATATTTCTATAATTATATACATGTACTTATGCAATTTGTATAAGCGTGGATATACATAAAAATCATGCTCCAAATTTATGTGGATGTCTCTCTATATGTATGGTGGAATGTACAAATGTCATAAATACGTATACATACACGCACACATGGACATGTATACATGTGCACACATCCAAAAGAATGAATGTATTTGTGGCCTTATTACTTTTACTTCGGCGAATTCAGATTTTCAGATTTATTAAGGCAACAAGTCAACTAATTTAGGCGAAAATCCAAAAGCAAACAAACAGATATTCTCGCTTTGAAGTATGTACATACATATGTGCATATGTATGTGAAGAGTGCTCAAGTACATACATATGTACATCTGCGTATGTGTATTGTGCGTTGATAAAGAATGAATGATAAGACCAAGAAATTGAGTCACATCCAGCCTTCACAGAATAATAAAATAAATATGCTTATCGCTATCGCATGAAAATGGAACTGAGAACTGAGATTGTTTTGTATGTTGCTAGTAGGTCGAGGAATAAGTATTAATTCGTACTTGTATTTTGGATACACATGCATAAGCATAAATATATGTAAGTTCCAACGTATATATGAATTCGATGATGGTCGTAATACATACATATGTATGTATGTGTGTAAATCATTTAACATGGAAAAATAAAGAAACTACCAGCTGAGTAACACGTCTACAAATCAACAAAATATTTATAGATCTAGCCAGTCTAGCTTCAAAAGTGCATTGCACAAAGCTAATATGCTCGTTTCCATCTAGGAAGGAGTACCAAAAGTTGCTAATAACTTACTAAGCGACAATGTGTTAATCAACGCGTATATATGTATTTTAGAGCATTGAAAATAAATATGGAAATATAGACTTATTGATGCAAAAACGTGTATTCAACTTTATTATACAATATTATATAAAGATTAGACTTTTGTGGCGTTATTCCGTCAGATACTTTTTGAAAGACCACCAAATATAAGGTCAGAATATGGATTTGTGTATAATACACATGACTTATACAATGAGACATAGTTATAAGAGCGTATAATTCACGTGTTTGAAGTATTTGAACTTCAAACTTATTTTATGGATTTTGGCTATAACTTTTAAAATTAGAGTTGAAAATTGAAAATTTATAAACAGTGAATTCCGATATGGTCTTATCATATTATTATTAAAGAACAAAACATAATTTACTTGTAATTACTCATTTGTCTTCGCCGGCTCTCACATACACATATGCATATACGCATCATGAATACTTCCACTTTTTTGATTAAAGAATCAGCTCTAAATGAAAATAGCTGACCCTGTATCCGGCTTCACTCATAGCAGGCACGCTGCGAACTGCTGCGTTTACTATTATATTAAGATCTTTGTAGTCGGGGCAGTTTGATAGCGCATAAAAATTAGAGTTTGTATGCACATATAACGGAGACGCAGCGAAAATGCAATTCCCATTTATTTCATAATATATTCGACTACATCGAAGTTTTTTGAATATGTAAAAAGTTGACAAGAAATAAAATTACACTTAGTTTTACGGCTTCCTTCCATGTCATAAAAGCAGATGCAAAAATTTTGTATCATTTTCTTATGTTTTTGTTAACTTCAGAGTTTTTAAAATGTGTACTAAACGATTAATATACCAGACTATTATGATTAAAATCAGAAAATGTTCCAAAAATTAAAAAAAAAGATCGATAAGCTAAATAATTGCATTAATTATGTTCACCAGTGTTTTGAAACTAAATCCAAACTATTGAAACATAAATGGAAAACAATTACTTCTTACGATTTACATTAATAAATTCAAATAAGGCATTTGCTTTCACATTTGCAACATATGTTTAAATTCCAACTAGGTGGCAGCTCTGACTGACTGACAATCAGTGTCAGAAATGTAAACAAAACATGCTTCGGGAGCTTACAACTATGTAAAACCTGAAAACATCGCTCATGAAAAATAAAACAAAAATTATCAATATGAGTTCCAATTGGAGAGCGCATCATGTATCTAAGTAAATAGATTCATAGAGTAGATAAATTAGAATTTGTAATTTTGATGCTACGCTTTTCAACTACTTCCTTACACACATTTCCCACAAATACCAATGAATGGCAAATGATGTGACTCTGTAAAAGCATAAAATGAATTAACAGGTAAAAACGTAAAGGTCGCCTAGGTATATCAATAATTACATTAATTGCTAACAATGGAATTATTACTTAGATACGTGTATATTGTATTCGAACTTGCCTTGTTTCTGTTTCTGACAACTGCAATTCCTTCAGTATTTGTGTTTCTGTGTTAGAGTTATTTATGTTTTCTTCTGCCAGCAGATTTGTCATTAAGTTCAATGGTTTTAACACTGTTAACGGAGCAACGCCATCAAAATCGACATTTTCATAAGAGCCGTGGGCCAAATTAATACAATTTGCAAGCGCTAAAATTGTAATTAGCAAAGCAACATAAATGCTTTTTGTGTCTCGTAGACCCTCCAGTGTAACACATAATTTTGGACGTGCAATTGATTTTCCATCTCTCACACGCGGCATTCGCAAAACTGAGGTGTTGGTAATTATTTTTGAGTTTGACACTTTAGTCCGTTTATGACATTGTTTCAAACACTTTTCACTCTTTTCCATAATACGTATTTGTTGTGATTTTTACGTGTTGTCTTTAACAATTATATTACAATAATATGACAAAATCCGTCCGAGCGATATTCCGTTGGCACAAGTAAAGCCCCTAAAAGCAATATGCCTGCCTGTGCAATGCGCTATATACGTATGTATGTAGCTACTAGCAGTGTGACCGTAGCACCATAGATAATTATTCTTAACTAATCATTTAAAAATACTAAAAGTAAATCAAAACAGATTTGAGCTACATATTTACCGATTCACTTAGATCGTTTAAAGGCTAACGAAGCAAATCAACAAATTAAAAATTAAATATTATGTGATAAAATTTTAGCTATAATTCTACATTATACACTTATTATACAGAGTTGCTAAGTTTGTCAAATCTCAGTTAGTATGCAGTTACGTCACAAAATGTAACTCAAAAGTTTTTACTTACAAATTACTTGGTTCATCTCCACGAAAACTTATAGATATAAACGAAAATGGAATGCAAATTTCTGAGGATAAATTTGCAATATAGGAGTCTTATTACGCAAAGACAAATGTCTCAAAAACTTTTTATTTAGATGGAAATTAAAAATTTTTTATATCTATATTTTGCCAATATACATTTTTATTTTTGGAATATACGAGGCTGTTTTATTTTTAAATTTTAATTCACTGATCATAAGACAATTTCAGTTTTCTGGAACACGCGTGAACAAGCTCAGTCGTTCACTTTAATGATCTGTTCAAATGAACCTGATGTGAACCAAAATACACAAACTCTGCATAATGAACTCATCTATTTGGTATCTGGCATATTAAACCATATAAACTTTATAAAAGTGATTTAAATATGGACAACTCAGAGGAATTTTCTGCAATTGACATCGTTACATTTGTAACTGAAGAGCTTCAACAAAACTATCTTAGTAGCCCTGCCAATAAAGCAAAAATCTTTGAAGAATTTATGGGGCGATGGGACGCAAACGACAATTCCATCGCAAAGGTGAAGTCTTTAAAATTTGAATTCGAGACTGGTATGTTGCAGGATTTCTCTGTTATGCTATTATTATTATATGTATATATCTTCTGTGCCTCCGTACAGATTTGGATTGGTTCAATGTCAGCAGGCCATTGACACTGGCTGGCCTGCACGGAAAAATAGTCGTATTGGATTTCTTCACATACTGCTGCATTAACTGTATGCACGTGTTGCCAGAGCTTCGGGCTCTGGAAGAGAGATTTCCAGTGGAAAGCGGACTTGTCGTTGTTGGCGTGCACAGTCCGAAATTTGAAAACGAGCGAACAGCAGCAAACATTCTGTCGGCAGCGCAGCGCTATGGCATTAAGCATCCCATTGTTAACGACTCGAAATCGGCTCTGTGGCGAGCTCTGAGTATTCGCTGTTGGCCTTCGCTGCTAGTTTTGAGTCCGAGCGGCTTGCCCATGTTGTTACTAATGGGTGAAGGCCATGGGGAGTTTCTTCGCGAGTTTGTTGGTGCGGCGCTCTCCTATTTTGATCGGCAGCAAAAAATCAACTTCTCCAGCTTACCACTGCAACTGTCAACAGACCTTCTACCGGCTTCCAATTTACGTTTCCCAGCAAAAATTGCTATGATGTACGATCATTATGCTATAGCTGATGCTGGAAACAATCGGGTGATTGTCGTGTCCGATTGTGGGGTCGTAAAGTATAAGATCGGCGGACTCGAGGCTGGGTTTGTCGACGGTACTTTAGATACTGCGCGATTCAATAATCCTCAGGGTGTTGCATTTCTCGATGAAAATACACTTATAGTGGCTGATACCGATAATCATGCACTTCGACAAATTTCCCTGGACAAAGGAGTTGTTGAGACGCTAGCCGGAACGGGTAATCAAGGCAATGAACGGACCGGTGGAAAGCTGGGACCATTGCAGCCACTATCATCGCCGTGGGATGTTTCTGTGTTTCGCACCCGTGACATGGATATGTCTTTCCACCTAGACGAGCTTAATGTGCCCGAGAAAACGATAGTGCTGATAGCCATGGCTGGCACTCACCAGATTTGGGGCTACTTTCCCGAAGGCATCATTTGGTGGAAATTCCGAAAGTTTGAGCCACGTTGCTGCGTTTCGCTAATTGGCAATGGGCTTGAGGAAAACCGAAACAACTCCTATCCACAAAACGCAGCTTTTGCACAGCCATCAGGCTTGGCCATGTCCAGTGACTTTCTTTATATAGCCGACAGTGAAAGCTCTAGCATACGCAAAGCTTCAATGGTTGATGGTAAAGTGATGCCTGTTGTTGGTGGAGATCGCAATCCGTTGGTATATATTATTAATGTTTCAATTATGTGAATTTCTGTAGCTTAATTTTATGACGTTTTCTAGAACCTATTTGCTTTTGGAGATGAAGATGGCAAGCTGTACAATGCGAAACTTCAGCATCCACTGGGCGTAGCATATAACAATGTCGATCGGAAGCTATATGTGGCTGATACGTACAATCACAAAATCAAGCTAGTTGATACTGAAACGAATATAATTTCTACCCTTAGTATCAAAAACAAAGATGGTAGCATGCTGGCTCTCAGAGAGCCGTCTGGCCTTTGCGTTGACGCTGATAGAAATAGATTATTAGTCGCCGACACAAATAACCACAGCATTCACATAGTTGATTTGACGACATATACAGCTGAGCCTTTTTTCCTGGACTTTAAGCAAATGTCTAACACCAGTGAAACGGATGCTCCGCATGCTTCATCAAAGGGCAGTGCTTTACAGTTGCTTAAAAAGATTCCTTTGCTTCAGCATAGATGCTGTAATATCAATTTCAGCATGAAACTCTCATCAGATCTTAAATTTACTCTGGATGCGCCACAGAAGTGGACGATAAAATTCATAAATCCGGCGTTGGAAATAAAACTATCAAATGGTCTGTTAGCTGAGGGCAAATGTAACTTACAACTTAACAATTCATCGAAAAGTGTTAGGACTGAAGCAACTAATCAAAGCGATTTAACAATTGAATTTTCATTAAGCCTGTGTGATTCGAAAAGCTGTCTTATAAAAAAATTTACGGTTTCCATTGTAAGTGAACCGGGACGGGTAGAGGACTCATCATTAACTCCCGCTATCAGTGGAGATAACACACTTAACGTGGATATTGGAGTACACATAAACCAATCTAATATTAGTTTATGTTAATACAAAAATCGCTTATTGAATCAGTTACAGATAGATGAAGATGTTTTCATTTCTCTACAGAGTTCAATTCGAATCCTTTTGCAACAAAGTTCAGGCCCATTTATATTAATAGAAAGTAATTTTGTATATAAAATGTGTTTGTATCATTAAACTAAACCCTTAAATTGAAATAAATATCTGTGTTCATGTTTATGTTTATGTTCATGTTTATAAAAATGTTGCAAAAACTAACAAAAATGTTTTAAAAAATTGTCAATAAAACTTGCACTTCTTTGTTCCAATCAAGACTAAACTAACGATTCTTGCAAAAACTCTCCGCCTGCGCAGCGCCTCCAGCTGATTTGCAGACCTCAGTGAGCAAATCTTTTAAAATAGAAGCCTGGCTGCCTTGTGAGCCATCTAATGTTATTGTAGGAATGAATGTAACTGCTGGTCGAAGTGCGTGGGTCGCATCCCCGTTCAATTTCATTAGCTCAGGTCCATGGCTGCTGTCAAAACACTTCTGGATGAGATCAACATTCTCCACATTGTATTGCTTCGAACACTATAAAAAATATGTACTTATGTATAACTTGGGGATAAATTCATTTATGAAAGAGCTGAACCTTGTGCATAGCATCTTTAGGACTTCGATTGTCTCGAATCATACAGGTCACAACTTCTAGTCGAGTAAGTGCATCGTCGATGACTTCTGCAGCGCATGCATGATACATGTTTGCTTGACATTCCGTCGGACCGTGCTGGCAATCAAATATGAATTTGCCTTCATCATCAGTTTTGGTGTGTGCCTTGAAATCAGTTTTTCGGTAAGGCATTATTAACATAATATGTACTCTCAGTTTACCTTCCCGTAAGGCACGAGTTGCACTTCCATAATAGGGGCAGCAGCTTTGTACGTGGGCAGCAATTGCTTAGTGATAAAATATTTGGAATCCGGACAGAGGGCTTCGTAAAATACTGTTACCAATACAGGCAGTGGAGCTCCTGGAGCTCTTCGATAGTGTGGTTCCTCCTACAGAATAAGAACTAGTTTTTTTACTTGCTTCAAGTACTGACAGCATATCGAATATGTGAATGAAATTTCAATTATATTTATAAGTATAAAAGCTGCTTGGCCTAATAATAGTAATAGAATGTAGATAAACCTTATATGTGTGTAAATATGACATTGCATTATCAGCCAACTCATTCGAAAATAGCAAATATTTACCTTTGAAACCAGCTGTGTGCGGGGATAGAATAGAATTCGCAGTAAAAGCCCTAGTGAGGCAATTAAGAATAAAAATATAAAAATTCGTTTCCGTGTTGGTATCATTTATTAATTAAGCAAAAAATGATTTGTGCAGTATATGCAATTATAAATTACACCAACACATATACATATACATAGATGCACTAAGGAGAAAGAAGAAATTATAAGTAATAAACCAACATTATGAGTTCTAAACGCGTATTGTACGAAACTTCAATGCATGCGAAAAAGTACTAAAATACACCAAAAATATTTTATAAAAATACCATAGGTGGAACACCATTAACCTTTTCTTTTCAATCGTTAAATAGGCTAAAAACAAAACAAATTTAAACATTGGTTAATTCGATTTAAATTTTTCTAACCTATGTGCATACGTGAAATAATTTATAATTACTGGACTTACGTTTAAGTTTAATTTAACTTTTTTTTATTTAATATTATTAATAATAATTGATACGATTTTCATGCATACACAACAGAAGAAATTAATATTTATTTTTTACTAGCGATAGATTGGTTGCTGTTTTTATTATTTACTTACCCTAGTCGGCATTAGTATTTGGACGAAATCTTCTTGTAGCTATTGTACTAGCACTGCTTAGTACAGTTAAATAACGGTGCAAATATTATGCGCAAAACAAAGAATCTATTAATAGCACTAAGCATGTCAAATCTTATGTCGCTTACTATATGCATGCTCTTTCTGTTGATAAGTATGCAAGCAAAGAATTTTTTTGTGTGGCATAAGTATTTTGACGAAATCTTTGTGGAATTGTATTTTCATTTTTATGCACGTAACAACCAAAAAAATTGTATAGTTAACTTTAATTGATATTAAAGGTTGATAAAAAAAATAAAAAAATTTCTAATGTATTAAAAACCACTGCCAAAACGGATGATTTAAACTAGGATATCAGAATTTTAATGGCAGCAAAGCTTAACGTTAGAACTACAACGAAATACTTTGCATATGAATTTAAGGTGTCGTGTCAAACTGTGCTTTATTAAATTAATAAGTTTAACTTAAGGCCGAGTCCTTCTACTGGAATTTAAATAAATATTTTTCTGAAGCCCCAAAAAATTGCTGATCTATTCAATTTTACCGGCCAGAATCCAATCAGGAAGAGCTATATCCGAACACATTGAATAAAAGGAGGTATTACGACAGTTAAAGCCAAGGACGTGCGGGGCATATCAAATGCAAACATGCTTAAAAGGCTAGCCTTCGGTATATGTGCAGAAGCAGTCTTGGAGAAGTGTTTTATGGATAGATGAAAGCATTTTGAACTGGCCTGCTCAAAATGCACTTTCATTTTCACATTCCTTTGGAAAAAAGTATCTCCAAATTTATTTCAACATTTAGTGGATTCATTTCCGAGACACCTGCGAAAAGTTATTAAAGACAAAGGAGATATATAATAAAATTAAAGGGGAGGCAATTTCTGACGTCACTTTCGTTTAGAAAGAGGAATCTCCAAATTTATTTCAAAATTTAGTGATTTAATTCCGAGACGCCTCGGACAAACGAGATATATATTTTATTAAATTTGTCTTCATTCCTATACTTTTGTTAAGTTTAGACTTTGTTTTCATAGTATTGCATACTTGTCAAAATACTTATTCCATACCCTGAATTTTCTCTTAATTAATTTTTTTTTAAGTTTCCATGCAAAAATATTTGGTTGCAAATTTTTAAGTATAATTAATTATATTAAGGTGTAAGTAGAGTTACAATACGTCATAATATAGCTTGTTTAAAAGTTTCGATAAATATTGATTCAGGGGCAAGAATCCCTTTGATCAGAGGGATTAATGAAAAAACTTTTCAAACGAATATAACAGTTTTTAATTACACGACTCTAATTTAAATCTTAATACTAGTTTCATTTAACATCTGATCTGAATAACCGTTAAGCTATTTAATATGAATTTGTAACGATTTAACCATTGCTAATTAATATTTTCCCTTAAACTGTGTGGGTATCATTCCATCAGTAATAATATCAGTCACAGTGTAATTCTGCTTATTTAATATATAATTATTAAGTGTATAGAATATAGTAACAAACTGTCAACGTAACCTTTTTAAGGACTAACGGCTCTCCAAGCCAGGAAACACCGATAATTACAAGAGTTATTAATTTGATATATACTATTCAGGACTTGAATTCTCAAACTCAGTTTTAAACACGGACGATATCTCATTTATCATGTCGCTGGCAACCAAGCTACGGCCCAGCTTTTGAAATGCTGCATAATTAATTTTCTTAACGAAATAGCTTGAGGCACAAGCAGCCAAATATGCTGGATTGGGTTGGTTGGATTGCAGAGACCAATAAAAAAACGTTGCCAGAGAGCCACTGAGTAAGTCCCCCTGGCCACCACAACGACGTCCAGATCCACCAATGGGCATTGTGTACACTTCATTAGTATGGGGTATGTGAATCTTATCATGAGCGCCTTTTTCGAGCACTACAACCCCATCGCCAAGTAGCGACATCTTTTCGCGTGCCGTCGCGGCATCCTTCCCGAATAATCGCTCGAATTCAATTACATTTGGTGTCAATATAACATCACGTTGTCCACATACTAGCTCGATGTTATCATTCAGTATGAACAGCCCATCTGCGTCTATGACAACTGGTTTTCCCATCTGTAGACAAAGCTTTATAAGATCCGTTGCGGTTTTCAGAATACTACATTCTCGCCCCAAGCCTGGTCCAATTACCTGTAAAGCACTGAACGATTAGTAATTGAGGTCAAAACATTGATTTAATGTATAGAAATATACTATAACATGCAATCGATCCAGCCACGGCTTAATTTCTTCAACAGCATCCTCATGGTCCAGGACTGGGTGCACAATTAAGTCGGGGCTATACGATTTAATAACTGCCGCTGCATTTGTGTGACAGAATACGTGAGATAAATCCGCTCCTACTTTCATAGCAGTAATTGCCGCAAAGTATGGTGCTCCAGTATATTCCAGAGAGCCACCAATGACGCCAACGCGCCCATATTGACCTTTATATTTTCCATTGCTAAGTTTGGGTATAATTGTTCGAAATATCGTCAACAACTTTTGTGCATGTACTGGTATTTCTATTATTTTCGACATTTTCAGCTAGAAATCAACTTTCTCGATAAAAGAAAGAAGGTTGATATTTATATTGTTAAGAACTTTATTTTAAGAATTATTGAATTCACATCGATATATTCAATTCATTTATTGTGATGGTGAAATACTGATGATAAACAATTTACATACTATTTCACTAAAATATCGATATATCGATAGAAGCAAATATAAATTGCGTTCAAATGAGAAGTTAGGTTGAAGGAGAACATTAACTATTTCCTTTAGAATGTGTATACTGCTTGAGCCAATTTTTATTTTTATATCAAGATTTCAATTAAATGAAACAGTTATTACAATAAACAAAATATTATTTGGGGGTACCCTTTATGTTGTTGTTTTGATGACCTGGCGATCTGGTAGCACCAGCACTTGATCAATGTGATAACATGTACATTATATACCTTGCTACATAAATAATTATATATTTACATACATACATACATTCACACCCGATTCAGCATATTTTGTTGCGCAATCGTGTTAAGAACCTTGACTTTCTAGTTCCTTATCCTTTCCGTTAACTTCAAAAGTGATCATGAACGCATCGTCTCTAGCCCGGGGATTGCTCAGTGCTATTAAATCAAACGCGACATGTGCTACCCGTTCGCATTTCACGTATTACCCCACCAAATTAGCCCAGGGCCCGCGCGATTTGCAGAAAATGAATATGTTCCAAGCCATAAACAATGCGATGGATCTGGCTCTTGAGCAAGACTCGTCAGCATTATTATTTGGCGAAGACGTTGGCTTTGGCGGAGTTTTCCGGTATTAATTCGAAGAGATATTTTGATATACTTTATCCATTCATATACTAATTTCCTTATTCCAATAGCTGTTCTATGAACTTGAGGGATAAGTACGGAAAGGATCGTGTTTTCAATACTCCCTTGTGCGAACAAGGTATTGCTGGGTATGTACTTAAGTTACGTTGTCTACATATTGATAAGGAAGCTTTAGAACCGTTATTAAAAGAATGAAAAATTCAATATCCCAATTGATTGCTGAATTAACCTTTTGCAAAAGTTGATTATCAAATTTTTAAAGCTTTTTTTTTTCTTTTTTCTTTTAAAAAACTGTTAAACACTGTTAACATTAAATTGACATATATTTTGTGTGGGTGTGCGAGATATTATATGAATTTTAGTATTAACTGGTGAGGGTTTGCAGCAAGTTAAAGACGAGTACGAGGAGGGAGGGAGTATACGGTAGGGTAAGTGTACAAGTTGAGTTCTTTGAAGTCTGAAAATGGGAGATGAGATATATTGAATGAAAGTGAACGAGCTAATAGGTTAGGCTAATGTCTTGAGTTATGTTAACGATGTGTTTGAATTTGAGATCTCTTATAATGTCATCATTCCTGCGGTGTTCTGATGATGGAAGTTTTCTTATATGGCAAGGAGAAGCTGTTCCCCAAATGGAGTACCCGTATCTCCATATAACCTGAATACGAGTCTTGAAAAGTGTAACTTTGGATTGCAATGATAGACTTGAAATTGAGTAATCAGTCCAACTTTTTGTGTCTTGTGTTAATAGTACCCTTATGGCTTGAATGTGCTTTTGCTAGGTGAGTTTGGAGTCTAGAGCAAGTCCTAAACATCCCAATTTGTTTCTGAATCCACCTGTTGCAAAAGTTGATCATCAAATTATTCAAACTATATATAGCAAAGTGCTGGAAAATTTATATTTGTAATGTGTACTCCCGTTGACAATCCAAGATCAAAAGACATGGCAGCTATATATTTACCCCCATAGGGGCGGGCAAATCCCAAAAAAGTTTATATATTTTACAGCTTTAGAGCTCAAAGCTTAAAAACCCAAAAGTAATTTGTACGCCTCTTAGGGGCTTGATGTATCGAAAAATATGTTGTTTTTCCACAGTTTTGAATCCTGATCCCAAAAATTTTACAGTTACGTTCCTTAGACTCCTTAGGATTGGACAAAAATTTGTCTACACCCCTCTATAGTTCTTCAAATAGAAACACGTATTAAACGAATAAGTTACTATTGATTTGCAACAAATTATACATATGTCTTGCAATATTTTGGAGCTGGAAGCGTTTTCGCCGTGAATGAGTATTGTGGAGTCGGCAACACGTGACTGCAACGTTCTTAGTTGTTTATTTTGGTTTTGCTTCGCAAAAAATTATATAAATTATAAGTTGTTCTAATAAGTTCAAGCGGTATATTTAAGTTATCAATTAGAACTTTTTTAATTTTTCTTATTAATTTTTTTGTATTAATTTTTTTTTAAGATTTGCAATTGGTGTAGCTAATACTGGAGCTACTGCTATAGCAGAAATTCAGTTTGCTGATTATATATATCCAAGCTTCGATCAAATCGTAAATGAGGCTGCCAAATATCGTTACCGAAGCGGTGGATTATTCGATTGCGGTTCGTTGACGTTCCGGGTTCCTTGTGGCGCTGTTGGACATGGTGCTTTATATCACTCACAGAGTCCAGAGGCATACTTCGCTCATACCCCCGGTCTACGTGTCGTGGTAAGATTTTTCTTTTTCTTTCGCAGTTGGAAATGTTAGTAATTTCAGAAGTAGTAAGAGTTAACTTATCCATTATTTTCTTCAAATGTTACGATGGGGAATTATTAGATATGGTATTACTTACCATTTTGCTTTTGATATACATAAGAGAATTGAACACATTTAAACGATATTTAAAACGAAAAGATTTAATTTATATATAACGACGTGTTTGAAAAGGTATTTCCTGAGCTCTAAATTATATATATTTTTAGTCTGCAACCATCCGCAGATTAGGTTTACTTCATATTTTCTAAAGTTACTCAAGTTTAGGTTTAAATGATATATTATTATCAAGCAATAAATAGATATGTCAATCAATAAATAAAAATGTATTGCAGATTCCACGAGGTCCAATTAAAGCAAAGGGGCTTTTATTGGCATGCATAAAAGATCCGAATCCGTGCATTATGTTCGAGCCTAAAACCTTATATCGTGCAGCAGTTGAGGAAGTCCCAACGGACTCTTATGAAGAAAAGTTGGGAAAATGCGATATTTTACGCGAAGGTAAAGATATTACCCTCATTGGCTGGGGAACACAAATTCATGTCCTTTTGGAGGTAAGTCTTCACACTAAATTCTACATCCATATCAACTAAATTATTTACTTAAAGGTCGCAGATCTGGCAAAAAAGCAACTGGATATAGATTGTGAAGTTATAGATTTGGTTTCGGTTTTGCCATGGGACACTCAGACAATTTGCAACGTAAGTTTCATTTTATTCCGTATTCGTTGGTATTCCCCAATTTTTGTGTTCTTTCAGTCTGCTAATAAAACTGGACGTGTTTTGATTGCCCACGAAGCGCCTTTTACTCAAGGATTCGGTTCTGAATTAGCAGCTTATATACAAGAAAAATGCTTTTTACGTCTTGAAGCACCCATAAAACGGGTCACTGGCTGGGACACACCATTCCCACATGTGTTCGAACCTTTCTATTTACCCGATAAGCACCGGTGCCTAGCCGCTCTTAAGGAAGTCGTCAACTATTGATTCAATATCATCATGTTAGAAATATTTACTGGAAACGGATGCATTTATTTACAATTATAGCTTTGCTTCATTATACAGACTCCTTAGGTTGGGTAACTGAAACTCTAAGTGTTAGTGTTAAAGGGGCAGGGCTAAATAAATAATTAATTAAAATTTAAAAATAAACATGATCGGACATGATATTCAAAAAACTGTTTTGAATCTAAAAAGGCTTGCTTTTTGCAACTATGTGAAACAATTGCAATTACACGAAAATTGGAAAACTTTCAGTTCAATCGCATATGGATCGGAAAAAATGTAAATTAATTGGCAAAGCGCCTAACCCAATATGAACCACAGTTAAGCTGCTGATGACGGATGTCAGTTAACAATGTTGTAGTTTTCAGCTTTTGGATAACACCCTCCTTCGCCATAAATTTGTAAAAAACGTATTTAAAATACTAGAGAATTGTGCTTTGGCAAATACACGCATCTGAATGAACATTATCAAGCTGTGAAAGTTTGATGAAGAAAGTCTATCTATGAAAAAATTACTCAACAACTAAATTCCCATAATATAGCCCTAACTGCAACCCAAGCGCAGTCGCTGCGTAAACTGCGCAGTTAGCAGAGCGCGTGAATTATGTATTTCTTTTAACAGTTTAATACATGGATTATGTATATGTTTTAACAGTTTAATACACGGATTATGTATTTCTTTTAACAGTTTAATACACGTTCTTTATTGGTGATATACAATACAACTGAACTCTTATTCAATTCTAAGGGATCCTTTATACCATTCTTGGCGACAATTATTTGTGTTTACAATATTGGATATGCTGAGCTAAAGTATGTTTACATTATGCAGCTGGGCTGTGACGATCATTTATGTTTATAATATTGGATATGCTCTTTGAGTTAAGTGGTTTGCAATAAGTGTTCACAATTCTTATGACACTTCTGGTCTTTGATTTTCTAATTCTTATGACACTTATGGCTAATGGGTTTTCTACATTAAAGAAGATTGTAAAGCTTTTGTGTCAACTATAGTTACTGGAAGTGATGCTAATGGTATGGTGTCAGCTGATATTGTGGGAAGTGATGCTGATGGCATAACTCGTGCGTATGAGTGAGTGCATTTGTTGCTTGTAATGCATATGTAAAAGAAGTGTTTTGTTGACGCAAATATTTGAGTTTATGTAGTTTTTTAGTAATAATGTTAGACTAAATAAAAAATGTTACTATTGTGTAGATAGATTATTTTTTAAGCCTGCATCAAAACTTTTTTGTTTTCTACAAAATTAGACGAAGTTACAGCGTGTATCGTGAAAATGAACGGTGACTTTACTGGCACACTGTATGTATGTATGTATATAAAAGAAGCATGGAATGATAGACAAGGGAACTCCTAGTCGAGCAGTCGAGACTAAAGGACCTACTTGTTCATACTTCTTTTGTGGCTCCTCCTTTAGTGCCCCCTCCTCAATAATCCAAATTTGTTCGTTCTGTATGTACGTATTAACGAACATACTAAATCATAGCCTGGGTCCCGTTTTTAAAAGGTGCACGTAAAGGCTGCCACCTTATTAAAAGTTATTGTACCAAGTACCAAGTATTGCGTTGAAGTGTACCAACTCATATTGCTGATACTAACTTTGTCTTGGATAACTGTTAAATTGTTAAACGTAATTAAATTATTTAATTTAATTTTATTTTTTGAATATTTTGCTACATTAAAAGTAATTGTATTCAAAAATTCACGATTTTTTTGGGTCTTTAGAAAGGGCTGTGTACCTATGCTTAAGCAAAGTACAAGTTTTGGTATATTTGTAGCACGTTCGGCAACCTGTGCTTGTAACTGTCTTAATAAGAGTACATTTTCGACTGATCGTGAATATGCCAGCTACTCAATACCCATCGAGTTCGATAATGCAGTCTATTGGCCAACTGGTTGCAGAATATTGTATTATCGAGCCAACAGAATTTGACCATTACAGTTAGAGTTTGATTGCCCACGCACCGAAAATCTTTTGCTATAAGGGAATATTTGGCAACAATCAAAATACCAGTTTGATGATTTATTTTGCTAACATCTTTGGTAATGAACAGAGCGTATTAGTTTAGTATATAATAAATTGCTAATAACAATTAATTCTTAGCTAAAAGTATAACTGACCATAAAAAATGAATTATTATTAAACAGAGCTTGTAAGAGTAATAGAATGAAGTTGAATAATTGGCGCTATGTGCTTAAACCACGTCCTCACAATGATAGTATATAGATGTATACGTTTTGGGAGGGAATCGGATTCCGTAAAGACCTCTATCACATTTTTCACTATTTATCGCGTTTTTGCTTACTACAAGAAAAGTATAAAAGAAATGTTTTAACGACAGTTAATACATTTAATTTTATATATATGATATTTACAGCTAAATTTGTTTATAAATTATGATAGTTGTTTTGTGTATAAGATAAGATGTTTGGAAACAAATGGGATGCGGAATAGTCGATATTAACAATTATATTTTACTTTCTAGCCATCGCAATTCCCAGGCCCAAAATTCCACCAAGCACGAGTGCAGCTCCTCCAGCAACAGCAATGCCCTTCGCAACCTCCTTATCGCTTTGTTTTTTTATGTATTCCTATAGCAAAAATGTACAAAAATTCACAAAATTAGATTTGCAAACCAGACTACTTTACTAACAAGCTTACCTCTAATGACCGCACTTGATCATTGGATTCGATATCTAGAAATGCTCTACAGTACTTTAGACCTTCTGTATAATTTTTAATTCGTGCGTTTCCAAAGGCAAGATAATAAATATAATCACGTCGTCCATCCGGGTGTAAGCGACAAAGATCCTCCAAAATCATAATACCCTGATTCATAGTAAATACAGATGTACACACACAACACATGTACATACACATGTATGTATATATGTATATACAAACATACTATAATTCAATTGTACATTTAAATACTGACTCACCTTTCGAATGTCATTGGTGTACCGACTCCGCACCAAACAGAAAGCGTATCTACCAAGTTAAAATGTTTCAATATTTATAAGTATGTATGATTTTATAACGAACACAAAAATGAGCTACGTACTCAAACTTTGTTTCTGTTGTGACTTCGCCATCGAGTTCCAGCTCATGGTGGTACTTTCTTTCGAATCTCTGTAGAAAAATCACTTTCGAAATATATACAATAACGGTATATGCATATTTGCCTACCTCCAAATCTTCCTGGGGCACCACTTCGTTTAACAACTCTTCCATTGTCTGATTATTTCGCAATATGATATATTTGTTTGTATATACGAATGTATATAAGAAAAAAGACGTGTGCGATAGTAGTTAGTGACTTACAATTAAACGATAACCGATATATGGTATGGTAGCGCTTTTATTATCGGTGAGAAATAAATTTAGATGGAACATTCATATCTTGACAAGATTAGAATTTGGATTACATTTTATTGAAGCTTTGTGCTCCCCCGTTCAATGTTATGCCAAAAGCAAATATAAATTAAACTTAAAAATCTATTATTTATTATATAAAATCTAGACATATATGATAATGAAATTAGGATTTTTCGATTTATATTATAATCAATAAGCTTTGATTTATATAAAAGTATTTATATTTATATTAAAATACTGCAAACGATTAATCTTAATACTCGAAAACGAATTGTAACTACGAATTCATTTAAAATAATGCAGATCTGGTACCACCATGCTTCCTCATGTCTGGCAACTTTGATGGATGGCAGCCCTGTTTTAGGCAACCATATTTTTTCTGCCCACAAACCAAAACAGAAATACCTACATACATAGTAATGGTTTAATGAATGCAGTTTTATAAATTCAGTTTTCCAATATTTCAGTTTTTATTTTTATGTAATTATGAAATTAAATGAGAACTGAAATCATATCAGCTGATAAGGAGCAATACTCAAACAAAGTATCTACACCACACTCGCAAATGGAGCAACAGCAACAAAAAAGCGTAGTTCACGTCTCCAAGTTGTTTGTCTGCACGGCTGTTGACTGTAAAGATGAAATTGAAGAGGTAAACTCACTCGCATTTAAATTATTAAATATGATTGTGGCACTAACAAATATTGTTTCTTTTATCCGCATATAGAAATTCGAACGATCTTACGCTAGCCTGCAGCAACAAATTGCAGGTCTCAGTGATAAGGAAATGCACGATATGCTCACACAGTTTGTCTGCAAAGAGAAACAGCATGAGGAGATTTCTATTGGCTTTCTATACATCATATTGACTGATCCGGCAATGGCTCCGAAAACATATCGGGACATAACACTTGTGTCTAGGGATGGAATGAGTGTACTTGTGGCAAATCTTACACTTTTGGTTGCCGAAAAGTACGCAAAATTAACGGAGACAGCCAGGAGACAATTGATCTGGGTATTACGTGAATTTGTGAAGCACCAGGTTCTTAGCGTCGAGAATGTGATTTGGAATTGCTTGCGTCAAGCGGGCGGTGGAGATGTTTCCCATAAAAATCTCTTCCTCGTTGAGAGCCTTTTGGACATATTCATAGAGTACAGGGCGTGGCTGGAAACCAATCCTTTCCTTGTACAGTCATCGGTTTACAGTTTTGTGCGCCTTATAGAGGACCATGCCAATCCTGCCTTGATATCCTTACGTCAAAAGGAAGTTAAGTTTACAATTTCATTGATTCGGGATCGCTTTCAAGATATTATACCGTTGGGAAGAGATTTTGTACGGTAAGTCTACTAGTCTACTATAAATAATGCATGCTAGTTACATCCTCAGAATAATTATAGAAAAATTAAAAAAAAAAAATGCGTTTCAAAGAATATTGAGTGCTTTAACAAAATATATTTTATCATTATATTGACTAAAGAAAATTTAATTGAAATTATTTTTTTGCGCAGGCTATTACAAAATGTTGCACGCATTCCTGAATTTGAACTTTTATGGCGAGATATATTATACAATCCAAAAAGCTTACATCCGACATTTAACGGAATATGGCATTTATTACAAATACGTACCAGCCGAAGATTTTTACAATGTCGGTTACTTCCAGAAATGGAGCGGAAACTCCATTTTTTAGCATCTTCCGTAAAATTTGGAAATCAGAAACGCTACCAGGATTGGTTTCAGGACAAATATTTTGCAACACCCGAGTCGCACAGTTTGCGGTCTGACTTGATTCGCTTCATCATAAACGTAATTCATCCCACAAATGACATGCTATGTTCTGATATTATCCCGCGTTGGGCCATTATTGGGTGGCTTATCTCATCGTGTACGAACCCAATTGCGTCGGCTAACGCCAAATTGTCACTGTTCTATGATTGGCTGTTTTTCGATCCGGCCAAAGATAACATCATGAACATCGAGCCCGGCATTTTGGTGATGTACCACTCTATTCGAAATCATCCATTTGTAAGCAGCACATTGCTGGATTTCTTGTGCCGCATTACAAAGAATTTTTATATAAAGAACGAGGACAAAATAAGATTGGGGGTATATAATTCATTAAAGTTGATACTTGATAAACAGGTAAGTAATGATTGCTTATTACCAGTAAACAATTACTGAAGATTCTTGTCTCATTCCGATTATAGGTCATTCCAAACTTGCATCCGCTATTTGAATCGCCGAAACTTGACAGAGAATTGCGTAATCTAATCCGTGAGAATTTTAGAGAATTTGTGTCCCCCGTTTCAAATATGCCGCAGACTATGTATCCAGCAACACATTCTATTCAGGCACCCATCTTTAAAAAAGAAGCTGATCAGCGGATGATGCAAAGTGGTAAGCGTTTCCCCAAAAAATTAAACATTACTATTATTGATATTTTTCGTCTACTGCATTTACAGAGAACATCGATGTTGGTGCCGGAGTATTTGCTGCAAATAGTGGCACCATTTCGCTAGTGGATGACGATAACAAAATAGCTACTACGCCAACAGAAAGTTTAGAGCGTGAAACTGAAGCTGTATTTAGTGATGAAGATGGTGAAAACCTTGGCAGATGTACCAAGAATGAGGAGAATACCGACGACGATGATGACTTGCCACTGTCAAAAGTTAGTATTGTAAATGATCATCGGGGTATAAAATTGATTATAAACCTTAACATTATATTATTTAAGGTTCGTCTTAAAGAGAAACCAGTGCCCGAAAAAGTAGAGTTGCCTGAAGCGATAGCCGAATCGTTCGAGATATTTGTTACAAAGCGCAACTCTTTTACATGGGAGGCATTTTTGAAAGATTTTCGTACATTACCTGCCTCGACTTTAGACGAAACACAACTCAATTATGTGATCTCAAATACGGTTCTGATTCTCCGTGAAACACTACCACAACAAAATGTATTTTCGGAGAGTAAAACTGAGGAGAAGTGTTTGGCTAAGAGTATAAGCTATCCGTTATACGGCTTGTTTCGGTTTCTGTATGAGAATGAAGATAAGAGCAAAAAACCCTTTCAAACCCTATTATCTGAAATATGTGAGCGGTTGAACGAAACGGGATATTTGCTTCTATACTTTATGAAGATTCACTGCAAGTTGCAGACACGAAAAAATGCACAGCAATCGTATCAGTTTAAGACGACAGTTTATCGGCAAATATGCGAGGCTACGGACGAAAAGATTGCCATTTGTCTGGTTCGAGACCTCGATCTCCTTGAAAAGGAAAACACCACAATTTATTTGTGGCTACTGCCCGATATTTACAGAGAGTTTAAATCTATAGCCATTAATAATACTGACCTTTTGCGTATCACTCTTCGCTGCGTTGACGCTAAAAACGTACGCGATATAATGTATTCTATTGCCCAGGGTAAATTGACAATATTCAAGCAAGATGGTCTGATTGACTGTATACGCGAAAGCCTAGAATATGAAACCTACGAACAGTTTTGTCTATGGCAGCTTATACAGGCACATGATGTACCACTAAAATGTATTCAGGTAAGTCGATTTAATAATAATAATTATGAAATATGGGAAAAAAAAGTTGTATTTTTCTACAGAAAATGAAGATTTAAATAGTTTCAAAGAATATAATGATTCATAAATTTCGAAAAATAGTATTTTTGTTATGATCTAAAAATATTTGTGTCGAATTAGTTGATCTAGATAAATACACATTTTTTGATAGACATTTTGAACAGGATGGATATAACACTTCCTTCTTCTTTTACATAATTGATAATCAAAAAAATAGTAATTTGCTAATTATTAGTATTTTTATTTTTTCCGACAGGACTTACTTCCGGAACTAGAAGCTGCAAATCATCCTGAAGCGTTAAGCCATTTGCTGTTGCTATTAAAGAATGAAGAACCCACAAATGAAATAATCAGACTTTTGCTTAGTAGGGAAGCAAAGTCCAGAGGAGATCCATTTGTCACGTCTGCCCTTAGGTATATTTTTAGTTGATTTTGCAGATATGTTATTAAAATGGTTTCCTCCGAACAGATTTTGGTGCCAGCGTTGCGAAGAAAAACTTTCCGAAATTATAGCATCCCTTCTCACCTCAAAATATCCTAGTTCATCACCCAACAAGCGAAAACGACCATCTAAAGGTAGTTCCGCTGCAAGCAGTAGCCCATCTGCTGACCACGTGAGTTTAAAATTGAGAAATTTTTTTATAAATTATCTAACGTGTTTCTACATTTTACGTATAGGTATTAAACCATTTAGAGCATTACAGAAGAAGTTGTAGGCATGGCACTGGCACAGGATTATATGTTCACGATATGATGCAGCGGGCATTACAATCAGCGTACACACATAGCAATGAAAGCACAAAGGTGAAATAGAACCGAGCTATGAGCAAGCCAGCATGATCTAATATATCTTTATCTTCCTGAGTAGAAACAGTTCAGTGATCTTTTCGCATTGGCAGCGGAAGATGAAACGACTGCCGTTGGCCGACGTGGGGGCAGTGGACGGGGTCGCAAGCAGCCAGTTGGTAAAAAAGACTCAAATAACCATAGTGCGGGGAGTAAAAAGAATTCAGATGTCGTGAAAGCTATATACTCCTCTGATGAGTCATCTAGTGAGGTAATGAAATAACCATATTTAAGCTATTCCTCAGTGATTTATATTTACATTTGAATATTTCAGGAAGATTGGTCAAAGCATAAAATTACGCAGGCAGCGAAGAAAAGAAAAAAAGCTATAAATGATTCCGACTGACAGTGTCAACGTCAATTGCAGTCCTCAGTCTTAATCGGTTCCTTTGATGATGAAAATTACACAAAAAATAAATATGAGTTTTTGAACGAAATTACTTAAGTTTAAAATGGTTTAAGATTTTATCAATTTATAATTAGTAAAATCAATTGTAGAATTTTTTTAATGTTGAAATTGTAACGTTATATTTTTTTATTTTTAATAAAAATCAAAGAAACTTATTCAACAAATTTACATAAATACATATACTACTATTATCTATCTAGCTAACTAGCATACGCCAATAATATACCTCTAAGCAAATTGTTTTTTAACAGTCCATATACAAAATAAAGAACTCTATATTGGTTTTGTAACATGTCCGACATAACGTCTGTACGAAAGAAAATTTTTATTCCGCCAAATACATAACAGCAGTGATCCTGCCCAGCAATAGTTTCCTCGAAGGAAATACAATAATAAAAGAAAATGGATTCAAAGACCTTCTAAAGCTCGCATCACCTAGACCTATATGGGGAAAAAGGGTTACATTTGTTTTTCTTTAATAGATTTATGCTATTCCTGTTTTGAACTAAACGAAAGCTGAATCTTTAGCATCTTCTGTTTTCCCCCAGTTTCAATCCTTCTCCTAGGAGTACCCATCTGAAAAGATAATTTGTCGACTTAAAGCTTTGTTTAAGATGAAGCAACTACTCTCCATGTAATGACACTCAAATTTTACCATGTACCAGTCATAACAAGTCGCTGTCCGAAAGCCCTATCATCTAGCGACAATGAATAGAGTGAAGCCGATTTGTACTCCACTCCGGCCAGACAATATATATTTTTACCAGTGTTTATCTAAAATGGCCCACATTCCGTGACCTATTCCAATTTGCCATTAGGTCTACAGATACATCTGAGTGTAAAAAGTTTGATTTCAGTAGTGCCTTTGACTGGCCATTATGTACGAACATACATTAAAAAAAAACAACTTGATGTAAAAATATTTGACATGATTTGGGACATTTTGTTTTTAATAAATGACTTAGATATGCTTCCATTTTATATAAAATTATATATATATATATATATATATATATATATATATATATATATATATATATATATATATATATATATATATATATATATATTATATATATTAAAATATTTAGTTATACTTAAATTTTTACAAAATATGTACAAATATGTACATACATATGTATGTATTTACGTACATGTTATCTGAATACTGTTATAAACCAGCTGAGTACTTTGATCAATATGAGCGAAAAAGATCCGGTTACACACATATACACAAAGATACATACAAATGTATATGCATGCACATACAAACGCGCATAACAAACAACAACAACATAAATATGCGACTCGAAAAGAAGCTTTTGACTCTCTACTCTTACAATGACAATGGAAGTAAAGTTTCAAGTTGTTCAGATCAATGTTGTGAAAGCGTCTGCGCGCATTGCGGTGTTTCTTTCTTGTCTACGTAGTCTGCGAGAAAAAGCAAACAGCGAGCAATATTTTGAAAAACTCAAATAAATAAATACAAAAATATAAATTTAGTGTCACAAATAATCATTCAAAACTAGTTTAGTTTAGTTGTTTATACAAACATAAATACATATGTCTGTACATAAGTATGTGTGCATTTGTATAGAACAGCGAAAACAAATGGAATGGCCCTTGCGAATAACAGAGAAATGTTAATTTTTCTGTAAAAAGAAAGTTCACTTTATTAATGCAATATAGTAAGAAAGCTTTGTACGCAGTTAATCAAATTTGAGAAAAAGTTGCAATACTGGTGTTTACATTGACTTCAAAATTAACCTGATGAGCAGACGTTTTTCGATCAACTGTTGCTTTTACACTTTTTTTTATATTACATGCATACATTCATACATACATACACGCATGCACATCACACAACGCTCTTTCCATTGACACAAATCAGGTGGCCCAAAAACAAAACGTGCGAAAACATACAAAACCTATACAAGAGTATTTGTTTATATTGACCTCAAAATTATTTACAGTGCATAAAATGTGTTCATATAAATTTGTTAAATTAATTCGAAAAAAAAGAAATGAAGTACGGTTGTAAAATAAAGTCGGCTTAACGCAGTGCTCTGAATTTGAAAGAATATTAGTGTACATTTATTGAGAGGCTTTATAAGCTTCTTAACTCTAAAATATTAGAGCACAAAATCTGTGCACTGATTAAAAATATAGTAACAAATTTCATAAACACTCTTCTCTATAATATTGCAGAGCACAAAATATGTGCTTCGTGTGCTTTTCGTGAGAATACGTGAAATGGCATTCTTATAAAAAACCAAATTAATTCATAACAAGTAAGAAAGCTCTAATGGGGAGTGACCGAGTAGGAGTCTGCCTGACTGTCGGCCGATCAACAGCTTATAGCTAAATGACAAGTCCGCAGCTAACCCAGTAGCTGACAATTCTAGTATAATGCCAATATAATTCAATTATAATTGTGATCGTATCAATAGGATATGCACGCATTTGAATGTATGTATGCACATGTATAGGAATATTGCGCTTAGATTTCAATAAAATTTTAAGCAAATTATCCACGTATTTCGCTAAATATGTGGTAGATTGATCATCAAAAGTTTACCTTTTTTATATGTTATTATTTACTACTTCAATTTCAAATTAATTTAATTAATTTATCGATTTTTATCGATAATAAACTAGAAACGGGATGAGTTATCGAAAGAAATTATAAACTCGTATTACGTATGGTATACACGAGTATTCATTGAAAATTTAAGATCTCTAGCTTTTGTGGTTTTCGAGATCGCTGCGTTCACACGAACGACGGACAGACGGACATGGCTATATCGACTCAGATTTTTGAACTGATCAATATATAGAATATATATACCTTATGGGGACTGGCACGCCTCCTTTTGCCTGTTACATACATTTTCACAAAACCATTATACCCTGATTTCCTATTTCAATGGGTTCAGGGTATAAAATTAGTTGCAAGCAATAGCCGACTACGTAGACAGTGGTTTTACTTACCAAAGAATTTTTCTTTTGAAAGAATCGATTTAATGAATCTCAAAAATATCGATTGTGAGTCTTGATCATGTAGCTTTTATGTGGTAAGAATAGGCTAAAGAAATATAGAAAATTTGGAGGGGATTTAGGTAAAACTGTAAATAATAGGAGGAACCGTTATATTTTCTAATTTACCATACCATACCTAATAATAATGTTTGGATAATGCTGGACTACTTGTTACTAGTTATAAATTTGTCTAAATATCCAAAAAGCTAACGGAAATAAAGTCACTTCATAAACATCGAACAGAAAATTAATACGGAAATAAAATTTACATGATAGAGGATACTAGACACCTCACGAACTGGTTGTTTGAATGCGTTTTGTATTGTATTTTGTATATAATAATAATATAAATTGGCCAATGCTTGATATCGACTTTAATTTCTAGTCTTCTAGGTTCCGAGATAGACCTCTACAGATATTTGGACTGACTGACTGACCATTTTTGGCTTCTTTGAATAGATGTCGCTTCTATCACCCCCTCTCGTCTTCTTTAAACTTATTCTTAATCTATTTATCTCCTCCGTTTTTTAGTTTTTCTCTAATTCTCTTGATTACCTAAGCCTAGGCGGCTACTTTATTGTTTTCTCTTCTTATCTTTTCCTCTCTTTAAACCTCATTTCTTCGTGTCCTCTTACTTTCATTTTCGGTCATCTTCTCTTCTCTTCTCTTCTCTTCTGCCTTCTGATCAGCTCTCTTTGCCCCTTCTATCCTCTCTTTCTCTGCCATTTAAAATAGAATCTGAACGGGTTCAATAATATTAAATGTTAAAAATTTAATTTTTGTATTTGTCTTTCACGTAACTTGATGGCACATTAGTAAACCATAAAAGTCTACATTGTGCAGGATTTTAGTTCATATGATGTACAATTGGTAAGTATGATAAATTCTATTTAATGTTTTTCAGATGTGTAAATGAACTGAATAGGAATTATTAACAGATATATTAAACATGGGAAACTCTGGTAGTGCTAATCATGTTAATAGCGAAAGAACCGGTATTGATCGAAATGCGCATTTCCAAACTCGATTTCAACACCAAAGCCAGAATTCACGCCGCCAGTTTGAATGGAGTAGATCTGTCTTGAGATCGAACCCGAGTAGTCCTCAGCGTAGCTTAACCACAGAATGGAGAAGATCGTACCCATCTGCAGTTTTAAAAAAAGAATCAAACCCTCCAATAGAAATCGCACTAAAAGTGTTGCCGGAGGTTGATAAGCGGTTGCATTTGCGGGCCACAACGAATGGTGCAATATTAAATTCCGGAGGTACGATAAGTGGACGAAAGCAGAATGAAACACAAGCTCAAAATATGTCCAACCTACTCAGTCAACAATCCAAAACATTCATGCTTGAACGGAGCTCAGGCTCAATAAGAAGAACTGATACAAAGCCCGAATTCACTAGATCCCAAACGTTACTTCATATAAAAGCGAAACAAAATGATTCTGTGTCAAGCATCAATGATTCAAATCTATCTCGAATGCAGAGACACACTTATTCGGAGCCTGAACTCATAAATAGCATCAATCACCAAGCAACAGTCACAACAAACATGCTTGAACAGCCATTAAGGCCGAATAATCGGATCAAGTATTCGAAAAAGAGGAGAGCTCCCGAAGCACCCCAAGCAGTCACAGCAGCTACTCCATTAATAAAAAACACTAAGGAGATCTTACGAAATACGCCTAGTTCAAAGTCCATACACTATGCAAAAAACTCAGATCGTAAGCTTAGCAAACAAATAACGAGCTCAATGCCGAAACAAACTGAAATCTTGAAAAGAGATCATGTGATTCGTAAAAGTGTTAATGAAAATATCTGTCAACGCAATTCACCTGAATGTCCTAAGTTCGGCTTTCGACGTGAAAAGAGTTCGGACGCTATTATGTTAAGAAGTCAAATGTCGAATCTATCTGAAATTAAGGCGACTCCAGTGATCAGCAAATCAAGTGATTATCAAAAGGATAACAATCAGATTTTAAATAGTAAAAGGGTTTTACCTCAGAAAGAAAATTCGGATAATGGAATTGTTTCAGCTCAGGAAAATAAATGCCAACGCACATTTTATTTTGGCATGGAAACCGATGCAGCTGCTGTTCACCCCATTGATTTTTGTAAGTTTATTGGTTTGTCATAATAAAAACGACTTTTGATTCCTGTAAAAAACAATTTTAGCTGAGGAACAAATGCCAAGTGACGGAGTTTCCAACTATGACACTGATTATAGGGAAAACTCGTGTCTGGAAGAGAATTTAAATGACAATGGACTATTTGTGCGTATTCGACCTACCTTGCCACGTCGACAGGTGGATACACCTTCGTTTAGTCCAACGCTAGCCTGGCGATCCCTGATCGAACAACAAGAGCACATAGATAAATCAAAAATAATAAATACTCTAAATAGTTGGAAGACGACAACTAGTGAGACGCCTATACAGCTTAATCGAACGTCACAAATGAAACAGATTGCAAAGCCGAGCCACTTGCTTACCAATTGGACGCCTGAACAAGATCTTGTCGATGAGAATGACGACAAAATCAAAGGTCTAATTACGGGAGACGACTCAAGCTCAGATGAATATCGATCTAAGTGTGAAGGAGATAGTTTGTTATTTTATGGTGGCAAGACGAAAAATGTGGGAAGTTCCATCCACACCTTTAGTCTCTCGCTTCCAAGAGATACTCATATACAACATACTCGTCACATAGGGAACGCAGGCGAAGTATGTATTAATATTCTTTTCTTTACATTGCATCAACTTAACTCTTTTTTTTTCGTCCATTACATCACATATATTAAACCATCCTTTCAGATTCGGCAATACAGTTAAGTAGAGTATTAGCTGTATGAAATGTTTATATGTCCTTTCTCTCCCACCATATTCGATATATGCTTTTAAACAAATTGAACAATATGTTCATTGTTAAGGAGAGTATTAGCACTAATTATAGAACACAAAGATCATTTTGCAAGCACACATACTTAAGAGCACTTGCACGTGTACTATCATTTCTTTGCGCTCGATCGATCTCCTGATTGAAGCTCTTCAGTTATATCCAGCCTGAAAGTAAGGGAACTGAAAAATACGAAGTTGTGTGGGACCTGCCACACAGATTTTATTTGTTGAAGAATTTGTTCTAGATTTTGTATGTAAATGATGATTTATATATCCTATCTTCCTCCTAATAATATTATATATCATATATTCATTTTTGCCAATCCGGCGATTAAGTAATTTAGCAACCTATTCAAATGATATGGATAATATCACATCACAATACTATCTCCCTTTATTCATAATCAGGAATTTTTGTTTTTATACCCTGAACCCATTGAAAATGGGAAATCTGGGTATAATGTTTTTGTGAAAATGTATGTAACAGGCAGAAGGAGGCGAGGCAGACCCCATAAAGTATATATATTCTTGATCAGCTCGATGAGTCTGTCCGTCGCGTAAATCACAAATGCTAGAGATCTGAAATTTTCAGTGTATACTAGTGTATATCCTGCGCAGTACGAGTTTTTAGATTTTTGATAACTCATCCCGTTTCCTTATTAACGATAAGAATCGATAAACTTACTTCGTTTTTATATACCGTAAGAGCTAGAGACTTCAAATTTACTGTGTCGATCCATGTAATGATACAAAGATTAAATAATGTCAGTTTTGGGTTTTGGATACCACGCCCCCTTCGCCCCAAATTTAAAAAAAACGTATTTGAAATATTAAAGACTTGTGCTTTAGCAAATACACACATAAAATGACATAATCAGCTGTGAAAGTTTGATTAAAAAAGTCCATTAACAAAAAAAGTTATTAAACATTTAATTTCCCATACAATAGGTATATTGCAGCCCAAGCGTAGTCGCTGCGTTGACTGCGCAGTTAGCAAAGCGCGTGCTTATGCGTGCGTACGTATACATGTGTGTGTGCTGCTCGCAATATTTGTATACGTAAAATAAGCATAGAGTGTTGGGAATAGTGGCGCTTCGCAGTGTTCAAAGTATCTCTTAGTCGAACAGTCTCGACTAGAGCACTCTTAATTGTTTTTTTTTTTTTTTGCCAGGTAGTGTATTTAGCGCCATACTACTAACCAGACAACAATTGAAGCTAAAAGTTAGCGACCCGAGCGTGGTTAAAACCAAATAGGACTTGTTCTCTGGCTCAAATTTTATGTGTGCACAAGTGCGCTAGTGGTCATACTGAGCATAGACGATAAAAAATTTATTTAGGGAACATTCAGATCAATAGAAATAATATAATTTAAAGTTTCTTTTGCAAATCTCAATCTTTTTCTTAGTATTTGCAACATTATAAACATAATAATTAAAAATAAATACTTTATTACTTTTTTTGTTTTTGCCAATATTAAAAGGTGTGCAACTACAAGAGCCTTCAGAAGCCTAAGCCAGAAAATTATTTAAATGGTGTTAACGCTGGATCCTCTTCTTACCAAAGAAACTCGAGTTTGCATGCTCAGCAAGAAAATATTTCTGTAACCAATTTGGAATGCTCCAATAATTGGATGCTTCATAAAAACGTAAGTGGTACGGAGCCATACACGAAAAGCTTGGAGCATGGAAGTAAAAGGCAAAGACTTGTTCCATTGGAGCCAAAATCGATTAAATTCTTAACTGGTGGAAAACACGTGATGTATCTGCCTGGTAGCAATGATCAAAAAAATTCATTGAAAGTTTATGAAGCTGAACCTCAAGCCAATATCCAAGAACCTAAAACAAATCGTTACTTCAAAACCAGACAACGACATGTGCCGCAAAGTTTACAAGATAAAACTCCAATTTTTCCAATAAAGGTATAAATTGCAACTAATTATAAATATATATTAAAAATGTTCAATTTAATATTCCAGCCTATGAATGAAGAGGGTTTAAAATTGGAAGATGATAAACCATTTCATCAGCGATTCTCGTTCAATAATCCCGTTCGCTTATTAGAGAAAAAGTTACATGTAGACAAATCTGTAAAGTCCTCAAAGGTGAAAATGTCACTCGATGGCCAACTTGAAGCGTTAAAAAAGTGAGTGCTTAGCAAATTGAAATAAACGCTTATGTATATTTTCTAATGATCGAGATTTTATTATTACTTAAATTAGAGTAGAGGAAGACTTTCAACGGAATCGTGCTAACGAGAAGGAGAACATACAACATCAGCTGAGGCTATATTTTGGTACTGATGATGAACAGTATCACAGCTTACCGATTGCACCTGTGCTCGACCGATTTTCATCTATTAATCTGAATGATACCAGCAGTAAATTATTTAGCCGTGATGATCCCGAAGGCTGCGTATCAATCGCACCTTTCCCTGACCACGAGAGTAAGGAAAAAAAAATTACAATTAGCTCTGCGAATATTTTAAGCTAGATGCCTTGAACTTGTAAATAACTGTTTACATATATTTAAATAAATTGGTCGTTAATATATTAGAAGCATTTGTATTTTTTCTGAGTTGATCAATAAGGCTGTATATTGCAGACATATGAATGGTCGAGGATTTATAGTTCGACCAAGTCTTTGCCTGAATTGAACATTTGGAGACCAAGAGATCTGGTGGCTGGAAGAGCCAATATTCTCAACATTCTATACTTATTTTACACGTAAAAATATTGCGAGCAACACATACACACACATATATACGCACGCACGCACGAGACAAAGTCAAATTATCGATCTTTATCGATAAGAAAACGGGATGAGTTATCGAAAAAGTACGATAAGCTCGTACTGCATATGGTAAAGACGAGTATTTTTTATATAATTTATGTATAAAGGAAGCATAGAATGTTGAGAATATCGGCTCAGGGGATCCCTTAGTCGAGCAGTCTCGACTAGAGCACTCTTACATGTAAAGTTTTTCTTCTCTTCCGTTCGGTAGCTGCTCTTCTTATATTTTTTTCTGAAATTATATTTTCAATTCATATTTTTTGTACCTCTTTTCACAAAGGGATATCACGTGGCACTGTTGATTTAAAGTCTCATTTTGCATGTTGAATGAATTAACCTTATAACATCATTATTATACACATACTTAACAACTTTACTCCTGTTGTTAGTTCTTGTATCATATAAATCTTAAAAAAACACGAAAGTTTTTTGCTTTTAGATCATAATATATAATGCGACTAAGCTGCATCAGAATCAGCGATAACACGCTAAATTTGTAAAAGTGGAAACGTCTAAATGCCCGATATATATCGCTCTACCGAATACCGAAGAAGTATCGATACCTTTGATATTGTTTGAAAACTTCATTGTATTAATTTAACTATGAGCTAAGATTTGGTTAAAATGGAGTTGTTAAAGAGTATTAATAATAAAGAAATTTTTATGGAGGTATAAATGCAATCAGTACCACGTTAAAAATAATAATCTAGTTTTCATTCTCTACTAGGTTCTCCATTTGTCAATTGAATTCTTAATTGGAAACATTAACGAGCAACAGGCATTACGCTTTTCTCATAAATACGGTTTTCAAAATCCTGACGACTTCTTACTTGCTACGAGAACAATTTCCAAGTACTACAAACAATGTTGTACTGATAGTGGTGAAGTAGATATTTCTGAGAAGCTGCCGCACTTAAGTCCTGAATTAGGACCGCTTGTGCCACTGGTGCTCGCAGCAAGATTGGATGCAGTCGAGCATGCTCTTGGGAGAAGTGAATATTTGAAGAAGGACATCAAGTGCGTCGTATCATTTTCCTGGGACACGCGCTTGATATTGGGCGACAGCAGTTTCAGAAGCAATATTCGACAAGTCTTTACCATACATTTACATTGCCAATCAAATTCAAAACGTGAAAATATCTTTTTTGAAATGGATCTAGAAAAGCTTTGCACTATGATTGAGGTATTGGAAAGGACTCTGAAAAGGGATAAAGGTCTTAAATAATAATTCAAGGTCGTTCCATGTTTACGCAGTATATGTAATATATTCCGCAAATAGAAATATGATATTAATGACAAATATAGATGAAACCCTAGTTTTAAGCTTGGCTTTCATCATTCTATCGTATTCTCTGGATTAGGGTCAATGTGACTGCTGTTTTTTTTTGCATACGAAAAGAGTGCTCCAGGAAGATATATTTGCATTAAATGGTTGAGTCATTGCTCTAAGTAAGTCGCATTTTAAAGCCATGGACTATAACTATAAAATCGTCTATTGCCCAAACGTTTTTGTTATTCGATCGGAAAGACAAAGCTAGTGTTTGGATCTGCATCTGTTAATGCTTTATATTAGATATGTTAATAAATAAAATCCGAATAACATGTCCTACAAACCCTTCAAAATAAATAAAACATAGTATGGGCACACCAGTTAAATTACGTCATTCGTAAATAGTCAAATAACCAATAAGATAGACTACAAACAATTTACCACATTTTGCATGCAATTTGAAATTATAAGATATTCCTAATCAAACGTAAATGTTTGATAACTTACTTATATGATTGAATACATAAGACCCGAAGTTTCTGGGATATATTTGTAATTGTATCTTTACATGTTATTTATTTATATTTCTATAATAAGGTATGCATACACTTAATTTTGCTAGCTTTATAAATTCATTTAAAAATATTGAAATTATATACAATAATAACACGTGAAACATTTTAATCTTGGTGGACTATTTAAAATAATTTATATTTAAAATTGTTTACAATGTTTTTAAATATCTGCATTTTTCACTTTAACATTGTACTTACTTTTTGGGTATGTACACTTTTACATCCATGTTCAGCTTATCTAGTTAATAAAGGCAAATTTTAACCATACAACCGCACTTGGGCTGAACAGATGCCGAACGTATTATGTAAAATATCGTAGGGCTGAAATACTCGGAAACTCAGCTTATGCCTGCTGCTAAATACTGATTCTTGTAGTAATAAGCGCAAATTCCAACAACAATCGAAACGGCCGTTGTCATCATAACAGATTTTGGTGTTAAGACGCTTAAGAACCATTTGCTTACATTATAATTAGATTTCGCAGAAACAGACCGTCGGTAATTAATGCGCCGTTCCTCCTCAAGTTTCCGTTGTTCCTTCCTGTATAATATTAAATGTTAAAAGGCTGATAAACTATTCTGTGCAATTGAAACTAAATGTACTTACTCATTTTGAATAAGCTCCTCTACTTTCTTCTCGATTACTGTCAAACTATATTTGTCATATAATTTACTGGATATGACTAGAAGCTCCTCAAACGGCAAGTCATCTGGCAGCTGCAAGTTTACTTTAATTAATTTAATTTGATTTAAAAAAGCACATGACGACTTGATGAGACTGTATAGTACTCGTTCAATGCTAAAAAGTCGAATTTATTCAACAATCGACCATGTTTGGTTTGTCACACCCTAATGGAAAATTGTAAAAGCAACAGAAAACAACGGAGACATCAAGACATTGCACAAACTAATTTACTATTTTCATTTTATGATCGAGTATAAAGGCTAAAAGCTAGGCGATGCCAAAATACAGGAGAAACGTAAGCTCTGTCAAAAGGCTGTCGGAGAGACTGGACTAAACGAATACAGAAACATTAAGTATTAATTAGTTACCTTTGATAGGAGGCAATGCACTGATGCCATATCACAGTCCTCTTGAAGTATTACATTAGCTCTATGCAACAGAATTGCGGCGGTAACAAAGATCGGGGTATACATTGGAGATGCAAGGAAATAATCGTATAATCGTACGACGGCCTTGTAAGAATTTAGGCTGTGTCCGAACCAGGTCAGATACCAGGGCAAGGCAAACAAGGTGCCCACTGTTGACCGTTGTAGGAAGTGGAAAAGATCAGGCTGTTCAAAGAGGACAATAGGCCAAATGAACATGAGGCGGCGCTGTGTCGCCTCCATTGTTTCCTGCATGCATTCCGAGAAGTGTGTGGTAGAGAGCTGTTCCATAATGGCGAACGCCACTTCCTCGCCAGCGACCAATAGAAATGTTACGGCGACATCGTGGTATCCCTGATAATATCGTAAATTGGGATACTTTTTGATTACCCGCAGTATGAGCACTGTTAGCTGGTCCTGCAGGGCAATACGCTGCTCGTAGGGAATGCCTGGAGGAAATCGTTTCAGTGAACGATTCACATCTAGCACAACTTGATGGTATTCCGGATGGCTTTGCAATTCATCAAGAGTCGGTGCACGCTCCAAATTTGTGACATCCACACCTGCCAACTGCGGCCACAGAACTCGTCTTAGGTCATCGTTTACTAATCCGAAATTGCTGAGGGCCAGCTCTTGCAATGCCTTGAGTGGAATGCTGCCTTCGGGGTTATCCGCAATAAGTTTTTCAATTCCCATTCGCTTAGTCCGTTCCCCATCGCTCTCTGGACCTGCAATATATATATATATATATATATATATATATATATATATATATATATATGTAAAACCCATTTTGTTAATTGACTGCTTTGTTTGACATACATTTTTCAAAGCTAAGAGGGGGAAGATCGATTTTAATTTCGTCAACATTGCTCATTATTGACAAAAAATTGATACTATCTTTTCGTAATCGAATGAAAGTTAATTAACTGTTTCTGACATTAATATTCTAAGATTATTAACTTTTAGCAACTTATTGGTGAACATTCATTTTATCGGTTTACATTCAGAAATTCAGAAATGTACATTTACTTTTATCGATAGGTTAATGACGATAGCAAAATCGAATATTCGAATTTCTTTCTTTTGACTTGACACATTCTATGCACTTGCATTAGGTTTTTAATAATCGAAATAAATTTCACAGAAAAAAACAAGTAAGAGTGCTCTAGTCGGACGGTTCGACTACGAGATACCCTGAACCCTGCGAAGATCCAATCTTCCCAACATGCTATGCTTATTTTACATATACAAATATTGCGCGCAACGCACACACACACACATGAATACGCACGCACGCATAAGCACGCGCTCTGCTGACTGCGCTCGGGCTGCAATATACCTATTGTATGGGAAATTAAATGTTTAATTACTTTTTTTGTGGATGGACTTTCCTAATCAAACTTTTACAGCGTAATTATGTCATTCATATATGTGTATTTGCCAAAGCACAAGTCTCTAGTATTTGAAATACGATTTTTGCGAATTGGGGGCGAAGGGGGCGTGGCATCCAAAATCCAAAAATTACAAAATCTCCACATTCATTACACGGATCTACACAGTAAATTTGGAGTCTTTAGCTCTTACGGTATGGTTAACCGAAGAAAAGTTATCATTTTTTATCGATAATAAAGAAACGGGATGAGTTATCGAAAATCTAAAAAAACTCGTACTGCGTAGGCTATAGACGAGTATACTCTGAAAATTTCAGAGCTCTAGCTTTTGTGGTTTACGAGATCGCACGGACGGACGGACAGAAGGACAGGGCTAATTCAACTCAGCTCATCGAGCTGATCAAGAATATATATACTTTATGGGGTCTGCCATGTCTCCTTCTGCCTGTTACATACATTTTAACAAAAACATTATATCCTGATTTCCCATTTTCAATGGGTTTAGGGTATAAAAAGTGTTAAACATTTGCTCAATAAATTATGAAATGCAAAAACAATAATATATGTAATATTAATAAAAATTGATCTTATGGAAAAATAATATATGAAATTATTATGATACTGCGGATGACGAAATTATTATTCTAAAAATAGTCTCCTTAATGCAGAATCTTCATCAGAAACTGAAAATCGTGTTGCAAGTCACAGAATCCAATACGAAGCATTTACAGCGGCTTGAAGAGCAAATTTTTATATATCATAGAGAAAGACAACAGACGTCTACCACTAGAGTTCGCTATCGAGTTTTAGCTCACAGTAACATATCAGCTTTAAGATACGATCCACAAATTGGTTAGGCTCAATAGTCTTCCGGTAAAATTGGAGCTATAATTAAGATCTGTTCTAAAAGTTTTCCGAAAAATGGGTAGATGAATCTAATGGTATGAGCTGTGCTTCTGGGAAAAGTTAGTTTCCCTAATATTCAGAAGCCGCCACAGTCAATAAAAAGTCTTTTGACCAATAATCATTCACTATCTGGAGCCTTTTTCGAATGACGTAAAATGCCAAAAAAAAACAAGTAAGAACGTTGCAGTCGGGCGCTACCGACTGCGGGATACTCATTCACACCCGCACAGATCACGCCCATTGCCATGCCCACAATTCGTTTGTACATATATAATTTTTTTGAACTCAATAGATCATCAGTAACATCGTCATAAAACTTTGATTTTCTCACTGAGAATCGGAAAAGCGTACAGTTTTTCCCGATTTGCCACGCCCCCAGTGGGCGTAGACATATGATTTTTTGCCAGTTCTTAGAAGTAGTGAAGAGTAACGTAAGTGTGAAATTTGGATGCTTACACTCAAATGCGAAAATTACAGGGTATTTTTTAGCCGGGCATGCCCCACAAGGGGCGTAAAAATCATCGATAGAGGAGCTCACCAGTAACTCAACCATCCAATTTTGAAGCTTCTAGCTCTAAAACTGTAGGAGCTACAAACTTTTGCGGTTTGCCACGCCCCCTATGGGCGTAGATATATCCGCCATATCTTTTCCAACTTGGGTTGTCAACCCGAGTATGTATACCAAGTTTCAAGTCTCTAGCATCAATAGTGCTCAAAATATAGCAGAATTTGAAAAATCACTATATATTCAGATCCGATTTGCCACGCCCCTAGTAAGCGTGGATATATAATTTTTTAGTCGATCTTCATAGGATCATAACAGTAATCTACGTGCCAAATTTGGGCGTTCTAGCTTGAAAACTGTAGAAGATACAGTTTTACCCGATTTGCCACGCCCCCAATGGGCGTAGATATATCCGCCATAGCTTATTTATCTTGAGTTGTCAACACGAGTCTACATTCCAAATTGCAACTCTCTAGCACTTCTAGAAGTAGTGTTTCTGAGATATCGGAAAATGCATTTTCCAATTTGCCACGCCCCTAGTGGGCGTATCGGGAGAATCTTGACACTTTATAATTCGAGGGTATACACGAGTATATATTCCAAATTTCAACTCTCTAGCTTTAAAACTGTGCAAATGGTTTGCGTTCATACGGACAGACGGACAGACGGACAGACGGACGGACAGCGTGACGGACATTGCACAAAACCAATATACTCATTTCACTTTGTGAATGAGTATAACAAGTAAGAACGTTGCATTCGGGCGCTACCGACTGCGGGATACTCATTCACACCCGCACAGATCACGCCCATTTCCACTCAAAAAATGCGAAAATTACAGGGTATTATTTAGCGGGCATGCCCCATAAAGGGCGTAAAGATTATTTTTGGGTCATCGATAGAGGAGCTCACCAGTAACTCAACCATCCAATTTTGAAGCTTCTAGCTCAAAAACTGTAGGAGCTATAAACTTTTGCGGTTTGCCACGCCTCCTATGGGAGTAGATATATCCACCATATCTTTTTCAACTTGGGTTATCAACCCGAGTACCAATAGTGCTCAAAATATTACAGAATTTGAAAAATCACTATATAGTCAGATCCCCTAGTAGGCGTGGATATATAATTTTTTGGTCGATCTTTATAGGATCATAGCAGTAACCTACGTGCCAAATTTGTGCGTTCTAGCTTTAAAACTGTAGAAGATACAGTTTTACCCGATTTGATACGCGCCCAATGGGCGTAGATATATCCGCCATAGCTTTTTTATCTTGAATTGTCAACACGAGTCTACATTTCAAATTGCAACTCTCTAGCACTTCTAGAAGTAGTGTTTCTGAGATATCGGAAAATGTATTTTCTGATTTGCCACGCCCCTAGTGGGCGTATCGGGAAAATATTGACACTTTATAATTTGAGTGTATACATGAGTATATATTCCAATTTTCAACTCTCTAGCTTCAAAACTGTGTAAATGGTTTGCGTTCATACGGACAGACGGACAGACGGACAGACGGACGGACAGCGTGACGGACATTGCACAAAACCAATATACTCATTTCACTTTGTGAATGAGTATAAAAATTGAAAAGAAAATTGTGTGCCCACTTTTAAAATCAGGCCAAAATCCGCACGAAGCCAAGTCGAGCCGCTAGTATACTATAAGACAAATTAATAATTGACATATGATGCTCAATCTTTTACTCGATACTAAAATTTGACAATAATCAGCATAATAAATTTATAAGCAATCTATTTTGAGTACTATTCTTAACCATACAACACATTGAAAGATAAAATTTGTGCCGAAAATTGACTTGAGAGAGCAGGGAGTAGTGGGACCAGGAATGCCAATTTCGTGCTTTTCTAACTGCGCAGGTTACGCAGCGACTGAGCTTGGGCTGCAATATGCCTATTTTGTGGAAAATTAAATGTTTAATAACCATTTTCAATGGGTTCAGGGTATAAAACCGTAAAGCTACTGCAGAAAGAAGAAGCATACAAAGTGAGAAAATCAACAAAGATCAAATTGCATCGCACGAAAGTTGATATACACAAGAGAAGATAACATTTAGAGATTAAGTCCTTAGTGCAGAGAGGGGATCAGAAATAAGGATACTATTTGCCTATGTAATTCGTATTACCAAATAAAAAATGTATTATTTTTTGTGTATTTTTATTCTTGAATTATTTATTTTATTCTTGTTTTAAAGCAATAAAAATTAGGCTTAGATGTAAATTTGTTCGGTATATCTAAACCTAAAAAAATACATATGTATATACAGATAAAGAGTGTTTACTTTAAATAGTCTTGTTTCTTTTGTTGTGCACTTTGCTGGTTCAGAATTTCAAAAATAAAATTACTGATTGATTTTTTTTTTTAATACCCAATTGGGAAATATAAAAATGTGAGACAATATAATTAAAATAATAGTAACAGCCCTAGATTGAAATTATAAATCATACATACATATGTATCTGTGAAGCATTAATTATATTAATTTTAGAATCATTCGTTTGCTCAAATGTTCGAATACTTGGGTAGTATATTTATAAATATAAATGCCAAATTATTCCCCATAATATTAATAAAAAAAAAAATATTAAATGCCAACGTATGGTTACTAAATTATCATATCTATCTAAGCTTTTACGGGTCCAGCTTAGAAATTGTGGGTTGCTTTAAACTTATAAATAAAATAGAAATACTTTTATGAATGTCTGAAGTCACTTATTATTACTTATGTATAAGTAGCTATATATAATTGTATATATATTTATTTTAAGAAAGTAAGAAAGTCATTAAAGATAGCTTAAACTAGATAATCATGATACACATAAGTATAAAAGCGGTATGTTGAATGCTTACACATTTTTATATACATTAATTAAGATTGTAAATTTATCTACCTTTTTGGATTTTTTTTTACTTTGTTAATTTGAAATTTTAATAAATACATTTTATGTATATACTTGAAATACAATATTTAAATATAGTTCTTTATATTAAAAAATAGTTAAAAAGGTTACATTATATATATATATATATATATATATATATATACTTAGAGCTATTGGAAATATTTTTATGTATTGTTTAAACGTTAACGTTAATAATTCGAAAAAAATAGCTTTTATAAGTAGCTAAATTTTTTTATATGCGCGTTATATTGATTGCATCTGTTATTGATTCCCTTCTTAGAAGTTGTTTTGTATCATTTTCGATTTCTATTGGCGATATAGCTGTACTATGATCGTTTAAATACGGTGTGTCCTCCTCCACAATTTTCTCGAGTAATATATCCCCAGAATTATTTAGACCTAATGGACCATTTAAATTAGTATAAAAAGCTATAGATATTCAAAGACAACTTGCTTGAAAATTCACATTACCATTACGCCCGACAATTTGACCATTAGAAATATTCTCCGTAGAGCTACAATGAACAACAGCTACATCTGTTGGCGAGGGTAAGCCATTCCGTCCATTCTTCTGCAATGCAACAGCTTTTCGTGCGTGACGCGTGGTTAATACGCCAGTCTCTACATCTCGTTCAAGCCGATGACCTGGGAATTATATACGGTATATATTAAAATTAATCATTTTTTACGAGTTTTCTAATATCAGCAATAAAACTGTATTCACGCCTGATTTTTATGATATTACCCATTGGAATGTGTCAGTTCGGTCATATAAGTTTATTTTTCTTCAATATTAACGCTATTATATATTGTGATATGACCACTAGACACTAAAACATGCATAGACCAACTCTCATAAAATTTCTAGTTTATATAGCTACACTAGTTGGGGTTGGGGCAAAGAATTGAAAAATGCAATTTCCTTCTCATTTAAAAAGCTAAAATTATTATGTCTATTATTATGCAAGTAGTCTGATCATCGGAGATTATAAAATCCGAAAATATACATTTTTTCTTAGTATTCTTTAATTAGCTGCCTTTAGATCCTACTATTTAAGAATTAGGCTCAAGCTTTGAAAGTTAGTGTCACCAAGGTCTAATATCTGTATATAACTGTATAAAGAGTCACCCTTTAATATTATACTATAGCGTATTCCTATTTATTACCAGAACGTGATCTCGTAAGCTGCCGTTGAACATAGTCTTCAAGGTCCTCCTCTTCTTTGCGGCTTATTAGGCAGTTTAGAATTAGTAAAAATAAGCCTAGTCCAAAGGAAAAAAGGCCAGTGCATGTAACCTCATTCCACCAAGCAGAGCTAGAGCCTAATGAGTTGTAAATATATATGAGCATTTAAGATATATCATTTTTGAGCGAAATCTTACTAAATACGTTCCAGGACATAGCTTCATCTGGTATGATTCCAGCGCCACAAAGGAATACTCCAAAGACAATAAAAACAATGCCAATGTGCAACATTCCGATGCTGGTTACGACCTAATGGAAACCTTGTTTGAAGTCACTCATTATATTGAAACTAAAAAAGATTTACCTGGCTGTCCAACATTCCTGGTCCAGGTTTGACAGCATGATGAGGATGATGATATTTACGTCGGACAGATCCGCTCGGCGAATGGAATGTTTCACCACTTTCTGAGCTTTGAGTGCTATACCGTCTCTCTTTGGCTCTTTTCTGCTCATCGCGACGTTTTCGTTGCCGCTTAATTGCCATGGCGGAGTGTATGCCCACAGAATGCATTTTAAAACCTTTCAGTTCAAATACCGTTATATATAAATATGAGTCTGTTTGATCTGAATCTTAACCTTAGCTAGATTACGGCTTACGGCTTACGGATTAAGACAAAAAAGTGTAGCTACTCCTTTAAGCTAGTAAATAATAAATCCTGTCTTAATGTTTTCAGTTAGTCAAAATGCTAACGATTTGTAGATTGCAATAGCGGCTGTAATCTCTGTTAAGATCATTATGGTATGAAAGTATTAAAATTAAGATCATACGAAATACGTTACGGAAGTGTTTTCCAAATTTACTTGTTAAAGTCTGCAGATTATAGAGCAGTTCTGCGAATCTCTGACTCTAACGCATATTTATACACCTTGAATAAAAATTTTCAATAGGCTTAGGGTAATAATGAAAAGTAAATCGGAAATAATTTATATTATCCATGTTAATTTTCTTACAACTCTTTCAACTATTGGAGACTGAGTCAAATGTAGATCTTAATTATAAAAAAAAAAATTTAGAAACAGTTCCATACCGAAAAGGCATGCGTTTATTATTATATATGTATATATGCATGTCCATACAAATTTATATATACGTATCTCCATGCCAACCTTTCAACAGGTTTTAGTTCAAAGGATACTTGACTTTCCATTAGGAGCTACTTACAATGTTGATATACAAATATCTTTACTTACACATATTATAAAATGTATATATTATATAAAAAAGAACGATTTCAATTTTTCTATTAAGTGAATAATAAGTTGAAACAACCCCTAATAGGGGTGACACATATATACATAAATACTTGGAAATGAAAACAATATATGTACATTTAAGCATCCACATATCACATTAGTACATTCGCTAGAATATTTATTTGATATTCGTATATACATACATATGTACACAAAACAATATATCTTCTCACCTTTGGTTGTATTTTAGTACTACGTAGCTCACTGGTTTAGTTTTTAGTTAAAGTTATTTAGCAAATGTCCATATTAATTAGTTCATTTTAATTACTGTCCTAGTTTTAAAAAAAGCATATGGATGTACATTTGCATTGAGTACATAAATGTATACTGGTATGCATATGTATTAAGTTAGTAAATTTTTGTAAGGGAATGCAAACATATATAGATATGTAATGTATCTATAGCATATATATAGTATATATGTCATATATATATGCTCCATTCCTCATAATTATAATGAATTTTAAATTATGATTCAATATCGATTTTTTAGTTTTTCCTTTGTTTTTATTTGAATTGCTCTTGTTCACTTGTGTTTCGATTCCTTTATTAATTGTTATAGCTAGAATCAACAATTATCTACGTACTTTTTTCGGAATCTACTTAATTTAACTTGCTTTAAATTGTATTTGTGTTTTCTATTTACACCAGAGAACGAAGGAAATCCTGCACTTTGCACTACAGTTGTAAATTCGTGCCCTGCACAGGAACTGAATTCTACCAGAAAGGAGCTTTACAGAAAGGGAGTGAAAGCTTAAAAATAAGCTCCATGCACACTATTGCTTAGCAGCACTTTTCAGATGGAAAGCTTTCATGTTCCGTTGTTTACTTAACACAAATGAAAATAAATAAACAAATTCTTACAAAATATAAAAAACAAAAATGAAAATAATTAAACAAATTCTTACAAAATATAAAAAACAAAAATTAAAATACAAAATTTCAAAAATAAAATTATTTTTTCGCCTTAAGCATCCTGTGCAGATATTGACCGCATTCTAGTGCACTGTTAAAATTCAGGATAATGTTGTTGAAGGCCTTAAGCTTTTCCAAATAAGTTTTATGTGTCTTTGTATTAATACTTTTATAGTTTACGCCATCTATCAGTTTAGAGATAACATACGATAGCCATTGCACATTGGTTTTTGGCGAGTACGACGACCAATTGTTTCTTTAAACAAAATTAAAAAAAAAATGAATTAGATCATATAACTAAATGTCCGTATTAATTCATACGCACTTTAGTTCATCTCGCATCATGCGGTAAACATCATATTGGTAATCTCCTGTGGCCATAAACAAATCGACATCATGGGCGAGGTCGTTATAATGACAGTATTCGGCAACAGTTACTCTTGATAATGTGTAATCAATAATGGTTATTTGAATCCCTTTTGTTGCCACCGACAACTCTTTCCCGCAAAGTTTAAAATCAATAAACTTGTTCGTCGTTTTCTTGATGAGTATGTTGCCCCAATGCAAATCTCTATGTTCAAATTGAAAGGCTTCTTCTCCAACGGCTAGTGTTAATATAATCTAATTTTCATTTTCAATAAAAAGAAAGAACAAGTAAGAATGCTGCAGTCTCGTTCGCGTTCTAAAATATAAAACCATTTTTATAATTTATAAATCTATTTTTAAAGAAGTACTAATTTTGCAATGTGCAAAATGGTATTCCCCGCTTTTAAGCTCGCAAAATATAGTTTTTTTTTTTTTTTATACTCATTCACAAAGTGAAATGAGTATATTGGTTTTGTGCAATGTCCGTCACGCTGTCCGTCCGTCTGTCCGTCTGTCCGTATGAACGCAAACCATTTGCACAGTTTTGAAGCTAGAGAGTTGAAATTTGGAATATATACTCGTGTATACCCTCGAATTATAAAGTGTCAAGATTTTCCCGATACGCCCACTAGGGGCGTGGCAAATCGGAAAATGCATTTGCCCATACCTCAGAAACACTACTTCTAGAAGTGCTAGAGAGTTGCAATTTGGAATATATACTCGTGTTGACAACCCAAGATCAAAAAGCTATGGCGGATATATCTACGCCCATTGGGGGCGTGGCAAATCGGGTAAAACTGTATCTTCTACAGTTTTAAAGCTAAAACGCCCAAATTTGGCACGTAGGTTACTGATACGATTCTATGAAGATCGACCAAAAATCTATATATCCACGCCTACTAGGGGCGTGGCAAATCGGATCTGACTATATAGAGATTTTTCAAATTCTGTAATATTTTGAGCACTATTGATGCTAGAGACTTGAAACTTGGTATATATACTCGGCTTGACAACCCAAGTTGGAAAAGATATGGCGGATATATCTACGCCCATAGGGGGCGTGGCAAACCGCAAAAGTTTGTAGCTCCTACAGTTTTAGAGCTAGAAGCTTCAAAATTGGATGGTAAGTTACTGGTGAGCTCCTCTATCGATGCGCCAAAAATAAATTTTACGCCCCTTATGGGGTATGCCCGGCTAAAAAATACCCTGCAATTTTCGCATTTTTTGAGTGTAAGCATCCAAATTTCACACTTACGTTACCCTTCACTACTTCTAAGAACTGGCCAAAAATTATATGTCTACGCCTACTGGGGGCGTGGCAAATCGGGAAAAACTATACGTTTTTCCGATTCTCAGTGAGAAAATCAGAAATATATACAGATATTACTGCTGATCTCCTCTATTGATTTCCAAAAAATTATATATGTACAAACCAATTGTGGGCGTGGCAATGGGCGTGATCTGTGGGGGTGTGAATGAGTATCCCGCAGTCGGTAGCGCCCGACTGCAACGTTCTTACTTGTTTTTTTATATGGGATATGGGGATATGGCCCCAGGGTCTACCTCTGAGCAGATTAATAATAACTAACTTGTAAAATTTGTTGGCTGTAACTTGTAAGGTGTAAAAAATATAACAATTTTGATTTGCTATACAACTAGCGGGTATACTAAAAAATTTACTCTTTTTTAAGACGAGGGTGCACACGAGTATCCATTCAAAATTTCAAGTGGTAGCAGTGAACTGAACTTAGATAGCCGAACAGATAGCAAGATGGGCATAATATAACCTTACCTGCTGCAGTGCAAAATAGGCCTGCTCAGAGTTTAGAAAAGTAAATGCTGACATATCTGTGCCTGCAAACTGTAGCTCCAAAATAATAAAGAGCTGGTTATCAGTAAACATCGTTGGATTATCATTTTCAGACTCTTTTTTCTCGTCATAATCTTCCCAGAGACTTATTAAATGTTTGGGGTATTTTCCCTTGACCAAGCTGACCTGTGTAGAATACATTAATTATTGAACTAGCGTTCATTAATATTGCTTCTATAAAAGTTCTTACATTGAATAAATCCACAAATCCGCTTGTAGAGCTAGTTTGATTTGTTCGTAGGGCGCTCATCTCTCTAGAAATTATAATTTCAGGCAATATCTGTTCAAAAGTCTTTTGAATTTCCTCATTGACCAAAGCAGTACCCTCGATCGGGAGAACTTTCAAAACTACGTTCAATTCCGGCTTATTCTTTGGTGAATACTTAAATACTTCTCCGTAAACTCCCTCGCCAATCTTGCAAGTGTTCAACATTTTTGCAGCAGAATAAGCTGTACCAAATTTAAGTGGCTTTGATTGACCACAGTACTTTAACACTTCTGTTTCGTAGTTGATCTGAAGATCAGGTTCCGAAACAAGATTTATGTGCAGCGATTTTCGAGAGTTTCTTGGAGCAACTCTCAAATCTTCAGATGTTACATCTTTGGGCTTTAAGTATTGATTTGAACTGTCGCAACCAGGTACTTCGTTCTGATTTGAACGTCGCCAGGTATGTAAGGAGCTGCGCCATTTGCCCGGCAACAAAACAAGTGATGATCGAGTCCGTCTACTAGATATTTGCTGTGCTTTCAGTGCGGGTGCAGATTCGAATATCGAAGAAAAATCTGATGACGTTTCAGGACTCGTAGTCATATGAAAGGAAACTTGCTTTCTCTTCCGTGATTGGTCCAGTTTTACTCGATCTACTTAAGTAAAGGGATTTCAGTACAGTATTATGTTAAGTTAATCTTTATCACTTTACCAACGATATCCGGTATACGATTATCGGCATGTATTAATTCATCTAGTTTCATTTCCATTATCGGTGATAACACACATTGAAATAGGTTTACAGACAGGTGTTTCGCAGGAGTTGAGATGAAGTTTTTATATACTGCGTTCAATTTACCATCAGATTCCGTAACATTTTTTTTTACATTTGGCGAGAAGCAGTCGTTGACGCTCAAAATGTTTGGATTGGAGTTTTCAATACTGGAGTCCATATTAAACGATACTCGCACTTTCTTTTTAATTAAGTTGAGTTCTCGTAGTTTTCTGAAAGAATATTGTGTTTGATCTCACGTAGTAAAAATTTATGGTTAAAATAATTTACGACATATGGGGTATGGGATCCAGAAATCTGTCGAAAGAGTCTTTCCAAGCATCATCAGGTAAAGTATGGTCCATTTCGGATAGTGTAATTTGATGAAAGTAAATATTTAGAACAATTTTTTTGTTAGACGCAAACAAATTTGCTACATTCGAAATGAAATCCCACTGTTAAAAGACGCCATATTTTATGCAAAGACCAGTTCCGTTACTTTTAATGTTAACTAACAGGGCTCTTGTGACGTCACATTCTCGGATTGTGCTCTGTTATCTCAACTGAAGTTTGGCGGGCACTTAAACTGATATCCGGAAAGTGGTCCAAAGCAACCAAAATTAACTATTTAGTACCAAATTCCAATAATAGGCACCATAAAAATGGTCAAACTCGTTCAAAGGATTACCTGAGCGATCACTGCATATAAAACGACTTAGAACAAAAATAATTAGTAAAACCAATATATTGTCCGATTTGGGAATCTATATAGAACTAGTAACTATCGGCACTTAACGTTTTTGTTTTGTCTACTGGCTTTGAGATAGATAACAGTGTCAAAATCGTTTGATTTTCATACAAAGATCAGCGCCCGCACACGAATTTCCGATAAAGTGACGTCACACTGTTAACTTAACAGGGCGCTTTGCATAACCTACTGTAACTCAATCGTGTGAAATCTAAGCGCAAATTGAGGCAGTGTTAACGCATTTAAGAGTGATGTTATCTTCTGTTAAGTAAAAATACCGCAACATTGAATACTAATAATTATAGTCATCGTGATATCAGGATTTGAAAGAAATATGAATATATATTTATTTAAGACGCTCCGTTCACCTACGTTTTTTTTTCAAACGTTGGGCATATTATGAAAATTAAAAATACAGTTCTATTCTTTTGTAAAGAGAAATATTCGCAAATGCACCAACCAAATAGTCAGATCAAGCTTGCTTCCTAGGAAAAACTCATTTGGCACTGTAAACCAATATCAGAAGTAAATATCAATCATTTCGATTTTTTGTATTTATATTACCTTCATCTTTAAATAGCACTGTTAAAAGACACCAGAACTGTTAAAACTGTTAAAAGACACCAAAAGACTATAACTCAATCGTGTTTAAATAGCTAGTCGATTATTTTATGAACGACGACAATCGATATATTTTATAATGATTTTAGTATTTTTAATAAATGACGTTAGTGTTTTAAAAAAGAATAAAACAAAGTGGCTTCTTTTTAAATGAAACTGAAAAGCGGTAGACTTTAATATATTTGGACACATTGATATATTATTACTATTTTAAATAAGCCCGCTATTAAATAAATAATTGATCGTACATTTTTTTATTTATTTAATTATATAATAAATAAAGTTATAATATTAACAATATTATAATTCCACTTAGAAAATAACGAATCATATAAACATTTATAATGTAGGGTGACCATACGTCCTGGAATTCCGGGACATGTCCCGCTTTTGTCAAGACAAGTGAATCATTTTTTTGAGGAAAGCAGCGCAAATAAGCAGTTTTTTGCAACAAAATCGTCGACCGTCCCGGAATGGCCTGAGGCCGATCTGGTCACCCTATTATAATGGTCTGTTATATGTGGTGTATTTACAAAGATATGCTCATGTTCATTTCAAAAAATGATGATGTTTCGCTTTTATAAATATTCTTTTTTTATTTCTGTTATCACTTTGCGCAAATGTCAAGTTTCCAATTGCAAAAGCGTGCACATTGTTTTGTATTCTTCGTGGAGTTAAAAACGTTTCCAAGTATGAATAAAAAAGTACATATCGAAAATGGATACATAGGAACTCTACACACTTATTGTGACAGTTAAAAGGACATATATTTAAATGAATGATTGTATAAAAAGTTAAAGAATACAGAACGTAATTGTTAAAAAAAACTTTTACTTCATTATACTATGTAATTTTTTTTTTTTTGATTAATTTGATGAAAAATAATAAAGAAATGTGCAATTGCTAAGTTACTATATATTATATATACTACAGCATATATATATGGAAAAAAAGATTGAAATCTACAGATATTACCAAGAAATATATAAATGAATAACAAAGTATTCATAAATATTTGTGTTTATGCACAAAAATGTAAAAAAATATTTTTTTTTAACTTGTTTTTGCATTTTCTTAAAAATGCAAAATATAAATTCATTTGATACTCTCAGTTCTTCAGTATTTGCATTTTGCTCTCTGTTATATTTTTTCCTGGTAAATGTCGATAAAAAAAAAAAACAAAGAGTATATATTTGTTGTTTCTTCTTTAAATTTTATTTTTTTTATTTTTATACCTTAAACATAAAGAAAATGGGGAAAAGGGTACATTCGTTCTGTATAACAGCAAAAAGCCGGGTCTATAAAATATGTCCATATATATTTTTGATAACCAGCGTATGTATGTTTGCGTCCATCTAAAATACCATTATAGTTAGAAGTTTTTAATTTAACACATGCAGATGAGGTTAGTTTTTAATAATTGAAATGTACAGATAATAAGATTCTTACATGGCACAGACCTCTCCACATTCCACAAAAAAAAAAGTCATAAATACTCACTTCGTATACAGGATATTAGGTATCTGCTAGTCAGGCATTCCCGCCTAAAGCACTCTTATTTGTTTTTTTTTTATGACGTTGGACTGTTGACAGACAGTCGAATATGAAACTTGAATTTGTTTCGCATAGAGCGTTCATTATTTTTTGTTTTGAACATTTTATACTTCAGTATATTACCAAGCTTTAATCGGGAAACAATCCAAATCGTCTCAGTTGTGTACAAATGATTGGTGTATGCATTTTTTTTTTATATATATAACGGATATTTAATAAAGTGTATTATATTTTGAATATAATAAAGTAGATCAATCAATTAAAGAAGTAAAACAACTTTATGTGTGTGGACAGCATACATCAGCAACCAAGTGGGTTTTTAAAGGAAATGCACCAATAAAATGTAATTAAGCAAGAATATATTTTAAATGGATTCAGTTAGATTATGTGATATTGTTCTACGACAAATTTTGTGTTAGTGGGTGTATAAAATCACATAAGTGCCTATTTATGGGCTTTTAATATGATTTAAAAATAATACGTTCAACATCATTGTCAAATAAACTGCTCTTAAACAATTTTATAAAAAAATTCAATTTAAAAAATAAATTAAATGTAGCATTTATTTTGAAGTTAATACTTATATTATGTATGTGTGTTTATGTGTAAAATATATATAAATAAAAAAGACAAAACGTTTCACTATTAGCATTCTGTCCAGCTTTATTTTAAGAACTTATCTGTGGGCGTTTATTAGCTGAAACTGAACCAAAATATGATTTTTTTTGCAGTTCTTGAGTGTTCGTTGATCGAGTTCATTCTACAAAAACTTTGGTGCAGTAAATAATAACAAAATTTGAAAATTTAAAAGACATCAAATATGAATAACATTCCTTACTAAACAAATCAATAGAAAAATTGTAAGCCAAAACATGAATAATGTCAAAATTTATATATATATATCTATATCTATATATTTATAATATATATATATATATATATATATATATATATATATATATATAACAAATGTCTCTTAAGTGAATACAAAAAATTTAAATGCTTCAGAAATTTTTTTACGTGTTAAAATATTCACGCGGAAAAAATGTTTTAGTTTGGGTCACACTTAATCAAATGCTTATAACTTAAACTATATATATATAAAGTATAAACGAAATTATATTGCTTACTTAAGTGTGGAACGGAGTGTTGTGAGTTACAGTCAACAATAGCTGAGCAGACTTATGCGACCGCGCAATACCTTGCTTCAAATTGACGAGTGATTGATTCTAAGACTACAATACCGAAGAACAGTTGAAAATTTCAGGTAATAAAGCACTGGTATATCAAGCTGAATTCAATTTCTATCATCAAAATTTTAAATCGTTCATGGAATTGAATGAATTATATTCAACTCAATATAAATTTAGTTATTTTGAATATAGCTCTTATGTTTAAAAGAGATTCATTAAACTTGGTTTGCAGAAGACTAGTGAAGTATACGCCCAATTATTAAAGCTTCTTGTGATTAATATTAAACAAGTAAGAGAGCTTTAGGCGAGATTGCTCGACTAGGAGATCCCCAGAACCCTGCGCAGAGAGGATATTCCAATAATTCTACGCTTCTTTTATATATGCATTACAAACAAAACAAACAGACTCACACATAAGCACGAGCTTTGCTAATTGCGCAGTTTACGCAGAGACTACGCTTGGGCTGCAGTATCTGCTTTACTATGAGAAATTAATTGTTGAATAACTTTTCTTGTAGGTGGACTTTTTTTTTTATCAAACTTAATGATAAAGGACGAGACTTTCAGAACTTTAGTTTTTGTGGTTTACGAGATCGCTGCAATCAGACGGACTGACAGACGGACATAGCAATATCGAATCAGCTCGTCGAGCTGATCAAGAATACATATATACGTCTGCCACGTCTCCTTCTACCTGTACATTTTAACAAAACCGTTATACCTTGAAATTCCATTTTCAATGGGTTCAGGGTATAAAAAAGCATCCTTATATATAAATATGTATAAACATTGCTGGTACGGAGCTCAAGGTACTTCTATACGGGATCTCTTAAGTAGAGTACTCCTATATTTTACTTGTAGTTTGATCGTGTATTGCTATGGTACGCCTTAGGTATCTTCTTGTCGGCTTCGTATATTTTCAGATAGATAGAAAGGCAGACAGGTTAAGAATCTATGAGGATAAATATCTTTATATGGTTGTTGATGACGTTAAATATGGTTTATTATATATAATATATCTCATATATATGGGAACACGATAGTAACCTATATTCAAACAAATAAAAAGCTGATTGTTGCCCCATATTTTAATATTGGTTTACACAGTAAAACAATATGGTATTTTCGTGCAATGCGTTTGAAATTTTGAATATATATTCATTGGTATCTTCGGTTTATAAAGTGTTAAGTTTTCATTGGGGCAGGACAAATCGGAAAATATTTTGAACTAGAAACTTATAAATTCGGTAATTGAATTACTGGCAGCCTCCTCTAATTATTGAAATTGGAATAAAACTATATCTTCCAAAGTTCAGTTACTTTATGCCTTCTCGTTAGATTTACCAAAAATGATTTAACTGTTTTTGGATTCTGCCCGAGTATTCTGTACACGGTGGCACTAGATTGCAAAAATTTAAGGTTACTTATGTACATATATCAAAATCTTGATAGAGTCAAATATGAACATGACTTTTATACTTGTGAACGTATGCACATTTACTCGAAAAGATTTGTAGAACCCTGAAATAGTCTTACTGTGTACACAATGAACTCAATAATCTACTTTCTTAAGTATGGCTTTCGGAAGCCAATGATCAGTCAAAAAATTTTAATTCCTGCCAACCATAAAAATGTGTATCTTCCATATGCATGGAAACCAAAATATATTCAAACTTAAAGTGAAGAGCCGAGGAAAAACCCGTTTGTAATTATAATTAATAATTATTTGACATCATGTTTTCTTTCAGTGTGAAAATCGGGTAAAAAATGCTATCCAAGCTAAAAGAAAGGTTCTTCATAGGCTTCGTTGTTGCCTTTTTGTACCTTCCTGTATATATTGAATCATCTCATAAGTGTCTAAAAACAAATAGTAAGTACAAATTTCTAGTAATCATTTATGTATTACTATGTATTTTATATGTCCATTCATATACACCTTACCAAAGCTTCTCTTCTTCAAGAACAGCCCAATATTCTAGCCTAAACATGAAAAAAGTCCAGCCCTTGAGGACATCACATAACTGTCCTCATGTAATGCCTGTCGAAATAGATTTACCATTGAATATTTAGGACAGCTGAACAGCAATTAACAAAATAAAAACATTTTTCGTTTTGAATAATTATAAATATGTTTTAAAAATTTGACGAGTACTATTTGCAGGTACTGTAATAATGTATATAAATGTTCTGTATGTAAGTTACAGTTCGACATTTGGATAGAATATCCGAATAGAGAAAATAAGCTGACGTAAGCGATATTCTTGTTTTATCTTCTGCTCTAAATCAGATATACCCCTGATTCTTGGTTATCGCCTGAATAACTTGTTGGTACTTTTTTATACTCATTCACAGAGTGAAACGAGTATATTGGTTTTGTGCAATGTCCGTCACTCTGTCCGTCCGTCTGTCCGTCCGTCTGTCCGTCTGTCCGTATGAACGTAAACGATTTCCACACTATTGAAGCTAAAGACTTGAAATTTGGAACATGTGCTCGTATATACCCTCGAATTATAATGTGTCAAAATTTTCCCGATAGAAATGCTAGAGAGTTGCAATTTGGAATGTATACTCGTATTGACAACCCAAGCTCAAAAAGCTATGGCTATGGGTAAAACTGTATCCTCTCCAGTTTTCAAGCTAAAACGCCAAAATTTGGCACGTAGGTTACTGCCACGATCCTATGAAGACCGACCAATAAACTATATGTCCAGGCCTACTAGGGCCGTGGAAAATCGGATCTGACTATATAGTGATTTTTCAAATTCCGTTATATTTTGAGCACTATTGATGCTAGAGACTTTAAATTTAGTATATATACTCGGATTGACAACCCAAGATGAAAAAGATACGGCGGATATATCTACGCCCATAGGGGGCGTGGCAACCTGCAAAAGCTTATAGCTCCTACAGTTTTTGAGCTAGAAGCTTCAAAATTGGATGGTTGAGTTACTGGTGAGCTCCTCTATGAATGACCCAAAAACAATTTTTACTTTTTTATTGATTTCCAAAAAATTAAATATGTACAAACCAATTAGGGGCGTGGCAATGGGCGTGAGCTATGCGGGTGTGAATGAGTATTCCGCAGTCGGTAGCGCCCGACTGCAATGTTCTTACTTGTTATACCCTGAACCCATTGAAAATGGGAAATCAGGGTATAATGTTTTTGTGAAATGTATGTAACAGGCAGAAGGAGACATCGCAGACCCCATAAAGTATATATATTCTTGATCAGCTCGATGAGCTGAGTTGAAATAGCCCTGTCCGTCTGTCCGTCCGTCCGTCCGTCCGTCCGTCCGTATGAACGCAGCGATCTCGTAAACCACAAAAGCTAGATATATGAAATTTTCAGAGAATACTCGTCTATGGCCTACGCAGTACGAGTTTTTTTTAGATTTTCGATAACTCATCCCGTTTCCTTATTATCGATAAAAATCGATAACTTTTCTTCGGTTAAGCATACCGTAAGAGCTAGAGACTTCAAATTTTCTGTGTAGATCCGTGTAATGAATGCGAAGATTTTGTAATTTTTGGATTTTGGATGCCACGCCCCCTTCGGCCCCAATTCGCAAAATTCGTATTTCAAATACTAGAGACTTGTGCTTTGGCAAATACACACATATGAATGACTTAATTATGCTGTGAAAGTTTAATCAAGAAAGTCCATCCACAAAAAAAGTTATTAAACATTTAATTTCCCATACAATAGGCATATTGCAGTCCGAGCGCAGTCGCCGCGCTGACTGCGCAGTCAGCAGAGCGCGTGCTTATTCGTATATGTAAAATAAGCATATCATGTTGGGAAGATTGGATCTTCGCAGGGTTCAGGGTATCTCGTAGTCGAGCCGCCTCGACTAGAGCACTCTTACTTGTTTTTATACTTATTAAGTGTTATTAATGTTTTTATACTCATTCACAAAGTGAAATGAGTATATTGGTTTTGTGCAATGTCCGTCACGCTGTCCGTCCGTCTGTCCGTCTGTCCGTATGAACGCAAACCATTTGCACAGTTTTGAAGCTAGAGATTTGGAATATATACTCGTGTATACCCTCGAATTATAAAGTGTCAAGATTTTCCCGATACGCCCACTAGGGGCGTGGCAAATCGGAAAATGCATTTGCCCATACCTCAGAAACACTACTTCTAGAAGTGCTAGAGAGTTGCAATTTGGAATGTAGACTTGTGTTGACAACTCAAGTTAAAAAAGCTATGGCGGATATATCTACGCCCATTGGGGGCGTGGCAAAACGGGTAAAACTGTATCTTCTACAGTTTTAAAGCTAAAACGCCCAAATTTGGCACGTAGGTTACTGATACGATCCTATGAAGATCGACCAAAAATCTATATATTCACGCCTACTAGGGGCGTGGCAAATCGGATCTGACTATATAGTGATTTTTCAAATTCTGTAATATTTTGAGCACTATTGATGCTAGAGACTTGAAACTTGGTATATATACTCGGGTTGACAACCCAAGTTGGAAAAGATATGGCGAATATATCTACGCCCATAGGGGGCGTGGCAAACCGCAAAAGTTTGTAGCTCCTACAGTTTTAGAGCTAGAAGCTTCAAAATTGGATGGTAAGTTACTGGTGAGCTCCTCTATCGATGACCCAAAAATAATTTTTACGCCCCTAATGGGGTATGCCCGGCTAAAAAATACCCTGTAATTTTCGCATTTTTTGAGTGTAAGCATCCAAATTTCACACTTACGTTACCCTTCACTACTTCTAAGAACTGGCCAAAAATTATATGTCTACGCCTACTGGGGGCGTGGCAAATCGGGAAAAACTATACGTTTTTCCGATTCTCAGTGAGAAAATCAGAATTATATACAGATATTACTGCTGATCTCCTCTATTGATTTCCAAAAAATTATATATGTACAAACCAATTGTGGGCGTGGCAATGGGCGTGATCTGTGGGGGTGTGAATGAGTATCCCGCAGTCGGTAGCGCCCGACTTCAACGTTCTTACTTGTTAGAATTATATTTTAAAGTTTTATAATTATTGTTAGTTTTCAATTTCATTCAGGACTTTTTGTTTTTATAATACTTAAAAATAAATAAATTTTTTAGGTTGCCAATTTAAATGCATAAATGAAAAGTCATCCTAATCCTTTGAAGTCACAAAAAAAATTTGAAGTTAACATACAAAGTTTATAATAATGTTTTCGTAAAAATACTTTTTTTTTTACTATATTTGAAATTACCATTATTATTTCATTACCATTTCAACTTTTTGCAGCGTGTAGTTTGAAAAGTTTTTTTTTGTTAATAAATCAATAAATTTGTATATATATGTATGTATATAGTTTATAGTTTTAATTTTAAAATATTCAAAAATAGAGCCTAATCTTTGATCAAATAATATTTTTTAGATTATTTTTCAATTGATCCTTCAAACAATGGATTTGGTATTGGTCTTCAAGTTACAAATAGATCGACGCATCAGGTGATGACACGAATATTTTCAATATTTTTAACGGAAGTACTTAACTATAAGGATGTGCAAATCATTCCATTAACATTTGAAAACTCTTCAGATCCTCAAAATGTTTTGCAAACTTTAAAATATGTTAAGTAAGCAAAATGAAACATTAAGTAATTCATAATTGTTTGTGAACAATTTAATACTTATATTTCTGATGTTACAGATACTATAAGGGATTACATCAGACTTCAATGATCAATTTGGAGGTTTGGACGCCCTACACTGTGCATAAAGAGCCACAACCAAATATATATAGTGCCGGTGCGTCTATAGCTCCTGGTCGATTTAGTTGGTTTGTGCCAAGATCACAAATTTCGACGGATACTAAAGACTGTAGTTTGCACTATGAAATCTTCAGAGATATTAAAAATGTGTATTATTCCCTATACATAATGGAGGATAATATTTTGTCACTTTTAAGAAACAGAAGGTAAAATGTACAGTGAAAGTATGAAATTGAGTGGTCAAGTGTAAACTATTTTCCTTTTTTTATAGTGTCGAAGGATATGCAAATCCAAATTGTGGGAAAATCAAATGTGCTATGCTAATAGCAGAGTGGCGAAATGATTCATATTTCATTACAGAGGAACTTAATGAAAGCTATCTAAATGTAGTTTGGTTGGGGAATCAATTTATAGATACTATAAAGGAACTGGATTCAATTTATAAATCAAGTTACACACGTGGACAAAAAAGATTTGTCGTTCTACATTGGGTGCCTTCGGAGATAATTGATGCTGACATTAAATTTACTCAAATAACATTGCCAAGATGTGAAGACTATGAATACTTGAAAAGGTCGAATTGTCGATACGAGCTAACTCCGATTCTTAAATATTATCCCGGGAGTTTAATTTACGATAAGCGAATGATGTACGCTCTTCGCAATTTTTATATAAATAATAAGGACTTGGAAAATATTCAGAAAGAACTTAGTATACAGAGAGACCATACAAAAGATTCTGAAGAATTGTTTAACAATGTTGCGTGTAATTGGCTGCTCAAGAATTTTAAGACATACAGCCACTGGGTATTACCGAAGACGGTAAAAACATTATCGATTGGTGGTATATTCCCACTCTATATAACAGATCGCGGACATGAACATATTGTTGAGGCATCGCAAAGAGCTGTCGATGTAATCAACGAAAATAAAACAATCTTACCAAACTATCATTTAGATATAATAATAAAAGATGGACAATGCAAGTCAGATATGGTTTTGAAATCATTCATACATTATTTCAATGAGCCAAATTTGCTGGGTGTTCTGGGACCTGCCTGCAGCGAAACTGTTGAACCAATTGCTGGTATTTCGAAACATTTAAATATGATGGTAATATCATATTCAGCTGAGGGCGATTCCTTTGTTGACCGCGAAGCATATCCATACTTTTTTCGAACGATTGGGTCTAACAGCGAGTATGTGGATGCATACATCAAAATTATGCAGCAACTTGGTTGGAGCCGTGTCTCCACATTGACAGAAGACACCCAACAATATACAGGCTATTTGTCGCGTATGGAGAACAAACTGCGGCTAAATAACTTTACCTTAGCTTTCAGTCGAAAGGTGCCGAGTGATGTGTCAGCTCCGGATATGAGAGAGGTTTGTTTTAATTATCATATTGTATAACAATAACTTATTAAAATATGTATTTATTTTAGCATTTGGTCAAATTAAAAGAAGCACACTCAAGAATCATTATTGCGGAACTACAAAGCGACAATGCGGCAATCACCATATGTGAAGCTGTAAAACTGGGCGTTAGTATTCTTACTATAATTATATTTATATGAATTATAGAGATCTACAAAATGTAAACTGTATTCAGTAACTAACCTAGAAGAAGTGGCCTGTCATGTCAGTATATTTGGGCTACATATCCTTGAAGCTCTTGTGGATTTAAGCACTGTAACATAAAGAGTGGTTTCGTTTAAAAAAAAAAGTTGAAGTACTGGATAGTTCCCTCCAAAAGTCTTATTAAATAAGCTAAATTGACTCCACTGAGCTATCCCAAGTTGAATATACTATGTTACTTTTTATACTCATTCACAAAGTGAAATTAGTATATTGGTTTTGTACAATGTCCGTCACGCTGTCCGTCCGTCTGTCCGTCCGTCCATCTGTCCGTCTGTCCGTATGAACGCAAACCATTTGCACAGTTTTGAAGCTAGAGATTTGGAATATATACTCGTGTATACCCTCGAATTATAAAGTGTCAAGATTTTCCCGATACGCCCACTAGGGGCGTGGAAAATCGGAAAATGCATTTTCCTATATCTCAGAAAAACTACTTCTAGAAGTGCTAGAGAGTTGCACTTTGGAATGTATACTCGCGTTGACTACCTAACATCAAAAGGCTTTGGCGGATATATCTACGCCTATTGGGGGCGTGGCAAATTGGCTAAAACTGTATCTTCTACAGTTTTAAAGCTAGAACGCCCAAATATGGCACGTAGGTTACTGCTACGATCCTATGAAGATCGACTAAAAAACTTAATGTTCACGCCTACTAGGGGCGTGGCAAATCGGATCTGACTATATAGTGATTTTTCAAATTCTATAATATTTTGATCACTATTGACGCTAGAGACTTGAAATTCATTTCATTTCATATATACTCGGGCTGACAACCAAAGACGAAAAAGATATGGTAGATATATATACGCCCACAGGGGGCGTGGCAAACCGCAAAGCTCCTACAGTTTTAGAGCTAGAAGCTTCAAAATTGGATGGTTCAGTTACTGGTGAGCTCTTCTATCGATGACCCAAAAATAATTTTTACGCCCCTAATGGGGTATGCCCGGCTAAAAAATACCCTGTAATTTTCGCATTTTTTGAGTGTAAGCATCCAAATTTCACACATACGTTACCCTTCACTACTTCTATGAACTGGCCAAAAATTATATGTCTACGCCTACTGGGGGCGTGGCAAAACTGTACGTTTTTCCGATTCTCAGTGAGAAAATCAAAATTTTATGACGATATTACTGCTGATCTCTTCTATTGATTTCCAAAAAATTATATATGTACAAATCAATTGTGGACGTGGCAATGGGCGTGATCTGTGCGGGTGTGAATGAGTATCCCGCAGTCGGTAGCGCCCGACTGTAACATTCTTACTTGTTGCTTTTTAGGTTTGTATATAGAGCTATTTTAATTACACCCTAAACCCATAGAAAATGGGAAATCAATGTATAATGATTTTGTTAAAATGTATGTAACACGCAGAAAAAGGCGTGGCAGACCCCTTAAGGTAGGCGATCTAGCCCTGTCCGTGAACGCGTTGATCTCAGAGCCTATAAGAGCCAGAGACTTCAAAATTTTGTTAAAGATCCCTATATAACACGTGCAGATCGAATTTGTTGCATTTGTTGTTGAAATCCGTTAAATTTGTGGGTTCGATACTCGCCAATATTGAGCGTTTTGAGTATTTTGTTTTTTTTTTTAAATTTTTTTTTTTTACAAACATGTTATTTGATTGTGATTGGAGTTCCAAGCAATAACAATATTTAATTTATGTAATGATAGTAATACAAATGAATTTTTTTTAGATGACACAAATTGAGAACTATGTTTGGTTCTTACCATCTTGGCTATCAAAAGACTTGGAAATGTGGAATATTAAAGTTAATAATAGATGTTCTATTGAGCAATTTCGAAACGTAAGTAACGTTCATATCAAAATATTAAATGCAAAAGTAAACTAATATTTTCGTTGTTAACAGGCAATTGAAGGGCACTTAAGTATAAGGCACACTCCATTTGGCGAGCTAAATGCAGGGATGCAAGAGGGAATGCCCATCAATTCTTGGTTAACTACTTATAAAAATAAGTATCCAACGTTCTCCAATTATGTAGGATTTGTTTACGATGCAGTGTGGACCTTTGCTCTTGCTGCACATAAATTACTGGAGAATAACTCGTATGCTCTCAATGAGTTAAGATCAACAGAAGTTACAAAGCAATTGTCCAAATTAATTAGGGAAACAGATTTCAATGGCTTGTCTGGTAACGTAAGATTTGGCACAGGCGAGTTTGGTGGTTCACGTATAATCGATCTGGATATTTTGCAATGGAGAAATACAACGTATGAAAGAATTGGTTTATTCAAGCCTATTGTTGAGGGAAGTGCATCAAATATGCATATTTGCGGAGGAGAACTTACGTTTTCGATAGAAGAAGCGTTTCATGGCCAGATACCCGAAGATGGACGATATGATTGTAGCTTTTCGGCCTTAGCCCGTTGTTTGCATGTCACTTGTGATGTTGCTTCAATGATATTCATAATTTTTCAATGTTTGATAGTAATTGTGTTGATGTCGCTAATTTCTTGTTATTTTTGGAAAAAACGCTTTGATCGCAAAGTAAGACGATCTGCCCAAATAATGAAAATGTTTGGCATTGATTTAATCTCACCATCAAGAAACAAAGTGAATACATTAGATAAATGGGAAGTACAAAAGGATAACGTTGTGATCAACAGACGATTAGGCGAAGGTGCCTTTGGCACGGTCTATGGTGGTGAAGCGCGATTGGCCTCTGACGAGTGGACTGCAGTGGCTGTCAAAACTTTGAAGGCTGGGCAATCTACAGAGGACAGAATAGATTTCTTGGCAGAGGCAGAATCTATGAAAAAGTTTAATCACAAAAATATTATACAACTATTGGGCGTTTGTTTGCAAACGGAACCAATTTATACAATAATGGAATTCATGCTTTATGGCGATTTGAAGACATACCTATTGGCAAGAAGAAACATGGTAAATGAGAAAATAACTGATGAATCTGATATATCATCAAAGCGTTTGACTATGTATGCGATGGACGTATCACGCGGATTGGCTTATCTTGCTGAACAAAAATATGTTCATCGTGATATCGCATGTAGAAACTGTTTGGTAAACTCTCAGCGCGTCGTTAAAATAGGGGACTTTGGTATGGCCCGACCAACATTTGAAAGTGATTATTATTGCTTTAACAGGAAAGGTGTTAGAAAACTTTTCCCAGTCCGATGGATGCCACCTGAAACACTTTCGTTGGGTCTATTTACGCCTGCTTCCGATATATGGTCTTTTGGAGTTGTACTCTATGAAATTATATCATTTGGATCATATCCCTATCAGGGCTTAACAAATAATCAAGTTCTTGATTTTGTAAAGGCTGGTAATACATTACAAATACCAAACGGTGTTAAGCCACAGCTGGAGGGCCTTTTAAAGTCCTGTTGGAGTCAGGAAGTCAGCAAACGTCCAACTGCGTTGGAAATAATAGAATACATTTCCAACTACCCAAGATTGTTGACACCGTCCATAGACTTTTCCGGAACGGCGGTTCAACTGTCAGAGTCTGAATGTGATGAAGTGGAACTGCTGCCAACTTGTCAGAAGTCTTCCACGTTGAACAACGAGTCCACATTTGATCTGTTGCCACGCCAACAAAGCAATTCTGATCATTTGATCAAAAATAACATTCTCACCGAAAATGAATTTCCCAAACTTGAGGTTAATGATGGTTCTGGTTCTCCGTGTAATAATGGTTCCTTTTCACAAACTACGCCAGATGGTTATAGCATAATGGCTCCACTTTTGATGCATCAAGTGGATGATAATTCAAACGGTAAAAAGTCATAAGCTAGTAATACCTTTTATTTAAAACTTTGGTTCTAAAAGTTAATGGGCTTATATCATAATTCAATGAAAAGCGAAACGATGATAATTTAAAATTGACATAAATTTTCCTAAAAGTTCTGGTGAATATAATAATTCAAATATGCAGGGATACTTTTCATCGATAAAAGATAAGCATATAAGCAAAAAAAAAAAAAAAAATTAATAAATATACGTGTGTATTTTGGGTTTTTAAATACAAGACGGACCTTTAGATATTATTATATTATAAAGCATATTATCTTAAGTGTATTCCAAATTTTGTTTTAAGTCGAACTGCATTCGAATATTAACAAATCGATTTAAGGTAGTTAAGGTATGCATATAAATATTATTATAGTTACAGACAATATCTGAAATGAATTATGGTTTAAATGGCTTGTTTTTAATTTTATAAAATCCTCTTCCTTCCCTGTCAGATGGACACAGATATTGAAATACGCTTTGAGATATATTGCAAGTTATTTAAATATTACAAAAGCTTTAATTTATATAACCTGATTTAGCTTAGATACTATACTTAGATACTATACTATAAAGAATGTTTTAAGGTAATTGTGACTAGGATACCTTTTGAGCTAAGAAGTTTTTGAAATTTGAAATATACGAGACACATCGATAAAGTTAGTGTTACTTTCGATGATGGGGTTATCTTTAATGCCTATCTTGAAACGTGTTTTACTCACTTCTTAACTTTGGGGTAAAGACCTTTCGTTCTATATTTCTATATTGTTTGGCATTTCTATATACTTTAATCTAATTCCTATGTATTTATTAAAATAAGTTAATGAAAAGACTTTAATGTTGCCAAATATCCAGGAACATATATACCACATCTATAATTTTGTTTATTTCGTGTTTTTTAAACGCGATTTAGTAGAGTTTAGCTGCAAAAGCGTTGTGTACGTAAACTTTATTTGCTTACTGTAAGTAATTTCTTAAAACTATGTATTTTCGGGAAAATATTTTTATATAGTCATACACAAAAATATGAGCGCAGAAAATAATATGTATTTTCACATTTGAAGTGCGACATTCGCCGCTTTGAGGGATTTAACAAGAATTTCACAGTCGCCGCGTGAATAAAGTAATAAAGCTAGAATGGAATAGAAGCGCATTCACAATTAACCAACCGCACATTCTCACATATGTATGCACATATAATTGCATGTGTGTGTCTGCGTAGAGACAGACTCTTACCCACACACATATGAGTCTATATACATATTGTAAATCTGTGAATTAAGAAACAATCATAATAATCGCACTCAGCGCACGTAATTATAAAATCCACATCAGAGAACGAGAAACGGTCGGGCCTAGCTATAACTACACATCTACATCTATAGCTATAGCTACAGTTTCGCCATAAGCTCCATTGCAGGCTCCCTGCCTTTATCTGCGTCTCCGTTAACGCCATGACTGCCGTAGCAATTGCTGTGGAAAGTGCACAACGACATTATGTTGCGCTCTACCGCGCTAATGCAATGGTCTATCATCAACGTCCAGAGCAAGCATATAATAGAATGAAAAGAGATGCAGATATACAGAAAGTGAGAGAGACAGAGAGAGAGAGAGAGAGACAGAGAGAGAGAGAGAGAAAGAGAGAGAGAGAGAGAGAGAGGGAGAGAGAGAGAGAGAGAGAAAATGGTTGTGGGTGGAAGAATAAAGCAAAGGGACGTAGTAGAAAGCTACAGCCGCGTTGGATGCAATTCCACAGTCATCATTAGTTGTGCTAATGCACCGGAGCACCGGGGAAAGACGAGGGGTAGTGTGTTATCGCAGTAGCAGCAAGAGCAGCAGCAACAGCATCAGCTGCAGCTGCAGACGCTGCAGTAAAATTGTCTGTCAGATGCAATTCCAAACGGATGAAATTGTTTCATGTTACACAATAAAAATTCTATATGAAACCAAAACAATGGGAAGGTAAATAAATGCGGGATCTGAGCGTTGACTCGAAATAAAAATATTTATAACACATACAAACACATTTATATATTAGAGCATTATGTTTGGCAATTTTTTTGTTTACAGTACAGTGGGCCATCTGCACAAATAAAAAAAAAAAACAAAACACAATATTTTTTTAAAACAGATCAAATTTTAGCGACGTACATACGCTATTTATATTATTAAAAAAAAAAGAATATATTCACAATCATATAAAGTATACTTTTAACTTTTAACTTATCTAGTCAATGCTCGAGATATTTGGCTATTTTTGTTGATATGCTCAATGGGTCAAATTTGACTATTTTATCACATTCATAAAACCTTCATAAATTAAATTAATCAACCATCAGCATGAGAGATTGAAAAATCAATTTACAGAGAGATTTTCTAAAAAAGTTTAAAATAATTTCGATAATAAATAAACAATGTATGCGAATCATGTTAAAACTTTATGTATAAATCTTGCGGATGCGAGTACACTGAACTCGCCTGCTAGAGGTGGGGATTTCAGTATTCTTATATGACACAGAATTACATTTAAAATTATAAAACAGTGACTTCAAAAGTGCTGCAAATGATAGATTAAGGAATTTTGAAGATTCCCCAACAAAGGTAACTGTAGAAAATGTTTTAGTTTTTTTCGCTCTTAAGGCTTAGGCTTATTGGCTAATTGATATAGATTATAGAATAAAAAAAGATTTAAAAATATTGTATGTATTGAAATGTGCAAATTTGATAAATACTTGGTTTTCAGGGAAGCAGAGTCTCAGCTGTGTTATCTATAGAATTTCATCATTGAAGAAATTGAAGGAATGAGAAACACATTTTAATTAATAAAATAATATTTCTTTACATGACATTCAAGCAGCAAAGCAGTAGTTTTAAGTAGTGAAGTCTGTTGATTATACCTTGAATCCATAACAATGAGTTAAAACGGTTAGCACTTATTATACACGCTTCTGAAATGAAAATAGTCTATAGGTTTTGAATAAAATGCATTTTGCTAGGCACCCAACTGTCCGTATAAACGCAAACCATTCTGCCGTTTTTATACCCTGAGCTCATTGAAAATGGCAAATCAGGGTATAATGGTTTTGATTATGTATGTAACACGCAGAAGAACCTCATAAAAAATATATATTGAACAGGACGACGACATAAGTCGACATAGCCATGTCCGTTTGTCCATCCGTTTCTATGTATGAATGCGTCGATCTCAGAACTTATAAGAGTTAGAGATTCACACGTTATCGAAATTCAGTTATTGTATTATATCTCGTACATCTTTGGAGCTAGAGTCTCCAAATTTTATATTTAGTTTCATTTGTATTTAATACAATTTTGATTGTTGTTATATTTCGTATTCTGGCTTCAAATTTTAGAGGATTCTTTAAATTGAAGGTCAGTTGCAAAGATGTCTAATATGTGAAGAGTTTGCTTATTTTATACTCATTCACGAAGTGAAATGAGTATATTGGTTTAGTGCAATGTCCGTCACGCTGTCCGTTTGTCCATATGAACGCAAACCATTTCCAGATTTTCCCAAAACACCCACTAGGGGCGTGTCAAAATGGAAAATGCATTTTCCGATATCTCAGAAACACTACTTCTAAAAGTGCTAAAGCTATGGTGGATATATGTATATACGGTCGTGGCAATTAGGGTAAAGCTGTATCTTTTACAGTTTTCATTCTAGAACACCTAAATTTGGCACGTGAGGGACTGTTATGATCCTATAACGATAGACCAAAAACTATATGTCCACGCTGACTAGAGGCCGACTATAGATCTGACTATATAGTGATTTTTCAAATTCTGTTATGTTTTCTCACTTGTTTAGATTTATAAATATTCAATAGAATATGTAGGTGATCAAAATTTCATTAAAATCCATCAAGTAACACAGATGGCTTTAAAAACGACAAAGACACGTGGCAGCAGCACCAAGAGTTCTCCAATATGTGTCCAAACATACATTAAAATGCGTGCAGTCTAGCATATTCTAAAGATCGCATTTGTGATTGAATTTTATTGGAATTGTCAGCTACTTTAGTTTAGTTTTTCTAGATGGCGCTATTGATTGTGAAACTGCAAGTTCGAAAATTTATTTTACTTTTTTATAAGTTTATGTTAGATATAAGCCATGGAGTATATTTAAAAACGCAGATCGGGCGGGGTTCAGAAGATCTCCTAGTCGGGCATCCCCAACTAGAGCTTTCTTACTTTTAAACATAAATTTGTTATATATATACCTTTATTTTCTACTGCTTCATAGCAAGAATTATAAACCTTTGCATATCTCGCGTTGATTGTCGCCTTTATAGATAAATCCATTGGGGCGTGCAAAATCACAAAACATTGTTTCTTAAATAATTTTAGTGTTTATATGGTCAGTAGACACTCAAATATTTGGAATACAGGTTTTAAGAATTATATGCATTTCTTAATCTTAGTCGTTTTTAGATAAATACATTTTTTTTTTCATTTTTAAGTATTTACTTATCATTTTCGCCATTGAATAAAAATGAGTTTTTGAAAAAAATATTAGAAGGAAGATTTAAAGACGGAGATAAACTATTTTAGTAAATATGAAACTATAGTATAGTATTCACAATGTGTCATACAGAAACGCAAACCTTAATAGAAACGACCAATTAAAAAAAAAAAACGAATTGATGTCACTCAAACGGCAACTAAACTCGGAACATGTTAATATACCGTAGTCAGACTTGGAAGTAAAATGTATACTTACAATGTATGTACATACAACATTGGACATATGGGAGCGGACACAAGCATTTTCTTATTGACAAAAAAGATTCTACCATTTTAACCATTTTTTCCACAAATCCAATTAAAATTAAACAAATTAAGTCTTGAAATAAGTGTAGCGTCAATGGATCAATATTTTATCTTCTAACTGCAATATATGATTGGTTGAGAAACTTCGTCAAATTAACAGCGAGTGGCTAATCGAATTATATTGTACATTCGTAAATATGTAGCTATGTTATGCATACGAGGATGCTTTCAATTACTTTGACCCTTATAGCTTTTGCCATTCCTCTTTTTATGAATGTAGGGGTTCGATTTTTGTGGAAAGTCTGGCAACATCCTTGGCTGTAGCAATCGAAACGATTTCGATGTGTGGCCCAGCTGTTGTTGCCTTGATTCCAAAACGAAAAAAAAAGAACAAAAAAATCAAGTTTAAGTGACAATACGCACTCGGTCATTCTACAATGGTAAATTTTTATGAATTTTTGAGTAAATTTAAAAGAACGAATTTTAATATCAATTCATTAAATACATAATGCTGTTTACAAATAGCCTTGAATATTTATATATATATATATAATTAAATGTAATAATTGTATGAAACATAAGTAAAAAAAAGTTATTATCATATAGAAATATAAAATTTTTTTTTCAAAAATATAAAAATAAGATAATTTAAAGAGGTTGATATATTTTTAAATTTACATCCTAAAACTTATTAACGTGAGTTAAATTTGAAAAAAATTTAAAAAGTTTTTATAAAATTAATAGTCAATATTTATTTACTATTCGCTATCAATTTTCAACATTATTAAAACACTGAAATTGATCATGAAAAATAAGTATTTTATAAATATATTTACGCTTAATCTTGATCTTGACTAAAATATAACCTCCAAAATCTAACAAAATTATTTTCAACTGTGACGTCTCAAAATTGTTAGAAGTTAAATTGAAAATTTTTTAAAGCAAGAATCAATTTTTAGTACTTTTATGTTGTTTTCTAACTTTATTTCTCCGACAGCGTATGATGATAGTCGGATGACTATACATATACCACTAGCCATACAACACATAGATGAGACAACTAGAACAAGCAGGCAAATGCTCATACATGTGAGTAATGGACTGTAAGTGTGTGTGCACGCTCGTCGCGAAAAAATATTCGTTATGCGCCTCAACAGTTTCATACCCTTTCAACAAATAATCATGAAAATGTCAACATTTTGCATGAGCATGGCAAACGCTTTTAACAATTTGGTATACTCTACTCTCGCAAGAGAAGACATTGGACCTCAGCGAGCAAATTTCAATTTTTGTGGGTTGCTGCTGGTTCATTCAAATATATTTGCGAGAGAAGAGAGCGGAGAATAAATATATTTGAGAGAGAGGAGATCAGGGAATAAGCACACATAGTTGCGTAGAAGGGCTTTGTGTATAGATTGACCATTGCGGCTGAGCGCTCGCAGCGCAATGATATTGCAGACATCTATGTTCATTGCTTGAAGCTAACCGAACCCAACCGAAGCTCAGTCGTGCTTGTGTGGACTCGTAAGTTACGCCGCTTGTCTCATCTATGTGTTGTATGGTTAGTGCTTATACTCATTAGATAATAAGAACTTTTGTAAAGACAATGTTAGTTCACGCGTAAAAGGAGCATTAATAATTTTTATTTATGGTAAACAACTTTGTAAATCCATGTAATACTAACAGATAACCAAGTAATTTGAGAACCTAGAATACCTAAATAATATTTTTATAAACATGCTTCATATGTTTTACTGTATACTGCAATAGTAATATAATCTTAGTAGATTGCAACTAGAAATCTTCTACAGATTATATTACTATTGCAGTATACAGTAAAACATATGAAGCATGTTTATAAAAATATTATTTAGGTATTCTAGGTTCTAGGAAACACTTGGAAAATATATTATTTATGTTATTGGTAATTGAGTTTACTCTTTCTGGCATATTTCTCACTTACAGAATATATAATGCATTTTCAAAAATTAATTTATTGCGGTTTATGTGTCTAATTTTGCCCATAGTGCATTGTGAATACGCATGCATATGTATATATATTGTGTGTTACATATACATAAGAAGACTTTTTGCATGTTTTTACTGACGCTGCAGAAATATTCGGAACACAACTGGTCAACTGGGCAGTAAATAGTGAACGTCACACTGTGACCGTGTGGGCGCAGTTCACGAGTGGAATGATATCGAAGGGTGCCGCATGCCAGCCGAATGTCGGGTCAAAAAATTGTTAAATTGGCATTCATAAAAAACCATATGTACGTACATCTCGGCGCATATTCGCGTTTCAAGCACACATACGTATGTATGTAAGTGGAAAAATATATATCAATGCATATACATATGTATGCATGTGTATACATTTGCACACATGCACATACATACAGATATGCATGCAAGTATGTATGTCATATATCCAAATGTATAATTTCTGTCAAACAAAAATATTTAAGTTTATGTATTCACATCTTTAAATGTATGCATATGCACATACATGCACCAAAGGCCATATGTCTATACATTGTTTATTTTGCAAACATATAAATTTAATTACAATTATGCAAGTACTCGCAGTACACAATCAAAATTTGTAGATATACATATACAATACACAATTAAAATAAAAAGCATTCTCAATTTTTAACAGTCTTATTATTGACTGTTTCTAACCAAGCTACAATAGTGTGATAATCTGTTTATAATGGATTTTGAAAAATTGCATAAACTCAAAAAACACTTCAAAATTTAAAATTGTGTTTTCTTCTTTTAAGAAATCTTTTGAGATTAAGAATAAAATATCTGATATATTTGATTATAGACGTTGGGTACAATAATTTTTTAAGAGGTTTTTCTGTGTGTCTGTCCGTCCCTAGAGATATTAAAAACATGACCGAAATTCGATATTTAACCCCTTCCAAACGGGTTTTACACGAAATTAGTATTCATGCTAATATTTGGTATATTTACCATGTCTTGAAGTAATTGTATTCTGTTAGTCTGTCTTTCTGCACAATAAAAAAATAATAATTTTTGCAGGTGTGTAATAAAAGGAAAATATAATTTGTTTCAAGACTTTGGTTTTGTGCAGGGTATTTTCTAGTCAGTCACTCTGTGACATGAGACTCCTATTTGTTTTCCCATTCATGTTTGCTCACTCACTCATGGAAATCTCAAAAGGAAATAGCACGCGCCAGCTGCAGCGAGAGAATTAAAAGAAAAACTGTGACACCGCTGGACAAATCTCTTGTTTACGTTTTTCAGCAATGCAATTACCGATCGACAATTAACATTCCATTTCATGTAATTTGAGGATTGGTAAATCTCCCATATTGTGCAGTGATTTCCCAATCCTTTCTCTTCATTTTTTCTCTCTACTTCACATTCTTTTTGCTTTTATTAATATTTTCCATTTTCGTTTAATCTTTACTTGTATATTATTTCTATATTATATAATAATTATACTTAAGACTCTTTAATAAATATTTTTAAAGTTTCTATTAACACTTTCTATCTTTCATAGTTCAATAACATCATTGATCATACATGGCTATGAATTGGGGCATAGCTGGCCGAACTGGCAAATAAAATACTCCCATCGGGCTGGTGGTATTGTTGAAATACCGTTTATTTTAAATATATATAACAGTTTTTAAAAACAATTTTAAAATCTATTAATATATGTATCATAATTTTTCTATTCTTTTTAGGTTATAAAACATATTTGATTAATTTATCTTTAAGTTGACTCTAGTTTTGTCAATATTTGTGTTAAATAAACAAATAATTAGTAAAACTGATTTCATAAAATTAAACTTGTATTGTAAGTTGCACGTTATTAACCTATTCTTTAAAGCAGCAATGGTAAGTTTATGTGTCCACTAAATCATCGTTGTTCAATTCCCTAAATATTTTAATAAATAAAGACTTAAAAAAATAAAATAACTTCTGAATAATTTATTCATCATGAAAGTATGATCTTTCAAACTATTTTAAAAATCTTGACACTTCATCAGATGAGGGTACACAAGTATATGTTCCAAATTTCAAGTCTCTAGCTTCAATAGCGGCGAAATGGTTTGTGTTCATACGGGCAGACGTACGGAGGGGCAGACGGACCATCGGACGGGCGGCATGACGGACATTGCACAAAAATCAATTACGGTTTAAGGTTCGGGTTCTCTTTTGTATTTTGTAATAATCTGATGAGTCTATTGAAGATAAGTAAATAGGGTATAATTACTATACACAGTCAATTTTTGTTTATTATTAGTGTTGATCAACAGTGAATTTAATCAGACAGCTTCGTATGCCGTATGCCAAACGCAAAGAATTTAAAAAAGCTTGTGTCGTTGGCATGACTTTGGTCCATATCGATCTACATATATGCATATGCATATGGTAGGTATAAGAGATTTGAATATTCTCTTACTTCTCTGAAAGTAGCTGTTTTCAGTTTTATTCCGTAAATATTAAACGATCTATCGTTATTGTTAGCAATATTGTTATTATGGGGGGCACGATATATATTAATGCTGACCGAACTTAATTTGAAATTTCAGCCGTTCAAGTTGATAGAGAAAGCCATCTAAATACCTAGCGCAAAAAGCCATTAGAGTGCAACATTTGGCGACACTTTTAGTAAAAAGTATTTTTATCGTTTTAAATGCGGGAAATGACTTGCAAAATAGTTAACAAAATGCAATTAAAATGCTGCAATTATAATTATAATTGGGCGCAACAAAACGGAACATAGCAATCAGAAAGCAGTCAAAAAGTCCAGTGCTCCGCCTCGCCGAGGATGATTCTGACTGTTGGAGAGGTTAAAAAAAAAATGAAAAGAAAAACCCCGTGGGCTAAGTTAATCTGAAAAGCGTTAATTGCTGCCAGAACTGAATGAGCAACAGACAACAATACAATTATTCCAAGCGGCGCAGAAGATGCTAATTCCGCCTAAAGCAGAAAAAACCCTCATAATTTTTTTAACAAAATTGCTGCAGTCTTACGAAGTTTAGTTTAAGTAAGTACCTTTAAAATCGAATAACACTTTAAGCTTAATATGGAAGACATGTCCATGATTTTATCACAATTATTAAACTTAAACTATACTTATTACAAATTTACAAAATTAATATTTTAAATGTTTTAGGTTAGTTGCTCTATGCAATTTAACAACCAATTTTAAATTTAAACACACAAACTGTTGGATTTGTTTTCTTAAAATACATTTAGTTTGTTTCACACAGATTTTGTTTCGGGTGTGTTTATTTGTTTTATTAATCATTAATCGTTTCAATGTATTGGACACGCGCTCAAGTCTAGCCTCAAGCTTGTTTATAAATAATTCATAGCCGCATAATATATTTAGGAGACAAATAAGACTATGAATTTCAGCTAAAACTTTGATTGCCTAAAATTAAAGACAAGTACAATTAATATGTGGCATGGCTAGCGATCATACTTTTGAATATACCTGTATATCGGTTATTGCTAGAGCGCCCAATAAGTTCATGAGGTCTATCGAAATAGTGATGGCAAACAATATGAAGATTAAATAAGAGTATCGATTCGCAAAAACAATAGCGCTTTCATCGAATTCACCGATCGATATAACGATAGTTTTAAATATAACAACAACATATGACTTCTCATCCAGTTTATGAACGTTTAGTATATAAAATGCTGATGCGATGATAATGAAATAATAATTATGTAGTATGGTATGCAGTTCTTTAAAAACTGCTTAAAAAGTTCTTAAAAAAAGGTAATAAAACTTTTAAGCAGTAATACATTAGTGGTAAGGAAAAACTGGGGAATATAGCTTAGAAGCTGGGTTATTAATATGACTGTCAAAACAATGGCAAATGCCGATATGGTTGGAAAATAACTAAATACATGGCTTAAAAACAACATTACGATCTATGCTGCATTCAAAAGCCGACCGAACAATGGCCGCCAATCGGTAGTAATCGTCAATTTCAATCAATCAAAAACTTCAAACATCGTTAAAAGAGCCATCCCTAAACAAGAGAGTAGCGCTAATACTAATATTTGAATATCTTGAATATAAAATATGCACAATGTACAATAAATTGCAGTGGAGGCATTTTGTTACTATCTGGAATATTGGGAGAGGCACCGTGATCTAGCAGCAATTCCATACATTTCTTTAGCTTGCTGGCATTCGAATCATTTAAGTTTTTTGTCAATGGACCCAAAGCCGTTCGACCATTACTTTTATGATTTATATCCAAAACCCCTGCTTCGCGTTTCTCGACCAACAGTTTTATATTATTAATATCCATAGAGTTAGTATCGACTTTGTTCAATTTCGAGTTTACCTTAAAGTTATATGAAGTTGTATCAGTATATGTATTTCCTAAGGCACTAAAAACCATATCACTTACATAGTCTACACGGCAATTGGCACTAAGGCAAAGCTTAATAAACTCTTCGCAACCAGGAGTTAGCAGCGATATCTCGTAAATAGTTTAACCATTACTATACGGTACAATGGGATCGGCGCCTGATTTAAAAATCCTGTCGAACTCTTTCACATCCCCTCCTTTGAGGGACTCCACTAGCAAATGCTAGTGCGGCTCCATTGTAGTTCGCTTAACGATCAGTATTTAGTCACTGTTTATTATACGTGATCCAAATCATATTTGGTTTCTCGTTGTGCTTATGATTGACTATAAAAGGGAATAGTTACAATCCGACCTTATTTCAACTTATTATTGCACTCTAACCTTAATTTCGCAAAAGCCACACAGCCATGCATTTTCTTTGGGATAGTGAGTCGTTATAAAGACTGATTATAAATTGCATTCTGACGCGACGCTAACCATATAGCATTTTCTCTAGTTTTTATACTTATTTTACACATTCAGGAAGTGAAATGAGTATATTGATTTTGTTCAATATCCGTCTTGCTGTCCGATTGTCCGTTTGTCTGTCCGTCTGTCCGTATGAATGCATTTTGGAGCTAGAATGCCTGAATTTGGCACATAAGTTACTATAAAGATCGACGAAAAAATTATATGTTCATGCCTACAAGGGGCGTGGCAATCGGATCTAACTACATCGTGATTGTTAAAATTCTGTAATATTTTGAGCGCTATTAATGCTAGAGACTTGAAATTTTGTATATATACTCGGAGTGACAACCCAGGATCAAAAAGATATGACGGATATATTTACGTCCTTAGGGGGCGTGGTAAACCGCAAAAAATAATATCTCCTACAGTTTTTAATCTAGACGCTTCAAAATTAGATAGGTGAGTTAGTAGTGAGCTCCTCTATCAATGACTTGGGGCGTGACATACCAAAAAGTACCCAGTAATTTCATAATTTTTGGAGAGTAAAAAAGAGTACACACTGTGTTATATTTTGAGCACTATTGATGCTAGAGACTTGAGACTTGGCCTTACAGTTAGGAATAAGTTACTGTTGACCTCCTCTATTGGTTTGTCAAAAATTATATATATACTAATTGGGGGCGTGGCGTGGTTGAGTATTTTGCAATCGGTTGCGCCCGACTGCAACGTTCTTACTTGTTTTGCGTACATAGGTGATGATAAAATTGTTTGACTGCAGTTAGGATTACAGCAAATCCATTGAAATACATTATTTGTTATGAGATTTCCCTTAATCTGTTAATTTTATATTTTAGTGTACATATATCGTTGTTAGTTCTAACGAATATATTACATATATTTTTATACCCTGAACCCATTGAAAATGGGAAAACAGGGTATGATGGTTTTGTTAAATTGTATGTAACAGGCAGAAGGAGGCATGGCAGACCCTATAAAGTATATATATTCTTGATCAGAGCGACGAGCTGAGTTGATTTAGCCCTGTCTGTCTGTCTGTCCGTCTGTCCGTATATATGAACGCGAATCTCAGAATCTATAAGAGCTAGAGGTCTGTGTATAGCACGCGCAGATCGAGTTTGTTTAAAAAAATAGATAAATTTAATCGTTTTAAAGTTATCGATACAATTTATTGTATTCAATTCAGTATACTGTATAATGTGTAGTTTATACAATTTTGATTTTTGTCACATTTTGGATGCCATCCCCCCTTTCCTTCCCTTACCCACCAAACTTGTAAAAGCCGTATTTCAAATGCTAGAGCCTTGTGCTTCGGCAAATACACACATATAAATGACATAATCACGCTATGAAAGTTTGATTAAAAAAGTGTATCTAAAAAGGAACTTATTCAACAATTAACTTCCCATAATATAGCCGTACTGCAGCCCAAGCGCAGTCGCTGCGCTAACTGCGTGCTTATGCGTATGTGTATGTGTGAATTTGTGTGTACATGTATTGCTTGTATATATGTATATGTTAAATAAGCATAGAATGTTTGGAATATGGCTCTTCGCAGGGTTCAGCGGATCTCCTAGTCGGGTACCACCGACTAGAACTTTCTTACTTGTTATATCACAAAATGTTCATATTTATAGCAAAGATGATGTGAAATTAAATGTATGCATATATATATATATTTATACATAATATATATATATTTATTTATTTATATATTTATATACTTTATTTTAACTCTAGTTCTCTCCGGTCATAGGTTGAAAACAAACAAGTAAGAACGTTGCAGTCGGGCGCTACCGACTGCGGAATACTCATTCACGCCCGCACAGCTCAGGCCCGTTGCCACGCCCCAAATTGTTTGTATATATATAATTTTTGGGAAATCAATAGAGATCAGCAGTAATATCGTCATAAAATTTTGATGTTCTCACTAAGAAGCGGAAAAACATACAGCCACGCCCCCAGTGGGCGTAGACATATAGTTCTTAGAAGTAGTGAAGGGTAACGTAAGTGTGAAATTTGGATGCTTACACTCAAAAAATGCGAAAATTACAGGGTATTTTTTAGCATGGCATGCCCCAAAAGGGGCGTAAAAATTATTTTTTGTCATTGATAGAGGAGCTCACCAGTAACTCAACCATCCAATTTTGAAGCTTCTAGCTTTAAAACTGTAGGATCTGTAAGGTTTTGCGGTTTGCCACGCCCCCTATGGGCGTAGATATATCCACCATATATTTTTCAATTTGGGTTGTCAACCCGAGTATATATACAAAATTTTAAGTCTCTAGCATCATTACTGCTCAAAATATTACAGAATTTGAAAAATCACTATATAGTCAGATCCGATTTGCCACGCCCCCAGTGGACGTAGATATATCCGCCATAGCATATTGATCTTGGGTTATCAACACGAGTATACATTCCAAATTGCAACTCTCTAGCACTAGAGGTAGTGTTTCTTTTATATCATTAAATGCATTTTCCAATTTGCCACGCCCCGTGGCGTACGGACAGACGGACGGACGAATAGGCGGATAGACGGACGGACAGCGTGACGGACATTGCAAAAAACAATTATACTCATTTCACTTCGTGAATGAGTATACAAATTTTAAATCAGAGCTTATAATATTATTATCTACAAAGCTTTAAAATAAATACAAGAATCTGAAAATGAATTTACATTTTAAAAGCACTTCAGCTTAAAATCAGGTTTAAATTGTTGAAACGCTGTTGAGTTAGTTAATACTGCGTTCCGTTGAACCGTACATAAACGTTCTTACTAGAATGCCCTTATTTTAATCGGTTTCCACTTACTCTCGTTCTTTAGTCTGTGCCAATGCTAGAATTCTAGTCAGCACAACACACAGAGAGCCATATTTCATAATCCTTTTGGGCGCTGAGATTGTTTTTGCTCGGTCACGAAGAGACCACTGACATTCTAATCGCTTAGCAGTGCACACAGCGTGCAGCCGGTTTCTTTCGTTGCCTTTTTGCATGCTGTTCGGATTGATTTTATACCCTGTACTTATTGGAGCAGGAAAAAATGTATATAATTATGATTACTGCATAGCACATACATTACACAATGTCGCGTGCAATTCTCTTTCTCGAGGGAACCGTGTAATATATTTCTTAAGACCAAAACTAAAATCCAATATGTACGTTTCAGTAATGGACATGGACTATTATATTTGTACAATATTTTCAAAAGAATTTGAAAATTAATTTGCCGTGAATGGATTTCTTAATTAAAGATTATTATCTTTTTTTTTAATACATATTTTTGAAAATATTGATGATCTGTTGGCATACTCTACAGTTTTCTTTCTTGTATGTTTATAGGGTACCTTCAATTCGACGACTGGTCACCGCAGAATTTTTGTCCCTTTTCTGTTTGCTTCCAATTTGTGGGTGATTTTAATTCTTTTTCCAATTGGCTTGTTGATAACACATGGCGACAGTTGGAAAGTGATGCGCCAACATTCGGCTCGAAAACAAAAATTTGTCAACTGGAGCAAATATTTTACATAACTAGAGACTTTCTATTTCGAGTCTTTGAAAGAATATTAACACATTCAAATCTTTAGCAAACTGAAGGGTTGCAATCATCTGTAATTTTCTCTAAGTATGTCATGAAATGCGTAAGAGGTATGCACATGATCTGTCTATCCGTATACTACTCAACCTTGTATAAGTTTTTAGTTTATAATAAACGTTTTAACCCTTAACCCTTTCAAGATGGGAAATTAGGGTATAAGGTTTTATTTACGATGTATGTAACAGGTAAAACTTCTTCTGTGGCAGACCACATAAAGCATCGAAGTTTAACTGGACCTGTACGTCCGTCAGTCTGTCCGTCCGTCTGTCGGTCCGTATGTGAACGCTTCGATCTTAGAACCTATAAGAGCTAGAGCCTTACAATTTGTTTGAAGGTCCCTCTAAAATAATTGATAACTTTTTTCCATTAAAAGTGGTATCTATCTTCAATAATTAAATTGTATCTCGTAGGTCTTTTTCGCAAGAGTCTTAAAAATTTGCATTTTGTAGCATGTTTTTTTACTTTTGTTATGTGTTGGATACCGGCAACGAGCTCCACAAAATTCTATAAATTGAATCTCAGTTGCAAATATAGTCAATATATGAAAGAGTTTGCTCTTTTTACTAAATTGATATATATTTATTTAAATATGTTGATTTTTATACTGAAAATTCATCTTTTTATTTTACCATATTTAATGGGTAAAGTAGTATATACGATAGAAAAGAGACATATTTTACATACCGCTTACTACACCTCGGAATTACTATAGTTGAATTGAAGAAAAACTGTGCCCTGGGCTGTACCTAAAAGTTAGTTTTATACCCGATTAATTACATAAAAAAAAGCATTTGTAGACAGTTGAATATACTTAACTTTATTTTATAATTGATTAACATAAGAACGATTTGAATTTCACATATGTTTTGTTTATACCTTTTAAATAGTATATGTGTATGTTTATTGTCCTGTATTTCATTTCTGAGTATTTCACTTGTTAATTGATAAATATGTGTTGTATATATATGTGTACTTACATATGTAATTATAATATTCTTTATTTAAATTAACGGGAATTTATATTTAATGACCAATGCCTTATAGTAATATAACAATTATCCATTTATATATATTCCTTTATTATTATATCGTGCATTGAATATATTCGTTCGTAAATGGGATTATTGGCAATAATCCGTAATTATAACTAAATTAAGGAAAGTAAATTGTTTAATTGTAATATTTTAATTTTGATAGCATATTTTTAAAATTATTCAGATATATGTTCCCTGATTTTTATACCATATGTTTGCTTATCTTTCCTGATACAAATATACTATAAATTATAAGCCAACTTTTTTTTGTTTATCTTTAAATGCTTATAGATTAATAGCTAAATATATAATAAATAAGAAGATTGCGTTTCATAGTTAAATTGAGTTGGGGACCATAAAACTGTGACTCTTAACCAGTAAGAAGGAAATTAAGATTTTTAGTTCATATGATAACAAACACACCACCATTGTTTTTGATCCTTAGAAGCGGTATATACGACGGTATATAACGTAAAAGTCATGTATGTATAAAACTTGTTCATGGTTTTCAAAATGTCCAAAATCAAAAGTATGTGTTCATATATTCTTAATCAGGTCAACGAAAAAGCGGTATGGTACTGAAAATAATTGAATTAAGTGCCAAATATCTTTTGTATTGCATACATATATCTATTCAATGAAAAAATGAAGCTAATGATTGAATAGTCTGTATCTAGTTGCCCTGGTATTATATTGAAGCACTTAACTTGGTTGAAAAATATAACATTAATTTTAAGAAATGAAAAAGTTTTTATAAAAGTGTTACGCATAATTTTGGCCTTTATTTGAGTTAGTCAATTATCTAGCTTTTACAGACCCAATTATTTTTTTAGCCAAATTAAAAATCTATTGATCTTACAGTGCAAAGGCTTTGGCGGGTATACAAACGTAAATAAGGCCTTGGCATTGCATTCATACTGTCGTATCTTTGGCTCTTTAATTATGTCTGTCATTAAAAAACATATTTATCGAAATGAACAGCGTGTTATTTAAGGCCATGTAAAACAACTTACTAAAACATGGTTGCGTGATTCATGTATTGCAGTTGTGCTTTGTTTTTGTGGCATGCACACAATTGCCCACCAAATAAACTAAATTGCCCCACTACAAATTTATTACAACTGCAATGAATTCAGTATTTACGTGGACAATTATTTTCCAAGACATGCTGTCTATGTCGTAGTTTATTTTTATTAGCAGCATTACCGGGCTTCTCACAGACTTTGGCCTGATGGTGGTCAAAGACTATTTATAAGATGATACACTTCTCACTCCATTTTAAAAGTGGGCATAAAATTTGTATCTCTAATTTCCTTTACCTACGTCCAGATAGTGAATGATTATTGGTCAAAAGATTTTTTAATGACTGTCATTTTTGGGCAGAACACTTAGAGCAAATCTTATTCAAGCTCCGATATGGACAGAAGACTGTTCAGCATAATAAATTTCCGGATCGTATCTTTAAGCCGATTTGTTACTGTGAGATGGGAGATAGCATAAATTGCATAAAGAATGGTCTTCACAGTCGTTATATCAGTTATGCTCTGCAGGCATCACTTGTCAACAGCGCATTCAAGCAGCGATATGAAAATATTGAAACACCAGCTGCTACAATTCTAAATTTGCTAAGTAGCCGTGCAAATGTCGAAGTGATGTCACTTGTTGAAAAAATTACGTGATTTGGAGAACGAAAAAATCGCCGCGTCTGCTGTACTTGGTCATTTTTCTAACCGTCGCGACGCGTCGCTTGCAACATATAGCTTACACTACGAATATTCACAGCCGACGTGATCTACAGTCTGAGTGGCAATGCTTTCTTTGTACAAAAGCGAACTACGATATTGGATAATGTCTGCAGCTCTGAGCGTGTTAAATAATATTCGGTTGAATGTCATTCCTGTGGTCCTTGGGCACTGAATGCCGGAAGGTAGAGTGAGAAAGCAATCGTCATCAGGAGCAACCATGTTAAAACGAAGTGAGAAACTGACCAAAAAGAAAACAACCGTATTGTTGAGACCTATTGGAAGTGCTTACTTCGTTTGTACAATCAAAATTACAAGTAGATATGACGAATGGAATTTGTATTCAAATAGCATTAGTAAGAGGCCACGACATTGGGTCTGATGCCAAGAGATCTGGATTTCAACAAGGATGAAACAGTTTAAGCAGACTAGAGTGAAACGGGTGAAAAGGACTGTAATGAAGCAGTAGTACACAGACTGTAGCGGAATGGGTGAAAAAGGCCGAAATGATTAGAAGTAAACATGTTTAGATGATCAAGCTATTTGGTCGATGATAAGTAAAGAACCGATAAAGAAATGTTAAAAAAAATTAAGTCATGATTGTAAAAGAAACCTCGAAACAGAAATGAAATGCCAAATAGTTTTAAAGAATATTAAGTGTAATAGAGGGAAAATAATGTTTTTGTGAATGATAAATGAATGAGAAATTAAGGACATATAGAATTGAAGAAGAGAACCCTAAGTAAAGAAAGATGAAATGTGTAGTTTTGCTCTTTGAAGAATGTAACTGTAAAATAATAAACTTTAAGAAGCTCACTCTTGCTTATCCGAGCTCGTGAAATTTGCCAGAATTGCTTGTTGGAGATAGGATAATAGGTATAAAAAAATTGGAGGTGAATTGGTCAGTGATGATCCGAATTGGCATGTGTTTTAAGTGTTATTGCACGACACTAAAAAAGTGTGAAGACATATAGGCATATGTCGACGTCGAGTGTGACCTACAGTAAGTTGAGAAAGTGGATCATAATCGGATTACAACAAAGACTTTCTACACAAAATCAGTCTGATGGAGTTACAAAATGATATACAGATTCTGACGAGCCTCCAATGGCGGAGTCAATGATACATTACAATAGTTTTGCCACTCCAGTAAAGGAAAGTGTCATTGCACATTCCCACTAATAAACAAGTAAGATTGCTCTAGTCGAGACGGCTCGACTACGAGATACCCTGAATCCTGCGAAGAGCCAATCTTCCCAACATGATATGCTTATTTTACATATACAAATATTGCGAGCAACGCACACACCCACACACACATGCATACGCACGCACGCATAGGCACGCGCTCTGCTGACTGCGCAGTTGACGCAGCGACTGCCCTTGGGCTGCAATGTGCCTATTGTATGGGAAATTAAATGTTTAATAACTTTTTTTGTGAATAGACTTTCTTAATCAAACTTTCACAGCGTAATTATGTCATTCATATGTGTGTATTTGCCAAAGCACAAGTCTCTAGTATTTGAAAATTTCAAATTGGGGGCGAAGGGGGCGTGGCATCCAAAATCTAAAAATTACATAATGTCCGCATTCATTACACGGATCTACACAGTAAATTTGGAGTCTCTAGCTCTTACGGTATGCTTAACCGAAGAAAAGTTATTGGTTTTTATCGATAATAAGGAAACGGGATGAGTTATCGAAAATCTAAAAAAAACTCGTACTGCGTTGGCTATAGACGAGTATTCTCTGAAAATTTCTCTAGCTTTTGTAGTTTACGAGATCGCTGCGTTCACACGGACGGACGGACGGACGGACGGACGGACGGACAGACGGACAGGGCTATTTCAACTCAGCTCATCGAGCTGATCAAGAATATATATACTTTATGGGGTCTGCCATGTCTCCTTCTGCCTGTTACATACATTTCCACAAAAATATTATACCCTGATTTCCCATTTTCAATGGGTTCAGGGTATAAAAATGTATAGAATGAGTTAATAACAAACCAAATAATTCGGGCTTTATTTAGGTCTTAGCAACAAGACTTGATATTTAGTATTTAGTATCTAGTATGGTGAAAGCTGGAAGTGATACAATTACTCAGGAGCAGCGGTAGATGAAGAAGAAGAACAAGATGAAGATGAAGCGAACCCAGTATCTGCGGTCGACCACATGCACTTTGGAGTATGCAACGGCACGTAGCAGGATGCAAGTAAATTATGCATGCAGCTTCAAGTGCAATAAAACAGAATTTAATGGGAATTTAATGTTGAAAACATTATCAGGCTCTGCACTGGCCAAAGTGTGTGGATTCGACAAACAAACGGGCTCATTCCAACAAATAAGTGCGCGCTCGTATGGGGTGTGTGGATGGCGCATATGAGTGTGAAGTTTGCCGACTGTGCGACAATTGTCGAATCAGCCCATTTTTTATACCCGCTCATGAAATGAAAGCAGTATATTATTTTTTCAACAATGTCCATTTACCTTGTCTATTTATTCATGAAAACGACCCGTGAAAAACAAGTTGATGTGAAGCATACATGGGATACCCAGAAAACTAATATTTTTCACTGATAAAACATTGTCAAATGGATCTTTTTATTATTGACACGTTACCGACTGCGGAATATTCATTGATGGCCGCACAGCTCATGCACATTGCAAGATAAAGATATGATTTTTGGCAAATCAATAGAGGAGGTCAACAGTAACATCGTCATAAAATTTTGATTTTCTCACTAACGGTTAAAGATACAGCTCTACCCGATTTACCACGCCCCCAGTAGGCGTAGGCATATAATTTTTGTCCAGTCCTGATAAGGTACCTAGGATAACGTAACTGTAAAATTTTCTTTCGCTCTAAAAATGCGAAAATTACAGGGTATTTTTTGGTATGTCACGCCCCCAAAGAGGCGTACAAATATTTTTTGGGTCATCAATAGAGGAAGTCACAAGTAACTTAACTATCCAATATTTCTTGCTCTAAAACTGTAGCAGATATAAACTTTTGCGTTTTGCCAAGCCCCCAATGGGTGTAGATATATACGGCATACCTTTTTGATCTTGGGTTGTCAACCCGAGTATATGAACCAAATTTTAAGTCTCTAGTATCAACAGTGCTCAAAATATAACAGAATCAGAAAAATAACTATATAGTTAGATCCGAATTGCCACGCTCCTAGTGAGCGTTGACATATAATTTTTTTTTCATCGATCTTTATAGAAACATAACAGTAGCTCACGTGCTAAAATTGGGCGTTCTAGCTTTGAAACTGTAGAAGATACATTTCTATCCGATTTGCCACACCTCCAATGGGCGTAGATATTCCGCCATAGCTTTTTGATCTTGGGTTATCAACACGAGTATACATTCCAAATTGTAACTCTCTAGCACTTTTAGATGTAGTGTTTCTGAAATATCGGAAAATGCATTTTTCGATTGGGCAAGCCCGTAGTGTGCGTATCGGGAAAATCTTGACACTTTATCATTCGAGGGTATACACGAGTATATATTCAAAATTTATACTCTAGCTTTAATAGTGTGGAAATGGTTTGTGTTCATACGGACAGACGAACAGATGTACGGATGGACAGAAAGACGGACGGCATGACGGACATTGCACAAAACCAATATACTCATATTACTTTCGTGAATGAGTACAAAAATTTTAGAAATAAGATTCAAAAGTTTTGCTTTTGGATTCCGGTCGTCCTTCTTTACACATAGACTTATTAACTATATGATCCGCTAGTTGTAACTTTTTAAATAAATTGTTTTTGGAACGGAAACGCGTATTATGCGGTTGGTTACTGCCTGAAAGGTTCAACTCATTTATTTTTTGTAAGCTGCCGACCCGCGAATGCTAGATGTGGCTAACTTTAGCTCTTCTCTATGCCAATTCTGCAGCTAAATTAGGGACAATGTCTACGGAGAACCGGCGAGAATCGAGTAATGCATGAAATTCGTTAATGCGTAAATGAATGTGTGTGTGTGTATGTATGCGTGTGAGTGGGTGTGAGCGTGTTTCTGTTGGTTGGTGGTGCGAGTTGGCTACTATTGCGAAAACCCTTCCTCTGGGCTAAAGTGGCGGCATCGAGCGCACTTGAAGGTTTTGGCTCTTATCGCCCGTAGTCCACGCAGACTCGATAAACAAGACCGGCCAGAATATAGCGTGTGGAGGGGGCTTGGCGGTTGCCGTCATTTGCACAAATGCGCATCATCATTTAGATTGTTCCGCTGGAGTCGAAATGCAACAATAGCATGAACCACATTGCTCGGACACTAAACTGGACGCCCTCTTTTTCTGCCACGCATACACCACCACCGGACACAGACCACGTCCGCAGACTTACCAACCCCTCCACCCACCATGGCTGCAGCAATTGGAAGCTGTCGCGTTGCGTTCATTTCTCCCAAAATGGGAGTTGAGCTACAGTTTGGGGGTGCAATGCAACAGCAGCCACTTTGGCATTTTCAATAGCATGCATTTATGCAAATTCAATGCCAATTGCATCCCCAACTATACACTGCTAGCAACCAAGTACAACTGCAAGTCTACTGCATGCACACACACATTCGTTTGTATATAAATATATATTGTTTATACATATATATATATATATAGCCACCGATAGCATTGACCCCGATGACAATAATTTTGAAATTATATATATATATATATTTTCGAAATCTCAAACAATGGAATATAATTTGTAATTATTTCAACCAGTGAACAAAATGCAATAGTGTTGCGTGTTTTTCATAATAAAGGGAATACGAGACTATATTTTTGTGCAATTCTCATCTTGCAATTCGTCTGTTTGTTTTGCAAATAAAGTCTATTGACGCCAGAAACATATTTTACGTTAACAATCTTGAGTGTTGCGCTTAAAATAATGTCAAATATGCCAGGAATATGCGTAAATAAATCATAAAAATTTCAAGTGAAACTAACGATCAAACTCTGTTGACGTAAATATTTGGCAAGCCAAAAAATTAAAAAATTAGAATTAGAAGAATTACGGAATAGAACAAAGATTATTTTTTCGATACATTATATAAATCATGTGATATGAAAACAATATTACTCATTCCACTTTTTCGATTGCTCTTACATACTACAATATTGTGGCGGGTTTTTATAAATATTTTTTTTTTTTTTTTTTAATGTTCCAGATATGTTTACCAAATGTAGGTGGTACATTGATATTTATTAACTTTTGGGTAAATAATCAAAGAAAATCAAATTAACTTGGAGGTGTTCCATTAGCTCGTAGTAAAACATAAACATTATGGTGCACCTCTTCCATATAGGGTATAAAAATATGGTTGGTAAAACATTTGAATTTTAAAACTTAAGATTTCTGAATAGACATATAGCTATATTAATTATTGGGTTTCAGAGATGTCTTCATTTGCTCGCTTCTTTTAAGTTATTTATATTCTATTCATTCGTATATTCGTATGTACAGAGTATATAATTTCAGTACACTTTAGATTAGTTGTAAACAACAACTTATTATTTATGTGGAATTTAATAAATTATTGTTGAGTTTCTTTTATAAACGTCAATCTTAATTTATACTTTTACTTTCTTTTTTTCTCGGAAGACATTTCTGTATTGCATTATTCATTATATAACTTTTGATATTTTTAATTATCTAATGTGAGCAAATAAGCTCAGTATAATGACTTATATATAAAATTTTTCGTTAACATTGATTTTCGTGTTATGTAAAATTATTGTATTCTTTATTGTAAGCATTGTTATTGATTTCATTGTTATTGATTTCAATTGGACTTTGAACTATTCATAAAGGGGTCACATTATGTTTATGCATATGTATATATTTTCTTATAATTACATCTGACTAGTAACCAATTTCAATAGGTGACATCGTTTTTACCATTCATTCAAATTTACAAATGCTGTTAAGTTATTGGAAATGGAAACTAATACACTAATCCCATCACTTGACGAAAACAGAGAAAATACAGACATAAGATTTTCAACAGGTTAAAAACAAGTTAGCTTTTTAAAAGCTCATTGAAAACATTATTGTTTTTAATGTGGCATAATAAGTAAGTATAAAAACAAATTATAAACTCAAAGTAAACATAATATTTTTATTAACAAGGTTTTTTGCACTACCAAAAGTTTTACTTTTCGGCTTATATTCTGAATACAGATGTTTTTTATACTCATTCACAAAGTGAAATGAGTATATAGGTTTTGTGCAATGTCCGTCGCGCTGTCCGTCCGTCAGCCCCTCTGTCCGTATGAACGCAAACCATTTGCACAGTTTTGAGCGTTGCAATTTAGAATGTAGACTTGTGTTGACAACTCAAGATGAAAAATTGGGGGCGTGGCAAATCGGGTAAAACTGTATCTTCTACAGCTTTAAAGCTAGAACGTCCAAATTTGGCACGTAGGTTACTGCTACGATCCTATGAAGATCGACCAAAAAACTATATATCGACGTCTACAAGGGGCGTGGCAAATTGGATCTGATATATAGTGATTTTTCAAATTCTGCTATATTTTGAGCACTTTTGATGCCAGAGACTTGAAACTTGGTTTATATACTCGGGTTGACAACCCAAAAAGAAAAAGATATGGCAGATATATCTATGCCAATTGGGGGCGTGGCAAACCGCAAAAGTTTGTAGCTCCTACAGTTTTAGAGTTACGCTTAGAGTTTAGAGCTTACGCCCCTTTTGGGGCATGCCCGACTAAAAAATACCCTGTTATTTTCGCATTTTTTGAGTGTAAGCATCCAAATTTCACACTTACGTTACCCTTTACTATGTACAAACCAATTGTGGGCGTGGCAATGGGCGTGATCTGTGCGGGTGTGAATGAGTATTCCGCAGTCGGTAGCGCCCGACTGCAACGTTCTTACTTGTTTTATAATAGAACTGTACAATTCGTTTTATGTTGATAGGATTTCATATAAATGTTAAGAAGGCTCGAAAAACTTGGTAATTAAAAAGAAAAAATTTATTTAAAACTTAGTTTTGATTAAGTACTGTTATAGACCTAACAATATAATATGTTGTGAGAAAAATTCAAATCTAAAATTAAATATTTGATCAATCCGGCTCCCTCGGCACGTGTATAAGGGCATGCTTGTGACATATTCTATAACTTATACAAAACTTGACAAAACAAAAATTTTCTCTACAAAAGTCTAAAAATAAATAACGGTGCAGTATTTTTTCACTATCGTGCAATACTTTTCCACTATTTAACAACCTCCTTTTTGTTTGTTTGGGGTCTCTAAGACTGTAACCTGTAACCAGCTTAAATATGATTTTTCGAAGTCGATTAACCGCATTTGGTGATCTGATCTGTAAAACTGTGGAATATATATAAAGTATATTCTGCGTGTTGCTCACACGAACGTCACCAAACAATTTTTAAGACTTGTATAATATGAATTTATGTAAATATGTATATAAGGGTATTTGAAAATTATCTGACCTAATAACAGATGTATATTAAGTTACATAAATGAAGTTATTTTTGTATATTCTTTCATTTAGTTTCTTCTTCAGATTACCCCAATAGTGTTGTTTATTCATGGTACTACAACTTTAAAATTTCAAAATAAACATTAAATATATACAAAACAAGTAAGAATGCTGCAGTCGGGCGCTACCGCCTGCATAAAACTTATTCACGGTATAAATAGTTTCATCGATTTTGATAGAGGAGTCTGCAGTAACTAAACGCCCAAAATAAAAATTTTGACACTTTATCAGACGAGGGTATACACGAGTATATATTGCAAATATCAAGTCACTATCTTCAATAGTGGCAAATGGTTTGCGTTCAGACAGACATACAGCAGGACGGACATTGCAGAAAACCAATATACTCTTTAAATGAATCAGTATAAAATTGAATTCCTTTTCATTAATAATGGTAAAACTCAAGTGACAATTATTATATTGGAAAAAAAAACTTGTTTATCAAACTAACTCACCAGAATTCGATAATTGTTAAAATGAAATGGGGAAAAAATAGTTTATTCTTTCATTTCGTGAATGTAATGAATCATTTGGTGCACAACATTAAATAATTAACTTAATGTTAGTATAAGTTTTATAACTTGACCGTAAAGCTATAAAACTTATACTCAAAATTTAACGAATAAGTTATATATATATATATATATATATATATATATATATATATATATATATATATATATATATATATATATATATATATTATATATGTATATATTTCTATATATATATATATTAACATGTTAGCAAGAGTAGCAGAGCCAGTAGTCAATGGCGAGTTCTTCTGTGAAAATCGGAAGGGTCTTGCAATAGTTATTCAGACAGCCTGCTCTCATTTTGTGTGTTAAACCTTGTCAATAAATACATGGCCTTAAGTCGGCAATATAAAATTTTAAATATAGGAAGGTTACAAAAAAAATAGTTATCATTATATATATTTATGTATATATTATGTATATATCAGTGGTATCATTTTGGATCAGATGCTTAAGCAAAATAATTGATTATGCATAACAATAATGATAATGTATTTTTCTTTTGAGAATATTTAGAAAATATTTTTTGATTGAATATACTTTGTTATACAATTTAATTAGTTGTTTCGATAGCATTATGAAAAGCTTTCATAAATACATAGACTGGTTAAAAAAAGTGCTAGTGCAAATAAAGTTTTCCATTGCTGCCTAGACAATTGATACCCTCTAATGGGTATTGGGCAGACCGACTTCATTTTCTCCTTTCATAGATAATATTCTGCACTGTTAACTGGTACCTTCTGCTCCTGCTACTATCGCCTACTGCTGTTTGTCTCCTTGCCATCCTTTCTGGTTGCAGTCTGGTGTTGGATTTTGTTGGAATCATAATTTTAAATGAGCTTAACTAAATACATAGACAATATGCAGAAAAAAGCCATCTGTGCATTAGTCGTTGTCGTGGCTATGCCGAGCAGCTGTGACCCCGCACTTGGGTAAGTCCAAGGCGGGCGATGCGATGGTACCGCACCCGGCGACTTATTTGGTTTTTCGTATCCATTGCGTGTTGGAAGTTGCGTATGTACTTGAAATTATTTTAAAGTAAAACAATAATTATTTTAAAATGTTTCGCAAATATAAGCGAAACAATAAAATAATGAAATAAAAGAAAATATTTTTTTTATTCGACTATAAAATTGCTTTGATTTTTAATCTTTATCAGACTCATTAAATTATTTGGTCAATTGTTTTCATCGAGCTATTGAATTTTTATGTGATTGTGTTTCAAAAAAAAAACCTCTTAATTTTTTCAGTGGCCTTAACAACAACAATATTTGGATAGTTATAAAAAAACTGGATCTGTCCAGAAAAAGTCTGCTTAGCAGTGTTATCTATCTGGTGCATAAGTGTAAATATTTACTGATATTATTAAAAAAATCTTTTAATTGTTACATAATTTGAGACCAATGAGGCTGACTTATCTAAATAATTTATAATAGTTTTTTGCGTTCGAAATATATTTACTGGTTAGTTTTAGTTGACATTGGCTAATTCCGCTTGAAAGCAGTTGGGTCGGAGGGAGGTGGGACTTGGGTGAAAAGACAGACTTGAAATTGAAACTGACTGCCGGAAAATTAACTTCAAAAGAGATTTGGAAAATACTGAGTTGGACCAAAATACGGTTTCACTGATAAATCAGTGCAGTCGACAGCTGCACGAGTGCTAAGTCCTGGTGACTACTACTGCTGCTACTCCTAGAGAATTGGGTGGCAGAGTAAGCCCGCAGTGGCTTAAAAGGGGGTCACGTACTCTTGAAAGAGCCGATGGGAGTGTGCTGTCGCTGTTACTGCTACTGCTAGTAGATTGGAGGACGAGTATGTTGCGGTTTGTTGTTCGTTGTACTTTTGAGTTCCTAGTAACGAAGGGAGCAAAGATCGAAGAAGTAAAGGCAAGCCACCAAGAGTTTCTTAAAAGGGCAGCCCTGGTGCAGCGACATTATATTTGTCCAAGTCATGGTCCCTTGGTAAAGAGAAGTGCCCTATGGATGGTGGCATCGTATGTGTATGCAGACTGAGAGTATCCCCAGGTCCGGTAGATGTGCTTGTGAGTGTTTGTAACTACCGCTTATGCCTGACTTCATTCTATGCTTGTGCTGCAGCATGTATTTGTGGAATTTTCTAAATCGTAACTTACCTTCCGCTCCGTTTATCATGCCGTTGACGTTTCCACTTGCCACAATACCACCAGCACCGGCGCCACCACCGCCGTTGGGGCTCTGGGGCACACCAATCCCGCTGCCGAATACATCGTTCTCTTGCTGCATTTGATTTGAGAAATGGGTTTCCTTGGCACGCACCACTTCGTTCAGTCCCTTGTTGTGGCTGGGCTGCTGCTTCCGACGCGACTTCGCCGTAGTGTGCACGTGAGGTGTTGGCGTCGTTGTTGACTTGGGCGGTAATCGTAATTCTGCAAGAAATTGCACCAATTATGAAATGCCGAATGCTTCTTTGAATGGTGCGAGGGGGAAAACAAACCGAACGGGCTGGCAGATAGTCTTTAAAAAACAGTGAGGCAACAACAATCACAAATATAAACCAAATGGCAAGGGTTTAACATTGTTCTATCTTAAAGAACATTTTTTTTCGTGTTACTTGTATTCATGAGGTATTCAAAAAGTATATTGCCTAGATTCTACGTCAGAGTGGCCTTAGCTGAGTCAGTGTAGTGGCTTGATCTACGTATACATGTACATATGAATACATGCGTGTGTATGTGCTGGATATGGTTTATAAGTATTTTATTATTATAAGTATTTTTAATATAGATATATAACATAGTTTAAGTAAAAGTCAATTGGCTATTTCTGCTCGACTAGGAGATCCCCTGAACCTTGCCATGAATACCGATTCCAAGCATTGTATGCTTAATATATTGCAAGCAATACATACACAAACACATACGAACGCACGCATAAGCTCTGCTAACTGCGCAGTTAACGCAGCGATTGTAATATGCCTATTTTATGGGAAATGAAATGTTTAATAACTTTTTGTAGATGGACTCGTACTCGTACTGCGTATGGTATACACGAGTATGCATTGAATTTCAGATCTCTAACTTTTGTGGTTTACGAGATCGCTGCGTTCATACGGACTGACAAACGGACAGACGAACATGGCTATATCGACTCAGCTTTTCGAGCTGATCAAGAATATATATTTTTAATGGGGTCTGCCACGCCTTTTCCGAAAATAATTATACCCTGATTTCCCATTTTCAATGGGTTCAGGTTATATAAGCCCTCAACATCGGCGGGCTCAGAGCCCGAAATTTTAAGGCGACGTGCATTGTTTCTACCAATACCGCCACTTCACTGTTCGAACACTCAAATTTGAAACTAAAGTAGCGGTTGATAATTCGAACACAATTCAATCGCAATTGCTATTTTTAGAATAGGCAAGAATGTTCTCTTTTGAATGTGTTTGAGCATACGTTTAGAGAAAATGCGTTCGTTTGGCGCTGCCTGTCACGTGGTTTTGCCAATTAACAAAACGTTTTCCTTAATAACTTCTGTGTTACTAAACGGTTTTGCAATGAAATTTCCAGTGTATAATCTAAATTATCTATTGAATATATTTCAAATTTTAAAAATTGAAAACTCACATATTGCCTATATTATATTATATTATTCAATTACAAGAATCTATTAATATTTGGAGCCGGTTAAAAAAAAAAATGCTCCAAAGACGTACGAGATATTACTTAGTAATTGTAGTTTGATAACTTTTTTAATCGATTACACTGAAGCGGAAATAGTTATCTCGCTCAGGCAGTTTGTCGCGCAGTTTAAAAGATTAAGCATGAGTGCATTCTTTTGAATCTTAAGCCAAGTTAAGAAAATAAAGTTGCTTGAGCAAACATTATTGAAGACGACTTAGAAATGTCGAAGACACCATTCTTTTCCTATTTCTTTTAGTTGATCATCCTATAGATATTTCCAAGAATGATGACCGATACTGTCGATGCTGTGACCAATTTTGCTATCGACATAGCTTTACAATCGCTTAATTTAACTACTTGCGAATAACAAATTTTAAGCCACATAAGAAAACTGTTCTTATTAACTAAATGCGAAGCGGCTAAAATACACATACTTGTACATAATTATACATATTCTCGAAGTGAAATGAGTATATTGGTTTTGTGCAATGACCGTCTTGCTGTCTGTCTGGCATAAACGCATACCATTTCGCCCCTATTGAAATTTTTGAATATATACTCGTGTATACCCTCGTCCAATATTGTCAAGATTGTCCTAATACGCCCACTAGGGGAGTGGCGAATCGGAAAATGCTAGGGAGTTGTAATTTGGAATTTATACTCGCGTTGACAACCCAAGACTAAAAAGATATATGTAGGCATATTGGGGTGACAATTCAGGTAAAACTGTATCTTCTACAGCTTTAGAGTTGAAACATATACTATAGCCATGACTCCTGCCTGTTCCATACATTTTCACAAAAACATTATACCAAGATATCTCATTTTTAATGAGTTCAGGGTATAATTAAAGTGAGCTATAGACATAAAGTCATAAACATCTTTTGAGTAACAGAAATATTAGATTACAAATTTAAAATTTCATGTAGAGTTTGACATTCATTAAAGATGTCGTCTTGATGAAGAATATATATAAGCATGTGAATATAGTTTGTGTGCCTCACCCACTTTGTTAATCAAGGTTTGAAAATTTGGCTGAAGACTTAATTTGTTTTTGAGATACATAGTTGAGATAGATAGCTGCCTGTAAAATTGATTAACTAAAAAAATTATGAATATTACTATATTCAGAACAAAACATATTAGATATGCACATACAAATGCATATTTCTAAACTGATATGTTCAAGAATTTTGATTTCCTTTTAAGTTATTCTTGGGTGTTTTTCTCACCATTCCTGTAAGTAAAAACAAGTAAGAACGTTGCAGTCGGGCGCTACCGACTGCGGGATACTCATTCACACCCCCACAGATCACGCCCATTGCCACGCCCACAATTGGTTTGTACATATATAATTTTTTGGAAATCAATAGAGGAGATCAGCAGTAATATCTGTATATAATTCTGATTTTCTCACTGAGAATCGGAAAAACGTATAGTTTTTCCCGATTTGCCACGCCCCCAGTAGGCGTAGACATATAATTTTTGGCCAGTTCTTAGAAGTAGTGAAGGGTAACGTAAGTGTGAAATTTGGATGCTTACACTCAAAAAATGCGAAAATTACAGGGTATTTTTTAGCCGGGCATACCCCATAAGGGGCGTAAAAATTATTTTTGGTGCATCGATAGAGGAGCTCACCAGTAACTTACCATCCAATTTTGAAGCTTCTAGCTCTAAAACTGTAGGAGCTACAAACTTTTGCGGTTTGCCACGCCCCCTATGGGCGTAGATATATCCGCCATATCTTTTCCAACTTGGGTTGTCAACCCGAGTATATATACCAAGTTTCAAGTCTCTAGCATCAATAGTGCTCAAAATATTACAGAATTTGAAAAATCACTATATAGTCAGATCCGATTTGCCACGCCCCTAGTGGGCGTGGATATACAGATTTTTGGTCGATCTTCATAGGATCGTATCAGTAACCTACGTGCCAAATTTGGGGGTTCTAGCTATAAAACTGTAGAAGATACAGTTTTACCCGATTTGCCACGCCCCCAATGGGCGTAGATATATCCGCCATAGCTTTTTGATCTTGGGTTGTCAACACGAGTATATATTCAAAATTGCAACTCTCTATCACTTCTAGAAGTAGTGTTTCTGAGGTATGGGCAAATGCATTTTCCGATTTGCCACGCCCCTAGTGGGCGTATCGGGAAAATCTTGACACTTTATAATTCGAGGGTATACACGAGTATATATTCCAAATTTCAACTCTCTAGCTTCAAAACTGTGCAAATGGTTTGCGTTCATACGGACAGACGGACAGACGGACAGACGGACGGACAGCGTGACGGACATTGCACAAAACCAATATACTCATTTCACTTTGTGAATGAGTATAATTAAAATGTCGCCCATGAACTGGATACAACCCTGGTGGCAACGCAAACAGAGAAAGTTTTTCGCTGATTGTGCAATAATTCATGCTTAGTTTTAGTGCTCTAGCTCTATTTTGCGTTGGCATTGGAGACTACGACTGAGACTGAGACTCAGACTGAGGCTGAGAATGAGGAAGTGCACCCACTGCGCAGATGAAAGATAGAGAAATGCTTCAGTCGTCTTTAAATGAGATCGATAAAAATAATAGAGCGAAGAAAATCCTAGGTGATTTATTGCCAGGAAACTGAACGAATTACACATGCGATGTAGGCACACACACACACACGCACACACACCCATTCATTCTTCACTGAATTGATGGTTTCGAATTGAAAGAACTGCTTGGCTTAGCTTGGGTCTGGTTGCTTGCCAAAAAAAAAAAATAATAATAATAATATGTATGGGCAGCATTGAACTTGAAATAAGTTGCATTTTATCTTACCTTGCAGTCGAATTCGCGTCTCACTCTTCCCTAGAGCATTTACACTAGAGCAGCTGTAAGCTCCAAAGTCAGATTTCGTCAGGTGTCGTATCGTCAAATTAAGGTGCCACATGTACAGATTAATCATAGCTTCCGAGATGTTGTACTTGTTGCTATTATGCAACTTAACATTACCTGAAAACCAAATATATCGAAATTTAGTTATATATCATGTAAAATAATGATTAGATACATTTTCACCCTGTGAAAATATTTAAGTAGGGTATACTATTTACTACACAATAAGATAAAGATGTTTTTTAAGAAAAATGTATATATATATATATATATATATATATATATATATATATATATATATATATATATATATATATATATATATATATATATATATATATATATATATATATATATATATATATTAAATATATAAATATATAAATATATATATATAAATACAATATATCTTACATATATTATATATAAATAAATCTAAAGCGGCTTCTATTGAATCTACATCGGATATTTTTAAACTCCATGTATGGCCGAACATTGAAAATTTTTTTTGTTTACCACACAATTGGTCTTAAAACTTAGCTACTAAGTTACTTACTATAAAGATATTTTGAAAATTTAATTGAAAACAAATGATAGCTGTTCGTTAAAGACTTAATATAAAATTCTTGTGCAATTTCCGTAATGATGAAATAAAAATGTTTCATCAAAAAGTTTCTAGCTCTATAGGTTGAAAAGTATGAAAAATACTATATATAAAATAATATGTATATTATATATTATATTATAGCAATATTACAACAAAATTACCTTCGTTGCGGTACCAGCCGTTCAAAGGTTTTGGATAAACTTCCACAATGCATTCTAATGTTACTTCCCGTTCAACCGGCGCTCCTACTAATTGGTTGACAGCCTTAATAGCTGGCGGAACTGAAATATACAAATTGTGGTATAATTATAACTAATTATATAATTATTAAAGCCTCTTATTTAATTCCATTCTTGACTTAATGCTTAATATATTCAGAAGTTAATAATAAAAAATGTCTATATAACGTTTTTTCTAAGATTTGTATAGGAAGCTTAAAAATCTCACAGTTATATTGTATAGAAGTTTCATTCTGCCGATTTTACAATGCAATGAAATATGAAACTATATAAAGAGAGGATTTTCTTAAACTGTGATCAAGAATTAAAATTTTTCGTTTTTGGAAAGGCCCATATACCTGCTGTATACATTTGCACACTACCTGATTGCCTGATTCTGAAACCAGATTTTCATCGACTTTTTCAGAATTTATTTTTAGTCTTCATTTCTTTTGGATAGCATTAAAACTGAACAAATTTAGTTTTTCACTATTTTCGAGTTCATGATGGTGTCAGTGGCAACAGTTATATTCTGAGCACTTTAAGAAGAAATAATTGTTATTTTAGTATCATCGAATAGTGAATACCCTGGACGGGTTTTTGTGATTTATATCGAATTCGATCTTGCTGAAAAAAAAATAGTGGCGCTCATCGCACATCTCCACGATGATAAATTAGTACAGCAATATTTCTTTTTTATATTCTTCTCTTTTCATCTTTATAGACACATCGTACAGTAAAATATATATATTTTTGCATAGAATGTACACATTGAAAAGAAATATATTTCTCTTTTGCTATATTCTCTTGAATTTTCAAAAATGGCAAAAGTTGAATATAATTTACGTAACCCCTCTACTCTTGACAGGGTATTGCGAGTCGAATAGTCGACTACATCCGACTAGAGTCTTGTTTTTCTAGTAGCCGCAATGATGACTGCACTCACTTCTTACGAATGACGCTACTGCATTCAACTGAAAGACAAACTTATTTTACATAGACAGAGAAACTACGCATAGAAATAACTTGAAAGTTCCTTTGCTGTCATTTAGATGCTTTAAAATTAAAATTGCTGTGAAGTTTTACAAAAAGTGATAGTAAGTACATTGGGAAAGCGAGTATTTGGAAACAACAGACACAGAAAACGATAATTGAAAATTAACTATCATTTATTTATGTTACGTTTTACTTACTTAGATGAACTACAGCTAACTAGCCATATTCGTTCATATAAACATATATGTATATTTCATGACTATAAGAATTAGTGGTTTGACTTTTAAACTTTTTCTGTTCAAAGAATCGCAACTGTGATTGAATTGTCATTATTTTACGCTGCAAATTATTGTACATCTGTAGCTGAACTTATTCAATTATTTATTTCTCATTTATTACGCTACATAAAGTGTGCATCGCGAATACATACTTATATATGTATATGTTTACGTTTGTATCGATGTGTGAGTGAATGCATGTAATTTTGTGTATGTGAATGAATTCACTTAGACTAAAATGGTTGAAACAGCTTGTTAAGGTATCTCCAAGTCGTTCAATTTCAACTAGAGCAATTTTCCTTGTTTTTTTTTAGAGCTACAGCGGTGCAAGGTATTCACAAACTGAATAAATATTTATTTGCATATTCTATATGATTTTGCTTTGGAATCTTTTCCTGTTAGTTGAGCTCTTTTAATCTAACAATAATTTTTAATTTCATTATTATTTATACATATATATGATAAAAGAAATTAAAAATTATTGTTAGATTAAAAGAGCTTAACTAACAGGTAAAGACCTCAAAGTAAAAGCGATAATAAATAGCCTTCTCTTAATTTGAAGTTGTTTTTTTTAGTTTTTTTTAGATTACTTGTATTTTAGTGTATTTCAATGTCGGTACGTAAAAGTTACTTATCTGTTTACTCTTTGTACTTTTGCTAGCAGATTACACTGACTGGGGCAAACCCAGAAGCGCGGGAGTTGTTTGGATGGGTGCGTGAGTCGTTGGCTAAGTCTGTATGGCAAATGGTGGGGTGGTGTTTTCATAGGATTACTTTATGCTAGTTGTGTGGGGCCACCCTAGTGTGAGAAAGAGAATGACAACTGTAATGTTCTGTTTCAATGCAGTAAAGGCTCATGCTATTTTTCCTCTCGTTGGGTGGTGCTTGGCTCTAGGAGTTCTTGATGCTACTGCTGACGCTGTTGTTGTTGTTGCTGTTGTAACTGAAGGATAATTTTAAGCCATAAATAAAATGGATTAAAACCCACTGATCCGCTCATCAAAAAAGATTTCACCCTTTTGTAACACTAGAACATTATTAAAGCTTTTCTCCAAAATCAATATCGTCTGAATCCTTCTCTAGGGGATTTGCGCATATTAAAATTTATGCTGTTGCTTATACTTTCACATTAGGTTGTATAGATGTTTTGGGTAAAGCAACTTCTTATATTTATTTCCTAATTTCCCTTTTTGGCCTTATCATCAAGTAGCGACACAATTTATAGTTGGTACTTTTAAATTTGTTTCACAATCATTTGGAATATCGAATGTATGGATCTGTGCAATAGTCTTGCTATGTGTTGATGTATAATTTTTATATTCAATTTAAAATCAAATTAAATAAAAATAATGAAAATTACCAAAATTCCTTCTTTACGGAAAATATTTTTTAAACGACACAAAAAAAATTTGTTAAGTGAAAAGTTGTGCCACTAATTTCAATTCGCGTATAAAAACAATTGATTGGCTACAAATGTTATGAATAATTTTTTACAGTGTGGTAAAGCAAAAAAAGTCAAACAATGGATTAGCATTTGGCCTGTATGCCAGTAGAAATTTGAAAATTTGCAGTTTGTTTTGCACTGTGTTTGACGTAGACACATTGCCTAAAATTGTAGTTTTATTTTGCTGGGAAGGCTCCAGCTACACAATATACACAACCTACACAGCCAGATTGCCCAGTCCCTCACAATTATGGAGTTGTTATTTTCAAATGTTTACTACTTGCTCACATTAGCAAAATTTTACAGTGTGTATGTTGGATACTGATGTAAATGTATGTACTTCGGATGGCTCTAATGTACATGCATATATATTCTTTAATATATATATGTATATATGTATATATATATATATATATATATATATAAATAAATTCTGTAATACATTCTCTTCTATACACTCATACATAAGAAGTAAACAGAATAATAGCTCATGACAATAGTTCAATGTGTGTGCTGCCAGCTTCTCTGCTAGTGCTGGTGTTGCTGTTGCATTGCTCGTCGCTGCTAGCAGTTATTATAATAGAAGGACGCACATACAGTTGCATATGTGTACATTTGATATGCCTTGCCTTGAACATGAAGTGAGACTATCGTAACTTTCTACAACTGGTACTCTGATTTTGACTTGACAATCTCATGGTGTTGATTTGTGTCTTCTGCCACGCCAACAGCTTGTTTAAGGTACTGAAGCATTCTCTATGAAAGAAAATTTCGCAACTAAACTTTCATTATTTTAAATTGAGTTAAGGAAGGAATTAATATGAATAAAATGTGCAAACTGCTTTAAACACAAAATCCCACTGAAAAGGAAAATAAAATATTTTAAAGCTTGATATAAATGATGATTTGCACTCCGATAGCAGATTTTTATCAAACATTGACTATGTTATTTACTTTAATAATTATCAATTATTGCAAAAAGTAAGTAAGAAGACTCTATTAGGGTTGCCCGAATAGGAGATAACCTGTACCCTGAATGATTTGGGTTTCTTAGTACACGCAGTTATGTGTTTATTAAAGTAGAAAAAAATTGTAAGCTTCCAAAAATTTTTGACAAAAAAAAAAAGAAAAGAAATTGTTTCCGCGTCATTCGAATTCGCACCATTTTAAAAAAAAACAGAAAAGAAACAAGTAAAAACGTTGCAGTCGGGCGCTACCGACTGCGGAATACTAATTCACACCCGCACAGATCACGGTCATTGCCACGCCCACAATTGGTTTGTACATATAAAAATTTTGGAAATCAATAAAGGAGATCAGCAGTAATCTCGTCATAAAATTTTGATTTTCTCACTGAGAATCGGAAAAACCTACAGTTTTTCCCGATTTGCCACGCCCCCAGTGGGCGTAGACATATAATTTTTGGCCATTTCTTAGAAATAGTAAAGGGTAACGTAAGTGTGAAATTTGGATGCTTACACTCAAAAAATGCGAAAATAACAGGGTATTTTTTAGTCGGGCATGCCCCAAAAGGGGCGTAAAAATTATTTTTAGGTCATCGAGCTTCTAGCTCTAAAACTGTAGGAGCTACAAACTTTTGCGGTTTGCCACGCCCCCTATGGGCGTAGATATATCCGCCATATCTTTTTCAACTTCAATTGTCAACCCGAGTATACAAACCAAGTTTCAAGTCTCTAGCATCAATAGTGCTCAAAATATTACCAAATTTGAAAAATCACTATATCAGATCCAATTTTTCACGCCCCTAGTAGGCGTGGAGATATAGTTTTTTGGGCAATCTTCATAGGATCATAGCAGTAACCTACGTGCCAAATTTAAGCATTCTAGCTTGAAAGCTGTAGATATATGCGCCATAGTAGATGTATCCGCATAGCTTTTTGATCTTGGGTTGCCAACGCAAGTCTACATTCCAAATTGCAACTCTCTAGTACTTTTAGAAGTAGTGCGTCTGAGATATCGGAAAATTAATTTTCCGATTTGCCACGCCCCTAGTGGGCGTATCGGGAAAATATTGACACTTTATAATTCGAGAGTGTACAAGAGTATATATTCCAAATTTCTCTAGGTTCAAAACTGTGCAAATGGTTGGCGTTCATAAGGACAGACGGACGGACAGCGTGACGGACATTGCACAAAGCCAATATACTCATTTCACTTTGTGAATGAGTATAAAAAGTCTCAACATCGATGGGCACAGAGCCCACAACTTCAACGCGACGTGCGGTGCTTCTAGCAGTGCAGCCATTTCACTGGCTGAGCAAATAGGTTTACGTCCGAAACTACTTCACTGCTAGAGCGCCATCTAGCAAATCTAAACTAAAGTAGCGGCTGATAACTTAAACACAATTAAATCGAAAATGCGATTCTTAAAATATGCTAGAATGTACGTATTTTAATGTATGTGTGCATACGTATAGGAAAACTCTTGGCGCTGGTGCTATATGCTTTTTGTAATTGGACAATCATTTTGATTAATAACTTCTGAGTTACTTAATGTATTTATTAAAATTTTCAGCTTTCTTTTATGAAACATTTTTAAATTTAGAAAAAATGCAAACTCTTTCCCAGTACAGGGCTAAATCGACTCAGCTCGTCAAACTGATCAAGAATATATGTACTTTATGGGGTTTGCCACGCATCCTTCTGCTTACATTTTAACAAAACCATTATACCCTGTTTTCCCATTATATATAAAAACAAATAAGAACGCTGCAGTTGGGCGCAACCGACTGCGGATTACTCATTCACGCCCGCAGTGCTCAAGCCCACTGCAAGATATAGATTATTCCGGTTTGCCACGCCCCCAATCAGTTTTTGTACATATATTATTTTTGGAAAATTAATAGAGAAGGTCATCAGTAATATCGTCATAAAATTTTGATTTTCTCACTGAGAATCGGAAAAACCTACAGTTTTTCCCGATTTTCCACGCCCCCAGTGGGCGTAGACATATAATTTTTGGCCAGTTCCAAGAAGTAGTGGAGGGTAACGTAAGTTTGAAACTTGGATGCTTACACTCAAAAATTGCGCAAATTACAGTTTATATTTTAAAGGGGCGTAAAAATTAGATTTGGGTCATCGATAGAGGAGCTTACAAGTAACTCAACCATCTAATTTGAAAGCTTCTAGCTCTACAAACTTTTGCGATTTGCTAAGCACCCTATGGGCAGATATATCCGCTATATCTTTTTGATCTTTTGTATTCAGATCCGATTTGCCACGCCCCTAGTGAGCGTGGACATATTATTTTAATTTATCCCTATAGGATTGTAAATAACTAACGTGCCCAATTTGAGCATTCGAGCATGAAAAGTGTAGAAAAGTGTTCCCGATTCGCAGCGCCCCCAATGGGTGTAGATATATCCGCAATAACTTTTTATACTCATTCACAAAGGGAAATGAGTATATTGGTTTTGTGCAATGTCCGTCACGCTGTCCGTCCGTCTGTCCGTATGAACGCAAACCATTTGCACAGTTTTGAAGATAGAGAGTTGAAATTTGGAATATATACTCGTGTATGCCCTCGAATTATAAAGTGTCAAGATTTTCCCGATACGCCCACTAGGGGCATGGCAAATCGGGTAAAACTGTATCTTCTACAGTTTTAAAGCTAGAACTTCCCAAATTTGGCACGTAGGTTACTGATACGATCCTATGAAGATCGACCAAAAAACTATATATCCACGCCTACTAGGGGCGTGGCAAATCGGATCTGATATATAGTGATTTTTCAAATTCTGCTATATTTTGAGCACTATTGATGTTAGAGACTTGAAACTTGGTTTGTATACTCGGGTTGACAACCCAAGTTAAAAAAGATATGGCGGATATATCTACGCCCATAGGGGGCGTGAAAAACCGCAAAAGCTTATAGCTCCTACAGTTTTAGAGCTAGAAGCTTCAAAATTGATGGTTGAGTTACTAGTGAGCTCTTCTATCAAAAATAATTTTTACGCCCCTTGTGGGGCATGCCCGACTAAAAAATACCCTGTAATTTTCGCATTTTTTGAGTGTAAGCATCCAAATTTCACACTTACGTTACCCTTCACTACTTCTAAGAGCTGGCCAAAAACTATATGTCTACGCCTACTGGGGGCGTGGCAAATCGGGATAAACTGTACGTTTTTCCGATTCTCAGTGAGAAAATCAAAATTTTATGACGATATTACTGCTGATTTCCTCTATTGATTTCCAAAAAATTTTATATGTACAATCAAATTGGGGGCGTGGCAATGGGCGTGAGCTGTGCGGGTGTGAATGAGTATTCCGCAGTCGGTAGCGCCCGACTGCAACGTTCTTACTTGTTGATCTTGGGTTGTCAACACGAGTATACATTTCAAATTCAAACTCTCTAGAACTTTTAGAAGTAGTGTTTCTGAGCTATGGGAAAATGAATTTTCCGATATGACACGCCCATAGTGAGCGTATCGGAAAGAATCTTGACACTTTGTAATCCAGGGGTATACACGAGTATATATTTCAAACAGCAAGACGGACATTGCACAAAACCAATACACTCGATTCACTTTCGTGAATGAGTATAAAAATATTCGGGGTATTGAAAAGAAAGAATGGTTATTTATAAATATCAGAACAGTTTTTCTAGATGTTACACGATCTACGGAAAGCTCTTACTCTTGCCTAGTAAATTTTGATCAATGTATTTTTATACCCTGAACCCATGAAAATGGGAAAACAGGGTATAATGGTTTTGTTAAAATGTATGTAACAGGCAAAAGGAGACATTCTTGATCAGCTCGATGAGCTGAGTTGAAATAGCCCTGTCCGTCTGTCCGTCCGTCCGTTCGTCCGTCCATCCGTCCGTCCGTGTGAACGCAGCGATCTCGTAAACCACAAAAGCTAGAGATCTGAAATTTTCAGAGAATACTCGTCTATAGCCTACGCAGTACGAGTTTTTTTTTAGATTTTCGATAACACATCCCGTTTCCTTATTATAGATCAAATTCGATAACTTTTCTTTGGTTAATACCGTTAATACCGTAAGAGCTAGAGACTCTTAATTCACTGTGTAGATCCGTGTAATGAATGCGGACATTATGTAATTTTTAGATTTTGGATGCCACGCCCCCTTCGCCCTCAATTTGAAATTTTCAAATACTAGAGACTTGTGCTTTGGCAAATACACACATATGAATGACATAATCACGCTGTGAAAGTTTGATCAAGAAAGTCCATCCACAAAAAAGTTATTAAACATTTAATTTCCCATACAATAGGCATATTGCAGCCCGAGCGCAGTCGCCGCGCTGACTGCGCAGTCAGCAGAGCGCGTGCATATGCGTGCGTGCTTATGCATAGGTGGGTGTGTGCGTTGCTCGCAATATTTCTATATGGAAAATAAGCATAGCATGTTGGGAAGATTGGCTCTTCGCAGGGTTCAGGGTATCTCGTAGTCGAGCCGTCTCGACTAGAGCACTCTTACTTGTTTTACCTTTAATATTATTTACTGAGTTATTTTAGTATACGAATATAAATAAACTAATTGTTTGAGGTTGCTGGTCCAGTCTCCATCAAAATACTGATTAACTGCTGCTGCCAGTTTTTTCTATTCATTCTAAAACGTCCATTGTAAAACCAACCGCATAACTTAACTGAAATAACTTACAATTCACGTGAACATCGAAGCGTTTGCTCACTGAAGGTGGAACTCCATTCGATGCAATGCAAAGGTAGCCACCCATATCAGTACGATGAACATTAGTGAGAGTCAGTCGCTCGCCTTCCACTGACTTGAATGCTTGAATTATTAAGAAAGTAGTAAAATTGTTTTGTAAAATCTTCATAGATTATTTTGAAACTAAAAATCACATATCACAATTGTAATAAAATTCTTGTAGGTGCAAACTATATAAGTTCATACATACAGTTGTGCTTCTTATGAGTCAGTATCAGTCTATACTTTAAATAATTTTCATGAGTGTCTAATATCGACTTATTTCTGATAAGAGATTATCAGAGGAACCATATAACATTAAAATGTTAAGATATGCACCTTGCTTATCTCTACTCTCCGATCGAACTATAATATCCTTGCCGCCTTCACGTCTCCATTGAACCATAGGCTCTGGTACACCTATTTCATAAAAATTAGAAGTATTATTGAATAAGTAGAGTAAAACTTTTTAATATCTTGCAGTTGGTATATTTAATCTGATATTTAGATATATAATATAAATAATATAATTTTACCTGTGGCACTGCAGAGTAAAGAAATACTCCCTCCTTCCGTGCTAACGCCTTCATTGATATTTTCGTCAGGGTGGTTTAGGATATCAGGTGGAACCACAACATCTAAATATCCCGACTGTTAAAATATAACACACAATTAATAAAAATTTAAAAATATTTCATTAAGTTAAAATACAAGAAATATTCGGGTTTTTTGACACTCACGAAGTGAAATGAGTATATTGGTTTCGTGCAATGTCCGTCATGCTGTCCGTCCGTATCTATCCGTATGAACGCAAGCCATTTCGTCCCTATTGAAGCTAGAGACTTGAAATTTGGACCGTATACTCGTGTATACCCTAATTAAGTGTAAAGATTTTCCACATATGTCCACTAGGGGCGTGGAAAGTGCATTTTCCGTTATCTCATTGCACAAAGCCAATATACTCATATCACTTCGTGAATGAGTATTACGCAGACTATCGATAGTTCTCCACCTCTACTGCTAATATATGTATACCTTACAATAACCATATACTAATTTAAATATGTATATCATATTTGGTGCATTTAGTTGTTATTAATTTTTAGGTAAACTTGAAAAATTAAATCTTAATACCGAATTTTATGTTTAACTCATATACTCTTCTACTCTGTAAATATATTAGAGATTGTATTTAAAATTTCGATTTCTTAGCTTTTTAAGTTTCCGATACTTACATATAGGCGACACTTTCATATAGGCGGAAGACTCGATAAATAATAATAATTTAAAGTATATTCTCATCGTATTTTACATTTCCGATATGATATCTTGGATATTCCGAGGATATTAAATAGGTAAAAATTGTTATTTTTTTATCCATTATTCCAAAAAGTTCAAATGACAAAATTGACCATCTAGATTGTGGTGCCTTCTTCTATGTAGCCATGTTAATTTATAAATTGTTCAGCCACGCAATTAAGCAGCAAAATTATGCTCAATTTAAAAATTAATAATGATACATCTATCATACGACGTTATTTTATAAGTAAGAATGCATGACTAAAAGTACAAGAAATAATATTCCGTACACATACATACATAAAATACATGTTTCAAATAAAATTAGCTTCAATTGGCAGAAACAACAGTGTAAAAGACGAATAGCAATACAAAATGTACCTTTTTACCTTTCATGAAATATAATATATTTTATATTCGACAAAAATAATTGAATTTTAATTGTCAAAGAAGCAATATATAAGAATTGAGTGTTCTTTTATTAACTCAGTGAACTTTGAAATTAGAAGTCGCATTGAGATATGTTGGGGTTTCAGCTTTATTAAAATTAATATTAAACAAAGGAGGTGTTAACATTTTATTGCAATCTTTGGCCAAAAATCTATAAAGCTACGTGCCATGGCTTTTGGAGCAGTGCTTACCTGTGCTAAAGCCTTATTTCATAGCTCGCACATAAGCTTGGACTCAGACGCATATGGCGATAAGATTACTGACTCCGCCAGGCACCTAAGCATTTGAAAATTGAATAGTTGACCACTAGGGGTCAGGGGTAGCGCTGTGGTTGACTTACCAGACTTTTCATGGGATCTGTATTCACTTGACACATGTAGCTGCCAGAATCATTTAGTTGCACGTGGGATATGTGAAGTTTCCAGGTGTTGTGTCCATTGTGTGTCACTGATAATCTCGGATTTAGAGATACCATATGTGTATGTATACCAAGTATTGCTTTTGAATCTGATTTAATCCATGCCACCTGCAATTGCGAAAGCATACCCAGACACACCAGCATTAAGATAAGTAAAGTAACTTTGCTTCTGCCAAGTTTACCATCGCACACTGCTATGCTCTGCTCATAAACTTACTTACATTCACCTGCAACTATGTATGGGGAACATTTTCTGCCTTTGTAAGCCTTAATATAAACTTATACTTACACATTCTTAAGATTTTGTGTACGTGTATTTATGTGTAATTCACATAGTACATCATACAATTTACATATATATATGTATATGTATGTACATAGGACAATGTTGTCTGCTTATAAGAAATTTACTAGGAAATTAATTTTAGTTCTAGTTCTAATACATAGAATATAATATAATATGGTATAAATTTATTTATCTTGTACAAATATTTAATATTTGGTATAACTGATTTATTTTTTTATTTCGTATAAATAGAATTCATTATTTAAGTTTGTAAGCTTTGTGGTATTTTTTTTAAATTTTCAATGCAATGTTCAGTTAGGTTGTTAAATGTTAACAAAAACTGATGGTGGTATATAAATTTAGCCAAATTTTAACTTAATAGTTAGAAAACTTCTATAATTACTTTGGATTAGGACTATGGATTCGTATTAATATTATAACAAACATACCCGATATTGTCCCAAGTTGTCCACAACACAAGTGAAAGATACATCACGGCCTTGTGGTACTGTAATATTTGTTAGTTGTGCCAAAAAATGCGGTCCTACTTCATCAGGTTCGTTATGACCTTTAATTTTGCAGAAGATACAAAAGTAATAAAAACAAATGCTTGAGAAATGTTTGTAAATATATATATAAATATATATCTATATATATAATATATATGTATATATGTGTGTACATACATGTAATAAAAAATGCAAAACGTAAAAAATTAATTAGGGAAATGTAAAAAGCATCATATGGCTTTACTGGCTAAGTTAGTGGGTTGTCAACATTAAAAATTCTTTAAAATTAATCAAAATAAAATCGTTTTTGCTACATCTAGCTTTTGCTGCTTATTTTTATACCCTGAACCCATTGAAAATGGGAAATCAGGGTATAATGGTTTTGTTAAAATGTAAGTAACAGGCAGAAGGAGGCGTGGCAGACCCCATAAAGTATATATATTCTTGATCAGGGTGACGAGCTGAGTTGATATAGCCATGTCCGTCTGTCCGTCTGTCCGTCTGTCCGTCTGTCCGTCCGTCTGTCCGTCCGTCTGTCCGTCCGTCCGTCCGTATGTGTGAACGCGTCGATCTCAGAATCTATAAGAGCTAGAGACCTGAAATTTTTTTATTTTATTTTTTTGTAGATCCGTGTATAGCACGTGCAGATCGAGTTTGTTTCAAAAAATAAATTTGATCGTTTTAAAGTTATCGATTTAAAACGTTATCGAAATGCAGTTATAAATTTATATCTCCCACATCTTTTGAGCTAGAGTCTCCAAATTTTGTATTTAGTATAATGTAGAGTTTATACAATTTTGATTTTTGTCACATTTTTAATACAACCCCCCTTTCCTTCCCTTTCCCACCAAACTTGTAAAAGCCGTATTTCAAATACTAGAGACTTGTGCTTTAGCAAATATTCACATATAAATGACATAATTACGCTCTGAAAGTTTGATTAAGAAAGTCCATCTACAAAAAAAGTTATTAAGCATTTCATTTCCCAAGTAAAGCCTATGAGCGCAGCCCACGCTCAGTCGCTGCGCTAACTGCGCAGTCAGCAGAGCGCGTGCTTATGCGTATGCATATGTGTGTATGTGTGTGCATGTATTGCTTGTATATATGTATATGTTAAATAAGCATAGAATGTTTGGAGTATCGGCTCTTCGCAGGGTTCAGGGGATCTCCTAGTCGGGTACCGCCGACTAGAGCTTTCTTACTTGTTATACCCTGAACCCATTGAAAATGGGAAATCAGGGTATAATGCTTTGTGAAAATGTATGTAACAGGCAGAAGGAGACATCGCAGACCCCATAAAGTACATATATTCTTGATCAGCTCGATGAGCTGAGTTGAAATAGCCCTGTCCGTCTGTCCGTCCGTCCGTATGAACGCAGCTATCTCGTAAACCACAAAAGATAGATATCGGAAATTTTCAGAGAATACTCGTCTATAGCCTGTGTAGATCCGTGTGATGAATGCGGAGATTTTGTAATTTTTAGATTTTAGATGCCACGCCCCCTTCGCCCTCAATTTTCAAAATTCGTCTTTCAAAAACTAGAGACTTGTGCTTTGGCAAATACACACATATGAATGACATAATTATGCTGTAAAAGTTTGATTACGAAAGTCCATCCACAAAAAAAGGTCTTAAACATTTAATTTCCCAAACAATAGGCACATTGCAGCCCGAGCTCAGTCGCCGCGCTGACTGTGCAGTCAGCAGAGCGCGTGCTTATGCGTGCGTGCGTATGCATGTGTGTGTGTGTGTGCGTTGCTCTCAATATTTGTATATGTAAAATAAGAATATAATGTTGGGAAGATTGGCTCTTCGCAGGGTTCAGGGTATCTCGTAATCGAGCCGTTTCGACTAGAGCACTCTTACTTGTTTTATACTCATTCACAAAGTGATGAGTATATTGATTTTGTGCAATGTCCGTCACGCTGTCCGTCCGTCTGACCTTCTGTTCGTCTGTCCGTCCGTCCGTCTGTCCGTCTGTCCGTCTGTCCGTATGTATGCAAAACATTTGCACATTTTTGAAGCTAGAGAGTTGAAATTTTGAATATATATTCGTGTACACCCTTGAATTATAAAGTGTCAAGATACGCCCTCTAGGGGCATGGCAAATCGGAAAATGCATTTTCCCATAGCTCAGAAACACTACTTCTAAAAGTTCTAGAGAGTTGCAATTTTGAATATATACTCGCGTTGACAACCCAAGATCAAAAATCTATGGCGAATATATCTACGCCTATTGCGGGCGTGGCAAATCGGCTAAAACTGTATCTTTTACAGTTTTAAAGCTTGAACGTCCAAATTTGGCACGTAGGTTACTGCTACGATCCTATGAAGATCGACCAAAAAAAAAAAAAAAACTATATATCCACGCCTACTAGGGGCGTGGCAAATCGGATCTGACTATATAGTGATTTTTAAAATTCTGTAATATTTTGAGCACTATTGATGCTACAGACTTGAAATTTGATATACATATATACTCGGGTTGACGACCCAAGATGAAAAAGATATGGCGGATATATCTACGCCCATAGGAGGAGTGGAAAACCGCAAAAGTTTATAGCTCATACAGTTTTAGAGCTAGAAGCTTCAAAATGTTGAGTTGAGGTTGAGTTACTGGTGAGCTCCTCTATCGATGACCCAAAAATAATTTTTAATTTTTTAAAAAATTTTTTTTGAGTGTAAGCATCCAAATTTCACATTTACGTTACATTTCACTAAGAAAAGGCAAAAAATTATATGTCTAAGCCCACTGGGGGCGTGGCAAATCGGGAAAAACTATACTATACTCAGTGAGAAAATCAAAATTTTATGACGATATTACTGCAGATCTCCTCTATTGATTTCCAGAAAATTATAAATGTACAAACCAATTATGGGCGTGGCAATGGGCGTGATCTGTGCGGAATGAGTATTCCGCAGTCGGTAGCGCCCGACTGCAACGTTCTTACTTGTTTTTTTTTTTGCAAAATTGGTGGAAGGGGGAGTGGTACTCAAAACTCAAAAACTACAAAATCTGTGTATTCATTACATGGACCTATACTGTCTACAAATCTGAAATCTCTCATTCACGTAGTATACAATATACGCTTGGAAAATGAGGTAAACATATAGATTTTTATGATTATATGAAAATGGGCTAAGTTATCGAAAGAAAGACAAACTCGTACTTTCAGATCTCTAGCTTTTGTGGTTATTAGTTAGCGACTAAAGTTTTATACATAGAAATACTAGAATAAATATTAAATCAATATGTTAGCAATAAGTCAATTAACACTAATCATCGTTATTAGCTTAAGCGAAATGGAAATATTCGTAATACTTCATAAAAAATAAATAATATGTAAATATTCTCCCAAGTTTCTTCTCAAGGATATACGTACCTTGTATATTTGATATTGAATGACTTCCTTTTGTGCGCAGTGTTCCGGTGAGTAACAAAAGTATTACGGAGGCTAAAGTCCTCACGCAGAATTGAGTCTGAGTCATTGGGGCAGTCTTCATTTAAATGTCAGGCTTCTGATCGTCAAAGGATCTTCAGGTACTTCCAAAACTTACTATCTTATAAAATATGAATAATAATCTCGCTAATCGAGCTGATCCCTTGCTGTTGATATTCGCCTAATTATTCCATATCTGAATTATCGTCTAGTATTGTCTCTGTTAACTTATGGTGCATTCGAAGTTTATTCTGAAAAGGGAAAGACAGAAAAGGAAAAAAAAAACTTTAATTTTTTTGTGTTAAGAATTTAAAGCTGAGAAAATAATAAAATTTTTATAGAAGAAAAAGCTATTTATTAAGCTTTGGTTTTATACTAAAGATTTATTTATATTTAACATAGTTAAATTTGATTGTGCTGATCAAAATAAATATAACAAGTAAGAGTGCTGTAGTTGAGACGGCTCGACTACGAGATACCCTGAACCCTGCGAAGAGCCAATCTTCCCAACATTATATTCTTATTTTACATATACAAATATTAAGAGCAACGCACACACACACACACACATGCATAGGCACGCACGCATAAGCACGCGCTCTGCTGACTGCGCAGTTGACGCAGCAACTGAGCTTGGGCTGCAATATGCCTATTGTATGGGAAATTAAATGTTTAATAACTTTTTTTGTGGATGGACTTTCCTTATCAAACTTGCACAGCGTAATTATGTCATTCATATGTGTGTATTTGCCAAAGCACAAGTCTCTAGTATTTGAAATACGAATTTTGAAAATTGGGGGCGAAGGGGGCGTGGCATCTAAAATCCAAAAATTACAAAATAAATAAATAATAAATAAATTTGGAGTCTCTAGCTCTTACGGTATGCTTAACCGAAGAAAAGTTATCGATTTTTTTCGATAATAAGGAAACGGAATGAGTTATCGAAAATCTAAAAAAAACTCGTACTGCGTAGGCTATAGACGAGTATTCTCTAAAAATTTCAGATCTCTAGCTTTTGTGGTTTACGAGATCGCTGCATTCATACGGACAGACGGGCGGACAGGCGGCCAGGGCTATTTCAACTCAGCTCATCGAGCTGATCAAGAATATATATACTTTATGGGGTCTGCGATGTCTCCTTCTGCCTGTTACATACATTTTCACAAAAACATTATACCCTGATTTCCCATTTTCAATGGGTTCAGGGTATAAAAATGGATTGTTTAGTTTGATAACTGGAAAATGGGTTAGTATACAACTGCATACTCTCCATAAAAGTATTCAACAACAATATAAGGAATTTGAGAAAATTGTGGTGAACATAAATGTCTTATACAGACACTTAAAAATGTTTAATCTATGTCATTGTTTAAAGGTGTAGATTTCAAATTGATTAATTGATTATTGTAATAAATTAGTTCTGATGTATAGTATTGATCTCTAATAACTATATGTAGCTGGTTATTAAAATGTTTCTTTACATTAAATATTTAATGTCCTTTTGATTTATATTTCAATTTGTCTCTTAGCATTCCAGCATAATAAACATTTATTCAAGAGCTTCGCCTGGCATCTCTAGTATATTTACATGTTGTGCGCTGTTAATGCAATAATTATCTTTATTTGTAAAGAAATTTTCTCAACCGAAAGGCATAAAATGAAAGGGCAAAAGGCAACCAAAGTTAAAACCAAATTCCTGTTGTGGAATGCGTCGCGCAATTCACTTTGCCAAGCGGAATTTCTTTACCAAAATTTTAAGTTGTATACAAAAATTTGTAAAGTGGTGGAATAATATATCTAATTCAAAAAGGGTGAGCTCTGCTCATAAATGAACAACACAATACTCTCTACAATTTAAGAATGTACCATTTAAATAGACTAGATGATAAATATTCTATTTAAGTTAATGTTTCCTTGCGGATAGCTGCATTCATATCTATACTATATCGCTATATATCTATTTTAATAAAACAATGTTTCGAAAATTGCTAAATATATTATTGTAAGCTCAGAAGTGTAAGCTGCTAAGAATTGTGAACTAAAATAATATTTAAAATAAAACAAGTAAGAGTGTTTTAGTCTAGAGTGCTCGACTAGGAAATACCCTGAACCCTGCCATGAGCCAATATTCCCAACATTCTTTGCTTCTTTTACATATACAAATATTGCGAGCAACACAAACACACATACGAGCGCACGCATAAGCACTGCGCAGTTACCTGCAGAGACTGCAATATGCCTATTTTATGGGAAATTAAATGTTTGATAACTATTTTTGTGGATGGACTTTCTTAATCTTACTTTTAGAGTGTGATTATGTCATTCATATGTATGTATTTGCCAAAGCACAAGTCCCTAGTATTTGAAATACGTTTTTAATAAATTTAGGGCGAAGAGGGCGTGGCATCCAAAATAAAAAAATTACAAATTCTTCATTCGTACACATACTCAGTAATCATACACAGTAAATTTGGAATCTCTAGCTTATACGGTATACCAAAAATAAAATCAATTTATAGATTTTTATCGATAATAAGGAAACGGGTTGAGTTATGGAATAAATGAGCTAAGCTCATAATGTATACACAAGTATATATAATTATCAATATATATATATGTATATATATATATATATATATATATATATATATATATATATATATATATATTTATATATATCCTTCCCACCCAAATCGGATAACCTAAATTTTGCAATGTTTTGGAGCTGACAGCTGGGCCGTGATGAGTATTCTGAAGTCGGCTGAGGTTGACTGCAACGTTTTGACTTGCTTTTTAAATATAATTAAGCAGGGAGTTTCAGCATCCCTTCAATACACTTCCTGCTTCCTCCAGACAGCATTAATATTAATAGAATACATAGATCATACGCTGAAAATATCATTGAAATTTATTAACTAACTCAAAAGTTATTAAACAAAACTTTTGGCCAATTGGCAACAGCACGTGGTAAGCAAGCAAACGCATTTTCTCTATACATGTGCTGACATACATTCAAATCTACATGCACAATCTAAGAATCCCACTCTTGATGTAATTATTGTTGAATTTTCAGCTGGACAATTTGGACAATAATTCTAGCTTTAAAAGCGGTGAAATTGTTTGCGCTTATAGTGACAGATAGACTGGCAGTAAGACGGACATTCTACAAAATCACTATACTTTTTCAACTTCGTGAATGAGTATATAAAGAGATTCATCTCTGCTAGAACCTAAGTCTCTACGACCACACAAAAATAATTAAAATTATATAATTCTAAAAGAAAACTAATATTTAAATAAATTAAGTACATTTAATTATTTTAGTAATTTGATATATATATTTAATTATTTTAGTAATTATTATATTGTATTTTGTAAATCAATATATATTTAATAGTTTCATTTGATTTATGCATGATTTGTGCCTCGTGTAAATTTTGAAATACGTTGCGTATACGTAACATTTCGTTTTCAATTTTTGGGTGTGAATTCGTTTGCTTGTCCGTAACAGTCATTCATCAACAATTAATCGTTGAATTGGTGGATGTTTTCAAATAAGGAAAAATATTCATTCGGCATTTTTAATTCGCAACGATTTCAATCAAAGGATTTTACAAATGACCAACCCTTTTGCTTGTCGGCTGCTTGTTGGCTTGGGCGAAGCAATGCGACTGCATAAAATGCTTTAACCACATTTTATGTTTGCTTTTGCACACTTGGACCGAACATCAGCCGTCGACCACAGGAAAACCCAACTCTGTTACTTTAGTGACATCATGGCCATCACCATAAAGCGCCTGCTGATCCATTTATTCATATTCAGCTACAGCTGAAATCACATGCAGCTCTACTGTGCCTTGTTAAATTTAAACGGAATGCCCAAAAAATAGTCTCTGTCCGTAGCAATGAGTCGGCTTCGGATGCCCAACGATGAGTCAATGCTTACACTTATGTATGCATTTACATACTTACATACTAGTTATACATAGTGCAATCGGATGAGCATTACGCATGTGGATTTGCATGACCGGATTGCGGGTTCGGCCACTAAGAGATACGTATACGTTGCGCCGGATACGGATGCGGAATTTCGAAATTGTGTACTGTTGGGAAATTCGAAATTCCATTCGCCACAATTTTTAATCAGAAGTAACTGGTGTGGTCGAGAATTTCCGACGGCCTAAAATAAAAATTCAAATAAAAAGATTTGCGTCTGAAATCTCATTAAAAACATTTCCGTTTGTGAAAACAAACAAACAAATAAAAACAAGCGGACGAGAAAGTAAACGCACAGAGACATGGACATATCCATCCACACGCATGGACAACGAGCGCAACGAGCTTGCGTTCAGGCGTAATCCCTACAGTTGTAGCAAAGGCACTACCAATCGCCGCAGATGCTCTGCTCTTCTTTCTCTCTGTCCCTATTTGTCTGTCCCTTGCTCCTTTGCTCGCAGTGCACTCACTGCCTTGAACTTGTCAGCTCGTTCATCCAACTGATGCCTTGGTGGGCTGTCCAGTAGACCAGCTTGCGTAGTGTTCCTGTTTGTCCATTTGATGACGAAGAGCTACCATCAATTTGCAACACTCCCATTGCCGCTGCCACCGCTTAACTCCCACACAGCAGCAGCAGAGCAGCAGTCGGGGTCCGCTTCCCACTCCCCAACTTGAGTGTAAACACATAATCCATTTAAATTGTTTGTGGTTTTTCTTATTGTTTGTTTCCCTTCTTGTTTTCATTGTATCTGCCGTTTTCGCTGCTGTCGCTGTCATTGCTGGCCAAGCTATGCGAAAGCAAATCAGGCTTATGTTTGAGGCCTACACATTCCGCTGCTTTGCCTCTAGATATAGAGAAAAACATTATTCTCCATCTATTCAGTTAATTTTTTCTGTTATATTTTTGTTTAACTTTTGCATTAATTGTACTCAAAATATATCTATCGGGTATTACCCATTTTTATTTCCATCCGTAGAAATATTAACTACATATTACAAATACCACAAAGTAATATGCACCTTTGCAATATAAAGTACATCAAATCACAAATAAAATTTCCCGGATTGCAGTTTCTTGTTGTAAGTTGTTTTCCTATATAAATTTAGGTGTAATTATACCCTGAACCCATTGAAAATGGGAAATTAGGGTATAATGGTTTTGTTAAAATGTATGTAACAGGCAGAAGCAGTATGAACGCAAACCATTTCCACACTATTGAAGCAAGAAACTTGAAATTTGGAATATATACTCGTGTATACCCTCTAATCATAATGTGTCAAGATTTTTCCGATATGCCCACTATCGGAGTGGCAAATCGGAAAACTCAGTTGCCGATATCTCAGAAAAATTACTTCGAAAGGTGCTAGAGAGTTGGAATTTGGAATGTATACTCGTGTTGACAACACAAAATCAAAAAGTTTTGGCAGATTTATCTACGGGTAAAACTGTATCTTCTACAGATTTAAAGCTCAAAAGTCAAAATTTGGCACGTGAGTTACTGTTTCGATCTTTTAAAAATGGACGAATTAATTAACATTTAATGTTCACGCCCACTAGGAACGTGGAAAATCGGATCTGATTATATAGTGATTTATCAATTTCGGTTATATTTTGAGCACTATTGATGCTAGAGACTTGAAATTTGGCTTATATACTCGGGTTGACAACCCGAAATCAAAGGATATGGCGGCTATATCTACGCCCATAGGGGGCGTCGCAAATCAGGAAAAACTGTATCTTTTACCGTTTCTCAGTGAGAAACTCATAATTTGATAATGATGTAATTATATATATATATATATATATATATATATATATATATATATATATATATATATATATATATATATGTCCGTATGAACCATTTTTCCGCTATTGAAGCGAAATGTATTGAATTTTGACGATATACTCATTAATACCCTCGAATTATAAAATGTTTTGAATAAAGATGTTCTCTACACACCCACTATTTGCGTGGCAAATCGGGAAATACTATAATGTTAACAGAAACGCTAAAATGTAAAGTGCTAGAGACTTGAAATGTGGAATGTATAATCGCCCTGACGACCCAAAGCCAAATTTATATGTGAGTTCCTGTTAAGTTCTCATACAGATCGGGTCAGTTCTATATCTACGTCCGCTAGGGGAAATGCAAATCGGGTCTGACTATTGTTAAGTTACAGTTGACCTCACTCTTACGAAAATTCTGCATACTTTTGGAGCTTCCACCGTTTTGGAGCCTTCCCTAAGCTATGTAGTTGCGTTAATCTGGACTTTCTAACCAACGCCCAAAAATTATATATCATTGGGAGCTTGGGAAAAGCGGAAACTGTCCATTGCAAAGTTTTTCAACAAAAAACTAATTTAACAATTAAGTTACTGTTGATATACTCATATAAATTTATAAATAAATATACAGTGTGCCACTAAAGTCACCGTACCCCTGATACATTTTCACAAAACAAGCTGTAACTGCATAGCTGCATCGGGCGTTGGAGGGGCTTGAAGATTGATGGCGTGATGGGCCAATATAAGCACATTAGCATCCTCAAAAGAAATTTGAAAAGCTGCGCTGACAAACTTGGTACAGGGTTAGATTTCAACTTCTAAAATCCAACAAGACAACGACCCTAAACATAAGGCCATTAACACCCGACTTTTTCTCGCCTACAACACGCCTCATTTATTGGAGACGCCACCACAGAGTCCCGACATAAGCCCAATAGAGCATGTGTGGAATATGTTTGAAATAAAAATCCGAATGCACCACATAAGCAACAAAAACCTGTTTAGAGAGGCATGGCATCAAGAGTGGTGCGCCCCCGAGAGGTACATTGAAAATTAGGTGATTAAAATAAAGGTATACCCTACTAGGTATTTAGTTTGTTATTTTAATTAGTAAAATCATTTTTATAGCTAGTTAGTTGTGGACCCAAATATTGGAAAATTCTTAATTTTTTATTAATATTTAGTAATAATATTAGATTAAAATAAGTGTTATTATTATTTAAATGCTATTGTGTAGATATTTTGTGAAAATGTATCAGGGGTACGATGACTTTAGTGGCACACTATATATATTTGTCGAAGATATAATTAGTATTGGGATAGGGCGTCTTATCGATACTAATATCAGTGTTAGAAGCAGTGTTGTATAATTTCTTTGAGTGGGACATTGCTGAATACTAAAATCGTGCGTTTCTCTGGCGGTATTGTCAGACCAGAGTGCTATGCGGACGCGGCAAATAAACACAGTCTGAAATTGCTAAGGAAAATGACAAGATGTGCCGATACTGTTTACGAAAGATAGTAGGATCTCTATTAGCCGTTTGACAATATCAGACGTGGGATGGATATACCTCTCGTCAGTAAAATGAAAGAGCAACAAAGTCAGCATTTTATGGAGCTGGATTGCGTACCGAAAAGAGATCTTAATTATATGATGTAGATGAGTATACTGTTACGAGGTAAGAGCTTACCAATTATTTCGCTTCTGAAGCAGAATGCTCAATAATTAAAGAAAGAAATGTAATATTTTTGTAAAGCTACAAGTCAATCTAAATATATTTCGTATGAAATAGCTGTGGCCAAACGAGAGAGAAAGAGAAAGCTTTTAGTATTTACCGACTGTAATTCACTGATATCATCTCAAACAAAAGTTGAGTTATCGCTCAGAGTCTATCGTTGGTGGGCGTATTTTCAGGCATTCGATTTTGATATACAGTATAGAGAGGGTAAACACATTGATTTCTAAGAAATCCTTTGCCGTCTAATCATTCCATTGAATATCCAAAAGTTTTTGAAAAGCGAACTGAGTTGACTGAACTATCAGCAAATTGGATCAGAATAACATAAAGATCAAAACATTGAAGAGATTATTTCTAAGTTAAATGACAATTGCTTCCCATTAGAATTATGAAAGACTGATGATTTAAGAGCAGGCATTTTGTATCGGACCGTTCAAAGAAACGGAAAGATCTTCGTCAGTGGTGCCTCGTAGATTTAGATGGCCATTAATTAACCAAATACCCGAATCCATTATACATTTAGGCTGGAAAAAAACCCTTTACAAAGTCTATGACTGTTATTGATTCGAAGAAATGGCATTTGTTCGTAAATTTGTGGAAAATTGTACAACGTGTCTATACACGTTTTCCACAAATTTACGAACAAATGCCATTTCTTCGAAATAATCGTCAAGGTAAGTAAAAATAGAATTACATCTCATCCCGGTAGTATGCATTTCATGGCATACTTTGCACATAGATATAACAGGCAAACTGTCATTTTGCAGATTGATGCATTTACTAAGTACGTTACCTATATCATACTTATACATTAAGTGCGGAGGGCTGCATTATGGCGCTCAAATCGTCTATTTCACTGTTTTAAGTGTCTAATCGGGTTGAGGCCGATCATGGAAGGAGCTTTACTGGTCATAAATTCATTCAGTTCTGTTCATTCCAAAAGATACACCTTCACTTGACAGTTACAGGTAGATAGAGTCATGAGTACCTTTGAAAAATCAGCTTACTAATGTAGAAACTAGTTGTAGGACGTGGCGAGAAGCTTAAGGTGACGTTTCACTGGCAATTAATCGCACTTTAATATGATAATAAAATCGAGTCCTATAGAATTATTAATGGGAAAAGTTGCTCGAAACGGAAGTGAATCTTGAGGAAGCTAGAGCACAAGCCTTAGCGAATATAAAAGGAGCAGAAAAATATAAGAAGAAGTCAAGATTTGATACGAATAAGGCTAAAATAGTAAAATTTAGTGTGGGCGATTTCATGCTGCTTAATAATAGCGAAAGACAGAACACAAAATGAAATCATAAGTTTCGAGGTATTTTTTAAATAACTGAGGTTTTAGAAAACGACAGTTACATGTTAAAGAGTCTGAAAAATAAGAGACAATATAAGTAACCACATGAAACTATAAGAAATCTGTCAGATGGGCAGGTAGCAAGCGAGCTGGAGATCGAGGTGAGCCCGTCAAGCGACATTGGTGGATTCCAATGAGAGTGAAAACGTTAAAAAAGACGTTGAAAAGACATTGGTGGATTCTCATAAAATTGGACACAGCGACTGCGCTTGGGCTCTAATAAGAGTAATATTATAAGAACTTAATTGTTTTTTAGTAGTTTTTTTGTAGATAGACCTTCTTAATCAAACTTTCAGAGCGTGATTTTGTTCATTCAATTGTGTGTTTTTGCCAAAGCGCAAGTCTCTTGTAATTGAAATACGTTTTTTCAAATTTGAGGCGATGGGGCGTATTCATTACACGTACCCACACAATAAATTTGAAATCTCTATCTCTTCCGGTATACAAGCTACGTTTAAAAAAACGAAGTCAAATTTTCGATAATTATCGATAATAAATAAATGGGATGAGTTATGGGAAAAATAAGATAAATCGTACTGCGTATGGCATACACTATTATACATGTAATATTTCAGATCTCTTGCTTTTGTGATTTACGAGATCGCTGCGTTCATACGGACAGACTGTTAAATCGACTCCGCTCGTTGCCATGATCAACAGTATTTAAGCTTAATGAGGTTTGCTACACCTCCTTCTGTTACATACATTTTATCAAAGCCAAAAGCCCAGATTTCCCATTTTAATGAATCGAAAAAAAATTATCAGTATTTTGAATGTGTTTTTATGTTAAAACCATAAGTAACTGTTATAAATTATACATTATGGGCCTAATTATTTATTATATTTTTAAGCAATTTACTCAAATTAAGTAGTGGAAAATCAGCTGGTATTTTTATATTTATCTCTCTATACAGATTTAATACGATTAAGTATTTAGTGATAAAATAAAAATAATATTATGTTAAATACTTATTTTTAAACTTAAAATTGAAAACCACTAGCGATACAATACATTATTTACTTTCATTACAGACGCGAGCTAATATACATAATTTCTGTGCCAATAGACGCAGTAGACCACACATGGAACAGTGCTTATTCGCAAAGTAAAAGGGATGTGACTGAAATAGTTGTCCTGCAAAAGTTTGCCACACAGCACAAAGGACACTGAGATGGAATGCCAAGATATCACAGGCCGGAGACTAGAAGCTCAGGTTGGACTGCAAGAGGGAAATAATAATAATACTAATAATAATACTAAACTATAGAAGATGAAGAAAGGAGTCTCATGCAAAATATGCATGTTACATATTCATATAAATATGATATTGGATGGTTTCGTTTAACAACTCATTTGCCAATATATGCACGTTTATATTTATGTAGTTATATGTATATCTATGCAAGTTTAGACTCCTTTGCGAGGCAGTCCTTAAGCCAGTCTGCTTTTCATAAACTGAATCCGTTTCCGTGCCTTGTCCTTTGCCTTTGCCTGTGCCCAATTGAGTTGTGGAGCTCACCGTGTCTGTTGACTTTGTTCCCTATCAACAAGTCGCCACTTAATTCAATTACATTAGATACGACGAGCAAATAAAAGGATGAGACGACGTTCCATACCAGCTGTGAGGATTGTGGCGGGGGATGGGGGAGGAGTGTACGGGGCGTGGAAGTTGCTATAGGCCAAGCATAGAATCTGCGGTTAAATGACAGCTGAGCACTGCTGCGGCATTCGCTGCGTGAATATAAAGCGTGGGGCTCTCTTAATAGCCGCGGGAACTTTAATTTAGATTTTTCTCCAGGAATTAAATATCTCGATGTGCTTTTGAGGTCTCATATATTTTCGTTTTCAGTACTTGCAATAAAGACTTGCAAACAAATTAAAAGCCTTGCTAAAGGTCAATCGCTAAATGGATTTCCTAAATGTTGAGAAATGCCTAAAGCCAATTAAATCCATCAGCAGCAACTGGAGGTTTCATGTATTTATTTATTCAGCTGAACAATTTCACAGTTTTGTAAATCAATATTTGATAAATATGTATATAAGAAATATATGCAACCAAGAGTATAAAGACTGAAATGTAAATGACACTTTAGGCGTTAGTCAAAGGAGTGTGTTTTGCTTCTTAAATAGGTTAATTAATTATTCTCATTCACGAAAGTGAAATGAGTATATTGGTTTTGTGCAATGTCCGTCTTGCTGTCCGTTCGTCTGCTCGTTTGTCCGTATGAACGCAAACCATTTCCACACTATTGAAGCAAGAGACTTGAAATTTGGAATATATACTCGTGTATACCCTCTAATCATAATGTGTCAAGATTTTTCCGATATGCCCACTAGCTGAGTGGTGCAAATTGGAAAATGCATTTTCCAACATCTCAGAATCACTACTTCTAAAAGTGCTAGAGAGTTGGAATTTGAAATGTATACTCGTGTTGATAACCCAAAATCAAAAATGTTTAGCGGATTAACTGTATCTTCTACAGTTTTGGCACGTAAGTAACTGTAACGATCCTATAAGGATAGACGAAAAAATTATATGTCCACGCCTAGTGGGATTGGCAAGTCGGATCTGACTATACAGAAATTTAAAATTAGATGGGTAAGTTACTGGTTAGCTCCTCTATCAATGGCTAATTTAAACGCGTCTTTGAGGGCGTTGCAAAACTACGCTGTAATTTTTTAATAGTCGAGTTAGAAGCTTCAAAATTGGATAGTTGAGTTACTGGTGAGCTCCTTCGTTCCATACTAAAAAATACCTTGTAATTTTCGCATTTTTGTTATGTAAGCATCCAAATTTCACACTTACGTTACCCTTGACCATTTCTAAGGACTGGTCAAAAATGATATGTTCACGTGACAAATCGGGAAAAACTATATCTTTTACCGTTTCCAAAAACGATATATGTATAAGCCAATTGGGAGAGTGGTAAAATGGAAAAATCTTTAGCTTTTAATGCGCGTGAGCTGTGCGGGCGTGAATGATTATTCCTCAATCGGTAGCGCCCAACTGCAACGTTCTTAATTGTTTTTACTTATAATAAATAATCAAATTATAAGCTATATAAAAAGAAGAACTTGTTAAGAAAACATAATTGAAATCAATTTACTATATATTTTGCAGGACCAAATACAAACCTTTGGGGGCTTACGCATTGAACAAAATTCTTATAGTTTAACCCTTTAGTAATAAGTCAAGTAAGAGTGCTCTAATCGAGACTGCTCCACTAGGAGATCTCCTGAACCCTGCGAAGAGACTATATTCCAAACATTCTATTCTTCTTTTATATATATATATATATATAAGCTACACATATACACACATATACGGACGCACGCACGCAGGCATTAGTTTTAATCAGAAAATGGGAAGGGTTACCAAAAAACAATGATAAGCTCGAATTGCGTATGGTATACACGAGTATACATTTGTATATTAATTTTCAATGGCTATAGGGTATAAAAACCGCCATCGCGATGAACCGAAACTCAGTTTCCGAATCATCTCTACCATCTCCGCTACATTAGAGCTTACATTTTAGTGACATATCCGAAACTACAGTTGCAGCTGTCAGTTCGAACACGATCCTTAGAATAGGAAAGCTTATAACTAGGAGTTAGAGAATATGCGATGGAGACTACCTTAACCTGGACTTTCGGGAGAAACAATTAAAATTTCTTCATATACATTTATGCATTTGTGAGTATGGGTTTTTTGGTAAATGTTTAAATAAGTAAGTTTAAACGCTGAAAACAGATTATTATCTACCGAGGACTCCCTACAAGGTCAATGTTTTATGTTTTCTTTCTAAGTATAAACATAGATGGACCAATGAAGGCTTCTACTGAAAAAATTTTTTTTTAAATTTTGTTTAAAATTTATATACATTTTTCAAACCAAACCAAAACTAATAATGTGATAATGACAATTATATATACATATGTATTTTCTAAATCACAAGTCTGTCGTATTTGAAAAATGTGTTTTGCAAATTTGTGGTGAAGTGGGGAGTGGTATCGAAAAATCTAATGGTATACACAAGTATACATTTAATTTTGAGTTTTAATTTCAGATCTCAAGATTTTGATTTTTTTTCGAGATCGTTGCGTTAATACGCACGGGCGGATGTTTTTTAAAATGATATACATATATTATAAAGTTGTTAATGAATTAAATATATAAACACGAGCTATTTAAATTGGTACTGCGTATGGTATACACATACATGCAAAATTTCAAATCTTATGCTTTCTGGGCTTACGAGATCACTGCGTTCATGCGAACGGACAGACGGTCTTGGCTATATCGACTCAGCTTGTCGTCCTGACCAAGAATATTTATACTTTATTGGGTCCCTCTGCCTGTTAAATATATTTTCACAAAAACATTATATCCTGCTTTCGCTTTTTTAATGGATTCAGGGTGTAAAAAAGGGTTACTATGTGAATATTGCAAGGGACATATTTTCCAGCACACGAACTAGTTTTCCCTCTGATATTTCAAATGATCTTCAAATAAAAGTGCTTTGTTTTGGCAGCAACATCCCTAGATAAAAAGAATTAACGTATTTTACGTAATCTTAAAGCGGGATCGATTGTTTCTACTTTCTGTCATGGGATGTAGTATTTAAGTAAGCTTAAATAAAAAAAAATTAAAAGATCCAAAAAAGAAAAAGAAAAAGAAACTATTTGATAAAATATTTTGATTCAACAGAAAAACTCTAAAGCCAAAAAATAAAATAAAATACGGCGGGCGGGTTAGAAACGCAAATCTTGTATACGTTACTTGACTTAATAAAAACATAATTACAAATTGTTAAGTAAACAATTTTCACATTGTTCACAATTGTTTTTAATTTACATGTAATATAGAATTTTTTATGCACTTAATTTTAATAAAAAAACACGTTTCTATTTAAAATTTTGTTTGTTTGCTTACATTTAAGACAAGGATAGATATTAGTTTCGTTCACAATGTGTCGCTTAGTTTGATGTGTTTTGTATTCATTTCCATAATGCGAAAAAATAGCAACGATATTGGCATAGACGTATCGCGATGCCTCTTTGAGTATTAAACTAATTAAACGTACAGTAATGCAATATGAATTGTCAGTGCACAAATGATCGGTAATTTATCAAAATGAAATTCCTTACGCATTGAGAAACATAAGCATAACTGTGGAAATATATATGTATATGTATATGAAAAATATAAATGTCGATGTCACTTCTCTTAAATTTTGTTTGCTCGGTATTCACTATTCTGCATAAAATTGGTTGAAATTTATGATATCTTTACTATACGTATATAAACGTTGCAACTATAAACGTAACGACGGGAATGCACGTTTCGGAACTGTGAGCTTCGAGTCCCTGTCGCTTACAATTTGCGCTTAATTCAACTTCAACACGACCGCCGCGCGACAAGCTCTGATTGAAACTGAGCAAATGCGACTACTGATAAGCTAAGCGTACCGTATAATGGACAAATGCTGCACTTCGTATTAGTTCGTCTGTGGCCGAAGTAGACAATCACCCCTTCGATGTGCGGGGAGAGTGTATGCAGCACACCCATTGGCGGCTATATGGCAGGGGTTGGAGTGTTGGAGAGAGAGAGAGAGAGCGAGAGAGAGTACCGTAAGGAGTTTATTTTGATGAGAGAGTGATTGGAGAAAGAAAAACAGATTCCACCACGTGTCTTTGTGGATTTTATACCCTTTTCCCTTGTTTCATGTAACTAATTGTTTTACCCTGTAGCCATTGAATATGCGTAAATTGTCTTACTCTTGCCTTTTTCACCCTAACCCCATTGAAAATTGATACAAAGAGGCGCGACCAAGCTAATAAAGTATTTGTGACAGATAGATGACGACTGGTTCAAGCTATCCGTCTGTGTGTAGGCGGCTACCCCGTAAATTATAAATATTAGAGATTTGAAACTTAAAATAAATTTTAAATTAAATATTGAAGTTCATTTATCTCTGTTCCTTTAGTAGACATTAAGGATCAATAAATGTTATAAAACTATTGAAATCAAATTTTGTAGGTGAGCTCTCATAATAAATAGGCGTATTGTGAATATATTTCAAAAGTTCCTATCTATTAGAAAATAATTTCTTTAAGAGTAAGTCTCCTCAGCTTGCTCTAGGCTTGTATTTGTAAAACCTACTGGCGAAATCATAATGTTAGTCTGTGCTAAAGATATACAAATTTAGAGGCAGTTGAGACCTCTTCTTGTCCCGCCATTGTGATGGTGCTTTGTTGGAAAATGTATATAAGTTTAAAACAAAAATAGTTCCATTCAAATAATATGGGATTTTTGGTGATATATATATATTACGAGAGCCTCCTCATAGCATAATTATGATCTCTAGCTCCTAGTTATAAGCTAGTCTATTCTAAGTTGAATTTAATTGAAAATTAACATCCCATTTTCTGATTACAACTACGCACTTAGCAGAGCGCGTGCTGGTGCGTGCGTTCGTCCGTATATGTGTGTATATGTGTAGCTTATATATATATATAAAAGAAGCGTGAATTATTGGAATATCGTCTCTTCGCAGGGTTCAGGGGATCTCCTAGTGGAGCAGTCTCGACTAGAGCACTCTTACTTGTTTTTTTTAACAAACATGCAATTCGATTGAGATGTCGATTCAAGTCGAACATTTTTGTAAGTAGTATATATAGGTGTGCATTTACAAATTTAACTGCTTTGGTATATATTTAAAACCGCAGATCGGCTATCTTACGTGTTCCTTCTAATAAACATAAATACCTAGAGTTAGAAATCTAGACTGACAACCCTTTAAATTGCTTTTACGTTACGTCAGCCTTTGCGACCAGACTTGTATTGAAAATATTACACCTGTTTGCCCTAGCATGCTAACATTAATAAAATTTCATTGTTTACCGCAAAAATTAAACTCAAAACAAAATGGGGAAAAAAATAGAAATAATGCAAACAACCAAACCAATGGTCTCAAGTAAGTTCAGTGAGCATACTTGGTTTACATTTCTCAAATTCTTTTTTAAACATAGTCCCCGACATTATTTTATTTTACATTTTCAAGGTCCTTTTGGTTTGTTTATCATAAAAGCTATGAATTTTTCCCAGCATCCAATGCAAAAGTATATACATACACATATGCATATTAATTTGTACGTTCATGGGGGGTGTGGTTGGATTACCATAGCAATTGTGTATCTAACATATTAGTAATGGCATGTCTGTGATGTTTACGGCATTTTTTGAAGGTTATAATTTCTGCCTTTCATATATGCAACACATAAAATAAGAAAGAAAGTTCTAGTCGGGGGTACCCGACTAGGAGATCCCTGAACCCTGCGAAGAGCCGATATTCCAAACGTTCTACACTTCTCTTAATATGTATACACTACGAGCATCACATACACACATACACAAACACTTACGCACGCACTCATAAGCACGCGCTCTGCTGACTGCGCAGTTTACGCAGCGACTGCGATTGGGCTCCTGTAGAGCTATATTATGGGAACTTTAATTGTTGAATAAGTTTCTTTGTAGATGGACTTTCTTATTCAAACTTTCAGAGCGTGAATTTGTCTGTGTGCATTTGCAAAAGCACAAAACTCGAGTATTTGAAATGCGTTTTTTTTCTAATTGGGGGCGAAAGGGGCGTGGCACCAAAATTGTATAAAATACACATGCAACCAAATACAAAATAAGGAGTCTTTAGCTTTAAAGATGATCGAGACATAATTTTATACCTGTTTTTCGATTTCGTTTTTAATCGATAACTTTAAAACGATCAAAGTTATAGATTTTTTTAAACAAACTCAATTTGCGCATGCTATACAGGAACCTCAATAAAAAATTTTAAGTCTCGAGCTCTTATAGATTCTGAGATCGACGCGTTCATACATGCGGACAGATGGGCAGACGGACAGACAGCCAGACAGGGCTAAATCGATTCAGCTTGTCATCCTGATCAAGAATATATATATACATTATAGGGTCTACTACGCCTCCTTCTGCCTGTTACATACATTTCAAAACAAGTAAGAACGTTGCAGTCGGGCGCTACCGACGGCGGAATACTCATTCACACCCGCACAGCTCACGCCCATTGCCATGCCTCCAATTGGTTTGTACATATATAATTTTTTTAAAATCAATAGAGATCAGCAGTAATATCGTAATAAAATTTTTATTTTCTCATATAGTATAGTATAGTTTTTCCCGATTTGCCACGCCCCCAGTGGGCTCAACCAGTAACTCAGCCATCCAACTTTGAAGCTTCTAGCTCTTAAACTGTAGGAGCTTTAAACTTTTGCGGTTTGCCACGCCTCCTATGGGCGTAGATATATCCGCCATATCTTTTTCATCTTGAGTCGTCAACCCGAGTACCAACAAAAGTGCTCAAAATATAGCAGAATTTGAAAAATCACTATTTAGTCAGATCCGATTTGCCACTCCCCTAGTAGGCGTCGAGATATAGTTTTTTGGTCAATCTTCATAGGATCATAGCAGTAACCTACGTGCCAAATTTGGACGTTCTAGCTTTAAAACTGTAAAAGATACAGCTTTACCTGATTTAACACGCCCCCAATACGCGTAGATATATCCGCCATATCGTTTTGATCTTGGGTTGTCAACACGAGTATACATTCCAAATTGCAACTCTCTAGCACTTCTAGAAGCACTGTTCCTGAGATATCGGAAAATGCATTTTCCGATAAGTCACGCCCCTAGTGGGCGTATCGGGAAAATCTTGACACTTTATAATTCGAGGATATACACGAGTATATATTCCAAATTTCACCTCTCTAGCTTCAAAACTGTGCAAACGGTTTGCGTTCATACAGACAGACGGACAATCGGACAGACGTTCGGACAGCGTGACGCGTTATTGTACAAAATCAATTTACTTATTTCACTTTGTGAATGAGTATAAAAATTAAAGTAAGAGTTGCAGTTGGGCGCTACCGATTGCGGAATAATCATTCACGCCCGCACAGCTCACACCCATTGCAAAATATAGATTTTTTCGTTTTTTTTAGGGAAATCAATAGAGGTCAACGGTAACATAGTCATAAAATTTTGAGTTTCTCACTGAGAAACGGTAAACGATATAGTTTTTCCGGATTTGTCACGTAAACATATAATTTTTGGCTAGTCCTTAGAAGGGGTCTAGGATAACGTAACTTCGAAATTTGGATGCTTACACTCCAAAAATGTGAAAATGACAGGTTATTTTTAAAAATCTCTAAAATTGATCAAAAATCAAAATCGTATAAAATACACATGAAACTAATTTTTTAGCTGCATTTCGAAAACATTTGTAATCGATAACATTAAAATGGGAATAGTTATCCAATTTTTTAAACTAACTTGATCTGGGCGTACTAAGTAAGGACCTACAAAAAATTTCTCTAGTTCTTATATGTTGTAAGATCGACGCGTTCAACCATACGGACAGACATGGCTATATCGACTCAGCTCGTCGAGCTGATCAAGAATATACATATATACACTATGGGGCTGCCACGAAGGCTGCCTGTTACATACATTTTCACAAAAACATAATACCCTGATTTCATATTTTCAATGGATTATTAAAGAAAAAAATTTCTCGAAAATCAGATTCTATATAATTTTAAAATAAATTTAATTTAAAATAAATTATGAAATATAAAAGTGTATTTTATATATCACAAGTGTTAGCGTTGATAAATTTGTATTGATAACCCAAACCATTTAAACTATTGAGCCCATACGGACTAAAAGCGAACGCTGACTAAATACAATCTATAAGCTTTCATTGTTCACTCACTCAATAATATTCATGGAAAGTATCAGACTTCTCTTATGGCCACTTCAGTCATCGGGGCCGTATCTGACTTATGCAATGCAGAGACGAACATTAGCGATGTAGAAGTTCGTGACTTATGTGAGCATAATTTCTTTACTTTGTGAGGAACGTTGTGTGTACTCCCCACTTGAAAGACAATCGAAAAGCCGATTTACTTTGTACAAGTCGAGTGACTCAGGAAAAAATGTTTGCTTTTTGGTTTTCGAACGAACGGGAAAAATGTAAGAAGAGCATGGCTTACCAAGTCGCTCCCGGTGCCGAAAAACAAACGGAAGTTCTTGCTGGCAAACAGGCCCAGACAGTCAGGCATCCATGCATAAGAAACGACAACAGCTACGGCTTTCTCGACAAAAAGAGTGCCAGGCAACAGGAATCACAAGCCTGGCAAGACGGTTGCGAATGCGAATGTGAATGCGCCCTTCGCGAATTGCAAGCGCCACGTCACAAAGCACACACTCTTTCAGGAGATTTCACATCATTTATTGTTCAAAGTCTTTTTTGAAAAGCATCAGCTTCCCACTTGACTGGCTGACAATAATCTCTGTTGTTTTGTCGACATCGACATTGCGAATGTAATTATTGTTGTTGTTGTTGTTCTTGTTTTGTTGTAATTGTTACTGTTACTGTTACTGTTCGGTTTGCTTTTGGCCGTGGCAGTCAAAGTCAACGTCCATTTGTTCAAGTACCATCTGTACTAAGAGGGATGCTTTGCTGAGCGATTGACAGTGTTTTAATGCTGGCGATTATAATGCTCCTTGCTGTTTACTTGGCTCGTATAGAAAACAATTAGCCTTTCTGAACGACTGAATGACTGACTACTTTGGGATACATGAACGAGAGCATAAGAAGCAATGAATGTCATTCGGCTTATCGGTCCCCCACTCTCGCAATTGTGAAGTACCTCTTAGCAGTCTAATTTGGTTTAAGCAGTTAAAAGTTCAAAAGTTAACAGCCATCATTTTTCATGGAATGTATGTAGTATACAAAAATATTCCGATGACTTTCTCTACATTACCAAAAAATTCATCAGCAATATATATACATATGCATATATATATATATATATATATATATATATATATATATATATATATATATATATATATATATATATATATATATATTAATAGTATATGCGCGTCTTTTCGTGGCAAACTTCTAATAACCTGTAAGCTGAAAAAAAACTTTTCCAGTAAATACATACACATACATATGTATATGTTCATATATGTTCATATGTTCGTATTCCTCTTAATCCTCATGTACAGAATTCATTGTTGCATTCACATAAGCCTTTTAATTAGAGTATGCTGTAATCCAATTTTAATTCCTCATTAGTTGAGATTATCATCATTGTGATAGAAAGGCATTTATCAAAGCATCTAGCAATAACAGTTTGTTGTGTTCACATTCGCGTTAGAAGGCAAAGTCTCTATCTATACATTCAACATCGCCAGCATCAGCTAAGTTTCAGCTGGTTTGGTTCAGCTGGGAAATGCTCGACTCCTTTTGAGCAGCCGCGCTTGGGTATGAGAAATGTTTGCAAAAATCCGCATTTGCGAGTATATACATACGATTGAATCGCAAGCGGTCTTAAGACTTGCGGAGCCATGATGTTCTAGTGCAGAAGGCATTTTACTAAGCCGTTGAGATTCACTGAGGTAATCCCCAACAAGAAACTCAGTAAATCCGAAAGTGTTTCTTGGATTTTATTATTTAAAGTGATTAAAAGTTATTGTTGTCGGCTGCCATTGACGTTGTCTTTGCTTTTCGACTTTTCATTCTGTGAGCACAGTTTAGGGGCTTTGCTAAAAAGTGATTATGTGAGCACAATAAAATCTTAACTGCTCAGTTGTAGACTCATACTTACATTTTTGATATTGATTCATTTTCTTTTCTTCATTTTACAATCAGCCTTCTAAAAGTTATACATATTTAAAATGTAGCAAAAAGTGATAAAAGTGATTAAAGGAAAACGTTTTTGTTCAGTTTTATTTTTTTAAGTTATGTATAATTTATCAATTATTAACAAGTAAGAAAGCTTTAGTTGGGGGACTAGGAGATTCCTAGAACCTTGTGAAGAGCCGATATTCCAAGCATTATATGCTTGTTTAACATATGTGTATATACAAGCAACACATACACACACACATACGCACGCACGCATAAGCACGCTCTCTGCTGGGCTGCAGTAAGAGCTATATTATGGGAACTAAATTCTTGAAAAAGTTTCGTTGTAGATGGACTTCCTTAATCAAACTTTCAGAACATGAATGACATTTCAAAAAGGTATTTTTCATAATATCGAAAGAAAAGAAGGTCCAGAGCTTCATGGATATGATCTTATGTGGATATACATGTATAAGAGGAAGAGTGAATTTTTGTTACAGTCGCTCGATGCGAGCATAGTTGCTCTGTACGGATATTATCTACACTATATTTATTTTTTAAGCATTACGGATGGTATACCTAAAAAGATGTAAACAAACAGTGTTTATATACATATATGTGACTTGAATTTTATTGACATAATGGAAAATTGTATTATTCATAATCTATTTTAAACAATGTATCTTTCGCGAACTTAAATAAATAATTATTTTTAGTTTGTAAATTGATTTATCAGGATACAATGCCATCGTATGATATTATAAGAGTCTAATGAAGAAAACAATCAACAGCATATATTAACATATATTTAAGACATTTTGAGGATCACTTGGGGACCGCATTAAGAGAATTTCATCGACATCGAGCAAATATCTACACTTATTTGATTTTGTAAAGCATATCAATCTAATTTGAATACGAATTTACAGAAAATTGCCTGCTTTCTAATAATAAGATGACTTTAAAGGGACTTAAAACCGACAAATACCTGGCATTTTAGCTGTTAATTTTTTTTAAGTTGAATCGTATCGTCTTAAATGAAGCATGAGTGAGCTGTGGACTCGTTGAACTCTATTTTACACATCACCTTGCAAAACATGTGCGACCACTGTAAGCTTATTGACAAAGTATGAATTGCCTTTGAAGAGAGAAATACAACAGTCAAATACTCACATTCACGTTCAGTAACAATAGTGTCCATTAACACGCTGGCGGCCAAACAACTTCGCTATTGATGTCATAAATTAAAATTGCAATCGCAGACCATTGATGATAAATCATACGCTCGGATGAGTTTTCATCTCGCACATGAATTGTAGCTGCCGGCGACTCAACGCTACTCTGCCCACTCCCCCCGCCCACCAAATGTTGCCCGATGCGATGATGTGACTGCTGCATGAGGAGCATGAGGGGCAGACACCACACAGCAGTCATCAGGAGCTGTGGGTGCTATATTGCGACGTGATGGGATTTTCAAAAATCCGAGCTAAATCGTTTTTGTTTGCAGCAAAGCTAACTTTGACTGCTAACTTTGTTAGAAGAGAAATTTATGTTTTATTTGGTGTCAATTTGTGGTAGAAATCATTCTCTTTATTCATAAATCGCATACAATTCGATTATATTCGATGATTTGATTGCTTAAAATTGAATTTGCGTGATACTGAAGATATTTCAATACATCCTCGTACGTGACGATCAAACACAATATAAATATACTTATGTAGTTTACGAATACATATGCATAGCTTCATATATATGTGTTGTTCGTACATGTATGTATGCCTAAAAATTCGGCAGTAGGATTGTCGAGAATGGATGAATACTTGAAATACATACGTACATATATATATATATGCTAAGACACGTCCAATAGTCTTCTCTGATTCTTGATTTTAATTCTCGAGGAAAAAGAGATTTGGCGTGGGATTATGGAGGGGGTATTGGGTGATGGAACTCAGTCCGAGCAGTGGGGCATAAAATTAATTTTCGAGCATGCAAGTAGATTAGCTACGAAAGTAACTCAGTCGTAGTCAATTGAAATTCAAATTTTAGACAATTGTGTATCTTAAGAGATGTATATAATAGCTGCTTTTTGGTAGACAACTTTTAACTTTAAGTGCTCTAACTAAATGAATTTAAAAAAACCTAATACAATTAGATGACCTAATACAGTTTAGCTGTGATATTGCGCACAGCAACACCTGAGTTGAAGTTGAAAACATATTTTAATTAAAGATATCTTTAAACGCACATTATTAATTATGTACATAAATAATACATTATTGTACAAAGTTATCCAAAACCATAATATAATTTGATTGTATGGAAATTCCTGTTTAGTTGACCGACAATATATGGACTCGCCTATTTTATTCAATTCTTAGCTATCTTCTGGCTTCCAACTCTAATGAAGCTTAGCATAAGCAATTATATTAGTACTGTAGTTCAGTTAGTTAGTCTTTATTTAGCTAATTTACAGATTAGTGAAACAAATTCATTATTGGTAAATCAATTGAAAGAATTCAGTTTTATTAATGAATGTGACAAAATCGCGACTATATATTCCACATTTTACTCTTTAACAAACAAACAGACAGAAGAGTAGTACGTGATAGTAAAACAAATAAGAACGTTGCTGTCGGGCGCTACCGATGGCATAATACTCATTCACGGTGCAAGTATATCTGAATCTTCTGTGGTAAATGAGTCAAGAAGCAGTCTACAGTACCTTAACTCCAAAATATTGCAAGATATAGGTTTTTCCGATCCGCCACACCCCCTGTTGGTAAATAATATATATAATTTTTGGCAACTCAAAAGAGCACGTCAATAGTAAATTAGTCGTTAAATTTTAAATTTCTAATTTTAAAACAGTAGAAGACACAGTTTTTCCCGAGTTGCCACGCGCCAGTGCACGTAAGCTTTTGTTTTACTAGTCCTTAGAAGTTTTCTTGTGTAACGTAGCTATAAAATTTTCTAGTTTACACTCTAAAACTGTGGAAATTATGGGGTATTTTTCAATATGCCACGCCCCCAAAATGGCGTAAAATTTTTGTTTGTGTCTTCGATAGAACAGGTCAACAGTAACTCAATTAGAACATTTCAGTCGCGCGCTACCGAGTGCATAATACTCCTTCATTGTCCAAAAAGGTACATGAGTACATATTCCAAATTTTTCTCTCTGCAATAACAGCGAAATGGTTTGCGTTCATACAACAAGGCTAACAACGAATTTTTCACTGCACCAATGTATTTCTTTTTAAATATTTAAAATACAAAGCTCCATGACATATTTGCTACGCATACGTTATATAACCAAGTGCTGCTAATGTAAAAACACATTGACTAAATAACAATACGTTTTGCAAGGATGTCAGAAAGTTCTAAGACATTTACTATAGGGGCTTAATGTAAAACAAAAGAGAAGAAAGTTCATATATGTTTTATATTTTATATGTATGTCTTAAACAAGTTTTACCCAAAGCAAGAATTTTGTATTCATGAAGGAATAGAAATGGACTCTTTGGTATTGTATAAATTAAAATTTTCGTGACATTTAGGAAATTTAAGATATGTTTCAGTGTATACTAAATATATCTGCCTAAATATATATGTCTGATCATAAAAGCACAATAAAGATCGTACATATGAATGGCTTATCATCTAATTTTTTTATACATTGAACCCATTGAAAATGGGAAAACAGGGTATAATGGATTTGTTGAAATGTATGTAACAGGCAGAAGGAAGCGTGACAGACCCCATAAAGTATATATATTCTTGATCAGGGCAACGAGCTGAGTTGAAATAGACCTGTCCGTCTGTCTGTCCGTCTGTCTGTCCGTCTGTCTGTCCGTCTGTTCGTCTGTCTGTCCGTCTGTTCGTCTGTCCGTCCGTCCGTCCGTATGTGTGAACGCGTCGATCTCAGAATCCATAAGAGCTAGAGACTTGAAATTGTTTATGTATAACACGCGCAGTTTGTTTGAAAAATTCGATAACTTTTATCGTTTTAATGTTATCGATTAAAAATGAAATCGAAATGCAGTTATAAATTTATATCTCCCACATCTTTTGAGCTAAAGTCTCCAAATTTTGTATTTAGTATAATGTAGAGTTTATACAATTTTGATTTTTGTCACATTTTGGATACCATCCCCCCCTTTCTTCCCTTTCCCCCAAACTTGTAAAAACCGTATTTCAAATACTAAAGACTTGTGCTTTGGCAATTACATACATATGAATTACATACATATACATTATCACGTTCTGAAAGTTTGATTAAGAAAGTCCATCTACAAAAGAAGTTATTAAATATTTCATTTCCCATAGTAAAGCCTATGAACGCAGCCCACGCTCAGTCGCTGCGATAACTGCGCAGTCAGCAGAGCGCGTACTTATGCGTATGTGTATGTGTGAATGTGTGTGTGCATGTATTGCTTGTATATATGTATATGTTAAATAAGCATAGAATGTTTTTAGTATCGTCTCTTCTCAGGGTTCAGGGGATATCCTAGTCGGGTACTGCCGACTAGAGCTTTCTTACTTGTTTATACTACAATGTGTTTCTATGAATGATGTTATAGGAAGTTAGAACGTTGCAGGTAAAATAGAAGTTAGTTTTCAAAACTGAAACTTCAGATGTTTTTCTTGTTGTAAACTAAGAATCGTTCATATTTTTAGTAAGTAAATATATGGTAAGGATTGCAAAATAATTTAGAACACCTCTGATGACGACTACAAAGCCTAATCATGAAACCACTAATAATAATTTGCATAGAAACAAATATGCAAATAAATATCCTCTCATTAAAATTATCCTAATTTGACGTTAATTAATCCATCAAAAAATTATAATATGCTCTGTAGTAAGCAATTTCTGCAAAGTATAATAAATACATATGCACATTGAATAGTAAATTGTTCACAATGTACACATATGTGCACTTTGACGCTTTCTAACTATATGAAAATATATACACATTTTGTAGGAGGATACTATGCTTGTTTGTATTTAATAATGTCGACACTTCCGACATTTGGCACTTAATAATTTAGCGCTAAAATGTTTGTAGAAAAATTGACAGCATTTTGACAGAAAAAAAGATGTGCGTAGTTTGCCATTTGCTTTGTCCCTTCACGCCACCCTCACATGCCAGTTTTCGACCGCAATGCTTCATTGTGGGCCCTGTATGTGTATGTATATGTCAGATCCAGCGCATTTTTGTATGTCATTCCGGGTTAACATGCTTCACGGTCTAACTTAATACGGGCTTGGGAGTCTGCCCTGTTTTCTTTCGAATGCTGGATATACTTATGTGTGTGCCAATTTACACATACACATTCACCTACACTTACACAGATTTATATATATATATATATATATATATATATATATATTGGTATGAATGTACTTATGTATCTATCTAAATATATATTTGTAGATATACAGCTTACCTCGCTCGCCTGTCAACATGAAATCATAAGACGCTTGTCACTACGTAAGAAAAAATGTTTGAGCTGCGGAAAACATCCTTTAACTCAATTTTAATGCATTTGTAGTGTTCGTACTTCAGCATAGGAAACTTCGCTGTAATTTTTATACCCCGTTTCTAACTTTCATCGAAAGAATATTTATTTCTAGAATTTAAGTTTGTATCAAATCGAAAGTGTAATAAAAAATAATATATATATATATATATATATATATATATATATATATATATATATATATATATATATCTAATAAGTATTAATAATAATGAGGGATAATAAATATACATGAATACTACACAAATGAGTAATAAGACCATTATTAACATTTTAAATATGTATAAATATAATACATTTTAAATATATAAAAAATATTAAATTAAAATTTAGGTTTCTATTTTTTTCATTCTATTGAAAGTTTATTGATAAAAGAACTTGACATATAAAAATGTTTAGAATCGAGTTTAATTTTTTATATTATTAATCTATCCAAAATTATGTGATGAAATAAATTGTGTTAAAAAACATTATATAAAATATTTTTCTTTCTGTGGCTTCGTACAAATGTCAAGTTTATAGTAAAATTATTAGTTTTAAATAGTTGAAAAAACCTAAACAATTCATTTAAAAAATAATCTCTAATTCACTTGGTAAATAAATAAACGAAATCTATCTAGCGAAACTGTTTAAGCAGCGCTACACGGTATTTCTGTAGTTTTCCAAAATGTGGTCATATTACTACATATTTTCTCTTCCAATATTAGCCCTGGATTATGGGGCTTGCTGTCAGTGTCCAGTTCTTATGTATAGATATAAACAAAATTACTTTTTGCTTAAATCTTTAAATAAAAGTAAGGAGTATTCTTTAAGGTTGAATGAAAAATGCTTATAGTTTTACCTGTTCCACTTCTTTAAGTTTTTAGTTCACAAATTGTGTGCTTTTTATCAACTGAAAACTGATTTAATTAGCTTAAAAAGTGCATGTAGCTTAATTAAATATATCCATCCCATAAAATATATGTTTTTCAAGTCTACTAAAGAAATCTAATCTTTACACTAAATACAAAATTTGATTTTATTACCTTACCAAGAATTAAATTATATACTCTTCAGATACCTTTTGGCGATCTGAATTCCAATCTGATACTCATCTTTGAGTGCATCTGTCTTTATTGTATAGTAAAATTTGCATTTAGTGTATAGTATGATGGTCTTTACTGTCGAGCAAAATGGATTCCTTCTTCCTCAAAACCAGTTTTTAAATATTTTAAAAATCTATATTTTTCTGCTAAATTAGGTACATAGTAAATTGAACAGATGATATCTTAGCGAAAATAAAGACTACATTGGCTTCAGATTCGGATCCATGGATCCATTATGTCGGAGAAATATAATTGTTGTTAAATCCGGTTGTCCTGCGTTTCTTATAGCATCATCATATCAATAAGAAAATATATAACTCGAAAAACTACTATTAGTTTTAAATGTCAGGCATACAATAAATATTCAATTTTTATACAGGTAAGCATCTATGAAAGTTAGAGATTTGAAAACTCTCACATAATTAACGTACCCTTAACAGAGAGAATAATAACTGTAAACTTGTGGAACAATCATTTGGATTTAACCCTTTGAACCAGTACCAAATATTATGGATTTTGTTCTACTCGGCTTGTGTATTTAATTAGCGTCGTTACTCAAATACTTTGTATATTTACGACTCTTTTAAACATTTTAAAAGTTCATTAGTGTTACGAATTCACATTTCGATCTTATTCTATAGTAGTCAATGGAAGTAACTGGCCCAAGAAATCAAACTTTTTCAAACTGGCATAAACATTAATGACTTCTCACTCCAAAAAGTCGCCGAACTTTTAGAAATTAAAATTTTTTCCACAAGTATGTATTTAATGGAAAGCTCCAATATAGAATATTTAACTTTCTTAAAGTGTATTGTTATTTATTTTATGAAGTCTTTATAAAGTTAGAATAAAATGAAATGAATGAAATGAAAACAAAGCAAGAATCCTTCTGCAAATCAAAGAATTGAATTTCTTATTTAGAGTAAGAAAATTGTAGTTCACAAAAAGCAGCTAGCTCTAGCCCCAAGTTATAGTTTCCTATCCCTTAGTTTAAAGGAGCCAAAAAATTTTTATTAGAATAAACAAGTAAGCACATTGCTGTCGGTCCCTACCGACTGCATAATACTTATTCACGGTCCAAAAACAGTTGAATCTTTTTTGGTTAGTTATCCCATTTTGGAGCTAGTTCCAAAAAATTGCAAAACATATTTTTTTTTCGATTTGCTACGCCCCTATTGGTAAATGTATATTAAATATTTATAATTGAATAAATTATATATATATTTATATAATTTTTGGCAAATCAATAGAGGAGGTCAACAGTAAATTAGTCGTTAAGTTTCGAGTTTCTAATTGTAAAACTGTTGAAGATAAAGTTTTTGTGTTTACGCTCCAAACTATCAAATTTTTTTCTAGTTCGAAGAACATAGGTGACTTTTTCACACCGCTATGGGCGTAGATATATCCGTTATATATTTTTGATCTTGGGTTATCAACCCGAGTTTTTCTAATCTCTAGCACTGATAGTGCTCAAAATATAATACAATCTGTAAAAACACTATATATAAATATTCGATTTGTCCCGCCCCTAGTAAGCGTGGACTTATACTTTTTTGTCGATGTGTATAAGATTTAACAATAACTAAAACTGTAGGAGATACAGTTTTGACCGATTATCTACAATATATCTACGAATGGGCGTAGATAAATCTACCATATCTTTTTGCTCATGGGTTGTCTACGCAAGTATACATTGCAAATTTCAAGTCTCTAGCACTTTAAATCGTAGAATTTCGGAGATACCACGCATACCGGGATAACACTTTATCAGACGAGGGTACCCACGAGTATATATTCCAAATTTCAAATCTCTAGCTTTCATAGCGGCGAAAATGGCTTGCGTTCATACAATAAGACTGATAAACGGATTTTGCACAAAACCTATATACTCATATCACTTCGTGAATGAGTATAAAAGCAGACAGCCACTGTTAAAAGTTACTGCACTGTATGAACACGTATAAAACATGTAAGAAAACTTTGATCTACTCAAAAATGAATTTCAAATACTAGAGACTAATTCAAGAGGCTTGGCAAATACACACATCTTACATTTGATTAAGATAGTCTATCCATTTGACTATCTTAATCAAATGTTGTCAAATGGGTTAATTGCTATATATGTATAAAAAGAAGGGTTGGGTGATTGGAATATCCACACTTTTCTTGGTTCAGAGTTTGTACCTCCTAGCCGGGAAGCCCCAAATAGAAAAGTCTTGTTCGATTAAAAATAATCACCCCAAGCCTCAAATTATGACTTCATGCTTAAAGCTTACAAAAAGTAAAGTAAAAAAAGCGATTACATATATTCGGTCGTCTGTTTTCATTATAAAATTTCCCCATGTTTTGACCGTCATCATTATAGTTTATAATTTATAAATTTATTCAACATTGAAAATAAATGAGTATATATTTCATAGCTATGTACTTTGTAGTAAATACACGAGAACAAATTTCACGTAAACTTTGTCTAGAAAGTTTTAAAGTCACGTTTAAGGTATACTTACAGTTACTTAGTGCAGCCAAACTAATAATAGACGTTATGTAAGCAAGTTATGAAGCTTCAGAGCTTTATCTACTCAAAAATTTAAAAATAAAACAAGTAAGACTACTCTAGTCGAGACTGCTCGACTAGGAGATCCCCTGAACCTTAATATTCCAAACATTCTACGCCTCTTTTGTATATAAATTACAATCGCAGTTTACGCAGCGAATGCGCTTGCGCTGCAGTAAGAGTAGTATTATGGGAATTTAATTGTTGACTTACTGAACTTTCTTAATCAAACTTACAGTGCGTGAAAAATTCGTAATCATTACACATACCCACATAGTAAATATGAAATCTCTATTTCTTACGGTGTAGAAACTATGCTAAAAAACGAAGTCAAATTATTGATTATCATCGATAATAAGGAAATGGGGTGAGTTATCTAATAAATAATTTAAGCTCGTACTGCGTATGGTACACACGAGTATACATGTAAGATCTCAGATCTCCAGATTTTGTGGCTTACGAGATCGCTGCGTTCATACGGACGGTCAGACGGGCAGACGGACGGATGGACATGTTAAGTATAAGTCCTGATCAAGAATATATATACTTTCTGGGGTCTACCGCCACCTTCTGTCTGTTACATACATTTTCACAATAACATTATACCCTGATTTCCCATTTTCAATGGGTTCAGGGTATAAAAAGTCAAGTGAGAGTGCTCTAGTCGAGACTGCTCGACTAGGACATCCCCTGACCTCTGCGAGTAGACGATTATTTTATATACGAAGTCAGTTTAAAAAATGTCGCGACTTTTAAATTTTTGCGGGTTACGTATGTCCGATTTTTTATATTTTTGGGACGTTATGTTAATTCACTTGTGTGAATGTTAAATAAATTGTTAAAACCTGATTTGCTTGTACGTGTCGTGGCTAATCTTCGATGTGTGCCTATTCGAAAAAAATGGATCTGCATCAAGTTTTGCGTTAAAAACGAAATTAAGTGCGCGGACGCATTCAGAATTTTGACTGTGACTTATGGAGAGGCTAGCTTTGACCGATGCAACGTTTATCGGTGGTACAAAATGTTCTCAGAGGGCCGAAAAGATGTGAACGACCAACAGCACGAAGCTCGAGCACGTCAAGAACAGACGAAAACATTGATGAAGTGAAGAAAATAGTATTGGCCAATCATCGAATCGCCGTTAGCCGTTACCAAGGACCTGAACATATCGATTGGCTTGTGCCATTCGATTTTTATACCCTGAACCCATTGAAAATGGGAAATTAGGGTATAATGTTTTTGTGAAAATGTATGTAACAGGCAGAAGGAGACATGGCAGCCCCCATAAAGTATATATATTCTTGATCAGCTCGATGAGCTGAGTTGAAATAGCCCTGTCCGTCCGTCCGTCCGTCCGTCCAACCGTCCGTCCGTGTGAACGCAGCGATCTCGTAAACCACAAAAGCTAGAGCTCTGAAATTCAGTGTATACTCGTGTGTATCCTACGCAGTACGAGTTTTTTTTAGATTTTCGATAACTCAACCCGTTTCCTTATTATCGATAAAAATCGATCACTTTTCTTCGTCTTTGCGTACCGTAAGAGCTAGAGACTTCAACTTTACTGTGTAGATCCGTGTAATAATTGAATTGATCCACAAAAAATGTTATTAAACATTTAATTTCCCATACAATAGGCATATTGCAGACCGAGCGCAGTCGCTGCGTAAACTGCGCAGTCAGCAGAGCGCGTGCTTATGTGTGCGTGCGTATGCATGCGTGTATGTGTGCGTTGCTCGCAATATTTGTATATGTAAAATAAGCATATAATGTTGGGAAGATTGGCTCTTTGCAGGGTATTTCAGAGTATCTCGTAGTCGAGCCGTCTCGACTAGATCACTCTTACTTGTTACCAATGAGTTGGGCATGAGACGGGTTGCCGCAAAATTCGTACTAGACATCGTTACTTGTGCGCGATTTTTTGGGTAAACCAAACACAATAATGATGCCGCAGCCACCGTAATTCCCAGATCTGGCCCCTGTTCCTTCTTCTTGTTCTGGAAACTAAAGAGGCCCATTAAAGGACGGCGCTACGACACGATTGATGAAATAAAAATGGCATCGAAGGAGAAGCTGAACAAGATCACAAAAAACAACTTTTTAAATGTTTCGAGGATTGCAGTAAACGTTGGCACAAGTATAAAATATCTAATGGGGATTACTTTAAAGGAGATAAAATTCAAATTGATAAATAAATAAAAAATTCCCGAAAAAAAACAATGTCGAGATATCTTTTGAACAGACCTCGTATTAGCACACGCTCTGCTAACTGCGAAGTTTTTCAAAATTTTAAATTACGATACTCTAGACTCCATCTATACCTACTGGGGGCGTGGTGAATCGGAAAAAACAGTATCTTCTAATTTTTTCGAGCTGCCAGCGTTTTAATCGTGAATGAGTATCATGCAGTCGGTAATGCCCGACTGCAACGTTCTTACTTGTTTAAAGAGGTTTTCTGATTTTTAAATGGTCAAATTACACATATATTTTTTTTTTAGAATACTATCCAGCAAGAATAAAAAATTAAATTTATTTTGTGTGTTAATGAAAACAATTAGTTACAAATATTACAGTCAATTGGAAAAAAGGTCCAAGATGCCGATAAAAAGTTTTGCGATTGTAAAAGAGTGTGTACAGCCCCATTATATTTCGCACATGCAAGGCATGTGGAAAACTGTTTTTCGGATTTCACATTGTTATATTTCTGTAACAGAGTGCTTGGAATTCCGGCAATTTAATTCTTTAACGGTCCATTTGTTGCAGACACGCTAATCATAAAGTCGATAGCGTGGACAATCAAATATTGCACGTGCGTGTGCGTGTGTATGTATTTAAAAGAAATGAGCATATACAAATATGTATATGTATGCATGAAATGGGAAGGCTTTGTGTACTTGTATGTGTAGATAATATAACTTATGTAATTCATTATTTTCATTTATTTTGAAGGAACTGTTTCGGACGTTTCATAACAAATATTGGAATATGATTAATAATGTAGTTAGAGCTATTCGACATTTATAAAACAGAACTTGCAACACTGAGGAAATTTGTCATTTGTTATAAGCACATAACAGTCTATAAAAGTTACAAAATGAAAACATCGAAGCCCTCATAAAGGTACATAGTTTACATTCTATTCCATTGAAATATACATATACTTTATATTTTATTTATTTCTTTATTATCGTGTTAAGATTTTTAGGTTGCACTAAATAATAAGAAAGAAAGTTCAAGTCGGGTGTGCCCGACTAGGAAATGCCCATATTTTTTACCCTGAACCCATTGAAAATAGGAAAGCAGGGTATAATGGTTGTGTTGAAATATATGTAACAGGCAGAAGGAGGCGTAGCAGACCCCATAAAGTATATATATTCTTGATGAGGGCGACGAGCTGAGTTGATTTAGCCCTGTCCGTCTGTCTGTCTGTCCGTATGTTTGAACGCGTCGATCTTAGAATCCATAAGAGTTAGACTTGAAATTTTTATGGAGATTCCTGTGTAGCACGCGCATATCATTTCAAAAAAATCGATAACTTTTATCGTTTTAATGTTATCGATTAAAAACCGAACTCGAAACCAGTTATAAAATTATGAATTGCACATCTTTCAAGCTAGAGTCACCAAATTTTGCATTTAGTTTTTTTGTGTATTTTATACAATTTTGATACATACATTTTAACAAAACCATTATACCCGGTTTTCCCATTTTCAATGGGTTCAGGGTATAAATATCAATGTGAATTGGGGTATAGCTGACCGACTGGCAAGTAAGAGGTCCCTACTGGATTGGTGTGGTATTATTGAAATATTTTTCTGTTCTTTTTAGGCTATACAAATATTTGATTAGTTTATCTTTAAGTTGACTCTCGTTTTGTCAATATCTTTTAAATAAATAAATAAATAAGTAAGCACGTGTTCTACTAACTGAGTATTTAACGCAGCGACTGCGCTTGAAGAAGTGTAAAATGATTGAAATATTAGCTATACGCAGGTTTCAAGGGATCGCCTAGTCAAGCAGTTTCGGCTAGAACGCTCTTACATATATCTGGTTTTACAATTTTTAGTTTTTACTTTTTACTCGTATAAATTTATGGAATTAATGTAAATACGTGAATACATTTATTCATATTTTAATAATATATTTTAAGCAATTATACAATTCTGCGTACCCCAGTTCCCAAATATAAGTTTTTGATTTGGTTTTATAGTCGTTATCGACCAATTAACCGTTTGCCATCAAGAAGAAGAATATTAATTAGAAATATCAGTGACAAAAATCTTACTTCACAATATAATATTTCGCCATATTTGAATTGAAACAAAGTCAGCTTACAATTTATAAACAAGTTGAAAGTGTGGTTTTCATATTTAATTTGCCTAAAGTATTGTGTGGTCTGTCATTAGAATCAACAAGCAACTCAAGTCAAAACTTTTAGACAAAACTTATCTACAAACAAGAATAAGAATGGAATTCGTTCAAACACATAAGAAAATGTAACTTTTGACTGCTTCTGCTGCAAGGCTTTTAATAGGGAAACAAATAAATTGTGCATATTATTGTGCAAATAAATTCAATTGTGCATGTTAGGAAGCAAGTCAGTTTGTTGGAGGCAAGTGCTTCTGCCTACCTATAACTCAATTTATTTTTAAATCACTACTAAATATTTGGCAAAAGTTTTTTTTAACTATAATTTTTTGTTAATATAATCGTGTGCTATAAGAGGTGATGTATCTGAAAAGCGTTAAGTGCGATATTTATAAAATAATATATTTGCTCATATAAATTAACAACAGATTTGACAAAGGCTCACTGCACTCGGCCTAAAACTATCACGGTCCCAGTGTATGCACTGTTCCGACGTGCACTGTGTCACAAGATTACCAAAAGGACATTGCACTTGGCTTGAACCGATCACGGTCCCTGTGCATGCACTTTTGCCACGTGCACTGCGTCAACGATTTTTACGGAACGGCACAACCATGGAAGCCGACCATGTCATAGGACACCTCCAAGCTACAACAATAACAGAGTTGCAGTTAAAGCGACAGCAATGTAGGCAGCGGATACAATAGGAACAGCAGCTTAGGTTTAGCACGAACCTGTATAATTAACTTTAAGTCTGTTCTATTAGCAAAGAATAAAAGTTTTTTAATTGGCGGCCGACCAGGGGCCGGGAAGAATATTCAAACATACAACTCGTCGCACTCTTTGAAGTGTCTCACTCCGCAACGAATCCGAACTGATTCGAAAAATTGTGGCTCAAAAATAAAGCTGCAGCATGTGTGCGATAAGATAACACAAAATGTTTATCGCGTTTGTAAGTTTATACTCGCCGGTTTGACCGCCAACGACCAACGACCCTATAGTATCAGTTCCCAGAGTACCACGAACAGTGACGCTAAAACGTTTAAAAATCAAAGATCCCAAGTCACCCGTTGCCGCTCCGCTGTGTCGTCGCGGGGCAAAAAGAAGTTAGCAGAGCGCGTGTGCGTGCGTATGTGTGTGTGTATGTATTGCTCGTAATGTATATAAAAAGAAGCGTAGAATGTTTGGAATATCGGCTCTTCGCAAGTTTCAGGAGATCTCCTAGTCTGATATATCTAAAAATGATATATCTAAAAAACGCCCCTAGTAAGCTGAAGATCTTCCCATCAATCTTCTAAAGAGCATTAAACGAGTATATCGAGACCATATCGGCAATGTATACATAGGATGGCATTATTGTTTTCAGCAAATTTGAAAGCGCCCACTCCAAACATCTAGAAAAAGTCTTCAAGACACTGATTAAAGCTAATATGAAAATACAAATCGACAAATGCGAGTTTTAAAAAAACGAAATCGATTTTCTGGGCATTACAATTTCCAAAGATAGTGTTAAAACAAACGCAGAAAAAACCAAAACTAAAGACGCGTTCCGAACACATATAACACTCAAAAATCTACGATCGTTCAAGGATCTCTCAAGTTATTATAGAAGATTCATTATTAACTACGTTAAAATAATAAAGCCTCTACAGGATTGTAGAAGAAAATAAAAGGTAATCCAAGAACGTCTCGAATAAGATAACAATTTTGCTCGAAGAAAAGTTATCGATTTTTATCGATAAAAAGGAAACGATATGAGTTTACGAGATCGCTGCGTTCATACGGACGGACGGACAGGGATATTTCAACTCAGCTCATTGAGCTGATCAAGAATATATATACTTTATGGTGTCTGCGATGTCTCCTTCTGGCTGTTACATACATTTTCACAAAAACATTATACCCTGATTTCCCATTTTCAATGGCATCACAGAATGTGATATTGGCCTACCCTGACTTTAAAAAAGAATTTCAGCTGACTACTGACGCTTCAAATTTTGCTATTGGACCGGTACTCGAACAAAACCGTAGACCAATAACTTTCATCTCTCGCACACTGTGGACATCCGAAGAAAACTACGCCGCAAATGAAAAAGAAATGCTGGCCATAGTTAAGTTTCTTCAGAGCTTAAAAGTGTACCAATATGGTACTGCTAAGGCTATCATTTATACCGACCATCAGCCGTTGACGTTGGCACTCAGAAATACAAATCACAATGGCAAACTAAAATAAGTAAGAACACTGCAGTCGGGCGCTACCGACTGCAGGATATTCATTCAGTCAAAACCCCCAATCGTTTTATAAATATAATATTTGGCAAGTCAATAGAAGAAGTCAACAGTAACAGTGTCATAAAATGGACAGTTTTCAACTCGAAAACTCTAAAAACGCCCCCAGAAGCCGAGGTATAATTTTATAACTTGCATGTCAATAAGGTTTTTAATCGACAACGTTGGACGTTGCAGTCCGGCGGAATACTTAATACTCACACCCGCACAGCTCACGCCATTGCCACGCCCCCAATTGCTTTGTACATATATAATTTTTTGGAAATCAATAGAGGGCGTGGCAAACCGCAAAAGTTTATAGCTCCTACAGTTTTAGAGCTAGAAGCTTCAAAATTAGTTGGTTGAGTCACTGGTTAGCTCCTCTATCGATGACCCAAAACTAATTTTTGCCCCTTTTGCGGCATGCCCGGCTAAAAAATACCCTGTAGTTTTCGCATTTTTTAGTGTAAGCATCCAAATTTCACGCTTACGTTACCCTTCACTTCTTCTAAGAACTGGCTAAATATTATATGTCTACGCCCACTGGGGGCGTGGAAAATCAGGAAAAAATGTACGTTTTTCCGATTCTCAGTGAGAAAATCAGAATTATATACAGATATTACTGCTGATCTCCTCTATTGATTTCCAAAAAATTATATATGTACAAACCAATTGTGGGCGTGGCAATGGGCGTGATCTGTGGGGGTGTGAATGAGTATCCCGCAGTCGGTAGCGCCCGACTGCAACGTTCTTACTTGTTTATACCCTGAACCCATTGAAAATGGAAAATCAGGGTATAATGGTTTTGCTAAAATGTATGTAACAGGCAGAAGGAGGCGTGGCAGACCCCATAAAGTATATATATTCTTGATCAGGGCGACGAGCTGAGTTGATTTAGCCGTGACCGTCTGTCCGTCCGTCCGTCTGTCCGTCTGTCCGTATGTTTGAACGCGTCGATCTCAGAATCTATAAGAGCTAGAGACTTGAAATTTTTTAAGTAGGTCCGTGTATAGCACGCGCAGATCGAGTTTGTTTCAAAAATTCGATAACACTTAACGTTTTAATGTTATCGATTTAAAACGTTATCGAAATGCAGTTATAAATTTATATCTCCCACATCTTTAGAGCTAGAGTCTCCAAATTTTGTATTTAGTATATTGTGGAGTTTATACAATTTTGATTTTTGTTATATTTTAGATGCCACGCCCCTTTCGCCCCAAATTTGCAAAAAACGTATTTCAAGTGCTAGAGACTTGTGCTTCGGCAAATACACACATATGAATGACATGATCACGCTCTGAAAGTTTGATAAAAAAGTCCATCTACAAAGGAACTTATTCAACAATTAACTTCCCATAATATAGCTCTTACTGCAGCCCAAGCGCAGTCGCTGCGTAAACTCCGCAGTCAGCATAGCGCTCGCTTATGCGTGCGTGCGTATGTGTGTGTATGTGTGTGTGTATGTGTTGCTCGTAATGTACATATTAAGAGAAGTGTAGAACGTTTGGAATACCGGATCTTCGCAGGGTTCAGGGGATCTCCTAGTTGGGTACTCCCGACTACAGCTTTCTTACTTGTTATACCCTAAACCCATTGAAAATGGGAAATCAGGGTATAATGGTTTTGTTAAAATGTATGTAACAGGCAGAAGGAGGTGTGGCAGACCCCATAAAGTATATATATTCTTGATCAGCTTGACGAACTGAGTCGATATAGCCATGTCCGTCTCTCCGTCTGTCCGTCCGTCCGTCTGTCCGTCCGTCCGTATGTGTGAACGCGTCGATCTCAGAATCTATAAGAGCTAGAGACTTGAAATTTTTTATATAGATCCGTGTATAGCACGCGCAGATCGAGTTTGTTTCATAAAATCGATAAATTTGATCGATTTAAAGTTATCGATTTAAAACGTTATCGAAATGCGGTTATAAATTTATATCTCCCACATCTTTTGAGCTAAAGTCCCCAAATTTTGGATTTAGTATAATGTCATGTTTATAGAATTTTGATTTTTGTCAAATTTTGGATACAAACCCCCCCCCCCCCCCCGCCCCCTTCCTTCCCTTCCCGCCTAACTTGTAAAAACCGTATTTCAAATACTAGAGACTTGTGCTTTAGCAAATACATACATGGGAATGACATAATAACGCTGTGAAGGTTTGATTAAGAAAGTCCATCTACAAAACAAGTAAGAGTGCTCTAGTCGAGACGGCTCGACTACGAGATACCCTGAACCCTGCGAAGAGCCAATCTTTCCAACATGCTATGCTTCTTTTACATATACAAATATTGCGAGCAACGCACACACACACATACACATGCATACGCACGCACGCATAAGCACGCGCTCTGCTGACTGCGCAGTCGACGCAGCAACTGAGCTTGGGCTGCAATATGCCTATTGTATGGGAAATTAAATGTTTAATAACTTTTTTTGTGAATAGACTTTCTTAATCAAACTTTTACAGCGTATTTATGTCATTCATATGAATGTATTTGCCGAAGCACAAGTCTCTAGTATTTTAAATACGAATTTTGCAAATTGAGGGCAAAAAATGACAAAATGTCTGCGTTCATTACACGGATATACACAGTAAATTTGGAGTCTCTAGCTCTTACGGTATGCTTAAGCGAAGAAAAGTTATCGATTTTTATCGATAATAAGGAAACGGGATGTGTTATCGAAAATCTAAAAAAAACTCGTACTGCGTAGGCTATAGACGAGTATTCTCTGAAAATTTCAGATCTCTAGCTTTTGTGGTTTACGAGATCGCTGCATTCATACGGACGGACGGACGGACAGGCGGCCAGGGCTATTTCAACTCAGCTCATCGAGGTGATCAAGAATATATATACTTTATGGGGTCTGCGATGTCTCCTTCTGCCTGTTACATACATTTTCACAAAAACATTTGATTTCCCATTTTCAATGGGTTCAGGGTATAACAAGTAAGAAAGCTCTTGTCGGCGGTACCCGACTAGGAGATCCCCTGAACCCTGCGAAGAGCCGATATTTCAAACATTCTATGCATATTTAACATATATATACAATCAACACATGCACACACTCACACACACACACATGCATACGCACGCACGCACGCATAAGCACGCGCTCTGCTGACTGCGCAGTCAACGCAGCGACTGCGCTTGGGCTGCAATATGCGTATTGTATGGGAAATTAAATGTTTAATAACTTCTTTTGTATATGGACGTTTTTAATCAAACTTTCACAGCGTAATAATGTCATTTATATGTATGTATTTGCCAAAGCACAAGTCTCTAGTATTTGAAATACGGCTTTTACAAGTTTGGGGGCAAGGGAATTAAAGGGGGGATGGTATCCAAAATGTGACAAAAATCAAAATTGTATAAACTCCACATTATACTAAATACAAAATTTGGAGATTTTAGCTTCAAAGATGTAGGAGATATAAATTTATAACTGCATTTCGATAACGTTTTAAATCGATAACTTTAAAACGATCAAATTTATCGATTTTTTGAAACAAGCTCGATCTGCGCCTGCTATACACGGATCTACATAAAAAATTTCAAGTCTCTAGCTCTTATAGATTCTGAGATCGACGCGTTCATACATACGGACGGACGGACGGACGGACAGACGGACAGACGGACAGACGGACATGGCTATATCGACTCAGTTCGTCGAGCTGATCAAGAATATATATACTTTATGGGGTCTACCACGCCTCCTTCTGCCTGTTACATACATTTTAACAAAACCATTATACCCTGTTTTCCCATTTTCAATGGGTTCAGGGTATAAAAAGAGACAAGCGAGTCACATAATGAAAAAACAATTTGTAATAAAAAGAGGCTGGTAGATTTAAGAAATGGTACATGCACTACACAATACACAACAATACTGCCCAACGACTTTAAAGGAACAATAAAAATCGACAAAGACGAAATCCACGGTACCACAGTACCTTCCTGATATATTTCGAAAACACCATTGGTACAAATCGAAGACGATGCTAACCAAGCAAAAGAGATTGCTTTTGTGTCAGATCCCGACAGGAGCAGCAGAGACAAACAGCAGAGATGTGCAAAGCAACCCAACGACGCTTCTACATTGCGTCCGAGGACGTCCACATCTAAAATGGCAGGAGTTAACGACAGATTTCATTGCACTCGGCCGAAATCAGTGATCCCAGTGAATGCATTTTTGTCACCTGCACTACTTCAGCGTATTTTTCTGAACGGCACAACCGTGGGAGCCAACGAGGTCTTAGGACACCTTTAAGCTTCAACAATAACAGAGACAACGGTTACAGCGACAGCGATGTCGGCAGCGGATACAAAAGCAGCAACAGCTATTTAGGATAAGCGAAAGCTTGTGTGATTACCTTTAAGTTAGTTCCAATAAAGCTCTCAACAAATAAAATTTGTGTTTTTTTATCAACAAAGAAGAAAATATTTCTTTAATTTATGTGATGTTTACAATGGCCACCAAAACTGGGTGATCCAAGCTCTAAAATTGGTGGACAATATTTTTGACTATAGTGACTATACTCGAGTATATTTATTTTTAATTCTGTAGCTTAAATAGCAGAATAAAGGAAAGTTTTGATTTTATTAAACTAAGTTATTTCCGATACGCCACACCCGATTATTGGTAACGTGCATATCTTAATTTTTAATCACATAATATATGATCAACAGCCGGGCCGCTTTTGTGTTCATACAAACAGTCAGAGGTAAGAAAATTCAGGGTACAATGGATTTGTTAAAATGTATGTAACAGGTAGAACGATGTGTATTCCTGATCAGAACGACGAGCTGATTCTCTAGTTCCAGAACCCTTTCTTTGTAAGTCCCCCTATATCACGTGCATATAAATTTTATAATAAATATGAGATAGCTAATCCCGATTCAATAAAATCGATTTAAAATGTTAGTTATTATTTTAAATTTCGTCTCATGTATAATTTATAAAATTCTGATTTTTTTACCCAATGATTTTTATACACTGAACCCATTGAAAATGGGAAATCAGGGTGTAATGGTTTTGTGAAAATGTATGTATACGGCAGAAGGAGGCGTGGCAGACCCTATAAAGTATATATATTCTTGATCAACTCAACGAGCTAAGTCGATAAAGCCATGCCCGTCTGTCTGTCCGTTTGTCCATCCGTCCGTCTGTCTGTAAACTTGAAATTTTTTAAGTACTATATAAGTATATAGCACGTGAAGATCAATTTTGTTTCAAAAAATCGATAACTATTCCCGTTTTATTGTTATCGATTAAACGATATCGAAATTCGGCTATTTAATTACATCTCGAACATCTTTGGTGCTAGAGTCTCCCAATTTTGTATTTAGTTTCATGTGTATTTTATACAATCTTGATATTTGTTGAACTTTGGATACCGGATCTAAATTTCTCCAAATTCTTCAAATTGAAAGTGAATTGCAAATATTGCCAATATGTGGATGAGTTTGAATTTTTCTTGGATTGGCAAATATTTAATAGATTACATAGATTATATTCTGAAAATTTCATTCAAATCCATTCAGTAACACAGAAGTTACCAAGCAAAACATTTAGCCATTTGGCAAAAGCACGTGGCGCAGCGCCAACGATAGAATCGTGTTTGAATTATCAGCTGCTAGTTTAGTTTCGGATTTGCTTCGAAATACGTAAGCAGTGCAGTGGCAGTGTAGTAGGCAGTGTCCAAGCCCCGACGGCTGAATTTATTTATTGGTTTTTCATGTATGAAGTGGCGGTGTTCGTAGAGGAAATGCACTTTTACGAGTACATAGATGTAGGTTCGAGTCCAGATGTCGGTTTTACTTATATTTATTTATTTATTTTTTTTCAACAAACATGCAATTTTATTGTAAAAGTGAAAGCTCGAAAATTTAATTAAATTTAGATAAAAACTGTGGAGTACATTTAAAAGCGCAGATCAGATGATCAGGCACCCCCGACTAGAGTTTTCTTACTTGTTTATAGTACTCATTTGCAGAAGCTTAAATAATTTTGATGAAAAAATCTAAGATGTTGGTGAGAAAAAAATATACCTAATTTATTGTTTAAAGCTCTATTTAAGTTAAATGAAAGAACTCTTTTATATTTGTCAATAAAATACTCAAAATAATGAGAAGGGTTAACCTGTGACGGTTATTTTGCTAGTGCATCTAAGTTATGTGTCCGCTCTTACGCTGCTTCACGTGGAAACAAAATGCCGAGTAATGTAAAACAACAGTAATATAAAATATGTAGTCCCTTATACGAATTCCTTCGGTGGCATTTTCTGCTTCAAATATTTGTCGTGCACACACATTGCAGAAAAGTCACATTTACTGAGCTATGCTCCAGGTAATACTAACCGTGGCTACCTATGTTTGTCGTCATATTGAAAATATTCACGAAAAGCTTGTAAACTTTGTGCACCCTCATAGCTTGCCATGGGGATAAGGGTAGAGGGTTGAGGTTTCACCGCTGGTCACGCTGACAGAGCTTATTATGGTTTGCGTGGGTGCTTTCAATGTTTTCAAAATTCACTTCACGCAAGAATTCCTTTTGTTCTTATAACATATTTTTGTAAAATATTATAAGTATATTCTCGTACGCCCAATGCTAACACGTTTGCTTGTATATAGATACAAATATTTTGTGTCCTGCCCATAGAACATTGTCACTTGATACCGTACACATCACTTCTCACTTCAAATGGTTTCTTCTTTCACAGTTACTTAAATTTCCTCAATGACAACGACAGTAATCGTCGCATAGACATGATAAATCGTTTAATATTAGAATGTTCTCATATCGTAGCATGCTTCCTATCCTAGCATGCTTCAATCGAAAGTGTTTGACTTTCTTTTTCTTCTTTACTCAACAAACACATTAAACTGCCACTAAATATTACGGAAAATCATTTATCTGAGAGCATATATGTGCACATATAACAAGTAAGAGTGCTCGAGTCAAGACTGCTCGACTAGGAGATTTCATAAACCCTCCAAGGAAACGATATTGTAATCATTCTATGCATTTTTATACCCTGAACCCATTGAAAATGGGAAATCAGGGTATAATGTTTTTGTGAAATGTATGTAACAGGCAGAAGGAGACATCGCAGACCCCATAAAGTACATATATTCTTGATCAGCTCGATGAGCTGAATTGAAATAGCCCTGTCCGTCTGTCCGTCCGTCCGTCCGTCCGTCCGTCCGTCCGTCCGTCCGTCCGTCCGTCCGTCCGTATGAACGCAGCGATCTCGTAAACCACAAAAGCTAGATATATGAAATTTTCAGAGAATACTCGTCTATAGCCTACGCAGTACGAGTTTTTTTTAGATTTTCGATAACTCATCCCGTTTCCTTATTATCGATAAAAGTCGATAAATTTTCTTCCGCTAAGCATACCGTAAGAGCTAGAGACTCCAAATTTACTGTGTAGATTTGTGTAATGAATGCGGACATTTTGTCATTTTTGGATTTTGGATGCCACCCCCCCTTCGCCCCCAATTTGCAAAATTCGTATTTCAAATACTAGAGACTTGTGCTTTGGCAAATACATACATATGAATGACATGATTACGCTGCGCAAGTTTGATTAAGAAAGTCCATCCACAAAAAAAGTTATTAAACATTTAATTTCCCATACAATAGGCATATTGCAGCCCAAGCGCAGTCGCTGCGTCAGCTGCGCAGTCAGCAGAGCGCATGCTTATGCGTGCGTGTGTATGCATGTGTGTGTGTGTGTGTGCGTTGCTCGCAATATTTGTATATGTAAAATAAGCATATAATGTTGGGAAGATTGGATCTTCGCAGGGTTCAGGGTATCTCGTAGTCGAGCCGTCTCGACTAGAGCACTCTTACTTGTTTATGTATGTATTACAAGCAACGCATGCACATACACTTAAGCACGCACGCATAAGCACGCGCTCTGCTAACTGCTGCTAAGCAGCTATTGCACTTTGGCTGCAGCAAGCGGAACCTAATTGTTGAATTATTGTTTTGGTAGATGGAGTTTCTTAATCAAACTTTCAAAGCGTGAGTATGTCATTCTTAACTGTGTGTATTTACCAAAGTACAAGTCTTTCGTAATTGAAACACGTTTTTTGCAAATTTATAAATTTAAATTTAGAAGTTTAATTATCGATTCTTATCGATAATAAAGGAATTGGATAAGTTATCGAAAAAATAAGATAATCTCGTACTGCGTATGGTACGGACAGACAGACAGAAAGACACTCAGACGGACAGACGGACATGGCTATATCGACTCAGCTCGTCGTCCTTATCAAGAATATATGTACTTTATTGGATCTGCCACGCCCCCTTCTGCCTGTTACATACGTTTTCACAAAAAACATTATACCTTGTTTTCCCATTTTCAATGGGTTCAGGGTATAATTAGATACGCGTTGGAATTTAATGAAATAACAGTTGTATGTGACTTAGTGCTTACTATCCGAACAAGTGTCAAACTAATTGTCAGTACTTAGTCTAATACATTTCAAAAGAGTAAGAACGTTGCAGTTGGGCGCTACCGACTGCGGAATACTCATTCACACCCGCACAGCTCACGCTCATTGCCACGCCCACAATTGGTTTGTACATATATAATTTTTTGGAAATCAATACAGGAGATCAGCAGTAATATCGTCATAAAATTTGGATTTTCTCAATGAGAATCGGAAAAAAATATACCGTTTTTCCCGATTTGCTACGCCCCTAGTGGCCAGTTCTTAGAAGTAGTGAAGGGTAATGTAAAAGTCAAATTTGGATGCTTACACTCAAAAAATGCGAAAATTACAGGGTATTTTTTCGCATGACCCCAAAAAGGGTGCAAAAATTATTTTTAGGTCATCGATAGACGAGCTCACCAGTAACTCAACCATCTAATTTTTAAGCTTCTAGCTCTAAAACTGTAGGAGCTTTAAGCTTTTGCGGTTTGTCACGCCCCTATGGGCGTAGATATATCCGACATATCTTTTTGATCCTGGGTTGTCAATCCGAGTATATATACCAAATTTCAAGTCTCTAGCGTCAATAGTGCTCAAAATATTACAGAATTTGAAAAATCACTATATAGTCAGATCAGATACAGTTTTACCCGATTTGCCACTCAATTGTCCTCAATGGGCGTAGATATATCCACATTAGCTTTTTGATCTTGGATTGTCAACACAAGTATACATTCCAAATTGCATTTTAGATATCGGAAAATGTATTTTCTGATTTGCCACGCCCCTATTGGGCGTATCGGGAAAATCTTGACACTTTATAATTCGAAGGTATACACGAGTATATATTTCAAGTTTCAACCCTCTAGCTTCAAAACTGTGCAAATGATTTGTGTTCATACGGACAGACGGACGGACAGCGTGACTGACATTGCACAAAACCAATATACTCATCTCACTTTGTGAATGAGTATAAAATTCAAATTAGTTGGATTAACTACTAAACTTTTATACAGGAGAGCGTTTTTGATGATTCAAAGCCATTAAAAAACAGTGATGCCAAAAATAGTTATTTACAGTAATATAATTTCACAATATGTTGTACAATCACTTTGGAAATCGGCACAAAGCAGTATAAAATGTTTACCTTGTATTTTTACCAATGAGCCCTAAACGCATTTTTAAAGATCTTTATAATAATTATTTAGAACAATGTATTTTCCTAAATTATGAAGCCAAAAAATATTCTACATAAATGTGAAATACATTCATAAATTGCAAATAATCTTGAGGCCCGCATATCTTAATTATTCCATCCAAATTTGCAGTACACTTTTGCAAAGAGTTCAGAAAAGGTATCAAACGAGTTTTCAACGTCAGCAATTTTATGGGACCTCAAAATCAGTGCGCTTCGACCACTCAGCCAAAATGGGCTTACTCTCCGCTCTCAGATTTCTTAAATATTTGTATTTATATATATTTATATAAACACAAAAATTGAAATTGGGTCTCCGCTTCTAGGAGAAGAGTGTACCAAAATCATGAAAGGGTTTGCCATGTTCATGCAAAAGTTTAACATTTTCACTGTTATTTGTGGGAAACATTCATGCGCATCACGACGAGCATGTTCTTATGCATGTGTTCGTATTTATAGGCCTGTTTGCGAAACTTTAGCTGGCTGAGGAATTGGTAAATGTCGGAAGTCTGAAGCTAAATAACATATTTCCTCATCATGAATGTTTGTCGCAAAAAAAAAAAACACATCGCCAGTAATTGAACTCACTTCTAGGCAGCGCGCATCACCTCTACCAACACTACCACTTCACTGCTCAAATGAAGTCTTTACTAAAATAGCAGTTGACTATTCAATCGCAAATACGATTATCAGAATAAAAAAGAAAGCACGCATTTGAATATATGCGTGTACATAGATGCGCTACTAACCGCGTTGTTTTACTAGTCCTCCAACTGTTTTATTTAATAAATTTTTGTATTACTTAATGGAGTGTAATGCAAATTTTGACATATAATCTTCAAATTCTATTGAATGTGTCAATTTCACATATTGGTTATATTTGCTATTGAATTTTAGCACCAAGAGTTTTGTGAAATTTGGCGCCGATATCTAAACTATTATACAAAAATCAAAATCAGGACTTCAGCTCCAAAGCTGATCGAGATATAATTCAATAACTGAAATTCGATTTAATTGACAACATAGAACCGGTATAGTTATCGATTATTTAAAACAAATTTGATCTGCCCGTGCAATTGAGTGACAACCAAAAAAAATTCACTTTCTAGTTTTTACAGATTCTAAGACCGACGCGTCCAGATACAGACAGACGGTAGACTCAGATCATTGTCCTGATCAAGAATATATATTCTGTAAGTAGTCGGGATTTCCGATTTTCAATGAGTTTAGGGTATAATAAAAACGTACTGAATCGATTATCTTAGATGAACAAAGTAAAAATCTTAAATGTTATACGTTTGTACACAACAATTTCGTTTTTAATATTATATTTCAATTGACAATACAAATTGAGCTTGAATTCAGAAAATCGTTTTACGAATACATCTAATGGCCTCTTACATAATACGTTATATATTATTTTCATTCTTTTGAATAACTATGACATGTATACAGTTAATTAGATTATGTTATAAGAAATTCCAATTGGTTTATGTTGAATCGCTTCCTTATAAAACAGTTGTATAAAACATTAGTTATTATATTTCTTTTACTTATGTGAGGATGGCTGATCTACTTATTTAAAATTCGTGATTCGTTTGCATACCATCTCAGTCTAATAATTTAAAAAATTATTGACAATTAATTGATAGAAAATCCAGTTTCGCAATTATTAATATATATGTGAAAGACATTTTTTGCCATTTACGATTTACTCTTTACGATTTACTCTATATTTAACTTTATGAAAAACACAACTTATTATTTTGAAATGATAATACTGTGACATCTAAAATATATCCTTCTAGTTGTTCGAAGTTAAGTTTCGTTCAGGAATTTTGCATGTTGACAAAAAATGCCTATTTTTAATGGGTTCAGACTAAAAGTAATAACTTTTTGTCGAGTAGTTATTTTTGTAAATATCTTAATTGTGACGAATTTTCTGATTAAAATTTGTTAAAATTTTCGAAAATTTCTTAAAAATGTAATAAACAAATCAATTTAGGAGGTAAGGTAATCTAACATAGCTATTAAGGGGTTATTATACTTTTTGCTAGTGTCACAGCTTGATAAATTTGTCCCATACATTATTAAATTAATTATTAATAATTACCGAATTAGTATTCGCTATTCATTGGATGAACATATATCGTTATAAAAACAAATGAAGAATTCTAAAAAAGGAAATTTTAATAATATAGTAAAATTATAGAATATTAAATAAATACTATTTATTTATTTAAAAATTGCGTGTAAAACTTAATCTACCATTGAGACGACAAAGTAATTATACTTTATTGTGATTGATATATGTTAGTAAGAAATCGTTCTTATTATTTAATTGCCGCTAAATTGATTTTCGTTCGATTCGTCAATACTAAATATCAGATATGAACAAAATATACGCATATAATATTCATATTACATTTAAAATGTAAAGGGTTCCTATACAAAGTATACAATTCAATTGTTAAAACTAAGAATTTAAGTTTTCAACTGCTGTATCAAGCCAATATAAATTGTTATTATACCAGGATTAACTATATACCCAAAAAAAAAAATGGAAATAGTTTAAGAGACCATAATTTTTAAGCAAACGGGTGAGACGTTTTCGAACCAGAATATTGTTAGGCATGAGATTATTTCTTTGCAGCTAACATACACTTAAAAAAGTCTTTTAATTTCCATTTCATTTTTTCCCATTTTCACCATAATAATTGACTTACTTAAGTTATTTTTCTTACTTAAAAATAAATTAATGATCACATTAATATTGGAAGATGATTAGAATTATTAAAATATTATAAAAGGAGTATATCTTCGGCAAGCCAAATATGAAATGCCCTTGAACAAATATAGCACAGAAGTTTAGGCGGTTCTAAGAGGATTACAGATATGTTAGAGGATTTTTGTCAAGATCCGTATTTTTCAGAGATTGTTAACAGATATTTAAACCCTTTCATATAAAATTAGCACTTCCATTGACTCAACCAAATCTACCAAATGCCCCCTCTACCAAATTAAGTTGACACGCGCGCTCCCCGAAATACATTCGAGGCGGAAAAAAAGCAGTCCCATTACTCTCTGAACCTATCCTGTATAGCTTGAAGATATAATAGTCGAATGTTGACCAAATATGTCTCTATCCATATCAGGATCAGGATCATCGCAACACGTGTATCTTGAATAAAATGAGTATCTTGCAGCTATTTGGTAGCAATTTCAAAAGATGACCAAGCAAAACTACAAAACTGGGCAACTTCGTTGTATATCAAGAAACAGACGAACACAGCCAGATCGATTAAGTACGCATTCTTAAATGGTTTGAAGAACCAGCCCCCACTATATTGATTTGGTGGCTGATACGCATCGAGATTGTGCAAGCTTTATGATAACGCATTACATATTTTATAGCAGAGAAAAATATTATATTTTCTACAAAGGCATAAAAAAGATACGGATCTCTCAAAAACAAATTTGCAGACAATGACTAAAAATCTTAAAATCAGATACATCATCCCAAATACTTATGTTATTATTAATTTGCCATTTTTTAACACTTAAATTAAGTCGAATCAACTGGTTTGCGATTTGATAAATTGGTTCACACAGTTAAGACGAAAATTCTAGTCATATGTTGTTAAAATTTGTTCATGTTCATCATTGGACTACACTATAAGATATTTACATTTAGTAATAATCGCCTATTGTGCTCATCAGATCTGTTAATTACTTTTAAGTAATAAATGCAGTAATTGTACTGTACTGTACTGTACGGCTTTCATATTAAATCTAAACTAATTACATTTAACCAACTTTGTCAACAAAGGCAGATGGTGGACTGACATGCTTTTCAGTTAAAATGTAATCTAATTGCTCGGTTTTTGGGATTTTTGTTGAGTTGCAGCTTGGCTTTAATAGATTAGCAGCGTTTTCCATCTGAAATTTACGGTCACTCATAGTTGAACCAATAGCTAATGTTTCAGTGTTGCTTAAAGTATCCATACAATTGTACTCATGAGATCTATTGGTTACTCCCAATGAATCTGAAACTGATTCAATGCTATAAATATTTCGCTGATGAGCTATGAAATCAAGTTTGTCGCCCTCAGATGTTGCAAATAGCTTTATATTCGCATCGGCATAGTTTTTTCTATAACCAAGTTCCTCAGACTCGTGTGGCTTTAGTTTTTCATTATATGACCCCGATTGTGCGTTTTTTCGGGAGATAACCTTGGCTTCCCCACAATCGCGATTAAGGGTGCCGCTGTTGGTACCACTATCGGCACTTTTGAATCGCTGGCAACTGGATACACTTCGGGACATATCTGGACATTGGATTGTAGCTTTGGCAGATTTAATTGTGAGAACTTTCCGCTGGGGATCGCAAGGGTGCGCTGATTTGCGTTGTTGCTTTGTGCCCGGGTCAAAGAGCCTGTAGTTGATGGGTACGTTGTCCAGGACGCTGTAGATATATAATAAGCATTTTCTTAATTAATATTATCGTTATTAAAAATTAAATAATTTGAAACAAAAATAATCACGTAAGAACGTTGCAGTCGGACGCTACCTCATTCACGGTCCAAAATCAATTGAGTATTTTTTTGTAAATGAGTTGAAATGGAGTCTACACTAAAGTGAACTGTTCTATTTAGGAGACACAGTTGCAAAACATTAGAAGACATAGTTCTTCCAATTATCCATGCTTCCAACTGGTATAAATATATAATTTTTAACAAATTTATGATAAATCAATTACACTGTAACTTACAATTGTACAAGATACAGTTTTTTCGATTTGCCTCGTCCCCAGTAGGCGTAGACATATAATTTTTAGCCAGCTCTTAGATCACAAGTATATCAAACAAATTTTAAGTCTCTAGCACCAAAATATATCAGTCAGGTCCAATTGCCAGCCCCCTAGTGGACGTGGACATATAATTTTCGTCGGGTTAAAAAGGATCCTAACAGTAGCTCACGCGCCAAATTTTGGGGTTCTAAAACAGTGGAAGATACAGTTTAACACGATTTTCCACGTCCTCAATGGGCGTAGATATATCCGCTGTAGCTTTTTCACTTGGGTTGTCAACACAAGTATACATTCCAAATTGCAACTCTCTAGCATTATTAGAAGTAGTGTTTCTGAGATATCGGAAAATGCATTTTCCGATTTGCCACGCCCCTAGTGGGCGTATCGGGAAAATCTTGACACTTTATAATTCGATTCCAAATTTCAACTCTCTAGCTTCAAAACTGTGCAAATGGTTTGCGTTCATACGGACAGGCGGACGGACGGACAAACCATAAAAGCAAGAGATCTCAAATTTTACATGTATACTCTTGTATACCATATGCAGTAGGAGTTTATCTTATTTTTAATCGAGTTATATACTCATCCCATTTCCTTATTATTGATAATAATCGATATTTTGACACCGTGAGAGCTAGATATTTCATAATTACTTTGTGGGTATGTGTAATAAATACGGTAATTGTGTAATTTTCTGATTTCGGATACCACGCGCCTTTCGCCCCAAATTTGCAAAAAACCTTAACGTAAACGTAAATACTAGAGACTTGTGCTTTGACAGATATGAATTACACAGTCACGACCTGACTAGTCTCCTTGTAGAGCAGTTTCGGCTCGAGCACTCTTACTTGTAAAATTATATCCTGAAAGTTTTAATAAAAGCTAACATCTATATCCAAACTTATTTAGTACATTATTTCCTATAATACAATGGTAGTTCCGACTATAGCATAATTGCTCTATTCGAGACTGGTCGACTAAAAAATCTCCTGAATCCTGTGAAGCGACTACATTCCAATCATTCTAAGCTTCTTTTATATCTAGATTACAAGGAACAAATACACGATAATAATAAAATGGGATGGGATAACGAAGAAAAAAATGATAAGCTCGTCCTGCGTATAATATACACGAGTATACATTTAAAATTTCAGATCTCTAGCTTTTGTGGCTTATGAGGTCATACGGACGGACAGATACTCATAAGGGCAGACGGACATGGCTATATCTACTCAACTCGTCGCCCTGATCAACAATATATATAATTTATGGGGTCTACCACGCCTCCTTCTGCCTATTAGGGTATAAGAACTAGAAAGTCGCCACAGGGATTACGATTGTCGTTAGAAAAGCAAGATACAAGAAAAGAAAGTCTTTGATAAATTTAGCCAAATAATTTTAAAATCGAAAAAAGATTAGGTACTAACTTACTATGCAGTTGAGGTCTACTAAATACAGAAGACCTATCTTTACCAATTCCGGCATCATTTCTAATTTTTCGGCCATGTGCTAGAAGAAATTATTAGTAATTTATGATTTCAAAAATAGTATATATACTGAAATACCTGTGAGGCCTTCGTCCTCAATGAAGCTTGAAGTTTCACGGTTGCTAGTACGATTTTCATCGCGGACTCGCTCTCGCTCTCGCTCCCCACTAAGCTCACTGTCACTATTCAAGCTATCGTACTCCTCCGATTCGGATTTTATAATTTTCGATCGACGCTTTATTCGTTTTTCAGTATTTATATTGTTGCCGTCATCAACTGTCATCACGTTTGGAAGTTTTACATTTGAGTTAATTCCACCTATATTTGTTAATACAGGTCGCATTCCTTTCGACCCCGAGCTACATAAAGTATTATCATCTTCACAGCGAGAATCGTACTTTAATGAGCTGCCCGTGTAGCTCAAAGGAATATTTCCGGACTGGTTTTCATGTTCTGGTAAATGAAATGTAGCGTAAGGATATATGTCTTCTGAGTATTCGGGTATTCGCTCAAGTCCAGCAACCGCTTCATTCGGGGTTTGCTGGCAAGATTTGCGTACTGTACCATAAAAGTGTTCATGACTTTGAATATCCTTTCCATCTGTAGTACTACTTTGTGGCCTTAATGAATCAACATTACGTGTAAACAAAGTATGAGGATCTATAAAACATAAAGGGTTCAGCTATTTTGTTTTTTTGGGTAGCCCAGACATAAATATTTAATACACACAATTTTTGAAGCAGATAAAAGCTCCAATTAATGCAAGAATTGTTCCAAATATTGATGTTACGATAACAGCTATAAAGTGAGCATCACTGAACACAGTTTGCTCTTCGGGCATCGCATCAAACTCCGAGCTGCCGGCTAATCCAAGCAAATTCTGTGTTTCAAAATAAAATTCCTTTGTAGTAGAACCAGCATTGTTGTTGGCCGTAACACGTAGCTGATATGCAGTGCCTGGCTCCAAGTCTCCAATATTATAACGATTCTTAAAAAAAAATTATATATATATATATGATAATAAAGTGTATTAAAATAAAAATGATACTAACATGTGTCTCAATTTTATTTGAAACTATGATCCATTCACTAGAAGTTTTATAGTGCTTAAATTCAATGCTAAAATGAAGTATTGGGCATCCACCGTCTTGCCAAGAGGACAAATCTAAGATAACTGATGTTGTATTCGAACGAATAAAACTGTGCTTTTGTGGTGCTACTGGTTTGTTTCCTATTAAATGTAGACAAGAGACTTAAATTGTATCCAATTGTAATATAAATATATTTATTAAATACCCTTTGTCTGTGCTGCTACAATAGCACTGGTTACGCTAGTGCCAATTTTATTGAAGGAAGTCATTGTAAATTGGTATTTAGTGCCGCATTGTAGGTTTTCAATCATGTATGAAGTAATTCGACGATCGATTTGCAACTCATCCCATTCGGCGGACTCACGCCTATATGTTAAAGTAAATCCTCTGATTGGAGCACCGCCAATATCGTCGACTCTCCATTGAATGGACACCGAATTCTTGTGAGCTGAATTAACAGATACAATGGGAGCGGAAGGCGGAACTAAAAGAAAAATATATTTTATTGAAATGTTAGCAAATAAATTATTTTATTAAATAAATTATTTTTACCTTGTACAAAGAGCTGATAAACAATATGATCTGAGCCCATGGGATTTCTAACAATACATGAATAATTGCCTTCATGCGATCGTTGGATATTACGTAGGGTTAATGTATTATCAGAATTAACTTCGAGCGGGAATTGCTTCTTGGATCGCGTATTAAGTATTTTCCACTCGGCAGTTGCCTTGGGATTTCCAACAAATATACAAGCTAACTTAATATCTGACCTCCAGTTAACGGACAAAGTCTGACTGAATGATATTATTGCACCTGGTATTGTCGCGCTGGGTACTAGTTTAATTACTGGAGTACTTGGACCCTGACCCACTCTTGTTGATGCTGTGACCCAAGCCTCATATGTTTCTCGAAAATTTAGGTCTTTTGCTTCAAAATGCCTATTATGTGCTGGCAAGACTTCTTTGAGTATTTTTAGCTCTTGGCCCTTTTCAAGAACTCGTATGTAGACATTGTACTTTGTAATTAATCCATTGGGCCGTCGAGGCGGTAGCCAGCTAATAATCACTGAAGATTCTGTGTTTACTGCTGATTTAACCAGCTCCGGCGCATCCGGAACCGCTTCCTCTGTAATGCATGATACAGCTGAACTGGGAACGCCTTCACCAGCTCGAGTAAATGCTAATACTTGAACACTATAATTTGTGAACGGCTGCAATCCATGGAGCACTGTGCTCAAAGCGGATGTTATCTTTGTCTCCCGGACGCTATATTCACTTTCTAAAAGTCCTGGTTCATAAAGCAACTTATAGCCTTGAATAATTCCGTGACTTAGTTTCTTTGGTGGGGACTGCCACGATATTTGAATATTCTGGGCAGTGAGTGCAACGCATGACAATGATCGAGGAGATGCGGAAGGAACGTCCTCTAAAGTGTGACCTAATACGGCATCACTCGGGGGGCCGTCGCCTTTTATATTAAACGCTGATACAGTAATTCCATACTGAGTGTATTTCTCCAATCCAATTAAACGGAAGTCATTTAAACCTTCTGTAGTCAAACTTCCGACTTTGGTGTGATTTTTCCCATTATCTGGAGTACCCTGTTTTTGATATGAAATTGTATAACCGAGTAGTTCTCCATTCCATGAATCACGTATTGGTGCTCGCCATGTAATCAGTAACTATTTGGCAGATAAGATAAAATATAAATTAAAATTATTTTAACACATTACTATCAAAATATGTATGTGTATGTGCAGGAACACTAAAATATAAGGTGTTAATAATTAACTAGGTGTTTGAATGGAATTATTTAAGTTTATTAATTATTACTGATATCAATTAAGAAGGCTATTGAATTTGGTCTATTTTATTATTATTATTATATTATGAGTTCAGTTACCTGTTGTGGTCCAAGCGGCTCAACGCTAATATCTTGCGGTGGGGCAGATGGAACTTCTGAATCTGTTTGTACAAATAATATATCACTTGGGGCACTGGTGCCCAGATGGTTCTCTGCAAACAATCTTATGTGATAAACCTGTGCCGGTCGAAGAGATCCCAACTGAGCCGTTGTTCTATCACCAGGTAGAAGTTTTTGATTGTTGTGCTCATGCCAAACATCTAAGCGGAAAAAAAATTGATTGACAAATATTCTATAAATAAACTTTAGTCTTTTGTTTAAGTATTAAGAACAAAAATAAAAGCAAATCATTTCGACGTTATTAAAGCTAGATATTAAAACCAGAGAAATTTTAGTTGCCTTGTCTTATAAAGTATTAAGATATTCATGATACCTTTACTAATCTTTTACTCTATTTGGTGTAACAGAAACTCTATTATTTAAAGTGTTAGAGACTTGAAATATATACTCGCGTTGACAGCCCTATCCTTAAAATATAGGATAGAACTATGCTAATAAGGGCGTGGAAAATCGGGTACCAAGGATCCTCTACAAGCCGACAAAAAAATTGAATTATACAATTATGTATAAACAAGTAAAACAAGTAAGAAAGCTCTAGTCGGGGGTACCCGAATAGGAGATCCCCTGAACCCTGCGAAGAGCCGATATTCCAAACGTTCTATGTATGTATGTATACATTAAGAGCAAAACATACGCACACACACACACATACGCACACACACACACATACGCACGCACACACAAGCGAACGTTCTGCTGACTGCGCAGTTTATATTATGAAAACTTAATTGTTGAATAAGTTTCTTTGTAGATGGACTTTCTTAATAAAACTTTCAGAGCGTGATTATGTCAATCATATGTGTGTATTTGCCGAAGCACAAGACTCTAGTACTTGAATTGCGTTTTTTTTAAATATGGGGCGAAGAGGGTGGTATACAAAAAAAAAACAAATTGTATAAAATATATATGCAACTAAATGCAATAATTTGAAGTCTCTACCTCTAAAGGTGTACGAGATATAATTTTATAACGGGATTTCGATTTTGTTTTTAATCGATAACATTAAAACGATAAAAGTTATCGAATTTTTGAAACAATCTCGATCTACGCGTGCTATACTCGGACCTACATAAAATTTCAAGTCTCTAGCTCTTATAGATTCTGCGATCGACGCGTTCAAACATACGGACAGACGGACGGGCGGGCAGATCAAGAATATATATACTTTATAGGGCCTGCCACGCCTCCTTCTGTAACATTTAGCAAAACCATTATACCCTGTTTACCCGTTTTCAATGGGTTCAGGGTATTTTATGTAGGTTCGTGTATAGCACGCGTAGATCGAGTTTGTTTCAAAAATTCGATAACTTTGATCGTTTTAATGTTATCGATTAAAAACGAAATCGAAAACCAGTTATAAAATTATGTCTTGCATATTTTTCAAGCTAGAGACTCATAATTTTGTATATAGTTACATGTGTATTATATACAATTTTGATTATGACACGCCTCTTTCGCCCCCAATTTGCAAAAAACGTATTTCAAATACTAGAGACTTGTGCTTCAGCAAATACACACATATGATTGACATAATCACGCTCTGAAAGTTTTATTAAGAAAGTCCATCTACAAAGAAACTTATTCAACAATTAAGTTTTCATAATATAGCCTTACTGCAGCCCGAGCGCAGTCGCTGCGTAAACTGCGCAGTCACCGGAGCGCGTGCTTATGCGTGCGTGCGTATATGTGTGTATGTGTGTGTGTGTGTTGCTTGTAATGTATACATATTAAGAGAAATGTAGAACTTTTGGAATATCGGCTCTTCGCAGGGTTCAGGGGATCTCCTAGTCGGATACTGCTAACTAAAGCTTTCTAACTCGTTCTAATTGACCACCCGATTTATTTAATACCTTCTGTATTACTTTATTTAAATTTAAATTTTAAGCATCTACGTATTCTATTGAATATTTGACAGCTTAGTTATAGTGCAAACTCTTTCATATATTGACTATATTTGCAACTGAACTTAAATTTTAAAAATTTAAAAATAATAAAAATGAAAATTGAATAAAATATAAATAAAAGTACTGACACAATTTGGAGACTTTAGCTTTATAGACGTTCGAGATATAATTTAATAACTGAATTTCGATAACGTATTTGATCGATAACATTAAAACGGGAATAGCTATCGATTTATTGCGCATGCTATATAGCATATAGCATATAACCTATAAACAAAATTTAAACTCTCAAGCTTTTATATGTTTTGAGACCTACGCATTTTTACATACGGACAGACAAGCGCACAGGGCTAGATCGACTCAGCTCGTCGGCCCGATCAAGAATATGTGTACTTTTTACCGTCTGCCCCACGTTTACTGTTAGTTACATTTTAACAAAACAATCACACTTTCATCTCCCATTTTCTATGGGCTCAGGATATAAAAATATGAGAAATGGGGGAAAAAAAACTACCAGTTAAATTACTGCAGACTCCTGCTTGATTGATTTACCAATGTACATACTTTTGGGTTTGTAAACCTATATGTTAGCCACGGTAAGTTTTAAAACCGTCAGATGGATTTCCGCCCAAAAAGCTTTTTTATTTTTTGAAAAACTATATGACTCACATTGAAATATATTTTGTGAAACTTATCAAAATAAGAATGGAAAATAGAATGAAATAGCATACAAAATATTACGAAAGCAAAGTTGAATTTCTTTTAACCCTAACCATAATCATCGCTTGTAACTATCTTTGAGAATCACTAAAAGTTTTAGCTAGCCGACAAAAATACTCTTAAATGTTTTTATCGGCAAATCAGAAAATGCTTTTTCCGATATCTCAGAAACACTACTTTTAAAAGTGCTAGAGAGTTGAAATTTGGAATGTTTACTAGTGTTGGCAACTCAGGATCAAAAGGCTATGACGGATATATCTACGAGCATCGGATAAAACTGTATCTTCTACAGTTTTAGAGCTAGAACGCCCAAGTTTGGAACGTGAGTCACTAGGGGCGTGGCAAATTGGGATAGCTGTATCTTTTACCGTTCCTCAGTGACAGAGTTCTTGACCTCTTCTGTTGATTTTCCAAAAAATATATATCTATAAACCAATTGGGGGAGTGGCAAATCGGAAAATCTATATCTTGCAATGGATTATGCAACCTTGAATGAGTATTCTGCGGTCGGTAGAGCCTACTGCAACGTTCTTACTTTTTTTAAGTTGCATGCGTTTTCTGCAATCTTTTGTTATGCGGAATTTGCGTTTCAAACATTTTTTTTTTCTGGTTCGAATCGTACCCTGCATTATCGACAATAGTTCTGGACAGGGACATAAGTGTACATGCGTCAATGGCAAAAGCTTTCTTCCCGAATGCTTGCAACCGACCTATTTTATGGTCACCGTAGTACTTTCGACTCAGACTTGCATCTGTGGCCATACTGCCGTAAAAAGCCTTATGCTGACGTATAATATTTGAGCGCAATGTGGTGTGCTCCATATTAAGTAAATCGTTTTGCATTTTTCATTGTTGTCCGAATTGTCAATTTGGGTGGTTGTATGTCGACACCCCCACAGCGACCTTTATCCTCTACGCTACTTCGACTTTCAAGCGTATGACACTCAAACTAATACTAACTGCTCTTTCGAAGAAATAAGCTCCTACCATTCAGTGATAGGTAAACACTGTTAAACTAGTTGTGTGTGAAAATCAAAATAAATAATGTCGGAACTTTAACAGAGTTAAACATATATTTTTTTATTTTTGTTGTATATAACTTACTTTATTTTATATAGCTTACCTCCAGCTTTTTTATATTGCAAAATATAATTTGATATTGGTTGTGCATCCCGGTTATTACCGCCACCTCCTCCCAGTATTATTGAATCCTGATCATTTGGAGACCACGCCAATGTCACCGACCGACTTCCAAGATCCCTGACATGCAAATTAACTGGAAAGTTTGGCGGCTCCTGCACTTGAACATGTATAACGCTTCGATCACGCCCATACGCATTGTTGGCTATGCAAGTATATTCCCCTCTATCAGTTAGGACTGTTTGTAAAATAGTCAGCTCTGATGATACTCCACGAGCTAGGGGCGAGTTCTTTATATGATAACGGATATCATAGGATGGATCGATACGACTTGCTTTCGATCTCCATGATATTTCTAAAGGCTGATCTCCATTTGCCTCGCAGCGCAATGTAATTCGGTCGCCACGTCGAATCGATAACTGCTTTTTGGCAACTGTAACTGAGGGGCCAACTGTTACAAATAACAATTAGAAACATATAAATATTGAATAAAAATGTTTTAAATTATTAGTATTTATTAATGGAATGAATAATTTACGCTTACCATGAACAGTTAACTTAATTAGGGTACTTAGGCCCGCACCTATGCCATTGAGTGCTTGACACAGATAGCTGCCCTCATGTTCACGGGAAACCTTGGATATCATCAAAGAACCATTCGAATGAGCCAAAATAATTGATTGTGAGTTCCCATTGCTTATAGTATAGCTAAGATCGCGATAATCCCCTGAGTCGCCTTCATGTACATACATATATGAAGTTAAGTTTTTTTATTTTGAATCACCAGATTTCTTTTAATACCTATGGACTGCTTCCACTGAATGGTTGGTATGGGAAATCCATCAGCCTTACATGATATCACTACTGAATTTCCTAAGATTGCATCTTGGTCAGTAGGTTTTAAAGTCCAACGAGGAGGAACTATTTTAAAATTTAAATAGTTACTTAGAATTCAATTATAATTTGTAGATTATCATGCATTAAAACATAAACTAAATATTCATCATGCTATTATATGATTATATCCGTAAATTAAAATGAATTGCTAACAACTTATATGCAAATCCGATTTTTAACTTTTTGAACAGTTAGAGAAATAAAATTAATTTATTATTTATAATTTCGAAATATTACAAACATATTGAGAATGTCATATAACTTGGTTTAAACACTCAGTTGAAAACTGTTTTTTTTTTAATTGTAGCCTAGGTAATATTTTAACAATGTAGAAAGGCGGCAAAGTTGTATATTATAAACAAAAACAAGCCACAATATAATCGAGTTTATATTCATATAATTGACTGCTGTAAAGGACAAATTTTAAGACTCATCTTTATATTTATAAGAAATATCGACATCGACGCATATACGTTCAATTGCCTTTTTCCAAGATTTAAAGCCCAATTTATCGACCGGATAAATTGTATGGCTATCGGTAGAAATATTTTATAATTTTATAAGAGCAGATTGAATTTCAGCATTAGAAATTCCACTCAGTATACCATGCGTTGAAAAAAAGTTATTAATCCATGCGAATTGTGCATCACTGGTAAATCTTGCAAGTGAGTGCAAAAAGCCAAGTGCATTGTGCTCAGTGCAATAACCTCCTATATTTTTGTAGTATTCATAAATTCATCCACTATTTTAGGAGAATATATTTTATATATTTGCTACTATAATATTAATCTCCTAATATTTTATTATAATTATTATCTTCATATAGGGCCAATAAAAAATACATCATTTACTGGATGGCCTGATGTTTTATGTATACACGTGTGTATGGAAACCGGTGTTTTAAGATAGCTAATTTGGACGTCAAAGGAGACGAAAAAATTTTGAAAACGCATATAAACAACAATTGCCAATTGAAATACATATATACATATATATATATATATATATATATATATATATATATATATATATATATATATATATATATATATATATATATATATATATATATATATAGTTTATATATATATATAAACTTTATTTTAAAAAAGTTTTAAAAAATAATTTTTTATGATATAATTAAGGTTTCAGCGCTAGACCTCATATAAGTTATCACACAACAAAATAACGTTCTTGTTGAAGAAAATATTTTTTCCATTCTCACTACAATATAGGTCACATGATTCCGCTGAATGAGTTTATTTCTAAACAATCGGTATTTAATTACATTTAACCGACAATTACAAGTTCGACAGACTTTCTACCTTTAAATTTTATTTTTTTTAATTTCACTGTAATGTTAGCCAACAATAATAATTCTAGCAATAAAGTCCACTTCAATCGGAGTATGGCTCCGATGAAGACGGCCAAAGACATTTGAAATATATTGGTCCAGCAATATGAATTTTTAATCCGCCATTTAGAGTGATTTTGTTACAATAATATTATAAAAGAGTATATTGGATTTGGGGCATTTTCGAAATTCGTGATATGTACTCGTGTTTAGCATTGTTGGATAATGTATTACATTTTATTAGCCGTAATACCAGAATATCGTATAATATCACATCACCAAAATGCAAGATTTTCAATTAATCTCTAAATGTATCTAATTAATACGCTTTTTAATGATTTGATTAATATCTCCTAAAGTAAAAAAATTATGTTTAGAGCACAAAATTGAATACAATCTTAAATATGGGTTACCAGATCAAATTCTAAAAGTAGGTGAATTATCCTCCTGGTGCATTGTCTACGATATTTACTGTGAATTTTGTTTTCTTGTGCATTGTATATTTCAATATTATAGAATTAGATGGTTTATTAATGTTTCTAGAAAACAATAGTTACACTTGATTTACCCGAAACCGAAAGAACGGCAGTATATTCAACAGTGCCAGCGTGATTTGCCACACTACAAGTGTAGTTACCATTGTGCCATGAGGAGACGTTGTGTATGGACAATATGCTGGAAAATGGGGTATAATGATTGATTGTTAACGACGGATCCGGGGGTAGAAATTCTTCGCCTTGCTTAGTCGTCATGGTTAACTGTTTGCCCATTAGAACGCCTGAATTACTCTGAATTGTCACATTGTTTCTGTGCCAAGTTATATTAAAAGGTTGATCTCCTTGGCTACTGGAGCACATTATCTGTGTCCTCATACCTTCAGTAATTTCATCTTCAAACGCAAAAGGAGATATACGCGGTGGCACTATACATAAAATATCAATAAAGAAAATATATTTAAAAAAAACCTCTTCTTTAGTTTTTGATTGTTCTATCGACACATAGAACATAAAAATACTCTGTTAGAATTACATAAACCAAAAAACGTAAGCGTTTTGGACGTAGCTGAAAACAAGATCGACTTCTTCTATACAGTTGATATATTTCAATGAAGATACATAAAATTAAATATTTAATAAAAATTCCGAGCAATTTAAAAATATTTGAATATATTTTTTTAAATAGATAAACCACACAATGCACCTCCAATAAATACTAAAGTTTTATTTGTATATGAAAGACAGTTATTAATTTGTATTAACTATTATATATAATATATTAACTATACTATATAAAAAAAGCAAATATCTACTTCATGCATGGAGTTTTATTATAACTAACTTATTAATATATGTGCACACACTAATTTTTTGTTGTAATTTATCTTTGTTAGAATAAAAATATAATAAATCTTTGTAAAAAAAAATTAGAAATTAAGCAAAATACGTGCAGATATATATATATATATATAAGTATACGGATAATTTAATTTATTTTAATGCACCAACTAAAAACACATAATGCTATTACAAGTACCATTAACTTTAAGCTGTGCAGAGTGCGTTACAGTAGCGGCATCATTTTGGACACGACACGTATAGGTGCCACTTTGGTCCCTCGTCACACTTGTGATGCTGAGAGCGCTGGTAAAATCATCATTTTGGCGAATTGTCACCTGGCCGCTACTTTCACCACTACTACGACCATTGTCATTCGATGCGATTTCACTTGTGAAGGCCGAAGGTGACATCGAAGATGAAAACTGCGACATTAATCCGGAGCCGGAACCCAATACAGAAACGCCACCGGTACCCTTAAGCCCACCGCTGACACTGTCGACGGATGCTGCCGATGGCAGAGGTATTCCATCCTTTAGCCAGGTAAATGTTAGCGGCAGGTCCCCGGTGCCAATAACGCACTGAATGCTTGTACGGTCACCGACGTTCAGATCGCGTGCGAATGAGAATGGTGTAATCTTGGGTGGAACTGGATGTTTAATTTCAGTAAATATGCTTTAGTAATAAATTTATTAAACGCTTTTCTGAAAGCTAAATTACGAATGGTATTAAGTGTGGTATATGATTTCATTTTGTAACAAACAAATGTATGTTGTTAGCGAGTCTTCAAAAGTGCTGTTGTGAAAATTTTTATCAATTACTCTCAAACTTAATATCATTGTTCATATTTTTTTCTAAAATAAATTTTCAGTTATTTGTTTTTACACATCATTCAGTAATAAGTTTTTCCAAGCTCTCGAAATATTTATTCCTCTTAAAACTTATGATCTCTTATCATAATGTAAGCAGGATACAGTTGCATTATCTACAACACTTGTTAGCTAGGCAACATATTCTTATATACAGAAAGGGAACAAGTATTAGCAATTGGTAGCTAACTACCGGAATCAGTAAAGACGTAAACATAGATTTGACGATCTGAATTTAGAATTAGAATTTTATAATTAATTTTAAAATATTGCCATTCAATTTCTCGCCAGATTTTTGACAGACATCTGACTATTAAGTGCATCTTCTTTTTGCGAGTTAACACCGTCTGCTTAGATACACGACAGGGAAGCTGGGAAGCATCCGAGATCGTGAATCATACATGATCGCTGCTAAAGATTACATATGCGTAGGCAGTGATAAGTCAATCAGAAGAATCCTAATGTCCCTACAAACAATCCCATTTCCTAACATACTTGAACTGACTTACAAAAAAAATTATATAAAAAATGATTTGCCTTGCTTAATTTGGTCTTAAGAAAAGAATATAGAAAAATTATGCAAGTAAGAAAGTAATTGCATCAATATAAATAACACAAATGATGTCCCAGATTCACACCAGCGGCAAAATATTTATAGGAGAAAATTTCAATTAAGCTTTGTTTTATTGGTGTTAATTAGTAGTCTTTTTGAATATCAAATTAGTCAGAAAACAACTTTCAATTCCTCTTATAAGAAATATTAATCGAAAGTGAGCTGTAGGCCATGATGTTTGTATGTTAACAGAATCTAATAATATAAAGGAACAATCGATTCTATCGATGGACACTACGATTTGCGATATATCGATGGATTTTGCTCGATGTTTATATATGGGCTTACTTAGCAGACAGCTGAAACAACAATTGTAGGTTAACTGATCTGATGGTAGGTAATTTTTGATGGTATGGTATAATGTCTTCTTGCTGACATTTTTTCCAAACTAATAAAAAATGAGTTTAATCGTCTTTCTCATTATGGAAACGAATATTTGTGCTTCCCAGGAAGCTTCAATCGGTAAGATTGTTTAGAACGTCAGGCGCGACTATAGGGAAGCATAGAATTCCCAAAATTCCAAAAATATATTTATATCGATTTTTTTAAACAAAAACAATCAATAGCTGATGGCGAAAAGTGGCGACGATGATCTCATGTGAGCTCAAGTCTTAATTTTAAGATTAAAATGAAATCGAGAACTTAAAAAATTAAAAATAAACGTTTTTGGAAAAACGATGGATTTATCGAGTAGAGCCACTATCAATGGTTTTGCAGCTCTATAATGTATGTATCTTAAAGTAAATATCGTCAATCATAAAGCACCAATACGAAAATACGGATTTATGACAAGTAGTATCTTCTTAATAAATCATTATGAAAAAGCCTATTTGGAATTTCAAAAATGTTCCTTTTGGCAATCTGATACAGAGAATAGATAGAGCAACTGCTTGGTCGTTATATTTAAAGATCGGTTCACTTCCTATATGGGACAACAATATTGCAAAAGAAATACTTGTAAATATTTGATATATAAGCTTCAAAAAGACTACCAATAAGTACACCTGCAGAGAATCAATTCAAAACACCAAATTGACGCTAAACCGCGACTTCAGCTCACTTCTTTAAAGATGTCTCTAAGTATTGCTTAGACATTTAAAGAGCTTTTTAGAGCTATTACAACATACAATTGTGGCGAATTAAACCCTGAAAGAATACCGCGCATGCCAAAAGCAAGTGCAGGTGCATGTGCAAATGCAAGTGCGAGTGCAAGGAATACCTTATGCGAGTGCGATTGTTAAGTGCAATGTAAAAGTTCGAGCGGTGCAGATGTTACAGAATATTAAAAATTGAATATGGATAGAAAACTATGTTATCTTAGGGATATGACTTCACTTGCGCCAAAAATTATACAATTATGTTATGTGCTTAGAGCTATATGATTATATGACTTATCGAAATATTGAAATATTAACATAACCTTACTTAAATTCTACTTACAGGTAGTTATGGTTTTATATATTAGCTTTGTAAGCATTCAGAACTCGTGAATATTTGTAACCGTTTTTTTTTTTTTAAGTTTACTTATTTTATTCGCGAAATATGACTTAACCTTAATAACTAAAATAAATTAGCTTCTTTTAAACACGCAAAATGTTGAATATACCCTGAAATGATTCCCAGAACCTTGTTTCCTTTAAGTTTATTTTCTGTATATATAACAGTGTAAGTAACAGTGCTCTAATCGTGACTGCTCGACTAGGTGATCCGCTGAGCCAATATGGCGGTATCCAAAACTTATCAAAACTTATCACATAAATCCAATTTTTAATCGATAACGTCAAAACGATAATAGTTATCGAATTTTTCACTTTTTTGACTCGATCTGCGCGTGCTTTATATGAATCTACAAATATATTGAAAGTCTCTAGCTCTTATATGTTCTGAGATCGACACTTTGAAACATACGGACGGGCGAACGGACGCACGAACGGACGGATGGACGTACGAACGGACATGGCTATATCAACTCAGCTTTTCCAGCTGATCAAGAATATATATTCTTTATGGTACTGCCACGCCTAGTTCTGTCTGTTACATACATTTCAAGAAAACCCTTATACCCTGATTTTCCATTGAAAATGGGTTATTATTATTATTATTATTTTTTTTTTTTTGTTCTTTTGGAACGTGATTGTGTATTGTGCAGTAGGTTGCACCAGACAACAACGCTCTCACTTTTGTACGCAGCAATTCGAATATTGCTAGATATAATGAAGGTCAACCGCTGATATATGCTTATGTATATCAAAGTAATCATACTAAGAGTTACTTAATTTTAGACTTGTAAATATCATCATAACTTTGTGTTGCGCGTAAATTTTAACGATTCATTATTGAAAGAAATTTATAATTTGGAGTTAACAACTAAATAATTGCATCCATATTGAAAAATAAAGAGAAAGAAACGTGCTGAATGTACAGTCGAATGCAAAAATTGTTTTTTATGCACGTGCATTATTATTATTATTATTAGTTTTGTGACATGAACTTTCCTGAAATTAATAAAATTCATAATTTAATTAAGGATATATATGCATGCTTCTGTGTGGAAATGTTGTAAAGAGCTCCTGCTCATAATTATTCTTAAATAAACATAATATTATTAATTACGACTATCTTCATTATGCATAATATTGGTTAGCATTGCTCTTAAGAATATTACCCTGTCTAACTTATTCTGAAATACAATTGGGTTTAAAATTCTAAATAGTGGTTTTAAATTTGTATACTCATTCTCGAAGCGAAAGAATATATTGGGTTTGTGCAACTCCGGTCTTGCTGCCCGTCCTTATATCCGTCAGTCTATATGTCCATATAAAGGCAAACCATTTCACTGCTATTGAAGCTAAAGAAATTTGTAATACATACCCTCTCGCCTTGTAAAGTGTTAAGATTTTCTCGATACACCCACTATGGGCGTGGTAATTCGGGAAATACAATATCTGGTTTAACAGAAACTCTATTATTTAAAGTTAAATACTTAAAATTTGGAGTATATACTCGCGTTGACAAAGCTAACTAAAGATCTACAGATCAGCGAACTTTCATTTTATATTATAAGTCCGCGCTTATTAGGGGCGTGGAAGATCAGATTTAAATATATAGTGTTTTTTACACATTCATATATATTAAGAACACTCTTTGTGCACATGTATAGCAAAAACACCTGCGCCCAGAGCTGTTAGCCATGTCCTTTTGCAAATGATTTATTTAATAACTTCTGTTTTATATAACGGTTTTCAATGATCTTGTCAGCTATTCTGTTAAATATTTGTCAATTTAGTAAAAATGCAAACTCTTTTACGTAAATTCTATATTTGCATCTGAACCTCAATAACAAAAATTTTTTTAAATATCAGAAAAATCCAACTTTATAAAATGGGTTCAGATTTGAAAAATATAGAATATATATTTAACACCAACCCTCCCTCCCCCCTCCTCCTCCTCCTCCTTTGAGAGAATAGTATATATAGTAAAATACCCTGTATTTTCCACAGTTTTGGAGCCTGAGCTAGATTTGTTGCTCTAGACGCAATTTAAGGATTGACCCAAAATGATCCACACCTACTAGGGGTGTGGCAAATCGGAAAAAAGTACCTTACAGGTAGAAACTCAAAATTTATCGTCTCTTGGGCCAACTGTTTGTGAACCGTGAATGAGTACTATGCAGTCGATAGCGCCAGACTGCAACATTGTTACTTGTTAAAGTTCTGACTCTTAACAATCTTAAGAATATAAAATCTGCAATATATAATATATATTAAATACAGAAATACATACCCAACACTTTAACATCTACGGATCGCTGCGAAGTATAGTTGTGCTTGTTGCGTGCTATACATGTGTATGTGCCCTGATCGGCAGCTCGTTGTACGTTATCTATCACAAGAGTTCCGTTTTGGACCCGCTGTCACATGTTAATTGGCAATCTAATGCCATCTATAAGAAACTCACACTTTCTAAAAAATTCTGTTTTTTTTTTTTAACAAGTTATACCTTTTTCGATAAAGACATTTTCTATTGGATATCCGGCAATAGGGCACTTTAAAGAAAAAAGTTTTCCAGCGACAGCTGATATCTGTGGCATATGTCTTATGTAGGGCATTCCTGTAATGGATTGGCAATTAAAAAGTCTTCTCAGAGATACAATTTTTTTTAATCATAAGCATATAAAGATATTAAAATACATTTATACAGGTGTAAAACTATATACTAATATACAATGTTGATAGTTGCTAAAAATATGTATACGTACCATATATATTTAGTCTTGCAGAATGCATAACCTCACCAGCTCTAGAAATCGCCTTACATTCGTAATCTCCTCCGTCCTCTGATTTAACAGCTGATATATTTACATGGCTAATAACATCGCCAAATGTTGTCACATATTGTCCAATCATAAGACGATCGTTCTGAAATATACAATCTCTTGTAGCGAGTGGCAATATCATTTTTTAATTGTCTAATTTTATTTAAAGCTCACACTAAAGTAGGTATAATTTTTTTACATATACATATATATTACATATACATATCATTACATATCAAAAAAATTTTGTCTTCGGACAAAAAATTAACCTGTAGAAATGTAAATACAATAATTGTGATACGTTGCAAGACACCCGGAAATAAGTTCATCCACTATATTTAATAAATATTTGTCCGGATTACTCAACATTGAATTATACCTGAATGAATGAATAATATAATTTTTATACACTTTCACAGAGTAAATCAAGTGAGAAAGTTCCAGTCCGACAAGGAGATAAATTGAATACATATTATGGGATATTAAATATGCAGTCGGTAGCGCCCGACTGTAACGTCTAACAATATTTGTATACCCTGAACCCATTGAAAATGGATAATCAGGGTATAATGTTTTTGTGAAAATGTATGTAACATGCAGAAGGAGACTTGGCAGACCCCATAAAATATATATATTCTTGATCAGCTCGAAAAGCTGAGTCGATATAGCCATGTCCGTCTGTCGATCAGTCCTTCCGTGTGAACGCAGCTACAAAAGCTGGAAATCTGATTTTTTTCAATATTTCATGCATACCATACGCTATAGGAATTAATCTTTTCTTTTCCATAGCTCATCCCGTTGCCTTATTATCGATAAACATCGATAAAATAACTTCGTTTTTTGTACGTATTTCGAACACTAAAGACTTGTACTGTGGCAAATACACTAACCATACAACATGGTTAGTGCTCGAACCTAAAACAAAGCGGCCCGAGTATAACCGATGTATGGTGGGCCCTCATCTTCAATTTTTCTTTCGGGTAAAACGTTTGTTATAGTTGTCCTATCTATGTGTTATATGGTTAGTGCTATGAGCGCAGCCCAAACGCAGTCGCTGAGTTAACTGCGCAGTTAGCAGAGCGTGCGTGCACATGTGTGCGTGCGGTTGTGTGAATGTGCTGCTCGCAATATTTGTATATTTAAAACAAGCATAGAATGTTGGGAGTCTCGGCTCGTCACTAGAACACTCTTATATCTACATATACATATGTATGTGAAAAGTTTTTATATTATACATATATTATACTCATTATATATTTTTATATGTAATAAAATGGAGTCTTTGAAAATTTAAGTTATTATTAACAATACTTGTGCACAAATTAAAAGAACACATATTTTTAAAAAAATATTTACATTTGGGAGAGGAAATCCATCCAAGTGCCAAATAATTTTGGGTGTCGGATTACCGCTTGCGCTGCACTTAAGTGAAACAGAAGGTCCAGGCTGCATAGTTTGCTCTATGAACTTATAAAGCAATTGAGGTGATACTTCTGAAAACGGGATTACGGAATTAGAACAAATATTTCAAAAATTACTATTTTTTGATTTATACTTCTAATAAATATAGGAAAAACAATTAAAAGCTTTTTGACGCAGAGCATATTTTACATCGATCTGAATGGTGAGAAATTCACTCAACGATACATTCCGGCTGGAGTCCAACAGAGCTCAGTCCTAGGGCCAATTCTATTTAATATTTACACTCATGATGTACCACTATCAACTATTTTTAACTTTGCAACTTTCTTTATTTGCTAATGACGCACAGTAAGGCCTCGCCGGTAGAGCTTGGCAAAAATAAAAAAAAAACAAGTAAGAATTCAATAGAGGATATCAACAATAATATCGTCATAAAATTTTGATTTTCTCACTGAGAATCGGAAAATCATACAGTTTTTTCCGATTTGCCACGCCCCCAGTTCTCAGAAGTAGTGAAGGGTAACGTAAGTGAGAAATTTGGATGCTTACACTCAAAAAGTGCGAAAATTACAGGGTATTTTTTAGCATGGCATACCCCATAAGGGGCGTAAAAATTATTTTTGGGTCATCGATAGAGGTGCTCACCAGTAACTCAACCATCAAATTTTGAAGCTTCTAGCTCTAAAACTGTAGGAGCTATAAACTTTTGCGGTTTGTTACGCCCCCTTAGGGCGTAGATATATCCGCCATATCTTTTTAAGCTTGGGTTGTCAACCCGAGTATATATACCAAGTTTCAAGTGCTCAAAATATAGCAGAATTTGAAAAATCACTATATAGTTAGATCCGATTTGTTACACCCCTAGTGGGCGTGGATATATAGTTTTTTAGTCGGTCTACATAGAATTATAGCAGTAACCTACGTGCCAAATTTGGGAGTTGTAGCTTGAAAACTGTAGAGGATACAGTTTTACCCGATTTGACACGCCCTCAATGGGCGTAGATATAACCGCTATAGCTTTTTCATCTTGAGTTGTCAACACGAGCTTACATTCCAAATTTCAACTCTCTAGCACTTCTAGAAGTAGTGTTTCTGAGATATCGGAAAATGCATTTTCCGATTTGCCACGCCCCTAGTAGGCGTATCGGTAAAATCTTGACACTTTATAATTCGAGGGTATACATGAGTATATATTCCAAATTTCAACTCTCTAGCTTCAAAACTGTGCAAATGGTTTGAGTTCATACGGACAGACGGACAGACGGACGGACAGCGTGACGGACATTGCACAAAACCAATATACTCATTTCACTTTGTGAATGAGTATAAAAATTTAATTTATCCAATAAACAGGTATTATCTGGTATTTGACATAACAAGGTGAAGCGCCCTGTTAACAAATTCTCTTCCACATGACATTTAAATTTTGATACATTTTTATACTCATTCACAAAGTGAATATATGTTAAATACCTTGCTTAATTAAAAAGCTATGATTTTGGCAACGCAAAATGAGCAATGGCACTGTGTGACGCAGCTATTTACACCGCTGATATTTTTATGAAAAAGTCAAAAATACCATACAAACCTATATTAACCAACTAGAACAATACTACCAAAAATGGAAAATTAAAATAAATCCTAGCAAAACCGACGCTATCTTTTTAACAAATATGTAATAAACAAATTCAATGAGTGGAAAATTTATGGTATTCAGGAATTAATTTTGATAGAAAACTTACTTTCAAATATCATATAGAATTTACAATAGATAAATTAAATAAAATTATTCGCATTATGTACCTAATCATAAATCGAAAATCTAAACCATCAATACAAAAAAACCTTATTATATTTAAAACTGTATTCACACCAGTCCTCATGTATGTTCCGCTTGGGGAAAGTGCACATTTTAACTAGATATGTTAAAAAAGTCAAAATTAAAGAAACTATTAATACTAATGATGAATTTACAATATTACACAAGTTTCTTATATGTATACAAAATAGCTAGAGTTCGAACTTTTCAGCAATATATAGACTGTTAATATTGCTATAAGTAAGTTTTAAGTCCAATTTAAGGGTTTCATCCCATATTTTCCATTGAATTAAAAATTTTTTTAAAAACACATAAGCAAACCCATTACTATTAAAAATAAGAAATATATCAGTTGAAAAGCAATTAGCTAACCCATAAAAAAATTATTTATATGAATTTAAAATTATTTTTAAGGGAAATAAGCCACAATAAGTAAATAAACAATAAATGTATAGCATTATTATAGGAAATGTTAAAAAAAAAACTGCAGTTAAAGTGTCGAAAAACAGTTTTTGTACTCTTTGAAGTTAAACAAAAAATTCCTCATGCCGTTAAATGAGTGTTCAAATGAAATGAAAACTTGGACGTTAAACTTTTCGTATGTATATGAAAATCCTATGCTATGTAAAAAAAAAAAAAACAATGCCTGTCAAAATATTTCCCATCTTTCGAATTGTGTGATACATGTATATAACAATTTTTATTATAACAATTATTTTGATATATCTAGTCTTTCTAATTCATTATTCGCAATGAGCATAGTAGATGTACATGTACATAGTAGAATTTATGTTCCTATGTGGGAAAGTCTTACTGCTCTCAGAAGGGACGCAATGCGACCTCTCGGTGAACAAATTGGATTTTCTTGTATACTATGCATACATTGATTTCAAAGAGCGAAAAGCAGAGTAAGCTAAAATGTGGACAATGTGGACAGTGGGACGCCATATAAAAATCATTACAATGATTTTGAGGTCCATTAGCTTTGTAGGCAAGGGACCCGAGCAAATACGTAGTTGAGTGGTACATGCCTTAAAAATTTGTTCTAGATGTCCCATCGGTGCGTTGGTTAGTGGTAATACATTAGTAAAATACGTACCTCCCAATCTTAGCTCAGCAGAACATTGGCTTGACTCTAGATCGTTCTTTATAATACATTGATACATTCCCTTATCTTCCTTGACGATGGAAGTAATACGTATATGTTCCGTTGACAGAAGACGAACACGAGCGCCAGACCGAAGTGTTTTGCCATCCTTAAACCACAGAACTTGTTGTTTTGGAAATCCAGACGTACTACAAATCTTAAAAATTAACGGTAACATTTTTTTTAACATATACATATGTGCTAAGAATGTAGGTCACTTTACTCACTAAATCAGCCGTATGTCCAAGATTCACAGTCTGTATTCGGGGCTGTACGATTGCACTCAACGGTGATGATACAGACAGTTTGACTTCTAAAGTTTCACTGCCCTCAGAGTTAGTAACTGTACAATAGAATATTCCATCATCGGATTTTGTGATGGCTGATAAAATAAGAGTTCCGTCTTTGATTTTGGCGCGACCAGTCGCAAGCATATGCTGCATAGACTCTTCATTGCTTGATCGTGTAATATGCCACCTGAAAATAATTTATATATGTTATTTAAACTATTAATATAATAAAAGGGTGAAACGTCTTTAATTAAAATGGTCTTATGCACATTTATCTATTTGTTCCTTAAATACAATCATTCAGTTTGATTCAACTTGTATAACCAAACCATGATTTCATATTCAGAACTTCTATATTTTAAATTCAAAAACCGCATTATATAACGTGCTAACAGCCTGATCACCATGTTACACATACGCAGTTTTATTATGACCCTTGGTATTACTCATGACAACTGAATTGATTTTAACTGAAGCATTCAAAACTAACGCATTCAAAAAAAGCATATTCGAATACCAGCTGCAATCTCCTTCAACGTTCTTATGTATGACGTTTGCATTTGCAATTACGATGATAAACTAATGAAAAGAAATTCTAGTTCGGACTAATGAAGCAACCCTATTATTTTAACTTAATCTCCTTGAACAAATAATGTTTAATTAGTTTTAACGCGCTCGTACACACTGATAGACGTACAGACGAACAGGACTAAATCGACTCAGCTCATCGCAATGATCATGATTTTGGGGTCTGCTGCGCATGGTTCAGCCTTTTACACACATTTTAACTAAACTTTTATACTTTGATTTCCCATGTTCAATGGATTCAGGGAAGCCAGATCCGATAGGCGTATCGGGAAGATCTTGACACTTTATCTAGCTTTAATACCGGCGAAATGGTTTGAGTTCATACACGAACGAAATATATTTGAATAATTACCGAACTGTAAAGTCTTTAATCGATTACATTACAATGGGAATTGTTATTGATACATATATATACATTTTAACAAAACCATTGATTGGTATAATTATAAAACAAGAAACAAATTAGGGTGCTCAGTCAAAATATTGGAGAGTTCTATCTTTTGCGGTATTCAAGGAGCGCTTAAAAATTGAAGTCACTCTATCGATTTTTATCGAAAAAGAATTATAGACTTATCATCCTAATCAAGAATTTATTTATTTTATAGGGCCAGCCACGCCTTTTTTGTCTATATACATTTTCACGAAACGCTGAAATCCCATTTTCAATGCGTTAACGGTATAAAAAACGTTGTTGTAAGTCATTGATGGGTCTTTGAATGTGTATGTTAAAATGGAAAATTATGAAATATTAAAAATATAAATATTTTTATTATTAAGGGACTATAGCTTAATATACCGTGTTTTTTTCTTAATAAAAAAAAAAAAAACATTTTGCGTTAATATATGATATAAAATTTCGACTCCTAAAATAGTCCACAAGTCTATGTCAGCACCAACTTAAACATATGTATTCATGTATGCATGTAATACATACCAAAATACGTACATATGTACATGCAGGAGTTCAGACATATGTACATATATAAGTTTAACTGATATGAATGTACATAATAAAAATGTTAGCATATATATGTACGTTAGTATGTGAAGCACAAAAGTGAAGGAAATAAACGAAAAATCTAACCACTCTTATGTATGTACATATGTACATATGTATACATACATATGTATGCATATATGCAGATATACATCTAAATATGCATATAAACATAGATTTGGTCATGAACGGAAAGTAAAGGACTGGCAATTCCGCAAAGTTTTAGGCACATACAAATACATATGTATAGGAACATACATGCATACAGACTTTTGTGCATGCAAACATAGATGGATGTATTTTTATACTTATCCACTAACATGGCTGCCACACATACATATATGTAGGTGCATATACATGCAACTGAAAATCTATGTTCGTGTATGTATGTATGTACAAGGATATACATACATATGTATATATGTTTACATACATATGCAGTCACACACTACAGTCACAGGCCAAAGAAAAACATCATGCAGAAAAACTCAAGAGGAGAACATCGCAAATAAAACAAAGCAAACCCTTACGTCGTTGACGACTCGTCTTGGGCTAAACGCTTGGTCATATGTATGCATGCATGCATGTACACATACTAATGCCTGCGCTATATACAGGCATGCATATGTATATATACATGTGCATGCAAACATATACAGGCACATGAATGTATGTAGATACCGAGAAAAACTCCACATCATTTAAGTGAAGTTGCCGGAGTCGACAGACAGCCTTACCCTAACGAGGAGCATGGGAGCTTTGAGCAGATGTTGCCTGAGCGACCCAGACCAAAATAATTGTGGAAAGGATGTATTGAAACAAATTCAGTTGATACACTGAAGTGCATTGACATGAAGCATTTAATAGGTAGCTAAGACAGAGTACAGTACAACTGTATAAAACACGTATCATTCTCATTTTAAATAATTACTAATATAATAATGGGTTCAGGGTATAAAAATACAAGCTTGTCTTCGCTAAACTAAAAGAAAGGAAGCTTTTATTTATATACCGGGATTCTAGTTTTTATTCTAGCTTTTATACAGGGATTCTAGTGAAGAAATCTGGGGATTATGCTTTTGTAAGTATAGGTACATATGTGTATGCACATATATTCATATATGAGGATGACGAACTGAGTCAATCTAGCCCTATTGGTCTATCTGTCTGAATGTATGAACACGTCGATCTCTGAATCTATAAGAGCGAGGTTTGCAATTTTTCTTGTGTGTCTGCTTCCTGTTTTTGTGTTATCGATTTAAAACGCTTTCGAGCTTCAGTTATTAAACTATATCTTGAACATCTTTAGAGCCGTAAACAGTTTGAGATATATTTTATACAATTTAGATTTTTTTATTCAATAGAATACGTAGATGCTGAAAATTAAATTTAGGTCTATTAAATAATAATATAACGACAGATTTGCTACTTATCATACAAGTAGTGAAATGGTGGTGTTTGTAGAGCTTCGATGCCTGGTGATTTCGAGTTTTTTTTGTATCTTTGCGATGGAGTATATTTAAAAGGTGGGTTGGGGCTTAGGGTATCTTGAACAAGACTGAAAATGTCCACAGTATATTTTTTTTTTCAATGGAATGCTAACATATAATAATAATAATAAAAAACAACGCATAGAGATGGCCGTTGATAAACTACGCAATGCTCTCCTTACTATGTTATATAAAACAAATAAGAAAGCTCTAATCGGGCGTGCCGGACCAGGAGATACGTTGGACTCTGACACATCTTTTAAATAAACTTTAATACCTCAGTGCAATAAGTATATGTGCAAAAATGATTTCGTTTCTCTCTTCCTCAATAGTAATGGAATATATGTTCTGGGTATGCAAAAGTCTGTTGTTGATATCCATTTTTAAAATGCTTTTGCAAAATTCTTCATTGCTCATCATTTTTAGTACCGTTATCACACATTTGATCAATATATATACTTTATGTGGCCTGACACGCTTCCATCGGCGTGTTACACACAGTTTAACAAACCTATTATACCCTGAATTGATTCAGAGCATAAAAAATACAATTAAGCTATTTCATAATAAAGCTAAAACAGACTCACTATAAAAGATAATACTTGAAGAACACAGATTTTTGCAGGGATTTGAAACACAAATTTTCTACGAATAATTTTTTTTATATTTGCACTTGTCTTAATGTTGACCAAAAAAGTTAATGAGCTTGGGTTCTGTTTTTATAATAACTTGATTAACTTCTCGCAAGTTCTAAAATGACTTCAAGCCAATATTTAATATAATTAAAATTATATTTATAACATTATAGCATGTCTTACCTGTAAGTTGGTTTTGGATTTGCATAGGCAACACATGCTAAAACTAATGGATCTCCAACTCTGGCCAATAGACTCAATTTTTTGTCATTCATTATTGGTGGAACAAGCTCTCGCATTTCTAACAAATAAAGAAGAAGAACGATATAATTCAATATTTATTTCAATATTTACAAGTAAGAAAACTTTAGTCGGGGTGCCCGACTATGAAATCCCCTGAACCCGGAATAATGTGATGTTTTAGATACACACAATAAAAGTGTAAGCTTATAAAAATTTTCGACTAAATAAAAATGTTTCCATGTCATTCAAGCAGCTCCCACCATGACAATCAAACAGCACGTTTGTCTAAAAAGAGAGAAGAAAAGAACCTCAACCTCAAATCTAAACTAAAGTAGCGGTTGACAATTCAATTGCAATTGCTATTCTTAGAATATGCCAGAATATACGCACTTCAATGTATGTATCACGTGTACAGGCAAACTCTTGGTGCTGCTGTCACGTGCTTTTGGTAACTGACCAAACGTTTTGTTGTTAATAACTTCTGTATTTAATTATATTTTCGAGTTCGGCGCGTTCATAAAAACGGACAAACGGAGGGATATACAGTGTTAAATCGACACGCCCTGACCAGAATATAAATACTTTATGGGGTCTGCCACGCCTCCTTTTGTGTGTTATGCGTTCTGGATAAAAAAATTTGGAACATGAAAAGTCCAACCAAATAAAACTAGGCTTCGTTGATCAGCTAAGTATTGTCGCATGAGACATGAAAGCACCTGTTCAAGGATACTTCAAACATCATAAAAACCAATTTCAATCAATTTCAATATAAAATAATCATCCAGTCAAATATGACTTTAGTTGTATTACATATAGAATTTTGGTCTGCCCAATATAGCTTCTCATGTATCATTGATGAATATCTGATTCTTTTAGACAAAGAAGAAAGTTTTGTTCATAAAACGGAGATGCCAATACATGTAGCAATCTTTTTGCTCATCATCTGTGTTTTTCGTCCGGTCTTTGTAATATTTTCAGATAATAATATATATATATACTTTGTGTATATAATGCATGCTCTTCTCATTTTAGTAGCATTATATATGTATATACTATACTTCTTATACCCATTTTCAATTCACGGCTTAAAAACTTTGACTATGTCATTCGTGAAATGTTCATTAGATAATATCATTTGGCTTACCTGTTAATTGAATTTTGCCAGCATTGCTGCTGACTTTTGAGTCCTGTGTCAATTTGTGATGTGTTCGACAACGGTAAATCTTTTGGGAATCATTCCTTGTGATGTTATATAGTAATAGTTCACCAGTAGGCAACATATGATTTTTACCATCTACATTGAAATAATATTGCATTGAAAATTACATATAAAGTAACCACTGAATGAATTAACTATTGAGATTATCTGTAGAATACACTTACCTCCTTCTAAAGAAGGATATATATTAAAGTTTGGTTCTTGCAACCAGGAAGTTACTGTCACGTATTCCTTTACGAATGACGGAATGTTACATTTAATCAGTACATTACTACCAATAAATCCACCAGGATTCTGGACCTCCGGTTCATAATGTTGATAGACCACTACAACATTAACAAAAATATGTGAAAAAAAATTAAATATTCACTGGCATATTGCAATGGCCTGCAAATATAAATAATTTTAATTTTACAAATCCAAAACAAGAAAAAATATATGTATATACAATATATATATACAATTTTTGACAGACCAATAAAGGAGGTCAACAATAACTTATTCGTTAAATTTTGAGATTCTAACTGTAAAGCTATGCAAGACACAGTTTTTCCGATTTGCCGCGACCAAGTAGGATTAGATATATCCGACATATCTTTTTGAATTTGGATTGTCAACGCAAGTGAATATTCCAAATTTCAAATCTCTCAGAGCAAATTTGCTGAAAACATATCAAAATTTTTTTATTTAGATCCGATTTGCCATGCCCCTAGCAGGCGTTTCTTTAAAAGGTTTAAAGGGTAATGTAACTGGAATCTTGCGCTCCGAAAATCTAAAAATTACAGGGTATTTTTATACCCTGAACCCATTGAAAATGGGAAATCAGGGTATAACTGCGTTTGAGCTAAAATATGGGCCATGGGTGATTCGAAAATTTGATCGATACAAAACTGGTTGTATCCAATTTTTTTCTGGTATTCAAACTACAATTTAAAACGAAATAAAATTATCGATTTTTATCGATAATAAGAAAATGGGAGCAACCGAACAAACATAAACACGTCATGCATATGGTATACGAAATATATATTTAAAAATTTTAGTCTCTAGCTGCTGTAGCCTACGAGATTGACAGACGGACGCGGCGAAATCGTCGCAGGTCGTCGTCCTGATCAAGAATTTATACACTTTATGGGGTCTGCCACGTCTCCTTCTGGCTGTTACATACATTTTCACAAAATGAACGATTTTCCATTTTCAAGGGGTTCAGGATATAAAACTATTAAGAATGAAAGGACAAACCTGCTTTTACTACGACATCCCTGGATATAATAGTACCAACGCTGTTGGATGCTGAGCAACGATATATCGCCCAGTGAACATCTTGTCGAAATTCCTCTGCAGCAAATGGTGGAAAATGTAGTGAACCATTTGTGAAAATATGTTGAACCTGAAATATAAAAAATGCGAATTAATATTACTCTTTTAATCGAACAAACCTTAAATTTCCCTTTGTTAATAATATAAAAGTTATTATAAAGTATAAATTATCCAAGAGCGAATTTTTATATATACATAATATTTATCCAAATGTTTGTTACGCTACATCACGAAACCTGTGCTCTGTTTTTTTCAATCAGATTCCCACAAAATTTGAGGCATGACAATATATGTCGTAAACTATACAAACTAATATACAATATTATATAAAAATATCAAATAATCAAATTTTATAATACTCCAAATACAATCTGAATACAATGGCAAAGAACTTTGATGAAGCCGTGAATATATATTCGCCCAATGGCCATTTGATGCAGGTAGAATACGCTGAAGTAGCGGTTCGCAAGGGCTCCACAGTAGTAAGTGCTTAGAACTGCTAAAAAAATTAAGATCGCAAATTACAAATACGTAAATGTATATACTACAATATTCTTTCTTTCTCTCTGCCGTACAGGTGGGCCTCAGCACTAAGGAATGCGTTGTTTTAGGTGCAGAGAAAAGGGCCATAGATGTGCTACAAGTCGAGAGAACGTCGCACAGAATCAAAAAAATTGATGAGCATATAGCAATGACCTATGCGGGTCTTACTGCCGATGCTCGAATATTAGCTAGTCGTGCGCAGATGGAGGCTCAAAGCCATCGCTTAAACTTTGGTAGTCCCTCAAGTGTAGAACATATCGCAAGGTGTGTTTAACATAAGATTTATTAGATCTATAGTTTATGTTTTTGTAGATATTTGGCAAAATTAAAGCAGAACTACACTCAAAGTTTTGGGCGGCGCCCGTTCGGCGTAGCCTGCCTGGTTGGGGGCTTCGATTTTGATGGCAAACCGCACCTATTCCAGACTGATCCCTCGGGCATCTACTACGAATGGTTGGCCAATACAACAGGTCGCATGGGACAAACAGTGAATGAGTACCTGCAAAAGAATTTAACTGCAATTTCTTCCATCCCAGACACAATTTCAGCCATGAAGCACGTTGTAAGAGCCTTGCAAATGGCAACGTCTTCGGATGTCAGCTTTGATATGGTTGTGCTCAAGTACAAGCAGCCAATTGAAATTGTCAGCATGGATAAGTTAAAGTATCTTATAGAGGTGATCAAGCAAGAGACTATGGGAAATATGACTAGAAGGCATTTCGGGTTGATTTAAATTAAATTTACAATTTTATGATTAAGGTTCATCTAAAAATTAAACGAGTTCCAGATGACCTACATATATACCCTATTATCTAATGATAAAAAAAATATTTATATTTTTACATACAATTACCGTCCCTAAAAAAAATCTACATTCCGATAAAGTGGACAAATTCGAATTTCGACAGTAATTTTTGTCATTAATTCCATAAAACATAAATAGGATACCTTGAACAAAGTTTGTCATCAATAAATTTGTGCCACAGATTCCAATAAATTTTTATCAGCGCATCCCATACACACACATATAAAAATTTGTGATCGAAGGTCGAATATCTTTAAATTTTAATCTTATATATATGAACACAGAATCCCGTGTGCACACACATCGAAAAAGTATTTTCGATATGCGCATCAACACTTAAATTTCCTTCCTAAAAATAATCGAATCGTTCCATTATTTTTATACCCTGAACCCATTGAAAATGGGAATCAGGGTATAATGTTTTTGTGGAAATGTATGTAACAGGCAGAAAGAGACATCGCAGACCCCATAAAGTATATATATTCTTGATCAGCTCGATGAGCTGAGTTGAAATAGCCCTGTCCGTCTGTCCGTCCGTCCGTCCGTCCGTCCGTCCGTGTGAACGCAGCGATCTCGTAAACCACAAAAGCTAGAGATCTGAAATTTTCAGAGAATGTTCGTCTTTAGCCTACGCAGTACGAGTTTGTTTTAGATTTTCGATAACTCATCCCGTTTCCTTATTATCGATAAAAATCGATAACTTTTTTTCGGTTAAGCATACCGTAAGAGCTAGAGACTCCAAATTTACTGTGTAGATCCGTGTAACGAATGCGGACATTTTGTAATTTTTGGATTTTGGATGCCACGCCCCCTTCGCCCCAAATTTAAAAAATTCGTATTTCAAATACTAGAGACTTGTGCTTTGGCAAATACATACATATGAATGACATAATTACGCTGTGAAAGTTTGATCAAGAAAGTCCATCCACAAAAAAAGTTATTACACATTTAATTTCCCATACAATAGGCATATTGCAGCCCGAGCGCAGTCGCCGCGTCAACTGCGCAGTCAGCAGAGCGCGTGCTTATGCGTGCGTATGCATGTGTATGTGCGTTGCTCGCAATATTTGTATATGTAAAATAAGAATATAATGTTGGGAAGATTGGATCTTTGCGGGGTTCAGGGTATCTCGTAGTCGAGCCGTCTCGACTAGAGCACTCTTACTTGTTATACCCTGAACCCATTGAAAATGGGAAATCAGGGTATATTGTTTTTGTGAAAATGTATGTAACAGGCAGAAGGAGACATCGCAGACCCCATAAAGCATATATATTCTTGATCAGCTCGATGAGCTGAGTTGAAATAGCCCTGTCAGTCTGTCCGTCCGTCCATCCGTCCGTCCGTCCTTCCGTATGAACGCAGCGATCTCGTAAACCACAAAAGCTAGAGATCTGAAATTTTCAGAGAATACTCGTCTATAGCCTACGCAGTACGAGTTTTTTTTAGATTTTCGATAACTCATCCCGTTTCCTTATTATCGATAAAAATCGATAACTTTTCTTCGGCTAAGCATACCGTAAGAGCTAGAGACTCCAAATTTACTATGTAGATCCGTGTAACGAATGCGGGCATTTTGTCATTTTTGGATTTTGGATGCCACGCCCCCTTCGCCCCCAATCGACCCCCCAAATATTCAAATACTAGAGACTTGTGCTTTGGCAAATACACACATATGGATGACATAATCATGCTGTAAAAGTTTGATTAAGAAAGTCCATCCACAAAAAAAGTTATTAAACATTTAATTTCCCATACAGTAGGCATATTGCAGCCCGAGCGCAGTCTTCGCGCTGACTGCACAGTCAGCAGAGCGCGTGCTTATGCGTGCGTGCGTATGCATGTGTGTGGGTGTGTGCGTTGCTCGCAATATTTGTATATGTAAAATAAGCATAGAATGTTGGGATGATTGGATCTTCGCAGGGTTCAGGGTATCTCGTAGTCGAGCCGTCTCGACTAGAGCACTCTTACTTCTTTTATCTTTATTTCTCTAATCTCAGAAGCAAATAAATGAGTATTGTAGAGAAAGTAACCAACACAATTATGAACGTTACAGTGTGGCGTTAACGAATGCACAATACTCATTCACTGTCAAAAGACTCTCAGCTCCAAAACTTTGGCAGCTGTGTTTATTTCCGATTTTTGGTAATTGCATAAAGGAGGACAACAGAACTGTAATTGTTAAACTTTGAGTTCCTAACTGTAGAAGATACAGTTTTTTCACGAACCCAGTGGACGCGGATATATAATTTTTAGCGAATACTTCGAAGGAGTGTAGAGTAACGTAACTGTCAAATTTTGGGGCTAAGACTCTAAAGCTAAAACCACGGCCCAAAAAATGTGAAAAAATTTAACTCAATCGAATTTTGAAGCTTCTAGCTCTAAAATGTTATAAGATATGTATTTTTCCGGCTTGCTACGCCTCCCATGGGCGTAGTTATATTCACTATATACTTTGGATCTAGAGTTATAAACGCCAATCTAGCATTTTAAATAATAGTGTCTCTGATATACCAGATACGTAATTTCCTGATTTGCCACACCCCTAGTGGGCGTATCTGAAAGATCTTAACACTTTTTAAGATGAGGATACCCACGAGAGTATATTCAAAAATTCGAACATCGCACAGAACAAATATACTCTATCATTTCGTGAATGAGTACAAAAATGGTGGATAGTGGGAAATCATATGAGAATTAATCATATTGGTTGAATCCTTAATGCGGAATGATTATGATATGGGTCTGTTGATCGAACCTGAAAATAACGGATGTGAGCAAACATAAAGTTGAGTGTGATATGTATCACAATTTTATACTCATTCACGAAGTGGAATTGGATCCTTAGCCCAAAAATTTTACAGTGGTGGTGATTTTAAGCTATATATATATATATATGTATAATTTTATTCTATTACTTAGATATTTGGATCAAACCTTTGATATCGATGTGATTGGATTGTTTTCCTTATCGAGCCACTGGACTACTGGCACAGGATTTCCGTGAGCAATGCAATGGGCTGTGTTTCCAACAGTGTTTAAAAACTCAATTCTACTAGGCGGCTCTAGTGAAAAGCTCGGACCTTGCGTATCGAAGTAATTAGATACTTCTGAAATTAAATTAAAATTTAAAAAAATAAATAAAAATTATATATTATATATATATATATATATATATATATATAATTAAGTTTACTTAAATATGATATAATTTCAGCGGTTCATTAAAGCCTACACTCTTGTGACTTAATCAAAGCATAAACAAAATATTTTGTAGCATTTGGATTTCCAGCTGGATAATTCCATAACTGACTGACTGCAGACTTGCTATACTTTCTACATTAGTTTACTGTTATAATAATGACTATAAGCAAAGAAAAATTAAAATAAGTCTAATCTTCGAAGAATGAAATAAGCATATTTCTTTGATGAATCTAAAGCCATATTTTTTTAATACTCCATAGATCTTACTACACAAAGCACAAAGCAAAAATGCGATGAAATATATTAATTTTACGGTATAGTACAAGAGTATGTATTATGAATGTTTAATTTGAACGTTATACATACTTTATAACTTTCATCAACTTGTCTATAACAATTTTATATACATCTGCTTTTGATAAAACGTAGTGCTCTCCACTGTTGTGTATTGCACATATCTCAAACCCTTAACTCTGCTGTACAAACACATACTTTTTCTAAAGCCCCCTCACACGCCATCGAGCAACCCTTACGAAAAGAAAAGCATCAGCCTATGCTAAGTAAAGAACAGTCCATTCACAGCTCTCCTGGTTACATCGTGATAAAAGCAATCTATTAAATTTCATCTTGACTAAACAATATTTTAGCACTCCTTTCATCATTGCATTAAAAACTCTGATAAAATCGTTCAAAAGTCTAAAGAATAAGTGATTATCCAAGTAAAAAAGCACTATAGAAGCACTTTATATATATTGGCGCTGGTATATAGGTTTGTACGTGAAATATTTTAAACAACCATCTTACCTGTGGCAGTTATAGAAATACATAAAGTCAATATGAATATAAATACGTAGAAAGGTTTCCGCCTCGCTCCAGCTTTCCAATTCATGTTGTAATATTTTTGCAGCAGCTGAAGAAGTATGTGACATTTATTTAAAATACTGTTGGAGTTTTTATTATTCATCTGAAATTAAAGAATAGAATTAAGATAATTTTTTTATTAATATAATATGAACATACATGTAAATACATAATATACTTTCTATGCACTAAAAGAGAGCTAAATATGTCTGATATTCTTTAATGAAATATAATTTTGCTCAAAATTTTATCTACGCAAATGAAATACGCAGGGGGAACATGTTAGAAAGCTCTGGAATAAATCTCCTAATTATTGGTCTTTCCGAAGTAATTTTCAATTAATTAACGCATTGATAATGAGAATTCAGTGTATAGGTATGTAATAAACAGAAGCAGGCGTAGCAGCCCCTATAAAGTACATATACATGTATTCTTGATCAACCTAACAAGTTAAGTCGATCTAGCCATACCACAAAAAATGGTCATACAATGACTTTGCGTTTTTTAAATTTCGGACACTTTCAAATACTAGAGACTTGTGTTTTATCAAATACAGATACATATATAAATGTCATTATCACGCTCAAAAAACTCGAGCTGGAAAGATCACTTAGTAGAAAATTTATTCAACAACTAATATCCCATTGTATAGCCCATACTGTAACCCAAGCGCAGTCGGTGCGCTAGAATAGCGTGTGCTTATATGTGCGTGTGTATGTGTATGTGAATATGTTGATCGCTATGTGTTTATTAAATAAGGCTAGAATGATTGGAATATTAGTTCTTAGCAGGATTCACGGTATCTCCCAGTCGGACAGTCTCGAGTATTAAACCATTTGTACTAAACCATTAAACTCTACATTCTCATTTTCAATGGGCTCAAGGTATAAAAAATACGAAATAATGCTTTAGTCAGGAGTATCCTTTAAAAAAATACATCGTGTATCCTGTGAAGCATTTGGTTTGAGCATTATAAACTATACAAACTTAAGTAATAATGAATAACTCTACAGGACTCTAGCACTTATATGTTCCAAAATCGATACGTTTAGACAAACTTCGGAGGTTAAACAAACTGATATATATATTCTTATATTATATGCTTGAATTTATATACTAAGCTTGTTATGTACATTTTACCAAAACCAATATACTTTGTTGACCCGTTTTAAATTGGTTCAGTTCCTTAAAATAAAGTTTTGGGCACTACACACACATTACATATATATATATGCGTTTTGGTTGATAACAATAGCGCGATAAAAAGGAGGCTTATGTATGTATGTATGCACATTGTGTTGATAAGTAACAATAGGTAATCATAAATAGCTTTAAGGCTCTTTCGCTCTCTTCAATGTGTTTAAGAGCGTAATATTTGAACTGAAACCGTTATAATCATTAGTTATGCATCACATGTGACAATTTGATTATGATAATAATAATTCTTATCAATAGTGTATGCAATCACATAGAACACAGCGGAAGTATAATTAACGCGGTTACAAAACAATAATTTATGAAACTCAACTACTTCGCTTGAGGAATAGGTTAGTTAAATAATGTCGATTATCAATAAGTCAAACTGCCGGTAAGTCAATTACTGTCAGGCCTTTGCACTTCAAACTTAAGTATTCTGTTTTCTTTAACACAGAGACAAGAACTGGGTTTTTTCACAAAAAACAGGCACGAAAAATGTGATACATACGTGTTCATGAATGTGTATGTAGAAACGCAAATGTATATAGCTTTGATGGAAGGCTTTTCCATCTATAAACACAGCATTTTTTTCAAACTCAGTTTTTCTGCCTTTTCGCGATAGAAAAGCTCTCACATACGTGTCTATGAAGGACCGACTCCTTGGACGCGCTCTCGACGACTGGCGCAACCGAATGCAGCTTTCACAACGAATTCCCGGAGCAGATGCTTCTGGTACATTGTACGTGCATCATCTGCGCAGATGCTGTTTGCCGTCGAGCTTTCGTATAACAATATCAAATCAAAAGCTATTGGAACAAATCATGAAATGTGCTAATTGGACTCTGATAAGAAAAACAGCTGTTTTGATTGATAAAAATTAATGACATCTTTTTTGAAAACGCAGCATTATTAATACTTCAAATATTTAAATTTTTATAAATTATTTTAAATTAAATACAAATTTAAAAAAAACGCATAAATGTAAAATTTTTTTTGTACAATCAACTTTGCATGAAAAATATCCCGAATTTTAAATGTTGCATATTCTTTATCAGTATTAATGCGTGTGTCTCCATGTTTAGAAGTTCAATTCAATAAAACTCTGTAAATAAATATTTAACAACCAGCACTAACCACACAACAAATGAGACATCTAAGAATTCAATCAACGGAGTTATTTGACTCCCATATTTGTACTTACTCCTCTGTCCAAGTTCACAAAAACTTGAATTTGTTCACCAAAAGGTACTATTGCTTCTTTTTTTCTTCTTGAGAAAACAGTATTCCCAAATATTATTTGTGAAAAAGTTTGAAAATAGTATGTAGTAATCTTTAAAATCCATAAAATGTATAGGTCTATCTGTCAGCCGAAAAACCGACTATTACCATTAACAGCCGAATAATTTTAAAATTTAGCTAAATATGAGAAAAATTATCTAGGTCATCTAAAAAAAAAAACTTGTTCATGGCATTATGTATCATATTAATGATTCTTCACCAAAAGCCATCTCTTTTATTATATGTATACAATAAACAAATTTATACGGAATCGTCAAGGCATTTTATTATTGATCAATTTGGCATTAAAACAAGAAAATGACCAAACCCGTTTCTGCACTGTGTTCCGAACTACACAAAAAAAATTCGATCCTTAAGAGTTAACGCTTAACTATCTTTGCTTTCTTAATTAAAGTACAAAAGTCCATATCAAACCGTAATGGAGACGTATTGGGGATAAGCTCAAAGCTTATATATTTATTCCCTGTACTCATTGAAAATGGGAAATCAAAACTCCGTCCGTATGAAGACAGCGATCTCGTAAACCACAAAAGTTAGACTTAACATTTTAAATATATTTTCCTGTATACCATACGCAGAACAAGCTACCATTTTTTTCGATACCTTTTCCCATCTGCTTATTAACAATACATATCAATAATTTGACTTTATCTTTTAAGCTTAGCTTGCCATAGATGTCATAATCATGCTCTGAAAATTTGATTAAGAAAGTCCACCTCCAAGATAAGTTATGCAGCAATTGCTTACAATTGGTTTTTATTCGAATTATTTTTTCAAGAATCTAAAAATTATATGCGAAATAAAATCTAAGCATCCTGAAAGTGTTTAAAATTAAAACGTATAATCTCATAAACATAGTCACAGTTGATCAATTCAGATCTGATCAAGGTTATTATCAGTTAATACAAAACAATAATTATATATGTATGTTGTCTAATTCTATAGATAATAAAAAATAAAATACTATTTTAAAGTTTAGTTCGTTTGCTACTTAGATTTTCCCTTGGGCTCTCAGTAGACCTCTTTCTCGCAAGACTGTTTGACTTTTCCCTGAAATTAAAATATGATAATTATTGAATAATAAATATAAAAAAGTTGCTTACCCTGGCAAATGTACATCTGTTGGCATTGGATTGTCATTAGTGAAAAATCTACCGTCACTTGAGCTTTGGCCTTGCTTTGCCAAATTCGTCGGTATACTAGGAATAGTGTTTAATATATTTTGCGTTGTGTTTATGGTCTTGCTTTTATAGAAGGATTCGGGCAACATTTTTTTATTCAGTGTAGTCAATGACTTAGAATTAATTGGCATTGATTCGGCGTTATTTTTGTTAGTTGATGTTTTGTAATCCGCGGTAGCATCCTTAACTGCAGTCAATGAAGCTTTTGATAATGATGATATATTCTGATGTAAAGTATTCTTGGATTTGTAAATATTTGTATTTTGCCTATTATCGACATTTAAGTTGGAAGAACTTTTTTGCAACGTTTGCCTGCGAGATTTTGATTTCTCTGTTAATGAGTTAACAGCAGTAAGAGATATACTGGGAGATATTTCATTAAGCTGCTTTGTAATACTACTTGTACCCGGAGGACTTGTTGTTGGTATTATTTGCATTTCCGAATTTCTTTTTAAAAAATCCTTTGAAATTGATGACCCAGCGCCACTGGAATATACTGATGCAAAATTCACACCTCCCTTTAAAGGTGTCGCATGTTTTCCTGCAGGGGCTGTCACCGATTCAGTACCTAGCGTTGATTTAATATTATCAACTGAACTTGTGGTAAGTGTTTGTTGCTTTTTTAAATTTACCGAACTCTTTGGAAGTGACGTACTGACCGGTACACTAACTGGCAACGATGATGTTAGATCGACTGAGCTTACAATATTGTGATCAACTGGCTGCTTTGATTTAGTTGTTTTTTCCTTCATATTCATACTTTCAATTTCATCAAGCACCTTGTCTGGATAAAGCAAATTGGGGAAAGTATTAAAGCCTCCCTTTAAATTTGAACGTAAGTTTTCAGCTTGAGCAGGTGAAGGGTACCCCTGGGGGGTATAATTTAATAGATTTGATAACGGGTTTTCAAGCAATTGCTTGTAAGGACCTAAGCTTGCAAGAACATTATTTGAGTTGGAATTTGCTGATGAGTTTTCCAGTGATGTAGTTTCTGAAGGAATCGGATGGTGAAATTGTGAATGATTCATTGTACTACTGCGACCTTTTTGTGTATCAAATAAGTCTCTACCCTGTAATTTAGAATTTGTAAGGTTTTGCATATGTGATATAATAGATGGATTTGATGGTAAGCGATTAAGACCTGGCGCACTAAGAACGTTAAAAGGGGATGGTGCAAAACTATTTTCATTTAAGCAAGAGTTCATATCTGGGTAACGCAAAGATGTATACTTTTGATACAAATTTAAAGTATCTATATAATTTTGATTTAATCCATAACTGTACGGTGGTATAAGTGACGCAGATTGCAGACTATAACTTAATAAAGTTTGCATCTGAAAAGGATAAAAAATTTTTGATTATAATACTTGCATGCTTAATCCTTTTAATAATTGACTTTGAACAAATTATTATATTATGCTCGAATATATTGTGCTCAAGCAAACGACTCTATGCCACTATATAATTTAAATTCATTACTAATTTATGACCATAGGACAATGCTAATAAAAATTTAAATCTTATATTATGTTATTGTGCTTGACTTTTATTATTCCTAAAGAGAAAGTGATTTTCATACGCATATTAGTTTAAATTAAATACTATGTGGGCACGTGTAATGAATACGGAGATTTTTTAATTTTCAGATTTTGTTGGCAAGATCGCAATACATTTGATGCGCTTTTTAACAACCTTTTTGCAAAACAATCAACAAGATTAATCACAAATAATACTTACATCAAGACTCGGAACAGAACCCAAATATGATGCCAGTTTTGCGGGAGGAATAGAATTTTGAATCCTGCAATCAATTTTACGTATACTGTGTGTGAATAATAACAATATAAACTTAACTTACTTCTCGGCATTTAATCCTTCCTGTTGAGCTATTTAACAAAAAAAATATTTTATATTGAAGCTAATAGGCAAGTGTCATAAATTGTTTGTTACATACCCAAGTTCATTTGCAATTCTCTTTCATATGTATCCCAAGCATCAGCTTTTTCCTGCTCACTTAGTTCTTGTTCTACTTTATTCTCTAAAAGACTGTCGTGTTCGTGATATTTATAAACCAACTCTGATTGCCGTAAGAGATGTGCTAATATGGTATCTTTTGGTAATACAGGCATTGTCCTTTCGCATTGTTTGGGGACAGTTAGCCTTAATAAAAATTAGAATATTGTATAAAATATTGTAATGAATTGTCATAAAAACATTTACGTGTAAAGTTCAGCCAATTCTGCCATGTTGTAATGTCTATCAATTTGCTGCTCATCAACAACTCGAAAGCTCATTGCTTGCTTTGTGACAGATCGCGAGTAGACCTTTTCTTCCATTGTTCCCTGTGTAATGTTATTATCGTATATAAATATTAAGTTACATAGTTTCAAACTTACCATTGCTAGTAGACGGTATATATAACAGTTTTTTTTCTGACCCAGTCGAAATATGCGAAAAATATTCTGCTGATCGTTAGAAGGATTCCATGAAGTGTCCAATATTATAACTCTATTTGCACCAATTAGATTTATGCCCTGACCTCCAGCTTTAGCAGATATCAGGAAAACGCGTGCTCGTCTGTTAGCTTCACTGTTAAAGCGTTTTATCATTTCGTGTCTAATATTTTTTGGTGTTTTTCCATCTAACCTATAATAATCTTGGCCATTAATCCAAGTATTTGAAACTTTATAACTTGTTGGAATATCTGTAAAAATGAATATTAAATTTTGAATTGAGTTTCATGACTAAAGTTTAAAGTTTAAAATTGATCTTATTAATTTTTAAATAAGTTTTTTTTTCATTGCAATTGGTTCAGTATTCAAACAAAGTTTAAAATAAATATTTCAATAAGGCAGTATTTTTAATGGTAGACATTTCACAGTTGTCCCAGAAAATAACTTGAAAGCTTGGAAATTTAATTCACATTAAAAAAAAAGTTTCGAGTGATAATAAATTAATAAGTTCAATTATGAAATTGTGGATTTATTAATTATGCCTGGGACTTATTCAGTAATGTATACAAAATATATGATTAGACCACATTAAATTTCAAATCTTAGATATTTTCAAATGCAGAGTCCTTTATAAAAACTCGAACCGATTTACAAAATACACTTTCTATCATAAGAAATTCAATCAAAATGAGTGCATTCAAAATTTTCAGCTAATCATTTCCCATCTTACACAGTTTTACACCACTTTATTTCTCCGTCAATGATCTCAAGTGGTTTTTAAGTTCTTTATTGAGTACTGTGGTTTTACTCACAAATAAAGTTATTCCCAAGAAGAAAAAAACCTTCTTAGTTGTCAAGTTCTCACATTTGTTTCGAAAAAAAATTATTGAACTGAAACAAGAATCTATTAATTTTTTTTATTGCTTAGACCGCTCTAAATTCACCAAGAATTAAAGATTTCTTTCTGGTGGTAAAGTAATAATAATAACCTTATTATACATATATATATATTGTTATTGTCCTTATTATAAATACAATTTTAAGATCAACTTACGAATGTGTTGTAATATTTCAGAATCCGATTCCGTTATCTTTTTAAAAAAATATTCAACCACATTAAGTACTGCAACAAAAGCCGAGAAGATTAAGCTGAAAAATATCAAAAATAATAAATTAACAAATAAAATACTCACTCTTAGTTTACTAAAAGCGTAGGAGAATCAAAAGTCTTCTTACATTTTCAAATTTTGTATGTAGAAATCTCAATTTTGAACAGATATAAAAATATAATAAAATGGGTTTCTTAAGACTTGCAAAAAACGAAACCAGCCAAAATAAATACATATATGTATAAACAGTACGTTACCAAAAATATCCATATAAAACTTGTAAATGGAATAATTCTATGGTTGTGGATTCTATTATTAAAACCAAACCAAATATGTCATTTTATAAAATTTCTTACTATCCCATTTTCAATGGGTCTTAAGAAAATGTATGTGACAGGCAGAAGGACGCATGACAGATCTCATATATACATATATTCTTGCTCAGCTCGATGAACTGAGTCAATATAGCCATGTCCGGCTGTCCGTCCGTCCGTCCCTCTGTCCGTATGTATGATCGCTTCCGAGGTTGTTTAAAAATTTTCGATAACTTTTATCCTTTTAATGTTATCGATTAAAAACGAAATCGAAATCCAATTACTAAATTATATCTCGTACATCTTTGGAGCGACTCTCCAAATTTTACATTTAGTTTCATGTGTATTTTATAAAACCACACTTCCCACTGAATTTGCAAAAAAATACTAGAGACTTGCGCTTTGGCAAATACACACATATAAATGACATTATAATGCTCTGAAAGTTAGATTATGAAAGTCCATTTACAAAAAAAAAAAACTTATTCAACAATTAAGTTGTCATACATATTTCAGTCCAAGCTTATAATGTATATATAAAAGAAACGTAGAATGTTTTGAATATCGGATCTTCGCAGGGTTCAGGGGATCTCCTAGTCGAGTAGTCTCGACTAAAGCTTTCTTACTTGTTTTTATAAGTTTACACTTTTTCTGCTTAAATTCAAACACACATACATATAGCTGTGCGTATACAAGTGTAACTGTTTGTGCTTTGTGTTTCTATTTACTATCTTAGTATAAACATAATTCGGTCGGGGTTCAAAAGTATCTCCTAGTCGGTAGCCCCCCTTTACAGTTTTCTTACGTGTTTAATAGCGTACCATTTTTCGCCTTTTTCTTCGCACATACGAAGAATCGAAAACATTGTTCGAAGTTTATTACTTGGCATAATAGTCTCCAGATCTTTTTTCGAAAGATATTTTCGCCACCAATCATTAGTCACAGAAATCACACCAGTCTGACTGTCATAAATATCATCTGGCTGATCGTCATCAGAGTGCGGGCATCCGTGTTTTTTGTTATCTTTTTTATTTTTTTGCTAAAAATGAATTCTAAATTTATTTGATATTATTGACGTCGATGTTTTACTTACAACGTTAGCATTCTTCCACGCATCTTCGAGAACTTTAGGGTGTGTCCATATCTTTCATTATTTATAAGGAAATAACTAGTTAATATTAATTTAACAAAAAATATGGAGATTACCTTTCTTAAGACAGTATAATCAGTGATGAGACTTTTTCCACGACTATCTCCACGGCTGGCTATAGCTTCCAAAATAAATTCATATAGAGTGTTCTGCAATAAAAAATATGTTTTATATGTGACTAGACGAAATATTCAATCCAGCTAATTTTATATTAAACTAAACAGAAAATAAAATGAAAGCTTAATATTAAAATAATTATATACTATTATTTTAAAAGATATTTATCGTTTACATACTTGAACCGCAGTCATTGGAATAAAAAGAACATATTCAAATTTTTGTGGTAAAAAGGTTTTCAGCAATTCAGCTTCCTTTCTCTATAATGAAAAAAGAAAAAACTTATTTTGCATTATATTTGTCACGAAAGTTACTTTAATCATGAATAGTATCTGACATATTTTATTCTAACAAGTAGCTCTTTAGTATACTGATATACTAAGTATATATAGTATACTGACTATAAAGTCTTTTTGGATAATTTGGACAAACAATTTGATTTAAAGTTACAGGACCAGAAAAAGGTATGTTTTGCTAATTGTGGTACGAATAACTTGGAAAAGGTAGAATAGTAAAAACATTAAAATCTTGAATACCTGTACGAATTTCGATAGTTTTTTATGCAGCACATACGATCTTTGCTTCATAACTGTGATATCCTTTTTGCCTGAATCCTTATGTTGTCCATTCTTTATTGGATTAGCATATAAATTAGCAAACTCCTTTTCTGTACCGAGGTATAATGGCTTAATAAAGTTAACCATACTGTAATCTGCAATAATAACAAACGTAGTTTAATAGCTTTCTTATATCAGCAACCATTGTCACAAGCTATACAAACATTCTTTTAGATTATTTTGAATTGGAGTTCCGGTTAAAATAATTCGTTTTGGAGTTATAATTTTTGCAACAGCTAGACTTATAGCTGACTTGCTATTTTTTATGATATGACCTTCATCACAAACGACAAGATCCGCACCTAAAATTATCTGTATTAACTTTTTTTCTTACGATATTTCAATTAAATTACCAGGTTGCAGTAAATATTTGTTTACTTTTTCTCGAATACTCTCTAATTTTGTAGAACTTAAGTTTCCTCGGTTTTTATATGAGTGATAAAACACAAGAGTCCGAAAAGCCTCATATCCCACCAATAAGCAACCAGCTCGGTTAACCGATGATAACGACCATTCTTCTAATACTCGTAATTTATCTGAAATATCACTAAAGTCAAAAAGACAATCAAAAATAATTGTATATGTATATTTGAAAATACGTATTATATACATACATAAGCCATGTAATAATAATAGTATCATATTTCCCCGTTGCAAAAATTATGGCCAAATTATGTATGAGTAATAGATGAAATAAAGTAGAGATGTATAATTCAAAGCAAACGCACCAAATGCGGTTTTAATTATGATAATAACATTTCATGAGAATCACATAAAACCGGATATCAAAATTTAATAATATTGAATACATTTTTTTAAAGGATATATAAAAGCTTTTCTGCTTCTTTATATTCCTGAACTGTATTTTTCCATTCGAAAACACTATTGATCGCTTTAATTACAGCAAACATCATTAACAAACAATCGAACAAAATCAAAAATCTTCTATGAAAAAACGTAATACCAAGATATGCTAAATAATACATCTCTAATTAAAAAAAAAAAACTTTTCAACAGAATTAAAATTATCAAACGCAAACGAATTTTTTATATAATACATATGTTAAAAGCAAATTAATATATATTTATATATATATACATTTTTTTCCAAAACTAAAACTTACGATGAATCCGGAAAAACGAAAACTTTTATGTGAGTATTACTTTTCAGTGGCCCCAACCATCGTTGCAGTTCATCAGCCCAGTTCATAACCGTACTCTTTGGACAAAGAACTAAGACTTTTGTTGTATTTAGTTCTTTGTATGAAATGACGGTGTGTAGTAGAGCTATTAACTAATATATAGGCATTTAGAATATGTTCATTTGATATCCAAAATAATTTTGTTTTAAATGACATTTCACCTGCAAAGTTTTTCCCAGGCCCATGCAATGAGCCAAAATGCATCCCGAACCAGAGTTTTTTTTAGAGTGATCAATTCCTCCATAGCATGAATCATACATAAATTTAACTCCATCGATTTGATGCGGCTTCAATTGTTTCACGATGTCGTCATCGACTTTTATAAATGTTTTTGTGTTTTCCATGTAATCCAGTATTAGATCACCTTTTTTAGCATTTCCGGATCTATTCTTTATTGTCTTCGATAACATCACATGTTTCTTTTCTAGCCTTCTTATTCTCTCACTTTCTGATTTTTGAGCGGCTCTTGTTTCATTAGCCAACTGATCCATGCGAAGCATTGGCTTAATAAATCTCGTTTTTTCTTCAACTGGTTCTGGCTCAGCATCAGAATAATCACTTTCCGAACTAAGAACGATTTCCTCGTTTTGGTTCCGTTTTTCCGCTTCAGATAGTAGTTTCTCCAATGATTTCTTGGATTTATTTTTGTTAATAAAGTTATCACTACATAGTTCATCGCAAGCTTCAAAACTATCAGATTCTTTCTTCTCAGATTCCAATTTACTTTCTTTAATTTCATCGTCCCTATTTATATTATCTGGTTCGCATTCAAAAACTTGCAGAAATTTGTCTACCACATCACCTTTATTCTCATCTTCCGTTGAAGATTCTTTCGAGAGATTATATTCGCTTTGATCCGAAAGACCAGAATCACTGTTTGACTCATTTAATAATTGCTGTTTGATTTGCTCGTTAAATCGTAAAAGGTATTGGTTCTCCGTTATAACCTCATCTTCACTCTAAAAAAAAAGGTTTAAGTGTATTATTTATTATTTTCTATAAGAATTTCAATTCAAAAAGTTACATATTATCCATGTTCTATTTCAACTACATACAAACTCACTTCTTTGAAACTATTTTCAGTATCGTACATCTCCAAATCATCATCCAATTCAGTAGGTGCATTTGCAGTTTTAGTACCGACAAATTTTTGAGCGATTTTATCATTTGATTTGATTCCCCTGTTTTGCGCATGTCGCTTTTTGAGTCCATTTAAGTTGGTGAGCCTGTTATTTAAAAAATATTGCCATTGCACATTAAACTTGAAAAATATTAAAATATATATATATATAGACAGTAGTCGGTATTGATATTATAAACGAATTTGATTACTCCAGCTCTTAAAACACACGTGATTTGCTGTCATAAAACTCGAAGTCGTTTTTAAACAATGTTATTGAAACGTGAAAAGTAATCAAATAAAGAAGGAAAAGTAATATCAGAGATCAACGCTCATTTGGACAGACCGACGGACATCTCTAGATTTAATGGGCTTTTGATTCTCATCAAAACTATTATACAACTTATTCTAAATGAAAAATTATATACAATTTTTCAAAGCATATTTATATAAAATTTTTTAGATACAAACCTTTCTATTTCTTTATCCATATTATTTTCGGATAAACAAGAATTTGAGTTCTCATTGTCAAAATCACAAGAAGTTTGCCATAAATTACTATTGTTAAAATCTAAATTAATATATTTACTTAGATCAATACCATCGCTGAATTTAAATTCTCTATTAAAACTGTAAGTTTCATCAGAAGTTTTATTTAATAAGTTTCGATCTTTTGCCCTTTCGTCTTTCCTAAGATCATCCGAAATTTCACACTCACTCTCTGTAGTAGAGGTAGCAGATGTATCTAAGAGATACTTTTTTGCGTTATGATTAATTCGACGTCTCTTCTTAAGCGATCCTTTCGAAAATGTTTGAATTGATTGATCAGATGTATTAATAATATTCGCAACTATTTTAAGTTTCTTAATTTTCCCAAATATGTAATCTTTAAACTCCTCTTCCGTTTTGGACGACAACGATTTGCATTCATTATAGAAATCCTTTACAAAATCAACTGTATTCTGTAAAACATTATTTAACACATGTTTATTTTCAGCCATGGATTCATAAAGGCTTTCAAAATATTCATCATTGCCTTCAACTTCCAAGGGTTCCGAGCAGTTTTCTGAAAGAATCGTGTTGTTACTCCGAGCCATGCATTCGTTAGGTATTTCATCAGCATTTTTATCGGTATTCTTCAACTGAAACTGTTTCATTTTATCAATTGTATCATCTATGAAGTTTGTGACATTTTCTGGGACTCTGTCAACAGTTGATCCATTGGTTATAATGTAACTCAAGAGTACATCCTTAACACTATCCAACTTAGGTTGAGCTACCACTTCCAGAGATGTATAGTTATGATCATTTAAGGCATCCGAAAACTCTAAATCATCTTGTGGATATTTTTCAGTATCCTTCTGTAGTGCACACATCTCGCCAACGTTGTTGTTGAGAATTGGACCACATTCCTCGCTGATTTCCAGAGCTGTCTCAACTTCCACTTGGCAAATTTGTTCCATTGGCAGATCCATAAATGTGGTCTCAGTTATTTGTTCGTCCTCAAAAGTAATTTCGCTTTTGATATGTTGGTTATCCATTGATATTGCATTTCCTCCCAACAAATCGGATTGCAATAAATTCACATCCGGTTTAAAATCCATTTTTAAACCTAAAACAATGTAAACGTAAGAAATTGCATTTGTGCATAAGATCACAATTTCCTGTAAAAGTGATAGTAAGTAAGAAGCAATTGAATAGATATAATAGTAGACAAATATTACAATTCTCTTTAATCTTAATTACTTCTGCAAGTAAACAAATGTAGACTTATTTGATATGCTGACTACTTTTGATAATAGGCATGTGCGATATATTCATATCGATAGATTAGTATTTTTGTATATACTTGCTATACTGCGGGACATCGCTTTCAATTAACTTTAAACGATTAGCACGAGTAAGAACTGGAACTTAAATGGACAGACACTGTATAATTATAAATTTAAAAGCATGGGTTATTGAAAAATAATTATCAAAACTGTATGAAACGAGTAATAGCAATTTTAGAATAAAGTTATAACAGACTATTAGCTAGTAGGCATAGTAAGTTTTGGAACTATGCTGCTTCCTTTATTAAACATTGTCTAAATAATAATCAGTAAACAGTAACAATTAACAGTAATAATTAAACGCTAATTGTATTAGCAATTTTTGCATTCACGGCTTTTATGTAAAATTTAAAACGATTGTTAGGAATATTCCAAATAATTGATATTTAAAAAAAAATATTAGTATTAAAATATCGATAGCTCAATAAGATTTCAACATCTCTATACACATCGATACGACAAAATAAATATTAAGATATTTATCACCCGCTTTGTTATTATTTCAAGTTTCTACTCTGAGCGAAGCCTTAAGTTAATTTAGTTTTCTCCTAGCAATGACGACAAAGCAAAGCAAGCAATTGAAAAGCTATGAAAAAAATATTGAAAAGAAATTTAGTTCCTCACGATTTCCGCCAAAAGGAATACCAAAACACGTTCTCGCCCGTACACTTACAATAGTTAACGATTCCAATGATAAATTTTGGTTAAATAAAAATTTGTCATGTGCCCCGCCAGTTAACTATGAACTTCACAATCACTCCGATGCGTACAAAAAGTTAAATCTAGCTCGCAAATGCATGTTACGACGAGACTGGCATAACTTGGCAAAACTCTTAACATCCAACATAGTCGGCGATAGTTTAATACAAAAAAGTTCATATCCCGTTTTTTCAGAAGTAAGTAAACTATTCTTTGTATTATATGTATATGGTGAAGTCTGAAAAATAAGGATCAGCTCCAACATCTTCAAGTGAACAAAATATATTTGTATCATTTGCCTAAACATTACACCGGTAATATTTGCACTGCTCGAAACAAAGAGCAAATGGTCAAAGAACATAGAACGAAGCACTACTCGAAAGTCGAAGCACAATCAACGCCACAATAAAATAAAATTTATGCTGAATCATGATATGAGTTGAGCTATGAACGCTAAACCTGCAAAAAATATTGAAACGTGCCGCGGTAAAGCCAAACAATATCTCACAAGAGTGCTTTCGACAGACAATTCGAGAACAGACAAATATTTCAATAATACCACCAACCCGATGGAAGTATATTATTTGCCAGTCCGGCTAGCTATGCCCCAATTTATAGCCATGTATGGTCAGTGATATTATTGAACTATGAAAGATAGAAAGTGTTAATAGAAACTTAAAAAATATTTATTAAAGAGTCTTAAGTACAATTTTTATATAATAACTCTAACTTGAGTGCCATCTATCAAATCGAAGCTGATAATTCAAACACAATCCAATCGCAATTGCGATTACTTAAAAAGACAAGAATGCACACATTTGAACGTATGTATAGAAAAAATGCATACACTTGGCGCTGTTTGTCATGTGCGTCTGCCAATTGTCCGAACATTTTAGTTGATAACTTCTGTGCTATTTAATGGACCTCAATTACATTTTCAGCATATGATATACGTATCGTATTGAACATTTGTCAATAGACAAAATGCAAACTCTTTTGCATATTAGCTATATTTGCAAGTGAACTTAAATTTAAAGAATTTTGTAATATTTGGAGCCGGTATACAAAATATAACAATAATATATGTATGTATTTATTTTATGTGGTATGTTTAAATTTACCAACCCTGATTTCCCATTTTCAGTGGGTTCAGGTTCAGAAAAACTATTATCTAAGGCCCTTAAACTGTCAAATATTTTGTAATTTGAAACTGTGTGCATATTTACATTATTACAAATCTTAATTTATTTTCAGTATGTCTCCATCTTTTTAACATTGGAAGATCCTGAACTATTGCAAAAACTACAACAAACAATTTCACCATCTGCATAGCAACTCCACAAAAAGAATCAACAAAACTTAAAAACAAATATATGATAATAAATGTTACAATATTATAAGTAATTATATAAATATATAATTATATTCATAACAATTTTAATTTTTAATATGATTCGTTGTAGAAGAAATAATCAATATTTTTCAATAATGTGAATTGATTTCACAAATATTTATAATACATTCAACGACTTTCTACATATTTCTCGCTGTGATGTTACGTGGATTACCCCAGATAGATATAAGGTTCACAGAGGTTGGCCTGCAGTCCAAAAGCTGTCCTGACCATCTAAGACCTAACGAAATCCAGTCACTTTTCGGCCATAGAATCATACTGTTGATTAATTACTTCGATGTTGACTCCATTCAGTTTTGTATGGTTTTCACATCCGATAGCACATTATTGACCCCGCAGGAATCCAAGTCAATACCGATTTTCTGAGATACTGCTTAGTCTACAGTTGGTTAACATATTGTGCATATCCTTGTGTTTATCAAACTTATAAATTGTAAGGGAATCTTTCTATATATTAATTATCTTTCCTGTTTTTCCTTCAAACTTGACACATCTCCATTTCAGTAGTTGCAGCAAAATTATGTCTTTCAAGTGTTTACTAAGAATCATCAGTCTATAAAATCTTTAAATCCATTCACATTCTAATTTTCCTATTTTTCTATCTTAAGCTCATAGTGAATCTTACATGCACATTTCTATGAATGTAATCTTATGTCAAATTTTTTCTTATCTATAATACCAAACTTATATTGCTAACTGTGCGAACAAGATTGGATTGTTTTAGGCATGCAGGCACGCAGTAGTTTTGATAGTCGATGAGTTTAGTGAAATACCATTAATTGCCAATTTTTTATATACGAAAATCTATTATTATTTTAACAATTACTTACCCTTTTTTCAGTCGGTTTAAACTATAATATTTAGATTTGTGTTAGTATAATGTGGTTCAGTGTTAACAAAACGACAAAAATATGTATAGAAACTTAGGTTTATTTTCAAAGAACGTATATTAATATTGATTTGAATAAAATACTTGATTAAATATTATGTTCTTGTTCTTAGATATAATCATGTTCGTGATGCGTTTAAGGATTAGTTATGCACAGAGTTTGTATCCGTAGCGTAGTGTACACTGGAGAGCACAATTCCTTCCATTTAATCTCTCGTACGTATATTCCAAAATTATAAAAATGAAAATAAAATCGAAGATCTACATCTCATTAGTATAGGTCTTCTTCCATTGAGAAATCTGATGTTTCTCCAGCATAAAGTGAACTAAAATGAAATAAAACAATATATGTATAAATATATTATGCTCCTTTTTTTTAACTGCAGTTTAAATCGTACTTTACGGCGCGACTAGTAAAAAATACAATGCGCTTCAATTTCTTATTGTAAAAGAAATAGTTGAAAGACCATAAGCAGCCAGGTTCTCCGAACGGATCAGAGCTCAAGTCCGGGTTATAGCTGTATATATCGCATTCCGATAAGTTAACTTCATCATCTACGGCAGACCACAACGGCTGACGCAGAACCTGGTACTGATCTCCAGCTAAGGCTGATAAATTTGAATGAACGGAATTCATAACCCATGGCAAAGAAGGTTCTTTGCTAAACTCATGAGACTGAAAAATACAAATATGCTGTTAGAGCTTTTAATTTTTACATAAAGTTCTTTTTGATCATACCTTTGCATCTGAAAAATCATAATCAGGTTCAAATGATGCATTTAAAGTTGCAATCAAGTAAAATAAAGTTTTGCGAGAAATTGTGTCACATAAAATTACGCCTTCATCGCCCGATTGACTGTTGTTACGATGAAAGTTTGGTGAAAGATCCGACAAAGTTTGCGGAGGCGACAACGCTTGCAAATCATGGCCGTGCGTCTCAGCTGTAAATCGTTTGTATAATACCTTCTCGGCTGCAACCATTTTGCTGGAAAAAAAATTATATATACTATATATCAGTGTCTTATAGACAAACATCTCTAAAAAAATTGTTACAGATTTATCAAAATATCAATTAATAAATCAATCAAGGAAACCCGTAACCCATTTATGTTCGTGACATAAAAGAACGCCCCGGCGAATTTTGGCAATAGAATAAAATGTTTTTTTTTTTTAAAGCTTTAACTTGAGATTTTTCTGCTTCGAATAGGTCAGTCAGAACCAGTAAAAACAATTTTATAATATATATTATAGAATTTATAGAAATATATTATAATATAGAATTTAGCTATCGGCTATTGGTTATTACTTCTCTTCTCTTTTCAATTATATTTTCAACTGAAAATAAATATATTATATATAAGATAAAAAATATTAAAAATACATTTTTCATACCAGGAGTAGCTTTCAATTCGTCCAAAAATTATTATTCCGCCAGTTTGAATCGAGAGCGCATTATTGATTGCTTCGAACCGGGAGCTCTCTAGCAGCTTCATCTTGGTTTCCAGCAGTTCCACTCGGAATCAGTTCACCGTCAAGGATGTCTCTAAGAGCAATATCGTGCGAGTCGTCTATACTGTCTCGTGGGACAACCAACTTGGAGGCGTGCTTCGAATCGATGATTATAAGTAATCTAGATCTGACCAATATATACAAATTGATTCAAAGGAAGATTCTTAGGCGCTTTGCGGTCTTTTTGAATCTATCGGCGTCTTGATATTTCTCGGTTGGTTTGCTCTTGATGCGTGCATTGCCCAGAATGTAAATGTTTGAAAAATTGTACAATTTCTGAACATGGTATCCGGATGGACTGCGATTCTCTTTTTAACTGCCACTTTTTTCTCGACTTTGTAAATATGCTGAAGTCTGCACTGTTTCATTAACATTACAGTTAACCGATTCTCAGTTAAATTTTATTCGATCTCTGACACTGTTCGGTGCCGCAGAATACTTTTTCTTTGTTTTGTTATATTCAAATTTGTTTTTGTACTTGATTATTTAATTATTTTTGTTGTATAACTATGTATTGATGCACACACACATACGTATTTATTTGTGTTTTCGCTTTAGCTGTACGTGTGTTGATTCATACATACGCTTTGTTCCGCATAAGCATATGTCAATATGTAAGTATATACACTAAACACTTCTCTGTATAATACGAAGGTATATGTGTTTTGATATACGAAAGCGTTTGCAATGACCTTCGTATTCAGGAATACGCAGATATAAATATGGCGTCAAAAATTCCCAGAACGACGTCGTTTCTTGTTTATTTATTTTTTTTTTTAAATAATATCTTTGAATTTAAACACTTTAATTTATAAATGTTCAGAATCCATTAAACGCAACATATTTGAGTATTCCATTTGATGCTTGTAGATTTACATAAGCTTTACACAAATATATCGACCACAAAACATGAATATGCCAGATAAAATTTTGTTTAACTCTTTATGGTTTTTACATTAGTTGTATTTATGTGTTCAGTTGTATTTATGTATTAAGGGTATTTAAATGGTAAAAATCGAAAAAATGGAATATACTAAAGAATATCGGATAGTATTTCTAAATATTTGGCATACATTTTTCGTCAAGATAGCGCACAAGATTTATATTTAGCAGACTGAAACAATGAGAAAGGCGACAAATAATTCGTAGATAAGTTGATTTAGTTCTTCTAGATAATGCTTGAGCTAGATAATGCTAAGCAGCGCAGATAAGCAGTTTTTTGCAACAAAGTCGTCGACCGTCCCGGAATGGCCTGAGGCCGATCTGGTCACCCTAGTTAATAACTTATCTGTACAACTTGAAGGGAAAGTCATTGATTGTATAAGTATGCACAACAAGTGTAGCAATAAACAAGTAAAAAAGCTTTAGTCGGTGGTACCCGACTTCGAGATCCCCTGAACCCTGCGATGAGCCGATATTCCAAACATTCTGTGCTTATTAACAACAAGCAACACATGTACACACACACACATACGCACGCACGCATAAGCGTGCGCTCTGCTGACTGCGCAGTTTACGCAGCGACTGCGCCCGGGCTGCAGTAAGAGCAGTATTATGGGAAGTTAATTGTTGAATAAGTTCCTTTGTAGATGGACTTGCTTAATCAAACTTTCAGAACGTGATTATGTCATTCATATATGTGTATGTGCCGAAGCACAAGTCTCTAGTACTTGAAATACGTTTTTTGCAAATTTGGGGTGAAAGGGGCGTGGCACCCAAAATATAACCAAAATTGTATAAAACACACGTGCAACCAAATTCAAAATAAGGAGTCTCTAGCTATAAAGATGTAGGAGATATAATTTAATTACTGTATTTCGATTTCATTTTCAATCGATAACATTAAAACGATAAAAGTTATCGAATTTTTGAAACAAACTCGATCTGCGCGTGCTATACACGGACCTACATAAAAGTCTCTAGCTCTTATAGATTCTGAGATCGACGCGTTCAAGCATACGGACAGACGGACGGACAGACGGACAGGGCTAAATCAACTCAGCTCGTCGCCCTGATCAAGAATATATATACTTTATGGGATCTGCCACGCCTCCTTCTGCCTGTTACATACATTTTAACAAAACCATTATACCCTGATTTCCCATTTTCAATGGGTTCAGGGTATAAAAACAACCCACGTCTATTCCGGGCGGCGTGTCAAAGCTTTGTTTGTCGCTAATGAACATGTATGAACAATGCACGAAAAAATGAGTAATAATATTTAAAAGGTGAGTTGAATCGAATGAATCGTTTTGATCAAAAGTCCACTATTCGTTGGTGTTTTCAGATCAACATCATCATCACTTTATTTTCAGCGGAAGAGGAGCAGCCAGCTATCGGAAATATGTATCGAGGCAGGCAACAATTGGCATTCCACATTTCTAAATTGGATGAAAAGTGGCTTTCATGTTTGGTAATGTCATCATATTCATCTTCTAATGAACCTGGAGCATAGAGGTAGATTGTCCACAGTTTCAAAGCTAATAACCCTTCAAATTATTGATCGTTTTCCACTAGCTAGTATCGTTTCCACGCAGTTGCGTGGAGTTAGTAATTAAACAAGTAAGAACGTTGCAGTCAGGCGCTACCGACTGCGGAATACTCATTCACACCCGCACAGCTCACGCCCATTGCCACGCCCCCAATTGGTTTGTACATATATAATTTTTTGGAAATCAATAGAGGAGATCAGCAGTAATATCGTCATAAAATTTTGATTTTTTCAATGAGAACCGGTAAAATATACCGTTTTTCCCGATTTTCCACGCCCCCAGTTGGCGTCGACATATAATTTCTGGCCAGTTCTTAGACGTAGTGAAAGGTAACGTAAGTGTGAAATTTGGATGCTTACACTCATAAAACGCGAAATTAACAGGGTATTTTTTAGCCGGGCATGCCCAAAAAGGGGCGTACATTATTTTTGGGTCAACGATAGGGGAGCTCACCAGTAACTCAACCATTCAATTTTGAAGCTTCTAGCTCTAAAACTGTAGGAGCTTTAAGCTTTTGCGGTTTTTCACGCCCCCTATGGGCGTAGATATATCCGCTATAGCTTTTTCATCTTTGGTTGTCAACCCGAGTACATATACCAAATTTCTCTCTCTCTAGCGTCTGTAGCGTCAACAGTGCTAAAAATATAACAGAATTTGAAAAATCACTGTATAGTCAGATCCGATTTGCCATGCCCCTAATAGGCATGGACATATAGTTTTTAGATCGATCTTCATAGGATCGTAGCAGTTACCTACGTGCCAAATTTAGGCGTTCTAGCTTTATAACTGTAGAAGATTTACCCGATTTTCCACGCCCTCAATGGGCGTAGATATATCCGCTATAGCTTTTTCATCTTGAGTTGTCAACACGAGTATACATTCCAAATTGCAACTCTCTAGCATTGTTAGAAGTAGTGTATCTAAAAGATTTCGGAAAATGCATTTTCCGATTTGCCACGCCCCTAGTGGGCGTATCGGGAAAATATTGACACTTTATAATTCGAGGGTATACATGAGTATATATTCCAAATTTCAACTCTCTAGCTTCAAAACTGTGCAAATGGTTTGCGTTCATACGGACAGACGGACAGACGGACGGACAGCGTGACGGACATTGCACAAAACCAATATACTCATTTCACTTTGTGAATGAGTATAAAAATAAGGTAAGGTGCCTAAGCCAATTTGAGCCTGCAATTGCAACTAAAAAGTTGATAGATGAAATATGTATAGACAATATATGTATATTAGCATAGACCAGAGCTACAAAGTGTTCTTAGTCGATTGACTAGCTATTTATAGCCAAATTATGTAAGACTTCGAGAGACTGTTAAGCTCTTTCATTGACTATGAAATATATATGTTTATTGTATTCTAAAGTTTACATTCCTTTTTTTTGCCGAGAGATTATCATTGCTAACCATAGACATGTACATTCAACGATAGCAGAACCCTGCACTAAAATCGTTTCTTGAAAAAAAAAAAATCATAAAGACTGATCGATAGACGGTTTATATCAATACTTTTCTTGCTAATTAAGGACCACATACACAAATTTTTTACTTGTTTAGTAAAACCACTAACCATACAACCATATTGTTAGTGGTAAAACACATACTGAAGCCCGTCGACATGATGTATCAATAAAAATAATATATTTAAATTCAAATAAGATAAAGATAAAAAAATCGAAAAAATAAAATATAAATAAATGAAGGATGGCAAACGATTATAAAAAGTTGACGCTGAATGACAAATATATACAACGACGAATAACGATAGCCTGGAACATTGTTTATAGGCTCATTGCAATGAGTTATCGAACTTAATCGAACTTGTTCAGAAAAAAACAATTCAACTCTATTAAATATATACTCAATAAATGTATCGCAATCGGATAGATGAATAAATAAAAAATTTAGTGATAAATTATAATCTTTCAAAGATAATAGTTTCTTGTGTATATCAATGATTATTATAGTGTAAATTGTATTTACATGTTGAACTCTACACTGGCATTTATCAAATAGACACAAAACCATTGGGTGTTGCCCCAAATAGTAGATACATTTTGCATTATAAGAAGTTCATGTAAATTCATGTAATTGTCAAATGAAGTTAAAAGAATGCTATCAAATTCATATAATTACCTCATGACTACATGCCAATACTTATATATGTACATATGTGGTGAATTTCAGATCAAGAATTTTGTATATAAGATGGCGGAGGGAAATACTGGAACTACTGCTGAGGGTGCCGCTGCTTTGGCTGCCCCACATCCCAACGCCGAAGTAATCAGGGGGCAAATATTTGAAGTTGGTCCAAGGTATAGGAAACTAACATATATTGGCGAAGGCGCATATGGAATGGTGGTGTAAGTATATTCCAAATGCACGTTAGATATACATATGTATACCCTTAAAGTCTTAAGATTACACTTCACTTGTCCAACACGCAGTATGTTGGTATGTATATATGTATACCGTAGGCAAAAAAGTTTAAGTACACTCCTTACATCTATATTAAATGTTAAAAGTACCCTTTAAATGATATGGAAATTAATTAACTAATTTATAAATAAGGCTAGCAATTATTTACGAAGTGAACATAAATTGCATTGTCTCTTTTATGACCAAAAACGGAAAAAATGCCAAAAAAGTTAACGTAAATTTGCTGTCCCGTTTACCGTTAGGTGTTATTTAATATTTCCAACGGTAATCTTGATTTTTCCTGTACTTTGAGTCATATACTTGAGTTATTATGCATTGGAATATCATTTGGGTAATTTTAGTGAGAACAATAAAATCGCACTAGAAACACGTCATTGTAGTAGAGGTCTACTTAGGCGGATAAGGCGGACGCGAAAATGACCCAACTATTGAGATATCTCCTTCTAGTGTGCAAACCATTATAAATTCTTGCGAAAAAAAACAACACTTGAAGTTCAGCCCAGATCAGGCCGTCCTCCAAAAGTTAAGTGCCAGAGATAAACGCCAAATTCTGGCCACAATAAACAAAAATAAAAAAAAAAACATATTTCTGATGTCAAGAGTTAAAGTTCGTTCGCAAACTGTGCGCCGCAGGTATGGGTACAACGCACGAGCTGCGCGCAAGAAACCTTTGATTTCCGAGGTCAGATGAAAAAAACGCCTAGAATTTGCTGAGCAGCACCTGAACGAGCCATAATTACTTTGGGACTCTGTTATTTGGAGTGCCGAATCCAACTTAAATATTTGTGGATCCGGTGGGTCTCAAAAAGTCTGGAGAACACTCAATGATGTTCTACGGCTAAAACATTTAATTGCAACTGTGAAGTATGGAGGCGGAAACGTGATGGTTTAGGGGTGTATGGCCACATGTAGTTTGTAAACTCGTTTTTATAGATACCATAATAGACAAACATCACTATCTGGGAATCTTAAAAGATAATCTCAAGGAGAGCGCGACTCAGCTTTAGTTAAGTGAGGGTACCTTTTATTTTCAACAACCTGACCTGAAGCACACGTCTTATCTCGTCAAGGAGTGGCTTTTATATACCACTAAGCAACTACATACTCCGCCATAATCTCCAGATCTCAATCCAATTGACACACAAACTTTCTTACAATCCACATACACAAACTTTGCTACAATCCACATTACACTTTTAATGTAAGCAATGTAACAATTCTCAAGCGGTTAAAGCTGAAGAAGAATAGCAAGGCGCAGTAGTCTACAATAAGTTTTAAGCTTTAAGTTTTATACTCCATAGTATCGAGGTATTATTAATTAAAGTTATACTTTGTTACCGAATAAGCAATTGTTCTCGGAGGCACCGAGAATAGTTGCAATTTGGAATGTAGACTCGGATATATCTACGCCTATTGGGGGCGTGGCAAATCGGGTAAATCTTCTACAGTTTTACAGCTAGAACGCCTAAATTTGGCATGTAGGTTACTTCTACGATCCTATGAAGATCGACTAAAAAATTATATATCCACGCCTACTAGGGGCGTGGCAAATCGGATCTGACTATATAGTGATTTTTAAAATTCTGTAATATTGGAATGGTTGGAATTGAATGGTTGAGTTACTGGTGAGCTCCCCTATCGATAACCCAAAAATAATGTACGCCCCTTATGGGGCATGCCCGGCTAAAAAATATCCTGTAATTTTCACACTTAGTTTACCCTTCACTACAACTAAGAACTGGCCAAAAATGATATGTCTAGGCCCATTGGGGGCGTGGCAAAGCGGGAAAAACTGTACGCTTTTCCGATTCTCAGTGAGAAAATCAAAGTTTTATGACGATGGTACTGCTGATCTATTGAGTTCCAAAAAATTATATGTGTACAAACGAATTGTGGGCGTGTCAATGGGCGTGATCTATGCGGGCGTGAATGAGTATCCCGCAGTCGGTAGCGCCCGACTGCAACGTTCTTACTTGTTTTTAGTATGGAATGGTACAAATTATTTTTGGGTCATCGCTAACGGAGCTCACCAGTATCTCAACCGTCCAATTTTGAAACTTCTAGGTCTTAAACTGTAGGAGCTATAAATTTTTGCGGTCTACCACGCCCCATATGGGCGTAGATCTTTTCTTTTATATTATCTTTCTGATCTTAGGTTGTGAACCCAAGTACGCCAAATACCAAATTTCAAGTCTCTAGCATCAATAGTGCTCAAAATAGTGGGCGTGAACGTATAGTTTTACGGCCGATCTTTATTGGATCGTAACAGTAACTCACGTGCCAAATTGGAACATTCTAGCTTGGAAGCTTTAGAAGATACAGTGTTACCTGATTTGTCACGCCCCCAATGGGCGTAGATATATCCGCCAGAGCTTTTTAATCTTGGGTTGTCAACGGCAGTATACATTCCAAATTGCAACTCTCGAGCACTTTTCAGAAGTAGTGTTTCTGAGATATTAGAAAACGTTACTAGTGGGCGTATCGGGAAAATATTGACATTTTATAATTCGAGGGTATACACGAGTATATATTTCAAGTTTCAAGTCTCTAGCTTCAATACTGTGTAAATGGTTTGCGATCGTACGGACAGAAAGACGGACGGATAGAATGACGGACCTTGCTCAAAACCAATATACTCATTTCCCTTCGTGAATGCGTATAAAAAGAATCATTTCCATAAGTGCCTAGTAGTAAATCCTAGAGACAATTAAACATAAAAAAAATTTGTTTTTTCGGCTTACGCAGAGTTATGCGAGCAAGTGTATATGTATAATTAATTTTTCTTCCAAAAGGAAAATGTTGCTGCTGTACGAAGACATTATTGGTACACTGTATGTATGCAAACTTGTGAAAAATATACATTATAATTAATTATTTAAATACATGTACTAAAAATTAAACTTTGTGGAATTAATATCAAATCTAACCAAACTACTCGACAAAGATATTTTTCATTTAATATATACGGGATCGAGTATAACGATTTAACGCAACAAACCTGTTTAAATTCTTTATACGATTACTATAGTTCTGGAAATTGTTTTGTTTTTCGATCACTGTCCAGATTGTCCGTACAATTAAAACTATAAATATTGGCATTACGTTCTTTTTGAACAATATTCATTACTTAAGATTTCGAATTAATATTGTAAAAAATGATTGAAAACATTAAACTGTTCTGATTATGGTCATGATTACACAAGCTGTGCTGTATATACAATACGATGCCCTTATTCCATCGAAAATTAACACTCAACATAATTTACTTATGAATACAATTTTTTTTTTTAAATCAATATATACATCAGTTGCTGTTAGACGGGTTCAAGAGCGGCTTAAGATATTGTCAAATAATATGTAAACGAGATGTTTAAAATATGTTTCTATGCAAGATCTTTTTATACCCTGAACCCATTGAAAATAGCAGAATATGTATGTATCAGGCAGATAGGGGCGTGACAGACCCATCAAGTATATATATTCTTGATCAGCTTGAAAAGCGGAGTCGATATAGCCATGTCCGTCCGGTCGTCCGGCCGTCCGTGTGAACGCAGCGATCTCGTAAACCACAAAAGCTAGAGATCTGAAATTTTCAATGTATACTCGTAAATACCATACACTATACGAGTTTATCTAATATTTTCGATAACTCATCCCGTTCCCTTGTAATCGATAAAAAACGATAAAATTACGTCATTTTTTGTATACCGTAAGAGCAAGATGTTTCAAATTTACTGTGTATATCCGTGTAATGAATACAAATTTTGTAATTTTTGGATGTTGGATACCGCGCCTTTTTCGCCCCTTATTCGCAAAAAACATATTTCAAATACTTTGGCAAATACACACTTATGATAAACATAATCATGATCTGAAACTTTGATTAAGAAAGTCCATCTACCAAAAAAAAAAAAAATACATATATAAAGATAAAATTGTGATTTATGAGCGACTTGACTTCGTTAAGATCGACCACAAAACCAAGAACAAGGAGCAATTTTTCTACACTTCTTACATACCAAAACAAGTAAGAGTGCTCTAGTCGAGACGGCTCGACTACGAGCTACCCTGAACCCTGCGAAGAGCCAATCTTCCCAACATTATATGCTTATTTTCCATATAGAAATATTGCGAGCAACACACACTCACACCCACATGCATACGCACGCACGCATAAGCACGCACTCTTCTGACTGCGCAGTTTATGTAGCGACTGCGCTTGGGCTGCAATATGCTTATATTATGGAAAATTAAATGTTTAATAACTTTTTTTGTGGATGAACTTTCTTAGTCAAACTTTCACAGCGTGATTATGTCATTCATATGTGTGTATTTGCCAAAGCACAAGTCTCTAGTATTTGAAATAGTCTTTTTGCAAATTTAGGGCGAAGGTGGCGTGGCATCCAAAAACCAAAAATTACAAAATGTGCAGTCACTACGCGGATCTACGCAGTAAATTTGAAGTCTCTAGCTCTTACGGTATACGAAAACGAAGAAAAGTTATCAATTTTTTCGATAATAAGGAAACAAGATGAATTATTGAAAATCTAAAAAAAACTCGTACTGCGTAGGCTATAGACGAGTATTCTCTGAAAATTTCCGATATCTAGCTTTTGTGGCTTACGAGATCGCTGCGTTCATACGGACGGACGAACGGACGGACGGACAGACGGACGGACGGACGGACGGACGGACGGACGGACGGACAGACATGGCTATTTCAACGCAGCTCATCGAGCTGATCAAGAATATATATACTTTATGGGGTCTGCGATGTCTCCTTCTGCATGTTACATACATTTTCACAAAAACATTTTCCCATTTTCAATGGGTTCAGGGTATAAAAATAAATGCACACACACGCATAAGTACGAGCTCTGGTTACTGTGCAGTACTCCGCAGTAAAACGCTTGGGCTGTGCTAATGGCTTGGTATATTGAATGTTAAATAACTTTTGTTCTAGATGGATTTTTCTAATGCAATTTTTGTACCCTGAGCCCATTGAAATTGGAAAATCAGTCTATAATTATACTCATTCACAAAGTGAAATGAGTATATTGGTTTTGTGCAATGTCCGTCACGCTGTCCGTCCGTCTGTCCGTCTGTCCGTCTGTCCGTATGAACGCAAACCATTTGCACAGTTTTGAAGCTAGAGAGTTGAAATTTGGAATATATACTCGTGTATACCCTCGAATTATAAAGTGTCAAGATTTTCCCGATACGCCCACTAGGGGCGTGGCAAATCGGAAAATGCATTTGCCCATATCTCAGAAACACTACTTCTAGAAGTGCTAGAGAGTTGCAATTTGGAATGTAGACTCGTGTTGACAACCCAAGATGAAAAAGCTATGGGCGTGGCAAATCGGGTAAAACTGTATCTTCTACAGTTTTAAAGCTAAAATGCCCAAATTTGGCACGTAGGTTACTGATACGATCCTATGAAGATCGACCAAAAATCTATATATCCACGCCTACTAGGGGCGTGGCAAATCGGATCTGACTATATAGTGATTTTTCAAATTCTGTAATATTTTGAGCACTATTGATGCTAGAGACTTGAAACTTGGTATATATACTCGGGTTGACAACCCAAGTTGGAAAAGATATGGCGGATATATTTACGCCCATAGGGGGCGTGGCAAACCGCAAAAGTTTGTAGCTCCTACAGTTTTAGAGCTAGAAGCTTCAAAATTGGATGGTAAGTTACTGGTGAGCTCCTATCGATGACCCAAAAATAGTTTTTACGCCCCTTATGGGGTATGCCCGGCTAAAAAATACCCTGTAATTTTCGCATTTTTTGAGTGTAAGCATCCAAATTCCACACTTACGTTACCCTTCACTACTTCTAAGAACTGGCCAAAAATTATATGTCTACGCCTACTGGGGGCGTGGCAAATCGGGAAAAACTATACGTTTTTCCGATTCTCAGTGAGAAAATCAGAATTATATACAGATATTACTGCTGATCTCCTCTATTGATTTCCAAAAAATTATATATGTACAAACCAATTGTGGGCGTGGCAATGGGCGTCATCTGTGGGGGTGTGAATGAGTATCCCGCAGTCGGTAGCGCCCGACTGCAACGTTCTTACTTGTTTTTTTGTTAAAATGTATATAACAGACAGAAGGATGCGTGGCAGATCCCATAAAGTATATGTATTCTTGATCAGCTCGACGAGGTGAATCGATATGGCCATATCCGTCTGTCCGTCCGTCCGTATGTTTAAACACGTCGATGTCAGAACCTATAAGAGCTAGAAATTGAACTGAAATTTTTTATATAAGTCCGTACATAGCACGCGCAGATCAAGTTTGTTTAAAAAAATCGATAACTATTCCCATTTAAATGTTATCGATTTAAGATTCGATTGAATTTCAGTTATAAAATTATATTTCCTACATCTTGAAAGCTAGTCTCCAATTTTTTATACTCATTCACAAAGTGAAATGAGTAGATTGGTTTTGTGCAATGTCCGTCACGCTGTCCGTCCGTCTGTCCGTCTGTCCGTATGAACGCAAACCATTTGCACAGTTTTGAAGCTAGAGAGTTGAAATTTGGAATATATACTCGTGTATACCCTCGAATTATAAAGTGTCAAGATTTTCCTGATACGCCCACTAGGGGCGTGGCAAATCGGAAAATGCATTTTCCGATATCTCAGAAATACTACTTCTAGAAGTGCTAGAGTTGCAATTTGGAATGTAGACTCGTGTTGACAACTCAAGATGAATAAGCTATGGCGAATATATCTACGCCCATTGGGGGCGTGGCAAATCGAGTAAAACTGTATTTTCTACAGTTTTAGAACTAGAATGCCCAAATTTGGCACGTAGGTTACTGCTACGATCCTATGACCAGGAGATCCCCTGAACCCTGCGAAGAGCCGATACTACAAACATTCTATGCTTATTTAACACATACATATATATACAACCAATACATGAATATACACATACACACATACGCATACGCATAAGCACGCGCTCTGCTGACTGCGCAGTTAGCGCAGCGACTGAGCGTGGGCTGCGCTCATAGGCTTTACCATGGGAAATTAAATGTTCAATAAATTCTTTTGTAGATGGACTTTCTTAATCAAACTTTCAGAGCGTGATTATGTCATTTATATGTGTATATTTTCCAAAGCACAAGTTTCTAGTATTTGAAATACGGAAGGGAAGGAAAGGGGGCGATGGTATCCAAAATGTGACAAAAATCAAAATTGTATAAACTCCATATCATACTAAATACAAAATTTGGAAACTCTAGCTCTAAAGATGTGGGAGATATAAATTTATAACCGCATTTCGATAACGTTTTAAATCGATAACTTTAAATCGATCAAATTTATCGATTTTATGAAACAAACTCGATCTGCGCGTGCAATACACGGATCTACATAAAAAAATTAAAGTCTCTAGCTCTTATAGATTCTGAGATCGACGCGTTCATACATACGGACAGACGGACGGACGGACAGACAGACATCGCTAAATCGACTCAGTTCGTCGAGCTGATCAGGAATATATATACTTTATGGGGTCTGCCACGCCTCCTTCTGCCTGTTACATACATTTTAACAAAACCATTATACCCTGTTTTCCCATTTTCAATGGGTTCAGGGTATAAAAACAATATACAACAATACATTTTTATCGATAATAAAGAAAATTTGATGAGTTATACATTTAAAATTATAAGTCTAGCTCTTTTTTGGTTGCGAGATCGCTGCGTTTATACGGACGGACAGACGGACATGTCTATATCGACTGAGACCATCGTTTTAAATTAGAATCTTCCACGTCCCCTTATCCCTATTACATACATATTCATTAAACCAGTGTACCCTGAAATCCCATCCCAAATTTAATAGGTCCAGGGTATAAAAGGCAAGCCTGATTTTGTGTATGAATGCAAAAGATATAAGTCCTATTATTTAAAACAGCTACTTGTAGCGGGGTAACTACTATCTTTTTAGCCTGACACTCTGAATTAGAGTAATTATACCCCAAATCATTATAAAAAAAAAAATAATATTCTTATGTTCTCTTACAGATCCGCTGATGACACGTTGACAAACCAAAGAGTTGCTATCAAAAAAATTTCACCCTTTGAGCATCAGACTTATTGTCAACGAACGCTAAGGGAGATAACCATTTTAACCAGATTTAAACACGAAAATGTAATTTAAATTATAACAAGTGGTCCATTTTAACATAACTAAAATCTGTTTCATTTAGATTATTGATATACGTGACATCCTGCGAGTAGATAGCATAGAGCAAATGAGGGATGTATATATTGTACAATGCTTAATGGAGACTGATCTGTATAAACTACTTAAAACTCAGGTGATTTAAATTATATAAATATTTTAAATGATTTCGGGCTATTTTTGATGTTTACTTGTTGATGTTTAATGTTGGCTTTTTATGGAAAATTTACCTTTTAACGAATATGTATCAACTAGTAAAGTTATTTTAATCTAAGATATTTTATGATATAAATTTATTGTATACAAAATTTGCTTCCTGCGATAATTTTGGGCTTTATTAATATTAAGTTCACGATGTTAGTATGCGTATAACATATATATAGAACATATCTGAGTTTGAGTAACGATTAGTATGCTCTAATCAGCTAATATAATTTCTTCCGTTATATTCAGTTCAGTAACTCCAATATATAGCGTGAAGAGCTGACATCTGAGCTATGATCATGTTGTTGCAATAACTCCAAACAATCCAATTATAGATCAAACCTGCGTTTCAGTTATATGCTTTTAATGAAAATATGTTTAAGAAAAGTATCGATTGAAAAATATATGTGAATATATATATCGCATTTGGGTTGTATTTTTGAACTAGGATCTAATTATAAATACGGAATCATATATTATATGGACAATTGTCCATAATCCAATATTATAAGAACATTGTTTGTATTTCAGCAAATACTGCAATCGAAAGGATTAAAATGTATATAACAGGCATAAAATAAATATATATTTCAATCGGTTTAGCCCTGTCCGTCTCTACTTGTCCGTATATAGTAAAACGTCGATCTCAGAACCTATGAGTTAGGCTTGAGTTTTTTTGTAGGTCCCTATACTACATACGTAGTTCGAGTTTGTTTGAAAATTTTACTTGTTTTAATGTTATTGATTTAAAATTCGAAATTCAAGTTTTAAAGTATATATCGTACTTCTTTAAAGCTATTGTCTGCAAAGTTTGCATTTAGTTTAATTTTTATTTTAAATCATTTTTAATTTTTGTTATATTTAGGATACGAGCTCCACATTTTACCCAATTCTTTAAATTCAAGTTCAGTGGCAAATGTAGTCAATAACTTACAAATATTCAATAGAATTTCAAGATCATATGCTGAAAATTTTATTGAATTCTATTAACAAACAAGTAAGAAAGCTCTAGTCGGGGGTACCCGACTAGGAGTTCCCCTGAACCCTGCGAGGAGCCGATATTTGAAATATTCTACGCTTCTTTTATGAATACATTAAAAGAAACACATGCACACAGACACGCACGCATAAGCACGCACTATACTGACTGCACAGTGCAGGGCTATATTATAGGAACTTAATTGCTGAAAAAGTTTCGTTGTAGATGGATTTTCTTAATCAACTTTCAGAGCGTTATTATGTCATTCGTATATATGTAATTGCCAAAACACAAGTCTCTAATATTTGAAATACAGCTTTTACAACTTTGGTGGGAAGGGAACAGAAGGGGGCATGGTATCCAAGATATGATAAAAGTCAAAATTGTATAAATTACACATTAAACTAAATACAAAATTGGAGACTCTAGCTTTCAAGATGTAGGAAATATAGTTTTATAACTGAATTTCGATCAAGTTTTAAATCGATAACATTTAAATGAGAATAGTTATCGATTTTTTTAAACAAACTTGATATGCGCGTGCTATGTACGGACCTACATTACAAATTTCAAGTCTCGAGGTCTTTTAGGTTCTGAGATCGACGCGTTCATACATACGGACAGACGGACATGGCTATATCAACTAAGCTCGTCGCCCTGATCAAGAATATATATACTTTATGGGGTCTACCACGCCTCCTTCTGCCTGTTACATACATTTTAACAAAACTATTGTACCCTGTTTTCCCATTTTCAATGGGTTCAGGGTATAAAAAAACGTTTGGCTAGTTGGCAAAAGCCCGTTTACGCATTTTTATAACCTGAACCCATTGAAAAAGGGAAAACTGGGTATAATGGTTTTTTAAAAATGCAGTCTACAAAAGTTATTAAACATTTAATTTTCCATAGTAAAGTCTATGACCGCAGCCCAAACGCAGTCGCTGCGCTAACTGTGCAGTTAGCACAGAATGCATAGAATGTTTGGAATATCGGCTCTTCGCAGGGTTCAGGGGATCTCCTAGTCAAGCAGTCTCGACTAGGGCACTCTTACTTGTTATTTGCTAATTTAAAATAATTTTTTTATTTACAGAGGCTGAGTAATGATCATATCTGTTACTTTCTGTATCAGATATTACGTGGCTTAAAGTATATCCATTCGGCAAACGTTTTGCATCGAGACCTTAAGCCGAGCAACCTTTTGTTAAATAAAACATGCGACCTAAAAGTGTGTATATTTATAATTCTCTGATTTTGTTAGACATACTGAATTAATTTAAGTGCTATTCTTATATAGATTTGCGATTTTGGCTTGGCTCGCATTGCTGACCCAGAGCACGACCATACTGGTTTCCTTACAGAATATGTAGCAACTAGATGGTACCGGGCACCTGAAATTATGCTTAATTCAAAAGGGTATACAAAATCCATCGATATCTGGTCTGTGGGATGCATTTTGGCAGAAATGTTAAGCAACCGACCAATTTTTCCGGGAAAACATTATTTAGATCAACTGAACCATATTCTTGGCGTGCTAGGTTCTCCATCACAGGAAGACTTAGAATGTATTATAAATGAAAAGGCAAGTGTTAAGAAAATATCAATATATGATTGATTGCTAATAATTGTATTTTAGGCACGAAATTATTTAGAGTCTTTGCCTTTTAAACCAAATGTGCCATGGGCGAGGTTATTTCCAAATGCGGACGCTTTGGCTTTGGACTTACTTGGTAAAATGTTGACGTTCAACCCGCACAAGCGAATTCCAGTAGAGGAAGCTCTTGCACATCCATATCTAGAGCAGTATTATGATCCTGGCGACGAGGTAACCTTGACATTTTAATGATATAATAATATTTTATTTTTAATAATCCTAATTATTTATCGTTTACTTTGTAGCCTGTTGCAGAAGTACCATTTCGCATTAATATGGAAAATGATGATATATCGCGAGACGCTTTAAAATCATTAATCTTTGAAGAAACGTTGAAATTTAAAGAACGACAACCAGAACAGGCGCTATAAAAACATTTATTAAAAAATAAAAATTCATATTTTTAATTGTTTGTTGTATTATGATTTTGTTTTCTTGTAATGTGGTAATTAAAATGATACACTTCTCATACCATAATTTTACATGCATATGACGTAAATTTACTCATACAGCTGTAAATGTATTCAAGCTATACCTAAAAAAAACATTAGCTACACTAACGTATATATAATTAATCTATCTATGAACATCACCACTTATTCTACATAGTTGGTAAATCCCATCAGAAATAAGTATTTACCTAAGCATGTACCTCAAGGAAATATTTATACGCTGTTTTTAAATCATTTTTTCATTTAAAATCTTTTAGTTAATTTGATTATTTTATCCAGAAAAATCTATAAGAAAACATTAGGGTACCTTTGATATGTAACGGATAAACACAAGTCTATTTGCTATGAGATTATTGATAACTTACTTATTATTAATTGGAAACATAGCGTTAGTAGTAATGAAAATTTTCTTAAGACAATTCATTTTTGAGCGAAGCAAACCTTTCTGTGGTAGCTTTATAGTTTTCTGATGTTATAAGATGTTTTATGTTTGTATTAGCTGCTTATAACTGGGAGTGGAAATACTTCGAAAAATTATGTTTGTATGATGTGGCGTTGCAGCGCAACTTACTCCGCAATATTTGCTTCTTGGAATAAATAGTAATAATTGTTTCTGAATGATTAACAATCTGGTAATCTCATTTTCAGATAGTACTTAGCTTTTGTAATATTTCTTAGATTTTAAAACTTGTTTATCAGAGAAATAAGTAAATGAATATTAAGTCGATTTTTAAATATCTAACTCAATATAGGATATCTAAAAACTTTCATAGGCAATTTAATTTTAATTTGATCCACTCAATATTAATTTTTAAAAGTGTTGTTACAAATCAAAGTGAAGTTTGTATGTGTAAATCATTGTGGGGTAATTTTAAGTACCACAAAAAAAATATTTATTTATCGATAAGGAACCCAGAAACCAAAGGTGTTACAAAATTATGTTCAAGCCAAAACGTTGAAAATAGCCAACATCGTTTTTAAGTTGTGTATTGGACGAAAGCTTATTTTATTGAGGTATATTCTGTATTTCATTTCCTGGTATGACATATATGTATCTAGATTACTCACAAGTTTTCCAGATATTAGGATATAAATAGCACATCTACATATATTTTTTGGCATTTACATATTACAATTTTTAAACTTCAAAGTAAAAAAACCAACAATTTTCATTATTAATTAAATGTCGCGTGATTTGAAAATTCTTGAAACTAATATAAGTATTATAATTAAATAGAATTATTGAAATACAAAATATTTGTATGTGGTTAATCAACATGAATACGATAAATGTATGTGCATACGGGCAGTTCTAACCCAATATGATATCTTCAAAGAAAAATATTTTCAATTTTTATTTTAATGTATTGATTGTCTGATGTATGTGGGATGTCTACGAGAAGAAAAGTCTGCTCAATTTTAGTAGCTCTTATAACTTCTATTTTTAAAGCTACAATCAAATTAATTCAAATATTGAAATTACAGAACGAAACGAAAATTCTGGTAAAACATTTGCAACCCATTGCAAAGAGTAGAGTTTTCATTATGCAGAAATTGTGTGAGACAGGCTTCCATGTGATGTGTTTAATTATATCGAACATCATCATCATTTATAATTTTTCAAATATATGATTTCTTTAAAAAACTAGGTGTTTTTTTTTCAAATTAAAATTTAAAAAGTGTATGCAATTTTTTTTCTTAAAATTTATCAATTTTTGTTTTACTGTAAGTTAGTTTCGTGTGTGAAAAACCCAAGATAAAAATTGTTTCGATATGAAGATAAGGGACTTAGACCTTGACTACTTCATTCCGTATACATATGTTATATAAATATTTAAGTCAGAGCATCTCCCGTATAATGCGCATACATATGTACATTGTAAACACAATATGATCAAAAATTTAATTGAAACATTTAACTTTGTATCTTGAAGAGTTTTACGTAATTTTAATATTTGTATGTGCGCTTGTTCTCAATTTGCATAACATTCAAATCTTAAAAAATGATTATGTCAAAAGAATATAATGAATATATAAAACTTTGAAGATGATGATGATATACAGTACATGTTTTAGGATTGTTTTCCTTCTAAAGAAGATGAATTTCCTTCGACATGCATATTTACATGTATGCACTATTATGAACATGTTAAATAAAATTTCTCCCTTTTTACATTGCTCATCAAACAATTTGATATATGTATGTATTTACGTACTTAAAGATTCATGTATTTTCAATTAGTAGCTATATATGCATGTAATTTCTAATTACATTTTAAGTGCAGCAGTACAATTGCTTAAATGTATGCATTTTAAATAAATTTACCTCTATGGAAATGCTCTATGAACATAACTATTATTTTTTGTAATCATTGTTAATAAATCTTAAATCTTTGTATGTTGAAATTTTGGATAATTAAAAAGTAATCATCATGTCTGATTTGAAAACTCAATTTTTTATACACTAGGTTAACTTATTGACTGACAGACTGAATGAATAAATTTATCACCAATGTAGCCTAAATAGCATAAACAGGAAGATTTGGGAATTTTAGCCTATGATTATCTTTGGAGTCGAAGTATAGTCCTAAACCCGTGGTAACGACAACGACAGAACACTGACTAGGTGCCTCGTGACCGTTCTTTTGGCGATCACTCATCGCTAGTTTGCGGGTGTCAGGTTGCGGGAGCAGTTGGCCTGATAGACTAGTCAGCATATTTTTTGTACCCTGAACCCATACAAAATGGGAAATCAGGCTATAATAGTTTTGTTAAAATGTATGTAACAGGCAGAGCGACGTGCCGAGTCAATTTGTCGGTATGTATGAACGCGTCGATCTCAAAGACTATAAGAGCTAGAGATCGAGATCGATCGAGTTTATTTAAAAAATTGTCCATGGCCTCTATCGTTTTAATTTTATCGGTTAAAAACGAAATCGAAATCCAGCTATTAAAGATGGTACAACTAGATCAAACTATTTACCCGCAAAAAAAAATTTACTGCGGGCCCACAAATGTGGGTAGTACTCGGGCCGCGTAGTTTTAGGTTCAACAATCCAAAATGTGAGATGTCTTGAATAATATAAAAACTGATCCGATCAATATATTTCAAACAAGTAAGAACGTTGCAGTCGGCTGCGGAATACTCATTCACGTCCGCATAGCTCACGCCCATTGCAAGATTTAGATTTTTCCGATTTGACACGCCCCAAATTGGTGTGTACGTGTATAATTTTTGGGAAATTAATAGAGGAGGTCACCAGTAATATCGACATAAAATTTTGATTTTCTCACTGAGAAACTGAAAAAGATAGAAGTGGTGAAGGGTAACGTAAGTGTAAAATTTGGATGCTTACACTCAAAAAATGCGAATATTACTGGGTATTTTTTAGCATGCCAAGCCTCGAAGGGGACGTAAAAATGATTTTTGGGTCATCGATATTGGAGTTGACTAACTTTTAAACTGTAGGAGCTATAAACCCCCTATGGGCGTGGATATAACCGCCATAACTGCCACGCCCCTAGTAGACGTGGACATATAGTTTTTTGGTCAATACGCCCCCAATGAGTTTAGATATACCCGTCATAGCTTTTTGATCTTGGGTTGTCAACGGGAGTATACATTCCAAATTGCAACTCTCTAGCGCTTTTTATACCCTGAACCCATTGAAAATGGGAAATCAGGGTATAATGTTTTTGTGAAATGTATGTAACAGGCAGAAAGAGACATCGCAGACCCCATAAAGTATATATATTCTTGATCAGCTCGATGAGCTGAGTTGAAATAGCCCTGTCCGTCTGTCCGTCCGTCCGTCCGTCCGTCCGTCCGTATGAACGCAGCGATCTCGTAAACCACACAAGCTAGATATATGAAATTTTCAGAGAATACTCGTCTATAGCCTACGCAGTACGAGTTTTTTTTAGATTTTCGATAACTCATCCCGTTTCCTTATTATCGATAAAAATCGATAACTTTTCATTGGTTAAGCATACCGTAAGAGCTAGAGACTCCAAATTCACTGTGTAGATCCGTGTAATGAATGCGGACATTATGTAATTTTTGGATTTTGGATGCCACGCCCCTTTCGCCCCCAATTTGAAAAATTCGTATTTCAAATACTAGAGACTTGTGCTTTGGCAAATACACACATACGAATGACATAATTACGTTGTGAAAGTTTGATTAAGAAAGTCCATCCACAAAAAAAGTTATTAAACATTTAATTTCCCATACAATAGGCATATTGCAGCCCGAGCGCAGTCGGCGCGCTGACTGCGCAGTCAGCAGAGCGCGTGCTTATGCGTGCGTGCGTATGCATGTGTGTGTGTGTGTGTGCGTTGCTCGCAATATTTGTATGTGTGAAATAAGCATAGAATGTTGGGAAGATTGGATCTTCGCAGGGTTCAGGGTATCTCGTAGTCGAGCCGTCTCGACTAAAGCACTCTTACTTGTTAGAAGTAGTGTTTCTGAGATAGTGGGCGTATCGGGAAAATCTTGACACTTTATAATTCAAGGGTATACACCAGTATATATTCCAAGTTTCAAGTCTCTAGCTTCAATAGTGTGTAAATGGTTTGGGATTATACGGACAGACTGACAGCATGACGGACATTGCACAAAACCAATATACTCATTTCACTTCGTGAATGAGTATAAAAAGTAAATTGGTGTTTAAACTTATTAAAATTATTAATATACTACAACTTCGGTAAATCAAAAAAAAACTTACGAAAATATAATTAAAAAATTAAACAATATAAATATAATATAAATTAATAACTGCATAATTTGTATCTTAAAGCTAGAAAAAATCAATAAAAATCAATAGAAAATTTTGTAAGCCATAAATTAATTTTAAATAGAGTACCGTTTGTTGTTCAATATTTTCATTGTTCGCGCTGGCATTGAACTTATGCGGTTTTGGCTCATTTGGATATCCTTTTTTTCCTATTCTTGAATAACGTTTTTTAACTCAAAATGCTAAGGATTTTCTATCGGGTTTAAGTGCTGGCCACTCTAAAACAGGCATTGCTAAGTCTCTAAAATAAGGCTTAGTGTGCTTTACTGTGTGGATGGGAGCATTATCCTGCTCAACAACCAACAGTTAAATATGAATTTTAGTTAAAAATAACTTATTTTAATTTATTTCAATATTAAAAGTTCAAATAGCACGTGGTTATCTATCCACAAATGAAGGCAAAGTAATCTGTCCCATTTACATAAAATCTAGTTTTTAAAAATTATCATAATGGGAAAAAACTATGGTACTTTTTCGCACTTCTTTATTTAGTACTCAATAACACTACATTCGAAATATAGAAGGTAGACTTAAAACAAAATATTGCATTTTGTGGACTATGTACTTAGTCCTTGTCCCATTTACTTAATTTGCGCTCCTTATATACATATATGTATATGTATGTACGCACCGCACCAGCAGCAGCGAACAATTGAAATTTGCTGGCTGAGATCCAATGTCCTCTCTTCAAAGAGTAGAGTATACCAAACTGTTGAAAGGGTTTGCCATGGTTAACATTTTCATTATTATTTGTGGAAAGGACTGCGCACACACATTTGAATATGTGTGCGTATGGGAAGCGATGTTCAAAATTGTCGGGTGTCTCGCGATTCAGTAGTTTGTTAATTTTGCATGGTTTTAATTGTAGAATGACTGTCAAATGAGGCTAAAACAGTTATTTTGGCAGTATAGGGTATAGTTTGGTGCATCCTGGCACCTGTGAGATATAAATTACGTGACCCACCACCTGATGTATTTGAAAGAATTAAGTAATTTTATTGGTTAGTGTTCAGGCATGAACATAAAGAAACAGCCGAAGATCATAAACATGTAATATACGCACTCACGACTAGGTTGAAGTACATAGAAATGATAAGGGTATATCAAAGCACTGGCTCAGAAGAATAAAACTAATATACTACTGATCACCAACACAGCAAGTCTATTCAGTTAGTGACTGCTATGATTTATCAGACGAGTGTATATACGAGAATATATTTTAAATTTCAAGTCAAGCGTCAATAGTAGCGAAATGATTTAAGCTCAGGCGAGTATATTCGCGACAAACAGACAGACATTGCTCAAAACCAATATACTCATTTCATTTTCGTGAATGAATATCAAAACCATCGGTGGCACTATCGAACATTATCGGCCATCGATAGTAGGTCGACTAGATAGTGTTCGACCATCGATAGCACTATCGGTGCTTTAGATAGTAGTCGGGCATCCCCGAGTAGAGCTTTCTTGTTTATAGTTTACTTTGATGTATTTACGTTTGAGTACCTGTTTATTTTTATACAATTCGAACAATAGACATTATGAGAGCAGCGATACAAAGTATTGTTGAATGACAGAAATAAACAGTTATACTGAACAAATCAAATGAGTGGATTATGAAAGTAGAGTATATAATGTTCGATCATACTGGAAACTCCTTAACAACAATAAATAAAAAACAAGTAAGAATGTTGCAGTCGGGCGCTACCGACTGCGGGATACTCATTCACACCCGCACAGATCACGCCCATTGCCATGCCCACAATTCGTTTGTACACATATAATTTTTTGGAACTCAATAGATCATCAGTAACATCGTCATAAAACTTTGATTTTCTCACTGAGAATCGGAAAAACGTACAGTTTTTACCGATTTGCCACGCCCCCAGTGGCCGTAGACATATAATTTTTGGCCAGTTCTTGGATGCTATCACTCCAAAAATGCGAAAATTACAGGGTATTTTTTAGCCTTGCATGCCCCATAAGGGGCGTAAAAATTATTTTCAGGGCATCGATAGAGGAGGTCACCAGTAACTCAACCATCCGATTTTGAAGCTTCTTGCTCTAAAACTGTAGGAGCTATAAACTTTTGCGGTTTGCCACGCCCCCTATGGGCGTAGATATATCCGCCATATCTTTTTCGTCTTGGGTTGTCAGCCCAAGTATATATACCAAATTTGAAGTCTCTAGCATCAATAGTGCTCAAAATATTACAGAATTTGAAAAATCACTATATGTTCAGATCCGATTTGCCACGCCCCTAGTAGGCGTGAACATATAGTTATTTGTTCGATCTTCATAGGCTCAAAGCAGTAACCTACGTGCCAAATTTGGGCATTCTAGCTTTAAAACTGTAGAAGATACAGTTTTACCCGATTTGCCACGCCCATAGCTTTTTCATCTTGGGTTGTCAACACGAGTCTACATTCCAAATTGCAACTCTCTAGCACTTCTAGAAGTAGTGTTTCTGAGATATCGGAAAATGCATTTTCCGATTTGCCACGCCCCTAGTGGGCGTATCGGGAAAATCTTGACACTTTATAATTCGAGGGTATACATGAGTATATATTCCAAATTTCAACTCTCTAGCTTCAAAACTGTGCAAATGGTTTGCGTTCATACGGACAGACGGACAGACGGACGGACAGCGTGACGGACATTGCACAAAACCAATATACTCATTTCACTTTGTGAATGAGTATAATAAAAAATGATTAAGGAGCCATTTGTAACGCATAGCAACCTTAAACGAATTTACGTCAAGTATTATTGTGAAAAAATAACATACTGTGCTACACAATTGAACTGAATTATACGAAACATATTTTGTATAGATATATATATATATATATATATATATAACCATTTACAATGTCCGATAACGAAGATTTCGAGTCCTGTGACTTTGCAAATATTACGGAACAGGCTCAACAGCCTGTGCTGGAGCCCGAAGAAATGGGTATACTTCCGCCCAACCATCCTTTGCTACGAAGATTTCAACTATCTTTGAAGGAACATCTTTTGCGTACAAAAAACAAGTTGGAAAATGAAATTACAGATATTAAATATCATGTTAAGGTTAAAGAGGAACGTCGGGAAGAGCAGGGGTTGGCATTGTATGATATGCAAAATAAAATTACATACCAGGAGCAACAAATCAAAGAAATATCTGCCCAAATTGATGAACATATCGAAAAACGCCAACGGGAAGAAGCAGCTGTAGAAATTATTAAGAAGGAATATGATGAGAAAATTAAATTAACTAGAATTCAAAAATCGTTATACCATACTCGAATGATGGAACTAGAAGATCTGCAAAGTTTGGGCAGTAATATAAAAAATTGGGCATATGAAGTGGAAGATGAAGTTAAAAATGCAAAGCGCATTGTTAGCCGCGACGCTCAATTGCAAAAACAGTTGTCAGAGGAAAAAAGAAAATCGGATATACTTTTTTATCGACTTGATATGGAAGTAAAGAAAAAAGAAGCCGAGTTGCAATCAATTTCTGAAGATGAAGTTGCAATTAAGGAGGTGGTTAATGTACTCAATATGAGCATTGCCGATGCTAACACTGATTTGGAGGCTCTGCAAAATGAGCATAAGCGATTAATTCAGGCCTGGAGTGAAGTTATCATAGCGATTCAGCAAAGGGATAAAATTCTATTTCAAGTTCAGGACAACATACGGTACGTTTTTAACTAATAAGTATTGAATACCTGTATTAATAATTAAAATATTAAAAAAGTAAGCAAAAAGAATCAATAAAATTGAATTCAAATGGAATTGAGGCAGTAAAAAAACAAATTTCGAGGGAAATGGAGCTTAACAAAAAGCTGGAATCTTTTAAGCAAAGATTGGCCGATGATATGAGTAACCTAAGTCGGGACTGTAAGTTAATAAACTTAGTCAATCTCTATAAAGTTATTCATTTATATTAATTTTTAGGCCAAACTGAAATGGAAACACTGTTGTCTCTGCAAACCAAGCTAGACGAGTTTCCAGAGTTTCTGGCCCGCACGGAAGCGGATTTGCATGAGGCAACTCGAGAAGGAAATAAGTTATTATCAGAAATGCGTAGGCTTGATCTGATTTTAGACAAAAATCACCAAAAGAAATTTCGAACTGAGGAAGCCATCTTGAAGTTAGCTCAAGATCAACTGATCACTGATAAAGCTAGTGCTTATCGTTTAAAATTATTAAATAAAGCGCAAGAGCATCGTCGAAGCGTTGACATTTCGTTGTCGAAAGTACAAAATCAATTAGCTTTGGCCATGCTCGATGTAGAGAAATTGAGAAGTGTATTATTTAATACAAAGAAACAAAATGACAAAGTTCAAGACAAACTAAGTAAAGCAGAAGATAAATCAAATAGTTTGGATGATGAGCTAAAGAAAATACAATCTAAAATTGAAATTAAAATGCAGCGATTCGAAAAGCTAAACAGCCTAATTGAAGAGATTCATAGCGCCCATGGAGACGAAACTGGTAACCCAACTGAACTTAAGGTAAGATTGATTAATAACCTTTTTTATTGTTATCCGTCCGTTACTCTTTTATTCTGATTGTATCGAAAAACTAGGCTCCTTAGCTTTAGGAGTTCAAATTTCAAATCTCAAGCGGGGTTTTGATGCAACTTATTACCAAGATGAGCACACCTGTCAAATCAAAACTCACTTTGTGTACCCTGAACCCATTGAATATGAGAATTCACTCCCCAAAAAGTATTTATATTCTTGATGAATATGACGAGCCGCGGTGATCCAGCCGTGTCCGTCTGAACGCATAGATCTCGTAATAAATTCTGAGATTTTTGAATATTTCAGATTTCGGATACTTCCGCCTTTTCCCCAAAATTTGCAAAAAACGAATAATTTATAATAGAGACTTCTGGTTTGGCAAATACGCACAACTGGATGTTATCATTATGTCCAAAAAATGTCATTTACAAGCTGCATTTGTAAGAAAAGTTATTTAACCATTAATTAGTGTTAGTAATAGTAAACCCACTGCGTAAACTGCACAGTTTGCAAAGCGCGTGCTTGTACTAGCGTGTGAATGATTGGAATATGTGCGCTAGGTTCAGAATATCTCCTAGTCAGGCACTCCCGATTAGAGTACTCTAACTTGTCGTTCATTTACACAGCCCTTTTTGAATGGAAAGATCGTGTAAAGGATACTCTCGATTAGACTACTCTAGGGTGAGGTCTCCACTTTAGAATTGAACTTCCTTATAACAAAATCGCAGTGTTATTATACAATATATATCTATATTATTGGCAAAGTATATTAAGGCAATTTAATCGACATTTATATATATTTGCCAGCCCATTTGCGTAGGTAGTTTTTCAGTCTTTAAGCTAAAGTCATACAAATTTAAATTACGTTTTAATGAAAAATTTACATTTTTTTCATAGATAAAGCAAATAGAAAAATCTATTCATGTGGGCGAGCACCAAATCAGAGAGCATCAACAATTTTGGATTATGCTTCAAAATCATTTCGTAAATTTGACCCATAAAAGAAGCGATCAGTTACATGAAATTCAGGTGACTAGAAAACGTAAGTATAGTTCCAACCACAATTATCAACTAAAGTGTCTACCAAAATGAAGAGAAAATTCCCTCAAATGATTTTTAATAGCCGGACTACCATTTTTAGCCATGCCTGACTGTTTATTTGAATGAAAGCGTTTATCTTAGAAATTATTATTCCCTGAACCCGCTGGGAATGGGAAATCAGGGTATCATTTTTTTGTGAAAATGTATGTAACAGGCAGAAGGCGGCGTGGCAGACCCCATTAAGTATATATATCCTTAATCAGCTCTATGAGCTCAGTCGATCTAGCCCCGTCCGTCTGTCTGTTTGTCCACCTGAGTTCCGTATGAATACAGTGATCGCGCAAACCACAAATAATTATCGGCAAAGAATAGTAGAAACATGTGCTTTCGCGAATACATACATACACATGTATGTCATTATCACCCTCTCAAAATTTATAACTTTCAATGTACATCTCGATCGAATATATTTAATAACACATTTTATATTTTTAGCGTCATTAACCCTTCGGGCGGAATAAAGTTCGCCAACTTCGCTAGTATATTATATATGTAAAATATTACATAATATATTAAAAATTTATAATCTGCATTAAAGATAAATATTAAATATTTTTGACAGCCATCGGGGGAAAGAGAAAGCAAGTATTAAACAAGTAAGAATTTTCCAGTCGATTGCTACCGACCGATACCGTTACATTTTTTCCTGATTTGCCGCGCCCTCAGTGGGCGTAGACACATCATTTTGGAAAATCTTTAGAAGAAGTCTATGAAAATTACAAAGTATTTTTCGATATGCCACGCCCCAAAGAAGTGGAACAAATTTTGGGTCATCGACGAGGTCAACGTTAACTCAAATATCTAATTTTTAAGCTTCTAGGTCTAACTAACTTAGAAGAAGTATACTTTTTCGGTTTGCCACGCTCCCTATGGGCGTAGATATATTCTGCATATAATTTTGATCTAACGTTGTATACCCGTTGTATATATTCAAAATTTCAAGTCTCTATCACTTTGAATAGTAGCATTTCTGAGATACCGGAAAATGCATTTTCCGATTTTCACTTCGTGAAATGCGAGGCGTGGCAGACGTTATAAAGTATACATTTGTGATCAGGACGATAATATCGTCTATCCCTCCGTATGATCGCAGTGATCTCGTAGACCACAAAACGTATAGACTTCAATTATAATAATGTGTTATTAATATGTTATATGTTATTTAATATGAATACCGTACGCAGTACAAGTTTATCTTTTACGGTAACTTATTCCATTTCCCTATCGACAGTAAGCAATAATTCTTTTAGCGTAACTACCTCAAAACTTGCAGACTTAAAATTTTGTATTTTTTTATATCTGTGATGTATAAGTAAATATTTCGAACCATCTGCCTTGACACTGCCGAATAGAGAAATATTGATTGTGAGCATTGGCTATCAATGTAATTACTTAAAATTTGTTTTAATTTATATTTTCAGAATTATCAATCATAAAGCAAAAATCGTTGAAGGTGGACCAAGATTTAGAAATATCTGAAAATAAGACAAGAGATCTAAGACTAGATATTCAGAAGTATACCTCAAAATTGGAGCTTCTCAATGAGAAAATATACACTAAACGAAAAAATCATGATATTGAAGAAAGCGAATACGAGCACGAACAGTTTGAACTAAGCCAAAAACTTAAGGTAATTCAGAAAATCTGCTTTAGTTTTTGTTATATTACAAAAGTTTATTTTCAGGATACCGAGATGAGTACATTAAAGTTGGAAAAAGATATAAATGAATTGCTAAATGAAATTGAGCTAAGCAAGGACCTAGTACTCGATAGTCATAGAGAAGCTCTATCTTGGGAAACAAAACACAAATTGATTGAGGAAACTATTGACTGGACTAAAACAGAGCGCTCATTAAATGGTGAAATTGGGGCAATGAAAATCGAAATTCATAGAATGACAATTCGATTGAATCAATTAAAACGCGCACAGGAAAAATTGGTGCAAGATTTGGAGCACTGTGTGATGCATCGTGAACAAATTTTCGTTAATGCATCCATCAAAGAACACGTTGACGCGAAAAAGAAAAAATATAAGAACGCATCCCAGGCCCAGATAAAGCTTGATGAAGTTCGCAACAAATCAAAGGCCATTCAAAATGAAATAACATTTCTTTCAGAAAAGCGCATTATAGATAACATAAATAATATTGAGCGAATGGTCTATATTCTGCGAAAAAATCAAAATGATCTAAAAGAAGTTTCTAATAAAGACGCATCTATTCGAGCTCAGATTGAGGATGCTCTTCTTTCAAAACATTCAAATCTAGAGCAAATAATTCGCAAACAAAATCGTGCTAAAGCATTCCGTAAACTAAGTCTAACGAAAGGACAACATAAAATTGTTAGATCGGAGAACACCATTGAGCAACAATTACAGGCTCAAATCGAAATGAATGATACTCTAATGGAAATTGTTCAGACATTAACTAATGATTATCCTGAAAAAAAATCTTTTTTTTCAAAACTTTTTAATTTCTTGAAAGAATAATAATAATTTAAGCCAGTTTTCAAATTTAAAGCATATTAAAGAAATATATTAATATTTCATGAACTAAGATTTCATTAAATCTATTAAGAATGATTAATAATTTTTAATTTTTCGGTATTCTCTAAAAGTATATGCAGAGAATATTTTTGTTTACCTTCAAGCATTTCCCCCAAAATCAGAAACAAATATAAAGATCTGATTGGCCATTAAGAATATAAAGTAAATTCTGCAAATCACGGAGCCTACTGAAAATGGGAATTGGGAAGGGTATAATGGTTTTGTTAAACGGGGGTATGCACGAGTATATATACCAAATTTTAATATCTTCAATAGTGTCGAAATGGATTGCGTTCTTTCGGACAGACGGACAGACGAATGGACATTGCAAAAAACCAATATATTCATATCACTTCGTGAATGAGTATAAAAATAGAAGTACAAGTAAGAATTGTCTAGTCGACACAACTCGACTAGGAGATACCCTGAACCTAGCGAAGAGCTGATATTCCAATCCTTGTGCTCTTTTTATACCCTGAACCCATTGAAAATGGGAAATCAGGGTATAATGGTTTTGTTAAAATGTATGTAACAGGCAGAAGGAGGCGTGGCAGACCCCATAAAGTATATATATTCTTGATCAGGGCGACGAACTGAGTTGATTTAGCCCTGTCTGTCTGTCTGTCTGTCTGTCTGTCCGTCTGTCCGTCTGTCCGTATGTATGAACGCGTCGATCTCAGAATCTATAAGAGCTAGAGACTTGAAATTTTTTATGTAGGTTCGTGTATAGCACGCGCAGATCGAGTTTGTTTCAAAAATTCGATAACTTTTATAGTTTTAATGTTATCGATTAAAAACGAAATCGAAAACCAGTTATAAATTTATGGCTTGCACATCTTTAAAGCTAAAGACTCCTTATTTTGTATTTAGTATAATATAGAGTTTTTGCAATTTTGATTTTTGTTATATTTTGGATGCCACGCCCCCTTCGCCCTAAATTTGCAAAAAGTGCTAGAGACTTGTGCTTCGGCAACTACACACATATGAATGACATAATCACGCTGTGAAAGTTTGATTAAGACAGTCCATCTACAAAGGAACTTATTCAACAATTAACTTCCCATAATACTGCTCTTACTGCAGCCCGAACGCAGTCGCTGCGTAAACTGCGCAGTCAGCAGTGCGCACGCACTTATGCGTGCGTGCGTATGTGTGTGTGTATGTGTGTGTGCATTTGTTGCTTGTATATATATGTTAAATAAGTATAAAATGTTTGGAATATCGGCTCATCGCAGGGTTCAGGGGATCTCCTAGTCGGGTTCCACCGACTAGAGCTTTCTTACTTGTTTTATATATACAAAGCAAACAACACATGCACACGCACAAAAACTGAGCAGTTTACGCAGTGACAGCACTTGCGCTGCAGTGTGGGCTATATGAAATTTTTTATTGAATATCTGTTGTTCTAGATAGACTTTTTCAATCAAACTGAGAACGTGATAATGAAATGTTTATGTCTGTATTTGCCAAAGCACAACTCTCAAGAAATTTGAAATTTCTAGCTCCTACGGTAAACGCTTAACGCTTAAAAAACGAAGTAAAAGTATCAATGTTTATCAATAATAAGGAAATGGAATGAATTTAATGAATTGATTTTGTCACAGCGTAACACGTTATAATGAATAGACATTTGTTTGTAGGAAATTTTCGGACGCCACTGTACTGCAAGCCGGAACGAACAAAATTACAGCCTTGAACCTATATATTTTACCGAACCTTGGTTGATTCTGAATATGAATATTTGTATTTATTTATATGGTTTTAGACATTTGAACTGGTATATATTCTCGTTGTAAGATATATAATTGCTACCTGAGGTAATCTTGCTACACTTCAAAACTTACTTCCTAAAACCAAACCTATACTCAGGATCAGGATCTCAACTACGCTTTAAGCACACCAAGTTGACAACAGGACATGTACCGAACTCTCCGGCGGCTCGCTCAGGCTTACTACAGTACTCTCCTACGACTGGATTCGCTACAATTACAACTAAGTGGACGACACGGTTTTTTTTTTACACGTCTACGTGAACGCTACTCCATTGTGTATAGCAGCTGTTGATCCTGGATCTTTCGTGAGTTGCCTATGTCCTCGGCACTCTTACCATCTCGAGGCGCTGGCGCGTGGCGCTGGCTCGTGGCGTTCGTTTTGAGGAGCGGATCCTGCTTGTCGCTCGTGTGACAGTATCGGAAACATCGCGTGATCTGTAGATTTGCCCATTATGCCCTATGCCGAAATAGCGCCAGCATCGATTAATCACTTCTCAGCCTGCATGCTACTTATGCTATCTTAATGACAACATCGCACAGTCGCGTTTTGGCCTGCTCTTAGCGCACCATTTATCACGGAGAAACAGCATTCGCTACCGCCGCGTGGGGTCTATCGGCAATACGGCTACGGCAACGGTTTCCGTTGACCATCGTGTGAGCGATGCGATTCCATTGCTGAATCTGTATTAGCAAAATAGACCAATCCATGTTCGGACTTTAAATATGTATATTTGTAGCGGATTCCATGGTTTGAACTGCTTGCATCTGCACAGCAAGGAGTCCATATCTAGCTGCTTCCTTGCAATTAGTGCTTTATCCCCTGTTAACAGATCTGTCGTTAACAATCTGTTAACACTGCAGTGCCCATAAACTAATCGCCACCCATGTGCAGTGCAGGTGAGTTTACTTTTTAATATGTTCTGCATTCTAATATATATTGATATATATATATATATATATATATATATATATATATATATATATATATATATATATTATTATATATATATATATATATATATGTATGTATATAGCTGTTTTTACAAGATAAATGAAGAATTTGCTGTGCAATAAAAAGAGCATATATCATTTTCAAAAATAGTGCCGATTTCTTTTAGTTAAGTCTTGCTATGAACTTTAAATTTTTATACTCATTCACAAAGTGATTATATTGGTTTTGTGCAATGTCCGTCACGCTGTCCGTCCGTCTGTCCGTCCATCCGTCTGTCCGTCTGTCCGTATGAACGCAAACCATTTGCACAGTTTTGAAGCTAGAGAAATTTGGAATATATACTCGTGTATACCCTCGAATTACAAGATTTTCCCGATACGCCCACTAGGGGCGTGGCAAATCGGAAAATGCATTTTCCGATATCTCAGAAACTCTACTTCTAGAAGTGCTAGAGAGTTGCAATTTGAAATGTAGACTCGTGTTGACAACTCAAAATGAAAAAGCTATGGCGGATATATCTACGCCCATTGGGGGCGTGGCAAATCGGGTAAAACTGTATGTTCTACAGTTTTAGAGCTAGAATGCCCAAATTTGACACGTAAGTTACTGCTACAATCTATCTACTATGAAGATCGATCAAAAAATTATATATCCACGCCTACTAGGGGCGTGGCAAATCGGATCTGACTATATAGTAATTTTTCAAATTCTGTAATATTTTGAGCACTATGAATGCTAGAGACTTGAAACTTGATTTATATACTCGGGTTGACAACCCAAGATGAAAAAGATATGGCGGATATATCTACGCCCATAGGGGGCGTGGCAAACTGCAAAAGTTTATAGCTCCTACAGTTTTAGAGCTAGAAGCTTCAAAATTAGATGGTTGAGTTACTAGTGAGCTCCTCTATCGATGCCCTGAAAATAATTTTTACGCCCCTTTTGGGGCATGCCCGGCTAAAAAATACCCTGTAATTTTCGGATTTTTTGAGTCTAAGCATCCAAATTTCACACTTACGTTACTCTTCACTACTTCTAAGAACTGGCAAAAAAGTATATGTGTACGCCCACTGGGGGCGTGGCAAATCGGGAAAAACAGTACGTTTTTCCGATTCTCAGAGAGAAAATCAAAATTTTATGACGATATTACTGCTGATCTCTATTGATTTCCAAAAAAATATATATGTACAAACCAATTTGGGGCCGACTAGAGCTTTCTTACTTGTTTATTAGTGAACAACTTTTTCTGTTTCTGTAAAAATTGGTGAGCCTCTGCCATCTTTTTCAGATTATTTTTCAAACATTAAACCCTGATTTCCTATTTTCAATGGGTTCTGGGTATAACAAGGAAGAGTTCTCTAATCGAGACTGCTCGGACGCACGCATAAGCAATCAAACCTTCACAGCATGACAATGTCAATCATATCTGTGTATTTGCCAAAGCATAGGTCTCTAGTATTTGAAATACGTTTTTTTTCAAATTTTTATAGAAAGGGAGATGGTATTTTAAAAGTTACATAATCTTTATATTCATTATATGGATCTATATAGTAAATCTGAAATCTCTAGCTTTTACTGTATACAACTTGTGCTCTAATCCTCTTAGCCAATTCCAATTCATTTTTCTCCAACGCTTAAGCCACGCATCAGGGTCGGTAACGCAACTCTACTACAGCTCTCGCTCTTCACCACAGAGCCTTTCTCTCTTCACCACAGTGCCGAGGGCTGTAATGTCATCCGACGACGCGCCTCAGCCGTTTTATTTGAATCTGAATTCAAAAACTACCTTTGACGCCTATTTAATATAGCTTTTATATTAACAATAATTACACTCCCTACATTTTTAATTAACTAATAATATTTTATTCTAAATAACAATAAGGAAATTAACACTAGTTGCGCTCCTTGAGCTTGAATTAACTGAAATGTAAGGCGGTTACTTCAGGGGCCGTCTAACACCCCCTCTTACTCCAATTGTAGGTCGCGTCCTTCTGGTTCGCCCGCCTCGACCTCGCTTGCTTCTTCGCCAACCGTCTCTTTTTCGAAACCCATTTCCTCATCTCTATTCGCCTCGGGATCGAACTCCTCGCTGCTAATAATTATAACGTCGACATCCATATTGTTTATTTTAAGTGTTAAGTTTGTTCTACGGGTGCAACTAACCAACTACGAGATTCTATTGTTACATAGGTTAACTAACATTGTTATGCTAGATGATGTTAATAAAACTACAAATATGAGCTATCGTCACCGAAGTCATTAACGCCGTCTTAAATGCACCGCCCTCGCGTCTATCTTCTTGACATTGTCCTCTTCGTGCTCCGAGTCAGTTTTGTCGCCATTCTGAAAGAAAGTGTTTTATTGCATTATACTAGAAATCCTTCCCTTGCGTTCACCTTACTTCGCAAGACGCACGATATTGGGGAGGCTAAATTTGACGACCCGGTAGAGACCATCAAACTTTGTCACCAGTTTCGCAGCAAATCCCTCCGCAGAAGAGCTGGTCCTGACGTAACAGATCTAAAGATCCGATCGTGGGTCTCCTTGTGCCGGCACAGGTTGTAATAACGTCCTTGGTCTTTCGAAGCTCTCTGCAAATTGCTACGAACGATTGTAAAGATTTCTCAGGCTTAAAGAAATCTTCCCTCCGTTCTTGGTTGAGTTCGGTTGGTGCTGAACCAGATGTAACCATCGTAAAGTACGGCAGAAAAACGTGGCTTCCGACCTAATATTAAACAAGTAAGAACGTTGCAGTCGAGCGCTACCGACTGTGGAATACCCATTCACGCCCGCACAGCTCACGCCCATTGCCTCGCCCCCAATCGGTTTGTACATATATAATTTTTTGGAAATTAATAGAGGAGATCAGCAGTAATATCGTCACAAAATTTTGATTTTCTCACTGAGATCGGAAAAACGTACTGTTTTTCCCGATTTTCCACGCCCCCAGTGGGCGTAGATATGTAATTTTTGGCCACTTTTTAGAAGTAGTGAAGGGTAACGTAAGCGTGAAATTTGGATGCTTACACTAAAAAAAAATTCGAAAATTACAGGGTATTTTTTAGCTGGGCATGCCCCAACAGGGGCGTAAAAATTATTATTTGGGTCACTAGTCAAAAGAAGAGCTCACCAGTAACTTAATTTTCCAATTTTGAAGCTTCTTGCTCTAAAACTGTAGGAGCTATAAGCTTTTGCGGTTTGCCACGCCCCCTTAGGGCGTACATATATCCGCTATATCTTTTTCAACTTGGGTTGTCAACCCAAGTATATTACCAAATTACAAGTCTGTAGCATGAATAGTGCTCAAAATATAACAGAATTTGAAAAATCACTATATAGTCAGATCCTATTTGCCACGCACCTAGTAGGCGTGAAGATATAGTTTTTTGGTCGATTTTCATAGGATCGTAGCAGTAATCTACGTGCCAAATTTGGGCGTTCTAGCCTTGTAGAAGATACAGTTTTACCCGATTTGCCACGCCCCTAATAGGCGTAGATATATCCGCCAAAGCTTTTAGATCTTGGGTTGTCAACCCGAGTCTACATTTCAAATGGCTACATTCCAATAGCACTTCTAGAAGTAGTGTTTCTGAGATATCGGAAAATGCATTTTCCGATTTGGTACGCCCCTAGTGGGCGAATCGAGAAAATCTTGACACTTTATAATTCGAGGGTATATACGAGTATATATTCCAAATTTCAGCTCTCTAGCTTCAAAACTGGGCAAATGGTTTGCGTTCATACGGACAGACGGACAGACGGACAGACGGACGGACAGCGTGACGGACATTGCACAAAACCAATATACTCATTTCACTTTGTGAATGAATATTAAAACACAGAGTCCGGTAGAATACTCCACATTGTCACTTTTAAGCTAGCGGCTGTCGCTCTCCGCAGAGGTACCAATTCAATCCTTTTGGCAAACGCATCGTGAAACACCAACAACATGGTGTAGCCACGCTTCGATCGAGGCAAGGGACCTGCAAAATCTGCACATATAAACGCCATGGGCTCGGCCACTTGTCTCGTCAGCATCTAGCCGTAGCGCCTATCACCACGATATCGTCCAAATAGGCGAAAGCATGTAGCTGCCCCAATGTCGGTATCGAGCGCTCTCGGGAATGTCGCACCAGCCGAATGCGGCCCAAACGGCATCACCCGCCATTGGAACAAACCTCTTCCTGGCAGGTGAACACCGTGCACTCCCTGGTATTGGCTGCCATAAAAATCTGCCAATAACCGCTCTTCAGATTGAAAGTAGATAACCTCTCAAGGATGTCATTGATCTGAGGAACAGGATAATCATCCGGAATCGAGTGTGCGTTGAGTTATTGGTAGTCCATACACAGCGCCAATCCGAGTCTTCTTTTTTACTAAGACTATCGACGCGCTGTGCAGACTTCGGGACGGCTCAAAGGCTCCAACCAGTAGCAGGTCATCTACCTGCTCGTCAACCACCTTTTAGGATAATACTTCTGCTTCAGATGTTTATCTTCCTTCAATCTGATCCTGCGCTCAGAGTGCCAACTCTGTCTGTAGGAGCTCTCTAAGTTCGTCCTCCGAATCACCAAATAATCCTTAAAACTTTCCCCCTCAAACTGCGACGAAACCAAATCTGGTCTTCAAGACGTTCAAAGTATTGAACCACCTAGCTTTATCCACCAGCACTTCACTCACAGCTATGGGCATAAGGTTGAGGTTGATACCATATGTGATGGCTCGCTCTTCTAGGTTCTCTCAAAATCTAAGTGGGTCCGACTGACCGTCATATCTTATGACCTGCTCCACCACGCATCTGGACGGTCTCCCCTCAGGTTGTAATGGGGTCATGAAAACACGTCAGTTAACGCTGGAAGTCGCATGCGGTCTCTTGACCTCGACTCTAGAGTCGTCGACGCGCATCGGTCACCGGACCTCAGGTACACAGCTGACCTCCGAAACCGCTAACTTTCACGATGGTGCCGCTTTTCTCAAATCCGGTTCGGATTTCTGATACGATATATCTGACACAGCGTTCCCCAGAAAAGGATCCGGCATCTTACAGTACTGTACCTCCAACCGCTCCCAAGCTTCCAGGGAATGGCCACTCTGGATAAAACTGGACAACCGCTTAAGCAAATCCTTTACGCGCTCAGCGTACGCCCCCTTGTACATCTTTAGAGCAAATTTGTTATTTAGTTTAATATTTAATATATACAATTTTGATTTTTGGGATATTTTGGATACCGTCCCTTCCCTTCCCTTCACCCCAAATTGGTAAAAACCGTATTTCAAGCACTAGAGACTTGTGCTTTGGCAAATAATACATATGAATGAAAAAATCACGCTCTGAAAGTTTGATCTACAAAAGTAATTTATTCAACAATTAAGTTCCTATGATATAGCCCTACTGCAGCCCAAGCGCAGTCGCTGCGCAAGCTGCGCAGTCAGTACAGCGCGTGCTTATGTGTGTGTGTGTGTTGTGTTGCTCACAACGTATACATATTAAGATAAGTGTAGAGCATTTGGTATATCGGCTCTTCGGAGGGTTCAGGGGATCTCCTAGTCGGGTACCCTCGACTAGAGCTTTCTTACTTGTTTTACTATGACTTATAATTTTTTTTAAACTAAAAAATAAACGGATTTCGGCCCAGAAAAAGTCTACATACAAACTAAATAAAAAACAACAGAAAAGACACTTTTTCATACAAAAATCAACAAATTTAGTGATTTGGGTGGCGAGTGGAACTAGTTATACCCTGAACCCATTGAAAATGGGAAAACAGGGTATAATGGTTTTGTTAAAATGTATGTAACAGGCAGAAGGAGGCGTGGCAGACCCCATAAAGTATTTATATTCTTGATCAGGGTGACAAGCCGAGTCGATTTAGCCCTGTCCGTCTGTCCGTCCGTCCGTCCGTCCGTCCGTCCGTCCGTCCGTCCGTCCGTCTGTCCGTATGTTTGAACGCGTCGATCTCAGAATCTATAAGAGCTAGAGACTTGAAATTTTTTATGTAGATCCGTGTATAGCACGCGCAGATCGAGTTTGTTTCAAAAAATCGATAAATTCGATCGTTTTAAAGTTATCGATTTAACGTTTTAAAATGCGGTTATAAATTTATATCTTCCACATCTTTAGAGCTAGAGTCTCCAAATTTAGTATTTAGTATAATGTGGAGTTTATACAATTTTGATTTTTGTTATATTTTGGATGCCACGCCCCCTTTCCTTCCCTTCCCCCCAAATTTGTAAAAGCCGTATTTCAAGTACTAGAGACTAGAGAGAGTGCTTTGGCAAATACACACGTATAAATGACATAATCACGCTTTAAAAGTTTGATTAAGAACGTCCATCTACAAAAGAAGTTATTAAACATTTAATTTCACATAGTAAAGCCTATGAGCGCAGCCCACGCTCAGTCGCTGCGCTAATTGCGCCTTCAGCAGAGCGCGTGCTTATGCGTATGTGTATGTGTGTATGTGTGCGCATGTATTGCTTGTATATATGTATATTTTCAATAAGCATAGAATGTTTGGAGTATCGGCTCTTCGCAGGGTTCAGGGGATCTCCTAGTCGGGTACTGCCGACTAGAGCTTTCTTACTTGTTTTTTGTATAATATAAAGAAATCCTAACTTGACATTGTGGGCTGGATGTTTGGGATCATTGTCCTTTTAGAACGAAAAGTCGTCGCCAAACCGTGACAAATCTGGTTGTTACCCGATCTGTATCTTCTACAGTTTTAGAACTGCAACCCCATAGTGTAAAGATTTTCTCGACATGACAATAACGCTACTATTTAAAGTGCTTGATAAATTTCAAATATATACGCGCGTTGACAACACAAGATCAAAAAGCTATGGGGAATATATCTACGCCCATTGGGGGTGTGGAAAATCGGGTAAAACTATATCTACTATAACTTTACAGTTATAAACTCAAAATTTAATGAATTAGTTACTGCTGACCTCCTCTATTGATTAGCCAAAAATTTTATAGACACATATATATCAATTGTGGGGGATGCGTGAATGACTATTCTGCAGGCGGTAACACCCGACCGCAAGATTCTTAATTGTTAGCATTTAAAATTTAAAAAAAATCATTAGATATGCTACTGATTTTGTTTAAAAACATCAATTATCGATATATTAAATAAAACTTCAGATATTATCCGTCACTGTGAAGCAAGAGAGCGCATGCGCGGTTTATTAGTTGCTTTTTATATTCGTGTGGATCAAATTGTTGAACAAGGTTTTTTATTATATTTATTACGTAGTGTGATGTACAAAATATTTCTGCTTATGTGCTAATATTTATCTTGTATATGCGCGCGATTACTCAGATAAAGTGGATTAAGGTATTTTATATATATTACTATAAATTCACAAAACCAAGTCAATTAATATATATATATATATATTTCTGAGAGCACACACGTTTTCAAAAATATATGTAAATATACATATTTATGAGATAAATATATAACATGTATATATTTGATAATATAATCGGAAAACTGTCACATTGATATAATGAGATGTGGGGAATATAGTTGTCTGACAGATATTGTTTTCATTTACATATAATAATATTTTCAATTAGTTCTTCGGCTTATCGGCTCTAGATGCTGTCACAGCAAAAAGTTTTCTTTTCTATTTATGACATCTGAACAAAATTCATACTTCAATTTTTCAATCATGTGACAAAACCTGTATGAAATTCTATTAGCTCTCTAAGTAAAGATCGCTCAAACATATACATATGTATGAGAATACATAGAAATATAGTAGGTCTTGCTATATGCATCCAAGAGCACTTTGGGGCCCTTAAAAAAAATATATATAAATATAGCAAGTACATAGTAAATTATGAAGTGACCGGTGTTTTTATTTTTTTAGTATTAGTGAATTCACTTTAATTGTACAAAATTATTGTTTTTAAAAATTAACGCAATCTAAAAAATTGAACGGATGCTTTATTTAGATATTTTAAACGCTTCATTTCTCTTCATTAGCCACATAGGAGAAAACTGCAGGGGTAATGCTTGTAGCGCAAAAGCGAACCTGTTATCGTTCGACTATCTTTACAGAAGTGTGAGCTTCGATAACTCAACAGCAACTAATTTGTATATAAAGCTGATACGTACACAAGGAACAGCTATGTTTTCATACTCATTCACTAAGTGAAAGAGTATATTTGGTTTGTCCAATGTCCGTCTTGACGTCCTGACATCACAATAACGCTACTATTTAAAGTGCTAGAGAAATTTCAAATATATACTCGCGTTTACAACCCTAAATCAAAAATATATGGCAGATATAACTACGCTAACTGGGGGCGTGACAAATAGGGTTATTACCCGATCTGTATCTTCTACAGTTTTTGAGCTCGAACCCCAAAATTTGGCACGTGAGTTGCTGTTAAGATCCTATATAGAAATAGGAAAATGTTAATTCCACAGTAAAACTCTGTTTTATTTTTAGCACTATTATTACATGGGATTTGAAATTTGAAATATATACTGATGACTTAAGATAAAAAATATAATGTGGATATATCTACCCATGGAAGGTGAGGGAAAGGTTTAGAACTAGAAACTTAATAATTCGATAATTTAGTTAAGGTTAGATGTCTATCGATGACCAAAAAATAATTTGAACGCCTCTTGAGAACCCTGTAATTTCCACAGCTTTTAAGAGTAAGCTCTGTAGCTCCTACAGTTTCACAGTTAGAAATTAAAATTTAACAAATAAGCTACTCTTGACCTTCTCTATTACTTTGCCGAAAATTATATATTTATGTATATATACATATATATGCTTCTAGGGGACGTGGCAAGTCAGAATGTCTTCAAATGCTTTGGATCCAGAGTTTCAAAATGCCACAGTCAATTTACTTCAGAGTGCTTCGTTGGTTGAATCTGAACACATTAAAGAGTAAAGATTGGGATAAAATAATGTTGTAATAACAAGTCGAAGGAGTTCCCGACCAGCAAATTATCACGTTTCAATGAAATTGAAGTAGCACATTATTAAGTGTAAGTTATTTGGTCATATCTCCTAGGTTTTAAGGGTTAAAAAAAACTAAAATCTTATAATTATACTTTTATCGATTCGCACGAAATGTAGTATTTTTTTAAGATCTGAAAAATTTGACATGCAGATTAGAAAATATTATGATATAGTTTTGCAGATTGTAATAAAAAGTTAGGATAGAGTTTTATGATCAAAGTGAACAAGTAATTTGCATTCAGCCTAAGTTGGTTTATTGTAATTATGAAACCAATCCTTTTTTGACGAACATTTGTGTTTTTTTACTTTTAGTGATATCTTTGTAAAATGGATAACATGGAACTATCGACGGAACCATCTTTTCTTGAAGTCGAGTTGCCGCAAACCCTTCTTGAGTCACCATCAGTTTCTACTTTTTTACCAGACGAAGAAGCTTCTATTTGTCCGTTGCTTTCGAGAAACAGTGCTTTAGGGCAAACTTTGCTATCCCATCCACTAAGTCCGAACATTGTTCCAAGCGATATTACCTCATCTAACATTAGTAATACAGACTGCAAAGCCGAAACTAGCTCTTCTGGGAGTAGTACAGGCATTGCAATGGATGCAATGGAAACGGCGTCAAGCCTTTTTAACAAAGTTAACTATCATCACCTACAAAACAACAACATTACAACTCAGGTAATTACGAAGGTATAAAAATAAGTAAATCTTTTATAATATGGTTTTGAATGTCTTTGCTTTTTATACCCTCAACCCATTAAAAATTATTAAATCAACAGCCGATCTAGCCCTATCCGTGAGCTAATTATAAATGCTATGAGAAATGATGATAATTATAGACTGAACCAAATGATGATGGCAATTCGGGATCACTTGTTATACTCATTCACGAAGTGAGTTGTGTGCAATGTCCGTCACGCTGTCCGTCCGTCCGTCCGTCTGTCCGTATGAACGCAAACCATTTGAACAGTTTTGAAGCTAGAAACTTGAAATTTGGAATATATACTCGTGTATACCCTCGAATTACAAGATTTTCCCGATACGCCCACTAGGGGCGTGGCAAATCGGAAAATGCATTTTCTGATATCTCAGAAAGTGCTAGAGAGTTGCAATTTGCAATGTATACTCGTGTTAACAACCCAAGATCAAAAAGCTATGGCGGATATATCTACGCCCATTGGGAGCGTGGTAAACTGTATCTTCTACAGTTTTCAAGCTAGAACTCACGTAGATTACTGCTACTATCCTATGAAGATCAACCAAAAAACTATATCTCCACGCCTACTAGGGGCGTGGCAAATCGGATCTGACTATATAGTGATTTTTCAAATTCTGTTATATTTTGAGCACTATTCATGCTACAGACTTGTAATTTGGTATATATACTTGGGTTGACAACCCAAGATGAAAAAGATATAGCGGAAATATGTACGCCCTAAGGGGGCGTGGCAAACCGCAAAAATTTATAACTCCTACAGTTTTAAAGCTAGGAGCTTCAAAATTGGATAATTAAGTTACTGGTGAGCTCTTCTTTCGACTAGTGACCCAAATAATAATTTTTACGCCCCTGTTGGGGCATGTCCAGCTAAAAAATGTGTTGAAAGATATAGCATTTCCGATGTACCGTATCCATGTCTTAGCAATTAAGAATGGTGCGGTATTCACGGTCATTTCAGCTGTAAAACAAAAAAAAATTTATCCGATTTTCCCCAATTGGTACATATGTATAGTTTTCGACAAATCAATAAAGGAAGTCAACAGTAACAGCCATAAAATTTTTAGTTTCTATTTCGGAAAATGTAAAAGATACCGTTTTAAATATTTGCCACGCCCCACTGGGCGTACATATATCCATCATATCTTTTTTACCTTGCGTCTTCAACGCAAGTATACATTCAAAATTCCAACTCTCTAGCACTTTAAATAATAGGATTTTAGAGATAATAACACTCCTCGTGGGCATATTGGAAACATTTTGACAATTTATCAGACTAGGGTACATATATATATTCCAAATTTCAAGTCTCTAGATTCAATAGAGCCGAACTGGTTTGCGAATTTTAATATACTCATTTCACTTTCGTGAGTATACACTGTGCGTCATCACGATAGTGCACGCTTCACAGTGAATATTTTCTATATCATTCGAGCTATAGTCCTAAAATTTGTGTTCTATTTGAATAGACTTGCTGTGTTGGTGTTCAGTAGTATATTAAATTTATTCTTCTGAGCCAGTGTATTTATATACTGACTCATGCATAATTTCAACCCTTAAATCTAGCTTATCTATTGCTGAGTTTGTAAGGCTCAGCGTTGGTCTTTATCTATTCTTAGTCTATCGCAGAGGTTGTAAGGCTCAGCGTTGGTGTTTATGTACTCTTAACTTATCGCAGAGTTTGTAAGGCTCAGCGTTAATGTTTGTGTACTTAGCCTATTTATAGATTCTACATGTGTGACCCTTGTCATTTCTACGTACTTCAACCTAGTCGTGAGTGCGTAGATTACATGTTTATGATCTTCGGCTATTTCTTTATGTTCATGCCTGAACATTCTGCGGGGGGCCAGAAAATGACAGCCAGTGGTCTGTTTTTCATAGAACGTCCTCCATCAGCAGTCGCACCTACTCGCCTTTTGGATTTGTGTGCCGATGACTTCTTGGGTGCGTCCATTACCTTCCGTATAAATTGGAAGGGATCGCTTACGCTGTGCATCCAGGTATAGCACAGCGGCACTTGACCACGTCTGGAACGACGAACCCCAGTTGTGTTAGCATTGGCTTCATGCTCATCCGGTCGCAGCGTCTCGTTACGTTGCTTCTTGGCGATCGAGCTGTTGGCTTCTTTAAGATATCTCCTGGCGGTGCTTGCTTTGGCAGTTGCATCGGGTTGTTTTGGTATTACATCCATTGTTGCTCCCTCTGCTTTTGATCTTCCTTTTCCAGTTGTCATTTTTTGCATTCTAGATTTTCCTCCTTCTCTCCTTGATGTTGTTATAGCTTCTCCTGCAGCTCCTTTTGCAGTAGTTTTGCCATAGCCTTTTTTCGAGAGTTTTGTTGCGCTGATTATCTTGTTGCTTGATGGTCTAGCTATGTTGCCAGAAACAATCCATCCAAGTTCAGTCTTTTGTCCCAGAGTGTTGTTTACTTTCTTTACTTTTCCCAACATTATTAGGGGGAGTAAATCAGCGCCAATGACAACATCAATAGTACTGGGTTCGTTAAAGTGTGGGTCTGCTAGCTCACAGCCCATCCAATCTTTATTGACATCCATGTCAATTTTGTTGCTCGGTAGAGCTTTCTGAAGTTTAGGCATGACCAGTGCCTGTATTGTGGTGACGAATTTGCTTTTAACTCTTGATTTTATCGTTAAGCAAACGCTACTTTTAAGTACTTCCACACTCTGTGAAATTCCCTGAACTTCCACGTTCCGTTTGATTTGGCGCAGTTTGAGCTGTTGTGCGGCTTCTTCCGATATCAAGGTTCTTTGTGAACCTCCATCAATAAGAGCCCTTAGCCGCTCGTATTTTCCAGATTTATTTTTAATCCGAATGAGCGCAGTTGCCAGCAACGTGTTTTGCCCTTTATTTTCTTTTAAAGAATTGCTGCTGACGGTCTCTTTTGCATCCTCGTGAAGCAAATCGTTGTGAGACTTAGAGCATTGATTGCAAGTCCAATCCTTTATGCAATCTTTAATGAGATGAGTGCCAAGACATTTAAAGCATAGTGCGTTTTTAAACACAAACTCCTTGCGTTTTTTAACAGGCTCGGCTCTAAATTCCTGGCATCTGGTTAAGTCGTGGCCATCCAGTTGGCAAAAACGGCATATTTTGTAGCTCGTTTTCTGTGCTTCCATAGTCGCATGGCCGGCACTCTTTTGCACTGAGTCTACAGAGTTGTACAGTTGCTCAATAAACTCCAGCACATTGTTCAAGGACTGAATTTCTCTGGCTTTCTTTACATGCTGCTCGTAAAGCTGCAGGACTTCCGCCGAGAATCGCCTCAGCAAAATCTGAGCGAATAAAGCATCAGCATCATTACCAATTTTTCCTTTTTCTTTGGTGATAAAGATGCACTCAGTTGCTGTGTCCAAGAACTTGCGGATACTGCCTTCATCATTGTTCTTCAGCAGTTCCATGTCCACTAGCTGGTTAACGGCGTTAGCAAATATTTTGCGCTTATTTTCGTAGCGCTTGCATATTAGCTCCCACGCTGCATTATAGCTAGCAGACGATCCAATTAATAAATGGCCTACTACCATTTTGGCTTCTCCTTTGAGGCAAGATTTCAGATAGTTCAGCTTCCTTGTATCGCTGATATCCTTCCTGCTGTGAATTACCTCGGAGAACAGCTCGAAGAACGTTGGCCATTCTTTGGAATTTCCATTAAAATGAGGAAGATCCACTTTTGGCAGCTCTGGAACGTCTTCTTTTATGTTGTGCAAGTCACCAATTTTTCTGTTCAGCTTCTTTGTCAGTAGGTTGACATTGCACTCCAGTTCATCGATTTCTTCGATTTCGAAAGCAAATTTTTCGTACTTTGCTTCTAAATCCGTGAGCGTTGACTGGACTTTGTTCCACAGGAAATTTAACTTGTCTTTGTAGTCCAAGATTTCTTCCTGGTTACTGAGCTCAAGGTTGGCATACACCTCTGCAATGTGCTGCCTTACTTTTTGAGCTCTTTTATCTACAAGGTCTACCATCACATCCATTGGGCTGACACTTCGTCGTGAAGACATTTCTTCCTGCTGACTGTTTCTTGCCTTGGATGTTTCCGGTTGCACTTCCCTGTTTTTGCTAGATGCTGGTTGATCGGTGTCCATGGCGTGGTCGGCAACTTCGACCTTCATCAGGGACTCTTTATACGTCTTGATGTTTTCCATCACGCCATCATATATTTTGTCCTTAAAATATTGATGGTTGACAGCACCAATTTTTACCAGTGATAAGTGATTGGCAGTGAATTCTGCTGCCAGCTTATCAATCACTGATAATACATCCTTCTTTGCAGTGGCCTGCAGGATGTTTTCGTGGATCTTTGATTGCTTCTTTAGCAACTCGACCACTTTTGACGACAGCATCTTGTTAGTTTTTTTTTGTTGCTGTCTTTGGCTTGACCGGTTGGAGGATTTTTTGTTTTGATCGCCTGGTTGATCGTGCTGTGCCTCTACTCACAGCTTAAGTTGGAAAGCCAAAGAGAAACAAGAAAAATTTTGTAAAACACTTTCACATTTCACTAACACTTGTCACAAAAATTATGGTAGACTTTGTAGGTTGGATCGAAGGACCATGAATAGACTTGCTGTGTTGGTGTTCAGTAGTATATTGAATTTATTCTTCTGAGCCAGTGTATTTATATACTGACTCATGCATAATTTCAACCCTTAAATCTAGCTTATCTATTGCTGAGTTTGTAAGGCTCAGCGTTGGTCTTTATCTATTCTTAGTCTATCGCAGAGGTTGTAAGGCTCAGCGTTGGTGTTTATGTACTCTTAACTTATCGCAGAGTTTGTAAGGCTCAGCGTTAATGTTTGTGTACTTAGCCTATTTATAGATTCTACATGTGTGACCCTTGTCATTTCTACGTACTTCAACCTAGTCGTGAGTGCGTAGATTACATGTTTATGATCTTCGGCTATTTCTTTATGTTCATGCCTGAACACTATTAGACTCTGTTTTATTCTTCTTAAAATAAAACAAAAATATGTTTTTTATCACTTCAAAAAGTTTTTTTTTTTTAATTTTGAAAAAAGCCTACAAAAATCGTTAAAGAGTATAAATATTGAGTTGTAGTATATGTATCTACATAGCCATTTTCATTCACTGAAAATTTTATGAAGATCGCAGGATTAGCACAGAGCTCACCATATTTCTGTGGGCATTCTCAACTAAAGAAACTTTCAGTTATTATTTCATTGTATTCTTTTTATCAGGATGCCAGCAGTCACTGTTTGAAAGGAAGCAGAAGTAAATCAAAGGACACACCATCTTTTGTATCTTGGAACTGGCCACTTATTCGAAAATGTACATTTTTTGTTTTCGTCTCTGCAATTTTGGCAATATGCTCGATAGTTGTGGCTAAAATTGTCGGTATGCCAAGAACATGTAATCCCAAGTAAGTAGAATTTATTTATACTAAAAATATACTATAAAAATAATTGTCTTTTATTATGCTTCAGAACTGCATGGTATCGAGGTAGCGTTTTCTATGAAATAGATCCGGCTTCCTTCAAAGACTCTGATAATGATGGAATTGGCGATATTAATGGCATAATAAACGAAATAGATTATTTTGCAAATTTAGAAATATCTGGAGTACGACTTAACTCTATTTTTCCATTTCATTATGATAGCCATGATAATGGTACATCTATAAATATAATAAGACCTGAACTGGGAAACCTAAGTAGTGTAAGAAAATTAGCAAACCTCTTACACTTACACAATATGACTCTTTTATTAGATTTGCCGTTAAAACACGTGATTGCTACTGGAACAGGTGCTGAAGCTCTTGATGTTATATCTAAATCATTCCTTCATTGGATTGATCAGGGAGTTAATGGATTTTATTTAAAAGGACTTGAATCATGTACAGATACTGAAGTACTCTTAACGTTTTTGTCATCTTCGAAACGTATACTCGGGCCAAACAGAATCCTTATAGTGGGAGAATATCTTTTAAAAAATAAATCAAAACCAGAACTATCTGCTATGTTTGAGTATATAGATTTGGTTGACTTTGCTTTAAATATTGAAAATAATTCGCAAAAAATAAAAAATTGCACAGATTTAATTTTATCAGAAATGCCAATTGGTGACGACAGAACTTGGATTCACTGGTCAATCCGAGGAAATACTTTGGATGGGCTTAACACTAGTAAAGCAATCATATCGAAAATGTTTGCAGCAACAATTATGCAGCTCATTTTGCCGGGGACACCAAACATAATGCATGGAAACGAAATCGCCATTGCTCAGGGCAAAAATCACATTTTGACTGACGAATTGTACAATTTAACGAATCAAGAGATAACCATGAAATCACTGGACAAACTAAAAATGGTACACAGGATGATATCGTTACGTGAACGTTCACCATCAATTTATAAAAGAGTTATTTATAAATCTAATAAGAATAAGCCAAACACTCAAATATTGACGCACAATAGTGCCGACATTCTGATAATAGTGAGAAATTATCCACGTAAAAATTCATTTGTATCAATTACAAATTTCGGGAATACTAAAGTTAATTTAGATTTAACATCAAAATTTTATAGTGGAACGCGAATGCTTATACTTGGATCAAATGAAAAGATATACTTTAAGCAAGTTTTAGTTGATGCATTTAACACGATTGTAGTCAAATTGGATAAGTAGGAGCTAAAATTGGATATAAGATATGTTCTTTTTTTAATTGTATATGTTGTTGAATTGAAAAAAATAAATAAATAAATTGTTATCTATAAAACTGATATTGGCACATTAAAGAACACTTCAATCAAATATATATATATATATATATATATATATATATATATATATATATATATATATATATATATATATATATATATATATATATATATATATATATATATATATATATATATATATATATATATTATATATATATATATATATATATATATAATTTTATTAATTCAATCCGTAAAAGTTCAAGTACATCACCTTGACAACTTTTGGTCGTAACTTGTTGTCTGTTTCTTTTTTTGCAGGGAGTCAACAGTGAACACTTAATGAACAATTTACAATTTTCGCTGTCAAACTAGAGAAGACGTAATTTTTTTCGATTTGACACGCCCAGAGTTTTGGGAGATATTTAATTGTTGGTAAATCTTAGCAGTAACTTAAGTGTTAAATTTCGTGGCTATAGTTTCAATTCTGTGGAATAGTTTTTCAGATTCGTAACGAGATAATATAAATAAAATTTGAATAATCTAGTAAACGCGGAAGTGCATGACTAGGAAATACCCTCAAACATGGTTAGATATAATTTAATAACTGAATTTTGATAAGAGTTTTAAGATTAAAATGGGAATATTTGAAATTTTTGAAACAAACTCAATCTGCGCTATGAAGGGACCTAAAAAAATATCAGTTCTTTAGTCTCTTAAAGGTTCTAAAATCGACTCGTTCACACATACGGGCAGACTGACGGACATCTCAGCTCGTCGCCATGTAATAAATACAAAGATTTTGTAATTTTTGGATTTTGGATACCACGTCCCCTTTTCCCAAAATTTGCAAAGAACGTATTTCAAATACTAGAGACTTTTGTTTTGGCAAATACATACATATGCCCTTAAAGTTTGAATAAGAAAGCGCGTCTACAAAAAAAGTTATTCAACATTTAATTTCCCATACAATAGGCATATTGCAGCCCAAGTACAGTCGCTGTGTTGACTGCGCAGTTAGCAGAGCCCGTGCTTATGCGTGTGTGCGTATGCATGTGTGTATGTGTGTGTGTTGCTCGCAATATTGGCTCTTCGCAGGGTTCAGAGTATCTCTTAGTAGAGCAGTCTCGACTAGAGCACTCTTACTTGTTATACCCTGAACGCATTGAAAATGGGAAATCAGGGTATAATGTTTTTGTGAAAATGTATGTAATAGGCAGAAGAAGGCGTGGCAGACCCCGTAAAGTATATATATTCTTGATCAGCTCGATGAGCTGAGTCGATATAGCTACGTCCGTCTGTCCTGCTACCGCCCGTATGAACGCAGCGATCTCAAAAAAACTAGAGATCTAAAATTGTACATGTATACTCGTGTATGCTATACTCAGGATGAGTTTTTTTTAGATTCTCGATAACTCTTCCCGTTTCCTTATTATCGATAAAATCGGTCAATTTACTTCATTTTTATATACCGTAAGAGCTAGAGACTTCAAATTTACTGTGTAGATCCGTGTAATGAATATAAAAATTTAATAATTTTTGCATTTTGGGTACCATGGTCCAAATTTGCAAAAAAAGTTTTTACTACTAGAGATTTATGCTTTGGCAAATAATCACGCTGTGAAAGTTTTATTAAGAAAGTCCATCCACAAAAAAAGTTATTAAACATTTAATTTCCCATAATATAGGCACATTGCAGCCCAAGTGCTGCGTTAACTGTGCAGTCAGCAGTACGCGTACTTATGCGTGCGTGCGTATGCATGTGTATATCTGTGTGTGTGTTGCTCGCAATATTTGTATTTGTAAAATAAGCATTGAGTGTTCGGAGCATTGCCTCTTCGCAGGGTTCAGGGTATCTCCTAGGCGAGCATCCCGACTAAATAAAAAAAAAATAAATACTTAGTTCATATTCGTGTGTGGAAACTACGAAAATCTAGTCTTTCGTCTAGTAAGGTAACACAAGCTGCAATTAGCAGGTTCCACTGAGATATTACACGTAGTTAACAAGCATTTTTCATTAATAAAGTTTTCGTCTTTGAGTGTATTAATAGAGTCAGTATACTAACCTTGACTTCGTTTTTTGTGTAAAATAACTCAGATTATTACTAAATAAAAAATTATTTATTTATTAATATAATATTAAAAAAAAAAAACTAACAAATCAAATTGCAATACATACATGTACGACCTAGATGTAAAATTTCTAATCACCATATTTATCTTATAATAAAAATAAATAAAGACATTTTCGGAAATCCGAATCTTAAACAGTTATACGTCGCTTGTAAATTAAAAAAAAAAAAACATTCAGCTTCCGCTCAATTATAATACAGTATACAAATTATGTTATTGAAGCAATCTATATTATTCTATACAAATTTGGGACTCATTTAGTTATCTTTAATATATTTTCTTACTGAAACAATCAGAAATTGATTCATATTTAAAAGCAACGAACATAACAAAGACGAACGCTGATAAAGTTAATAATATACATAGTATGTATTTAAAATACATGTAAGACTGACCAAAACTAACAAATTCTGTGAATGGTTTGCCGGATTTTCTTTTTATAATAACCTTGAGTTAATTGAAATACTTATAGGTAAATTGAATCGAATAGGGCATTAGGATCTATACATTTAGGACACTATATCTGCATGAAAGGCAGGCAGTTCACTTTTTAATAAGCTGATTGCATTTATGATTGTTAAGAGACTTAACTTTGTGGATTGCAAAAATAAGTGAGAATTTAAGACATTAAAATTAAAATTTAATTGATTCTACAGGTTTGTAAAACGACTTAGTCTATGATTTAACGTTTTTTTCCAATATTTATAAAATAAATAATTTTTCTCAGCGATAAATGAGTGATTATTATTTGCACAACAGAATGGAATTGTCCAATCTAACAGACCAAATATGTAAATAGGTTATTAAAGAGGTTACTGAAAGCAGTATAAAAAGTATTCTGTTAAAACCACTGCCATATACTAATATATATAATATATATATATATATATATATATATATATATATATATATATATATATATATATATATATATATATGTGTGTGTGTGTTTGTGTGTATATATATTTGGGAAGGACTAGGAAAGGAAGCATGTAATTAGCTCCAACGTGAACGTGGCTCTTTGGAAGTTATGTATACTTAAGATTTTACAAAATATTTAATGAAAAATTTACAACATACACAATACAACCATCGATCGAAGGATATTTTGTGTAACTTTAAATCTTGTGGCATAAGTTCTATATTATATTTTTTTTAGTATAAAGCAATTTATGAGCCATATTTCGATTTTTCGAATTCCTTCGTTGGAAAACAACCAGTGTGTCTATATATAATGGTATAACAGTTCAAGTTCTGTTTAATATTATAACAATTAGTCTATTCTATATACATTGCCAAGATTTTTTTTTATTTTTTACCCTGCTACTCAGCAGGTACCATATTTTGCTCCAAATCTGGCTTAGTATCATCTGGATCCAAGCTCAAGCACTCTGCAAAGTAATGCTCCATTGAAGAGTATACATGCTCTAACACTCCATTTAGCTCATGACCTTCATCAGCATAAGTCTGTAAATAAAAGTAATAATTTTGTTTTTTTTTTTGAGTATAGAAAATTTCAAAGTTATACCTGATATCGATATAATATATTTGCTTCTGTTAATGATTTAGCTAATTGAACACCATGCACGTAGGGTGCAGTAGAGTCTGCTAAGCCATGAATTAAAAAAAAAGAATTAGATTTAATAAGTCGAGCACGTTGAGTTGCATCAGCTTCTACGTATCCTTTGTAATTTTCTGCAGGTAGACCTAATATGCGTTCAGTAAAGGCAGAATCTGAAACAATTTCAATCGTTTTGTAGATAAACAGAAATTAATTATAAATTAATCATTATTTCTTACTATAATATAACCAATCTGCAATAGGGGAGATCGATATGCCGCACTTAAAGACATCTTGCTGAGTTCCTAAAACCATTGAGGTCACATATCCTCCATAGCCCCAACCCCAAATACCAACTCTTGTTTCGTCCAAAAAACTTATGGTATCCAATAGATATCTTAGCATTAAAAGAAATTGAAATTTGTTGTTATTGCATATGACGTTTAAAAATTTTGTATACTTACCTCAAAACAGATATTTGATCCTGAACTTCGACTCCCCCCAAATGACGATATAATGATTTTTTGCTTTGGCCTTTTGCACCTCTAACATCCAAGCGCACATAAATCACATCATTTCTTGAAGACATGTATGTTCCCCAATCTATTCTAAACTTTTCGGAAACAGACTCGGAGCCCGGTCGGCCATTTCTTTAATATAATAGAAAATTATTTGTTATAAGTTACTATCAAATTATCGACTTTTATCGGTACTAAGAAAATGGATGAATTATCGAAAACAAGTAAGAGTGCTCTAGTCGAGACGGCTCGACTAAGAGATACCCTGAACCCTGCGAAGAGCCAATCATCCCAACATTATATGCTTATTTTACATATACAAATATTGCGAGTAACACACACACACATATGCATACGCACGCACGCATTAGCACGCGCTCTGCTGACTGCGCAGTTGACGCAGCGACTGCGCCCGGGCTGCAATATGCCCATTGTATGGGAAATTAAATGTTTAATAACTTTTTTTGTGGATGAACTTTCTTAATCAAAGTTTCACAGCGTAATAATGTCATTCATATGTATGTATTTGCCAAAGCAAATACGAACTTTGCAAATTTTGGGCGAAGGGGGCGTGGCATCCAAAATCCAAAGATTACAAAATCTCCGCATTCATTACACAAATCTACGCAGTAAATTTTGAGTCTCTAGCTCTTACGGTATACAAAAAGGAAGAAAAGATATCGATAATAAGGAAACGGGATGAGTTATCGAAAATCTAAAAAAAACTCGTACTGCGTAGGATACACACGAGTATACACTGAGTTTCAGAGCTCTAGCTTTTATGGTTTATGAGATCGCTGCGTTCACACGGGCGGACAGATGGACAGGGCTATTTCAACTCAGCTCATCAAGCTGATCAAGAATATATATACTTTATGAGGTCTGCCATGTCTCCTTCTGCTTGTTACATACATGTTCAGAAAAACATTTCCCATTTTCAATGGGTTCAGAGTATAAAAATGATAAAGTCGTATCGCTAACCACTAACCATAGAACACATAGATAGGACAACTCGAACAAGCGTTTTAAACATGTCAACCTTTTTGCGGACGTACTCCAGTTGCAAGACTAAGTTTGATTCGCTTTGGTTAGCTTTGAGCATCGAACATATATGACTGCAAAATCATTGCGCTGCGAGCGCTCAGCCGAAATGGTCAATCTATAAGCAAAGCCTTTCTACGCAACTATGTATGCTTATTCCCTAATCTCTTTTCTCTCAAATATATTTACTCTCCGCTCTCTTCTCTCGCAAATATATATGAATGTTCGCACCAGCAGCAACCCATAAAAATTGAGATTTGCTCGCTGAGATCCAATGTCTTTTCTTGCGAGAGTAGAGTATACCAAATTGTTGAAAGCGTTTGCCATGCTCATGCAAAATGTTGACATTTTCATGATTATTTGTCGAAAGGGTATTTTTTCGCGACGAGCATGCACACACACTTACTGATACTCACATGTATGAGCATTTGTGTGCCTGTACGCGAAACTTTTCCCGCCTGTATAAATTGTCGAGTGTGTCGCGATTTAGTAGTTTGGTAATTTTGTATGGTTTGAATTGTAGAGTGACTGTCAAATGAGCTTTTATGGTTGTATGGTTAGTGCTCTAACAAAACACATTGTCCCGAACAACCTTTTTCAATACGTAAAATTTTATCATTACGTCCCACTCAACTTCGTATTTGTTCGGGTCCCTTACTATTGGGCTTTCAGTGCGATTCGAGCTCTCAGCCGAAATAGTCGATTCTCAAAGCAAGATTCCGATATATATATATTTCAACCTCAATCTTTCTCTCTCACTCTGCTTTCTATGTATATATATATTAGAGGTCTGCATGAATGGCAAAAAAAAAACCTTCGAATGAACTATAAGCAAAATGTGTTGAATGCAAAGCCGAAAAAGATTGAGTGAGTGAGAGTGCTCGCGTAAGAGTCGGCCGCACAATATTCAACCGAAAAAAAGAGAAATGACGGAGTGGGAATGAGGGTAAGCCAGATGTTGCCTTCGCGATGTTTATACCATGAACCCACCGAAAATGGGAAATCAAAGAAAGTGGTTTTGTTAAAATGTGTTAAAGCGCGTCGATCTGTGAACCTATAAGAGCTAGAGACCACAGACCGAGTTTTTTTTAAAATTCGATACCTATTCACATTTTAATCTTATCGATTACAAACATTATCGAAACTGAGTTATTAAACAATATCTCCTAAGGCTGCAAACATAGTGCGCGCTGAGACGAAGACAAAGATGAAGACGAAGCTGAAGACGAAAAACAGTGCAGAACAAATCATATGAATTCGCTCGCCCGCAAGCATAGTGCGCACTGTGACGAAGACGAAGATGAAGACGAAACACAAGCAATCATCTTCAAACGCTGCTGTACTGATTTTGAAGACGAATCGCTTGCTATTTTGAATAATTTTTAACCTTAACGTCACAATTAGCCTTTCTGCATACATAATTGGGGTTTTATTAAAATTAGTTCAATTTTTAATAATTAGTGGTTCAATTTTTATTAAAATGTAATCAAATGTGCTTATTTTCATTCTAGTATATTCCACAAATTTTTTCTCATCTTGGCGCAGCTCATTAAACAAATGATGAAATTCGCCAAATGCTTTTCTTCCCAAATTTATAGGGTGAATTTTTTCATTTACTTTTATACGTTTTAATTAAAAAAATAAACTTTGCTCAAACAGCAGGTCATCATCTGATGAGAAATCCATTGCGACTAACATAACAAAAGCGCAACCAATTCTTCTTGCACTATGCAATCTATTAGCTTACTCGCAACGCAAGCAATTTGTCTTCAGCTTCGTCTTCATCTTCGTCTCAGCGCGCACTATGTTTGCAGCCTAAGACTGTGCTAGAGTCTCCAAATTTTTCATTTAGTTTCATCGGAGTTTTATATAATTTTGATTTTTGTTAAATTTTAGATACCGGCTCCAAATTTGGCTAACTCTTTAAAATTGAAGTTCAGTTGAAAATAAGCAATGTGTTTATGAGTTTTGCATTGTTTATTTTTAATGAAAAACATTCTATAGAAAATGATGATCATAAGCTGAAAATTTGAATAAAATCCATTTAATAACATAGAACTTACTATACAAAAGCTTGGCCAATTGACAAAAACACGAAGCAAGCAGCGCGAAGCGTACGCAATTGCATTATACGTGTTCACGCACCCATTGAAATGCGTGCATTCTAGCATATTCTAAGCATCGAAATTGCGATTGAATAGTGACAATTGTGTCAGCCACTACTTTAGTTTAGATTTGCAAGATAGCGCTATTGATTGTCGATGTGTAAGTTTGAAAACTTTAATTACTTTTTATACGTTTATGCTAGATACAAGCTGTGAAGTATATTTAAAAACGCAGATCGCACGGGGTTCAGGGGATCTCTTTTTAGGGTACCTCCGACTCATTTCACATTTTCAATGCGTTCAGGGTATTAAAAATGTAATAATAATAAGAATGTATTAGGACCAAACTTTTTAGGACTTCAAAACTGATAATGACGATGCAAAAAGCTAATTAAACTGATTTCGATAGATCAAATTAAAATTGTAAAACCTTTTTTTTTAGATTTTTAATTTTTTCTGTATAGCTTGTTTAACTATTTGAGCTGGTTTTTTGACGCCCTGAAGTTGGCAACAGTGCAGGCAGCTACAGTTTCGGCAGGCACATAAATGCTCAAACATGTGAGAAAGGGACAGGAAAAGGGGGCGGTACCCAAAATATAACAAAAATCAAAATTGTAAAAAATACACATGAAACTAAATGCAAAATTTTGAGACACTAGCTCCAAAGTTACTGCATTTCGATTTCGTCTTTAATCGATAACATGAAATTTGATCGATTTTATCGATCTGCGCGTGCTATATAGGAACCTCCATAAAAAATTTCAAGTCGCTAGCTCTGAGATCGACGCGTTCATAAACACGGGCAGACAGATGGACAGAGCTAAATCAACTTAGCTTGACGGCCTGATTAAGATTATATCTGCCATGCCAATTTTGTTAAAATTTGACAACTCGACTCATTTATTGGAGACGTCACCACAGAGTCCCGACTTAAACCACTAATTATACAACACATTGTTGTATGGTTAGTGCTTAAACCCAACTCGTTTATACCATACACAGTAACTCATCCCGTTTACTAATTATCGATAAAAATCGATAAATTGACTCCGTTTTTTGTATACCATAAAGTGTACGCAGACTTTTGCGACCTCTTTTTCGGTTAAGCTTTTTGTCAACTTTTGTTCTTATATAACCTTTTTTATTTCGAATAAAACAAAAATAAGGATAAGTATATAAATAATTGAAAAATATTATAAAAAATTAATCATTCCCAGAAGTACCGTGTAATAAAAGCTAGAGACAACTGAACATAAAACAAATAAGAACGTTACAGTCGGGCGCTACCAACTGCGAAATACTCATTCACGCCGCACGAACTGTGCACCCATTGCAAATATAGATTTTCCCGATTTTCCATGACCCCAATTGGTTTATATATATATATATATATTTTTTTTTTGGGAAATCAATAAGGGAGGTCAGCGGTAACATTGTCATAATATTTGGAACTTCTCACTGAGAAACGGTAAAAAAATTTTTTTCTCGATTTGCCACGCCCCCAGTGGGCGTAGACATATAATTTTGGACCAGTCCTTAGAAGTGGTCTAGGGTAACGTAAGTGTGCGAATATTACAGGTTATTTTTTTGGTATGGCACGCCCGCTAAGGGGCGTAATAATTATTATTATTAGATTTAGGTCGTCTATAGAGGATCTCACCAGTAACTCAACCATTAAATTTTGATACTGTCTTACCCAATTTTCCATGCCCCAATGGGCGTAGATATATCCGTCATAGCTTTTTGATTTTGAATTGTCAGTGCAAGTATACAATCTAAATTGCAACTCTCTAGCACGTTAAGAAGTAGTGTTTCGGAGATATCGGAAAATGAATTTTCCGATTTAACACGCCCCTAGTGGGCGTATTGGGAAAATCTTGACACTTTTTATACTCATTCACAAAGTGAAATGAGTATATTGGTTTTGTGCAATGTCCGTCACGCTGTCCGTCCGTCTGTCCGTCTGTCCGTATGAACGCAAACCATTTGCACAGTTTTGAAGCTAGAGAGTTGAAATTTGGAATATATACTCATGTATACCCTCGAATTATAAAGTGTCAAGATTTTCCCGATACGCCCACTAGGGGCGTGGCAAATCGGAAAATGCATTTGCCCATATCTCAGAAACACTACTTCTAGAAGTGCTAGAGAGTTGCAATTTGGAATGTAGACTTGTGTTGACAACTCAAGTTGAAAAAGCTATGGCGGATATATCTACGCCCATTGGGGGCGTGGCAAATCGGGTAAAACTGTATCTTCTACAGTTTTAAAGCTAAAACGCCCAAATTTGGCACGTAGGTTACTGATACGATCCTATGAAGATCGACCAAAAATCTATATATCCACGCCTACTAGGGGCGTGGCAAATCGGATCTGACTATATAGTGATTTTTCAAATTCTGTAATATTTTGAGCACTATTGATGCTAGAGACTTGAAACTTGGTATATATACTCGGGTTGACAACCCAAGTTGGAAAAGATATGGCGGATATATCTACGCCCATAGGGGGCGTGGCAAACCGCAAAAGTTTGTAGCTCCTACAGTTTTAGAGCTAGAAGCTTCAAAATTGGATGGTAAGTTACTGGTGAGCTCCTCTATCGATGACCCAAAAATAAAAATAATGAGTGTAAGCATCCAAATTTCACACTTACGTTACCCTTCACTACTTCTAAGAACTGGCCAAAAATTATATGTCTACGCCTACTGGGGGCGTGGCAAATGGGGAAAAACTATACGTTTTTCCGATTCTCAGTGAGAAAATCAGAATTATATACAGATATTACTGCTGATCTCCTCTATTGATTTCCAAAAAATTATATATGTACAAACCAATTGTGGGCGTGGCAATGGGCGTGATCTGTGGGGGTGTGAATGAGTATCCCGCAGTCGGTAGCGCCCGACTGCAACGTTCTTACTTGTTAATTCAAGGATATACAAAAATTTCATGTCTCTAACTTCAATAGCTGCGAAATGATTTCCGTTCAAACGGACAGACGTGGGGACAGCATGGCGGACCAAAACCAATGCACTCATTTCACTTCGTGAATGAGTATAACAAGTAAGAGTGCTCTAGTTGAGACTGCTCGCCTAGGAGATCCGCTAAACCCTGTGAATAGCGAATATTTCAATCATTTTACGCTTCTACACTAATAAGCATAAATACGCGCTCTGCGCAGCTCACGCATACACTTCGCTTGGGCTGCAGTAAGGGCTATATTATGGGACCTTATGTATTTTTGTAGATGGACTTTCGTAATCAAACTTTCAGAGCGTGATCATGTCATTTATATGCGTGTTATATTTTGCCAAAGCACAAGTCTCTAGTATTTGAATTAAGTCAAAGTATATATAAAGTCTCTAGCTCTTGGGGCGTACAAGCCACGCTTAAAAAACGAAGTCAAATTTTCGATTGTTATCGATAATAAGGAAATGGGGTGAGCTATCGAAAATATTAGATAAACTCATATAGCGTATGGTATATACGAGTATACTTGTAAACTTTCAGATCTCTAGCTATTGTGGCTTACGAGATCGCTACGTTCATACGGACGAACGTACGGACAGACGGACGTGGCTATATCGACTCAACTCGTCGTTCTGATGAAGAACATATATACTTTATGGGGTTTGCCACGCTTCTTTCTGCCTGCTACATACATTTTGCGCTTATTTCTCATTTTTAATGTTCCATACTATGAAAAATTGAGAACTTCAAAAAAAAATTTGAAAGGAACAATTGAATATTTTGTAAACAAATTATTAATAAAGTCTATTTGTAAGAAATTATTAGTACATACACTTCGACAACAACAGGAAACGCTGCGTCCCGGAGTTCTTCTCGCCAGCTAGGTGGCAAAAGCAATTGCACTTGCGCCCGGCTACCATGCGGCAATGGTATTTCAAATGATCTCTGGATGGGTAATGCTAGTTTTTGTAACCTTTCTGTGTAGAATGGCCGTGTATCATACAATATTTTCACAAGGCTGTGCGTCTTCTGCGTATGCACGCCAGATACTGGTAGGCCTGGACCTTGACACTCGAGGATGTAGAAATCAATTCCATAGTTCGTTGCTAAGCCGGTTGATGGTGTTATAAAGGCGTCAAAATGGGAACAATTTGTATAATAATATCTACTACTCCATAGAGCTTCGCCTAAATCGCATGTTATACACTGTGGTTCAGTTCTGTTGATAAAAAAAATATAATTACATTTAATATAATCGAATACTAGGGAAGACACACTGCTTACTTTCTGGTATCGTCATGCACGGGATCCTTTACTGAATATAAATGTCGTTGCCCAGGCTTTTTATCTTGAGTAGCAAGATAATACACCACATGATTCGTTGTATCCCAACACAAGATTTTTAAAACCTTTTGTAATAAATATAACAATATTATTGTTTTCATGCCTCATTAAGAGCGTACCTCATAACGGCCGTGGGATATTACAGAAATTCTTTGCTGCGATATTGTAATGTGTTTTATATGGGTAAAATGATCATTTCCCGATTCCTGAACGCCAGCGAGCAGTAAGAAACTGTTTCCATCTGGAGCAAATACAGGATGCGGAAAAATATCTAACCATTCATCTTCGGGTGCGCGCTCGGAATGAATCTTGAAAATATTTATTGGTAAATTATATTTATTGTATCTGTAATTATATATTAATAATATACTCACTTCTGCACATGCCCAATTTTTATCCTTTGAGCACGTTGCTATTATACTATAATTTTGTGAGCGTACCATGAAAACTACAGATACTTGATTATTACTACCGGATACCCAGCCAGCTGATGTTAAGTAATAATCTCTATGAAAATAAAATAATTAATAATTTATCATTTTATAGATCCTCTATTTCCCTGTAATAACTTACTGTTCAATGAGGGAAGGTGGTGGAATTAATTTTACTTTATTTGTGGATGTAAAATTCGTTATGTCGACTATCCACAGCTGAACTTCTGGATTGGCAGTGCCTGGTGTTGGGTACCGTACATTTTTTGTTTCAGGAAATGAACTTCCCGATGACATTCCGCTACCAGCAATTATGGCGCCAGATGATAACCATGGATATGTCATCATCCCGACATTACTATCATTAAATGAGGCGAAAATAAAGTGACTTCCATCAGTTGATGACCATATAGCTTCCGGTATATCAAAAATTTCCTCTAAAATAAAATTATATAATTATATTTTTATAAATTTTGTTGTTAAATACATGTTCAATAAATAAGTAAGAAAGCTCTAGTCAGGGGTGTTGGACTGTGAGATCCCCTGAGCCCCGTTCGATCTGCGTCTTATACCCTGAACCCGTTGAAAATGGTAAATCAGGGTATAATGTTTTTGTGAAAATGTATGTAACAGGCAGACCCCATAAAGTATATATATTCTTGATCAGCTCAATGTGCTGAGTCGATAAAGCCATGTCTGTCCGTCCGTCCGTATGAACGCAACGATCTCGTAAATCAGAAAAGCTAGAGATCTGAAATTTTTAATTTAAACTCGTGTATACGCAGTATGAGTTTATATTGTTTTATCGATAACTCATCCCGTTTCCTAATTTATCGATTAAAATCAAAAATTGACTTCGTTTTTGTATACAGTAGGAGCTAGAAAATTTTTTTCCAATTTTTTATGTAGATCCGGGTAATGAATACGAAAATTTTCAAATTTTTGGATTTTGGATACTTCGCCCCATATTTGCAAAAAACGTATTTCAAATGCTAGACGCTTGTGCTTTAGCAAATACACACAAATGAATGACATAATAACGCTCTAAAAGTTTGATTAAGAAAGTCCATCTACAAAAATGTTATTAAGCATTAAATTATATTATTTTAAGTCTCTAGCTATTATATGCTCTGAAATCGGAAAAAAACAATTATACCCTGATTTTCCATTTTGAATTAGTTCAGGGTATAAAAACATTTTACATCGACGGACTCAAAACTCACAACTTTATGGCGGCGTACATCACTTCTACCAACACCGCCATAACACTGCTCGAGTAGTTAGTTGCAAATCCGAAACTACTGCATTGCTAGAGGGACATCTAGCAAATCTAAATTGCGATTTTTAGAATATGCTAGAATGCATACATTTGAAGGTATTTTTGGACACGAATACGAAAACTCTTGGCGCCAAACGTTTTGTTGTTAATTTTTAAATATTTTGCAAAATTAGAAGCCGGTATACAAAATATAACAAAAATAAAAATAAAATACACATGAAACTAATTCTTAAAACAAATGCTAAGCTTAAAGAAGCTAACTAATGTTTGCAAGGAAGACGAAAGCTGAAGACAAATACACAATTACCTTGGTAAAGCCAATCTGGAACTCCGTTATAAATATTATTTTCTTGCCCTGTCATTGTTATTCTTATATCTTCTTCCATGGATGGAGATTGTCTTACATATATATCATTGTCAGCAACAATAATGATTGAAGTTGTGTTTCCCAACCAGGCAGCATATTGAAGTCGGGTTCTTTGCACCTTCGATGAGTCTTTTAACTTCACAGGCATATGGTGGTCATTATCTACATCATAGATTGTGTAAAACGCAGTAAACGATTTCTGAAATATCTATATTTCACGCATTATTAATGAACTTAGAATGTTCGCCGTTATTTAGTCAGCTTACCTTTTTTACATTGTGCCTGAATAATACATATTTAAGATCATGTGAACATTCATATCCCCTTACATTAAGTTGACGAATGGTATGGTTTGTAACTAAAATATTTATTGAGTTTACTGACGTATCCAATAGAGAAAGCCCTCCGTCATCTGATTGAAATACATATTTCTTCGTTGTCACCCATGATGGTTGTAATCGAGTCGGCGTCAATTCACCTTGCAAATATTCATCGAGAATCATTCTACGACCCGACCAATATAGTAGTTCATCCACATATCTGTTAAAATATTTAATTAAATATATATAAAGACTGCTCGACCAGGAGATATCCTGAACCCTCCGAAGAGCCAATATTCCAAACATTCTATGCTTATTTAACATATAAAAATATTGCGAGCAAAACATATATATACCTTATTTTAACAAAACCATTATACCCTGATTTCCCACTTTCAATGGGAATAGAATATATACAGGTATAGTTTATAGCGTCTACCATGCGTTCTTCTGCCAGTTACATACATTTTCATAAAATCGTTTTACACCCTATTTTCATTTCGGTTCAGGTATTAAAATATACAGTGAAGGTATTAAAATATACAGTAGATAAAGCTTTAGAGCTGCATACTAAATTTAATATGCATAGAATACTAATACCAGCTTTGTATATAGTCTCAATAGTTCAATGGCTTTCACCGTTATAGTTGATCGATTATAACAGTATATTAATTCGGGAATAAGAACAAATAAGAGTGTTACTATACTACATACCCGAATTAATATACTGTTATAATCGATTAAAAACAGCTAAAGCGCGAGTTTCGGTTTAATGAACATTATTATGTCGCTCAAAGCAATATGTGGTCGATGTAATATAGTATATCCATTCTTGATAAGAACGACGATATCAGTCTCATGTTTGCGTATATGCAGTTAATATAAGCCCAATAGGAAAATTAAGTGAACTTATAGTATCTTGAACTTGTTTGCATTAGCAAACACTAAAGCCTGGGTAGCTCAACATTGGTAAATTGGGAAAAAGATTAGATTATCGAAACTGATGCTACAGCTATTTTAGCCTCTACCGTATTAGAGTATTTTATTGCTAGCTTGCTATTCATAAGAAACACCGACAATAGATAATCTGACTGCTGCAAACTACCTGTCATCGCGTATTGCTTTCGTAAATTATTCAGATATACATAAATGTTGCTTTAACGTGCTTACGAAGATTGAAATATACTTACCCCAGTAAATATATAGCAGTTATTATTCCAGCTATTACGAAACTAATAACCAATAAAGAGAAGATTATACTACGCCAGTTGTGACCTTCATCTAGATCCAAGTCTTGATCTTTTTGCTTTGGATCTTGAACTTGCAATGTCTCATCCGGTGGAAGTCTCCATGAGCCGCCTCCACCTCCGCGATCAGAAGCAACATTGGCATGCATTTTTTAAAAATCCAAGCTGGATGTACTAACAAAAATGGTTGAAGAATTGAACTTATGGCAATACGAAGTGTGCTTCGGACGGTCTCAGAAGTAAAGAGCTAAAAAAAAAAAATTAAGAGAAATAAATTTGTTTATTTTTATTTAAACATGATTCAACCTTTGTAAACGATATAAATTGAATATTTAAATATTGAAATGAATGTGTCCAAAACTTATCGAACTATACAAAAGCAAGTAAGAACATTGCAGTCGGCTACCGACTGCGGAATACTCATTTACGGCCGATGTTATGACGATGTTACCGATGACCTCCTCTATTGAATTCCAAAAAGAAAAAATTAAAAATATATATATATATTTATATATATATATATATATATATATATATATATATTTTTTTTTTTTTTTTTTTTTTTTTTTTGGAATTCAATAGAGGAGGTCAGCGGTAACATCGTCATAAAATTTGGAGCTTCTCACTGAGAAACGGTAAAAAAATTTTTTTCGATTTGCCACGCCCCCTGTGGGCAAGGACATATAATTTTGGACCAGTCCTTACACTCAAAAAATTTGAATATTACAGGGTATTTTTTGGTATGGCACGCTCCCAAAGGGACTTAACAATTTTTTTTTTGGGTCATCGATAGATTTGCCACGCCCTTATGGGCGTATATATATCTTTTTGATCTTGGGTTGTCAACCCGAGTATATATACCAAATTTCAAGTCTCTAGCATCAATAGTGCTCAAAATATAACAGAATTTAAAAAATTACTATATAGACAGATCCGATTGCCGACTGAACTTATTTTTCTGAAGCCTCCTATTGTGGAAAATTATTTATATAATGGATTTCTAACTACAGTTATAGGAATAATTTTAATGTAATTTTTACATTATAAATATGAGATCCACTTGAGTATATGTAGCCCAGCTACTTTTGAGAGTATTGAAAAGCAAAATATTTATGTTTATTAGTTAGTGTATTAAAAATTTAGAAAACTCTGAACCCCATCCGATCAGAGTTTTTTTTATACTCATTCACAAAGTGAAATGAGTATATTGGTTTTGTGCAATGTCCGTCACGCTGTCCGTCCGTCTGTCCGTCTGTCCGTCCGTCCGTCAGTCCGTCCGTCTGTCCGTATGAACGCAAACCATTTGCACAGTTTTGAAGCTAGAGAGTTGAAATTTGAAATATATACTCATGTATACCCTCGAATTATAAAGTGTCAAGATTTTCCCCATACGCCCACTAGGGGCGTGGCAAATCGGAAAATGCATTTTCCGATATCTCAGAAACACTACTTCTAGAAGTGCTAGAGAATTGCAATTTGGAATGTAGACTTGTGTTGACAACCCAAGTGAAAAAGCTACAGCGGATATATCTACGCCCATTGGGGGCGTGGCAAATTGGGTAAAACTGTATCTTCTACAGTTTTAAAGCTAGAACACCCAAATTTGGCACGTAGGTTACTGCTACGATCCTATGAAGATCGACAAAAAAACTATATGTCCACGCCTACTAGGGGCGTGGCATATCGGATCTGACTATATAGTGATTTTTCAAATTCTGTAATATTTTGAGCACTATGAATGCTAGAGACTTAAAATTTAGTATATATACTCGGGTTGGCAACTTAAGATGAAAAAGATATGGCGGATATATCGCGCTACGGCGTGGCAAACCGCAAAAGTTATTAGTACCTACAGTTTTAGAGCTAGAAGCTTCAAAATTGGATGGTTGAGTTACTAGTGAGCTCCTCTATATCGATAGAGATCCAAAAATAATTTTTACGCCCCTGTTGGGGCATGCCCGGCTAAAAAATACCCTGTAATGTTCGCATTTTTTGAGTGTAAGCATCCAAATTTCACACTTACGTTACTCTTCACTTCTTCTAAGAACTGGCCAAAAATTATATGTCTACGGCCACTGGGGGCGTGGCAAATCGGTAAAAACTGTACGTTTTTCCGATTCTTAGTGGGACGATATTACTGCTGACCTCCTCTACTCATTTCCCAAAAATTATATATGTACAAACCAATTGGGGCGTGGCAATGGGCGTAATCTGTGCGGGTGTGAATGAGTATCCCGCAGTCGGTAGCGCCCGACTGCAACGTTCTTACTTGTTTATACCCTGAACCCAATGAAAATGGGAAATCAGGGTATAATGGTTTTGTGAAAATGTATGTAACAGGCAGAAGAAGGCGTGGCAGACCCCATAATGTATACATATTCTTGCTCAGCTCAATGAGCTGAGTCGATATAGTCATGTCCGTCTGTCCGTCCGTCCAATATTAATAAACGAAAAATACCCCAACATAGTTTCTATATGTTCAGGCATGAACATAAATAAATAGCCGAAGATCATAAACATGTAATCTACGCACTCACGACTAGGTTGAAGTACGTAGAAATGACAAGGGTCACACATGTAGAATCTATAAATAGGCTAAGTACACAAACATTAACGCTGAGCCTTACAAACTCTGCGATAAGTTAAGAGTACATAAACACCAACGCTGAGCCTTACAAACTCTGCGATAGACTAAGAATAGATAAAGACCAACGCTGGGCCTTACAAACTCAGCAATAGATAAGCTAGATTTAAGGGTTGAAATTATGCATGAGTCAGTATATAAATACACTGGCTCAGAAGAATAAAATCAATATACTACTGATCACCAACACAGCAAGTCTATTCACTATACTATTCAACTGGGAAAAGCCAAATACTTTACAACCTTAGAATTAAAATCCTCATTCCACCAAATTTTACTTGGGGAAAGAGACAGAGAATAGAAAACTTTCTCCGTGGCAAGCGGTAATTATGAGTTCTGTAGACTCCCTTTTGGTTTGAAAAAACAACCCAGTATTTTTCAGAGAGCCATCGATGATGTGCTTAGAGAGCAAATCGGAAAATCTTGCTATGTTTACGTCGATGTTGTAATCATTTTCTCTGAAAACATGGAAGACCATGCAAAGCATATGGGATGGGTTTTGGATAAACTGTTCGATGCAAATGGTATAAATGATGCAATGTTATAAAGACATGCCCCAATAAAGTAGCAGCGATTCGTAAATATGACGAAGCAACCACTTTGTTTGTGTACAAATTAATTGAAAAGTTCCCAACAACTATATTCAGATACTATACACAAATAGTAAACGAAAAAAAAGAAATAGTCATTATGGAACATAACAGAGCCCATAGGGCAACCCAAGAAAATGTAAAACAAATTTTAGAAGACTATTTTTTCCCAAAAATGTTCAAATTAGCATCTAGGGTTGTCTCAAATTCAATTGAGTACAACAACACAGTTCATTCCGTAACTGACAAACGCCCAATTGACGTAATTCATTCATCGTTTCCAGAACTTGAAACAAACATCAGAAACCAAGTCCATAAAACACAACAGCTTTAAATGAACAGACTCAACGAAGCAAGACAGGATAGACAGCTTCATTTCGGCGACACATTTCTCGTAAAGACAAATAAACGGCTAGGAAACAAACTAACACCTTTGTACACCGAAAATAAAATCGATGCAGACTTGGGAACAACAGTCATAATAAAAGGGAGGGTGGTCCACAAAGACAATTTAAGATAAACACTAACCTTTCTTTACCCTCTTAGGATTGGGCTATACCTCCAATCATTGGAGCGGACATAACCATTTGGACGGACTTTTAATATGTAAAACATTCAACTAATTTAACGATATACTTAGAGCTAAGAAGAGACACAGAAGAATTAAGAAACCAATTCCCAAAATCACACATGAGACAAATAAATACATAAATGATCTAATATCTACTGTAAATATCCACCATAGACATGCTAGATGTATTAATATGTTCGGCACCGCCCTAACAGTTGTGGCTGATACTCCACAATTTGACGATTTCGAAAAATTAAAATTCACACAATAGGAACTTGTAGAGTAATAAGATAGACAAATAACCATTAACACAAAAATGCAAAAAACTGTCGTACACAATATGCGCACAACAACTCCACTCAAGTGGTACCGCACATTGCTCAACTCGTCCCAGTCAACTCGAACCTCTAGCACTTATCGACGACGGTGTTATTATCATAAATGATGGAACAGCTACAATCAATGGTCAGATGATGAACGGGACATTCCTAATAACTTTCGACGAAGAGATAAAAGTATACAGAAACCTCAAGAATTATGTAAGGAAATTTCTACACTTCTCAACATAACGAGTCATCAGGAGACACCCAGCTTACCATACTTATAAATGTTAAGTATAAAAAACTTGCGACACATCGACCAACTGGAAAAAGGACTCGTAAGAAGAGCGGTGATATCTGCATTGGCAGCAACCCCTTTCATATTTCTCTGCTGTGCTATATTGCATCAGAGATATCAGGGAAACAGACGTTAGCGCGACCTTCAAATTATAATGGAAGGTTTTAAGAAATCCGAGGAAGTCTTCCATTTAAGTGGGGGATGAGTTAACCAACGACCAACGTAACTGAAGTAGCCAAGTCCATCGTTCTGCTGACGTCTCTGACGTCACTGTGTAAACGTACAAAGTAGGGAAGCTGTCAATAGTTGCTTCTAATTCTCAAATGGTTACAGCCTCGTTAGGGTATAACACGGCAAAAATGAATTTGAATGTCGGAGTTAAAAAGTTTGTAAAAGAACTAAACCACCCTTTGGTGAAATAAATCATTTTATAAAGAAACATTAAAACGTATTTTCTAAATACTTGGAAAGCGTAAAACACAGTTGACATTTGAAAATAATCGACGACGGCAGGGCTTCTCACTGTATGTTTCCGTGTTTAAAATAATATTAAAGCACATAATAAAGTCTTAATTAATATTCTTGATCAGCTCGATTGCTGAGTCGATATAGCCATGTCCGTCCGTCCTTTCGTCCATCAATATATATATATATAAATATATTTGCAAAAAATGTATTTCAAATACTCGAAACTGGTGACATAATCACGCTGTGAAAGCTTGATAAAAACAAGTAAGAACGTTGCAGTCGGGCGCTACCGACTGCGGGATACTCATTCACACCCCCACAGATCACGCCCATTGCCACGCCCACAATTGGTTTGTACATATATAATTTTTTGGAAATCAATAGAGGAGATCAGCAGTAATATCTGTATATAATTCTGATTTTCTCACTGAGAATCGGAAAAACGTACAGTTTTTCCCGATTTGCCACGCCCCCAGTAGGCGTAGACATATAATTTTTGGCCAGTTCTTAGAAGTAGTGAAGGGTAACGTAAGTGTGAAATTTGGATGCTTACACTCAAAAAATGCGAAAATTACAGGGTATTTTTTAGCCGGGCATACCCCATAAGGGGCGTAAAAATTATTTTTGGGTCATCGATAGAGGAGCTCACCAGTAACTTACCATCCAATTTTGAAGCTTCTAGCTCTAAAACTGTAGGAGCTATAAGCTTTTGCGGTTTGCCACGCCCCCTATGGGCGTAGATATATCCGCCATATCTTTTCCAACTTGGGTTGTCAACCCGAGTATATATATACCAAGTTTCAAGTCTCTAGCATCAATAGTGCTCAAAATATTACAGAATTTGAAAAATCACTATATAGTCAGATCCGATTTGCCACGCCCCTAGTAGGCGTGGATATATAGATTTTTAGTCGATCTTCATAGGATCGTATCAGTAACCTACGTGCCAAATTTGGGCGTTTTAGCTTTAAAACTGTAGAAGATACAGTTTTACCCGATTTGCCACGCCCCCAATGGGCGTAGATATATCCGCCATAGCTTTTTCAACTTGAGTTGTCAACACAAGTCTACATTCCAAATTGCAACTCTCTAGCACTTCTAGAAGTAGTGTTTCTGAGATATGGGCAAATGCATTTTCCGATTTGCCACGCCCCTAGTGGGCGTATCGGGAAAATCTTGACACTTTATAATTCGAGGGTATACACGAGTATATATTCCAAATTTCAACTCTCTAGCTTCAAAACTGTGCAAATGGTTTGCGTTCATACGGACAGACGGACAGACGGACGGACAGCGTGACGGACATTGCACAAAACCAATATACTCATTTCACTTTGTGAATGAGTATAAAAAGTCCATCTACAAAGAAACTTATTCCACAGTTAAGTTTCCATAATATAGCCCTTACTGCAGCCCAAGCGCAGTCGCTGCGTTAACGGCGCAGTTAGCAGAGCATGTATGTGCGTGTGTGCCTGTGTTGCTCGTAAAGTATATATAAAAGTAGCATAGAATGTTTGTAATATCAGCTCTTCGCTGGGGGCTCCATTCGAGCAGACTCGACTAAATTTTCAATTTTCAATCAATAGCGCCATCTAATAAATCTAAACTAAAGCAGCTGATAATTTCAAAATCCGTAACACCATCTAACAAATTTAACAGAAAATTCGGAGACTCTAGCTCCAAAATATATACGAGATATAATTTAATAACTAAATTTTGATACCATTTTCAATCGATAAAATAAAAACGGGAACAGCTACAGATTTTTTGAAACAAACTCGATATGCGCGTGCTATATACGGACCACCGAAAAATTGTAAGTCTCTAGTTATTATAGATTCAGAGATTGCCGCGTTCAGACATACGGATAGACGGACGGACATGGATATATCGTCCAATGGCTCGCTGTCCTGATGAAGAACATATACACTTCATGGGGTTTGCCACGCCTCCTTCTGCCTGTTACATACATTTTCACAAAAACATTATACCCTGATTTCTCATTTTCAATCGCTTCAAGGTATTAAAAGTAAGTGGATAAATCGATTGCCATTGGTATTAAAGAAATGAAACGAGATATTTAAGAATAAAAATTAAGGAAATATGAACATATCTAAATTCAAAATTCGCGGAAAGTTTCGGAGTCCTGATTAAGAATATATATATATATATAGGGTGTGCCAACCCTCTTTCGTAAGCCTCGACGTAAAATAAATACCGTTAGTGGGGGACTCTTTATAAGTAGAAGTATTTATTCTTCTTTGCAGGAAGTCAATGGTACAATAAACTATAATATAAATTGGATGAGTATGTTAATATAGACTTCTGAAATAAAGATGAGACAATAAGCTTTGTTAAAATATAGCAAAATATAAGTACTTCAGTACAAATGCACAATAATTGCAGCTTTTATACAGAAACATCAGACTAAAGTTACAAACAAGTAAGAAAGCTCTAGTCGGCGGTACCCGACTAGGAGATCCCCTGAACCCTGGGAAGAGCCGATATTCCAAACATTCTATGCTTATTTAACATATATATATAATCAACACATGCACACACACATACACACATGCATACGCAAGCACGCATAAGCACTCGCTCTGATGACTGCGCAGTTAGCGCAGCGACTGAGCGTGGGCTGCGCTCATAGGCTTTACTATGGGAAATGAATTGTTCAATAAATTCTTTTGTAGATGGACTTTCTTAATCAAACTTTCAAAGCGTGATTCTGTCATTTATATGTGGATATTTTCCAAAGCACAAGTCTCTAGTATTTGAAATAGGGCTTTTACAAATTTGGGGGGAAGGAAAGAAAAGGGGGCGTGGCATCCAAAATATAACAAAAATCAAAATTGTATTAACTCCACATTATACTAAATACAAAATTTGAAGACTATGGCTCTTAAGATGTGGAAGATATAAATTTATATCCGCATTTCGATACCGTTTTAAATCGATAACTTTAAAACGATCAAATTTATCAATTTTTTTAAACAAACTCAGCTATACACGGATCTACATAAAAAATTTCAAGTCTCTAGCTCTTATAGATTCTGAGATCGACGCGTTCAAACATACGGACAGACAGACGGACGGACGGACAGACGGTCAGGGCTATATCGACTCAGTTCGTCGAGCTGATCAAGAATATATATACTTTATGGGGTCTGCCACGCCTCCTTCTGCCTGTTACATACATTTTTACAAAACCATTATACCCTGATTTCCCATTTTCAATGGGTTCAGGGTATAATTAAAACTAACTGAATTATTTGCAGAATTACTTACCTTAACCAAATCATCTTGTTGCTATTTTCATTGTCATCGCTTTATATTGATAATTGGGAAAAAATCCAACCAATTTCCTGAAAAAAATAGAATTTAATTAAACTTGCAAAATATAAATGAATATTACTACTATGTGTATGTTATATGTAATATGTAATATGTAATATGTCGGATCAGTCGGAACTTTTTATACCCTGAACCCATTGAAAATGGGAAACCAGGGTATAATGTTTTTGTGAAAATGTATGTAACAGGCAGAAGGAGACATGGCAGACCCCATAAAGTATATATATTCTTGATCAGCTTGATGAGCTGAGTTGAAATAGCCCTGTCCATCTGTCCGTCCGTCCGTCCGCCCGTGTGAACGCAGCGATCTCATAAACCATAAAAGCTAGAGCTCTGAAACTCAGTGTATACTCGTGTGTATCCTACGCAGTACGAGTTTTTTTTAGATTTTCGATAACTCATCCCGTTTCCTTATTATCGATATCTTTTCTTCCTTTTTGTATACCGTAAGAGCTAGAGACTCAAAATTTACTGCGTAGATTTGTGTAATGAATGCGGAGATTTTGTAATCTTTGGATTTTGGATGCCACGCCCCCTTCGCCCAAAATTTGCAAAGTTCGTATTTGCTTTGGCAAATACATACATATGAATGACATTATTACGCTGTGAAACTTTGATTAAGAAAGTTCATCCACAAAAAAAGTTATTAAACATTTAATTTCCCATACAATGGGCATATTGCAGCCCGGGCGCAGTCGCTGCGTCAACTGCGCAGTCAGCAGAGCGCGTGCTTATGCGTGCGTGCGTATGCATGTGTGTGTGTGTGTGTGTGTGCGTTGCTCGCAATATTTGTATATGTAAAATAAACATAGCATGTTGGGAAGATTGGCTCTTCGCAGGGTTCAGGGTATCTTGTAGTCGAGCCGACTCGACAGAGCACTCTTACTTGTTTTTATATCAATTAACAATTCTTATACCCTGAACCCATAGAAAATGTCCGTCTGTCCGTCCGTATGAACGCAGCGATCTCGTAAACCACAAAAGCTAGAGATCTGAATTCAATGAAAATTTAATTAATTTCAGTCGCTACGCTGACTGCTCACTTAGCAGAGCGCGTGCTTGTGCATACGTGCGTATGTGTGCGTACGCATAAGTATCTGTGTGTTTTGCTCTCAATATTGTAAAATAATCATAGAAACTTGGGAATATTGGCTCCTCGCAGGCATCAGGGGATCTCCTAGTCGAGCAGTCTCGATTCTTAATTGTTAGCATTAGTATTTATCTTATTGGATTTGTGCAATATCCGTCTTGCTGTCCGTCCGTCTGACCGTATGAACGCAAACCATTTTGCCGCTGTTGAAACTAAAGACTGAAGACTGCAATTTTTAATGTAAATCCCGTTTCTCCCACTAAGGGCGTGGAAAATCGGTAAATACTCTATCCCGTATAACAGAAACGCCATTTTTAAAGTGATAAAGAAAATTATGGAATTTGAATTATGGAATGTATACTTCCGTTAATAACCTGAACTCAAAAAGAAATATTATGATATTAACCCCATTGGGGGCATCGAAAAATAGGTGACACTATATATTCCACAATTTTATAACTGTATTTATATAATTCCTGATGTAGCGATCGAGAAAACGTGTTCACTTTTAATGTTTTAAACCTTCTTAATTATTGATAAGTAGTTAATTAATAAATGATCTCAAGTCTGCAAAATTTGATGTTTTAATTCGGCGTTGGTTTTGATGCTAAACATAGAAAATAATCCGAGGTAAAACTCAGTGGAATAAACTAAACTTATCAGAAATAGAAAAAAAAACGCAACCTACTCTTTAAATTTGCGGGAAGATATACATGCGTATATAACTATCATTTTTTTATACCATGAACCCACTGAAAACGGGAAATCAGTGCAGGATTATTTTGTGCCGAAGCACAAGTCTCTAGTATTTTAAATACGTTTTTTGCAAATTGGGAGCGAAAGGGGCATGGCATACAAAATATAACAAAAATCAAAGTTGTATAAAATACACTTGCAACCAAATACAAAATTAGAAGTCTCTAGCTTTAAAGATGTGCGAGACATAATTTTATAACTGGTTTTCGATTTCGTTTTTAATCGATTACATGAAAACTATCAAAGTTATCGATTACAGTTATCGAAAAAAATTTGATATGCACGTGCTATACAGGAATCTTCATAAAAAATGTCAAGTCTCTAGCTCTTATAGATTCTGAGATCGGCGCGTTCATCCATACGGACAGACAGACAGACAGACAGACAGACAGACAGACAGACGGGCATGGCTACATTAGGGCTACCATCCGTCCTGGAATTCCGGGACGTGTCCCGCTTTCGGAGCTGTCCCGGTGTCCCGACCTGACACGAAATTGTCCCGGTTTTGTACTGTTCCGATACAAAAAATTTTTTGAGGAAAGCAGTGCAGATTTTTTTTGAGGAAAGCAGCGCAAATTTTTTTGAGGAAAGCAGCGCAAATAAGCTAGTACAGTTTTTTGCAATAAACCTAAACTCGTGCAGTTACTCAGAAGTATTGAAAATATCACATTTTTTCTATGCAATTCCTCCGCACAATGCAAATTGCGAAAGGGTTTTTTTGTTACTAAATAAGCAGTAGTCTGACGAAAGAAATAAATAAGTCCCAATGTACTTTTATAGATTTTATTCATTTGTTATTTAATTAACATTTAATTTCCTATAAAATAGGAATTTTGCAGCTCAAGAGTAAGCAGTAAGCAGAGGTTCAGGATATCTCCTAGTCGAGCAGTCTAAAGTTTCTGCAAACTACAAACTTAGCTATCGATCTATCAAAAATGGTTTATACATATATGTCCCTTGGGGTGTGACAAATCGCCAAAAACTATATCTTCCAAAGTTTTGGAGCAAGAGCTCAAAAATTTGACAGTTAAGTTACTGCAGATTTCCCCCTGAGATAGATTAAAAATTGTATATCCACGACAACTAAGGCGTTGAATCGGAAAAACTATTTTTTTTTTTATTTAATAGATTATCAGAGTATTTACTTAACTGTTTTTAGGCCGTGAACTACTGTTAGGAAGTCGGTCACGCCCAACTGCATCTAGCTAAGCAAATATGCTTTTTCAGTAAAGTTAAGAATGCAACGCTATACTTATAATCACTCATGGTGTAAAAAAGAAAACAAAACATAATATTGGTATTGAAAATTTATTGAGAACTTCAAGTACTAATAATAAATAATAAAAGAAGCACAAAAATGTATACAAAATGTAAGTGAATTAATAATAATAATAGTTTAATTTATAATGCTCTTTGGATATAAGTTTCTGACAATTTTCATTTTGGATAGATATTTTTAGTTTTTATTTTTTTTTTTTTATTAATTTGGTTGTTGTTCATTGAAGTTAAACTATATGTATAATATATAATATTGATTTATTTAATTTGAGCAAGATATTTAAAGGCTTAAACGATTTATTTAAGTATTGTGTTTACTATTACTACACAATATTTCTTTTTTCAGGTCACAAGCATCAATAGGAGGAACTTGAAAATTATTGAACTTCGTGAAGACGTATTAGAACGTAAACGATACAAAAATATATTACATTTATGTCGCATATAATGAATTTAAGTAAGTTACAGACATCTCTTGTACGTTTTGTATGTGCGGGGTACCTTCTACTAGGACCCACCCCACTTGGTCACATACTTGTTTTTTTTTTTGTGTTGCATTTTTCTTACCAATATACATTGATGATCGGACTATTGTGTATATTTCTGGTGCCATTCACACAATTTGTATTAAAAACGAAACGTCGTTATGTGTGAGTAAAAAATTCATTTTGAGTCCTCCATAAAACTATAAATACGATCACAGAATGGAATGAGAATTGTGACTTTTGCAACCTGTAAATAAAACGAATATACTATTTTATAAATTATTATTTATCAAAAAAGAAATATTAAATATGTTATAAATAAAAGCTCATTCAGCTTCGGAGTACCAACTATTAAATTCACTTACAAATGTTAATATGCGAGTTTTTTTTTATATCTTTTTAAGTTTAGTTTAAAACAAGTAGAAGTGCTCTTGTCGAGACTGCTCGACTAGGAGATACCCTGAACCCTGCGAAGAGCCGATATTCCCAACATTATTTGTTTATATACAAATATTGCGAGCAACACACACACACTCATAAGCAAAGGCTCTGCTAACTTCGCAGTTTACACAGCGACTGCGCTTGGGCTGGAATATGCCTATTGTATGGGAAATTAAATGTTTAATAACTTTTTTTTGTGGATGGGCTTTCCTAATCAATCTTTTACAGCGTGATTACGCTATTCATATGTGTGTATTTGCCAAAACACAAGTCTCTAGTATTTGAAATACGTTTTTGCAAATTTGGGGTGAAGGAAGCGAAGTATCCAAAATCCAAACATTAAAAAATCTTTGTATTCATTACACGGATCTACACAGCAAATTTGTAGTCTTTTGTTCTTACGGTATTCAAAAAACGAAGTCAATTTATCAATTTTGATCGTTAATAAAGAAACGGGATGAGTTATCGAAAATCTAAGGTAAACTCGAACTACACGAGTATAAATAGATAATTTCAGATCTCTAGCTTTTGTGGTTTACGAGATCGCTGCGTTCATACGGACGGATAGACACTCAGGCGGACATGGCTATATCGACTCAGCTCGTCGTCCTGATGAAGAACATATATACTTTATGGAGTCTGCCCCAATTGCTTCTGCCTGTTACACACATTACACACATTTTCAGGGTAAACAAAATAGCGAAAACCATGATCCTGCTTTTAAAAGTAGAAATCAATCGACTTTTTCTAGTTCTTTGGTCCAATTATCGTAAACACTCGTTTTTTATCTAATTTTGAATGTCAGCATTTTAAGCTGTCCACCTTAATCCCACATCCTTGTTAGGCGCCTGTTTCTGTTGCAACGTATTTATAAAGTGTGCGTTTTTGTACCCATTATTGATTAAAAATGGGTATAAAGAAAAAAAATGACTTGTGCCAATGTATGTAACAGCAGAAGGCCGTATTTGTGACCACTAAAATATATATTTTTCATACTATAGATGGTGCCAGCAGCAGCTTATCAATTCGTCTATCTGTACTTATTTACACACTTGGGTATAAGATGCATTGTCTTCAAAACTTAATTCAATATTACTTCTATATTTTAAGTTTTTATATTTTGTATGTCGTATCTCTTAAGTTGACTAAAAACAACAAATGACACACCTCTAAGTCACCTTTAAAATTTGAGCGAACATTTAATCACTTTCAATTCTCAGAACTAGATGGCATACGAAAAATATAATATGTAAAACCGATTTATTATTTGATTTTAAATTTGTAAATCCTGAACCCATTTCAAATTTCAAAAGATCAGGGTATGTTTCTGGGAAAACGTACAGGCAGAAGGAGGCATGTCAGACCCCATATTATATATATTCTTGATCAGGACGGTGAACTGAGTCGATATAGCCACGTCCGTCAATCCGCCTGTATGAACGCAGTTATCTCGTAAACCACAAAAGCTAGAGATCTGAAATCATGCATCTGCATGTCTGTATACATATACCATAAGCAGTATGACTTTATCATGTTTTCGATAACTTAAGCCATTTCCTTATTTTCGGTAATAATCGATAATTTGACTTAGTTTTTTTATACCCTGAACCCATTGAAAATGGGAAATCAGGGTATAAAGGTTTTGTTAAAATGTATGTAACAGGCAGAAGGAGGCGTGGCAGACTCCATAAAGTATATATATGCTTGATCAGGGCGACGAGCTGAGTTGATTTAGCCCTGACCGTCTGTCCGTCCGTCCGTCTGTCTGTCCGTATGTTTGAACGCCTCGATCTCAGAATCTATAAGAGCTAGAGACTTGAAATTTGACTTGAAATATGTAGATCCGTGTTTAGCACGCGCAGATCGAGTTTGTTTCAAAAAATCGATACATTTGATTGTTTAAAAGTTATCGATTTAAAACGTTATCGAAATGCAGTTATAAATTTATATCTCCCACATTTTAGGAGCTAGCGTCTCCAAATTTTGTATTTAGTATAATGTGTAGTTTATACAATTTTGATTTTTGTCACATTTTGAATACCATCATGACATAATCACGCTCTGAAAGTTTGATTAAAAAAGTCCATCTACAAAGGAACTTATTCAACAATTAAGTTCCCGTAATACTGCCACTAACCACTAGTGATACTGCTCTTACTGCAGCCCGAGCGCAGTCGCTGCGTAAACTGCGCAGTCAGCAGAGCGCTCGCTTATGCGTGCGTGCGTATGTGAGTATGTGAGTGTGCGTGTTTGTGTGCATGTGTTGCTTGTATATATATATATTAAATCAGCATAGAATGTTTGGAATATCGACACATCGCAGGGTTCAGGGGATCTCCTAGTCGAGCAGTCTCGACCGACTTGTTTACTTCAAACGTTTTTTGGTATACGGTAGCTAAGAGTTCATCAAATATCAATAGATATATATCCATACATTTCACATTCTACTACCAAACATGATGTTCTACGTACCTATTCTAATAGAAAATAAATCACTTCTTCATTAATAAATTAAACATAACAGATTCAATGTTGTTGTAATATGTATAACTTGCTGGCAGTGCTTAAGTACTTGAAAGCTCCTCACACAGCTTAAGTCTCCTGCCTTGTACTTATTCTTCAAGCTTTTGTAATTCTACTCTTGTTCGATACAGTCGCTATGAAACAGACTCACAGAAATATCCAACAAATATGATTATTCATGGAAATAGAGATAGAGGTATTGGGAAGCCTGCTTTATAACTTCAAAATTAAGCATCTTACGTGATTGGCTTTATTAAACTCGGATTCAGCCATCTCTAGTGCTCTAGAGTATCAAATAATATTGGCGATTAACTGGCATTTGAGGAAAGCTAAAATAATAATTAATGACTTTTTGCATGCATATTTGCATATTTATAATGAAATATTAAGAAGAGGCAAGAAGTCTAAGCATTTGGCACAAAGTTTTCAATTTCAATTTTGAACCTCATGCTTTTTAGGCAGACGAAAATAAATTAACTCAAATAAATAGGCCAAATCATATGTTCTACAAATCTTTCCTCTCATTACTGCTATGTAATTTGATACAACATTGAAAAGATACAAGTTAAAATATTTGTTTTGGTTCCTTTATGTTAAGTAAGTTCTCTTTTTATGTACATATGTATATATGTATTTATATACATAGATGTTTGTGTAAATATATGAATGTACATATGTACATAAGAGCAGGTTTGTTTATATGTGTTCGTTATATGTGCATACATATGCACAGATATACATACATACATCAAAATATTGGACTCAAATACTATATCGGTTTTTTACTTACATATACATAAGCATGTACATAAACATTCTAAAATAAATTGTATTATATGTAAGTAAATGGCAATAATACTTAATGCACTTAAATTCACCTAATTTTCAGAATTTCTTTTGTTCTTACATTCGTTAGCTGTGTAATTATATAAACTTCCCTTCATTACGCGACCTTTATATATAAGTCTATATGTATGTCTGTTAATATTCATCTACTCAAAATCGCCTTACAATTAACCGTTTCCGGTTATGTTTTTTCAGAATAACATTTACATATATACATCTGTATGCATACATACTTATGTATATGTACATTCCTTGTGCTTGTGTATATGTACATATGTATGTTCGTATATACGAGACACATCCACACACGTATATATGTATTTGGGACTCGTGCGCCAAAAAGTGTTCATTCCTACATATGTATGTACATCCATATCCATATGTATGTATTTCATACCTATTGGACATTAAATATAATTTTATTTTCGTTTATAAACATACATATATATATATACATATACATATATTTATATATATATGAGTACATATATGTATTCATAAACAATAGTTAAGAACACTTAACACTGTGTCCTTATTATTTTTGCACACTAAAAACCATCAAATTGTTAGCACAGAGACACACACACACACACACATTAACATGTCTCTATAAAACCATATATGTATGTGTACATACTTTATTGATAGCCAAAAACACAAGCACTGGTTTTCAGTAATATATAGTGGAAGACCATTACCCAGCGACAGGCAACCCGGGACTAAACCTTCCAAATGTTGTTTTAAGAATTGAAACAAACTTTCTGCTCTTACGAAATAACCAGAGGACTTTTTTGCAACGGCTTTCGTGAAATGCTGTAAATACACCGAGCGAAATATAAGTAGGTAATAGCGTACAATTTAAATTATGAAAAGTTTTGCAATTCTAAATAAAATAAACACTTTTTTACAACATTTGCATGTAATTTATTAAGAAGAATATACAAAGTTTTTTTACTTAATGATGTATATCTTAAATACATATATATATATATATATATATGTATATATATATATATATATGTATATATATATATATATATATATATATATATATATATATATATATATATATATATATATATATATATATATATATATATATACATATATATATATATATATACATATATATATATATATATATATGTATTTAAGATGTATTTCCACTTAAATAAAAATAGCTTAACAAGAGCATATCTATGTACATATGTATGTATGTACATGTTATTTTAGTCTTAGCACTTTTTTTCAGTGTAGCAATGTATACTAATATCCAGTAAGGGTGGCTTAAATCAGTGTTCGTAAAATTGTAAAAAAAAATAATTTTTATAAACGTATGTGATATATGTAATGTATTTGATTAGAAAAAGTAATTCAATTTTATACATACTTAAGATTATATTTTTTCTAAATTGTACGGTTTAATACCGAAATTAAAGAAGCAGTCAAGTGCAGGGAAATTTTCTCTTAAATAAGGAGAGAATTTGCTCTTTAGAAAAAGAAAGAGTTGCCGGGGTTGTTGTATACAAGTCAATTTTTTGTTTAGCCGAGAATAATTATTTACATATATATAAATATATATATATATATATATATATATATATATATATATATATATATATAAATATATATATGTCTGAAATTCAATTCCAAATTTTCAATAAAAAAATTGAAACTATTTAGGTAAGTATTTAATATAAGTATGAATGCAATATAAATATTTATAATAATAGCGCCTTAAAATTGTATATTATGTGTTCCTTTTCTATAAAACTTAGCTACTTTTTACATTTTGAATATGTTCTTGATCAGAATGACAAGCTAAATCGATATAGCCACTTTCGTCCATGTAAACGCAGCGAATTCGTAAACCACAAAAGCTAACACCTAGAAATTTTAAATATATATTCATGTTACCAAATGCAGTAAGACCATATCATTTTATACCCTGAACCCAATGAAAATGGGAAATAATGGTTTTGTTAAAATGTATGTCACAGGAAGCGTGACAGACCCTATAAAGTATATATATATTCTTGATCAGGGCGACGAGCTGAGTCGGCTTAGCCCTGTCCGTCCGTCCGTCTGCCCGTATGTTTGGACGCGTCGATCTTAAAATCTATAAAAGCTAGACTTGAAATTACTTGAAATTTATGGAGGATCCAGTATAGCACGCGCAGATCGAGATTGTTTCAGGAATTCGATAACTCTTATCGTTTTAATATTATTGATTAAAAACGAAATCGAAATCCAGTTATGGAATTATATCTCGTACATCTTAAGAGCTAGAGTCTCCAAACTTGTATTCAGAGTCTTGTGTATTTTATATAATTTTGATTTTTGTTATATTTTGGATACTGCCCCCTTTCGCCCTAAATTTTTAAAAAGGGTATTTCAAGTACTAGAGACTTGTGCAAATACACGCACGTGAGTGATATAATCACGCTGTGAACGTTTGATTAAGAAAGTCCAATTACAAAGAAACTTATTCAACAATTAAGTTTCCATAATATAGACCGATGTATTCAATATATTGTGGAGGTTCCTGCAATGAATACACCGATTTTTTATATTTCGGACCTAGGTTACCTACCCGCAACACAATCAAAATAATCAATGGCTTCACTACGATATCTACGTGTTGCTACGTGAATGCTAACGGCAATAGACGTAAATATGAGTTAGCTCAATTCCTACTCGGCAAGCATGTCGACGTAATGCTACTTTCCGAAACTCACCTTACAAACAAATATAATTTTCATATAAGAGGATACTTATTCTATGGAACAAATCATCCTGATGGTAAGGCACACGGTGGGACTGGTATTTTGATTAGAAGCCGTTTCAAGCAAACTCATAAAGAAAATTATCTACAATCCCTATCTTCAAAAACACGTTAGGATAGTGGTAACCTTAGCCGCTGTATACTGCCCCTCTCGTTATATCATATCTTAATACCAATTTATTGACTTTGTCAACACACTCCCGGCAGACCTCAGGAAACTAGCCGATTTGATTGATTTTGCAGTTATCAAAAATATTCCGCGTAATCTAATAAACGTCGAATATCTTTCGGATTTATCTTCCAACCACTCGCCTGTCCTAATAAATCTATACCGGCACTCAGAATGCATACATCGATCCGATAGGTTGACTTCTCAAAAAACTAACTGACTCAGATATTAAATTAAATTTTTATTAAATTTGAAGTCTCTAGCTCTTACGGTATACAAAAACGAAGAAAAGTTATCGATTTGTATTGATAATAAGGAAACGGGATGAGCTATCGAAAATCTGAAACTCGTACTGCGTAGGGTACACACGAGTATACACTGAAACTTTCAGAGCTCTAAATTTTATGGTTTACGAGATCGCTGCGTTCACACGGACGGACGGACGGATGGATGGACAGACGGATGGATGGACAGACGGACAGGGCTATTTCAACTTAGCTCATCGAGGTGATCAAGAATATATATACTTTATGGGGTCTGCCATGTCTCCTTCTGCCTGTTACATACATTTTCACAAAAACATTATACCCTGATTTCCCATTTTCAATGGGTTCAGGGTATAAAAACTTTAGGCTGCGACCTAATAACTGCTAAGATGATTATTGAGCTTCCTTATTGTGCCGTCTGTGTCAAATCAAAAAAGGGCTGTCGCTATTTTAGAATACTCGTCTATGTGGGATTCATAAGGTCCAGTAAGAACAAATTAGAGTGCTCTACTGGAAAAAGCTCTACTAGGAGATACCCTACACCCTGCCAACTGCTGATATCAATCAATCATTCTACGGTTCTTATGTTTACACATATCAAGCAACGTATGCACACACCCATACACACGTACGCCTTAGTGCGCGCTCTGCTGACTGCGCAATTTACGCAAAGACTGCACTTGGGCAGCAGTATAGGCTCTACTATGGAAACAAATTTGTTGAATAACTTTTCTTGTAGATGGATTTTATTAATTAAATTTTCAGAGCGCGATAAAGGCATTGAAATGTATGTATTTGCTGACGCAGAAGTCTCTAGTATTTGAAATCCATTATTTGTAAATTTGGTGGGAAGGGTAAGTGGTATCCAATATTAAATAAATCATAAATCTCTAGCTCTTGCAGTATACAAGGCACTCCTAAAACAAAAAGTCAATTTCTCGATTCTTATCGATAAATGAGATGAGTTGTAGAAAAAAAAGATAAACTCATATCGCGAAAGGTATACAGGAGTATACATTTAAAATTTCAGGTTCACTCAACCGAACGGACAGAAGATGGCTACAGCGATTAGCTTATCGTCCTGATCAAGAATATATATACTTTATGGGGTCTCCATGTTTCCTTCTGCCTGTTACCACTAACCATACAACACATAAATAGGACAACTAGAACACATTTTTCCCGCAATGAAAATGAGGGCCCACAACACATCGGTAGTACTCAAAAATATGGGATGTCCACATCAGTACGCTGTCAACGCTTGGCCGTAATGGTCGGTTTATTTATGAAGCTCTGCTATGCAACTATATATGCTTACTCTCCGATCTCTCCTCTCTCAAATGTATTTATTCTCCGCTCTCTTTTCTCTCAAATATTTATGTATGTTCGCACCAGCAGCAGCGCAAAAAAATTGAAATTTGTCAAATGTCTTCTCTTACGAGAGTGGAGTATACCAAACTGTTGAAAGGGTTTGCTCAAGCGAAATATTCACATTTTCATTATTATTTGTAGAAAGGCTATGAAAGCGTTGCACACACACTTACTGTCCGTTGCTCACATGTATGAGCATTTGTGTTCCCGTATGCGACACTTTAGCTGCCTGTAGAAATTGTAGAATCCCAACATTTGATCTTTTAGATAGCGCACACGCATTTGTATGTGTATATGCGTGGATGGGACGTTTACATTGGCGTGTGCCTATCTCGACAAATTTCAACTCTCGTGAGCTGCTGCTTGTGCGATATATTTGAGAGAGAAGAGAGCCGAGAATAAATACATTTGAGAGAGAAGAGATCGGAGAATAAGCATATATAGTTGCATATAGTTGCATAGAAGAGAGCAGCGTACTGATGTAGGCATCCGACATTTTCGTCGCTCGAACCTAAAACGAAGCGGCCCGAGAACGAGTGAAGGTATGTTGGGAACTCATGCTCAGTGTTTATTGCGGGTAAAACGTTTGTTCTAGTTTTCCTATCTATGTGTTGTATGGTTAGTGCTATAACTATAACGTTATTATGTGCTAATTGAAATTTTAAAGCTGCGCCCTATCATACAGCCGTAAATAATCAAGTCGAATCTTTACAATATATATAGTTGCCTGAGGTAGCTGAGGTTGACAACTCTCTGTAGTGGCTAATATGAAGAGATACCGCACTCTGACATATGGAGCTTAGTCTACTTCATTATTGTTTGTACTCGCAATTCATCAGAACTTAAGTAAACAAGGTGTATCATCATTCGGGTTTTCAATGTTTAAATTACTAGAGGAAATTCATTAAAAAAACTACTAGAATTTTACGTCGCATGAAACCTATCTTGTGGTTGTGGATTTCCTGACAGATTTTGACAAGGAGTTGCTTTGATGAAGACACTGGGTCTTGCTCCTACGGGACACAACCTCTTATCAACTTCTTTTCTCTGGCTTCGTTCTGCATCCATATTCTAAGCTTTACAGACGAATTGCCTTGTCTTCCACTGTTTAGTTTTATGATCCCCTCAGCCCACTAATAACTTTAGTACTCTTGCAGCTTCGGACGTTAAAGTTTGGTCTTACATCAACATTGCATACTGCCATGAGTCAATGGGTCTTGCCTAAGATCTGTATAGCGGAGTTACTATCGCATTTGATAGAATATATAAAGATGGATATTTCCAACAATCAGTACAAATTCTATTGAATTGTTAAATTATCTTCGATAAGTGGTGAGCGTTGGGACTATAAGATTTGCATTGAAAGCCGCGTGACAGCTCTAGAAATCGTCAACAATGGATTGTCATTATGTACCGCTGACCCTTCAGTTAAGCGTGTTATCAGTTATTTGTTTTTATTTGTAGAACAGGAGGAAGAATATTTATCTCTTCGACAACAAAGGATAAACATCTTTCATCACTTTCTAGCCACTAAGCCACTAGACTAACTAAGGACGTACTATTAAACTGCTGCACATGTACTTCTTAAAGAATACATTGAAAATGAGTATTTCAACGGTAACAAAATATTCTTGTTAAGAGCGATACTGGCCTGAAGAATTGTGTTTAACTATATTTTAAGTTTTGGTTAGAGAGATTACATCATTCGCGTTATTTCATATTCAAACTTTGACTTAATTGGTCACCTGGTTAATTAACGCCTTCTCTATGTTTGTTTTGCTCTTACCTTTATGCAATACCCGTCTTGATTCGACTCTACTGTAAGGTCTTGAAAGGTTATGTTAATTCGTGTTGCATCACCTTTATTCAGGATGGGAGCGGATCATACTGAGGTTCCAATCATCAGGCATGCTTTCCGTTAGCCATACCTTGCAGATAAGTTGGTGCATACACCCTACCAGCTCATCACGTCCAGTCTTAAGAAATTCAGCGACTTTATTGTTCGTTGGACTTTCAAAGTGATCCCTCCGTATCGTCAGTACCATTTTTGCATCTGTGATTAGATCTCCATCTCCTGCATGCAAGCGATCAAGACTTATAACCTGGCCTTGACCTTTCGGTACAAGTCACGGGAATCGTTCCTGCTTCTACTGGTTTCCGATCTCTCTCACCCCAGTCTTTCCATCTCTCGCTTCTTCCGATTAAAAAGACGCTTCTCTTTTCGTCTCCTTGACCTATAAACATCAACCACCGATCGGGTAGCTCCTGCTTGCAGCGTTCTTTTGTATTCGGCGTCTTTTGCGGCAGTCGCTTTCCGAGACATACCATGGATTTGGTTTTGGAGGTTGCTGGAATCCACAGCAGATGTTTTATGGCGTCAGAAATGTTATATTTATAGGCATTGGAGAGAGTTGTCTAAGTGGTCCCGAGAGTCGAGTCGAGAAAGCATTCTTAAGCTGTTGTGAATACAGCTTTCTTTTCTCTTGACTTGAGACTTTCGCCACACATAGCCGATCGGAGTCGATGTTAGGACCTCGACAAGCTTTCACATAAAGAATGCTAGATGTGTTCCTCGCATCGCTCACAATGTGATTAATCTGATTCCTGGTCAGCAAATCAAGGGACAGTCAGGATGCTTTATTGATATCGAAATAACGAAATCCGGTACTACGAACTATCTGTTGTGCGGGGGTGCAAGTCCTATTAGTCTAAGTCCGTTGCTCCACGTGGACTGATGTAGGCTAAATCGTACAACGGTTACTCCACAGATCACGTCTAGTCCAATTTTGGCATTAAAGTCTCCCAAGAGTATTAACGCCATGTGACGAACAATGGCCATATGCTCGGTCAGTCTCTGAATAGAAAGCATTCTTGGCAGCATTGGCTGATGTTAAAGAATTCGCTGAATATTCGGATCGTTGAAAATTTTCTCACTTATAGGTGCGAAATGCGAGACACAGTGCCGAAGTTTGGCTCCTACGACGAAACCACAACCAGACTCATGCCTTTCAGTATAACAACTGTAATATATTTCACAGTTTCTCTTCTTAATGCATTCCTGTCCTTTCTATTGCATTTCTTAAATAGCTGCAATGTCAGCTTTCAATGTTATGAGGGTATCTGCTAGTTGTTGAGCAGCACCGAATCTGTACAACATCTGAATTTCCCATGGTCGTCAACGTTACCGAGCCCTATCCGGGGCTCCTCTTGCATCCTTTACGGATGTTTTTTTTTTCCATGGGTGGATATCAAGTTCTATGCCAAAACCTAATTTAAGGGACTAGGATCCCTCCGTGCACTTTGTTTTGTTATTGTTAACCTTAAGTTAAGTATATACATTTAGTAGTAATAATAACAATAATGTGGATAGTATATAAGAATGAGTTCTTAATTGTGGACTATAATATATTATTGTAATTAAAAGTGTCTCTGCACGAAAATTTAATTGCATCTACTAAATGGCTCTAACGATCCAAATAAAGTTAAAAGTTTGAAATTAACACAAATTGTGTAAATCTAACGACACACAATAAAGTTATCAAACTGGCTTTCATAGCACAGGGTATCTTGTTAATGCTACACAAATAAATAAACACAAAAATGATGTTCTGTTTCCATGACCAAGTAGTACGTATAAACACAAATACTTTATTTTACTATCGATAACTATCAGTATACCTACATATATCGATATTATTCAATTTTGATTAACTTATTTGTTATTAGTAATCTTTATTTTCAATGTTAATTATTTAGGTATTTGTAGTTGATTTAGATGGAAACTAATCTTAAATATTTGAAATATGCGCTCGTCAATCGACAGACAGAGATAAGCAGATCTGGAATAATATCTTTCTCCGGTGATGGTGATTACAATCCCACCACGTATCTTGACAAACAAATAGTCTTCCCTGGATCATTGTTAAAAATTATTGGAACTCCTGATGGTAAAGAAAGTGAGAAATGTATTGTTCAAATTGTAAACTTCAATGCTTTTACAAATAACCAATTTTACGAAATCAAAACAAGTTACTTGGTTAAAGTATCTGAGGATATTTGGCCATATGTTATCAGCATTGATAGTCTGGAGAGTCGATTGCGTTTAGTTAACAATAGGGACCAATGTCTTTGGTTGACCAGCTTAAAAGTGAATGACCTTTTGTGTGTACGTGGAGAATTGTTTAAAAACGGAAACACAAATTTTGATTGTATTATCCGTTACATTGGTCCAGTGCAAGAACTCAATTCCGTTGGATATTATTTTGGATTGGAAATTTTGGTTTGTTAATTGGACGTTATTAAAATATATAAATTCTCTACAGATATATATGTATATAAATTACTGTATATATTTTAGCATCTGAATAACGGCCACTCACCACAAGTCAAGGAAATTCAGTTCGCTACAAAGTACATGCAGTGTGAACCCAACTTAGCAATATTTGCCACAGCTAATTGGGTAGCTCCTATTTCAAGTGAATCAAAGCATAAATTATCCGCAAAACAATTGATCAATGAAACTATTGATCGTGTGTATACAGCCATTGTGCCATCAACCTTAAATCTTCATGTTCAGCGAAGTGATAACAAGTACAAGAAACGGCAGCCTACAGCTCATTTTTATGATTCATTGATAGACACAAACACAAGTAGAAACACAGATAAATACGATTCGGAAATAATGACTGAGTCTATTAAAGGTGATGACTCTATACCCATAAACGGGAAAAATAAATATAAGGACCATAAATTATATTTAAATAACATTCCTATCCCAATGGAACGTAAAGGCTCAACTTTAGTAAGCTTTCAGAAAAATGCAGCTAACGAAAAAAATATATTTGATACAACCAAAAAACCCGAAGCAAATATTAAAGAAGGCGATATCAATATCATACCTAAGAGTGACATTGAAGAGTCCACTAAGAATGAGCATAATATAATCATTGTTAATAATCGTCTGGAACAAGAAAACGTTGATTTAGCCGATTTGCTCGGTACCAATTGGCCAACAAACGCCGGAGAAGCTGGTATGATTTTAAACAGAGCACAATTAGTACCAAAGCCATACGACAATAAATTGGAATCATCTGTACCGTCTAGTTCTACATATGAAACTTTTGCGAAGAATAAAGATAAAGTTTTGCATTTATCTACTTCACCTATAGAAGTCAAATCTAACCCTGGTAAGATCGTACTATCGTCCCACTTTGCCACTTCAGATTTTTCAATATTTTTATAAATTTCATTTTTTAGAAAAATTTACGAAATCTCTGGTCTCATAAAGTATATAAATTTTGATGACTTGTCTTTAATCAATAATGAACTTAATAATATTTATAACAAAATTAATAATCAGATATTAATCCGTTTAATATCTTAAATATCTCAACTCATTGAATAGAGATTGATATCAATTAAAATAACTGTCTTAGACACAAACGCTTTAAAAATCAATACATTTATACCTGCTAATCTTCTTGGCAATAATCACATCCGCGTTTTTATATTCTGTAAATATCAACTTTGTATATACAGAGAGTTGTGTAAAAATATTACGATATGAACAATTGCACAGAAAATCAAAGAAAATTGGGCCGAAAATCTGATTTATTTTTAGAACTTTATTTTGTATGTATATTCTTCATGAATATTTATTATTTGAAATTTCTAGCGTCGAAACCGTAGTTCGCATGTTCGAATGAGTTTATACACAAAAAGACAGAAGTATAAGTATATATATTTATAGTCATTTCTCCCAATTGAGGAATTAAATAAAAAAAAGACGCAGATAATTGAATATATAATATAGGGTATTTGGTAGCAATGATTCTCTTATAATTTTGTAACATATTTATATACACTCACAAAAGCTAAAAATAAATTTGTCGAATCGTGTACTATAAACAGTGTTTTTTTCAGTAGCAATAAAATTTAAATAAGAGAACGCAGTGAAGTTTCCTCTATAATTTTTTTTAGATGCAATAAATTACTTAATAAAAATATATGCCTATTGATATCATAAAAAATGTATAATATTCCATTGACTGTTTTGGAATTCAATGTATCTAGCAGAGAAAACTATTTGGAAGGTATACATCAATTTTTATTTAATCTGCAACGAACGCATCTAGAGTTGCAATTTCAAGAGATAAAGATAGACTAAAAATAATGATCTATATATGGCTAATCGTGAATATTTCTGTTCTTGTGTTAAATAATATTGTATCACCCTATAAATGTGGTGTACAGATCATAAAAATTCTTATATCGCTATTTCTCCACTGAGGATTAGTCCAAATAATATGCAACTCATATATGCTACAGACACAAGGACGCTTTTTTCCCATAAACATCCGTCTGTCCACTTTTATGAAACTGTTGATCTTGGAATATAGAAACTCTACTTTAATTTGTAAATAGAATGAAAACTACTTCTAAAAGTGCTAGAGAGTTGCAATTTTTATTATACTCGTATTGACAACCCAAGATCAAAAAGCTATGGCTTATATATCTACGCCCATTGGGGCGTAGTAAATTGGGTAAAACTGTATCTTCTACAATTTTAGAGCTAGAACGCCCAAATTTTGCACGTGATTTGACTAAATAGAGATTTTTAAAATTCTGTTATATTTTGAGCAGTATATATGGTATATATAACCTTTTGGAGGCGTGCCATAGCAAAAATTACCCTGTAATATTCGCATTTTTTGAGTGTAAGCATCCAAATTTCACAGTTACATTACCTTAGACCACTTCTAAGGCCAAAAATTATATGGCTACGCCTGCTGAGGGCGTGGCAAATCGGGAAAACCTATATCTTTTACCGTTTCTCAAGGAGAAATCACAAATTTTATGAAGATGTTACCGCTATTGATTTGCAAAAAATTATATATATATGTATAAACTAGTTAGGAGCGTGGGAAATCGGAAAAATCTATATCTTGCAATATGCGTAAGCAGTGCGGCCGTAAATAAGTATTCCGCAGTCGGTAGCGGTAGTTATTGCAGACTGCTTTCAGACTCCTTTCCTGAAAAATATTTAAGTTTATATTATGCTGTCAGTAGCGTCCGCCTGCAACCTTCTTACATCTTTTTGCATTTGTACTTCTAATATTTTCGATTTGAAACTTGTTGAAGGTGTAAAACTCATTTTCATAGTTAATAATTTTTAAAAAACAAAAATTATATTTTTTCTATTATTACGTCAATCACATAATAATAAAATTTTTTTTTTATTTTTGTTACATAGTTTCAGAATTAAGTAACATCAATCACCAACAATTACATGAAATACCTGGAACGAAGCTCACTATTGGATCATTAGTAGAAGTGTCTGATTCTGGGATTGCTGATTTGTACGGTGTAATTCGTTGGATCGGCATACTTTCTAGTTCGAAAAATATATTGGTTGGAATTGAAGTCGAGGATGCTCCAAGCTTAAGGAATTTTATTACATCCGATGGAACTTATAACGGCGTTCGGTAATTGATATACACAATTATCTTGTAGAATTTTTATACTATATATATATATATATATATATATACTTCTCGAACCCTGCAAAGAGAGAGTAGGACCTATTACATAAACTTTATGCTTTGAAAAAGTTTTTACTAGATGTTCCATCTATGTGTTGCATGGTTGGTGGTATTATTCAGTCGAAAGCGACTGACTGCAGTATTCCCTATATTTTTTATACTCATTCACAAAGTGAAATGAGTATATTGGTTTTGTGCAATGTCCGTCCGTCCGTCCGTCTGTCCGTATGAACGCAAACCATTTCCACAGTTTTGAAGCTAGAGAGCTGAAATTTGGAATATATACTCGTGTATACCCTCGAATTATAAAGTGTCAAGATTTTCCCGATACGCCCACTAGGGGCGTGGCAAATCGGAAAATGCATTTTCCGTTATCTCAGAAACACTACTTCTAGAAGTGCTAGAGAGTTGCAATTTGGAATGTAGACTTGTGTTGACAACCCAAGCTCAAAAAGCTATGGCGGATATATCTACGCCCATTGAGGGCGTGACAAATCGGGTAAAACTGTATCTTCTACAGTTTTAAAGCTAGAACGCCCAAATTTGGCACGTAGGTTACTGCTATGATCCTATGCAGATCGAACAAAAAATTATATATCCACGCCTACTAGGGGCGTGGCAAATCGGATCTGACTATATAGTGATTTTTCAAAAACTGTAATATTTTGAGCACCATGAATGCTAGGGACTTGAAATTTGGTACATATACTCGGGTTGACAACCCAAGATGAAAAAGATATGGCAGATATATCTACGCCCATAGGGGGCGTGGCAAACCGCAAAAGCTTATAGCTCCTACTGTTTAAGAGCTAGAAGCTTCAAAATTGGATGGTTGAGTTACTGGTAAGCTTCTCTATCGATGCCCCAAAAATAATTTTTACGCCTCTTATGGGGCATGCCCGGCTAAAAAATACCCTGTAATTTTCGCATTTTTTGCGTGTAAGCATCCAAATTTCACAGTTACGTTACTCTTCACTACTTCTAAGAACTGGCCAAAAATTATATGTCTACGCCCACTGGGGGCGTGGCAAATCGGGTAAAACTGTATGATTTTCCGATTCTCAGTGAGAAAATCAAAATTTTTTGACGATATTACTTGGGGGAGTGGCAATGGGCGTGATCTGTGCGGGTGTGAATGAGTATCCCGCAGTCGGTAGCGCCCGACTGCAACGTTCTTACTTGTTTATTTTTAAAACAGCTCTTGAGTTTTATAGTTTTAAACGCCGAAAATTAAGCTTTTGCAATAAAATTCAATATTTATATCTTTCAGATTATTTCAATGTCGTGAAGGTGGAGCTATTTTTGTTCCGCCCAACAAATGTGCAAGCGATCGAAGGTTTGTTGATATAGAAAGCAGCTATTCTTTTGGCGCGGTACCAACCGACACAAACGATATAAAATTTGGTCACGTTGATTGTCCTTCAGTGCTAGGAGCTGTCCCACCATTAGGTAAGCTATATATTCATTAGTGATAAGTAACCAAGTAGGCTAGATATTCAAAAAATTTTAAGGTTTCTCGTTTTAAAAGTTATTGTTTTATGAACTGTCGAAAAAAAAACCATATTAATTCTTAATATTTTTATACTTATAACAGTGCGTACCTATGCTGATATGCTGATATGCTAATTTGTTAATTTTTATTTTTATTATTAGTAATAAAAGATATAGATGAATTGGAAGACCTATGCGGAAAATTTAAAGGCATTCAGGGACATCACAATTCCTGTTATTTAGACGCAACATTGTTTTCCATGTTTACTTTTACGAGTGTATTTGATTCCATTTTATACAGAAGGCCAAACTCTGAGGTAAATTTAATCAAATATGAAAATAAATATTTGTAATCAATATTATATTCAATTTAGGATATTTCACATTATAGTGCTGTACAAAATGTGTTACGTGATGAAATAGTTAATCCATTACGAAAAAATGTTTTTGTGCGCGCTGATCGTGTCATGAAACTACGTAAATTTTTGGACCAACTTAGCTCTGTAAGTGGTTTAACGAGTGAGGAAAAAGATCCAGAAGAGTTTTTAAACAGTTTGTTATCTCAAATTATGAGAGTGGATCCGTTTTTAAAAGTATGTTTTTGTCAATAGAAAAAAATAATAGTATTTCATATACAAATTATTTTATTCTAGCTAAGCTCTGGGCAAGATTCTTATTTTTACCAACTGTTCGTAGAGAAGGATGAACGCCTGACGTTTCCGACGGTCCAGCAACTGTTCGAACAAAGCTTTCATTCATCAGACATAAAATTAAAAGAAGTTCCGTCATGCTTAATTATTCAAATGCCTCGGTTTGGAAAGAGCTACAAAATGTATCCTCGTATTTTACCTTCACAAGTTCTGGATATAACAGATATCATTGAAGACTGTAAGTTATAAAAATATATTTTTTCAAGTAATCAACTCATAGCAAAGTAGTCCGAATTTATTTTTTTCAACTATGTTCTAACATCGAGAGAAAACGTCGAAGCTGAGTATAAAAGGTTAAATTAAAAAAAAAAATCGGACTGCATAAGATTAATAAAAATTTTCTGGCAAATGTGTACTACAATCTTTAAAAAACCCTACGAGTATTGCCGGCATGAGCCAGAGTAAACGCGGGTATACCGGCTTGAATTGATATTTATATATGTAGATATGAAGATGATAGAAAGATTTTGATTTATTGAATATCTATTAAAATCTTATAACTTTTAACTATATATTTTTTTACACAATATATATATATATATATATATATATTTTAAATTTAAAAGCTCCTCGTCAGTGTTCTGTTTGTGGGAAACTTGCTGAATTCGAATGTCGAGAATGTTTTGGTAGCTTGCAGGTAGGCTCTGGCCTCGAGTGTACAGCTTTCTGTCAAAAATGTCTTAAAACAGTTCATATGCATGGAAAGAGGTAGGTACCTTAGAAAGAATAAATTTTATAAAATAAATAACAAAATAATATATGTTGGCAGAGTTAATCATGAATCAAAGAAGTTGACCGTACCAAGAGACTTTAAAGTAATGGCTGATAACATGGTATTACCAAGTCTTTATATGGAGCTATTTGCTGTTGTATGTATAGAAACATCGCATTACGTAGCATTTGTAAAAACCGGCTCTGGACCAGATGCTCCTTGGTGCTTTTTTGACTCAATGGCTGATAGAAAAGGTAAGTAACTTGGATTATTTTTAATTTGATAAAAGTTACCTGAAAACTCAATTATTAATTTTTTCTGAAGCTGTCGGGCTTTCAGTTCCTTTATCGGTAATCATAACTGACCCTGGGGAGCAATTCCATACTTCAGTAAAGAACAAGTAAAAGGGTCTAGTCGGCAGTGCCCGACCAGGAGATACCGGTCGGGGTTCAGGGCAAATCCTACTCATTTTAAAAAATTCTCAATAGCTTGTAACTATGCGTAGATACACAAACCATTCGCTGTTATACTTGTACAAAAAAGCTTAAATGTATGTATTTAGGTAAAAAAAAAATACAATTTTCGTCTAAAAAAAATGTTTCTTGCCGGACATCGAATCAACAGCTTGTCGACTACGCGCACCAACTATACCATCGGTGCCACCTCATCACTCGCGTCATTAGAGACAAATCCGAAACTAAAGTAGTAGCTGACTAATCAAAAAATTAAATCGCAATTGCTATTCTTCGATTAGAAAAACAAGTAAAAGTGCTCTATTTGCGCCTGCTCAGCTAGGAGATACTATAGGAACTTAATTGAACTTTGAAACTGCCGGTTGGTAGAATAATGTGGATATTATAAAGATCACTTAAAGAAATTTTTCATTTGTGATGTAGTAAACTGAAGCTCTGAGTAGAGTTCTTCCAATACGGATCACATTTGTATTTTGAAGGCAATACTGGACCAACGCTATTACAATTCAAACAACTAAGAACGTTGCAGTCGGGCGCTACCGACTGCGGAATACTCATTCACACCCGCACAGCTCACGCCCAATTCCACGCCCCCAATTGGTTTTTCTCACTGAGAATCGGAAAAACATAAAGTTTTTCCCGGTTTGCCACGCCCCCAGTGGGCGTAGATATATCATTTTTGGCCAGTTCTTAGAAGTAATAGAAGTAGTACACTCAAAAAATGCGAAAATTATTTTGGCATGGCATGCTCCAAAAGGGGCGTTAAAATTATTTTTGGGTCATTGATAAAGGAGCACACCAGTAACTCAACCATCCAATTCTAGCTCTAAAACTGTAGGAGCAATAGTTAATAACTTTTGCGGTTTGCCACGCCCCCTATGAGCGTAGATATATCCGCCATATTTTTTTCATCTTGGGTTGTTGACCCGAGTATATATACCAAATTTCAAGTCTCTAGCATCAATAGTGCTTAAAATATTACGGAATTTGAAAAATCACTATATAGTCAGATCCGATTCGCCACGCCCCTAGTAGGCGTGGACATATAGTTTTTAAGTCGATCTTCATAGGATCGTAGCAGTAACCTTCGTGCCAATTTTACCCAATTTGCCACGCCCCCAATGGGCGTAGATATATCCGCCATAGCTTTTTGAGCTTGGGTTGTCAACCCGAGTCTACATTCCAAATTGCAACTCTCTAGCACTTCTAGAAGTAGTGTTTCTGAGATATCGGAAAATGCATTTTTCGATTTGCCACGCCCCTAGTAGGCGTATGGGGAAAATCTTGACACTATAATTTGAGGGTATACACGGGTATATATTCCAAATTTCAACTCTCTAGCTTCAAAACTGTGGAAATGGTTTGCGTTCATATGGACAGACGGACAGACTGACGGACAGCGTGACGGACATTGCACAAAACCAATATGCTCATTTTACTTTTTGAATGAGTATAAAAATAATGATTTAGTTTACAAGCTAAAGATTTCATATAGAAGATTATTACAGTTAGATACTGCTGCTGAATGTGGTAATAATCTTGAAGTCTGATTTTTTTCACATTTTATTATACCCGGAACTCATTAAAATGGGAAACAATGTTAAAATGTATGTAACAGGCAGTAGGAGGCATAGGAGACCAAATAGTATATGTTTTCATGATCAGGACGAAGAGCAGAGTCGATCTAGCAATGTCCATCTATTCGTCCGTGTACGCATTTTCTCTATACATTTTCTCACACACATGCAAATACTTGCATTCTTGTCTATTCAAAGAAACGCAATTGCGATAGACTTGTGTTTGAATTGTACATATTTAGATACCAGCTATTGTAGTATGTTTAAATGATTTTTCTGGGTCCATGGATCTTCTAGTCGGTCACCCTAACTGGAACTTTCTTACTTATTATACCCAGAATCCATTGAAAATGGAAATCAGGGTATATTGGTTTTGTTAAAATGTATGTTACAAGCAGAAAAAGGCGTGGCAGACCCTATAAAATACATATATTATTGATCAGGGCGACAAGCAGACTTGATTTAGCCCTGTTAGATACCGGCTCCAAGTATAGGAAATATATGAATTAGTTTCGCATTTTCTATAAAATAACAAATGTTTAATTGAATATGATGATTAAAATTCATTTAGTGACAGAAGTTATTAAACAAAACTTTTGGCCGATTGTCAAAAGAACATGACAAGCACCGGGAAGCATACGCAATTTCCCTATACGTGTGCACACACGAACTAAAATGCGTGCATTCTGACATATTCTAAGAATCGAAAGTTTTAGTTTAAAATTGCTAGATGGCGCTATTGACTGTGAATTATTAGCTACTTTAGTTTAGATTTCCTAACTGTCAATAATCAGCTGCTGCTCTAATTTAGATTCGCTAGATGGCGCTATTGGTTGAAAATTTAACATTTAATTTAATTTTGTATAGGCTTATGCTAAATACAAGCCCTGTAGTTTTTCTTTTGAGTTTTTTTTAATTTGCTAATATTAGAATAAGATGTAGCTTATACAAGGATTAAATATCTTTGCTATTTTTTTAACAGGTGAAAAAAATGGATATAATATACCGGAAATGATATCCGTTCCTGAATTACCTCAGTGGCTATCTGATGAAGGCGCTCGGCATATAAATGAAAGGTCCACAAAGGATAAGGCCTTACCTGAGCATGCTAAGCGATTATTTTGTGATGCATATATGTGTATGTACCAAAGCACAGATGTTATGATGTACCATTAACAATGTATTCGTTATTAAGTTTTAAAATATAATTTAAAGCAATAAAGCAACGAAAAATTGACATTTATTTTTGTAATTTATGTAATTATTGAGGGTGTATATATTATCAAACCTATAAAATGAATTGAATTGATCTTAACTACCATTCTAAGTGACTTAATAAAGTATTGCAACAATGTAAAAATGCACACAGACTGAAGTAACAGAACAATGTGAGTACTATGTATGTTATGTTATTAATAAAGTTATTAAAGTTAAGTTTGTTTATTTTTGAGGGTGATCCACGTACGAGCACTCATAATCAAATATCTTGAGAATATATTAAAAATTGCACAAAAAATGTTTAAAACAAGTAAGAAAGCTCTAGTCGGTGGTACCCGTCTAGGAGATCCCCTGAATCCTGCGATGAGCCGATATTCCAAACATTTTATACTTATTTAACATGTATATACACAAGCAACACATGCACACTCACATACGCACACGCATACACGCACGCATAGCGAGTGCTCTGCTGACTACACAGCTTACGCAGCGACTGCCCTCGGGCTGTAAGAGCAGTATTATGGGAAGTTAATTGTTGAATAAGTTCCTTTGTAGATGGACTTTCTTAATCCAACTTTCAGAGCGTGGTTATGTCATTCATATGTGTGCATTTGCTAGCACTTAAAATACGTTTTTTGACAATTTGTGGCGAAGGGGGCGTGGCATCCAAAATATAACAAAAATCAAAATTGTATAAACTCCACATTATACTTCATACAAAATAAGGAGTCTCTAGATTTAAAGATGTGCGAGACATAATTTTATAATTTTTTTCCGACTTCGTTTTTATACCCTGAACCCATTGAAAATGGGAAAACAGGGTATAATGGTTTTGTTGAAATGTATGTAACAGGCAGAAGGAGGCGTGGCAGACCCCATAAAGTATATATATTCTTGATCAGGGCGACGAGCTGAGTTGATTTAGCCCTGTCCGTCTGTCTGTCTGTCCGTCTGTCCGTATGTATGAACGCGTCGATCTCAGAATCTACAAGAGCTAGAGACTTGAAATTTTCATGGAGGTTCCTGTATAGCACGCGCATATTAAGTTTGTTTAAAAAAATCGATAACTTTGATCGTTTTAATGTTATCGATTAAAAACGAAATCGGAAACCAGTTATAAAATTATGTCTCGCACATCTTCTAAGCTAGAGTCTCCTTATTTTGTATTTAGTATAATGTAGAGTTTATACAATTTTGGTTTTTGTTATATTTTGGATGCCACGCCCCCTTCGCCCCAAATTTGCAAAAAACGTATTCCAAGTGCTAGAGCCATATATGAACATATGAATGACATAACCACGCTCTGAAAGTTTGATTAAGAACGTCCATCTACAGAAGAACTTATTCAACAATTAACTTCCCATAATATAGCTCTAACTGCAGCCCAAGCGCAGTCGCTGCGTAAGCTGCGCAGCCAGCAGAGCGCTCGCTTATGCGTGCGTGCGTATGTGTATGTGAGTTGCTTATATATATGTATATGTTAAATAAGCATAGAATGTTTGGAATATCGGCTCATCGCAGGGTTCAGGGGATCTCCTAGTCGGGTACCACCGACTAGAGCTTTCTTACTTGTTAATCTATAACATTAAAACGATAAAGGTCATCGAACTTTTGAAACAAACTTGATATGCGCGTGCTATACAGGAACCTCCATAATTTAAAGTCTCTAGCTCTTATAGATTCTGAGATCGACGCGTTCATACATACGGCCAGACGGACAGACAGACAGACGGACAGGGCTAAATCAACTCAGCTCGTCTCCCTGATCAAGAATATATATACTTTATGGGGTCGCTTGGCCACACCAAGCGTTATTACCGACTTCTGTACGGGTGCGCACACCACGAAATCCAATGAGAACCCCTTAAAATATGTGCACTGTGGTGATGGCCTTTATGCCATCAGGTCCATCACTCTCTAATGAGCATCTACCACCTAACAAAATCCACACAAATCATGACATGAGTTACACCAACGCAGTACGTAGTACTAACCACTCAAACACGCAAAACTCCAGAAATAACTAAAGTCACAACAACAACAGTGAGGAAGTCAATGTTAACTCTGTGCTCACGGGCATGGAAGTCAAGATGGAGAAGATGTTAGCCCAATTTAGAGCTCTACTCATCTGCTAACAAGCGTTGTGGCCAAACTATGCAAGTAAGCCTACGTATCATAAAAACTGACATGCTCATTTTACTTATAGACAACTATGACATAGTTTTAGCCAATCATCCAAATGGTAGAGGATGAGGACGAACGAAGCATTCAATTTGCGCCACTGGCACCCATTGAAATTCCTTGAGTCCAATGCGCGGAAATCATGGTATCCAGCCTTTCTGGCGATATTTCAATGGCCGATGTCTAAGTTCCACCGTCTTATGCAGTAATCCAACTGATGTTCGAGCAGTTCGCTATGGACCTGGGGCATAGATTCCTGGCTGCAGGTGATTTTAATGCATTTATTGCAACCCCTCTCAAAAGACAGCCTTTAGCTTTGCGCTCTCAAAGAGAAGGCCATTTGTGGTCGCCAGTAGTGGCACTAGAAGTTCAGGAGTAGCGCAGCCAAAAATCTAAAAGATCTACTTGTCAGTCTCCGTCACAAATCGCTTGAGGAATACATAGAAAACGCAGACCATAATCTTTAGAGGACTACTCCCTACATCAAGAGGCCTACTAAAAGATCCGTACCCATCCAAGGCCCAGATGGGCAATGATCAGCCCAGATACTTATTTTCCCGTGACACTCTTGTCTGAGGATCATGAGGACACAAAAAAGTATCTCGACGCACCAAGTCGACTGGCCCCTTCCTAAAGTCGACGCAGAGGAACTAATTGCTGAAGTAAGTAGTTTTAAAGCAACAAATTTGCCGGCTTTGGAGCTGCATCGTTAAAAATACTGCCTCAAGCTACCTGGATACTTTTAGATAAATTTTTTAACAGTTTGGCCAATTGGCCAGGCAGTGGAAATGCCTCATTCCAAAACCCGGCAAACCACAACAACAGCTAAGGTCCTACCGACCCATTAGTCTTCTACCAACGCTCTCTAAATTACTCGAAAGAGTAATTCTAAGTAGAGTACTGCTCATTCTGGCAGACAGTGGACTGAATCCTGATCACCAATTTGGTTTTCGGATCAAACATGGAACGATGCTATCGGGTTGTGGAAACCATCCTGGAGAAAAAAGGATACTGCTCAGCCTTTTTTATACCCTGAACCCATTGAAAATGGGAAATCAGGGTATAATGGTTTTGTTGAAATGTATGTAACAGGCAGAAGGAGGCGTGGCAGACCCCATAAAGTATATATATTCTTGATCAGGGCGACGAGCTGAGTTGATTTAGCCCTGTCCGTCTGTCCGTCCGTCCGTCCGTCCGTCCGTCCGTCTGTCCGTATGTTTGAACGCGTCGATCTCAGAATCTATAAGAGCTAGAGACTTGAAATTTTTTATGTAGGTCCGTGTATAGCACGCGCAGATCGAGTTTGTTTCAAAAAATCGATAAATTTGATCGTTTTAAAGTTATCGATTTAAAACGTTATCGAAATTCAGCTATAAATTTATATCTCCCACATCTTTAGAGTTAGAGTCTCCAAATTTTGTATTTAGTATTACGTGGAGTTTATACAATTTAGATTTTTGTCACATTTTGGATACCATCCCCCCTTTCCTTCCCTTCCCCCCAAATTTGTAAAAACCGTATTTCAAATACTAGAGACTTGTGCTTTGGCAATTACATACATATGAATGACATTATTACGCTCTGAAAGTTTAATTAAGAAAGTCCATCTACAAAGAAACTTATTCAACAATTAACTTCCCATAATATAGCCACACTGCAGCCCAAGCGCAGACGCTGCGCTAACTGCGCAGTCAGCAGAGCGCGTGCTTATGCGTATGTGTATGTGCGTATGTGTATGTGCGTATGTGTGTGTGCATGTATTGCTTGTATAGATGTATATGTTAAATAAGCATAGAATGTTTGGAGTATCGGCTCTTCGCAGGGTTCAGGGGATCTCCTAGTCGGGTACCGCCGACTAGAGCTTTCTTACTTGTTGTAAATGTAAAACAGGCAGAGTATGTTAAAAATCATAAGCAAGTTGCCTGTATATTATTTGCTAATATTTACCTCAAGAGCTACCTATTGGGCCAATACTTTTATGTCAGAGAGGGGCAAGAGGAGTCCAATATTCTCCCAGTTGGTGTTGGAGTTCCCCAGGGTTGTGATCTTGGACCGGTGCAATAAACCCTGTTTACAGCCGACCCACTTATACTGCAACACCAGCGCCTGTTTGTAGCCACATATGGGAATGGTAGGGCTTTCCTGGCTTTATTACTTCTGGCGCATCGGATATCCTGCAGTTACAGCTATACATCATCGAACCTTGGCTAAAGAGATAAAGTATAACCATCAACACCAAAAAGTCTATGCAACTCACCTTCGCGCTAAGAAAAGAAAGCTGTCCGCAGGTCACACTCAACAACAAGCCCATTCCTACGCATGACACGGGAAAGTACCTCGGGCTTCCCTTGGACAGGCGGCTAAGCTGGCCGCCTCGTATTAACGATAAACGCTGGAAACTGAACACAAAACTCGGACACATGTACTACCCATTGGCAACAAATCGAAGCTGAGACTGAGCAATAGGCTGATCATATACAAATCGATGTTCAAGTCCGTATGGACTTATGGGCTACAACTTTAAAGAGCGGCCAACGATACTAATATTCTCATAATTCAAAGATTCCAAAACAAAATTCTTCTAGGCTCCTCCATCGAGATCTTGACGTGCCAACGGTCAACGATGTCATCAGGTTGCTGACGCGGAACGATTACGTCAATCGACGACACAAACAGCTGGACCTGCAATTTAGGCTGCACCATGCAGCTAAACCCCCCTCATCATTATTATATTCTCGATAAACAATTTATGTTATTTTCAGATTCATGTACTATTGTAATGTTTGTATACAGTCTGCCATTTTAAATGTATCATAACATTTAATAATTGTCAAAATGGACAGATGGTAAATAAAGAAAACAAACAAAAAACAAGTAAGAAAGCTCTATTCGGGAGCAAGACTAGGAGATCCCCTGAACCCTGCGAAGAGCCGATATTCCAAACGTTCTACACTTCTCTTAATATGTATACATTACGAACAACACATACACACATACGCACGCACGCATAAGCACGCGCTCTGCCGACTGCGCAGTTTATGCAGCGACTGCGCTCAGGCCGCAGTAAGAGCTATATTATGGGAACTTAATTGTTGAATAAGTTTCTTTGTAGATAAATTTTCTTGACCAAACTTTCAGAGCGTGATTTTATCATTTTTATGTGTGTATTTGAAGAAGCACAAGCCTCTAGCATTTGAAATACGTTTTTTGCAAATATGGGGTGAAGTATCCAAAATCCAAAAATTAGAAAATCTTCGTATTCATTACGAACCCATTAAAAATGGGAAATCAGGGTATAATGTTTCTGTGAAAATGTATGAAACAGGCGTGTCAGAGATATATATATTCTTAATCAGCTCGATATAGCCCTGTCCGTATGGACGCACCGATCTCGTAAACCACAAAAGCAAGAGATTTGAAATTTTACATGTTGTGAGGAACAATGTAGACGGGCATGTAGTGTATGTATAAGTGCATGTATTTGCTGTGCACTTATACATATATGCGTGCCTGCATGTATTGTTCCACACAGCGACGCGAGTACGATAGTAGCGACCCCGACTCGTATGCCAATAGCGGTGCTTTGGCCAATGAGAGGCTGCCACGCAGATTTGGGCGATTTGGCGTCGCGCCAAATCCAGTGATGCTGCCGTTATCGTGGACACGAGCGGCAGACAGGCCCCGCTCCAGAGCCGAGCTGGCGCCGTCATAGCGCGAAGCAGGGCCTGCGTCGCTGCAATAAAAAGGCGCCCGCAACTCGGCATCGGGACAGTCAAAATCGTGAAAGTAAAGAGAAAGTATTAAGTGCCGAAGGAACAAGAAACGCGAGTGAAAACGTGATCAGCCAAGGAGCAGTGATTTAGAAGGACATCGCTGCCAAGGACTTCGAGTGGAAGGACATCGTGGGAAGGATATCTACGAGGGATATCCTAGACGCCTATTGAGGACATAGGCTCGACACACAGACACAGGAAGGACATCAGCTGCCACCAACCAGGACATTGGGGCAGCACGGCCAAATCTACAGCATTAGTGGCGGATCCTGGAGCAGGAGCAGAGGTAACGTTGGCGTAGCTGTGCGAAAGAGTGGTGACTGTAACTTGAGAAGATCTCAAGGTATGCTTGTGAGCGTATCCAGCCGTAGGAGTCACTGTAATGGCCGAGCGAACCGCCGGAGTACACAGTGTGGATCCTGGCGTCACCTGGAGTGCTCAAGCGTATCCTTGAAGACCCAAGAGTGCAGTACCATTCGCCAGAGTGCGCTAAAACGTCTACTTGCGATCCTGTGAAAAGGTGTGCTTTACTAAGCGCTGGATTTGTAAAGAACATAAAACGTGTAAATTGGCCTAAGAGAAGTGAGAAAATATACAGATCGCAAACTATAAAAACATTGAATTATAATTTATCGCAAGGCGCTACATATAAATTTGTTGGTACGAACGCACAGTCGGCTGAGTTCGGCCCGGCTTAAACTCGGGATAAACCGAGGTTTGTTACAATGTATACTCGTGTATATCATACGCCGCACGACTTTTTTATACCCTGAACCCATTGAAAATGGGAAATCGGGGTATAATGTTTTTGTGAAAATGTATGTAACAGGCAGAAGGAGACATCGCAGACCCCATAAAGTATATATATTCTTGATCAGCTCGATGAGCTGAGTTGAAATAGCCCTGTCCGTCTGTCCGTCCGTGTGAACGCAGCGATCTCGTAAACCACAAAAGCTAGAGATCTGAAATTTTCAGAGAATGTTCGTCTATAGCCTACGCAGTACGAGTTTTTTTAGATTTTCGATAACCCATCCCGTTTCCTTATCATCGATAAAAATCGATAACTTTTCTTCGGTTAAGCATACCGTAAGAGCTAGAGACTCCAAATTTACTGTGTAGATCCGTGTAACGAATGCGGACATTTTGTAATTTTTGGATTTTGGATGCCACGCCCCCTTCGCCCTAAATTTGCAAAAAGACTATTTCAAATATTAGAGACTTGTGCTTTGACAAATACATACATAGGAATGACATAATTACGCTGTGAAAGTTTGATCAAGAAAGTCTATTCACAAAAAAAGTTATTAAACATTTAATTTAAAATAGGCACATTGCAGCCCAAGCGCAGTCGCCGCGCTGACTGCGCAGTCAGCAGAGCGCGTGCTTATGCGTGCGTGCGTATGCATGTGTGTGTGTGTGTGCGTTGCTCGAAATATTTGTACATGTAAAATAAGAATATAATGTTGGGAAGATTGGCTCTTCGCAGGGTTCAGGGTATCTCGTAGTCGAGCCGTCTCGACTAGAGCACTTTTACTTGTTTTTCAATAACTCATCCCGTTTCCCTATTATCGATTAAAATTGATAAATTTACTTTGTTTCTGTATACCGTAAGAGCTATAGATTTCAAATTTTTTGTGTAGATCCGTGTAATGAATACGGAGATTTTGTAATTTTTTGATTTTGGATACCACGCCCCCTTCGCCACAAATTTGCAAGAAATGTATTTCAAATGCATATACACACATGAATGACAAATTCATGCTCAGCAAGTTTGATTAAGAAAGTTCATCGAAAAAAAAATGTTATTATTTCTGTTTATCTATATATAGATTATAAGCATCACATATGCACGGACGAAACGCATAAGCACGCGCTCTGCCCACTTCGCAGCTTACACAGCGACTAAACTTGGGCTGCAGTAAGGGCAATATTATGGGAATTTGTTTGCTGAATACATTTTTTTCTTAATCAAACTTTCAGAGCGTGATGATATTGTGTGTATTTGCTAAGGCACAAGAGTCTAGTATTTGTAATACGCAAATTTTTATTTATTGACACGAGAAGATCCGGTTATAATTCAAATTTAGTATTCAGTTTGTGTATTTATACAATTTTAATTTATGTTAAATTTTGGATACCGGTCCCCTATTTAACCACATTCTTAAAATTGAAGTTCAACTGCAAATATAGCCAAAATTTGAGAAAGTTTGCTTTTTTACTAAACTAACAATTAAATATATATTCGTGTATGTCCTCGTCAGATAAAGGCTCAAGATTTTGCGCCCACTGGGGGCGTAGAAAATCGAGAAATGCTAGTTGACAAACCCAAAATCAAAATGATATTGCGGATATATTTACGCCCATAGGGCGAGTGGCTAACGGAAAAGTTTATATCTCCAAAAGTTTTAGAGCTAGGAGAAAAAATTGGATAGTTGAGTTACTGGTAACCTCCTCTATCTATGACCCAAAATTGGGGCGTGGCGTGAATGAGTATTCTGCAGTCTACCGACTACCTCGCCCGACTTCAATGTTCTCACTTGATTTTTTTTTTTTTGCCTATGAATCATTCAGAAATCTTCGTCAAATATAATTTTAAAGATTTATATGATAAGTTTGTTCGCTTCTTGTCAAATTATCACATTTCAAATTTAATTTGTTTAGTAAAAGCCGAAATATAACATTAAAGGCAATTTATTAAATCAAGTAATTATCCGCCTAATGCTTTTCTTTTTGATAAGTTAGATTAGATAACTAAGTAATAATTAATTTACATATGTTTCTGACATTAATTGTTATTGTGTGTTTTACCAGAACGTTTAGTATTTACATATATAGTAAGATTTGAAAAAGATCTAGGCCATTTTTAATTAACAATGTAAATAATAAAAATACTTTTTTTTAATTTAAATGAAACCCTTTTTCCTTTGTTGCTGTTAATAATCGATCCTTCATAATTTCCTCAGATAGGTAGTCAGGAAGCTTTAAGTAATGAACGCAAGTATTCACAGATGGATAACTTCCTTGTCCAGCATCGACTTTTCTTACGACTGTAAGCCGTGGATGTAAATTAGCCAATCCGCCTGGGGGCAGGCTACTACAGCCAGTAGTAAATTGCAAAAATGCTTTACGTTCAGCGCCCGAGAAGCTCAAAAGAACATTAACAAAACGTAAAAATCCAGGACTAGAAAATAAAAACTAATTAGAAAAGGGAAAAAATTAGTTTTATTGCTATACCTATCCTTGGAATAGCCCAGTTTCGGCTCAGTATAAGCCATTAGATCTTCGCGACTCCACTGCGGATATTGCTCCCCACATATCATCATTCTAGCTTCGGACGGGTTGAATGCGGCCAATTTATTTAATGGAAATACTTCGCAGAACCCGTCATAAAATGCCTGCATTTGCTTGGCAATACCGTCATGTAACATAAAGTTGACAAGCAATTCCCAATATGCTTCTAGGTTATTTATATTTACTTCGGTTGAATAGCCATTTGGAATAAGCTCTGCGTATGTATACCCATACACAGACGAGCTAGGTAAATAAGTAAATGTAAGGGCCAAGTCGTCCAGTGATACTTCAATACCATTTTTGGTGTGCAATTTAAGATTATTAATCAACTCTTGTTTTTCCTCACATTTTAGAGTACCATCTAAGTCAATGGCTTGTTTACGCATTAACAAGTCCTGTAGTTCAATTAAAAATTGATAGCGTGCTGGATCAATTTCTTTTAAGTTTTCAATGTTAAGGATTCCATTGAACCAGTTGCACTGTGTAAGATCCCCGTTTAAAAATTTTGAATATATATTTGCGAGCTCGACATCTTTTGTAACAACTGCGCTCGCCATCAGATCTTGGAAACGTGATTTTGATCTAAGCTTTAAATCATTTCGCGATAATACTTTGTTATGGCAAAGTAATTGTAAAAATGATTTGGACAAAGGCATATCAACAAGTCGCATATCCTGCAAGACTTTTGCAATAAAAACTCCAAAAAACCAAAAATATTTTGAAACCTGCTCACATAGTTCTGAGTTTTGTGGCAGAGGTGCTGGGAACAATCCATGCTCGCGTCTATTTACGTAATATCCAATGGGTTTCGATCCGTCTTCTATATTTTGAAATTGAGGTTCGTTATGAGTTTCACTATATTCATCGTCACATAGCCACATACATAAATCAGATCGTTGAATTTCTGCAGCTACTAAGGCATAGAATTCAAGTGTCGGTCCCAACCCAGTTCCTTCTTCATCCAAAAACTCTACTTCTAGCACAGATTTTCGATTGCAATGTGCCTTCATGACTTGAATGGCCCATTTAAGTAAATCCTTATTTCTTGGAACTTTTACGCGCTCGTGCTTCAATCTTCCAACACGAAAGTCATGCTGTTCGTCTCGACGAGGACTCATAATGGGAATTCGTTGCCGTTCAGTTGTCATATCACGTTGAGATTGTAAGCAGACGATACTTCTGGATGCTCCAAATGCAGTGCAATTAAAATATAATTGTCGAGTTTCGAATGGAAATAAAAATGGACAGGATTGATTTAGGTCCTCACACCAATTGGGAAGAGCATTACTTGAAAGAACAAGAGGATCATGAATTTGCTGCTGTAATTTATTGGTAATTTTTTTGCTCATGAAGAGCTCAGCTGGTAGATAATAATTTTTTTGTGATGATGCGGTATTATCTTCGGATTCAATTTCATATTGATTAAGTGCGTTAATTTGAGTTAGCAACTCAAGAACATCCTCAACGGAACATAGGTTACTATCAGTTATGCTTAATCCACCATGGACTGGGGAATTCGGCGATAATGTAGACGCTCCGCTTCTCGATGAAACACCTGGTGTTTTTTGTCCTTCTTCAGATTCTATATATGAAAATTCTTGAACTGTTGGATATGTTTCACGATACACAATTGTATACGTCGGCTCCCATAGCTTGCGAAATTTGTCATTTTTATTGATTTGACTGTTTTGTAATAGTTCTTGTACTGCTCTAAATATAGTCCACTCACTATTATCTAAATCAATTTCAACGTCAGGAACTCCGCCAACACCTGGACCTCGTAACTTTAAGCCAAGCATTGTCTGTTCAGGGATTATTTGTCCACTTTGTTGAAAAGTTTCCAGATTAGTATCTGGTGGACAAATTTCCAAATCGGAAGTTTGATTGACGTTTGTACGACCTGGTCTAGGGTCAAAAGCAGGTATTAAAGCTGAAAATTGCCTTTTTAAAACAAATTCATCATCCCATGATTTACGCTTGCTCACACCTGCCAATCTATTTTCCAGAGACTCGTCATCCATAAATGTCAAAAGATTGCGTGATACCATAACCTGTAAAAGTGTATTTCCTACTTCCTCATATTCATCCTCGTTTTCTTCTTCATCATTTTCTTCCTCCATATCATCTTCATCTTCCATATCGCCCAGCAATGTTGGAGCTCTGCAACTTTCTAAAAAGTCTTCTAACGAAACTTGTTCGCTATCACTTGATGTAGAAGTTAAGCTCATTGTTAACGTTGGATTAATGGACGAAGTAGGCTGCTGACTAACTTTTTTATTAGTTGGATTTGATGAAGTATTTTCTCCATTATTAGATGAGAGGCTAGGATAACTTTGCGCTGTACTTAATAAGCCAGAATGGAAATTGCTTGATAGAGCTAATTTTACTAAGCTTGTTACAGAGTTAGGACCTCTGGCAAAAAATGAACCTGCTCCAGTGCTTTGATTACTATGCTCATTTTTATTAACATTTGCATTGTTTGACGGATTAGCATCATTATTTGTGTCTTGTGATGTTCGACGACGCGCAATAGCTGTAAATGTTTCTAATAGACCAGTATGAACAGCCACTTCTGATGAGGATGATACTCCAGATGATGTTGTTAAATTGGGCACACTGATACTCATTTGGTTAGGGACGGAGACAACATCATTTGTAATTTGCGGATTTATAATGTTCTCGATTTGACCGGGAAAAGTTGATATTTGTGGAGCTTCATCTGAATTCGGAAGATTTTGGTGCGGTGTGGAGGAATTAAGAGATTCGTTACCCATACCATCTAATATTTCACCTTTTTGAGAATTCTCTGGTTGTATTAACACCGAGAACTTTGCATTTTCCTTAGGACCTGATGACATGTTCGTTCGAGGTATGTGTAATTCATCTGATGATAGTATATTATTAGTATTGTTGCGTAACATGTCTACACCATCACGCATTTTATCAATAATGTCACGAGTTTCTGCTGGTAACTGAGAAACACAATGAGAACTAGCTGAACTTATTTGTCTCAAATTTATCAAGAGTCCTTTTGCCAAATTATTGACAGAGTTATTGGCATTCATTTTATTGTTTTCTTCTATATACGGTTTTCGTTTCACGTCGTTTGATACGACAGAATTAGCTTCAGTTGGTTTATATTCTGCTTGCTTTACACTGCTATTTTCTTTCGAAACATCAACAATTGACAAACTCTCTGAAATTGTGGCCAAATCTGACACATTGTTTAAGTTTATAGCAGGCATTGAATTATTGATTGTAGATAGGTCCGCAATATGTTGTAATTCGCGAATTAACGGTGATGGAATATTCGATGTTACTGAGGAAGGTTGGTCGGAGATCTCTTCATTGTATACAGCTTGGGTTTCTTTTGCTAAAGCTGTGCTCGATTGGTTGGTCGCAATGTGAGTCTTTGCTGAGATAAATACATTTTCTGTAATGGTCTCTACAGTTTGTTTCCAAGCAAGGTTGTCGGCTGAAACAGTTTGATTTGATGCATCTTCCGGATTTTTATTTATCTCAGTAGCTTCAGGGAGCGATGGGGTTGAACTAGATTTACGAGAAGTTAACACGTTTGTCTTTTCAATTTTTTTAGGTCCTGCACCTGAAGAAACTGGTAGCATTGAATTAACTCCTTCGAAAATAGAGACATTTTCCAAGTTAGCTAATTTTAAATCGTACTTTCCTTCAGCACCCATACGATAGGAATTTCTTACACCATGGTCCCATTTAACATCAATCCATCCATTGTGAATTTCTCCAGTTATAGTACCTTCGCATGACCCATCCTGATCTTCCCAACGCCAATCAACTCCGCGAACTACTCGTGCCCCACTGGTAATATGTTTGAGCTGAGCTCGAATTTGACGTCTTTCGCGGCGAGTTTTCGCTTCTGCTTCTTTAATCGTTTTTCCAATATCATCACAAACTCCTACGACACGTCCGTAGATTTCTAATCCACTTAAGCTCAAATAATGAGTTTGATTAGATGCGTTACGACCATTTTGTTGGATTCTTATGTGACGATATCCTTTTGTATCATCAGAAGAACATATTATGGGCCATGTTGCTGTACTTCCGGGTTCTGCTAAACTCTTATCATCAACATGATTTAGAAGCGTTGTCCAGTTAATACCGTCTTTTGATGCTTGAAAGTGCCAATTTCTTAGCGCGGAGCGACCGTATCCCCTAGCGTGACGCAAGGTGTATGCGGTCGGCAGAATATATACTCCCAGATCAATTGAAAACCAAGCCTTTTTATTATCTTTTGTGTGGCAGTTGAGGGAAACTCCATCACGCGACAGTATATCTTCTAATTTTCCATAGGGCAACGTTTTACCCTCAGAACTCGTAACTTGCACCAGACCGTATTGCGCAGGATTTACCCACTCACATGTTTTTCCATTCGATCCAATGTAGTAAATTAATCCCTCTTCATCAAAATCAAAATTGTACGTAAAGGAAATACCTTGTTTGTGTTCACGCATTTTTTTCAGATATAAAAATGTAGATCGATCAAGGTCATACCATTGCTTAGCAACCATTTTTAGTAAATATTTTGCGAGCTGTCCAACTGTAGCCAAAGGTTCTACTTTTAAAGTGCGACCCGTTCTATCAAAAAGAGTACTCTCAGAAGACGCACGTTCAAGTCGAAAACGAAGTCGCTTTTGAAGTATTTGTAAGCCATAACCAGTGCCGGGAGCATCGTACAGGAACAATGGAAGTTTTTCAGTACTTTCTAAGACTGCAACTAGCTTTTGTATGAGGATGCTCGCCGTATTTTTTGTATTATATATATTTGATTCATCGCAATCTCCGAAAATACATTTTTTAAATATATCAATACGATCTTTTAGCATTTTATTTGTTTTGCAACGCGACAAATTGAATTCCCAATAGTTATCAGATAAAACTGCAACCAATGCTTGGACAAGGCCTGAAGAATGCATTTCATATGCACTGACAACACCATCTTCATGAATTAACTTAGAAAGATTTGTTAATGCCGTAACCAAGGTGTTTGACCAATTGCTATTTGAAGGCACACGTTGTTCCTCAATAGCAAGATTGATTTGCTTTACGATAGCAGTTAACTTTGCTACTGCTCCACGCGGTATTACTTGAGCGGACTTAAAATATTTATTATAAATTTCGCGAGATACATTTGACACTTGAACTTTTTGTATGTCTGTCTTTGATTTGGAACGTTTTTTTTTCTCAGTGGACCATCCTGAAGCAAAATCGGCACCCAAAGTCGTTTCCGCGGTAAATGAATGCTTAGTTCCTCTGTTACTTTCAAAAATAAAGCCTTGCATATCATCTTGTAGTATCGTAACCTGATGACCTTCTGTGTTGTGAATTTGCAACTGATTAGGTTTATGTGATTGTAACACCCAATTTCCAACAACAAGTCTTAACACACACACAGTGGGTAAGATGGGCTGGGATGGCGTACCAGGGCTTACGCTAGATCGAGCTCGAACTAGTTTTTCTAGAAACTCACCACGATTTTCTGCAAAAAAATTTGTTTACATATTAAAATATATTGTATATTATATTTATTGTTAATTATTAATTATTACTAAAACTGAATATTATAATTAAAAGTAGGCAATTTTTTTAATTTACACTACCCATATTTAAAACATATTTTTTTGGTCCAATGTATGTCATGTTTTGTCAACTGTCAATCGGAATATATACAAAGCATTTCGCTGCTATTCAAGGTATACCCTTTGGAACAATGTCTGTACCCGTGTCTTATAAAGATATTTTCGATGTGTCAACTTTGGTTGTTAAAAATCGATAATTACTATATATTTTTAAGAACAGTCGTTACTTAGTATACATTGTACTTTAATTGCTGTTGACGCTAAGAAATTGTAATTTAATATACATTTATATGTACTAGGTACATATACAAATATCATCGTCAAAGAACTTCGATTAGGAGAGGTCAAAGCTATATGTCCTACAGTTTCAAACATATTATGTTTTAAAATTAATTTATACAAGCAATCATACATAGAAAATCGAAAACACATAGAAATAGAACTATTGTAGTTGTAGAAATAGAAGTTCACAGATATATTGCAAAACATCTATTTTGTATTAAATTTAGCTGCTATTGAAAAGTGAACGAATATTACTTGTTATTAATTTACAGTATTCGTGGTGGTATTATACTTTATAATCATTTTTTTATACCCTGAACCCATTGAAAATGGGAAATCAGGGTATAATGGTTTTGTTAAAATGTATGTAACAGGCAGAAGGAGGCGTGGCAGACCCCATAAAGTACATATATTCTTGATAAGGACGACGAGCTGAGTCGATATAGCCATGTCCGTCTGTCCCTCTGTCCGTATGTGTAAACGCTTCGATCTCAGAATCTATAAGAGCTAGATACTTGAAATTTTTGATGTAGATCCGTGTATAGTGCAGATCGAGTTTGTTTCAAAAAATCGATTAATTTTATCGTTTTAAAGTTATCGATTTAAACCGTTATCGAAATGCAGGTATAAATTTATATGTTTCACATCTTTCGATCTAGAGTCTCCAAATTTTGTATTTAGTATAATGTGAAGCTTATACAATTTTGACACATTTTGGATACCTTTCCATCCCTTCCCCCTAAATTTGTAAAGACCGTATTTCAAATACTAGAGATTTGTGATTTGGCAAATACACACATATAAATGACATAATCACGCTCTGAAAGTTTGATTAAGAAAGTCTATCTACAAAAGAAGTTATTAAACATTTCATTTCCCATAGTAAAGCCTATGAGCGCAGGCCACGCTCAGTCGCTGCGCTAACTGCGCTCAGCAGAGCGCGGGCTTATGCGTATGTGTGTATGTGTATGTGTGTGTGCATGTATTGCTTGTATATATGTATATGATAAATAAGCATAGAATGTTTGGAGTATCGGCTCTTCGCAGGGTCCAGGGGATCTCTTAGTCGGGTACCGCAGACTAGAGCTTTCTTAATTGTTTCTATTTGAAACTAAAAAGGTGACTATTTATTTTCTTTAATGAAAGAGCCCAACAGTCGACATATTTTTAACACAGTTAATACAAGTCTAATTAGATTCTAAAAACATAGGTCATCAGAAAGAATGTGCAAGATTTTTCATATTTACCGGAGCTGTCATTTCCATTTTCGGGGCTTCCACTTGAGTACATTGTTGCTAATTTTCCATCAAGTATAAAACGGAACCAACCATTGGAACCATTAGAAAGCTCTAACGCAGCGGAATCTGACCAAACGTATAAACAATCTCGACCTCGACAAATGCTCCAATCCCGCCAATGATATGGCTTGCCTTGCAAAATCTCCTTAGCATCTTCCACTAAATCATCTTCAATCAAATATTTAAAAAATAAGATTTCTGTTTAATTAAAAGAATTATTTCTAAGGCTACCTGCAACTGATCTACTCGGCATACAATAAGCGGAGCCTTTTTGTGCTGAGGACAACTCTGGCGAACTTGATGCGAATTGTGATGAACTATGGTCTTCGTTTTGATCCATTAGAGCTTGTACTTTAGAAAATACTCCTAATCGCGCGAAATGCTCAATAAATTCTTCTTGTGTCTTACACATCAGTTCCTCAATAATATTCAGAATAATTACGTGGCCATCTTCATCATCCTAAAAAGAAAAAATAATTATTAGATTAGAGTTATTTTCAATGTGTATTAAACATACATCAGACTTATATTCACAATAATTTTCTAATATCAGTCACAAGATTAATAGAATTATTTTATACAGTAACGGAATACCTTTCATAACTTTAGTGAATTTAAATTAATATTTAAATTGTACCACAGTAAAGCGCAAAGTAATTCCGATTATATTTTCTTTTTAATAAGTTTGGATGACAAAGGATTACTTTAAATAAGCCGCTACGTTTCAAATAATCAATATTGCTTATATTTAAAACTAGAGTCAGAAAACGATTAGTCATATTAACACATTGTTTGAAGTAAAGAATTTTCCATCATTCCTATTCCCCCCGCCACTAGTTATTGAACATTTTATTTCTTATTGACTTAGAGTATTGAATTGAGTCAAATTGTTAGCAAAAAAAATGTATTTCTTAGCAACTGATTTTATCTTGTACTTCGGCAGTCCGAAGCAACTGAATTTAGGGGACGTAATCGCTTAAGGGTTCTACTTATATATATATATATATATATATATATATATATATATATATTTTTTTTTTTATACCTCACTGTCCAAGACGCCGGCGATAACTTCAGTTAACAAGTTTCCAACGCTTTGAGTGGCTATTGAAGTTGTGGGCTCATCACAGTTTTTACAAATACTTTTAAGAACTGAAGGATGTGCATACTGTACAATCTTTTTAATTAGACTCAAACTAGCTCGCCGGACACTAGGAAGCATAGAACCCTGAAATGTGCGACAGAGTATGGGCAAAAGTAATTTTAAATAGACCGGTGCCATTTCGGGGTCACCGCGTGGTTCAATCGATGTGTACAATTGCCCTTCTTTGTTTGTCAGTATGTTTCCAGATGACATCCATTCCCCAGGAGATTGCAAAATTGCTGCAACTTCGCGGTGGCCATCATCTGATCTTTCACGCGCTTTATCAAGAGGCGTTTTTCCATCTTCATCGCGTAAATCTGGATAAGCACCAAATTTCAGTAAAATCTTTGCTATTCCGGGGCGGCCAAAGCAGGCGGCATAGTGAAGAGATGAGCTCCTCTGTCCTTTGTTAACATCTGCTCCCTTTTCACATAAATATTCAACCATCTCCAAAGTACCAAAAGCAGATGCCCAATTCAAAAGAGTTTGCCCCACGTCATCCATACAATTCACATCAACACCGCAAGTTTCGATTGCCTCTTGCAAAGCTTCAGTATCTTTAGATCGTATGCAGTCTATCAGTTGGCGATGAGTACGATCAGTACTGGAGTCATTTCGTTTTGGTCGCGGAGCCAATTGGCCTTGATTGGTGTTAGCACTGCCTCTGTTTAATGCTTGGCGACCTTCAAACAAAAGAAGAAGCAACAGATCTGCAAATCGCATGCAGTCAAGAACGCATCGCTCATCGCCCTTAAGGGCTCTTTCAATAGCATTAGGTAACGGAGACCTCAAGATATCACGCGTTATGGAGGGTGATCCACGACATAATGTAGACAACAGCGAAATCGTTGTTGATATTGATTGTGGTGAACGGAATTCATTTGCTTGAATTTTTCCTGCTGCATTCGCTGACGAAGCATTCTCATTAAATCTGTCTGAGTTAAGGTTGGTTGGTACAGGTCCACTTAATTTAGATGTAGATAGGGAGTGACTATTACCGCAACCGCCAGCATTTTCCAAGCGTTTGAGCAACTCGGTAACCAATCCATATTCAGCTAGGGGAGCAGGATCAACCCATTTTCTTGTAAAGCGATCCGCCACAGAAGCAAAGCATTTTAAAGCACCATCCGATACCAGTGCATCTTCATGTTGTAATAAAGTGCTTAAACTTTCCACGCAGTTATCTATGCATGGTGAGTTGGGTTCCACTTTAGTGCAAAGTCGGGAAACAACAGACATGGCAGAATGTAATGTGTCTTTATGAACTTGGGATCCACAATCCCGAATAAATGACAAAACACAATTTAAACCACTGCCTTCAAAAACTGCTCCTGCTTCTCTACTGCATATAAGTTCCAGAACTTTTATGCATTGTTCTGCAAGATCACGTGATGTGCGTGAAGATAGATCTGCAACAACTAATCGGTTGCAAATGGCTTTAATGGCGCCGTCAATGGAGACGATTCTTCGTGTACACTCCGCGGACACATCCAGATAGTATGTTATGGCGCGAGCAGTAACTTCAAGAACATTTTCAGGTGCAAGCTCATCCAAAAATATCTTGCATAAAGCTGGCAAAAATGTTCGAGGAGGACAACTGAAAGGAATAAATAAGCACAACTAACACGTTAATATATAAATAACGATAAGCTAATGAAATGTAATTGATTGAACATATTTGGTTTCATACAATACATGATGCACATGCGATTATTGTTGGAAGAAGCAAAATAAAAACTTTTTATAATTGTCGTTGATTAAGTTTTGTAAGAAAAAAGCACGAACAACAAATGTTTCAACAGAACATTATAATAAATTGCTATTTTTGAATATTTGTATGTGGATATAAAACAAACTTATGCAAATAATTTGAACTTTTTCGTCTTCAAGAAAATAATATTACCTTTCGAAACATCGATCAACATTATCTGACATCAAAAGTAGCATACATAGCTGCTCTAATGCGATTAACTGCATATCCCTTTCATCTCCTTGGCCCATCGACAACCATTCCAGTAACGTTTCGGGATCAACATCGCCCATCTGAAAAATAAAACAGATTGATTAATAACTTTAAAAATCGATGTCTCTTGTTCTCATAACCTCTTGGTCATCTTATAACTTTGAACTTGCTTGAAACTATTTATCTTTCACAGTAACAAAGCAGAATACTCATTCAAGGTCGAAACGCTGCCAGCTCCAAAACATTGCACGCCCCAATTGATACATACATACATTTACATACATGTATATATATAATTATACTCATTCACGATATGAGTATATTGGTTTTGTTTAATGTCCGTCTTGCTGTCCGTATGGACGCAAACCATTTCGACGCTATTGAAGCTAGAGACTTGAAATTTTCAATATTATTCGTGTATACCCATGTCTAATAAACTGTCATTTCCCCGTTACTTAGAATAGGGGCAAATCCGAAAATGCATTTTTTTATATCTTAGAAACACCACTTCTAACAAATAAGAACGTTACAGTCGGGCGCTACCAACTGTGGAATACCCATTCACGCCCGCAAAGCTCACGCCCATTGCCACGCCCCCAATTGGTTTGTACATATATAATTTTTTGGAAATCAATAGAGATAAGCAGTAATATTGTCATAAAATTTTGATTTTCTCATTGAGAATCGAAAAAACGTAGTTTTTCCCGGTTTGCCACGCCCCCAGTGGGCGTAGACATATAATTTTTGGCCAGTTCTTAGAAGTAGTGAAGAAAATGCGAAAGTAACAGGGTATATTTTAACCGGGCATGCCCCAAAAATAGCGTAAAAATTATTTTTGGGTCATCGATAGAGGAGCTCACCATCTAATTTTAAAGCTTCTAGCTCTAAAACTGTAGGAGCTATAAACTTTTGCGGTTTGCCACGCCCCCTTAGGGCGTACATATTTTCGCCATATATTTTTCATCTTGGGTTGTCAACCCAAGTATATATACCAAATTACAAGTCTGTAGCATGAATAGTGCTCAAAATATAACAGAATTTAAAAAATCACAAAAATCAAATCAAATCAGTCAAATCCGAATTGCCACGCCCCTAGTAGGCATGGACATATAGTTTTTGGTTGAACTTCATTGGATCGTAGCAGTAACCAACGTGCCAAATTTGGGCATTCTAGCTTGAAAACTGTAGAAGATACAGTTTTACCCGATTTTCAACGACCCTTAATGGGCGTAGATATATCCGCCTTAGTTTTTTTGATTTTGGGTTGATAACACGAGTATACATTCCAAATTGCAACTCTCTAGCACTTCTAGAAGTAGTGTTTTTGAGATATCGGAAAATGCATTTTCCGATTTGTCACGCCCCTAGTGGGCGTATCGGAATAATCTTGACACTTTATAATTCGAGGGTATACACGAGTATATATTCCAAATTTCAACTCTCTAGCTTCAAAACAGTGCAAATGGTTTGCGTTCATACGGACAGTCGGACGGACACCGTGACGGACATTGCACAAAACCAATATACTCATTTCATTTTGTGAATAAGTATAAAAAGTGCTAGAGAATTGCAATTTGGAATATATGCTCGCCTTTACAACCCAAGATCAAAAAGCTGTGGCGAATATATCTATGCTCATTGGGGGCGTGGCTGAACTGTATCTTCTATAGTTTTAGAGCTAGAACGCCGAAATTTGGCACGATAGTTACTGTTACGATCCTATAAATATCGACGAAATTATATGTAAACGCCCATTAGGAGAGTGGCAAATCGAACCTGACTATATAGTGATTTTTTTAAATCTGTTATATTTTGAGCACTCTTGATGTTAGAGATTTTAAATTTGGAATATATACTCGGATTGACAACCCAAGATCAACAAGTAAGAGTGCTTTAGTCGAGACTGTTCGACTACGAGATACCCTGAACCCTACGAAGAGCCAATATTCCCAACATTCTATGCTTATTTTACACATACAAATATTGCGAGCAACATACGCACGCACTCATAAGCACACCCTCAGCTCACTGCGCAGTCAACGCAGCGACTGCGCTTGGGCTGCAATATGCCCATTGTATTGGAAATTAAATGTATAACTTTTTTGCGGATGGACTTTCTTAATCAAACTTTTACATCGAGATTATATCATTCATATGTGTGTATTTGCCAAAACACATGTCTCTAGTATTTCCAAAATCCAAAAATTACAAAATCTTCGTATTTATTACACGGATCTACACAGTAAATTTGAAGTCTCTAGCTTACGGTATGCAAAAACGAAGAAAAGTTATTGATTTTTATCGATAATAAGGAAACGGGATGAGTTATCGAAAATCTAAAAAAACTTGTACTGCATAGGGTATGCACGAGTATACACTGAAAATGTCAGATCTCTAGCTTTTGGGGTTACCGGTTGCCGGTTACATACATTTTCACAAAAACATTATACCCTGATTTCCCATTTTCAATGGGTTAAGGGTATAAAAAGATATGGCGGATATAGGGCGTGTCATATCGCAAAAGTTTATGGCTCCCACAGTTTTAGAGCTAGAACCTTCAAAATATAGTTGATAGTTGAGTTACTGGTGGCCTCTTCTATCAATGACCCAAAACTAGTATTATTTTTGCGGCTGTAATGTTCGCATTTTTGCAGCGTAAGCATCCAAGTTTTAATGTTACGCTACCCTAGACCCCTAGACCACCTGGAAAAATCTATATCTAGCAAAGGGCTTGAGCTGTGCGGCCGTAAATAAGAACTCTCCAGTCGGTAGTGCCCGACTGCAACATTCTTACTAGGTAGAGCCAGGGCAAATCGAAAATGTGAAATCGGGGTATAATGGTTTTGTTAAAATGTATATAACAGGCAGAGGTAGACGTGGCAGATCCCATAAACAATATACATTCTTGATGAGGACGACGAGCCGAGTACGTCCGTGCAATAATATCTCGACTAGAGCACTCTTACGTGTTTTGCGATATTTTTTAGCAATTTATTCTATACATTACTTACATTTTCTTCTTAATTTCCAACAAAATATACAAATGGAGGATAGTTATATCTGAAATTAATATAAATACAATATTATTGAATTGTTAAATAAATTAACTAGCTAGTCGCGAGTGTACGACTAGCAAATAAATATACATTTTATTTCTAGAGAAATCTAAAATGAATATAAATTGATTCCACAAAGCCGAGAAGCGATAATTTGCCACCCGCTATGTAAATAATCTTAATAATTCTTAATAATTGCTGTCCATTTGAAAAGACTCATTAATACGTAAAAATTCCAAATATTTTGGCCCGGTCGTTACCTCTTAATATTTTTTCCACCCAAATAATATATTATTCTTATCAATTTAAATTTAGTTTCGAAACCTCTTGCAATTCGTAATGCTAAACAAGAAACTACCGTAAGATTTTGCAGATTATGCCGCTTTTATGTCGCTATACAAACTGAATTTTGTGGTTTCTCATTGTTTTCGCGTAGCCAGCATAATTTCATCCTTTGATATACACTTTTCAACACATGAGAGCTTAATTATACCCATTCACGGAGTAAAATGAGCATATAAGTTTTGTGCAATGTCTGTTATGCTGTCCGTCTGTCTGTCCGAACGCAAACTATATGGAAATTTGGAATACATACTCGTCTGTACCTTCGATACGATCACTGAGGCGCGGCAAGTCGGCAAATGTATTTTCCGGTATACTCGCGTTGACAAACCCAAACTAATAAAAAGTCAGAAAGCTGGGGTACCCGACTAGGAGATCCCCTGAACCCTGCGAAGAGCCGATTTCCAAACAATCTACACTTCTTTTATATACGCATATATTACAAGCAACACATACAAACACACACACACATACGCACGCAAGCATGAGCGATCGCTCTGCTGAGTGCGCAGTTAACGCAGCGACTGCGCTCGGGCTGCAAAAGAGCTATATTATGGGATATTAATTGTTGAATAAGTTGCTTTATAGATGGACTTTCCCAATCAAACTTTCAGAGCGTGATAATGTCATTCATATGTGTGTATTTGCCAAAGTACAAGTCTCTAGTATTTGAAATACGTTTTTTGCAAATTTGAGGCGAAGGGGGCGTGGTATCCAAAATATAATAAATATAAAATATAAATATAATAGAAATCGAAACTGTATAAAAAACATATAAAACTAAATGCAAAATTTGGAGACTCTAGCTATAAAGATGTGGGAGATATAATTTAATTACTGGATTTCGATTTCGTGTTTAATCGATAACATTAAAACTATAAAATTTATCGATTTTTTTAAACAAACTCGATCTGCGCGTGCTATAGACGTACCTACATAAAAAATTTCAGTCTTCAGTCAGCTCTTATAGATTCTGAGATCGACGCGTTTACACATACGGGCGGACGGACAGACGGACATGGCAATATTGACTCAGTTCGTCGAGCTGATCAAGAATATATATTTTATGGGGTCTGCGACGCCTCCTTCTGCCTGTTACATACATTTTAACAAATTAAACCTGATTAACACATTACACCCTGATTTCCCATTTTCAATGGGTTCAGGGTATAAAAAGATATTGGTGTATATCTACGCCCACAGAAGCGTGAAAAATAGGTAAAAAGACGCACCGACACTTCCTTTAAAATTTGCTTAACAACTTTTATTTGAAAAACAATTGGAAAAAAACTCATATACAAAAACATTGGGTACTCAATGGCTCTTCAAATGTATTTGTCGGAGCGTCAGAGGTTCGAGCGGGCTGGCGCCGTGTCGGTGCGTAACAACAGTGTGCGTTGCTGCGTCTTTGAGTATTGCGCAATATGATGAAATTGGGAAGTCCCGTTTTAGCGGGGCGACAGCGTGTCGGCGCGTATTGAGTGTGTGTTGTTGCGTCTTTAGATATTTCACAGTAATGCACCGTTTTAGCGGGGCGACAGCGTTATGTCGCTGTCGCCGAGTGTGGTTCGGGGGTAGGCTCGAGAGAAAACAGAGACACGAGAGTGAGTTGTGTGTGAGTTCTGAGAGCGACCGAAACTCACTGCGCTAAATAATGGAAAATAATCTTAACGTTGCTTTTTTTAATAGCTTATAGTAAAATGTAATGTTCAGTTACTTTAAATATTTAACTTATAAGAAAGAAGAAAAAAATTATTTCAGTGATGAGTAACTGCCTTCTTTGTTCGATCTCAAACATCCGGTTCTTCATGGAGTGAAATAGAGAATCTATGTAGCTCAGCGAAATCTGGCTCCAAGCAAATTGAAGTGCTGCAGTTAGTGTTTCCCTTTCTTCGTATTGTTTTCCCCTTTCGAATACTTTCCTAGAAAACCATCTGGAGAATACGGCGGCCCAATCATCATCTCATCATTTTCACTCAAAATAAACGACTTCCCAGTTCGAGCATTATGGATAGTTGGCAGGCTTCCGTTTACATCGGAATTTCATTAATCCTAGCTTAGCTTAGCTTTTGACGTACCACCAAGCGGTAGCTTTCCCAATTTTTATACTAATTCATGAAGTGAATTGAGTATAGTGGTTTTGCGCAATGTCTACCATCTGTCCGTCCGTCTGTCCTTACCGACGCAAACCATCTCCACACTGTTGAAGCTAGAGACTTGAAATTTTGACAATTATTCTTGTATAGCCATGTCTGATAAGGTGTCATTTCCCCGATACATCCACTAGGGGCAAATCGGAAAATGCACTACAGCACTACTTGTCGAAGAGCTAGACCGTTACAATTGGCATGTATACTCGCGTTGACAACCCAAAATCAAAAAGCTATGGCGGATTTACCTACGCCCATTGGGGGCTTGGCAAATCAAGTAAGTCTGTATCTTTTACAGTTTTAGAGCTCGGAAAATTTGGCACGTGAGTTACTGTTACAATCCTATAAAGATCGACGAAAAAATGTTATGTTCCCGCCCACTTTAGGCTTGGCAAAACGGACCTGACTATATAGTGATTTTTCAAATTCTGTTATATTTTGAGCACTATTGATGCTAGAGACTAGAAATTTAGTATATATAATCGGGTTGACGGGCGCGGCAAATCGCAAAAGTTTTTAGTTCCTACAGTTTTAGAGCTAGAAGCCCTTTTGGGGGAGTGCCATACTAAAAAATACCCTGTATTTTTCGCATTTCACACCTTCATTACCATTGACAACTTCTAATAACTGGCTAAAAATTATATATCTACACCTGCTGGGGGCGTGGAATATCGACAAAAACTGTATCATTTCCCGTTCCTCAGTGAGAAACTTAAAATTTGAAGATTATGTTACCGTTGACCTCCTCCATTGATTTGCCAAAAATTATATATATGTATATAAACCAATTCGGGACGCGGCAAATCGGAAAAATCTATATCATGCAATAGTCGGTAGCGCCCGACTGCAAAGTTCTTACTTATTAATTTTCAGTTTTTATTTGATCAATGTAACACAAAAGTTAGAAAATTTATGTGCGTCTAATTCAAAGACCAACCCAATACTTCCCCACTAAAACATTATTCTACTCTTAATTTTAACATCTACAACAAAGAGCAAGTACATACACGCACGCATACTGTGAACGTGCTCTGGGAAAACAGGGTATAATGGTTTTGTTAAAATGTATTTAACGGGCAGAAGAAGGCGTGGCAGACCCTATAAAGTATATATATTCTTGATCAGCTCGACGAACTGAGTCGATATAGCCCTGTCCGTCTGTCTGTCCGTCCGTCCGTCCGTATGTGTGAACGCTTCGATCTCAGAATCTATGAGCTACGGCCTTGAAATTTTTTTTTATGTAGAGCCGTGTATAGCACGCGCAGATCGAGTTTGCTTGAAAAAATCGATAAATTTGATCGTTTTAAAGTTATCGATTTTAAACGTTATCGAAATGTAGTTATAAATTTATATCTCCCACATCTTTAGAGCAAGAGTCTCCTTCCCTTTCCACCAAACTTGTAAAAGCCGTATTTCAAATACGAGACTTGTGCTTTGGCAAATACACACATATAAATGACATAATCACGCTCTGAAAGTTTGATTAAGAAAGTCTATCTACAAAAAGAGTTGTTGAACATTTCATTTCCCATAGTAAAGCCCATGAGCGCTGCCCACGCTCAGTCGTTGCGCTAACTGCGCAGTCAGCAGAGCGCGTGCTTATGCGTATGTGTGTGTGCATGTATTGCTTGTATAGATGTATATGTTAAATAAGCATAGAATGTTTGGAATATCGGCTCCTCGCAGGGTTCAGGGGATCTCCTAGTCGGGTACCGCCGACTAGAGCTTTCTTACTTGTTATACCCTGAACCCATTGAAAATGGGAAATCAGGGTATAATGGTTTTGTTAAAATGTATGTAACAGGCAGAAGGAGGCGTGGCAGACCCCATAAAGTAAATATATCATCATACTAAATTTATTGATTTTTTTCTGATGTTTTTTAGTTTGTACGCAGACTTTTTCTGTGCCGAATCCGTATTTTAGTTTTTTAAATAAAATAAGAAAAGAATTCATAGTAAAAACAATTTGTTGGAAATTGTTCATAATTAATGTATTTTTCATAAATAAATAAAATTTTGTCAATATCATGCCTACAAGTATTTATTCAATCAAAGTTTTGCATTGTGCTTGTACGCAGAGTTATTCTCGTAAGTGTATGCACATCTATAGAGAGAAATTAACCGATGAATTACATATGGTAATTGGTATTTTAGATATCAAACAATTGCAAAAATGAAATTTATGTTAGTTTTTAAGAATATTTTTAAAGCATTTAGTTTTACTGTACGAAGACTTTCGCGATTTTTAGTTGTAACTATTAAACTAATCACATAATATAAGGTTTTTTTTAATGTAGTTAATTTATTAGGTAATAAGACTATATCAATGTCGGTTAATTTCTCGCTATATACATACATGTTTTTTTTTGTGTTCCCAATGAAAAAAGTTGATATTGTACAAAGACATTATTGGTACACTGTACGTATAAAATTATTGTGTGTATGTACGCAATTATTACGTTTTATCATACATACATTTTAATTCATAAATATAAGTAGACTACCAATATTAACGGTAAAAAGCGCTCAAACCAGAATTTATTTTAAAAATTCGTTTTTTATTTATAATACTCTAGGGTTTTTCCCTTGTGAAACATTAAACAAAGCAAATACATTTGCATGTACATATGTGTATACACGTGAATTCAATAATTACCTTAAGCACCATAACTTGGCACTGCATATCTCCGGCCTAAAAAAGTTTTTTCGATTAACTTAAATACACATTTGCAAATTTTCACAAGCTATTTTAGTATTAAATTTCTTCTTTAATATTGCCTAAAATTAAATGTCTATTGAAAACACATATATATGTTACATACATTCACAAAGAGCTGGCAGCAATTCGATTAAAACTTGATCTATCGATTCTATGTTTGAAGGTAACACGCGATATTAAGGTTACAAACATCAAGTTACAACTTTCATTGCTCCTGCAATTCTATTATCTTTTAGCTATTTAAAATAAGTAAAATAACTTGCTCAAATTGTATGTATTATTAGTATTATATTATATTAGTTAATACTTCTACATAAGTTTTAACTAATATAATATAATACTAATAATACATACATTTTGAGAAACTTATATTACTTATTTTAAAAAAAAATAAATAGAATAACTCGAATATTAACTTAAATTAATAATTCTTTAAGTTTTATCGCTCCGTTACTATAGACAATAGGGAACTATATCTATATTTGATCACTTATTACTTGCACGTAATGTCCTTTAATTTCTCATATGGGCGAATTGATATGCCCAGGACTTATTGAGGACCTTAAAACTAATTTTTTATGAGGCTAGTTGATAAGTATTTTTAATATATGTAAATATTTTCATGCCAAGATAATTGATAAACTAAGTACTTTTTGTAAACTTATCTCCATAGCCTTTCCATTCTATTGTTATGCATTTGAGTAAGGATATTAAGTAGAGAGTGAAAGGCACCCTTTATTGTAAAAATAAACAAACACCACGCAAGAGTTCTGGAAAAATACAAACAATTTGTTAATTATAATAAACCTGGGTATAAAAATTCTTAAATCTGATCGAGGCAAATTTCTATTTATGGACCATGTAAATCGACAAGAATTCTTATAAAATCTTGGGTAAAACCATTTAACTGATTTTACTCGTAGTTAGATGGGCTTGCACTGCTCGTAAACTCTATATATTTTACTCTATTTGTACTGGTCTGATTTGTATGTTTTGTAATTAGCAGATGCTAATAGCAAATACGCAGAAGAACTGAAGCTGGAATCTTGACCTCGTCTAAGCTGCTTCCACACCCGTGACTCTTGAACCAAAACAATGCCCAGGAAACATAGTAGCAAGTTTAATGTTGTATGGTGTATTTAGGAGAAAGGAAATTAATTTTGATTACATGAATATTCCTCTGGACCAAAGCAGAAAAGCGTTAGTGGAAAGGTGACTGCACGCGTTTGTAAAAACCTTGTGAACATACTTTACGATTGATGTCTAGCAACTGGATGATGAAAGCGTTGTTTGTTGATAAAACTGGTGTTGAGTCAAAGATACTATATGTGTATAGCGTAGTAGCAGAGGATGTGAAAAGAAAAGTAATGGCAGATCAGTGCGAAGAATGTTAACGCATTGAATATTTGTTTAGAATTATGTTTCTGCGAAATCGTATATATACATACACATAATTTAATTTACAAATTTGAATAACAGTGTTTGTGTTGTTAATAATTGTTGGTAAAGTAAATCAGCTATCTAACAACAATACAGTTCAATTCAATAGTAGTGGAAACTCCGAATTTTAACATTATTTTGGTCAACTGAATAATCGATAGCTGATTTATATTTAATGAAAGTATCGGTATGTTATCTGAATTCTTTAAAAAATCGATTTTAAAAATTCAATTTGTTGTACATCACTATAATTTGGAAGTTTAATAATTCGCCAGTTTTATTCCACATAAGAAAACGAAGTTATCAATAATGGTAAGATACAATTATTAAAATTGCTTACAATTTAATTTAGTAACTCATATTAAAATAATTTTTGTAGTACTTTGTGTGTATACATATATGTGTGAAAAAAATGTACAATTATGAATTATGATTCCATAGAGACGGACAAACACATAACATTCAAATGACCTTATCAATTTTTTTTATAAATTTTATTAAAATTTATCAAAATACAAATTTATGTATTTATACATATGCGCGTTAATATGGAGACTTTTGATAAAAAAAAAAACAAATTATTTTGATATATTTATACGATATAAAATTGCCTTTGCTTAGGCTCCATAATTAACATATAATTCGACTGTCGTCACCATTATTATTCAGGACTTTATTCATTTATACATGTGAAGCTTATCATATACGTCCATTTATCTATATATGTAGATATTCATCTTTCTATATACATTTAATTCAATAAGGTTTTATGTTTATACCATGAAAAAATTGTACGTAACATAACTTACGTATATAACGAATATTACCTTTGACCCGGCATCTTCAGAGCCAACGGAAAAGAATTTCCACAGTTGTGAATATACGAATCGACGTAAAATATATATACGTAAATCTTAATCTTCTTACACTAAGCCCACACGCAAACACAATCACAATCTCTTCAAGTCGCACGAACTTTGTTCTCATTATTTATTTTCTTCCCCGCCAATGAAATGATAATTCGCCCGCTTTGGTGTCAAATCATTCATAAATTAGTTAAAAGTTATTTTCACAGACTCAAATGATATATTAGAATATTGCAGATTTTACAGTCATCAGTAAGCAGTCTATGTAAACCAATACTAGGCAATTAATGGTCTTAGTTGCTAGTGCTGAATTAAAATATCAGAGTATATAATCTTCAACGATTTCCTATTTAATAATTAAATACAATTTTTTGTTCTGTATAGATAAGAACTTGCACACTTGCCAGAATAACTATGCGTACAAGCACAATGAAAAACTTTGATTAAACAAGTAAGTGTGCTCTAGTCGAGACGGCTCGACTACGAGATACCCTGAACCCTGCGAAGGTCCAATCTTCCCAACATTATATGCTTATTTTACATATACAAATATTGCGAGCAACGCACACACACACACACATGCATACGCACGCACGCATAAGCACACGCTCTGCGGCGACTGCGCTCGGGCTGCAATATGCCTATTGTATGGGAAATTAAATGTTTAATAACTTTTGTGGATGGACTTTCTTGATCAAACTTTCACAGCATGAGTATGTCATTCATATGTGTGTATTTGCCAAAGCACAAGTCTCTAGTATTTGAAATACGAATTTTGCAAATTGGGGGCAAAGGGGGCGTGGCATCTAAAATCCAAAAATGACAAAATCTCTGCATTCATTACACGGATCTACACAGTGAATTTGAAGTCTCTAGCTCTTACGATATGCTTAACCGAAGAAAAGTTATCGATAATAAGGAAACGGGATGAGTTATCGAAAATCTAAAAAAAACTTGTACTGCGTAGGCTATAGACGAGTATTCTCTGAAAATTTCAGATATCTAGGTTTTGTGGTTTACGGGATCGCTGCGTTCACACGGACGGACGGACACACGGACAGGGCTATTTCAACTCAGCTCATTGAGCTGATCAAGAATATATATATACTGCGATGTCTCCTACTGCCTGTTACATACATTTTCACAAAAACATTATACCCTGATTTCCCATTTTCAATGGGTTCAGGGTATAAAACCAAGTAAGAACCTTGCAGTCGGGCGCTACCGACTGCGGGATACTCATTCACACCCGCACAGATAACGCCCATTGCCACGCCCACAATTGGTTTGTACATATATAATTTTTGGGAAATGAGTAGAGGAGGTCAGCAGTAATATCGTCATAAGGTTTTGATTTTCCCACTGAGAATCGGAAAAACGTACAGTTTTTACCGATTTGCCACGCCCCCAGTGGCCGTAGACATATAATTTTGGTCAGTTCTTAGAAGTAGTGAAGAGTAACGTAAGTGTGAAATTTGGATGCTTACACTCAAAAAATGCGAAAATTACAGGGTATTTTTTAGGCGGGCATGCCCCAAAAGGGGCGTAAAAATTATTTTTGGGTCATCGATAGAGGAGCTCACTCAGTAACTCAACCATCCAATTTTGAAGCTTTTAGCTCTAAAACTGTAGGAGTTATAAACTTTTGCGGTTTGCCACGCCCCCTATTGGCGTATATATATCCGCCATATCTTTTTCATCTTAGGTTGTCAACCCGAGTATATATACCAAATTTCAAGTCTGTAGCATTCATAGTGCTCAAAATATTACAGAATTTGAAAAATTACTATATAGTCAGATCCGATTTGCCACGCCCCTAGTGGGCGTGGATATATAATTTTTTGGTCGATCTTCATAGGATCAATGCAGTCACCTACGTGCCAAATTTGGGCGTTCTAGCTTTAAAACTGTAGAAGATACAGTTTTACCCGATTTGCCACGCCTCAATAGGCGTATATACATTCGCCATATCTTTTTGATCTTGAGTTGTCAACACGAGTCTACATTCCAAATTGCAACTCTCTAGCACATCTAGAATTAGTGTTTCTGAGATATCAGAAAATGCATCTTGACACTTTACAATTCGAGGGTACACACGAGTATATATTCCAAATTTCAACTCTCTAGCTTCAAAACTGTGCAAATGGTTTGCGTTCATACGGACGGACAGCGTGACGGACATTACACAAAACCAATATACTCATTTCACTTTGTGAATGAGTATAAAAATGACGTAGTTATGGTATTGACCAAATTTTTTTTTTAATGAAATCACATTCATTAAAAACAATTTCCAACAATTTTTATGCCCTGAACCCATTGAAAATGGGAAAACATGGTATAATGATTTTGTTTAAATGTATGTAACAGGCAGAAGGATGCGACGAGCTGATCAGGGCGACGAGCTGAGTTGACTTAGCCCTGTCCGTCTATCCGTATGTGTGAACGCGTCGATCCCAGAATCTTTAAGAGCTAGAGTCTTTAAATTTTTTATGTAGATCCGTGTATAGCACGTGCAGATCGACTTTGTTTCAAAAAATCGATAAATTTCATAGTTTAAAAGTTATCGATTTAAAACGTTATCGAAATGCTGTTATAAATTTATATCTTATAGCTAGAGTCTCCAAATTTTGTATTTAGTATAATGTGGAGTTTACACAATTTTGATTTTTGTCACATTTTGGATACCCCCCCCCCCTTTCCTTCCCTTTTCCCCAAATTTGTAAAAACCGTATTTCAAATACTAGAGATTTTTGTATTAAAAAATCTACACATGAATGGAATAATCAAGCTTCAAAATTTTGGTTAAGAAAGTCCATCTACAAAAAAAGTTAGCAAACATTTAATTTCCCATAATATAGCCCTACTGCAGTCCAAGCGCAGTCGCTGTGTAAACTGCGCAGTCAGCAGAGCGCGTCCTTGTGTGTGCATGTAATGCTTGTATATGTTAAATAAGCGAAGAATGTTTGAAATATCGGCTCTTCGCAGGGTTCAGGGGATCTCATAGTCGGCCAACTAGAGCTTTCTTACTTGTTTTTATTTAAAAAACTAAAAATGGATGGCTTTCGAAATTCATTCGCTTCTCTTTGTTGGTATCTGATATAAGCGGCTTCTGTCGCGCATAAAAAAAAAAAATTGGATCTAGGTTCAAGAAAATTTGGGTTTGGCGACGACTTTTCGTTCGAAGAGGACAATGATCAAAATATAACAGAATTTGATAAATCACTATATAGTCTGATCCAATTTGCCACACTCCCCTAGTTGGCGTGGACATATAATTTTTTCGTCGATCTTTATAGGATCTAACAATAACTCATGTAACAAATTTGGGCGTTCTAGCTCTAAAACTGTAGAAAAGTTTTACCCGATTTGTCAGGCCCATAATTGGCGTAGATATATCCGCCATAGCTTTTTGATCTTGGGTTGTCAACGCGATTATACATTCCAAATTGCAACTCTAGCACTTTTTAGAAGTTTTTAAGATATAGGAAAATGCATTTTCCGATTTGCCGCGCCCTGAAAAGGGCGTATCGGGAAAATCTTGACACTTCATATTTCGTTGGTATACACGAGTATATATTCAACATTTTAAGTGTAGCTTCAACAGTGTAGAAATGGTTTTTGTTCATACGGACAGACGGACGGACATTGCACAAAACCAATATACTCATTTAACTTTCATGAATAAATATAAAAAAATAAATGTGTTTTTCATTAAAAATTTTGTCGATATCATAACCACAAATCATTTTACTTTTCGATGAAAGTTTTTCATTTTGCTTGTACGCAGAGGTATTCTGGTAAGTGTATGTATTGTATAAAGTTTTATTGAACATGGGGCTGCTGGTTCTATTTATTTCTCATTTTATAGATCAATAAATTACAATTTTAACAAGTAAGAAAGCTCTAGTCGAGACTGCTCGACTAGGAGATCCTCTGAACCCTGTGATGAGCCAATACTCAAAATATTATACGCTTCTTTTATATGTACATACATTACAAGCAACACATGCACAGTCATACCCGCACGCACGCATAAGCAAGCGTTCTGCTAACTGCGCTGTGAATTGAAATTGAAATTTTCAGCATATGATCTACATTTTCTTTTGAATATATTTGAAATTAGCAAAAATGTAAACTTTTCCATATATTGGCTATACTTTTAAGTGAACTTCATTTTAAAGAATTTGGTAGAATTTCTAGCCGGTACCCAAAATATATCAAAAATCAAAATTGTATAAAATATACATAGAACTAAATCTGAAATTTGGAGACTCTAGCTCTTAGTACGTATGAAATATATTTATTTATTTACTATCTAAATTTCGATACAGTTTTTAATGGATAACATTAAAATAGGCATAGTTATCGCAACAAACAGGTGCAAAATTACATGACATTGTTTAGAAATTTACCACCACTCCTGACATAGAGACTTACAAGAATGATCTCGACCATCATTTGCAACGAAACGCTTGATATAACGAAGTTCCAACCAAAAATGACACAAGTGTCATTCTCCTCAAATTGAAAGATATAATCGTTAAGATTTTACATACATGGGCAAACGAACGGTATATCTAATTCTTGCTCAACAAGTAAGAAGGCTCTAGTCGGCGGTACCCGACTAGGAGATCCCCTGAACCCTGCGAGAGCCGATACTCCAAACATTCTATGCTTATTTAACATATATATATACAAGCAATACATGCACATACATACACACATACACATACGAACGCACGCATAAGCACGCGCTCTGCTGACTGCGCAGTTAGCGCAGCGACTGAGTGTGGGCTGCGCTCATAGGCTTTACTATGGGAAATGAATTGTTCAATAAATTCTTTTGTAGATGGACTTTCTTAATCAAACTTTAACAGCGTGATTATGTATTTTATATGTGTATATTTTCCAAAGCACAAGTCTCTAGTATTTGAAATACGGATTTTACAAATTTGTGGGGAAGGGAAGGAGAGGGGGTATGGTATCCAAAATGTGACAAAAATCAAAATTGTATAAGCTCTATATCATACTAAATACAAAATTTGGAGGCTCTAGCTCTAAAGATGTGGGATATATAAATTTATGACTTAATTTCGAAAACGTTTAAAATCGATAACTTTAAAACGATAAAATTTATCGATTTTTTTAAACAAACTCGATCTGCGCGTGCTATACACGGATCTACATAAAAAATTGTCTCTAGCTCTTATAGATTCTGAGATCGACGCGTTCATACATACGGACAGACGGACAGACGGACATGGCTATATCAACTCAGTTCGTCGAGCTGATCAAGAATATATATACTTTATGGGGTCTGCCACGCCTCGTTCTGCCTGTTACATACATTTTAACAAAACCATTATACCCTGTTTTCCCATTTTCAATGGGTTCAGGGTATAATAAGATAGACCGTTCGTTTGCCAATGTATGTAAAATCTAACCGATTATAGCTTCAAAGTAAGAAACAAATAACAATACATCCAACGTAGTTAACATTTTAATAGAAAATACAATAAATTCAGGAAATTTATTTGAAACATTGCTTTCAAGAAAGTTGTTAATTATTTTAGAACACGAAGCCTTAAACTAACTTACAAAATTATCGCCGATTTGAAAAATAACCAGTAAGATTGCTCTAGTCGAAACTGCTCAACTTGGAGATCCCCTGAACAGTGCAAAGAGACGGCATTCTAATCATTCTACGCTTTTATATCTGTGTATACATAGCAAGCAACACATTCATACACTCACATGTATGTATACGCACGAACTCTGCTAACTGCGCAGTTTATGCAGCGACTGCGCTTGGACTGCAGTAGGGCTATATTATGGGAAATTAAATGTTTGCTAACTTTTTTTGTAGATGGAATTTCTTAACCAAACTTTTAGAGCTTGATTTATTCATTCATATGTATGTGTGTATTTGCCAAAGCACAAGTCTCTAGTATTAAAAAAAAATTAAATTAAATTAATTTTTACAAATTAAGGGGGAATATATAACAAAATATAACAAAAATCAAAATTCTATAAAATCGATAATTAGCTTCTCACTGCTCGATCTACAAGCGCCGGCTAAGCAGTGTTGACCTCTTGCGCCGTGATCTCGAACATAGTACATACGTTTAAAAGGAGAGTAAAACGGAACAAAATAGCCGTAATCTCTTTACAAAGTACAAATTCTCTTACATGCTAATATATTGGGCGGATTCCCGCTCTTAATTACAGTGTTAAACGAAACACTTGTGTGAAGCGCTGATTGCTGCGCCCAACATTGATTAAATCTTCAGATTTTGAATTGATATGCTTTAATTACGTTCTTGCGTTTAATTTTGTGTGAATGACGCGTTAATAGAATCTAATCTCTATATAATTAATATGTAAAAAATAGGTAATTATATATTATGTTATAAAACAAAATTAATGTTTAAAAGTGGTAGACATTTCTAGGCACAAAATTATTATAAATAATTCACTTTAAATCTCTATATATTTAAATCAAAGAGTTTTTAACAGTAATTGGTGTGTATAAATTACAGAATTCGAATAAGTAAATCGTATTAAATAACATATTTTTTAATTTTGACAAGAAATAATGGTACTCAAAATACTAAACATCTAATTTGTTAATATTTGCTTTTTACAATTTGTAATAGGCTGAACCAATCCGCGTTGTTGTTACTGGAGCTGCTGGTCAAATAGCTTACTCCTTGCTGTACATGATTGCTAGGGGAGAAGTTTTTGGTAAGGAACAACCGCTTATTTTGCATCTGCTTGATATTCCGCCAATGGTTGGAGTGCTAGAGGGCGTCGTGATGGAACTTTCTGATTGTGCATTGCCTTTGTTGCGCAAAGTTGTGCCCACAACGGACCCGCTTGAAGGATTTAAAGACGTTTCCGCAGCGTTTCTTGTAGGTGCCATGCCCCGCAAAGAGGGAATGGAACGCAAGGATTTGTTGTCTGCTAACGTCAAGATATTTAAAGTGCAAGGCGAAGCTCTCGATAAGGTTGCGAAAAAAGATGTAAAAGTTCTTGTTGTTGGAAACCCAGCAAATACCAATGCTTTAGTGTGCGCGAACTACGCACCATCAATTCCACGCGAAAACTTCTCGGCCATGACCCGTCTTGATCAAAATCGCGCCGCAGCACAGATCGCATCGAAATTCGGCGTCCCGATTTCTAACGTTAACAATTTAATTATATGGGGTAATCATTCCTCTACACAATACCCAGATGCCAGCCATGGAAAAATACTTATTAATAACGAGTGGAAAGATATTGTTGATGCAGTTGGAGATAATGCATATTTGGAAGGTCCATTTGTTGAAACTGTTCAGAAACGAGGTGCAGCAGTTATTGGCGCACGTAAAATGTCATCAGCCATGTCGGCAGCAAAGGCCGCCTGTGATCATATGCATGATTGGTGGAATGGCACTGCTCCAGGCAAATTTGTTTCCATGGGGGTGTTTTCCGATGGAAGTTATGGCTCACCAAAGGATGTAGTGTTCTCATTTCCAGTTGAGATTAAGAACAAACAATGGAAAATAGTTGAAAACCTTAGTGTGAGTACTTTTGGTAGGTCAAAACTGGATTTGACTGGTAAGGAGTTGGAAGAAGAGAAAAATGAAGCTATGTCCGTGTTGGATTCGAATTGACTAACCGGCACAGGGGACTCAAAACTGTAAGCAGCAGCTACTTCAATTGCACACTTTTTTGAGTTAATCTCAATGGACATCCATATTTTTTACGTGTTATGCATTTATAAAATGTTAATACAATGTTTGTAAATAATATATATTAAAAATATTCTTTGTTCAGTAAAAATAATCATATGGTTTTTATTGAATAGGCCTTAAAATATTTTTATTTCCACCATTTAGCGGTTCTTGAAACACAACTGTTTGGTTTAAAGAAGGCTTAGAACGATATTTTATGATCTCCAAGTCATTTCAAAAGCCTTTAAATTTTTGATCCCATTGAATAGGAAATTCGTGTTACACGTTCGATCAAGCATTACAAATTTTGTTGATCAACCGCGATCTAACCCCTTCCATCAGTCTGTATGTGAAGATGCGTCTATCTCGGATCTAGAATAGCTGGAAAGATTATACTTGTTGATCCTGCATCTGAAATCTTTTCTACTTGAGAGCTGGGACTGGAGCTGATAGTTAAGCGATTAAGTATTTCAAGTTTGGAAATGTTGACCCTTGCCTTGCGGGTTTGCTATTTATACTTTCCACCCTGCTGTCAATAAATCTATGATTTGAAATTTGAGCTAACGGCATTTAGGATGTAAAAAAAAACCTTAAAAATGTTTGAAAGTAGTTGAGTATGTTACTGATTTGGCAGTGCGAATTAATATACTTGTTCTTATCACGGTTAAATATCATAAATATTTGATCACATTTCGATTAATTATGGAGATCGCATAATCTTCCTTTTTATACCCTGAACCCATTGAAAATGGGAAAACAGGGTATAATGGTTTTGTTAAAATGTATGTAACAGGCAGAACGAGGCGTGGCAGACCCTATAAAGTATATATATTCTTGATCAGCTCGACGAACTGAGTTGATATAGCCATGTCCGTCTGTCCGTATGTATGAACGCGTCGATCTCAGAATCTATAAGAGCTAGAGAGGAATTTTTTATGTAGATCCGTGTATAGCACGCGCAGATCGAGTTTGTTTAAAAAAATCTATAAATTTTATCGTTTAAAAGTTATCGATTTAAAACGTTATCGAAACGCAGTTATAAATTTATATCTCTCACATCTTTAGAGCTATTGTATTCAGTATAATGTGGAGTTTATACAATTTTGATTTTTGTCACATTTTTGATACCACCCCCCTTTCCTTCCCTTTCCCCTCAAACTTGTAAAAACCGTATTCCAAGTACTAGAGACTTGTGCTTCGGCAAATACACACATATAAATGACATAACCACGTTCTAAAAGTTTGATTAAGAAAGTCCACCTACAAAGGAACTTATTCAACAATTATCTTCCCATAATACTGTTCTTACTGCAGCCTGAGCGCAGTCGCTGTGTAAACTGCGCAGTCAGCAGAGCGCTCGCTTATGCGTGCGTGCGTATGTGTGTGTATGTGTGTGTGCATGTGTTGCGTGTATGTTAAATAAGTATAAAATGTTTGGAATATCGGCTCATCCGCAGGGTTCAGGGGATCTCCTAGTCGGGTACCACCGACTAGAGCTTTCTTACTTGTTTTTAGTAGTTTTGATTGCTTTGAATGAAAGCCTTCCAAAGATTTTAGCATGGATAAGATAAATACCACTTTTGATTTGCATTTATAATAGGGTTACCATCCGTCTTGGCATTCCGGGACATATTCCGCTTTAGGAGGTATTGTCCCGGTGTCCCGACCTCTACTGCTCCGATAAAAATGAAGTGTAACGAATTGTGTAGAATATTTGTTGGACAAAAAAATATCCATGGACGATTCACTCTTGTTCGACCAAGTAGCAAACTTGAAGAAGTTTTTGTCAAGGCAAATGAAGAATTTTTTTGAGGAAAGCAGCGCAGATAAGCTGTTACTCAGAAGTATTGAAAATAGCATGGCGTTAGTCGTCGACCGTCCCGGAATGGCCTTAGGCCAATGTGGTCACCCTAATTTATAATTAGTTGAAACTTAAAAATTTGTAATAAACAATTTGTTATCAGTTTCGTAATTTGAAACATGGCTTGACTGACTTTTAAATATTTAAGCAACAATAATTCATAATAGTGGGCTTATGAAAAAAAAAAGTTTTTTAAAATGGAAATTTACGTCAGTTTGTGTCAGCTGTAGAATGCAAAGTGGAAATTATATCAATTTTCACCTGTAGGCAATTTGGTATTGTTTTTTGTACGAGCTGTCTGCAACGGCGTTAATTGAATTAGTTACGAATTGCACTTTTTGGAAAAATTAACAATATATCATGAAACTGCTGATTATTCGATTATAAGCAGCTATTAGATAAAAACAAATATTAAAGATCTGTTTCATATTTCATGACACATGTTTTTAAAAGCCCAAGTCACATCTTAGCTAGAATCGTAAAACTACATTTTTTCAAAATTAATTAATAAGCTTTTTTCATTTATATAACAAATTTATTTATATTTGTTAGTTAGTTGGTTAGTGATTATAATACGCTATATTTCATTGTGGTGATTTGATACCCATTCAAAGTATCGATAAGTCTTATGCCAATACAATAAACTTACTTAAAATTGCTACAAACTATCGAGTTTCTCAGTATTAGAATACTCCCCTCAATTGATAGGTCTGAATAAGAATTTTGTCAGTATTTAGTATTTATTTATTCGGTATTTTTTGGGGCTTTTACCATAAATCCATTATGGTTTTTTAGATGTCCACACAACGAAATCAATTGTGATATTAAAGAAAATATTATTTTTTTTATAAAAAAATCATGGAATCTGTTGAAAATAATGACGCTAACCGTGACGAATTAATTATTCAACAGCAGCGAGAAATAGAGAAAGAGGTATGAACTGCAATAACTCTTAATAATAATAAACAATTCTTGCTTTTAGATTAGCGACTCCACTCCTCTTGTCAGCGAGCAATTGCCGCTTACCTGTTTACAAGCCGAATATAATGGTGATGAGATCTTTACAGATAAGATACAAGAATTATCTAAAAAATATAAATTCATTCGACGTACTCGTCCCGACGGCAATTGTTTCTTCAGAGCATTTGCATATTCGTATTTGGAATATTTGATCACCAATAACAGTGCTTATCAAGAATTCCGAAAACTTGCTGAGGCTTCGAAAGACAAGCTAGTGGAGCTTGGTTTTCCAAGTTTTACATTAGAAGACTTTCATGAAACCGTAAGTTAATTATCTGTTTAATAATTCGTGATTATTTTAATTTAGTTGTTTATTCTTTTCATGCCAGTTTATGGATGTCATCAAACGCGTTTGTCCTAGTAATTCCGAAGCAACTGAAAATGTTAAAAATGAACTACATACAGTGTTCAACGATCAAGGATATTCCGACTATGTAGTAGTTTACTTAAGACTTATAACGTCTGGAAAACTTCAGGAGGATGCCGACTTCTATCAACATTTTATTGAGGGTGACTTTTCAATTGAAGAATTTCGTCACCAAGAAGTTGAGCCCATGTACAAGGAATCAGATCACATACATATCATCGCGCTGTGCACAGCGTTAGGAGTTGGCGTGCGAGTTGAGTACCTAGATAGGGGCGAAGGTGATCAAGTAAAAGCCCATGATTTCCCTGAAGGATCAGATCCAAGAGTTTATCTCATTTATAGACCAGGACACTACGACATATTATATCCCAACTGAAGTTCGCATGGTATAACTATGCCCAATTTAAATGCATATTTACGCATGTTCATTTATAAGCAACTATAGAGCATAATACCGTTTTAAAGTTTAGTTAACTAAGTCAAAAAATAAATATATGTAACTTTCTCAAAGCATCTCTCATTGCTAATATCTTAAAGTTTTAAGAGCTTTAAGATTGGTATCGGTATTAGTGTTGGACACTAAAATCAATAATTATTACTTCAATAAGTTCTTTTTTTTAATTTGAATGTTCGTCTTGTTGCTACCTTAGTATTCCGGGGTGCTCAGTCCTATCCCCACTAGACTTGGTGTCCAGTGGAATTTAGTATTTTATACAATATTCAATGTATAAATCTCCCAATTCAAGGTGTTTTCGTTGCAACAGTATGCCATTTGTCACGAAGATGGTCTCGTCTTCCATAAGCGCTGCCACCCTACAAGGATATGACGACGCAATTGGTCTTCTTTATCTTATTCAGATCGGCCGCAAATCGTGCTGCCGAGTATTAAAACTCAGTTATTGAGGAACTGGTTGGACAACTTCACTTGTCTATTGTTGGCAATAGTGGGCGTCGCCAACATCAAAGACTATTTTATGTTAAGTAGTTTTGATATGGCTACTATGTATAGGATCATGTTGCCGTTTGTCGATGTGGAGGGCCGCCCATATTCGATGGATTCCTCGGTATTGTAAGGCATTGTAAGGGAGGGTAGAAGATTCTTTCAGAAGGCGGCCTAGTTTTATCGCTCTGCTTTATCCAGTCAATTACTTCAGCCAAAGCCACAAGCTTTCGATTCAGGAAGCTCTTTCGGAGTCAGCTTGTTTAGATGTCATTCATATGAAAAGCCCCACTTTAATACGGCGTCGAAGATTTGTTTCGACTGATGGGGGGAAGCAATGCTTCATTGTCGAGGCAGATAATTTAGTTCATCGAGTAATTAGAAACATTTTTTATTAGAATTTTTTGCGATAGCCTGATTGCCTTAATTAATATATCTATAACAGCAAAGTGATCTTTGTTCCGAGTATATATCGTGGCTGGATAGGCGATAATAGAAGACAGAAGATGTTCTTTTGAGTCACTTTTATGCTTTGTCAATCAGTCAATCAGCCAATCAGATCCTTTAAAAATAATATCACTTCATCTTTGTGGCACTTTTTTCTCTGTTTGCTAAACAATATCGATTTAAGAAGTTTGAAGAAGTTTGTTTGAACTATTTTCTTGTTAAACCTGGAGGAAATAATTGATTAAGAAAATTCGCTTTTCTCCAAAACTAGTGTTATAAATCTCAATAATATAATTAGTTTATACATATACGTATGTACAATTGATTTATCTTAGATTTAATCTATTGACACTCATTCGAATATTTTGTTTATATACAAGTAAAGAGCAAACAGATAGAACTTTGTATGCTAGAAGTAAAGTACATATAACTTGGCAGGGCCAAGTTCTTAAATATACATCATTTCAGCCATGGAGGACATCTTCTTAGGAATATGCACCATGGTGTCGAAATAGCTAGCCAACTCCACTATGGTGACATCGTCACAATTTCTCGCACCTACTCCACTGTTGCCTGCTTCCTGGGAACATGAAAGTCTGGAACTGGAATTAGCGCTAGGGCTGGGGCTGGCGACGGAGGTAATGCTGCATTGATCACGATGGTTAAATGCTTGTGCATGTCCATCTCCATTATTATCATAATTTCTGTGCGTTCTCTTTGAAGTCCCTGTTCCTCGTTGCTGACATGTTATAAAGTTACTTGAAAGATGAAAGTTGTTGTCTAAGGCTTCCTTCTTAGATTTAGATTCATCTAGCAAGATGTTGCATTCGCTTATCAGATCCCGAAAGCTACAAATACCATTTATGCTTGACTTAATGTTTATATTAATTCGGGGTTTGTAAAAATTTGCGCGAATTCTTTCGTCTAAATTTAATGGAATTGAGCGACGAATACGGGTACCAAAACTACATTTCGTGTGCAGATTGTCGTGCGTGATTCGTAGTACAGGTTCACGTAGCAGATTTCTTTTCGATGCCGTAACGTTGCTTCGTTTTAACTGAAGTTTGTTCACTCCTGGCAGGAAACGTAGAGGATTCACGCCAATTTCAAAACTATCTGTGGAAGTAGGAACTGAAGTATCCAATTGCTTATGATTGAAATCATCAATGTTGCTCTCTGATCTTCGACGTATTCGACGCATCTTGCAATGAATTATTTGCTTTGTACTTTGCAAAGGCGTCACAATTTTCTCAGTGCTGGATATCATGCTGGGGCTATAGAATGGATTTCTATCACATAATTCTTTGTGTTCTGTTTTTGGTGTTATTTTCAGTTTATCTAAATCAGCTGGCAACTCCTCTGTAGACATTTTTTTCCTTCTTGTCTTCGCATCAAATGCAAGTAAAATTGTTTATATATTTTTTGCAGTACGTTTATTTAGATTTAGATTGCGTTTCTCAAAAAATCAAAGTTGATTATATATTTTTTGCAGTACGTATATCGATTTAGATTGCGATTCTTATTGAATGACTTTTAGTTTTAGCACATAGTTTTTTCTTAGTTTATTATTTACAATTTTTTATGGTAGTGTTGGTAAACGTTCATAATTCACACCAATGTATTGTGCAAGTCGTTTTCACTGAGTAGCATCAGCATTTAAATGCCACTTTTACTAATTGAATTTTTTTTTTTTTAATAAATAAATACGATTTATTTATCAATTATTGTTTTTTCTATAAAAAACAAATTTTCAATTTTTACTTAAAATTGATAATAGAAAAACAAATATGTTTATACTAACTAAATAAATGATAAAGTTGATAAAGTCCGTAAGTGTTGCTGACTGCTCAAATATTAGTACCCTCAATTCGGCTAAAACTTGTTAGCCTCAAAGAAGTTACCATTTTAAAATGGAATAAATTTGGTTGGCACTGCTGCTTATGAATGCAAATATATGTATGTATGTTTTTGGCGTACTAGCTAGTAGTATTTTTATACCCTGAACCCATTGAAAATGGGAAATCAGGGTATAATGTTTTTGTGAAAATGTATGTAACAGGCAGAAGTAGACATGACAGACCCCATAAAGTATATATATTCTTGATCAGCTCGATGAGCTGAGTTGAAATAGCCCTGTCCGTCTGTCCGTCCGTCCGTCCGTCCGTCCGTATGAACGCAGCGATCTCGTAAACCACAAAAGCTAGATTTCTTAAATTTTCAGAGAATACTTGTCTATAGCCTACGCAGTACGAGTTTTTTTAAGATTTCCGATAACTCATCCCGTTTCCTTATTATCGATAAAAATCGATAACTTTTCTTCGGTTAAGCATACCGTAAGAGCTAGAGACTCTAAATTCACTGTGTAGATCCGTGTAATGAATGCAGAGATTTTGTAATTCGCCCCCAATTTGCAAAATTCGTATATCAAATACTAGAGACTTGTGCACACATATGAATGACATACTCATGCTGTGAAAGTTTGATCAAGAAAGTCCATCCACAAAAGTTATTAAACATTTAATTTCCCATACAATAGGCAAATTGCAGCCCGAGCGCAGTCGCCGCGCTGACTGCGCAGTCAGCAGAGCGCGTGCTTATACGTGCGTGCGTATGCATGTGTGTGTGTGTGTGTGTGTGTGCGTTGCTCGCAATATTTGTATATGTAAAATAAGTATATCATGTTGGGAAGATTGGATCTTCGCAGGGTTCAGGGTATCTCGTAGTCGAGCCGTCTCGACTAGAGCACTCTTACTTGTTATACCCTGAACCCATTGAAAATGGGAAATCAGGGTATAATGTTTGTGTGAAAATGTATGTAACAGGCAGGAGAAGGCGTGTATACCCTACGCTGTACGATTTTTTTTTAGATTTCCGATAACTCATCCCGTTTCCTTATTATCGATAAAAATCGATAACTTTTCTTCGGTTAAGCATACCGTAAGAGCTAGAGACTCCAAATTCACTGTGTAGATCCGTGTGATGAATGCGGACATTTTGTAACTTTTGGATTTTGGATGCCACGCCCCCTTCGCACCCAATTTGAATTCATATTTCAAATACTAGAGACTTGTGCTTTGGCAAATATATACATATGAATGACATGATTACGCTGTGCAAGTTTGATTGAGAAAGTCCATCCACAAAAAAAGTTATTAAACATTTAATTTCCCATACAATAGGCAAATTGCAGCCCGAGCGCAGTCGCTGCGTCAACTGCGCAGTCAGCAGAGCGCGTGCTAATGCGTGCGTGCGTATGCATATGTGTGTGTGTGTTACTCGCAATATTTGTGTATGTAAAATAAGCATATAATGTTGGAAAGATTGGCTCTTCGCTGAGTTCAGGGTATCTCGTAGTCGAGCCGTCTCGACTAGAGCACTCTTACTTGTTTCTAATAAGTTCTCTCAAGTTTATCGTCTCTTTTAAGTTGGTGCGCTCATATGCATATAACTTTTATTGTTTGCCTTTATCTGTCTGTCCAAAATGTCTTTGATCAATTTTCTTGTAATATTAACTTTTGCTACTATAACTAGAATACAATATCCACGATTACAACCCAATAGTTAAACCCTATAATATAATAGAAGTCAGTTAAAATATTTAATTCAACCTTTGTAAATGATTCGACTGAGAGTTGCCAACAAAGCTTGGCAGCTTCCACCATTTTGCTGATCCCGACGAAATGCAGTCCCTTTTGTTCTTGTTGAAAATTAAAAAGCAGTTTCGATTAGTGACACATTATTATGCTGACAACATTCGTAAAACCGCGTATGCAATGCTGCTTACGTTTTCTTCATGTTTTGCCTTCCCTTTGCGCAGGATTCTTCGCTAGTCGCGGTCAATGCATTTTCTGCACCGTCTGCATAGAAGCAGAAGGCACGTACTTTGCGATTTGTGTGTGCTTTTCACAATTAACATAATCTTAGTTTATTTGATAAATGTGAAAGTGAACTATTCCGAAACTAGTTTTAATAAAGAGCTTACTGCTATTTTCGTCAGAAAACTTTGATGCAGCCCACACGAGTTGGGAGGAACCGGAGTCCGATTCCATTACCAACGGAATAACAGTCTTTAACATCCATAACAAAAATACGAGGCCGCAACCACTCTTTAATGTAGAACTCGTACCAGAAAAAAATATGCTTTAAAAACTAACTAACTGTAGAGGGTGCTCAAACTACCGCATCCACCAGTGTGTGGCTGTACGCTCACAAAACGCACTGATTACCATTACACCATATAAAACAAGTAAGAGTGCTCTAGTCAAGACTGCTCGGCTAATAGACATCCTGAGCCCTGTGGAGAGCCAATATTCCCACCATTCTATGCTTATTTTACATATACAAATATTGCGAGTAACACACACACATACACACACACACACATGCATACGCACGCACGCATAAGCACGCGCTCTGCTGACTGCAGTTGGCGCAGCGCTCGGGCTGCAATGTTCCTATTGTATGGGAAATTAACTGTTTAATAACTTTTTTTGTGGATGGACTTTCTTAGTCAAACTTTCACAGCGTGATTATGTCATTCATATGTATGTATTTGCTAAAGCACAAGTCTCTAGTACTTGAAATACGTTATTTGCATATTTAGGGCGAAGGGGGCGTGGCATCCAAAATCAAAAAATTACAAAATCTTTGTATTTATCACCCGGGTCTGCATATTAAATTTAAAGATTCTAGCTCTTACGGTATACAAAAACGAAGTAAATTGAGCGATTTTTATCGATAATAACGAAACGGGATGAGTTATCGAAAATCTAAACAAAAAATTTTTATTGCATAGGGTATTCACGAGTATAAACTAAAAATTTCAGATCTCTAGCTTTTGTGGTTAACGAGATCGCTGCGTTCATACGGACGGACAGACGGACATGGCTATATCGACTCATCTCATCGAGCTGATCAAGATATATATACTTTATGGGGTGTGGCAAGCCTCCTTCTGCCTGTTACATACATTCTCACAAAAACATTAGACCCTGATTTCCCATTTAAAAAAACGCGACATATGCAAGTGCTCTAAGATCAGGACTGATCCCTCCTGCGTCTAATACTCCGTATTTACAAGCAACATGTGGGTCTAACTGTGGCATAAGACAGCAAGCCACCAGAGCAAGAACAAAGCAATCTTGAGGCAATGACTTTTATGCTTCCATCCATACAGAATTTAATGCGTAATTAAAATCTTTTGATACAATGCTTGTATCACAAAAGTCAAAATAATTAATTGCTACGAACATCTAAGTGGAATGCTAATGGCAATACACAGCGTAAATTTGAGTTAGCTCAATTCCTACTCGGCAAGCATATTAACGTAATGCAACTTTCCGAAAAACACCTTACAAACAAATACAATTTTAATATAATTACTTATTCTACGGAACAAATCATCCCTATAGTGAGGCACACGGTGGGACTAGTATTTTAATTAGAAACCATCTCAACCACCACTGTCAAAAAGAGTTAGCTGAAAACTAACTCTTTTTCAAAAATACATTTGGATAGTGATAACAAACATAGCTTAGTCTCTGTATACTGTATACTAGAATGTCAAGCACACACATCGGGGATCTCATCTCATGACTCCAAAAGCAAATCAGCTCTATATTGCAATTATAAAAGCAAACAAACAGCTCCACAACGTTTCTCCTGGCAGACCAACAAACTGGCCGGCAGGCCCCAAGAAACAAGAAATATTCCACGTAATCTGATAAACGCGAATGTCTTTAGGATTCATCATCCGACCACTCGCCTGTCCGAACAAAATCTACACCGGCATTCAGAATGCATACATCGGTCCGATAGGTTGACTTCTCAAAAATCTAACTGGCTCAGATATAAAAAAAAGTACTACTACTACTTTGAACTACCAACTGTGTTAACTGACTCTTAGCTTCAACATAAGCCAATTGCGTTCCGCTCAAATGGAATCGCAAGAATGATTAAGGAGCAATTGAACCCAAAAGGATCTCTTGGCTGCGACATAATCAACCTTTAAATGATTATTGAGCTTTCTTATTGTGCCGTCTACATCGTTAGCCCAACTCTTCAGAGCTATGACCAAACTTGGCCAATTTCCAGAGAAAAGGAAAAAGTCAATTATCACAATGATACCAAAGCCGGAAAAAGATCACACAGTTTCTTCGTCATACAGATATATAAGCCTATTATCATGCCTATCAATGCTTTTTGAAAAATGCCTACTGTCTCGGATTATTCCATTTTTGAATCTCCATAAGACAATCCGATCACATCAATTTTAATTTCGTGAAATAGGGAGCTATTAAGAAGTTTAATCGTATATTATCAATCGCAGCGCGTTCGAAAATCGAATATTATACTGTAACATTTCTGGATGTTTTTTAGGCTGTCGATAATCTTTGGTTGGAAGGTCTGATCCATAAGATCAAAACAACGCTTTCAAAGAGCACATATTAACTGTTAAAGTGGTACCTCTACGACAGAAAGTTTGCAATAGGATCTTACACTGCAATATCCGACGAACACAGTATTGAAAAGTGTTCCGCAAAGCACCGTACTTGGACCAACACTATACGTTTCAAAGCACTATACGTTCACAGCAGACATTTCTACAAGCACACCATTGACAACTTCCACCTTTGCTGTTAATACTGCTATTGTCAGCCGCTCCAGATACCCAATGCAATCAACTGTGCAAGTAGCTGCTCATCTGGTCAATGTTGAAAAATGGTTATCCGATTGGCGAATTTAACTGCAAGCACGTTCATTTTACCCTAAACAGGCAAGATTGACCACCGCTCATGTTAAACAACACCACATTTCCTAAAGCTAACGAAGTAACGTATCTGGATGTACACCTAGATGGAAGACCTACTTGGCGCTGACATAGTGATGCTAAGAGAAGATATCTAAAACTGAAAGTCAATAGGTTCCATCGCTCTCCCCTTAGTCTGAACTACAAGGTTCTTCTCTACAATTCTGTTCTAAAACCAATCTAGACCTATAGCTCCCAATTATGGGGGAATGCTTACAACAGCAACATCGACATTGTCCACAGTGTGGACACGGGGCACCGTGATATTTTCGAAATGAAAACATACTGAGATTTATATTATATACTTTAAAAAGCTCATATTACACCCTAATCATCTCGTCTCAGATTATCCACCCAATCTCGTCTTCGTCGAACCCAGCGCATTCAGAATACAGTCCAAACAAGTAAGAGTGCTCTAGTCGAGACTGCTCTACTGAGAGATACCCTGAACCCTGCGAGGAGCCAATATTCCCACCATTCTATGCTTATTTTACATTTACATATATTGCGAGCAACACACACACATACACACATGCATACGCACGCACGCATAAGCACGCGCTCTGCTTATGCGCAGCGACTGCCCTTGGGCTGCAATATGCCTATTGTATGGGAAATTAAATGTTTAATAACTTTTTTAGGGCGTAGTTATGTCATTCATGTGTGCGTGTTTGCTAAAGCACAAGTCTCTAGTATTTGAAATACGTTATTTGGAAATTTGGAGCGAAGGGGGCGTGGCACCCAAAATCTAAAATTACAAAATCTTTGTATTCTTCACACGGATCTACACAGTAAAATTAAAGTATCTAGCTCTTACGGTATACAAAAGCGAAGTGAGCTTATCGATTCTTATCGATAATAACAAAACGGGATGAGTTATCAAAAATCTAAAAAAAAAATCGTACAGCGTAGGGTATACACGCCTTCTCTTGCCTGTTACATATATTTTCACACAAACATTATACCCTGATTTCCCATTTTCAATGGGTTCAGGGTATAAAAATTAAGGAATCTCAACACATGCGCCTAAGAGACCGCGAGGATCGATCATCAACTTAGATCCCGCGCAGAGTCTAAAGACAACATTTTTTTGTACACAGATTTTTTCGCTTCATTGGAGTATTGGGTATATTGCCTTTGTTGTATAATCTTTGGCTTCTTTGTCGATAGTTTCAGTAGGGGCTCTAAAAAATAAATTTTATGTAGTCAGAGCCTTAGGACACAGCAAAACCCATCCCACCCCGAAGGAGCTATCGTATTAAAGGGTCCCATTTCAGCTGTGCAAGCAAGGTTCCTAAGAGGAGAGTCAGAATAGACTGATTGCAGGAAACAACAACGTCTTCTTCTTGCGCTCTATATACAAATAAATTGTCACAATGTAGAGTAAAAATAAAAAAAGTAAAATGAATCGAAATTTAGTTTATTTGATCAGTTCTTTACATCTTCTTGGCTCCTGCTATAAGACTATACATAAAACTTAACATTTTTAAAAGATATAGCTTTGTTTCCTTGAAAAATACAAATTTCAAACTAGTAGTTATATAAGAACTAGTAGTTATAATAGTCCTTACTTACAAGCTTATCAAAAATATTCAATATAATATATAGTTTGTTTACTTCAAGTATTTTTCAACGACGATTGTGATACGGACGACTCCAATGGAACTGGATTTTGAAAAGGCATTGGCTGCACCTGAATAAACTCAATGGGAAATGAAAATGGTAATTCTTGTAGTTTATTAGCAAATGTTTGAGGATTCATATCAAATGATGTGTTGTTATTAGCCACAAGAAGATTAAATGGAGTTTTTGTCTCTAAAAATTTTATTGGGAGAAATGTGCTTTCGGCTGTTGATTGCTCCATTGTTTTGGTTTGTTTTGAGCCATCTGCATTCGCCTGGTGCTGATCTATTGCTTGGTTATAAGTATGATAATGGGGTTTCTTCGGTAATTCCATTTGCTTGGAGGGACTGAATTTATGGTTATAGTTGTAATTTTCGGATAAATAAACTGGATTGTTAGACGTTTCTTCAAAATGTGTATTATACTTTGAGATATTGTCCTCATCAAAATGATTATAATGTGTTTGCTCAAATTTATATGGTTCCTGGGACTTAATGTATACTGGCACCTTTCGTTCAACTTCTACAGTATAGGGTACAGGAATTTTCTTTTCAACAGTTACGGGTACTTTGATTTCAACTGGATATGGAACTGTTTTTAGTACTGGATACGGTTTGGGCACATGTACAATTTTTTCCATGATTTTTTCAACTACATATGGCTTTGGAATATGAATGGGTTTTGGAACTCGAACTATTTTTTCAATAACTTTTTCGACTGGAACATGTATTATTTTTTCAACCGTTACATTAACTATTTTCGGAACTTGAACAATTTTTTCCACTATTTTCTCAATTGGAATATGTACAATTTTTTCCACCGGATACGGTTTTGGTACGGTCTTAATAACTTCTTTAATATGGTTATGATGATGGTGGTGATGATGATGTTTAACTTTAATTTTAACAGGTATATCTTGTTTCTTCTTCTCAGTAATTTCTACTCCATCATCACGTGTATCGTGACTTTCGTAACGGTTAGAGGCCTGGTTCTCAGGGTATTGATCATCAGGCTCATTTATATGTTCGTGAATTTCTTCAAACGTTTCATATATCCTCACATCGTTGTTGTGCTTAGGCTTAGCCTGTTGATTTGTAGATGTAGTGAGAAGTATGTTTTTTGAATGTCGAGCTGATTTTGGTAGATGAGCAGATGCAGATGTAGGTTGTCGTTTGTTTTTTGTTCTGCGTTTTCTGATTTCATTAAAACTGCGATTCAAAATGAATTGTGTCTCCAAATTGCCAAACTCCTGGTGATCAGAATTAATCTGCGAATTTTTCAATTTAGAATCGGTCGTGTTTCGAAAATTTACGGTATTCCTTTCATTTTGAATGGAGTTCGCTTTTATCTGTCCCATATACAGAAATGATGAAATTAAAATAAATAAAAACATACTAGAAATCTGAAATTTTAAAAATTTTTTTATGAGTATTTTAAATTGAATGATTTAACCTTACGCAAAGAGTCATTATAAAGCAAATTATTAATTTTTTTCAATGAAGCCTTTTTATTTTTTTATATTGATGTTGATGCTGAACGATCTTCTGCAGCAATGAATGCTTGAACTATTTGATGAGGCATTTATAGACCATTCCAACTCACATTGTGAAACAATTTGCACTCACGTTAATGAACGAAAAATTGTTTTTTTCACTAGTCTTCAAAGTTGAAGTCTTCAATATTGAAGACTAGATAAAAGAAACAACACTAGTCAACAATTGTTTTAAATCAAAAACGTACTAAGCTTAAGCTAGTATACTTTATTCCTAATTGGTAATAATTTTACATTTAAAGAATAAATAATTAGAATAGATTTGATATTAAAAAATGTTTTATTTAATTAAACATTTTACAGAGACCAAAATTGCTACAAAAATCTTTTCCGAAGATATTTAACGTAACCCGAATATGAAACAAGTAAGAATCCTCTAGTCGGCGGTACCCGACTAGGAGATCCCCTGAACCTTGCGAAGAGTCTATATTCGAAATATCTAAAATATGAACAAAATGATCAAAATTGAATAAATTAAACATTAAACTAAATGCAAAATTTGCAATCTCTAGCTTTAAAGATGTAAGATATATAATTTTATAACAGAATTTCGATAGCGTTTTTGAACGATAACATTTAAATGGGAATAGTTATCGATTTTTCGAAACAAACTTGATCTGCGCGTGCTATGTATGGATCTACATAAAAAAATTTCAAGTGTCTAGCAAACATACGGACAGACGGACGGACGGATGGACAGACAGACATGGCTATATCGACTCAGTTCGTCGAGATGATCAAGCATATATATATATATATATATATATTTTATGGGGTCTGCCACGCCTCCTTCTGCCTGTTACATACATTTCAACAAAACCATTATACCTTGATTTCCCATTTTCAATGGGTTCAGGGTATAAAAAGAATGCTCGTAGACTGAGGCACTATTGAAAAACATCTCACAAAATGGCCCATACTCAGGGTTTTGTGCATTAAGATTGTAAACTGATTATTGGTTACTACATTTTTTAAATTAAATTATTTATTTTCTATTATTATATGTATATATATTTTTTTTATCTATAAATCAATTTAGATACAATTTCTCATTTTGTAGCGCAGTGTGAGTAATGAGAAAAAATATAATGTAGATCAGCTGAACCCTCTTTGATTCAAGTACAAGACCAAAAAAGAGAAATACTTTATACGACTGAAGGCGCTCGATCGCGTGTCTTCTGCCTATTTAATTCCATTTTAAAAGTATACAAATATACGAGTGTATGAGCTTACATCTTTTTACTAACATAACTACTGTTATTATAAGAAATGGATTTCCGAGTACGGTATATTAACACGCAGGTATGTATGAACATTAAACAAAGTAAATCGAGGGTGGACTCAGGTATTGTACATGAGTCAAATTTATATTTTTATTGTAAGAACAATACTATCATTCTAGTATTTAGAAACCCCTATTTTCACAGTGAAAACTATGTTAAAATTTGTTTGTAAATAATTATATAATTACTCTTTCCAATTTGAGAACTATTAAATCAAAATTTAAAAAAGTCGGTCGATAGTTGACTGGTCTAAATATTTTATTTATTTGTAAGCTCGAAGCGAAAATGTTCTAGTTTGCCCTTCTCATTTTTTTTTCCATTGGACAAAACTTGTAATGATCATGACTCCTTAGTTATTTTTGCAACTTTTTCCAATCTATTTATTCTTTTTTAGTTCCCTTTACAACTTCATACTCAATTTCTGCACCACCAATTTGCAAAAACCATATTTCTGATACTAGAGACTTGTGCTTTAGCAAATACACATATATGAATGACATAATCACGCTCTGAAAGTATGAATATTGTATGGTGATCTCCTAGTCGAGCAATCTCGACTAGAGCATTCTTACTTGTTATAAATAACCCTCCCAGCTGAATTTCTTATTCAAAGATATTTATGTTTGCAGATGACGTAAAACTTTGTCTCTCGTACTCTAATGCATTCGACCATCTACACCTACGAGATGATCTTAATTCCTTTCAACTTTTGGGTGTGACTAATCAGTTGCATTTAAGCTGCTCAAAGTTTATGACAATTACCTTCAGTTGTAGCATTCCACATATTGTTAATTATACAATTAACAACAATTCCTTACAGCGACATTTTTACAGTCAAAGATCTTGGTGTACTCTTAATAACATACATACATAACTTAGTTTCAATCCTCATATCTCAACCATCGTAAATGAATCAAAAAGTGTTCTTGGCTTCTTGGCCAAAGAAGTTTTAAGATCCATTTATTACATTTTCCATGTTTTACATTTTATGCGTTAGTTATAATCAATTTTACTACGGGTTTGCCTCAGAACTTTCTCTTCCATTAATAAAATCTTTGCTTTAGGTCATCTTAGGGAAATCACTCGTAGTGCCCAGGTGTGAGTAGGGGAATGAATTTTATGATCTGGCAATTGAATTGGAGTATGGCTGGCCGGTCTGGCATATTAAATACCCCCATCGTATTGAAATATTGAAATATTTTTCTGTTCTTAAATAAATAAAATAAAATAAAAATAATATGACTGAATGTTTTTGGTATAAATACTTATTAAATTAGGCATATAGTGCATGATTTTAGCGTTGAAGTATTTGAATTCATTATTGTACACGACTTGAACTAGGATTTTCTTTTATAAAAGCTTCCCTCGCTTATCATATATTTACAGTTATTTAAACGTTATGATTGGCTACTCCCAACTTCCGTTATATACAAGTTTCATATCTTAGTTATATAATTTTTGTTATTTGTTGAGTGTAATATTTTTTTTGCTAAGAATAGTAAATGAATAAGTAATGCAACTTCATATACTCTACCCACAATTTCTTCTCAAACTGAAAACCTTTGTACTGTTCCAAAAAAAATCTCGATGTTAAGGAAACTATTAATTCAGTTTTATTCAAATATCAATGTATTACTGTAAACGTAATTTGCATGGTATCCCTGAATCCATTGAAAATGGGAATTAAAAATGGGAATTCAGGGTATAATCGTTTTCTGAAAAAATGTAATATGCAGAAGAAAGAAAGCATATATGGCATATATTTTAATTAGGCCCTTAGCTCATAATTTACGGCAAATGTTATTCACTTGTATATTGTACTTATATATAGCTGTAGCTTAATTTAAATCAGGGCATAATGGCTTTGTTAAAATGTTTGTAACAAACAGAAGGAGGCGAGGCAGACTCCATTAATTTTGAATTTAGCCCTGTTCGCCTATATAGCCAATATGTGAAAGAGTTTGCGTTTTTTCTAAAATGACTAATATTTGATAAAAATATGTAGATTATATGCTGAAAATTTAATACATTTACTAACACAGCACTTGGCGGCAGTAATTTACGTAGTTACGTGTGGTTGTAGTTTTCGGTATTTCACAATGATAATTTCATCATATTGCGTCGGCTTCTAGTTATGCGTATTGGTGCGTCTTTCGATATTTCGCAATAATTATCATCATCAGCATCAGCATCAGCATAAGCCTTTGTAAGGGCTGTGATTGGTTGATTAAGTTGTCGGTTCTAGGAAGTCTCGTTTTAGCGAGGCGACAGCGTTTGACGCTGTAGTTCGCTGTAGTTCGGGGGTAGACTCGAGAGAAATAAGAGACACGAGTGGTAGTTGTGTTTGAGTTCCCAGAGCGACCGAAACTCACTGCGCTAAATAATGGAACATAATTCTTAATGCTGCAACATATACTTGTGCACATATACATCCAAACACGTGAATTCTAGACTATTCTAAGCATCGCATTCGCGATAAAAATTGGCTTTGAATTATCAGCTGATTCTTTAGTTTAGTTTTTAGTTTTCTGAATGGTCCTATTGATTGTTAAAGTGCAAGTTAGCAAATCGAATTTCATTTTTTATAAGTTTACGCTAGATACGAGCTATGGTATACATTAAAAAACGCAGATCGTTCGTTGTTCGGGGGACTTCCTAGTCGGGAACTCCCGCTGTCTTCACTGCAGCCTCCCACAAGCCACCAAACTGAGGAGATCTGACAGAAGTAGACGTTTCAACTCCTGCGGGTACCAAGAAAGTCCATCTACAAAGAAACTTATTCAACATTTAATTTCCCATACAATAGGCATATTGCAGCCCAAGCGCAGTTGCTGCGTACACTGCGCAGTTAGCAGAGCGCGTGCTTATCCGTGCGTGCGTATGTGTGTGTGTTTGTGTTGCTCGTAATGTATGCATATTAAGAGAAGCGTAGAACGTTTGGAATATCGGCTCTTTGCAGGGTTCAGGGGATCTCCTAGTCGGGTACTCCCGACTAGAGCTTTCTTACTTGTTATATACTATTGTACACGCAGCACAAGCATATCATTAATTTTGTATTCGATAAGTCATTCTATTTGCGTATTTTCGATAATAATCGATATTTTTACTTAGTTTTTCAAGTATAACTTGACTTTGACAAAAGTTGGAGATTTCAAATTCATACACAGATTATGAAGAAGAGTTGAACGTTGGGCTTCTACACATATCTGGGCGCATTTTAGCGGACATACAATGCATGTATAAAAGACTACAAAAATAATGGAAACAAATGATCTGCGCCATGTGTTCAAGGTATCTCGTAGTCGGGGTCTCCCGGATAGGCTTTCTTACTTGTTATACCCGGAACCCATTGAAAATGGAAAATCAGGGTATAATGGTTTTGTTAAATTGTATGTAACAGGCAGAAGGAGGCGTGCAGACCCCATAAAGTATATATATTCTTGATCAGGGCTACGAGCTGAGTTGATTTAGCCCTGTCCGTCTGTCTGTATGTTTGAACGCGTCGATCTCAGAATCTATAAGAGGTAGAGACTTTTTATGTAGGTCCGTGTATGGCACGCGCAGATCGAGTTTGTTTCAAAAATTCGATAGCTTTTATGGTTTTAATGTTATCGCTTAGCAACGAAATCCAAATCCAGTTATTAAATTATAACTCGTGCACCTTTAAAGCTAGAGACTTTAAGTTCTGCTTTTAGATTCATGTGTATTCAATAAAATTTTGATTTATGGTATATTATGGATACCAGGTGGTATCGCTTTATTCTGCATCATAGCTCTTTCATTCTTGCGCAACTGCCAACTTATTAAGTTGATGTGGTTAGTTGTGGCTAGTTATGCATTGCTGCATTGATTCAACAGTTCACTTGACAGACCTACGGGCGGCATTGGAGTGGGGCAAACCACATACCGTATTCCCCAAGCGCTTTCAATTTGCATGTACAGTGCTGTTCCATTTCCATTTCGTTTCACCTAATTCATTCGCCAGGCTTTGTTTATATTGAAACTTACGCCATGTCAAAGCGCGTTGCCTCTAAAAAATGCTGCTTCACAAAGCTTAAAACTATGTAACTATACAAACACACACAACTGTTTGTGTGAATGTGAGTGTAGCAGTCTTCTTCAACTTCAGCTTTGCACATAATTTTGTGCGCTTTCTCAGCCACCCACCTTGGAGCCGGGAGTAGGCTCGCTTCAGTCTTCAAGATATGTGCTTTAGGTAAGTCATGCGTGGCCCTGCGTCCAGGTCCCAGGAAAACCTCCGAAAACCCGTTTCGGTGAATTCGGAGAATTCTTTTCCAAGCATTTGCTCTACTATAGTCTTTACTTCACCGATAGTTTCTGCCAGGTAGCTTTGTTCTTCTGTTCATCTTTCGTAGTTAAAGAAAGTGTGCTTTTATCAATTATGCATTTAAATCCCCTATTGGGAGGCATTTTCGATAGTAACCATGACCAGAGATCACTTGTGTAAAAAAAAAGATGTTTCACCATGCTTTCCATTTAGCCACTACTCTAGATCGGAGATAGTTATTGCTGTCCATCTCCCGTACCTTTCACTTGACCAGCTCGCAGGTCCTTTGCTGACCGCAAACAAAATTCTCCACTTTGCCGTAGAGTCCTTATGTTCTTGTGCTTTTGCGCTGGGAAATCTACAGGTATCACAGCAGCTCCAGGCACTGTACGCTACACCGAAGCTATCCTTAATTGTGCTGATCTTGCTCAATGGCATTCGTTTTGCCTTCTGCTGCACCTCCTACTTCTGCTACCACATAGTAGGATTGCATTTGTTGCTTCCATTAGGTATGTAATGTCTACTCAAAGACCCCGTTAATATCGCTGTTTTTCATATGACATGCTGAAGCTGTCCGCAAAAGGGGATTTAATATCTAGTCTAACGCCTAAATAGTTCATACTACTTTGATCCCTTACCATATTTCCGCTTACATCTCAAGTTCGGTTGGAACCTGCTTACCCGAAGTCAGAAGTAGCTTATTTGGGTAGCAAATATAAACTGTTGTGGTTCTATGGTATTTCTGACGGTGGTAACGACCGCGATGTCACCTGCCTATTCAATTTTTCAGGAGTTTTCAGCAACTTGAACCAATTCATTGATATTGGCAAATACCCACATATAAATGCCATTATCACAGTTTAAAAGTTTTATTCAGTTTTCCATTTCCATTGCCATGGTAAAGCCCATACTGCACTCCAAGCGCAGTCGCTGCGTAAGTAGCACAGATAACAGAGCGCGTGCTTATACTTGCATTCATACGTGTGTGTTTGTGTATTGTTTGTAATGTATTTAAAAGACGCGTGAAATGGTTAAATATCGTCTCTTTGCAGGTTTCAGGGGACCTGCCAGTCGAGCAGTCTCGACTAGAGCCCTCGCGAATTGTTATAATTGTTGTACCTAGCCACGTAACCTTTGAGAACCGTTTGGCAATGCCGGCGCTCGTGAGAAATGTATCAATGACTCGATAGAGTGTGTGTTATGCGGTGGCAGGTTTTGCTGTGCTGTTCTCGTTGTTGTTGCTATGCTATACCCTGAGTGTGTGTGTATGAAATCCTAACTTGTACCCGGTTACCAGTTCCCCAGTAGATTTTACCCTTATGAGGCATATACGTTTTCATAATAATGTGATTCTTCACAAAGTAGATATAGACTGTTGAACTATCGAGATTTTTCATATTAAGAGCACAAGAGCATTTTTTATATTGAATGGGAATATAATATATTCTCAAGTTAATTTATTGCATTGTCATACATATGTTTCAATTTGTGTATATATGTTCGTCTGTACGTACGTATGTTTGTATGTATGTAGATTCCAGAGCTGCTGCTCCCGAGCATCTGCAAAACGATAACTAACTTCAACTACAAAAATGCACTGAGTTGATCGATATACGAATGCCGGCTTAACAAGGTTGAGCTGCTGCGTTAAGAGAAGGAATATGCGTGTAGTAAACGCGCGACCTCGTAAACCACAAAAGCTAGAGATCTGAAATTTTCAGTGTATACTCGTGTATACCCTACGTAGTACGAGTTTTTTTTAGATTTTCGATAGCTCATCCCGCTTCGTTATTATCGATAAGAATCGATAACTTTTCTTCGTTTTTGTATACCGTAAGAGCTAGAGTCTTCAAGTTTACTATGTATATCCGAGTAATGAATAAGATTTTGTAATTTTTGGATATGGGATGCTACGCCCAATTCGACACAAATTGCAAAAAACGTATTTCAAATACTAGAGACTTGCGCTTGGCAAAAACACACATATGAATGACGTAATCACGCTGTAAAAGTTTGAATAAAAAAGTTCATCCAAAAAAAATAATTAAATATTTAATTTCCAAGCGCAGTCGCTGTGTAAACTGCGCAGTTAGAAGAGCGCCTGCTTATGCGTGCGTATGCATGTGTGTATGTGTGCGTGTTGCTCGCAATATTTGTATATGTAAATATCAGGGTATCTCTTAGTCGAACAGTCTCAACTAGAGCACTCTTACTTATTTTTAATTCTGTTATATTTGGTATATATACTTGGGTGACAACCCAAGATCAAAAAGCTATGGCGGATATATCTACGCCCATTGAGGGCGTGGCAAATCGGGTACAACTGTATCTTCTACAGTTTTCAAGTTAGAGCGTCCAAATTTGGTACGTAGGTTACTGCTACGATCCAATGAAGATCGACCAAAAAACTATATGTCCATGCCTACTAGGGGCGGGGCAAACTTGGGGGCATGGCAATGAGTATTCCGAAGTCGGTAGTCCCTTCCCCATTAATTTGCAAGAAACTTATTTCAAATACTGGAAACGGGTGCTTTGGTAAATACACACGTATGAATGACATAATCTCTCAAGCTCAGAAAGTTTTATTAAGAAAATCCATATACAAAAAAACTTATTCTACAATTATGTTTCCATAATATAGTCCTTACTGCAGACTAAGCGCAGTCGCGGCGATATCAGATCGATTGATTATGCGTTCGTGGGTATACGTCTGTCCATGAGTTGTTTGTTATGTATGCATGTGTACCCTGAATACAATGGGAATGATGAAAATGGGAAAAAAGGGTAAATTGGTTTTGTTAAAATGTATGTAACAGGCAGAAGGAGGCGTGGCAGACCCCATAAAGTATATATATTCTTGATCAGGGCGACGAGCTGAGTTGATTTAGCCCTGTCCGTCCGTCTTATCCGTCTGTCCGTCTGTCCTCAGAATCTATAAGAGCAAGAGAGTTGAAATTTTTTATGTAGGTCCGCGTTTAGCACGCGCAGATCGAGTTTGTTTCAAAAATTCGACAACTTTTATTGTTATCGATTAAAAACGAAATCGAAATCCAGCTATAAAATTAAAACTCTTGCATCTTTAAAGATAGAGACTTCAAATTTTTTTTTTTAATTTAATGTGTATTTAATACAATTTTGATTTTGCAAAAAGCGTATTTCAAGTACTAGAGACTTGTGCTTTGGCAAATAAACACATATGAATGACATTATTACGCTCTGAAAGCTTAATTAGGAAATTACATCTACAAAGAAACTTATTCAGCAATTAACTTCCCATAATATAGCTCTTACTGCAGCCCGAGCGCAGTCGCTGCGTAAACTGCGCAGTCAGCAGAACACTCGCTTATGCGTGTGTGCGTATGTGTGTGTGTGTATCTGTGTCTGTGTACAGGTGTTGTTTGTATATATATGTTAAATAAGTATAGAATGTTTGGAATATCGGCTTATCACAGGGTTCCGGGGATCTCCTAGTCGGGTACCGCCGACTAGAGCTTTCTTACTTGTTTTATAGTGTTCCACATGCTTATTTTTGAACCAGTCGTCTTTCTGTTTGTTAGTCGTTGTAACAGCATGATCGCTGATTTTAGCCTCCTAGAAACCCCGATCGCGATTGTCCACTTGGCTACGACCTACGCTCCAAGCAACTTAGACGAGTCTTTTGAGCTATTAATGTCTGCCTTTCAAGCAATTTAAATTCAGACAGATCAAAAAAACAACTTGCTGGTGGTAATTGTGTTAAGACTCACATGCTTACTGAATGTACAGCTTGTAAGGAAACACCTGAGTATTTTGTTAAGATCGAGACGGCTATCATCAATCGTCAAAAACATTAGACAAGTCCGCCCACTTTACATAGCCGTCGCTAAACAACAAGTTTTAATAGTGGCAACGATGAAGCAGGATGTCACATAGAGATAGAGGCACAAGCGGACTCATAAGCCAGCTAGATATAAATACAGAATTGTTGATGGTCATTAGCTATTCTCAACTCGTCGATGCTCGGATTAAAAAAAATAAATGGCTTTATTTGAAAACGAGTTCCAAGAAAACTTTTAAGCTACTTCTACTTTCTGCAGCCATCGCGCCTGAGCCAATTTTGCTTTGCATAGCACCCTACGCTTATTCTTTTTGAGCTTCAGTCAGAAACTAGCTTCAAATTTACAAAGACGCTTAAGATTAAGGAGAGCATAACTAAAGGAAAACAAGTAAAAAAGCTCTAGTCGGTGCTACCCGACTAGAAGATCCCCTGAACCCAGAGAAGAGCCGATATTCTACACTTCCTTTATAAATGTATACATGACGAGCATAAGGCCTATAGTATGGGAGCTTAATCGTTAAATAAGTTTTTTTATAAATGGACTTTTTATGTATATTTTTTTATATATACATGAAACTAAATGCAAAATTTAGAATCTCTGCTTTAAAGATGTACGAGATATAATTTTATAACTGGATTTTGATTTCGTTTTTAATTTTTTCCGAGATCGAAGCGTTCAGACGTTCGGACACACACAGACGGACAGGCGAACATGGCTATATCGACTCAGCTCGTCGCCCTGGTCAAGAATATATACACTTTGTTTTCTGCCACGCCTCCTTCTGTCCGTCACATACACTTTAACAAAACCATTATACCTTGATTTCCCTTTTTCAATTGGTTCAGGGTATAAAAAGACTTCCCTTATATCTTTATGCATACAGTAACTATTTATTATTTTGAATATTTTATTATTGCAGAATTCATTGAACAAAATTGATCAAAAATTTTTGTGTTTCGAATGGGTAAAAACGTCAGCTAAGGCGTGAAATATTTGGAATCAATCTGTCGCAAAGCGAGTTTTTGGTCTATCCATGGCCGTAAATAGGAAACCTTCGCATATACACCAGGTATATTCTCTTCGCCGCAACCTATACCCCAAGCAACTATGCCAGCGGATTTGAAACGGTTTGGTTGATTTTTAATTGGACACACTAATGGTGAGCCACCATCGCCTTTACACGTGTCCCTGCCCTTTTCTCCTCCGGCACACATAAAGCTATCATGCAATATAAAATGCCTTCCAAGCCGCGTTTCGCGTAAATTGGCTTGGCATTTTGAATTTCCAACGACGGGCAAATCTATTTTTTTCAAAATAACTTGGTATTCGCCCTCCTTTCCAAATTTATTCTTTCCCCAACCAGTTGCGTAACAGCGATCTAGCTCGAACTCCTCCCCGATATCCGGTAGGCAAATAGGTTGAATATTCATTTGGAAGATAAATGGGCTTTCCAAGAAAAGCAGTGCAACGTCATTATAAAGAGATCCCTTATTAAACTGTTCATGATATATTATCTCCTTAACATAACGATCCTCATGTGGAATTATTTCTACTTTCGTCTGCGTATCCCATTCACCAGCGCGCACTGGAAAAGAGTACAAGAAAAATTACAAATTGTACAAACTTACTTAACCTGTTGAGGTTCTCTTACCGATAAGAGATTTTGCATCCTTGTTATGAACACAATGGGCTGCTGTCAATATAACGTCTGGAGTTATTAAAGCGCCCCCACATTCATATAAGTTAAGCTGAGACTCTTCCCTCAAAATCGCAACCATCCATGGGAATTCTCCAAATTCTGCTTCTTGATCAATTGCTCCCGTTATTTTAAAGCCAACACCGTTAGGGTTCTGGTATCCACAGCCCCGATTAATAGGTTCGACCGATATATCCGGTTTTTCTTTCTAGTTAATAGAAAATGTTAAGTCAATGAAAATATTTTGTTTACTGCTTAGCTCATTCCATCGAAATTTCTAAAATTACACTAAAAGGTGTTTATTAATTGAAAAATATACAAAAATTCTATATGCAAAATTGAAAAAATCCAGTCTAACTTTACTATTTGACTGGGCAATACAGTATTCTCCGCTTTATCAGATTAGGAGGCGTGGCAGAGCCCATTAAAGTTTATATATTCTTGATCAGGGCGACGAGCTGAGTTGATATAGCCATATTCGTCTGTCCGTCCGTATCTTTGAAGGCGTCGATCTCAGAACCTATAGAGACTTGTAGGTCCCTATATAGACGCGCAGATTGAGTTTGTTTAAAAAATTCGATAGCTTTGATCGATTAAAAACGAAATCGAAGTTTAGTTATCAAACTATATCACGTACATCTTTAAAGCTAGAGTCTCCCAATTGTGCTTCTAATTAGGAAAATACAAACATATGCATGACGCTCTAAAAGTTTTATTAAGAAAGTCCCAATTATTATTAATATTGGTATCTAAATTAAAAATAAAAAATAAAATTGTTGTATTTGATCAATAATAAGAAATTGGGATGATTAAAAAAAAAAAAAATGTAGTGCTCGTACTGCGTATGGTATTCACAGGTAAAATTTTAAAATTTCAGACCCAGCTTTGTGGCTAGAATTGTGGTAGAATTGACTCGACTTTGGTCTGCCACACCTCCTTCTGACTGTTACATACATTTTCACAAAAACATTATACCCTGATTTCCCATTATCAATGGGTTTAGGGTATAAAAAAAAACTATAATACCCAGATTTCCTACTTCAATGGGTTCAAGGTATAAAAAAGTAAACTAGTTTTAATTTTACAAAAATATACATAATTTTAGAAAAATAGTATCAAACTAGTTCGACGAATACATAAGATTCAGCCGGTTTATTTCAGCAATAATAATCTCTATATTAAAATACCTTGTTTGGAATTTCACAACATAGTTCCAAATAATTTGAGCAAGGTCCGTCAATTCGAATGTCTATTATATTTTCTCCACTAGTATTTATTGTATCATTTGCACATAACCATCGAGGCACACATTCCTTCTGTATACCACATGACTCATATTTGATTTTCTCTTTAGGTGTCTCAGCTGGTTGTGAAGGCTGCGTTGGTTGTGAAGGCTGAATCGGTGTCGCTGGGGTGGAACTGTCTGTTTTAAAAATCTCAGCAATAAGATCGTTTAACGAGGTATCGTCGCCCAAGCAATAGCATGCAAAAAGCACTACTATAAAACACTTAATAATCATCATAAGGGATCCTAAAAATAACAACAATGTAAGTATTAAATAAGTAAATAATAATGTTATTAAATAAATATAAGCACAATAGTGTGAAGTGTACATATCAAAGGCAATTTAATAAACGGGAGGTATTGCTGTACTACCGGACGTGAGGAAATTAGCTTAACATATTTCTGGACCTCACTTTACTTTTCAGCTTATCGGACAAGTGAAAATATCTTTGATTATTCGTTGATATTATTATTCTTATTAAATACGTTGGGCGGCTAAGCTGTTAGGTCGATCGTCGAATTCGCTTATACGTTTACGCGGTTTTGAGGACTCAATTGTCGCGCATACCTTGACAGTTGTTTTGCTTCCAATTCTTTAGTTTTTTTTTATGACTTAATATAAAATATGTATGTATAGCTTTATTACTTATAAAATTTAAAATAGAATGTTCGGTCTTCCGTATTATGGATTCTCAGTGAGAAAATCAAAGTTTTATGACGATATTACTGCTGATCTCCTCTACTGATTTTCCAAAAATTATATATGTACAAACCAATTGGGGGCATGGCAATGGGAGTGAGCTGTGCGGGTGTGAATGACTATGCCGCAGTCGGTAACGCCCGACTGTAACGTTCTTACTTGTTATACCCTGAAAATGGGAAATCAGGGTATAATGTTTTTGTGAAAATGTATGTAACAGACAGTAGGACACATGGCAGACCCCATAGAGTATATATATTCTTGATCAGCTCGTAAACCATAAAAGCTAGAGCTCTGAAATTTTCAGTGCATAGTCGTATATACCCTACGCAGTACGAGTTTTTTTTCGATAACTCATCCCGTTTCATTTTTATCGATAAAAATCGATAACTTTTCTGCGTTTTTGTATACCGTAAGAGCTAGAGACTACAAATTTACTGTGTAGGTCCGTGTAATGAATACGGAGATTTTGGATGCCACGCCGCCTTCGCTTCAAATTTTCAAAAAACGTATTTCAAATACTAGAGACTTATGCTTAAGCAAATACATACATATGCATGACATAATCACGCTGTAAAAGTTTGAATAAAAAAGTCCATCCACAAAATAAAGTTATTAAACATTTAATTTCCCATACAATAGGCATATTGCAGACCAAGCGCAGTCGCTGCGTCAACTGCGCAGTCAGCAGAGCGCGTGCTTATGCGTGCGTGCGTATGCATGAGTGTATGTGTGTGTGTTGCTCGCAATATTTGTATATGTTGGGAATATTTGCTCTTCGCAGGGTTCAGGGTATCTCGTAGCGAGCAGCCTCGACTAGAGCACTCTTACTTGTTATACCCTGAACCCATTGAAAATGGGAAATCAAGGTAAATTGGTGTTGTTAAAATGTATATATATATATTCTTGATCAGTGTGACAAGCTGAGTCGATGTAAACCTATCCGTCTGGCCGTCCGTCCGTATGTTTGAACGCGGCGATCTCAGAATCTATAAGAGCTAGAGACTTGGAATTTTTTGTGAAGATCCGCGCAAATTGAGTTTTTTTTTCAAAAAATCGATAAGTTTGATCGTTTTAAAGTTATCGAAATGCAGTTATAAATTTATATCTCCCACATCTTTAGAGCTAGATTTTCCAAATTTTGTATTCAGTATAGTGTGTAGTTTAGACAATTTTGATTTTTGTCACATTTTGTATACCATCCCCCTTTTCCACCCCTTACCTACAAACTTGTAAAAACCGTATTTTAAATACTAGAGACTTGTGCTTTAGCAAATACATACATATGAATGACAGTATTATGCTCTGAAAGTTTGATTAAGAAAGTCCATCTACAAAGAAACTTATTCAACAATTAACTTCTCATAATATAGCCATACTGCAGCCCAAGCGCAGTCGCTGGGCTAACAGCGTGCTTATGCACACATACACATGTGTGTATGTGTGTGTGCATGTATTGCTTTTATTTATGTATATGTTAAATAAGCATAGAATGTTTGGAATATCGGCTCTTCGCAGGGTTTACGGGATCTCCTAGTCGGGTACCGCCGACTAGAGCTTTCTTGTTTTTAATTGTTCTTTTGTCGTGAGTAAGAGGAATAAAAGAAGGCCGAAGCGAAGTGTGGTGGTCGCCTTTCGGCATCGCCATTTTTTTCGCCTTTTTCTTATGACTGCCTGAATAATTCGACTGTCTTCGGCTTTGCCAAATTTTGCATTGCGTTCTATACTTTATTTAGATATGAGACCAAACGCGTGCCATAATGATGCTTATTCGTTTCATAGTGTGCCTCTTACTCAGTCAACTGAATTCGATTCGAATTAATTCAATTTGATGTATATTTTGAGGGCAGCCAATACATTGTGCATACATATACATATGATATAGGTGATAATGTACATACATATGTATGTATGAGTGTATGTGTCAAATAAGGTTTCCTTAGTCTGAATAATCTGTACATTACTCTGAAGAACTGATTTTATAAAATAAAATCTTATCAAAATTAATTGACCTATTGCTACAAGCTCAGATTTAAGTATAAAGAAATAAGTATGTCATAGATGATAGACATAAAGCCATAGTCGATAAGGAACCGGGATCGTGTTATTGCTCAGCAAGTCCCCCTTTCTCTACATATGTACTAAATTTGTACAAAAATAAACACACAATATACATAAATAAATAAATAAATAAAAAAAAAAAAAATATATATATATATATATATTTATTTATTTATTTATAGGCCGATAGAGAATTATATAACTAATTTAGTCATTGATTATATATATATATATATATATATATATATATATATATATATATATATATATATATATATATATGTATATAAGATAAAAATTTATTTTTAACTTAAGCGAAAAATTTTCCATTCCTGTCAGACGTGTGTAATTTTATGTTTATAAGAACCGGTTTTACTCGCAAAACCGCATATACACAAAAATACATTTCTTAAATTAGTATATACATACGGATGTATCAATGTACTTCAAATATATACACATGTACATGCATTTGTATGTATATTCATAAACAGTCAACCGCAACTTTGAACACACTGATAAATTTCTGAGCTCAGATGCATATGCATGTATGTGCATGTGTAAATGTATAAGATCTTAAAAATAACAAGCTTCTTGTTTACAAACAAGGAGACAAGAACTTATGTATACACTTATGCAACTGCATATTTATGGAATATTTATGTATAGATACATTCACATTTATACATTTCCAAATTTCCAAATAAGTTTGTAAACAATGTTAGTATAACACAATTTATTACAGGTTAATACAAAAAATTCTAAATTCTAAAATAAGTACATACATATATAAATATAGCCTTTTTTAAATATCTTCACAGTTCGCTGTATTACACTCAGAGTTTAAAACCGCACTGAACCTCTCCTATGTCAAAATTGAACTTGAAATACGAGCTTTGGTTGAGCTTTGATTAAGTTGCGATCATCTCCATAGAAGCTTTGAATCAAGACAAAGAGAGTTAAGCGCAGAGATATGCTATTTTACTCACGAGCTCTCGCGTGATATCTATAAAAATGTACATATATATGTAGGTATGAATGTATGTATAGAGAGTTGAGCACGACAGGGACTCGGGCAAACACAATATTTGAAATTTAACAACTAAAATTATTTTGCGTTAAATTTAAAGCGTTTCGCTTTTAAACAAGCCTTCATGTAAGATTTAACATTGTTAAATATTTTGTGATGACCTGAACCAAGCTACTGTACAAACTGAAAAGTGCTATATTCTATGTTTACAGAATCTTATTTCTATACCCTGAACCCATTGAAAGTTGGATTGTACATTTAGGACCTCCCATAGCACATAGTTAGGTTTAAATAATCGATAACTTTCTCCGTTTCTATAAAGTTAATTAAAAATATCAAACTTTAATTATATCATCATACACTTGCTTTCAAAACTCTTGTAGACTTTCAAAACTCTTATGTTCACTTGTGAATGATTCTTTTTTATACCCTGAACCCATTGAAAATGGGAAATCAGGGTATAGTGGTTTTGCTAAAATGTATGTAACAGGCAGAAGGAGGCGTGGCAGACCCCATAAAGTATATATATTTATGATCAGGGCGACGAGCTGAGTTGATTTAGCCCTGTCCGTCTGTCTGTCTGTCCGTCCGTCCGCCCGTCCGTCCGTCCGTATGTGTGAACGCGCCGATCTCAGAATCTATAAGAGCTAGAGACTTGTAATTTTTATACCCTGAACCTATTGAAAGTGGGAAATCAGGGTATAGTGGTTTTGCTAAAATGTATGTAACAGGCAGAAGGAGGCGTGGCAGACCCCATAAAGTATATGTCGGAGCGTCAGAGGTTCGAGAGGGCTGGCGCTGTGTCGGGGCGTAACAACAGTGTGCGTTGCTGCGTCTTCGAGTACTGCGCAATATGATGGCATTGGGAAGTCCCGTTTTAGCGGGTCGACAGCGTGTTGATGCGTAATAAGAACACGTGTGCGTTGGTGCGTCTTTAGATATTTGACAGTTACCGTTTTAGCGGGGCGACAGCGTTGCGTCGCTGTCGCCGAGTGTGGTTCGGGGGTAGGCTTGAGAAATAAGAGACACAAGAGTCAGTTGTGTTTGAGTTCTCAGAGCGACCGAAACTCGCTGCGCTAAGTAATGGGAACGAATCTTAATGCTACAACATCAGAAGTGGGATCTGGCTCGCTACCTAATATGACAAATGATCCTTGGCGAGTGCCGGACGTGTTAGCAGGAGCGCGTTAGAAATTTGCTTCGTATCAATTTATCGTGCGTTTCCGTCGTTGTGTGAACATAAAGTGTATCAATAATATTGAAAAGATCTTGTTGGCGCAGACCCATCCGCGTGGCGTGCTACAGTAAATATAATTCTGGCGGAAAATAACATAAAAGGCAGTGCGTTGGTGATGGCTTTGAGTGCAGCGTTGGAAGGCAGTGCGGCGCAGTGGCTTTCACAAATATGTTATCCTGACATAAATTGGACCGAGCTTAAGGAAATTTTTGTACAGCGCTTCACCAGTGTAGAAACACCAGCAGCTATGTTTTTGACAATGTTTGACTCTGGAGCGGAATGTTCGTTGATTAAACATAAGATAAGTACTCAGTTAGCCGGTAAAAGAATTTACAACGTAGTCATGTTAAAGGGTATTGGGAATGACAGCATTTGTAGTACATTGCAAATACTTGGCAACGTAAAAATTAATTAATAATTATCATTATATTGAGATGCTGTTCCACGTTTTGGACGATCAGTATTTGGAGAGCGACATTATGATTGATCGAGAAATACTGTGGCAGGGTTTGCATGTCATTGTGTCACCGGGAAAATTTAAAATTGTTAGGCCAAAATGTGTAAACTGTTGTTCAAATGATGATATATTTTTTAAAAGTGGATACTGATCTTGTCGTCGAAGATAGGGATAAATTAAACGATTTATTAGAAAATTATTCAAAATCTTTTATAAAGGGAATTCCTTCTTCTAGAGTCAGTACAGGTGAGATGAAAATTAAGTTAGTAGACCTCAGAAAAATTGTTCAAAGAAGACCATGCAGACTTAGTCCAAATAAAAGAGAGTTGGTACGCGAGAAGATTAAAGAACTAGTAGAATGCAATGTCATAAGGCCAAGTTGCTCACCTTATGCAAGTCCTATGATGTTAGTGAACAAAAAGGACGGGTCTCTTGCTTGTGTGAATACCGTGAATTAAATACGAATACAGTCTCAGATAAATATCCGTTGCCTCTAATAGCAGATCAGATAGCCAGACTTCAGGGAGCGAAATATTTCACATGTCTAGATATGGCAAGCGGATACTATCAAATCCCTTTGCATAAAGAGTCAATAGAGTGTACGGCTTTTGTCACTCCAGACGGCCAATACGAATTTTTGTCAATGCCGTTTGGTCTTTAAAATGCACCTTCAGTTTTTCAGCGTACAGTGATGCATACGCTTGGGGAACTTGCAAATACATTTGTAGTTGTCTATATGGATGACGTATTGGTGGTAGCTACAACAAAAGCTGAAGCTTTAGAAAGATTACAGATTACCCTTGATATTCCCACGAAAGCTGGATTTATGTTCAATATAGTCGACAGTTCAATATTTGGGATACGAAGTGAGCGCAGGCCGAATTCGTCCAAATTCACTTAAAGTTTCAGCGTTAACTGCTCTACCGCCTCCCCAGTCAGTCCCTGCTTTAAGACAATTTATTGGGTTAGCGTCTTACTTTCGGCAATTTATCCAAGGATTTTCCTGTTTCATGAAGCCTTTGTATCTTTTGACATCGGAAAAGAACGAGTTTGTTTGGAAGCCAGAACATGAACAAATAAGACAAAAAGTTATTTCTGTACTTACACAGAAGCCAGTTTTAGTTATTTTTGACCCTAAATATCCAATCGAATTGCATACTGATGCAAGTGCTCGTGGATATGGAGCCATCTTGCTACACAAAATCGATAACAAGCTGCATGTCGTTGAATTTTTCAGTAAGGCTACTTCACCTGCAGAATCACGATACCATTCTTATGAGTTAGAGACCCTTGCGGTTGTCATGGCCATAAAGCATTTTCGTCATTATTTGATGGGTAGAGATTTTGTGGTTTTTACCGATTGCAACTCACTTAAAAGCATCAAGAACTAAACGTGACCTATCTCCCAGAGCTCAAAGATGGTAGTATTTACAGTCGTTCTCATTTGATTTGCAGTATAGAGATGGTAAACGAATGGCTCATGCTGATTTGTTTTCCAGAAATATCTCATCCGCTGATGTGATTGATATTTCTAAAGTTCCTGAAAAACGAGTTAATTTGGCAGAAATATCTAGTGATTGGCTTATGGCTGAACAGCGGAAGGATTTAGATATTATCAATATTATGAACAAATTGAAGGACAATTCTCTTGCCGAGGGCATTGCAAAAACTTATGAGTTGAGAGCAGGATTACTTTATCGAAAAAATTCAGAGAAATGGTAGAACTCGATCTTTGCCAATTGTTCCAAGTGCATTCAGATGGTCATAAATCAGATGGGTAATAAATCAGATTCACGAGACAATCATGCACTTAGGTTGGGAGAAGACTTATGATAAGGCCTATGATTATTATTGGTTCGATAGCATGTCTAAGTATATACGAAAGTTTGTTGAAAACTGTATTACTTGTAAGATGTCAAAGTCATCCTCGGGTAAAATTCAAGCTAGACTTCATCCAATACCAAAGGTCAGCACACCTTGGCACACGATACACATAGACATAACAGGAAAGTTGAGTGGCAAGTCTGATCAGAAGGAATATGTTATTGTCCAAGTGGACGCTTTTACCAAATTTGTTTATTTAACACACACACTTAAGATTGATGCTGACAATTGCATAGGTGCTGTGACATCGTCGGTATCTTTGTTTGGCTGTATCTTTGTTTCGAGTACCAAACCGCATAATAGCAGACCAGGGTAGGTGTTTTGGTAGCTCTAAATTTAGTGAGTTTTGTTCCCAACAGAAAATAAGTTTGCATTTGGTTGCGACAGGCGCAAGTAGAGCTAACGGACAGGTGAAACACATTATGAGCACTTTGAAAAAACTTACTAACGGCAGTTGAGACTAGCAGCCGATCTTGGCAAAACGCATTAGGTGAGGTACAGTTGGCCTTAAATTGTACAGTTGGCCTTAAATTGTACAGTAAGTCGAGTGACAAAGGCAAGCCCTTTAGAATTGTTTATTGGCATTGTGAATTGTGATTTGGCAGAATCAAGAGCTCGAACAGTGCAAAATATATCAGCGGTGGCAGTATATAGCAAGAAACGGTTTGATAAAACCAAGGCTAAGGTTGTTGGATACGAAGTAGAAGATTTTGTGTTGTTAAAGAATGAAGCAAGGCATCAAACGAAGTTAAGTCCAAAGTTTAGGGGACCGTTATAAATAGCTGAATTGTGAACGGAGATAGATATATCCTAAGGTCATTGACAAATAATAGAAAATACAAGTATGCTCATGACGATATAAGAAAGTTGCCAGAAGGGTATGTTGAGTTAGAAAGTAGTAATGAGGATTTGAATAATGTTGGTGATGAAACTGTTGAAAGAGACAGTATTGAAACGATTAAGAATGAGACTGTTGAAAGAGACAATATTGAAATGATTGAGAATGAGACTGTTGAAAGAGACAGTATTGAAATGATTGAGAATGAAACAGTTGAAAGAGACAGTATTGAAATGATTGAGAATGAAACAGTTGAAAAAGACAGTATTGAAACGATTGCGAGTGAAACTGCTGAAAGAGACAGAATGGATGCCTGAAGGGGCTGATAAGAAAAGTTTTGATCATGGCGTGTGACGCATAAAATGATGTAATGTAAAACCAGTTGAGTCTATGATGATAAAAAGGATAGTGAAAAAAGTTGAATTAAGCTAAAGATTAATTTTATAGCAGTTTAAGAACGAAACTAAAAGTTGAAGATAAAATTTTTATGAAACCCTGAAGCAAAAATAGTTGTAATCAAAAAGAAAAATGTTAATCTTAAATAACTTTCGAAAATTTATAGATAAAATGAATTATGCAGTAAGGCATTTTTGTAAAACCACACGAGGTCGTGTTATGGTCAGGTTGGCCGTGTCGGAGCGTCAGAGGTTCGAGAGGGCTGGCGCTGTGTCGGGGCGTAACAACAGTGTGCGTTGCTGCGTCTTCGAGTACTGCGCAATATGATGGCATTGGGAAGTCCCGTTTTAGCGGGTCGACAGCGTGTTGATGCGTAATAAGAACACGTGTGCGTTGGTGCGTCTTTAGATATTTGACAGTTACCGTTTTAGCGGGGCGACAGCGTTGCGTCGCTGTCGCCGAGTGTGGTTCGGGGGTAGGCTTGAGAAATAAGAGACACAAGAGTCAGTTGTGTTTGAGTTCTCAGAGCGACCGAAACTCGCTGCGCTAAGTAATGGGAATGCTAATGCTACAACATATATATATTCTTGATCAGGGCGACGAGCTGAGTTGATTTAGCCCTGTCCGTCTGTCCGTCCGTCCGTCCGTGCGTCCGTATGTTTGAACGCGTCGATCTCAGAACTTATAAGAGCTAGAGACTTGAAATTATGTAGATCCATGTATAGCACACTCAGATCGAGTTTGTTTAAAAAAATCGATAAATTTGATCGTTTTAAAGTTTTAGATTTAAAATGTTATCGAAATTCAGATATAAATTTATATCTCCCACATCTCTAGAGCTAGAGTCTTCAATTTTTATACTCATTCACAAAGTGAAATGAGTATATTGGTTTTGTGCAATGTCCGTCACGCTGTCCGTCCGTCTGTCCGTCTGTCCGTATGAACGCAAACCATTTGCACAGTTTTGAAGCTAGTGAGTTGAGATTTAGAATATATACTCGTGTATACCCTCGAATTATAAAGTGTCAAGATCTTCCCGATACGCCCACTAGGGGCGTGGCAAATCGGAAAATGCATTTTCCGATATCTCAGAAACACTACTTCTAGAAGTGCTAGAAAGTTGCAATTTGGAATTTAGACTTGTGTCGATAACTCAAGATGAAAAAGTTATGGCGGATATATCTACGCCCATTGGGGGCGTGGCAAATCGGGGAAAACTTTATCTTCTACAGTTTTAAAGCTAAAACGCCCAAATTTGGCACGTAGGTTACTGATACGATCCTATGAAGATCGACCAAAAATCTATATATCCACGCCTACTAGGGGCGTGGCAAATCGGATCTTTTTCAAATTCTGTAATATTTTGAGCACTATTGATGCTAGAGACTTGAAACTTGGTATATAAACTCGGGTTGACAATCCAAGTTGGAAAAGATATGGCGGATATATCTACGCCCATAGGGGGCGTGGCAAACCGCGAAAGTTTGTAGCTCCTACAGTTTTAGAGCTAGAAGCTTCAAAATTGGATGGTAAGTTACTGGTGAGCTCCTCTATCGATGACCCAAAAATAATTTTTACGCCCCTTATGGGGTATGCCCGGCTAAAAATACCCTGTAATTTTCGCATTTTTTGAGTGTAAGCATCCAAATTTCACACTTACGTTACCCTTCACTACTTCTAAGAACTGGCCAAAAATTATATGTCTACGCCTACTGGGGGCGTGGCAAATCGGGAAAAACTGTACGTTTTTCCGATTCTCAGTGAGAAAATCAGAATTATATACAGATATTACTGCTGATCTCCTCTATTGATTTCCAAAAAATTATATATGTACAAACCAATTGTGGGCGTGGCAATGGGCGTGATCTGTGGGGGTGTGAATGAGTATCCCGCAGTCGGTAGCGCCCGACTGCAACGTTCATACTTGTTGTATTTGGGTATAAAAATATTAAGTCTAAACATTTAAAAAAATTTAAAAGTCTGGTTTGATTGTAGACTGGTCTAAGTATTCCATAGCCAAGTCGAATTTTAATATTTAAAATTCTCGGTGTTATAAGAATTATCTTTTTCGTTGCAAAAGGCAGTTTGATCGTAATCCTAAGCAATTTTACTCATTCGTAAACATGAAGCGTAAATCTTCTAGTTTACCTTCCTCATTTTTCCTTGGATTGGACAAAACTTGTAATGATCATGATTCCTCTGATCTTTTTGCAGATTTTTTCCAATCCACTTACTCCTCAGTAGATCCCTATGCCACTTCATACCCTTACTTAATTTCTGCAACTAATACTATTAATGTTTTTAATGTTTCCCCTGCTTCTCTGGTTTCAGCCATTCGGTCATTGAAATCATCTTTTTCTCCTGGAACAGATTGTATTCCCAGTTGTGTAATTAAAGAATGTAGTAGTTCCCTTCAAACACCATTACTAAAACTATTTAATTTGTCGCTGGAAACCTCTGTTTTCCGTCTATTTGGAAACAGTCTTTCATCAACCCTCTATATATAAAAGGTGGGTGGTCTGACATTTCCAATTATAGAAGTATTGCAAAATTATCTGCTATCCCGAAATTATTTGAAAAAATAGTAACATCTATCTTACAACATTTATGTAAATCGATTATTTCACCATCGCAACATGGTTTTGATCAAAATCGATCTAATTCTACTAATCTATTAGAATTTACTTCCCTAGTCAATGACAGTTTTTTAAATAAAATGCAAACTGATGTTATATATACTGATTTCAGTAAAGCATTTGACTCAGTACACCATGATATATTACTTCAAAAGCTTGATCACTTAGGATTTTCCCTTAAGCTTCTTTTTTGGATTTCATCCTATTTAAAGGGTAGAACCCAAAGAGTTGTGTTGAGAACAGCTTTTTCGAAACTTGTTTTCGTTTCGTCGGGTGTACCTCAGGGTAGTCATTGGGTCCTATTTATAAATGACCTTCCAAGCCGTACATCAAATTTAAAGATATTTATGTACGCAGATGACGTACAACTTTGTCTTTTGTATTCTAATACACTTGATCATCTACGCCTACAAGATGATCTTAATTCCTTCCAACTTTGGTGCGTGGCTAATCGGTTGCATTTAAATTGTTCTAAATGTATGACAATGACCTTCTGTCTTACTATTCCATATATTGCTAATTATTCAATTAATAATTATTCCTTGCAACGTATCGCAGTCAAAGATCTTGGTGTACTTTTTGACTCGAAACTTAATTTTAATTCTCATATCTCAACCATCATAAATGAAGCCAAAAGTGTTCTTGGCTTTATTAGGCGTTGGGCAAAAGAATTCAAGGATCCATTCATAACAAAACTTCTTTATGTTTCGCTGGTACGACCTATTTTGGAATATTGTTCAATTATATGGTCTCCACAGCATAAATTGTATCAGGATCGTATTTTATCGGTCCATAAACAGTTTCTACTCTTTGCCTTACGAGATCTAAACTAGGATCTTCGTTCACCGTCTTATCATAGTAGGCTTCTTCTTATTGATCTTCCATCATTAATCAATCGTAGAACTATCCTGGGGATTGTTTTTCCACATAATTTGATTATTAGTAATATTGATTCGTCATGCTTGTTATTGCAACTTAATTTTTCTTTTCCTTCCAGAACAACCAGACACTTTCGATCGTTGTATTTACCATTGTGCACTTCAGATTATTCCTTGCATAGCGCGTTTCATGTTTTATGTGTTAACTACAATAAATGTTATCACATGTTTCCTCTGAACTCTCTCTACCTTTAATTAAATCCTTGCTTTCAGATCATCTTAGGGAAAATGTATGTAACCGGCAGCAGGATGAGCTTAGTTGAAATAGCTCTGTCCGTCTGCCCGTCCGTCCGTCCATCCGTGTGAACGCAGCGATCTCGTGAACCACAAAAGCTACAGTTCTGAAATTTTCAGTGTGTACTCGTGCATACCCTACGCACAGTACGAGTTTTTTTTAGATTTTCGATAACTCATCCCGTTTTCTTATTATCGATAATCATCGATAACTTTTCATCGTTTGTGTATACCGTAAGAGCTAGAGACTTTAAATTTACTGTGTAGATCCGTGTAATGAATACGGAGATTTTTTAATTTTTGAATTTTAGATGCCACGCCCCCTTCTCCCCTAATTTGCAGAAACGTATTTCAAATAGTAGAGACTTGTGCTTTGGTAAATACACACATATGAATGACATAATCACGCTATGAAATATTGATTAAGAAAGTCCATCCACAAAAAAATTTATTAAGCATTTAATTTCCGAGCGCAGTAGCTGCGTTAACTGCGCAGTCAGCAGAGCGCGTGCTTATGCTTGCGTGCATATGCATATGCATATGTGTGTGTGTTGCTCGCAATATTTGTATATGTAAAATGAGCATAGAATGTTGGGAATATTGGCTCTTCGCAGGGTTCAGGGTATCTCTTATTCTAACAGTCTCGACTAGAGCAATCTTACTTGTTTTTTGTTCTTTTAGGCTATATAACTTATTTGTTTAGTTTATCTCTAAGTTTGACCCGCGTTTTGTCAATTTCTTTTTAAATAAATATCCAGGGCCCAGTAAGACGCTACCATTCTAAACAAAATCAAACAAGAAAGAAAGCGACTAGGAGATCCCCTGAACCCTGCGAAGAACCGATACTCCAAGCATTCTATGCTTATTTAACATATATATACAAGCAATACATGCACACACACATACACACATACGCACGCACGCATAAGCATGAGCTCTGCTGACAGCGCAGTTAGCGCAGCGACTGAGCGTCGGCTGCGCTCATAGGTTTTACTATGAGAAATGAAATGCTTAATAACATCTGTTGTAGATGGACATTCTTAATCAAACTTTCGCAGCGTGATTATGTCATTCATATGTATGTATTTGTTAAAGCACAAGTCTCTAGTATTTAAAATACGGTTTTTAAAAGTTTGTAGGTAAGGGGTGGAAAGGGGGGATGGTATACAAAATGTGACAAAAATCAAAATTGTCTAAACTACACACTATACTGAGTACAAAATTTGGAGAATCTAGCTCTAAAGATGTGGGAGATATAAATTTATAACTGCATTTCAATAACGTTTTAAATCGATAACTTTAAAACGATCGAACTTATCGATTTTTTGATACAAACTCGATCTGCACTATACACGGATCTACGAAAAAAATTTCAAGTCTCTAGCTCTTATAGATTCTGAGATCGACGCGTTCATACATACGGACAGACGGACGGACGGACAGACGGACAGACGGACATGGCTATATCAACTCAGTTCGTCGAGCTGATCAAAAATATATATAATTTATGGGGTCTGCCACGCCTCCTTCTGCCTGTTACATACATTTTAACAAAACCATTATACCCTGTTTTCCCATTTTTAATGGGTTCAGGGTATAACGAGTAAGAAAGCTCTAGTTGGGAGTACCCGACTAGGAGATCCCCTGAACCCTGCGAAGAGCCGATATTCCAAACGTTCTACACTTCTCTTAATATGTACATTACGAGCAACACATACACACACACATACACACATACGCACGCACGCATAAGCGTGCGCTCTGCTGACTGCGCAGTTTACGCAGCGACTGAGCTCGGGCTGCAGTAAGAGCTATATTATGGGAAGTTAATTGTTGAATAAGTTCCTTTGTAGATGGACTTTTTTAATCAAACTTTCAGAGCGTGATCATGTCATTCATATATGTGTATGTGCCGAAGCACAAGTCTCTAGCACTTGAAATACGTTTTTTGCAAATTGGGGGCGAAAGGGGCGTGGCATCCAAAATATAACAAAAATCAAAATTGTAAAAACTCTACATTATACTAAATACAAAATTAGGAGTCTCTAGCTTTAAAGATGTGCGAGACAAATTTTTATAACAGGTTTCCGATTTCGTTTTTAATCGATAACATTAAAACGATCAAAATTATCGATTTTTTTAAACAAACTTGATTTCAAGTCTCTAGCTCTTATAGATTCTGAGATCGACGCGTTCATAAATACGGACAGACGGACAGACGGACAGACAGACAGACAGACAGACAGACAGACAGACAGGGCTAAATCAACTCAGCTCGTCGCCCTGATCAAGAATATATATACTTTATGGGGTCTGCCACGCCTCCTTCTGCCTGTTACATACATTTTAACAAAACCATTATACCCTGATTTCCCATTTTCAATGGGTTCAGGGTATAAAAAAAACACGTTGTGTGTATTGCTCACGTGTACTTTCTACAATTTCTGACTTTAAAAAATTTGCTATTATTAATTTTTTATACCGTTTAAAGCGTTTCCCATTGAAAATGGGATATCAGAGTCTATCCGTCCGTCCGCCCTCCAGGCCAGCAAAAGCAAGTGGAAAGCAGAGCGAAGCGTACGCAGTTTTCCTTGTTGAATTAGTGCATTCCAGCATATTCTAAGAATCGCAAGTTTATGTTTAAATTTGCTAGATGGCGCTATTGATTGTGAAAATGAGTGTTCGAAAATTTAATTTAATTTTTTATGGAGTTTTTTTAAAAAAGTAGATCGCACAGGGATCTATTATTTATTATGTCTTATTTATTATTATTATATATTACGTCCGGGAATCCTCTAAATGTGGTTGATAACTGTGATTTCTGGCAGAAGGAGGCGTGATCATGACGACGAGCCATGTCAATATAGCCATGTCCGTCTGTCCGTCAGAGTGTCTGTATGTCTATCCGTCCGTATGAACGCACCGATCTCGTAAATCAGAAAAGCTAGAGATCTGAAATTTAATATGTATACTCGTGAATACAATGCGCAGTACGAGCTTATAATTTTTTTCGATAACTCATCCCATTTCTTTATTATCTATGAAAATCGATAATTTGACTCGGCTTTTTAAGCGTAGCATGTATATCGTGAGAGCTAAAGATTTTGGATACCACCCCCCATTCCACCCATTTGCAAAAATCGTATTTCAGATACCAGAAACTTGTCTTTTGGGAAATACACACATATAAATGTCATTATCACGCTCTAAAAGTTTGATTACGAAAGTCTATCGGCAAAAAAAGTTATTCAAAATTTATGTTCCAATAGGAAAGCCCATATATAAGCACGCGTTCTGCTAACTGCGCAATTCACGCAGCGACTTCACGTTGACTTTACTAAGGGAACTTCACTTGTGGGGTTGTCCCTACTCTAAAAATTATATACGGACCTACACAGTAAATCTAAAATATCTAGCTCGGATAGGCTTTTGGGCCCAAATATTTGTTGTAACGAACTATCGGTTTAGTGGTATTTGAGTGCAGTGTGTGTTAATCGCTTGATGAACAAAATATAAGAACCTATCAAGTCCACGCACAGCTTTCAGGACGGAGCATTCAACATACAAACTTGCGCGAGGGAACCGGGCTTCGAGCGTTCCCAACGCCTTCGAAACCAAAGAAAAAGATAACCGACGTCAACGACTGTAGTCTTTTTCCAATATATACTTACATAAAGACGAATATATACATACATATGCAAAATATGCTCTTGTAAAGTGTGAGATATAAGTTTGATATAATTTTCTTAAATAAAATACAGTTCTCAATAATATACAACAAACATGCTTAAACAATATACTCAAAAATGCAAAATGTACTTGTTATTGTAAATATATACATAGATACATATGCATACTTTATGAAGTCTAACGGCTCCTCTTTTGCCTGTTACATACCGCTTAAAAAAAGCAATATACTCTGAATCCGTATGTATAAAATAATCACTTTTATATTTTTCGAAAACAACTCTTGTCTCGGATCGGTCTCGTTTTTTTTTTTCAAGTGCGGCAAGATAAACTACAAACAAATTATAAGCGATCTTGCCTGTGTATGTTTGTCTGTGTGGTTTTTAACACACCGGATTGTTTGCTGCTGGATTCAATAATACATCGTGTGTATGTGCAATTCCCTCAACTAATTGATTAAGTAGGGTGTAATGTTTTTGTACAACTTTGTGTTATAGAAGATCCTCTTTCGGGGACGATACTGAACTCAACAGTTGAGTAGATCTAGCTATAGATGGTCTGGTGCCAATAAAGCTGTTTTTAATATATATTATATGAAAATATTTGAAACGGGTTTGATCAAAGAGTATTTCTCTTTTTAATCAAATACTTTTTTTACACTATTTTAGCAAAGTAATAATTTATGAGCTTTACTATTTTCTTCCTACAAATATTGAATGTCATTGTAAAATGGACTAAAGCGATATATGTAATAGAGTCTAACTCTATTTATAACAGGTCGAATGATTTGTTATTGCTTTTTTTTTAATAATTTTTCGAAAAATAATTGCTTATACTTTTTAACAACAGATCCAATGCTTGTTAGTCTCAATACAATACAAACAATACAATACAATACAATGAATACTTTACTGCATTTTCTTATCATAGCTGTGTTAAATTTTCACCACGACTTGGTATTGGCTAAGGGGAAACTGAACAGAATACATCCCATTGGTTCACACATGGGGGTGTTTTCTGTTTGTTGGTGTGGTTAATAGCTTATATCTTGAAAGTGAGTCTGTTCGGAAAATATACCTCAATTGTATTTAGTTTTTTCTGTCTATCGAATCGGAATATATCCCAATAATGACAAAAGTTCGTTAACTCCGAGTTAATAGTAAATGGTGTAATTGATAAATAAACAATTAAATAATAAGAATATAATTTAATGAGTGAAATGTCGAAATATGTTAGTCCTGTGTGTCGTGAATCTCCTTCCTTTTATTGCAACGGTGACTACAATAACTCACCTATATCGGATTTAAATGCATTTGATTGTATGTATTTAATAACAACATTGCAATTTATACACATTTCATGAAGTATTTGTTTTAATCAAATGATCTTGATTGCAATAGAGACGCAAACCGATACTGTTAATATTGTTTTCTAATGAGGTGTTCTTTATTAAAAATTATTAAATAAATAAATTTTTCTCTTCAGTTAATAAGAATTGTTTATGAGACTGTTTGACTGTTTTCAGATACTGTCTCAAATTTATTAATGTCCTGTCATAAAAAAAATTAACACTTTAAATTTGTACTAAATACACTTAAGATAGCTATTAATAGATTTTATTTTTAGATTCAAACATAAAAGGTGCCGGCGAAATATATTCATCCACCAATCATCTTAGTTTCATTCCACATACAACGGTTAGAACTATTAAAAAGAGAAATACAGCTAATAAAAAAGAACGCAGGAGAACACAAAGTATTAATAATGCATTCTCATGTCTACGCGAGAGAATACCAAATGTTCCTTCAGATACTAAGTTATCAAAGGTAAATTGTTATGCCCTGAACCCATTGTAAGTGGGATTTCAGACTATAATATGGTTTTGTGAAAATGTATACAACAGGCAGACTGAAGCGTGTCAGACGTGGACTTTGGATACCTCCCCCATTATTCCAAAATTTGCAAAAGAAAAAAAAAGAGAAAAGTATTTAAAATACTATAGACTTATACTTTGGCAAATTCACACATATCATTATGCCCAGAAAACTTCTTTAAGAGCATTTAAATCAAAAGTTATTCAACAATTTATTTCCCATAGAAAAGACCATACTGCAGCCCAAGCACAGTCGCTGTATTAAATGCGCAGTAGGCAGAGCGCGTGTTTATGCGTATGTCTGTGTGCATCTGTTGTTTGCTATGCATTTATAATAGAAACGTAGAATGATGGAAATACCAGCTCTTTGCAGAATTCAGGGTATCTTCTAGTTAGGCAGTGCCGATTAGAGCACTCTTAATTGTTTGATAATGTTTTAATTGATTCGCCTAGTCCTTATCCGAATTCTTGTCTCAGTTATTGCTATACCCTTCATAATATACTTAAAAAATAATTATGAGCATCTCCGTTGGATTCACAGCAAAAAATTTACCCAACTGAAAAATTTGAAAATCCTGGTTCTAAAGGTAGAGGAAATTTCTAATTTGCAACGCGCCTTTGAATTTAAAAAATACAGGCCGAAGGTAATTTGATTACAGAAGAAAATATAACTTAAAGGACTCACTTGGAAATGTTTACATGCTATATGTATTGCAATATATCAATATATATGTCTTAGCAACACAGCGTGTTGTCGGTGCTTGGTTTCCATTTTCAATATGTATTACATGTTGGTAATATCGACAGAAAGCACTATAAAATTATATACGTATATTTTGTAGTTGAATATCTCTATTAACTATTGACTATCCCAGTAAGAAATACTGAATCTCAATTTGAGCAGCTTTTCAAAGATAAGAACTTTTATAATACATTTGTTTATCCGTCGTTATGTGAAGTGCACTCTTGAATATTTTAGGTTAGTACTTTGCTTCTTAGGAATATTAAAATTCTAAGCCAAAGAATTGATAGTTTATAATTATGAGCTTTTATACTGAACCCATTGAGAATGGGAAATCAGGGTATACAGTGGTACTGTGGTATTTTGTGAAAATGTATGTAACCGCATAAAGTACATATATTCTTGATCAGATCATCATCATCGATGATCTGAGTTACTTCGTTTTTGTATACCGTAAGAGCTAGAAGCTTTAAATTTACTGTGTAGATCCGGTGATGAATACAAAGATTTTTGGATGCCACGCCCCCTTCGCCCCTAATTTGCAAAAAACGTATTTCAAATACTAGAGACTGCTTTGGCAAATACATACATATGAATAACATAATTACGCTGTGAAAGTTTTATTAAGAAAGTCCATCCACAAAAAAGGTTTTAAGCATTTAATTTCCCATACAATAGGCATATTGCAGCCCGAGCGCAGTGGCTGCGTCAACTACAGTCAGCAGAGCGCGTGCTTATAAGTACGTGCGTATGTTGCTCGCAATATTTGTATGTGTAAAAAAAGCATAGAATTTTGGGAATATTGGCTCTTTGCAGGGTTCAGTGTATCACTTAGTCGAGCAGTCTCGACTAGAACACTCTTACTTGTTCTTTCTTGAGTTAACTGGGAAGGTCGAGGAAAACCCATTTTTATGATTTGCGTAACAAATTTGTGTCTCTAGTGCTCATAGTAAAATTACAATAAGAAATCCAAGTTTAAGGATGGATATATGGTCAACTTCCAATCGAATTACCTCTTATCTCCGATATCTAAGCGTATATGCATAAAGAAAAACATAGGTAGATCAATTGACCTTGCGTTAACAATGAATACAGTGTTTCAGTAATGTCTTCGTACAGCATAAACTTTTATACTCATTCACGAAGTGAAATGAGTATATTGGTTTTGTGCAATGTCCGTTATGCTGTCCGTCCGTCCGTCGGTTCGCCTGTGCGTATGAACGCAAACCATTTCCATACTATTGAAGCTGGAGCCTTTGGAGCCTTTGAAGCATATACTAGTGTATACCCTCGAATTATAAAGTGTCAAGATTTTCCCGATACGTCCACTAGGGGCGTGGCTAATCGAAAAACATATTTTCCGATATATCAGAAAAATCTATATATTGCAATGGGCGTAACCGACCTCACAGGTCGTGAATGAGTATTCCGGAGTCGGTAGCGCCGGACTGCAACGTTCGTACTTGTTATACTCATTCACAAAGTGAAATGAGTATATTGGTTTTGTGCAATGTCCGTCACGCTGTCCGTCCGTCTGTCCGTCTGTCCGTATGAACGCAAACCATTTGCACAGTTTTGAAGCTAGTGAGTTGAGATTTAGAATATATACTCATGTATACCCTCGAAATCTAAAGTGTCAAGATTTTCCCGATACGCCCACTAGGGGCGTGGCAAATCGGAAAATGCATTTTCCGATATCTCAGAAACACTACTTCTAGAAGTGCTAGAGAGTTGCAAATTGGAATGTAGACTTGTGTTGACAACTCAAGATGAAAAAGCTATGGCGGATATATCTACGCCCATTGGGGGCGTGGCAAATCGGGTAAAACTGTATCTTCTACAGTTTTAAAGCTAGAACGCCCAAATTTGACACGTAGGTTACTGCTATGATTCTATGAAGATCGACTAAAAAACTATATATCCGCGCCCACTAGGGGCGTGGCAAATCGGACCTGACTATATAGTAATTTTTCAAATTCTGTTATATTTTGAGCACTATTGACGCTACAGACTTGAAACTTTGATATATATACTCGGGTTGACAACCCAAGATGAAAAAGATAGAGCATATATATTTACGCCCTAAGGGGCATGGCAAACCGCAAAAGCTTATAGCTCATACAGTTTTAGAGCTAGAAGCTTTAAAATTAGATGGTTAAGTTGCTTGTGAGCTCCTCTATCGATAACTAAAAAATAATTTTTACGCCCCTTTTGGGGCATGACCGACTAAAAAATACCCTGTAATTTTCGCATTTTTTGAGTGTAAGCATCCAAATTTCACATTTACGTTACCCTTCACTACTTCTAAGAACTGGCCAAAAATTATATGTCTACACCCACTGGGGGCGTGGCAAATCGGGAAAAACTATACGTTTTTCCGATTCTAAGTGAGAAAATCAAAGTTTTATGACGATGTTACTGCTGATCTCCTCTATTGATTTCCAAAAAATTATATATGTACAAACCAATTGTGGGCGTGGCAATGAGCGTGATCTGTGCGGGTGTGAATGAGTATCCCGCTGTCGGTAGCGCCCGACTGCAACGTTCTTACTTGATTTCTTTGGGAACGATCAAAACATGTGTATATATACATAGCAAACAACACATGCAATTACACACATTTACTGCGTACTGCGCAGCGACTGCGCTTGGTCTGTGTATATGGCCCTATCGGAAATACATTGTTGAACAACTTTGGTTCTAAATACATTTCGTATAAATTCAAAATTTCAAGTCTCTAGCTTTTGTGGTTACGGGATCCCTGCGTTCAAACGAACGGACAGGCTGACAAACACTTTAACTCAGGTCGTCGTGCTCATCAAGAATTTATATAATGGGGTCAGCCACGCCTCCTTCTGCCAGTTACATACATTTTTACAAAATCATTATATATAAATATAGAATATAATAAAAAGAAAATATTGAGACACGAGTTACATACACATTACATACAAATAATAAAACATTTACAGATAAAAACTTTAAAGTTGGCAATATTGTACATAAACTACTTAGTGGGCGTTATTGATGGAGATCAAGATCCTAAAAGCGGATTCCAGGCAGAACTAAAGCTTCCCAACCGCAAAGTCTATATAGATAGAAAACAGGAGAATGAGGTATGTATGTATTTTTTAAAGATTCTTAGCAACCAATTTTAGTCTGTAAAATAATTCACAGTACCTTTTCAAGAGCACTGGACCTTATTATAATTTCTTCCGAATGCTTTCAAAATTGAAATACTTTCACCTATTATATATCCTAATACTTATGGAAAACAGAAGCAAACACGTACAAACATACTATGTATTTGCTAAAGCAGCAGTATTTGAAAAAGTTTTTTGGAAACTTTTGATTTATTACAGTCGAAATCAAACTATCCAAAATAACGAGATAGCATGAGTAATCGAAAAAAGTGATCCACGATTGGATTGGTGTCATTTAACAGTGATCTACGACTGCGTTTAATCACTAACCATACAACACATAGATAGGACATCTAGAACAAACTTTTTCAACACATCACTTTTGGAGCGACAGTGCCCCATTCTTCGGTTCGCTTACTTTTCGCTTTGAGCAACAAACATATATGACTGCAAAATAAGTGCAGTCTCTCTCAAATATATATGTATTATGTTCGCACTAGCAGCGGCGCACAAAAATTAAAATTTGCTCGCTAAGGTCAAATGTCATCACTTGCGAGAGTAAAGTATACCAAACTGTTGAAAGGGTTTGCCATGCTCATATATGATTTGGTGGTACATATTTCAAATTTCAAGTCCCTAGCTTTTGAGGCTTACGAGATCGATGCGTTCACAGAGAGGACAGATGCGTGGACAGAGAGGCACTCATATCTAGATTGACTCACGTTGTCGTCCTTATCAATACTTATACATATATACTTTCTACTTTGAGGTCTTAACTTCATTGGGTTCAGGGTATTAAAATTAAGGAGCAAAAAACATTAAAATATATGTATGTGCATTCCAATTTGCCTCTCTAAGTTTAATAGCGATGATTTTCTGGAGAGCGGATAAACTCTAATCATATTAACTTTTAAAAAAATTTAGTTGTTTTAGTATTAAATGTAAATAGAATATTTGAAATTAAAACAAGACATATTTATGTTAATTTTGAGAGAAGCTAATTTTTAGAGGAGCTAGCTTACGGCTACGTTTTGGAACCTTAGGTTTACCTTTTTTAGAAGCACATATTTTCTTATTTTTCAGAATATTCAACTTTTATGTTTTTAGTAGTTATTTTGAGGATCTTTCTCTTAATTAATTCTCTTAATTATTTAATACTAAATTATGGTAATTCCTGAAAGCGTACAATAAATGTAGCCATCCAACCCTATTTATTTCCGCCCTTTGTTTTTTTGTGGTCTTACGAAATCATTTTCACATGGCCCAATTACATTGAGTGTATAAACATCTGTGTTCATGTATGAATGTGTGTTTGCACACAAACATACAGAAATGAATGTTTTCGGCTAGAGGGTGCGAGTTGGTATTACAAGTTTCCTCAATTAAAAAGTCAAGTGCCAGCGATACTTGTAAGTACATTAAAGCAGATGTACATTTACATTGAATACATTGAACATTATAGTATTATTTGCCACAATTAAATCTTTCAATATATTTCGGGTTGACACTAAATACTTCAAATGCCAATTTTATAAATAAGCTCTTGTAACTGCATAAGTTCATCGATATGTAATGTATATTGATAATTATTACTAATTAGACAAAAGAAAGACTCTAGATAATTTTCGTTCGATAATAAACAAGAGAATTGCTTTAATAACCTAATGAGAAATCAATTTACATTTTATATACTATAAGAATCAATCAAATTTTTGATTGAATAACTTTGCTAGATCTGTTTTAAATAGTAGACCGGTTTGTCGATATTGTACAAGAAGTATATTTATTGAATTTGGTGGATATAATTTATAAGACAAATAAAATATAACTTTATAATAATAGATAATTGTATTGTTATTACAATGAATGAATCAGGGATTACTATAATTTTTACAGCGTAAACGATGTTTTTGAATCACACATATCTTCATCATCTTAGCAGAGAACTCTGATGACCTCTACTAAAGATCGATTTATAGATAGTAATACTCTATTTTCTTTGGAGCCGTTTGCTAAGAGTTTGAGAGAACAGTATGAGAGTAAGGAAAAAATAGCATATAGTGGAATTTCGAACCTAAAAATAAGCGACCACTGCTAATACGAAATTGAATGGTGTCTACCGCTTAAATTTTTGTTGTTGATAGATAGATCGGAATCTATGTGTTATAGATGGTGGGACATAATCAAATTTTATGAGTTGAAAAAGTTTGTTCTAGATGTCCATCTATGCGGTGTTACCGACACATCCGGGCGTCGACAAAACAAGTAAGAAAGCTCTAGTCGGCGGTACCCGACTAGGAGATCCCCTGAACCCTGCGAAGAGCCGGTATTCATAACATTCTATGCTTATTTAACATATACATATATACAACCGATACATGCACACACACATACACATATACGCATAAGCACGCGCTCTGCTGACTGCGCAGTTGGCTCAGCGACTGAGCGTGGCCTGCGCTATGGGAAATTAAATGTTTAATAACTTCTTTTGTAGATGGACTTTCTTAATCAAACTTTCAGAGCGTGATTATGTCCTTTATATGTGCCGAAGCACAAGTCTCTAGTATTTGAAATACGGTTTTTACAAGATTGGGGGAAGGCAAGGAAAGGGGGGGATGATAATCAAAATGTGACAAAAATCAAAATTGTATAAGCTACATATTATAATAAAAACAATTTGGAGACGAATTTGCCAAATACAGACATATGAATGATGTAATCATGCTCTAAAAGTTTGATTAAGAAAGTCCATCCACAAAAAAGTTATTAAGCATTTAAATTCATTTAAATTAATATAGGCATATTGCAGCCCAAGCGCAGTCGATGCGTCAACTGCGCAGTCAGCAGAGCGCGTTTTTTTTTTTTGCGTGCGTGCGCATGTGTGTGTTGTTCGTAATGTATATATAAAAGAACCGTAAATGTTTCGAATATCGGCTCTTTGCAGGGTTCAGGGGATCTCCTGGTCAGGTAACCCCGACTAATGCTTTCTTACATGTTTAGTACTATTTTTGGGTCATCGATAGAGGAGCTCATCACTAACTCAACCATGCAATTTAATTTCGAGCTCTAAAACTGTAGGAATTATAAACTTTTGCGGTTTGCCACACCCCCAATGGGCGTAGATATATCCGCCATATTTTTTTCAACTTGGATTGTCAACCCGAGTATATATACCAAGTTTCAAGTCCCTAGCATTCATAGTGCTCAAAATATTACAGAATTTGAAAAATCACTATATAATCAGATCCGATTTGCCACGCCCCTAGTAAGCGTGGATATAAAATTTTTTGGTCGATCTTCATAGGATCGTAACAGTAACCTACGTGCCAAATTTGGGCGTTCTACCTTTAAAACTGTAGAAGATACAGTTTTACCCGATTTGCCACGCCCCCAATGGGCGTAGGTATATCCGCCATAGCTTATTCATCTTGAGTTGTCAACACAAGTCTACATTCCAAATTGCAACTCTCTAGAAAAAAATGCATTTTCCGATTTATCGGGAAAATCTTAACACTTTATAATTCGAGGGCATACACGAGTATATATTCCAAATTTCAACTCTCTAGCTTCAAAACTGTGCAAATGGTTTGCGTTCATACGGACAGACGGACGGACAGCGTGACGGACATTGCACAAAACCAATATACTCATTTCACTTTGTGAATGAGTATAAAAACGACCCCCAGTGGGCGTAGACATATAATTATTGCCCAGTTCTTAGAAGTAGTGAAGGGTAACGTAAATGTGAAATTTGGATGCTTACACTCAAAAAATGCGAAAATTACAGGGCATGCCCCAAAAAGGGCGTAAAATTATTTTTGAGTCATCAATAGATGAGCTCACCAGTAACTCAACCATTCAATTTTGAAGCTTTTAGCTCTAAAACTGTAGAAGCTATAAAGTTTTGCGATTTATTACGCCCCTATGGGCGTAGATATATCCGCCATATCTTTTTCATTTTGGGTTGTCAACCCGAGTATATATATTAAATTTCAAGTCTCTAGCAACAATAGTGCTCAAAATATAACAGAATTCGAAAAATCATTATATAGTCAGATCCGATTTGTCACGCCCCAAGTACGATATATAGTTTTTTGGTCGATCTTCATAGGCTCGTAGCAGTAACCTACGTGCCAAACTTGAAAAGTGTAGAAGATACGCCCCCAGTGGGCGTAGACATATAATTTCTGAGCACAAAAATTTAAATTTTGCTGGCTGAGGTCCCATGTCTTCTCTTGCGAGAGTAGAGTATACCAAACTATTGAAAGAGTTTGTCATACTTATGCAAAATATTGACATTTTAATTATTCTTTGTGGAAAGGGTATGAAGGCGTTGAGGCTCATATAGAATATGTTTTCGCGACGAGGGTGCACTCACACTTACAGTCCCTTGCTCACAAGTATGAGCAAATTATAAAATCCCAACATTTAATCTTTTAGATAGCGCATACACATTTGCATGTATATATGCCTGCATAGGACGTGAGCTTTGGTCCTGTTGGATTTTAACCAAAATCTTGCGATCCAGTAAAAAACACAAAGCACATACAATATTGTTAAAAAATAAGCAATTTTGGTTTTGTGCAATGTCCATCAATATTTAGCTGCAAAAATTATAGCCTTTTATTCCAATAAACGAAATTTTTTTAATGCTTAGCTGTTTAATAATCAATTTTAAGTTTAATTATCAACAAGTAAGAGTGCTCTAGTCGAGACGGCTCGACTACGAGATATTCTGAACCCTACGAAGAGCCAATATTCCCAAAATTCTATGCTTTTTTTACACATACAAATATTGCGAGCAACATACGCACGCACTTATAAGCACGCGCTCTGCTGACTGCAGTTAACGCAGCCACTGCGCTCGGGCTGCAATATGCCTATTGTATGGGAAATTAAATGCTTAAAACCTTTTTTGTGGATGGACTTTCTTAATAAAACTTGCACAGCGTAATTATGTTATTCATATGTATGTATTTGCCAAAGCAGTCTCTAGTATTTGAAATACGTTTTTTGCAAATTTAGAGCGAAGGGTGGCATCCAAAATCAAAGAATTACAAAATCTCCGCATTCTACACAGTAAATTTTAAGTCTCTAACTCTTACGGTACGCAAAAACGAAGTAAAGTTATCGATGATTATCGATAATAAGGAAACGGGATGAGTTATCGAAAATCGAAAAAAAACTCGTAATGCGTAGGATATATACTAGTATACACTGAATTCACTGAATTTCAGAGCTCTAGCTTTTGTGGTTTACGAGATCGCTGCGTTCACACAGACGGACGGACAGGGCTATTTCAACTCAGCTCATTGAGCTGATCAAGAATATATATACTTTATAGGGTCTGCCATGTCTCCTTCTGCCTGTTACATACATTTTCACAAAAACATTATACCCTGATTTTCCATTTTCAATGTGTCCATCCACAAAAAAAGTTATTAAACATTTAATTTCCCATACAATAGGCATATTGCAGCCCGAGCGCAGTCGTTGCTCGCAATATTTGTATATATAAAATAAGCATATCATGTTGGGAAGATTGGATCTTCGCAGGGTTCAGGGTATCTCGCAGTCGAGCCGTCTCGACTAGAGCACTCTTACTTGTTTTATTTTAGGGATTTGCCACGTCGGTCCACAAATGTTAATGCTTGTTATAGTTAGTTGTCGCTATGCTCACCACCAAATAAAATAAAACTCGATATTTTGCGTATCGATATGCTACTTTATTCACAATTTGTTAGTTTTCTATGTTTTCTTACTCCTTAGTCGCGGGCCTTCCCTCACCTGCTCGCGGAGTACCTAGGGCTACTCATACTTGTTACACCCTGAACCCATTGAAAATGGGAAATCAAGGTATAATGGTTTTGTTAAAATGTAAGTAACAGGCAGAAGTAAGCGTGGCAAACCCCATAAAGTATATATATTCTTGATCAGGGCGACGAGCTGAGTTGATTTAGCCCTGTCTGTCTGTCTGTCTGTCTGTCCGTCCGTCTGTCCGTATGTATGAACGCGTCGATCTCAGAATCTATAAAAGCTAGAGACTTGAAATTTTTTTTGGAGGTTCCTATATAGCACGCGCATATCAAGTTTGTTTCAAAAATTCGATAACTTTGATCGTTTTAATGTTATCGATTAAAAACGAAATCGGAAACCAGTTATAAAATTAAGGCTTGCACATCTTTAAAGCTAGAGACTCCTTATTTTGTATTTAGCATAATGTACTCCACATTATATATATTATACAATTTTGATTTTTGGATGCCACGCCACTTCGCCCTAAATTTGCAAATAACGTATTTAAAGTGCTAGAGACTTGTGCTTCGGCAAATACACACACATAAATGACATGATCACGCTCTGAAAGTTTGATTAAAAAAGTCCATCTACAAAGGAACTTATTCAACAATTAACTTCCCAAAATACTACTCTTACTGCAACCCGAGCGCAGTGAGTATGTGTGTGTAGATGTGTGTGTATGTCTGTGTGTATGTGTATGTGCATGTGTTGCTTGTATATATTTATGTTAAAAAAGTAAAAAATGTGTAAAGTTACAAATCTGGCCGGGGTGCAGACCCAGTCTACCCAGGACCAGCACTTACAAGAATATTTCTTGAGTGCGGGGACGGGAACTTAAGAGAGAGGAAAAGTGTTGGTTTGGTTGGTTGAGCTATTTATTTATTAATTAAACTTCCCTATCGCGGTCCGAGCCCTGCCGCACCGTTTCTCGCCAAGCCCACGTGCTTCGCGCCTTTTCTATGTTCTTCCCGCCTGCTCTTCGTTTGAGCGCCGACGTGCGCTCCTCACTCTCAAGCAACCCATCTCGTCGCGTACTCGAAAACTCATTAACTCTCTGCCCTTAATTTTACCACGCTCGAGCCGCCCGATCGCCTCGGTGACGCAACTCACCACCGCGCTCGCTCCTCACGGTGGAGCTTTCACCACGCTGCGCAGAGTTGCATCGCCGATCGTCGGCGCGCGCTCGAGCCGTTACATTTAAGTTTCAATTTTTTAAATACATCATGCGCTCTTATTATAACTACCTTACTCATTACTAATATGTTATCTTATTGTAAATAAGGATGTGAGGCGGCTGCTTCTAAGGCCGCCTTACACCCCACCTTTCTTCAGAAAAGACGTCTCCCCCGGTGGCTGCTACAATGGCTCTAAATGCCGCGTTCCCTGCTCTACCGGTGCAGCTTACAAGCTACTAGGCTATTACTTATATTATTACAATTAATTTACTTTTATTTAACTAAAATTCTGTGCATCGCCATCGATCCCGCTTATGTCGTCATCGGGTCTTTCCTCACCGTTCGTCTTCCCAGCCTTCGCCTTCGGGTCCCACGCCGCTCTCGTAGCCGCCTTGGTGGGAGCCCGGTCGTCCCTTCTCTCAGAGGTACCAGCCTCACCCACTTGGCAAACGCTGCGTGAGACACCATCACCATGTTGTTGCCGCGCTTCGAACTCCCCGAGTTCGTCCTCCAGGTCCTCTAGCCTTTCCACGTCCTCTGCGGGAGACCCAGCTCCCTCTTCCTTTTCTACCTCAAAGAGCGCCAGCTCCGTTTCCAAGAACTCCCTGAGTTCGTCCTCCGGGCCCTCTGGCCATTCCACATCCTCTGCGGGAGACCCAGCTCCCTCTTCCTCTTCCACCTCAATCGTTTTTACTTCCGGCGGACGCTCCCTGGTCCCCGAAATCCTTCCCTCATCGTCCATCGACTCCAATTTCTCCACTCCTGTGTCCTCACGCCGCACTTCCTCCTCCAGATTCTTCCTCGATCGAGCTCCTCGTCGAGCAGGCGCCTCCCGTTCTCCAGACGGTGCGCCCTCTATCGAGTCAACCCGCATCTTGGATGGCGACTCCTCCTTCAGATTCTTCCTTGATCGAGCTCGGCGTCGAACAGGCGTCTCCCGTTCTGCAGACGGTGCGCCCTCTATCGACTCAACCCGCATCTTGGATGGCGACTCCTCCTTCAGATCCTTCCTTGATCGAGTTCGTCGTCGAGCAGGCGCCTCCCGTTCTCCAGAAGGTGCGCCCTCTATCGACTCAACCCGCATCTTGGATGGCGACTCCTCCTTCAGCTCCTTCCTTGATCGAGTTCGTCGTCGAGCAGGCGCCTCCCGTTCTCCAGACGGTGCGCCCTCTATCGACTCAACCCGCATCTCGGATGGCGACTCCTCCTCTGCCGACACCTTCACTTCGTCGCAGGCTTTCCATCCGGCACTCCTGAGTTTAGTCCTCTCTTCTCTGCAAGAGTTGGACGTCGAGCGAGCATCTCTTGTCCTCCAAACGCGTTGCCCTCTTTCGATGTCTCTCTCGCAGGGGGTGGCAACTCCTTTCCGGCCGGTATCTCCTTCGTCCTCATTAACAGTTCTGCGTGGCCACAGCGCACCGTCGTGCCTATGGCGCACAGAAAGTCCATCCCTAAGATGACGTGGTCCAGCATGGTCGGCATGATGAGCACTGTCATCCGCACTGGCTTCCCGGCGAGACTCACGTCCACTCTCATCATCCTCTTCACCACCAGCGTCGATCCGTCACCCAACCTAATCCGTGACTCCACGTCCTGCAGCTCTCTCTGAATCGCCCTCCTGCTCACGCAATCTTCGCTCATGAAGCTACGCGTGGCTCCGGTGTTGATTGTGGCATCCACACGTCGATCCACAATCTCCAGCCTCGCGACGATTCTCGCCTCTTCTACCACTAACGGGCATCTCTCTCTCTCTCACATCTGGTCATTTGGCGCCTCTCCGCTCCTTGCGGAGGACGCCTCTGTCCGTTTCCCGCGTCCACTCGATAGCAACACTTCTGTGTGATCCTCCCAGTCTCTTTAAACTCGCCGTCGACGCTAGAATATCCCGGGCGCCACTCTTTCGGCCCTCGGCCGTCCCGCTGACCGTCGGAACGCTCTATTTCCACGACGGTGCCGGGATGGGCAGTTGGGCTCTACGCAAATCCGATTCGGAGTTCTGGTAAGCTCGGCCGCCGCCACACGGCGCCGTGCTCCCCAGAAAATGCCCTGGCATCTTGCCTGTTCGCGTCCTCGTTGTGCCTGGATTCGTGCTCAATTCTTCCTCGTTTAATGCTCCCTTTTTTTCCTTATAAATTTGTTCCACTGTACACATGCTCTCTTTAATGTTGCTCTTGTTCATCACTTTTCTTTTTTTTTTCTTTTTTTTTTATATTTCAAATATATCCTACTGTGATTTAGCCCTGTCTGTCCGTCCGTCTGTCCGTATGTATGAACGCGTCGATCTCAGAATCTATAAAAGCTAGAGACTTGAAATTTTTTGGAGGTTCCTATATAGCACGCGCATATCAAGTTTGTTTCAAAAATTCGATAACTTTGATCGTTTCAATGTTATCGACTAAAAACGAAATCGGAAACCAGTTATAAAATTATGTCTTGCACATCTTTAAAGCTAGAGACTCCTTATTTTGTATTTAGCATAATGTACTCCACATTATATATATTATAAAATTTTGATTTTTGGATGCCACGCCACTTCGCCCTAAATTTGCAAATAACGTATTTAAAGTGCTAGAGACTTGTGCTTCGGCAAATACACACATATAAATGACATGATCACGCTCTGAAAGTTTGATTAAAAAAGTCCATCTACAAAGGAACTTATTCAACAATTAACTTCCCAAAATACTACTCTTACTGCAACCCGAGCGCAGTGAGTATGTGTGTGTGTAGATGTGTGTGTATGTCTGTGTGTATGTGTATGTGCATGTGTTGCTTGTATATATTTATGTTAAAAAAGTATAAAATGTGTAAAGTTACAAATCTGGCCGGGGTGCAGACCCAGTCTACCCAGGACCAGCACTTACAAGAATATTTCGTGCGGGGACGGGGACTTAAGAGAGAGGAAAGGTGTTGGTTTGGTTGGTTGAGCTATTTATTTATTAATTAAACTTCCCTGTCGCGGTCCGAGCCCTGCCGCACCGTTTCTCGCCAAGCCCACGTGCTTCGTGGGCTTGAGCGCCGACGTGCGCTTCTCACTCTCAAGCAACCCATCTCGTCGCGTGCCCGAAAATTCATTAGCTCTCTGCCCTTAATTTTACCACGCTCGAGCCGCCCGATCACCACCGCGCTCGCTCCTCACGGTGGAGCTTTCATCACGCTGCGCAGAGTTGCATCGCCGATCGTCGGCGCGCGCTCGAGCCGTTACATTTAAGTTTGCGCTCTTATTACAACTACCTTACTCATTACTTATATGTTATCTTATTGTAAATAAGGATGTGAGGCGGCTGCTCCTGAGGCAGCAAATGTTTGGATTATCGGCTCATCGCAGGGTTCAGGGAATCTCCTAGTCGGTTACCGTCGACTAAAGTTTTTTTACTTGTTTTAAATAATATATTAATTTGTTAACGTCCTGCTACCTTTTAGCACTAACCATACAACACATAGATAGCACAACTCGAACAAGCGTTTTCAACACATCAACTTTGTAGCGGCACAGCCCCATTTGAACGACCACGCTTCAGTCGGTTCGGTTAGCTTCGAGCAAAAAAAATGCGCTGCGAGCGCTCAGCCGCAATGGTCAATCTATATACAAAGCTCTTCTACGCAACTATGTATGCTTATTTGAGAGAGAAGAGAGCGGAGAATAAAGAGAGAGGAGATCGGGGTCCTCTCTCTTTATTCTGCACTCTCTTCTCTCTCAAATATATATGTATGTACGCACCAGAAGCAGCGCACAAAAATTGAAATTTACTTGCTGAGGTCCAATGTCTTCTTTTGCGAGAGTAGAGTACCAAATTGTTGAAAGCGTTTGCCATGCTCATGCAAAATGTTGACATTTTCATGATTATTTGTAGAAGGGGTATGAAAGCGTTGAGCATTCACACAGTTACAGTCACTTACCGTTACATGTGTTACGTGTACGGCACCAGCCCCCAGCAGGGTTCCATATAGCCGATTTCGGTGTGGCCTGCAACTTTTAGAAGTTTGTAGACATCAATACTCAAGTTTTCTAACAAATTTTTAATCTGTATTTGCTTTTTGCGGACTAGTACTTTTTGGTGTCTCGATTTTTCGATGACTCAGAAACTCTACTTGTAAAAGTGCTAGAGGGCTGCAATTTGGAATGTATACTCGCGTTGACAACCCAAGATCAAAAAGATAATGCGGATATATCTATGCCCATTGGGGCTTGGGAAATCGAGTAAAACTGTATCTTCTACAGTTTTAGACCTAGAAAGCCCAAATTTGGCACAAATCGTTTTTATACTCATTCACAAAGTAAAATGAGTATATTGGTTTTGTGCAATGTCCGTCACGCTGTCCGTCCGTCCGTCCGTCTGTCCGTCTGTCCGTCTGTCCGTATGAACGCAAACCATTTGCACAGTTTTGAAGCTAGAGAGTTGAAGTTTAGAATATATACTTGTGTATACCCTCGAATTATAAAGTGTCAAGATCTTCCCGATACGCCCACTAGGGGCGTGGCAAATCGGAAAATGCATTTTCCGATATCTCAGAGACACTACTTCTAGAAATGCTAGAGAGTTGCAATTTGGAATGTATACTCGCGATGACAACCCAAGATCAAAAAGCTATGGTGAATATATCTACGCCCATTGGATGCGAGGCAAATCGGGTAAAACTGTATCTTCTAAAGTTTTAAAGCTAGAATGCCCAAATTTGGCACGTATGTTACTTCTACGATCCTATATAGTGATTTTTCAAATTCTGTTATATTTTGAGCACTATTGACGCTACAGACTTGAAACTTTGATATATATACTCGGGTTGACAACCCAAGATGAAAAAGATAGAGCATATATATTTACGCCCTAAGGGGCATGGCAAACCGCAAAAGCTTATAGCTCCTACAGTTTTAGAGCTAGAAGCTTTAAAATTAGATGGTTAAGTTGCTTGTGAGCTCCTCTATCGATAACAAAAAAATAATTTTTACGCCCCTTTTGGGGCATGACCGACTAAAAACTACCCTGTAATTTTCGCATTTTTTGAGTGTAAGCATCCAAATTTCACACTTACTTTACCCTTCACTACTTCTAAGAACTGGCCAAAAATATATATCTACGCCTACTGGGTGCGTGGCAAATCGGGAAAAACTGTACATTTTTCCGATTCTCAGTGAGAAAATCCAAATTTTGTGACCATATTACTGATGATCTCCTCTATTGACTTCCAAAACAATTATATTTGTACAAACCAATTGGGGGCGTGGAAATGGGCGTGAGCTGTGCAGGTGTGAATGAGTATTCCGCAGTCGGTAGCGCCCGACTGCAACGTTCTTACTTGTTTTTACTATATTGTGTTTATACTCATTCACGAAAGTGAAATGAGTATATTGGTTTTGTGCAATGTGCGCCTTGCTGTCCGTCAATTTCAGAGCTTGAAGCTTCAAAATTGGATGGTTGAGTTACTGGTGACCTCCTCTATCGATGACATAAAAATAATTTTTACGCCTCTTTGAGAGCCTGGCATACTAAAAAATACCCAATAATTTTCGCATTTTTAAAGCGTAAGCATCCAAATTTTACAGCTATGTTACTCTCTACCCCTTCTAGGGACTGGCTAAAAATGATAACCTCGTATCTTTTACCGTTTCCCAGTGAGAAACTTAAAATTTTATGACGATGTTACTGTTGACCTCCTCTATCTATTTTCCAAAATTAAGATATGTATAAACCAATTGGGGGAGTGGTAAATCGGTAAAATCTATATCTTGCAATGGGCTGGAGCTGTGCGGCCGTGAATGAGTATTCTGCAGTCGGTAGAGCCCGACCGCAACGATCTCACTTATTTTTGTAAAGAAAACAACATTTAATAATATTTCTTTTTTTTTCATATTTCCAGAATGATTGCATATCAGGGAAAGGCCGTACAGGCTGGCCTCAAGATGTATGGGCATCAGAACTTATTCCCGAAAATAATTAAATAAATACACAGACTAACAACAATTTGTAACCAAAAATCGCATTATTTATTATTATTATTTAAATTTCCAAAGCCAAAGATACATTGACACACAACACAATTACACAGTTATGGATTTCGGGACTCTCAGATTAAATTCAGGGCGTTCAAAGTATGTGTGATCCTTGGTGGCTTCAATTCTTTCAATTTGTTGGTCTTTGGTCTATAACAACAATCATCACAATATATTAAAAATAAATAAATAATTTTAAAATATTAAAACTGTGTTGTATTTTGAATAGGTAAGAAGAGAAGAGACTTAGTATTTATGTAACTGAACTTTTACTCCAATCATGGGTAATCAGGTTTTGTTAAATGAATGTAGCAAAAAGAAGTAGAATGAAGTACAAATATTCTTGCTTATGTGGTCTATCTGTCTGACCGTCGAAACTCATCTATAATGTTCAACAAAAATACTATCCCATTCCACTTTTATCGATACAAATACCGCATTTTAAAGTTTTTATACTAATTCACAAAGTGAAATGAGTATATTGGTTTTGTGCAATTTCCGTCACGCTGTCCGTCCGTCTGTCCGTCCGTCCGTCTGTCTGTCCGTCCTTCCGTCGGTCCGTATGAACGCAAACCATTTGCAAAGTTTTGAAGCTAGAGAGTTGAGATTTAGAATATATACTCGTGTATAACCTCGAATTATAAAGTGTCAACATCTTCCCGATACGCCCACTAGAGGCGTGGCAAATCGGAAAATGCATTTTCCGATATCTCAGAGACACTACTTCTAGAAATGCTAGAGAGTTGCAATTTGGAATGTATACTCGCGATGACAACCCAAGATCAAAAAGCTATGGTGAATATATCTACGCCCATTGGAGGCGTGGCAAATCGGGTAAAACTGTATCTTCTAAAGTTTTAAAGCTAAAATGCCCAAATTTGGCACGTAGCTTACTGCTACGATCCTATGAAGATCAACCAAAAATCTATATGTCCACGCTCACTAAAGGCGTGGCAAATCGGATCTGACTATATAGTGATTTTTCAAATTCTGTAATATTTTGAGCACTATTGATGCTACGGTTGACAAACCAAGATCAAAGAGATATGGCGGATGTATCTACGCCTATAGGGGGCAAACCTCAAAAGTGTATAGCTCCAACAGTTGAAAAGCTAGAAGCTTCAAAATTAGATGTTTGAGTTACTAGTAAGCTCCTCCATCGATGACCAAAAAAAATTTTTACGCCCCTATGGGGCGTCTCATGCTAAAAAATACCCTGTAATTTTCGCATTTTTTGAGTGTAAGCATCCAAATTTCACACTTACGTTACCCTTCACTACTTCTAAGAACTGGCCAAAAATTATAAGTCTACGCCCACTGGCGTCGGGAAAATAGTATATTTTTCCGTATTCAGTGAGAAAATCAAAACTTTATATCGATATTAATGCTGACCTTCTCTATTAATTTACCAAAAATTATATATCTACAAACTAATTGAAGGCGTGGCAAATCGGATAAATCTATACCTTACAATGGAAGCGCCCTACTGCAACGTTCTTAATTGTTTTTTTTGTAAGCCCTATACCCATTGAAAGTGGGAAATCAGGGTATAATGGTTTTGTTAAAATGTATGTAACAGGCAGAAGGAGGCGGTGCAGACCCCATAAAGTATATATGTTCTTGATCAGGGCTACGAGCTGAGTTGATTTAGCCCTGTGCGTCAGTCCGTCTGTCAGTATGTTTGAACGCGTCTATCTCAGAATCTATAAGAGCTACAGATTTTATATAGGTCCGTGTATGGCACCCGCAGAGTTTGTTTCAAAAATTCGGTAACTTTGATCGTTTTAATTTTATCGATTAAAAACGAAATTAAATTCCAGTAGGTAAATTATATCTCCTACATCTGTATAGCTAGTCTCAAAATTTTGCATTTAGTTTTAAATGTATCATAGACAATTTTGATTTTGTTATATTTCGGATACCACGCCTTGTGCTTTGGCAAATACATACATGTGAGTGACATTATCACGCTCTGAAAGATTGATTAGGAAAGTCCATCTACAAAGAAACTTATTCAGCAATTATGTTCCTATAATGTAGCTCTTCAGCAGCCCGAGCGCAGTCGCTGCATAAACTGCGCAGTTAGCAAAGCGCTCGATTGTGCGTGCGTGCGTATGTGTGTGTGTGCATGTGCTGCTTGTATGTATATGTTAAATAAGCATAGAATGTTTGGAATATAGGCTCATCGCAGGGTTCAGGGGATCTCCTAATCGGGTACCGCCGACTAGAGATTTCTTACTTTTTATATTCATTCACAAAGTGAAATGAGTATATTGGTTTTGTGCAATGTCCGTCACGCTGTCCGTCCGTCTGTCCGTATGAACGCAAACCATTTGCACAGTTTTGAAGATAGAGAGTTGAAATTTGGAATATATACTCGTGTATACCCTCGAATTATAAAGTGTCAAGATTTTCCCGATACGCCCACTAGAGGCGTGGCAAATCGGAAAATGCATTTTCCGATATCTCAGAAACACTACTTGTAAAAGTGCTAGAGAGTTGCAATTTGGAATGTAAACTTGTGTTGACAACTCAAAGTGAAAAAGCTATGGCGGATATATCTACGCCCATTGGGCGCGTGGCAAATTGGTTAAAACTGTATCTTCTACAGTTTTAAAACTAGAACGCCCAAATTTGGCACGAAGGTTACTGCTACGATCCTATGAAGATCGATCAAAACATTATATATCCATGCGTACTATTGGCGTGGCAAGTCGGATCTGACTATATAGTGATTTTTCAAATTCTGTTATATTTTGAACACTATGAACGCTAGTAATTTGAAATTTGGTATATATACTCGGGTTGACAACCCAAGATGAAAAAGATATGGCGGATATATCTACGCCCATATGGGGTGTGGCAAACCGCAAAAGCTTATAGCTCCTACAGTTTTATAGCTAGAAGCTTCAAAATTAGATGGTTCAGTTACTGGTGAGCTCCCTTATCGATGCCCCGAAAATAATTTGTACGCTGTTTTTTGGGCATGCCCGGCTAAAAAATTCCTATTAATTTTCGCATATTTTGAGTGCAAGCATCCAAATTTCACACTTACGTTAGCCTTCACTACCCCTAAGAACTGGCCAAAAAAATATATCTACGCCTACTGGGGGTGTGGCAGATCGGGAAAAACTGTACGTTTTTCCGATTCTCAGTGAGAAAATCCAAATTTTATGACTGTTGATCTCTATTGATTTCCAAAAAATTATATATGTACAAACCAATTGTGGGCGTGGCAATGGGCGTGATCTGTGTGGGTGTCTATGAGTATCCCGTAGTCGGTAGCGCCCGACTGCAACGTTCTTACTTGTTATACCCTGAACCCATTGAAAATGGGAAAACAGGGTATAATGGTTTTGTTAAAATGTATGTAACAGGCAGAAGGAGGCGTGGCAGACCCCATAAAGTATACATATTCTTGATCAGGGCGACGAGCTGAGTTGATTTAGCCCTGTCCGTCTGTCCGTCCGTCCGTCTGTCCGTCTGTCCGTCTGTCCGTATGTTTGAACGCGTCGATCTCAGAATCTATAAGAGCTAGAGACTTGAAATTTTTTATGTAGGTTCGTGTATAGCACGCGCAGATCGAGTTTGTTTCAAAAATTCGATAACTTTTATCGTTTTAATGTTATCGATTAAAAACGAAATCGAAATACAGTAATTAAATTATATCTCCTACATCTTTATAGCTAGAGACTCCTTTTTTTGTATTTGGTTCCATGTGTGTTTTATACAATTTTGATTTTTGTTAAATTTTGGATGCCACGCCCCTTTCGCCCCAAATTTGCAAAAAACGTATTTCAAGCGCTAGAGACTTGTGCTTCTGCACATACACATATATGAATGACATAATTACGCTCTGAAAGTTTGATTAAGCAAGTCCATCTACAAAGGAACTTATTCAACAATTAACTTCCCAAAATACTACTCTTACTGCAACCCGAGCGCAGTGAGTATGTGTGTGTGTAGATGTGTGTGTATGTCTGTGTGTATGTGTATGTGCATGTGTTGCTTGTATATATTTATGTTAAAAAAGTATAAAATGTGTAAAGTTACAAATCTGGCCGGGGTGCAGACCCAGTCTACCCAGGACCAGCACTTACAAGAATATTTCGTGCGGGGACGGGGACTTAAGAGAGAGGAAAGGTGTTGGTTTGGTTGGTTGAGCTATTTATTTATTAATTAAACTTCCCTGTCGCGGTCCGAGCCCTGCCGCACCGTTTCTCGCCAAGCCCACGTGCTTCGTGGGCTTGAGCGCCGACGTGCGCTTCTCACTCTCAAGCAACCCATCTCGTCGCGTGCCCGAAAATTCATTAGCTCTCTGCCCTTAATTTTACCACGCTCGAGCCGCCCGATCACCACCGCGCTCGCTCCTCACGGTGGAGCTTTCATCACGCTGCGCAGAGTTGCATCGCCGATCGTCGGCGCGCGCTCGAGCCGTTACATTTAAGTTTGCGCTCTTATTACAACTACCTTACTCATTACTTATATGTTATCTTATTGTAAATAAGGATGTGAGGCGGCTGCTCCTGAGGCAGCAAATGTTTGGATTATCGGCTCATCGCAGGGTTCAGGGAATCTCCTAGTCGGTTACCGTCGACTAAAGTTTTTTTACTTGTTTTAAATAATATATTAATTTGTTAACGTCCTGCTACCTTTTAGCACTAACCATACAACACATAGATAGCACAACTCGAACAAGCGTTTTCAACACATCAACTTTGTAGCGGCACAGCCCCATTTGAACGACCACGCTTCAGTCGGTTCGGTTAGCTTCGAGCAAAAAAAATGCGCTGCGAGCGCTCAGCCGCAATGGTCAATCTATATACAAAGCTCTTCTACGCAACTATGTATGCTTATTTGAGAGAGAAGAGAGCGGAGAATAAAGAGAGAGGAGATCGGGGTCCTCTCTCTTTATTCTGCACTCTCTTCTCTCTCAAATATATATGTATGTACGCACCAGAAGCAGCGCACAAAAATTGAAATTTACTTGCTGAGGTCCAATGTCTTCTTTTGCGAGAGTAGAGTACCAAATTGTTGAAAGCGTTTGCCATGCTCATGCAAAATGTTGACATTTTCATGATTATTTGTAGAAGGGGTATGAAAGCGTTGAGCATTCACACAGTTACAGTCACTTACCGTTACATGTGTTACGTGTACGGCACCAGCCCCCAGCAGGGTTCCATATAGCCGATTTCGGTGTGGCCTGCAACTTTTAGAAGTTTGTAGACATCAATACTCAAGTTTTCTAACAAATTTTTAATCTGTATTTGCTTTTTGCGGACTAGTACTTTTTGGTGTCTCGATTTTTCGATGACTCAGAAACTCTACTTGTAAAAGTGCTAGAGGGCTGCAATTTGGAATGTATACTCGCGTTGACAACCCAAGATCAAAAAGATAATGCGGATATATCTATGCCCATTGGGGCTTGGGAAATCGAGTAAAACTGTATCTTCTACAGTTTTAGACCTAGAAAGCCCAAATTTGGCACAAATCGTTTTTATACTCATTCACAAAGTAAAATGAGTATATTGGTTTTGTGCAATGCCCGTCACGCTGTCCGTCCGTCCGTCCGTCTGTCCGTATGAACGCAAACCATTTGCACAGTTTTGAAGATAGAGAGTTGAAGTTTAGAATATATACTTGTGTATACCCTCGAATTATAAAGTGTCAAGATCTTCCCGATACGCCCACTAGGGGCGTGGCAAATCGGAAAATGCATTTTCCGATATCTCAGAGACACTACTTCTAGAAATGCTAGAGAGTTGCAATTTGGAATGTATACTCGCGATGACAACCCAAGATCAAAAAGCTATGGTGAATATATCTACGCCCATTGGATGCGAGGCAAATCGGGTAAAACTGTATCTTCTAAAGTTTTAAAGCTAGAATGCCCAAATTTGGCACGTATGTTACTTCTACGATCCTATATAGTGATTTTTCAAATTCTGTTATATTTTGAGCACTATTGACGCTACAGACTTGAAACTTTGATATATATACTCGGGTTGACAACCCAAGATGAAAAAGATAGAGCATATATATTTACGCCCTAAGGGGCATGGCAAACCGCAAAAGCTTATAGCTCCTACAGTTTTAGAGCTAGAAGCTTTAAAATTAGATGGTTAAGTTGCTAGTGAGCTCCTCTATCGATAACAAAAAAAATAATTTTTACGCCCCTTTTGGGGCATGACCGACTAAAAACTACCCTGTAATTTTCGCATTTTTTGTGTGTAAGCATCCAAATTTCACACTTACTTTACCCTTCACTACTTCTAAGAACTGGCCAAAAATATATATCTACGCCTACTGGGTGCGTGGCAAATCGGGAAAAACTGTACATTTTTCCGATTCTCAGTGAGAAAATCCAAATTTTGTGACCATATTACTGATGATCTCCTCTATTGACTTCCAAAACAATTATATTTGTACAAACCAATTGGGGGCGTGGAAATGGCCGTGAGCTGTGCAGGTGTGAATGAGTATTCCGCAGTCGGTAGCGCCCGACTGCAACGTTCTTACTTGTTTTTACTATATTGTGTTTATACTCATTCACGAAAGTGAAATGAGTATATTGGTTTTGTGCAATGTGCGCCTTGCTGTCCGTCAATTTCAGAGCTTGAAGCTTCAAAATTGGATGGTTGAGTTACTGGTGACCTCCTCTATCGATGACATAAAAATAATTTTTACGCCTCTTTGAGAGCCTGGCATACTAAAAAATACCCTATAATTTTCGCATTTTTAAAGCGTAAGCATCCAAATTTTACAGCTATGTTACTCTCTACCCCTTCTAGGGACTGGCTAAAAATGATAACCTCGTATCTTTTACCGTTTCCCAGTGAGAAACTTAAAATTTTATGACGATGTTACTGTTGACCTCCTCTATCTATTTTCCAAAATTAAGATATGTATAAACCAATTGGGGGAGTGGTAAATCGGTAAAATCTATATCTTGCAATGGGCTGGAGCTGTGCGGCCGTGAATGAGTATTCTGCAGTCGGTAGAGCCCGACCGCAACGATCTCACTTATTTTTGTAAAGAAAACAACATTTAATAATATTTCTTTTTTTTTCATATTTCCAGAATGATTGCATATCAGGGAAAGGCCGTACAGGCTGGCCTCAAGATGTATGGGCATCAGAACTTATTCCCGAAAATAATTAAATAAATACACAGACTAACAACAATTTGTAACCAAAAATCGCATTATTTATTATTATTATTTAAATTTCCAAAGCCAAAGATACATTGACACACAACACAATTACACAGTTATGGATTTCGGGACTCTCAGATTAAATTCAGGGCGTTCAAAGTATGTGTGATCCTTGGTGGCTTCAATTCTTTCAATTTGTTGGTCTTTGGTCTATAACAACAATCATCACAATATATTAAAAATAAATAAATAATTTTAAAATATTAAAACTGTGTTGTATTTTGAATAGGTAAGAAGAGAAGAGACTTAGTATTTATGTAACTGAACTTTTACTCCAATCATGGGTAATCAGGTTTTGTTAAATGAATGTAGCAAAAAGAAGTAGAATGAAGTACAAATATTCTTGCTTATGTGGTCTATCTGTCTGACCGTCGAAACTCATCTATAATGTTCAACAAAAATACTATCCCATTCCACTTTTATCGATACAAATACCGCATTTTAAAGTTTTTATACTAATTCACAAAGTGAAATGAGTATATTGGTTTTGTGCAATTTCCGTCACGCTGTCCGTCCGTCTGTCCGTCCGTCCGTCTGTCTGTCCGTCCTTCCGTCGGTCCGTATGAACGCAAACCATTTGCAAAGTTTTGAAGCTAGAGAGTTGAGATTTAGAATATATACTCGTGTATAACCTCGAATTATAAAGTGTCAAGATCTTCCCGATACGCCCACTAGAGGCGTGGCCAATCGGAAAATGCATTTTCCGATATCTCAGAAACACTACTTCTAGAAATGCTAGAGAGTTGCAATTTGGAATGTATACTCGCGATGACAACCCAAGATCAAAAAGCTATGGTGAATATATCTACGCCCATTGGAGGCGTGGCAAATCGGGTAAAACTGTATCTTCTAAAGTTTTAAAGCTAAAATGCCCAAATTTGGCACGTAGCTTACTGCTACGATCCTATGAAGATCAACCAAAAATCTATATGTCCACGCTCACTAAAGGCGTGGCAAATCGGATCTGACTATATAGTGATTTTTCAAATTCTGTAATATTTTGAGCACTATTGATGCTACGGTTGACAAACCAAGATCAAAGAGATATGGCGGATGTATCTACGCCTATAGGGGGCAAACCTCAAAAGTGTATAGCTCCAACAGTTGAAAAGCTAGAAGCTTCAAAATTAGATGTTTGAGTTACTAGTAAGCTCCTCCATCGATGACCAAAAAAAATTTTTACGCCCCTATGGGGCGTCTCATGCTAAAAAATACCCTGTAATTTTCGCATTTTTTGAGTGTAAGCATCCAAATTTCACACTTACGTTACCCTTCACTACTTCTAAGAACTGGCCAAAAATTATAAGTCTACGCCCACTGGCGTCGGGAAAATAGTATATTTTTCCGTATTCAGTGAGAAAATCAAAACTTTATATCGATATTAATGCTGACCTTCTCTATTAATTTACCAAAAATTATATATCTACAAACTAATTGAAGGCGTGGCAAATCGGATAAATCTATACCTTACAATGGAAGCGCCCTACTGCAACGTTCTTAATTGTTTTTTTTTGTAAGCCCTATACCCATTGAAAGTGGGAAATCAGGGTATAATGGTTTTGTTAAAATGTATGTAACAGGCAGAAGGAGGCGGTGCAGACCCCATAAAGTATATATGTTCTTGATCAGGGCTGAGTTGAGTTAGCCCTGTGCGTCAGTCCGTCTGTCAGTATGTTTGAACGCGTCTATCTCAGAATCTATAAGAGCTACAGATTTTATATAGGTCCGTGTATGGCACCCGCAGAGTTTGTTTCAAAAATTCGGTAACTTTGATCGTTTTAATTTTATCGATTAAAAACGAAATTAAATTCCAGTAGGTAAATTATATCTCCTACATCTGTATAGCTAGTCTCAAAATTTTGCATTTAGTTTTACATGTATTTTAGACAATTTTGATTTTGTTATATTTCGGATACCACGCCTTGTGCTTTGGCAAATACATACATGTGAGTGACATTATCATGCTCTGAAAGATTGATTAGGAAAGTCCATCTACAAAGAAACTTATTCAGCAATTATGTTCCTATAATGTAGCTCTTCAGCAGCCCGAGCGCAGTCGCTGCATAAACTGCACAGTTAGCAAAGCGCTCGATTGTGCGTGCGTGCGTATGTGTGTGTGTGCATGTGCTGCTTGTATGTATATGTTAAATAAGCATAGAATGTTTGGAATATAGGCTCATCGCAGGGTTCAGGGGATCTCCTAATCGGGTACCCCCGACTAGAGATTTCTTACTTTTTATATTCATTCACAAAGTGAAATGAGTATATTGGTTTTGTGCAATGTCCGTCACGCTGTCCGTCCGTCTGTCCGTATGAACGCAAACCATTTGCACAGTTTTGAAGATAGAGAGTTGAAATTTGGAATATATACTCGTGTATACCCTCGAATTATAAAGTGTCAAGATTTTCCCGATACGCCCACTAGAGGCGTGGCAAATCGGAAAATGCATTTTCCGATATCTCAGAAACACTACTTGTAAAAGTGCTAGAGAGTTGCAATTTGGAATGTAAACTTGTGTTGACAACTCAAAGTGAAAAAGCTATGGCGGATATATCTACGCCCATTGGGCGCGTGGCAAATTGGTTAAAACTGTATCTTCTACAGTTTTAAAGCTAGAACGCCCAAATTTGGCACGAAGGTTACTGCTACGATCCTATGAAGATCGATTAAAACATTATATATCCATGCGTACTATTGGCGTGGCAAGTCGGATCTGACTATATAGTGATTTTTCAAATTCTGTTATATTTTGAACACTATGAACGCTAGTAATTTGAAATTTGGTATATATACTCGGGTTGACAACCCAAGATGAAAAAGATATGGCGGATATATCTACGCCCATATGGGGTGTGGCAAACCGCAAAAGCTTATAGCTCCTACAGTTTTATAGCTAGAAGCTTCAAAATTAGATGGTTCAGTTACTGGTGAGCTCCCTTATCGATGCCCCGAAAATAATTTGTACGCTTTTTTTTGGGCATGCCCGGCTAAAAAATTCCTATTAATTTTCGCATATTTTGAGTGCAAGCATCCAAATTTCACACTTACGTTAGCCTTCACTACCCCTAAGAACTGGCCAAAAATATATATCTACGCCTACTGGGGGCGTGGCAGATCGGGAAAAACTGTACGTTTTTCCGATTCTCAGTGAGAAAATCCAAATTTTATGACTGTTGATCTCTATTGATTTCCAAAAAATTATATATGTACAAACCAATTGTGGGCGTGGCAATGGGCGTGATCTGTGTGGGTGTCTATGAGTATCCCGTAGTCGGTAGCGCCCGACTGCAACGTTCTTACTTGTTTTATACAAACGTTGTCCAACTGTAATAGCACAAAAATAGTTTTTGGTTACATGGTCAGACGTATAACTAGTCAATAGACGAAAGCAAAAGAAACAGTGGACAAACCCAATTTACTCTCTCGAATGAATATATAAACTGTGATAACTGTAGAGAAACCACACCAATAAAAGGTTGATCCGTGTAAAAGCAAAAATTCTGATTAAATATGCCAATGTCGACGAGCAATCGCAATTTTACGCAGGTTTGCTCAAATGACGTTGTACCCATATTAGTTGCTCGAAACATGTCTTTTCAATAAATAGTTCGCCGCAAGATGTTATGAAAACTACGCGATAAAAACATGTGACCCACAAGAAATCCTTAGCATAAATCAAGGTCATCCAGCTTGGGTGTCTATGTAAAATTAAAGATTGTAACGAACCTTCGGCTTATCCCGAGTTTAAGCCGCGCCGAACTTAGCCGACTGTTTGTTCGTGCCAACAAATGTATACGAAAGCCATAAATTATAAGTCACTTGTGTTTAAATGTTTGACCTCGTATATATTCTTCGTTCACAATGAAATTCAAAGCCTGTCTGAGGTACTCCTGCTATACGCCTCGCTTCCTCAATGCACATCTGTACACAGGATCGCAGGTAGGCGTTCAGCGCACTCCGGCTACACAAGTGGTTCTGCTACTCTTGAGTATTCAAGGATTCGCTTGAGCACTCCAAGTGACCCCAGGATCCGCACTGTATACTCCGACGGTTCGGTCGGATACTAAAGTGACTCCTACTGCTTATTCGTTCGTAAGGACACCTAAGATCTTCTCAATACTCTATTCGCATGGTTACGCGAACGTTACCTTACTTCTGTCCCAAGATCCGCCAATACTACTCTATGCTCAGCCATGCTGCATTAATGTCCTTATTTATGGCAGCTGATGATCCTAGGTCGTTCCTGGGTTGCATTAGTCCTCAATAGGTGTTAGGGGTATCCCTCGTAGATATCCTGTGTCCTTTTCCACCTGAAGTCCTTAAAATCGATGTCCTTCGATATCACTGCCTCACTATGTCCTTTTGGCTAATCACTTTTGTCCCTGTCCGTCCCGCCCTGTCCGTCTGTCCGTCCGTCTGTCCGTCCGTCCGTCGGTATGAACGCAGCGATCTCGTAAACCACAAAAGCTACATATCTGAAAGAGAATACTCGTCTATAGCCTACGCAGTACGATTTTGTTTTAGATTTCCGATAACTCATCCCGTTTCCTTATTATCGATAAAAATCGATCACTTTTCTTCGGTTAAGCATACCGTAAGAGCTAGAGACTCTAAATTCACTGTGTAGATCCGTGTAATGAATGCAGACATTAGAGACTTGTGCTTTGGCAAATACACACATATGAATAATATAATTACGCTGTCAAAGTTTGATTAAGAAAGTCCATCCACAAAAAAGGTTATTAAACATTTAATTTCCCATACAATAGGCACATTGCAGCCCAAGCGCAGTCGCTGCGTCAACTGCGCAGTCAGCAGAGCGCGTGCTTATAAGTGCGTGCGTATGCATGTGTGTGTGTGTGTGTGCGCGTTGCTCGCAATATTTGTACATGTAAAATAAGCATAGCATGTTGGGAAGATTGGACCTTCGCAGGGTTCAGGGTATCTCGTAGTCGAGCCATCTCGACTAGAGCACTCTTACTTGTTTTAATCTACAATATATTAAATACGTTAAAGAATTGAACAGTGAATAATGAAAACGAAACCCAAAAATTGAAGATGACTTATGTACATGAGTCATGTAACATGACTAGCCCACCAGTTCAATTATAATTATATTTGATTCAATTTCAATTGTAATTATATACACCAATAAGGTGTGAGCACCCATAAAAATTCATTAAGAAAATTCTAACAAAATAATAATACAAATGTGTAGTTGGGTAGCGTACCATTTGATAGGGTTTTTGATGTTTTTTTTTTTCACAAAATAGATAAAAATAATTTGTTTTATTATTAATATTATTATTATTGAACTTTGCATTGAATGAGCAAATCCAATTTCTTACTTTAAACACTAACCATACAACACTTAGATGGGACAACTAGAACATACGTTTTATCCGAAAAAAAAGTTAGCATGCGGGCCCACCATACCATCGGTAGTACTCGGGCCGCTTCGGCTAGGTTCGAACAACGAAAATGTGAGATGCATATATGCTTATTCTCCGAACTCTTCTCTCTCAAATGTATTTATTCTCCGCTCTCTTCTCTCTCAAATATATAGGTATGTTTGCACCAGAAGCAGCGCATAAAAATTGAAATTTGCTCGGTGAGGTCCAATGTCTTCTGTCGCGAGAGTAAAATATACCAAACTGTTTAAAAGAGTTTGCCATACTCATGCAAAATGTTGACATTTTCATTATAATTTGTAGAAAGGGTATGAAAGCGTTGAAGCGCATAGAGAATATGTTTTCGCGACTAGCGTGAACACACACTTACAGTCCCTTGTTCACATGTATGAGCATTTGTGTGCCTGTATACGAAATTTAAACTGCCTGTAGAAATTGTAAAATCCCAACATTACATGCATGCTTACTTTTTTTTTGCGGGTAAATCGTTTGTTCTAGCTGTCCCATTTATGTATGATTTATGTATGGTTGGTTAGTGGTGCTATAAATCAATTACTTCCGAGGCGCAATCGAATTTAAGTGATTCATATGTATATACATATGTATTTATATATGTCATCATTTTAGCTAATTCTAACGAGAATATGTATCTTTCAGATATCATTATGACAGATCAAACACGTATGTATAATAAATATTAGATAGCTTTCCAGTCTTAAAGTTAATTTATAAAAAAGAAAAAAATATTCCACGTTTCGTAATATTTTCGATATAGTGGATTTTAATTAAGGAGCCCTTCATATCATTTATAATTAAAATGTAAAGTCTATAAATCAATATTGTATTTTTTAGAGCATGCCAATTAATGAGATCGTTTTGTTTTTAATTTCCATTACAGCTGCAGACACTATGCAAAATAGATTTACGAACCAGTTTGAATTGTTTCGCATCTTCTCTTTTTAAATATTATATATTTTTAATTTATCGATGTATCGATACTTAGTCAACAAAGTGAATAGTCATTCACACTGGTGGAAGTAGCATCACTAATTTCGTCTTGAATTGCATGACTTTGGGATTTTAAAATTGTTAGTTTGTAATTCCGAAATGCCTTCTTTTAAAGGTAAGTTTTTAAATAAAAATTTGTATTGCTATCGCATAAAAATTGTCTATTTTCTGTTTAGTAAAAGTGAAGTGGGGCCGTGAACTCTATCCGGATATTGTTGTCAATACTGATGAAGACCCAATATTATTTAAAGCTCAACTTTTTGCCTTAACGGGGGTTCAACCTGAACGCCAAAAAATAATGTGCAAAGGTGGAATACTTAAAGATGATGAATGGAATTTGCAATTAAAAGACGTAAGTTATACGAAGTATTTATCCATATCTCTATGACCATCGTCATTCCAAAGGGTGCTGTAGTTTTATTGTTGGGTTCTAAGGATAAAGTACCCGAAGTGCCCCAAACACCAGTAAAATTTATTGAAGACATGAACGACGCAGAAGCAGCCACCGCGGTATTATCCTTTATATTTAAGGTTTAAAAGTATGAAGTAATTGATATGCAATTTCTAGATGCGCTTACCGGCCGGTTTAACTAACCTTGGCAATACATGCTATATGAATGCAACTGTACAATGTTTAAGAGCAGTTCCTGAATTACGAAAAGCTTTGGAAAAATTTCGGCCCGATGGCTCTGACGCAACTTCATATGCATTTACTATTTCATCAGCTATGAAAATAGTGTTTGCACAGATGGAGAAGGGAACAACTATTACACCAATTGTGTTGTTGCAAGCATTACATAGGGCATCGCCGCAGTTTGCACAGACTGGAGAAAATGGCACTTATAGGCAGCAAGATGCCAATGAATGTTGGTCTGAGATACTAAAAATGTTACAGCAAAAACTTATGCCACTAAACCAAGAGTCATCTGAAGCAACCGAAAAAAAAATACATAAGTAAGTATCTGATAAAGCAGTAAACATCTTACAATTACAAAAAAAAATCGAGCTTAATATTCTGTTAAATTGGATCTTGTACTCAAAATCGTTTAAAAATATATCATCTAAATGTATATATCACAGTTAAAGACCAAAAAGTATATATATATATATATAAACACTTTAAATATTTAAAGGGTTAGAAGCACATAGATTCATTAAAAATATACGCAGATAACTTGTACAGCAATATAATTCCTATTTCTTGTGATAGACCGTTAGTAACAGTTGTTCGACACGTCTTTAAGGACATGTTCTAGTGTTGTGCTCTTGACTCGAACACTTGAAAAATATTAAAATATTTGATGGTAAACTACGCTGCTATGGCCCAGCAGTTCTGTATTCAAATTGCTTCCCTTATCACCATAAAATTTATTTGAAACGCCAGCGATTGAAAGAGACTGTAAAACTCATTCAGCATACATCTGTTAACTAATTTATCTAAAATAATTATTTTCTCCAAGCTCATTTATTGAACAATTCTTTGGTGGAACCTTTGAAGTCAAAATGACTGCAGATGAAGCTCCTGATGAGCCTGCCACGATTTCAACTGAAAATTTTTTGCAGCTCAGTTGCTTTATATCCATGGAAGTTAAGTATATGCAAAGCGGTCTGAAATCGGTAATTATTACTTGTCATATTGCAGTATAATTATTTATTTAAAAACTGATATTTACTTAATAGAAAATGAAAGAGCAATTGGTAAAGAACTCGAATACGCTGGGTCGTGACGCACATTATACAAGAACTGTGAGACAATATATATTTATATATATAATCTAGAAAACAAAATTTAATTGTTTGTATTTTTAGTATTTGGTTAGTCGACTTCCGGCATATCTTACCGTTCAGTTTGTCAGATTTCAATATAAAGGCAAGGAAGGAATTAATGCAAAAGTATTGAAAGATATTAAATTTCCTATTGATTTCGATGCCTTTGAGCTGTGTACACCCGCTTTGCAGAATAAGTTATGCCCTATGCGATCCAAATTTAAGGATCACGAAGATAAAAAAATGGATGTCGAATCGCAGATAAATAAGACGGCTAAGTCTTTAGAAGTCGACGAAGAAGCTGATGAAAAAAAATATGAACAATTCTGGTTTGATGATGATTTGGGCAGCAACAACTCTGGCTATTATACACTTAAAGCGGTGCTAACTCATAAGGGTCGCTCAAGTTCATCTGGTCATTATGTGGCCTGGGTACGGTCAAATGCCGATGTTTGGTATAAGTTCGACGATGATGACGTGACATCTGTAACTACCGACGAGATCTTACGACTGTCTGGAGGCGGTGACTGGCATTGTGCTTATGTTTTGTTGTACGGACCTAAACGTTTAGAAAAGTGCTAGTATATTAAATATTTTTCCATTCAGGTTAGCAAACAGATTGTTAACCTATTTTATAAATTAAAATATTTAAAAAAAAAAAACCTATAGCAAAAATTGACAATGTGTTTTTGTATGGATTTAATGAATTGAATGAAAAGTTGCACGCATTTTTATTACAGAGACAATTACGCTAATCGGAAATGCACGGCTAAGCGATTTCCTGAGCATCACCTTTAGACAGAAGCATATACCAAAATCATTAAATCGTCAAATGGCAAATCCTTTCATGATTTTTGGCGTACAAAACAAGAAATAGCTCTTGTTGAACGAATTTCAATTTTTATACCCTGCACACATTGAAAATGGGCAGGAGGTGGCGTGGCAGACCCCACGATGTATATAAATTCTTGATCAGGTCGACGAGCTGAGTCCATATAGTAGGGTGACCATACGTCCTGGAATTCCGGGACATGTCCCGCTTTTGTCAAGACAAGTGAAGAATTTTTTTGAGGAAAGCAGCGCAGATAAGCAGTTTTTTGCAACAAAGTCGTCGACCGTCCCGGAATGGCCTGAGGCCGATCTGGTCACCCTACCATATAGCCATGTCCGTCTGTCCGTCCATCCGTATATACGCAGTGATTTCGCAAACCACAAAAGCTAGAGATCTGAAATTTTCAATGTATACTCGCGTATACCATACGCAGTGCAAATTAATCTTTTCTCTCGATAACTCATCCTATTTATTTATTATCGATAATAGCCGATAATTTGACTTCGTTTTTAAACGTGGATTGTACTCCGCAAATGCTAGAAACTTCTGGATTCGTGTCATGAATACAAAGATTTTGTAATTTGGTTTTGGGTATAATGGTTTTGTTAAAATGTACATGACAGGCAGAAGGAGGCGTGGCAGACCCCATAAAGTATATATATTCTTGATCAGCTGAGTTGATTCTGCCCTGTCCGTATGTTTGAACGAGTCGATCTCAGAATCTATAAGAACTAGTAACTGAAATTTTGGATGGAGGTTCCTGTATAGCACGCGCAGATCAAGTTTGTTTCAAGCAAAAATCGAAGCTTTGATCGTTTTAACGTTATTGATTAAAAATTATGTCTCGTACATCTTTAAATCTAGAGTCCTCAAGTTTTCCACTTAATTTTGTGTGCATTATGTACAATTTTGATTTTTGTCAAATTTTGGATACCGCCTCCTTTTCGTCTCGAATTAGTAAAAAACATATTTGAAGTACTAGAGACTTGTGCTTTGGCAACACATATAAACGACATAATCATGCTGTAAAAGTTTGATTAAGAAAGTCCATCTGCAAAGAAACTTATTCATCAATTAAGTTTCCATAATATAGTCCTATAGCTAACTGCGCAGTCAGCAGATCGCATGCTTATGCGTTCGTGCGTATGTGTGTGTGTATGTGTATTGCTCGTAAAGCATACATATTGAAAAGAGTAGAACGTTTGGAATATCGGCTCTTCGCAGGGTTCAGGGGATCCCCTAGTCGGGTACCCGACTAGAACTTTCTTACTTTTTTATCAATTTGGGGCTAAAGGATATCCAAAATCTCAAAATTATTAAATCTCCGTATTCATTACACTTACCCACATAGTAAATCTAAAATCTCTAGAATCGCTTACGGTGTAGAAGCCACGCTGAAAAAAAAAAAACAAAGAAAAATTGAAAATGGAAAATATAAGATATTTTTGTGAGAATGTCTGTAACATTCATTAAATTTTCAATGTATAACATACGCAATATGAGGTTATCATTTTGTTCGATAACTCATACCGCTTACTAATTATCGATAAGAATCGATTAGTTGATTTGTACACCGTTAGAGCTAGAGATTTCAAGTTTACTGTATAGAATACAATAGTGAATACAAAGATTTTGTAATTTGGATTTTGGATACCACGCCCCCTTCGCTACAAACTTGCAAAAAACGTATTTCAAATATTAAAGTTTTGTGCTTTGGTAAATATACACATATGAATAACATAATCCCGCTCAAAAAGTTTCATTAAGAAAGTCCATCTACAAAAAAAGTTATTAAACAATTAATTCAATAATATGGATAATATTGGAGCCGCAATCGCTGCGTAAACTGCTCAGTTAGTAGATCGCGGGCATATCCGATTATACATTCGGAATTTCAGCTCTATAGAGCTTTAACTAGTGGGCTTTCTAAGATACCGGAAAATGCATTTTCTGATTTGCGACGCCCCTTGTGGGGGTATCAAAACAATCTTGACACTATTAGACGAGGATAGACACGAGTATATATTCCAAATTTTAAGTCTCTAGCCTCAATAGCGCCGAAATTTTTATTTATTTATTAATTTAAAAAGACATTGACAAAACAGGAGTCAACTTAAAGATAAACTAAACAAATAAGTTATATAGCCTAAAAGAACAGAAAAATATTGTCCCAACTCATAGCCATGTATGGTCAGTGATATTATTGAACTACAAAAGATAGAAAGTGGTAATAGAAAGTTATAAAATATTTATTATAGAGTCTTAAGTATAGTTATTACATAATAAGTATAAAACTAAGGCTTAAAAGAAAATTGAAAATATTAATAAAAGCAAACAGAATGAGAAGAGAGCGAAAACAAGGAATAAGGATTGGAAAATCATCACACAATGTTGAAGATTTGCCAGGTTATCAAATTTATGATGACATTTGTAAAAAAATTATGCTGTGCATCTTTGAGAGGTTTTAACGATCCAAATCCAATTTGATGGTTAATCTGTCATTGTCGGATTATATCCAGGTTCTTCAATATCTGTCACAAAAAATGTGATTCTGGTATTTGGCCACAGAGCAATGAATGCAATGGCTCAAGTGGCGGAGTCAAAATCGGTAGTTTCACTGTGCTACCAAGAATTTCCTTCACACGATACAATAGTATGACATAGGACGCTAAATTCCCTCGATTAACTTCTAAAGCTTTCAAATATATTACAAAGAGCACCAAGGCATCTTCAAATATTAAGACAGTTTACTTTGCCTGTTTTTACCTCGTGATTATTGTTATTCGTAACCAATTGGCCAAAAAGCCATTATTAAATTGTACATATGTTAAAATTATCAATTGATACTACGTGGAATAATGTTTTGCTTATATAAAACATAATTCCATATCAATAGTCAAAGAAGAAATATAGTAGAAATATAGTCGAAATTCGATTTAAGGAGTACCCATAATTACGTTTATTGTATGAACGATTAATATTATCGATAAATTAGGTGATTGTATTTTGGAAGTAAATCCATGCTTAATTTCTTACACTATAGCAGAAGTTGAAAAATATTTCTAAATCTCCTAAAAATATTAAAATTATACAGTATGGATTGTGATAGCATGCAAATGGCTATAACAGAAGAACATCAATTAACCGTACGTATTACTAGACTGTTCACAGTCAGCAATTGCGTCGTATATTTGTACAATGATGAGAATGTTTCTGTATCACATATATATAAATTTATATGCATATACATATACTTATGTACATACACTCAAAGCTATAAGTAAACAACTTTATATGACGCAGTATACATTGATAATTAATAAACTAACCCAAAACATATTCAAGACTGAGTTCATGTTTGATGTTAATATGAACCCAATGGTAACGTAATTTGAAGATTATCTTAGAGGATGTTTTTTTTATTTTGCGTGAAGCATATTTTTATTTACAATTTATATTTTTCCCATTTTTAATACAAGCCCTAAATATATTATTTCATAATAGGTACAAATCTTAACATAAAGAGCACTGGCAACCGTTACAATCAATGCATTTAACAAATTAAGAAAAACGAATATTTCAGTATATGCATATAATATGTTGACATATATACATATAAACATATTTAAGTACGCCTAATAGATGTTTGAAATAATTTACTTGTTTTAGGAACGCAAGGAATGTGGACGAAGAGGACGAAAGCCAGGCAGAAAAACATCGTCTGAGAAAGTTGATGTAAAAGCTAAACTCGGTAAAAATATTAAATTCAGAATTCAAATTTTAAAAGTATATTTTGTTTTATAATTAAAAACTATATCTTTAGAGCGAAGCAGACAAAGTGCTCGAGAGTGCCGAGCTCGAAAAAAACTCCGGTATCAGTATTTGGAAGAGCTAGTTGCAGATCGTGAAAAAGCAGTTATAGCTTTGCGTGCTGAATTGGAGCGAGTTGGTTAATACATTTTTATAACCCTAAAGCTCAGTAATTTATTATACCATTTTTTTTTACAGTTCATGCAATGCGATAGACGGTTAGAGGAAATGGCAACTCCCAATGATATTGATCAGTTGCTTAAAGATATTGGCATCCTAAAACAGGAAATATTTGCATAAGCTTCAAGAAAATATAATGATCATTTTCCAACATATACATTTTAAACTAAGTATTCTTACTATTATTATAATATATCAAAATGATTTTATACCGACTAATCTTTCAGAGGTCGCTTAGCATAACCAGTTAGGGTTAGAAATTTTATATTTGATATGATGATTTATTTTATATCGAGCGTAACCACTATTTTGAATAAGATGCCCCGCATTATTTATCTTATTTAATGTGAATTTTGTATACTATTAAAATATCGTATGTTATCTTCAATAAACTTTTTTTAATGAGATTGTACTTATGAAAACTTTACTTCAAGCAGTAATAAAGTAAGAGATAAGAAAGCTTTGCTCTATTCAGGCTTATTACTATATGTAGTACGAGCTTTAATTTAAGAACAATGGTTTGCTTATTTGATACACATTAAAATATCTGTAAATTAATAAAAATGATGATTCAATCAAAAAATTTGAATTCTGGCCTATAAATACAAAAAGGACAACTAAAGAGATTTTGAAAATATTTCGAATGTGCCCCAAAAAGATGCACGTGGCTAATTCGACCTAACTCATCGAGCTCTAAGGTTATCTTATGTTCTGCCCAACTTGCCAATATTGCAGAGTGTTAAGGATGGCCGAGCTATTTTATAATGTTTGTCTGCGTAATTTACCATATAATGACAAATGCGATAGTTGTAAAATTCAAATAATCCGCATCGATTTGGAGACAATATCCAATCAATATTTAGCAACTATCTTCGGCCTTTAATCATAATTGCTTGAATGTCCAAGATTATCACTATGTACCTGGGTTTTACCTTCGCAAGAACAAACTGATATCCTTCCATTTTTTTATGCTTTTTATACTCATTCACAAAGTGAAATGAGTATATTCGATTTGTGCAATTTCCGTCACGCTGTTCGTCTGTCTGTCCATCTGTCCGAACGCAAACCATTTGCACAGTTTTGAAGCTAGAGACTTGAAATTTGGAATATATATTCGTGTATACCCTCGAATTATAAAGTGTCAAGATTTGCCCGATACGCCCATTAGAGGCGTGGGAAATCGGAAAATGCATTTTCAGATATCACAGAAACTCTACTTCCAAAAGTGCTAGAGATTTGCAATTTGGAATGTATACTCGTGTTGACAACCTAACATCAAAAAGTTATGGTGGATATATCGACGCCCATTGGGGGCGTAGCGAATCGGATAAAACTGTATCTTCTACAGTTTTAAAGCTAGAACGCACAAATTTGGCACGTATAGATGTATAGATGTAGACGCCTACTAGGGGCGTGGCAATCTGACTATATAGTGATTTTTCAAATTCTGTTATATTTTGAGCACTATTCATGCTAGAGACTTGAAATTGGGTATATATACTCGGGTTGACGACCCAAGATGAAAAAGATATAGCGGATATATCTACGTCCGCAGTGGGCGTGGCAAACCGAAAAAGTTTAGGGCTCCTAAAGTTTTAGAGATAGAAGCTTCAAAATTAAATGGTGGAGCCACTGTTGAGCTCCTCTTTCGATGACTTAAAAATAATTTTAACGCGCGGCGTGGCAACTCGGAAAAAAAATTTATGCTTTTCCGATTCTCAGTGAGAAAATCAAAACCTTATGACGATATTACTGCTGACCTCCTCTACTCATTTCCCAAAAATTATATATGTACAAACCAATTAGGGGCGTGGCAATGGGCGTGAGCTGTGCGGGTGTGAATGAGTATGCCGCAATCTGTAGCGCCCGACTGCAACGTTCTTACTTGTTTAAGAATGATTTCAGTACATCAACGTTATATACGATAGCACAGGTGAGTGTAGGAACAAATACGATATAGTAGTATGCAGTGCATAAGTGCAATTCGAAAAATGTTAAATATGACATTTCAGAACTTAGCTGAAAGCAATTATTATATGATAAAAATCTTATTCAAGCTGAGTGACTGCCAATTTAAACAGTTATGTATGTACGACTTCTGCGCATATATGCATTCAGTACCAAACTTTATTATAAGACAACACTACTCTATAATGCAAAACAAACATTTTGCTGAAATGTATGCAGCAGACATTTGGATACTTCCTCAAGAATGATAAGCAGAGTCAATCGAACAGAATTCTGATCCATGTAAGAATCCAATTACTGATAAAAACAAGTAATAGAGCTCTATTTGAGACGGCTTGACTAGGAGATCCCCTAACCGTGCGAAGAGACGATATTCCAATCATTCTATCCCAATCATTCTTCTATATGTATACAGACATACTCACGCATACGCTCGCGCTCTGCTAACTGCGCAGCTTACAATGGGAAATTAAATGTTTAATAACTTTTTTTGTTTGCAAACATAGAATGCTGGAAGAATTGTGATCTAGTTGTATTTCGACGCGACTTAAATGCGGATTAAAGAAAAAAAGTTTTCAAAAAAGCCTAAAATAGCTAGAAAAAAGCTTTTTCTGTTTTTAGGGAAGTCTGAATTTCGATATCGACAGGCATAAAGTACACCGAAATCAGTCAGCATTGCATAAATTTAAATTGAAGTCCTCAACAGTTGGCAGCATTGATGGTATACATTTTAAAATTTCAGAACTCTTTTGTGGTTTACAAGATCGCTTCGTTCACACGGACGGGGGGAGGCACGGCCGGCCGGATAGACGGACATGGCTATACCGACCGACTCTGCTCGTCGAACTGATCGGGTCAGCTAAGCCTCCTGCGAGTAACATACATTTTCACAAAAACATCCTGATTTCCCATTTTTAATGGGTTCATGGTATAAAAAGTAAGAAAACTCTTGTCGGGGCGCCTGACATTCGTAGTTATGATATTCGTAGTTATGCGTTTCTCAAAGCAGAAAATGTATAATCTTATAAAAATGTTCGTCTATATAAAACATGTTTCCGCGTTATTTGAACGCTCAAAAAAAAGACAGAAAAAAACGCTTAATATCGACGGGCAACCCATAAATTTAAGGCTACGTACATCGCGTCTAGCAACACAGCTATTTCAGTGTTCGAGTAAATAGTTGCAATTCTGAAATCTGCAAATCACTAGGGCCATCTAGCAAATCTAGTCAAAAGTAGCGGCTGATAATTCAAACACAATTCAATCGCAACTGCGATTCTTAGACTATGCTAAAATGTATGTATTCGCACACGTATATATGAAAACTCTTGGCGCTGCTGCCACTAATAACTTCTGTGCTACTTTACGACTTCAATGAAATTTTCAGCATATGATCTATGTACGTATTCTATTAAATATTGTCAATTGAGGTATTCACATATTGGATCAAGAATATATATATGTACTTTGTGGGGTCTGCCTGTTACAAACATTTTAACAAACCATTATTCTGATTTCCATATTACTGACTAGCTGATTTCCCATTTTTAACGGGTTCAGGGTGCCACACATTATCACGATGGCCAGCATTATGAATTAGCTTCGATTCTTATGTCTTTTTGGAGACCGTACAGACTTTAATAAATTATTAAATAAATCAGAGAGAATATAAATTTGATTCTAGGCCTTAGCGAATTTTTAAAGAACTCTGTGCGTTAATATGAATTACGGATTTAGACATTTTTATTTTGCTTTGTATTCTAGGTTTTCAAAAACTTAGTCCGTATTTTTTTTAATATATGTAACTTAATTATTTTTAATAGTTGACTAATTTAGTTCTTAAATTTGAATATATAAAAATTTCGTTTGATGCAATTTGTAAATAAAATAAATAGTATTCGAATATAGTTTTCGAAAGCTGATGTCCTAGCATATAGAAATAAGTTTTAATAGATGAATTTCTTATTGATTAAAAACCAAATCTTAATATTTGTGTTTAATATATGTATATACATATTAGCAATGATTTCATATGATAGCTGGGTCGTATCAATATCGCACAGACATTTTATATTGTTCTATTAACAGCTTCAAATTAAATGGTGTTTAGAAACGATGATTAGCAACTGGAGACCGAGACCTGAAACGTCCGCCACCTTGTCCTCCGTTGCGTCCATAGCTGGAACTGGTTCCACCTCCGTAACGGCTACTTTCTCGCGCTCCGTTGTAGATATCGCGACGACTGAATCCGTTGCTGCCTCCATCTCTGGCTCCGCCATACCCGGCACTGGAACGACCGGAACTGTAACCGCGATCCAAATGGCGACTGCTTGAGCTACTGGAACCTCTCTGTTGTCTGAAACCACCGCTGCTGCTGCTATTTGTAATGCTGTGTCTACCGACATCACCGCGACGCCCTCTTTCTCCAGGTCCTCCTCGCCTTCCTTGACGCGGACGACCCTTGGAAATTTCCACACGTAATTGCGAACCCAAAAGTTCCGACCCATTTAAAATGTCACATGCCTTTTCGGCATCGTCGCGATGCTCAAATTCAACAAATGCAAATCCAGGCGGATTAAATGCAATCCATACTGAATTCAGCTTTCCATACTTTGTAAATTCGCCTTCCAAATCATCCTTCTTTACTTTATCAGTTAAATTACCGACATAAACTCTAGTCCCCCGTTGATCAGTCATGTTTTATAAACAAATATATCTGTGTTTGTGCAGATAATTATTAATCAATATTTTCAGCACTGAACTACAGCTCGTGTTTTAGTATGTACATCAAAAGTTTTCGTTCAGAGGGACCATATTATTGTCGGTGATTTAGTTCCATATAAACTAGTTCACACCAATGACATCAAGTGATTAAATTATCACTTTCAAAAATTGAATGACAAAGTATCCTTGCTTTGGAATGGTGGAATAAATAAATATTTTTTTCATCTTTTACTTTTGTTGTATGGAGAAATCATATATCTGATGTACAACTCAAATGCAACCATTTCCCTATTTTATGAGGAGGAATTAATTGTACACACATGGCCACGGCCATGGCTATATCGACTTAGCTCATCGAGCTGATCAAGAATATACATACTTTATGGGGTCTGCCACGCCTCCTTCTGCCTGTTAGATACATTTTCACAAAAACATTATACCCTGTTTTCCCATTTTCAATGGGTTCAGGGTATAACAACAGGCGATACAGGAGAAAAGGTTTAGAGTGAAAATAGTCTTTAACATCCTAAACAAAAAAAGGAAACCGCAACCACTCTTTAAGGTAGAACTCGTTCCAGAAAGAAAGATGCTTTAAAAAAAAACGGAAGAACCGCATAAATGAAACAGTCCGGTACAATGTACGAACTTCCAAGAACAAGGCCATACAAGGTCTTACTGTACTCTGCGCTCGGTATGCATAGTTAGGGGGAAATCCATGACTCCTCAAGCACAGCAAGCTAAGATTACTTCAGCAGAAAATAGTGTGGGATATTAGGGTTGCACAATTTTCACAGGCAGCTAAAGTTTAACATACAGGCACTCAAATGCTCATACTTATGAGCAAAGGACTGTAAGTGTGTGTGCACGCTCGTCGTGTATTCTTTATGCGCCTCAACGCTTTTATACCGTTTCCATAAATAATAATGAAATTGTTAACATTTTGCATGAGCATGGCAAACCCTTTCAACAGTTTGACATACTCTAGAAGACATGGGACCTCAGCGAGCAAATTGTATTTGTTGTGCGCTGCTGCTGGTGCGAACACACACATTTTTGAGAGACAGAGCGGAGAACAAATACATTTGAGAGAGAAGAGATCGGAGAATAAACATACTTAGTTGCATAGAAGGGCTTCATAAATAAATTGACCATTACAGCCAAGCGCTCGCAGCGGACTGATGTAGACATCTCACATTTGCGTTGCTCGAACCGTAAACGAAACGGCCCGAGTACTACCGACTGTTGTGGGAACGCGTCGACACTTTTTTTGCGAGTAAAAAGTTTGTTCTAAATGCGTACATCGACGGAAAGTTCACTTCTCAAAACACAAATTAGCTCAGATACAAAAAAAATAAGTTCACACATCGATCTTAATCCATGCCTTAAAGTTGAAGCTCTCATTGCTTATAAAACTACACACTGGAGTCCGTTTTCGTTGCTGTAGCTCGCATTTCAACTCCTCAAACAGTAACAAGTAAAAAAGCACTAGTCGGGGGACTAGAACCTCCCTTGAACCCCGTCCGATACTCCAGATATACACCAGAGCTTGTATCTTGCAATTTTCAATAAATAGCGTCATCTATCAAATCTACACTAAAGCACTAAGCCAAAACTTTTGATTCTTAGAATATGTTAGAATGTGCGCAAATCAATGTGTGTCTGTGGCACAGTGGCGCTGCTGCAACGTACTTTCGCCAATTACCAATTGTTTTGTTTAATAACTTCTGTAATACTAAATGGATATAAATCAGCTTTTCAGCATTTGATCATCATATTCTATTGAATATTTGCCAATTTAAAAAAAATGCAAACTCGTTCACATATTTCCTATATTTGCAACTAAACTTAAATTTTAATAAAAAATTTAGTCAAATTTGGAGCCGGTATCCAAAATAGACCAAATATTTAAATTGTATAAAATTCCCATGAAACTGAATGCAGAATTTGGAGACTCTAGCTCTAAAGACGTAGTAGATATTTTTTTGAATCGATAACATTAAAACGGGAATAGTTATCGAATTTTTTAATCAAACTCGATCTGCGGGTGCTATACAGCGACCTCCAAACAAAATTGAAGTATCTAGTTCTTATAGATTCTGAGATCGACGCGTTCATACATACAGATAGACGGGCGAAAGGACGGACAGACAGACAGGGCTATATCGACTCAGCTCGTCGCCTTGATCAAGAATATATACCCTTTATGCGATCTGCATTATAGACAACAAAAAGAAGACAAATCTTCAAATCGAACAGCACTTAAAAAAAAAATTAGCTATCTTACAGATCGCCGTCAGCAAGCCTTAAGCTAAAAGACGCCACACATAAACTCACAAAAACGTTGATGCATGAAGAACATGCTCAACGCCGTTATATTGAGCAAATATCATCCAGTACGAAAACCTGACTGGAGAACTCACCCAGCTCTTAGCTCACCGACAGAAACAGTGATACCTAAAAGCAATAAAGAAAAAGCCAGCACATTTGCTACTCGTCTTCGAAGAGTGTTCCAACTTAATCCTGCAACAATTACGTTTGTACTACCAGCTCCATTAACCGACTCTCAGCCTCTAACTGTTCCTCCAGAATGAAATCGCGAGAATCATTAAGGACCAATTGAACCCAAAAAATTTCTAGACTGCGACCTAATCACCCCTAAGATGATTAATGACCTTCCTTATTCCTTATTGTGCATCATTCCCCAGCTCTTTAACGCCATGACCAAACTTGGCCACATGGTCAGATATTTATCAGATATATTTCCTCGTCATACAGACCTATAAGGCTATTATCATGCCAATAAAAGCTTTTTGAAAAATGTCTGCTGCCTCGGATTATTCTATTTCTGAATCTCCATAACACAATCCCATCACACTAATTTGGATTTCATGAAACACGGAACTTTTAAGCAGGTCAAGCCTATAACATCAGAAATACGAAGTGCGTTTGGAAATCGAGAATACTGCACTTCAATATTTCTGGATGTTTCTGGGGCTTTCGATAGAGTTTGATAGGCAGTTCGGATTACAAGATCAAAACAACAACACTTTTACTGGTGTTCCGTGTGGGAACGCAGCAACATAAACATTTTCCGGAGAGCCCAATCTTGAGAACCATAACCCGGGCACCGTGGTATGTTCGAAACAAAAACATACTTAGAGAAACATTCTACCAGTCAGGGGGCAATAGCGGAACAAAAGGAAAAATACTTTAGCAAGCTCTCATCGCACCCTAATCACCTCTCGTCTTACCTGGTTTTTCAGACAATCCCATCTTCGTCGTAATAACTTACCAAATGAACGATGAGTGCATTCAAAATACTTGAAGTATTGCCCGGCATAGCCTATGGACTGGGCAGCTGCAGGCAAGTCAAGTATTAACCTTATATTAACCGTATGTATAAACAAGTAAGAGTGCTCTAGTCGAGACTGCTCGACTACGAGATCTCCTGAGCCCTGCGAACAGCTAATATTCCAAACATATTATTTTAACATATTATTTTTAACGTATTCCAAGCAAACATGCACATAATTTTTTCGATAACTCATCCCATTCCCTTGTTATCAATAATAATCGACAATTTGAATTCGGTTTTATTCTCATTCACGAAGTGAAATGATGTCCGTCCGTCTGTCCGTTTGACCGCAAACCATTTCCACAGTTTTTAAGCTAGAAATTAAATTTGGAATATATACTCGTGTATACCCTAAGGCTAAGTACGCAAAGACCTACGCTGACCTTTACGAACTCTGCGATAGACTAAGAATAAATAAGCATCTACGCTGAGTCTTACAAACTCTGCAATAGAATAAGAATAGATAAAGACCAACGCTGAACGTCACAAACTCAGCAATAGTAAGCTATATTTTTAGAGTTGAAATTATGCATGAGTCAGTATATAAAAGCACTGATCGTCAACGCAGCGAGTGTGTTCAAGGTCCGTCGAGCCAGATAGAACAAGTGTGTTCAGGGTCCGTCGAGCCGGATAGATCAAGTGTATTCACCCTCGAATTATAAAATGTCAAGATTTTCCCGATACGCCCACTAGGGGCGTGGCAAATCGGAAAATGCATTTTCCGATATCTCAGAAACACTACTTCCAAAAGTACTAGAGAGTTGCAATTCGGAATGTATACTCGTGTTGACAACCCAAGATCAAAGACCTATGGCGGATATATCTACGCCCGTTGGGGGCGTGGAAAATCGGGTAAAACTGTATCTTCTACAGTTTTCAAGCTAGGACGCCCAAATTTGGCACGTGAGTACTGTTACAATCCTATAAAGATTGACAAAGAAAACTAAATGTCCACGTTTACTACGGGCGTGGCAAATCAAATTTTTTTCAAATTCTGTTATATTTTGAGCATTATCAATGCTAGAGATTTTAAACTTGGAATATATACTCTGGGGACAACCGAAGATGGAAAAGATATGACGTATATATCTACGCTCATTGGGGACGTGGCAAACAAAAAAGTTTATAGCTCCTACAGCTTAAGAGCTAGAAGCTTCAAATTTGGATGGTTGAGTTACTGAGTGAGCTTCTCTATCGATGACCCAAAAATTATTTTTACGCCCCTTTGGGGGCTAAAAAATAACAGTGTAATTTTCGCATTTTTTGAGTGTAAGTATCCAAATTTCTTTTTCCGTTTCTAAGTGAGAAAATAACATTTTATGACGATATTACTGCTGATCTCTATTGATTTCCCAAAAATGATATATGTAAAAACCAATTGGAGGCGTGGCAAATCGGAAAAATCGATATCATGAAATTGGCGTGAGCTGTGCGGGCGTGAATGAGTATTCCGCAGTCTATAGCGCCCAACTGCAACGTTCTTACTTGTTTAAGCGGGGCTTTCACACCGTAAGAGCTAAAGATGTCATATTTACTGTGATACGAGATCGCTGCGTTCTTACTGATAGACCGATACTCAGACGCACGCACGGGCCTCCTTCTGCCTGTTACATACATTTTAACAAAACTATTATACCATGATTTCCCATTTTCAATGGGTTCAGGGTATAACAAGAATATTGCTGTCGGGCGCTACCGAATACTCATTCACGGCTGCACAGCTTAAGCCCAAGATATAAATATAAAGAAGTAAACGGCTGCGTTTATGTGCACTTTCTCAATTAACTTTTTTGGGCCTATTTTCAAAGCCTCTAAAATTTGAAATACGTTTTTTATAATTTTAGGTTGAAAGGCAAATAAAGGTCTCAAAAATCCAAAATATACAAATTCTTTGTATTCATCACACGGACCAACAAAGTAAGTCTGAAATCTCTAGCTCTTATACTACTCAAATTACTCTTAAAGATATCATCAAATCATAGATTTTGATCAATTTGTTTAGTTATCGAAAAAAATGATAAACTCGTACTGCGTCAAGTATACACAAGAGGGCATTCAAAATTTCAAGTCTCAATCTTTTAAAGTTTACAAGATCGCTGCGTTCACACGGACAGACGGACATAGCCAAATCAGGTCTGCGTACAAGCGAATCCAGCAGTAGAGGACTGTATTAAATCTGATCATGCCCGTATTTATGTTTTATTGTTGTCTATTTATTGTTTTGTATTTAGGTTTCACAGGTGAGCCTGTAGGAGCCGAGTCCTCGCTTATAGCATGAGTACCTCAGGTAGGGCATAATTACTTTGCAATGCGATCACTCGTAAAACTAAAATCCACGAAAATATATACCAGCTCTAATACCAACAAGTAAGAAAACTCTAGTCGGGGTAGCCAACTAGGAGGTACCTTGAACCCCGAATGATCTGGATTTTTAAATATAAGCAGTTACATGTGTACTACATTGGGTCTGCCACACCTCCTTATGCCTGATATACATTTTTACTATCACGGGTGCCCACATTTATAAATTTGTTGAGACCAAGAAACAGTCCAGTGAATTCAGCCCGGTTTGAACTCGGAATAAACCAAAGGTTCGTCACAACACATATGTACATATTATGAATTACAGGTTTGCTTTATATCGTCTGGATTCAACGGAGTATAAAAAATAACAAAATTAGCATCATCTTCAGGTAAGAACTAAAACTGCGGATTAAAAATTTAATTAAAAGACAGATCTACTTTTGTGTAATGCTGTTTACTCTTAGCATAATAAACTTTCAAAGCAAATACATAAAAAGGCTATTTGACTTTTATTTTATATCAGCAACGTGACTTATACTTTTAAATTGAAATATATAACTACTCATACATATACAGAATATATTTACGGCAAGATTTACAATGAGATATTGCGATATATTAAAAAAACGATTAACTTGCTTGATTCTATTACCTATAGATGCGCCTGTAAGCAAAAGTGCAATAGGTAATATCGTCGAAACAATATTATTCTGAATTTTTTGGTGCTCCTTAAGATAAAATACCTCGATTATTACACATAGAAAAACGGGAATAAAAAGAGAATTCGAAACATAAAACGATAAGATATAGCCTAAAATTGAAGCTAAAAATATGTGAACCCTGCATCTTATAAATTTATTTGGCGTATCGCTGTTACTACTTGACGAAAAGCACGTAGTTGAAAAAAAAAATTCCTGAGGTAATCCACCTCCGATAGGAACATTTGGCTCAACTTCTGGATCTGAGTAATCCAAGACTTCTGTTGCTGCAAAATCTGTAATACAAATGCAAACGTTACTTTAACAAACGTAATTTATCTTGTATATATAAAAAGATGATTAAAAATTAGATAGAAAATACGTAACGAGCACGGAATATCCAAGTGCAAACGAGTTTGATCCAATTTATTTATATCTTGTATTTTAAGGATTAAATATTATCCAGGTTGATATTTTATGCTTGATACTTATATGTACATACATACACATATGAAAGATTGATATTTTTGCATATATATATATATATCTATATATATATATATATATCTATATATATATATATCTATATATATATATATATATATATATATATATATGTACCTGTATATGTACCTACGTATATATATACTTTTTATTTTTAACAATTTTCTAAACAATGTATTGAAAATAGACTCTTATCGTAAAATTGTATATGCCTATGAATAGAAATATCTTTGGCTTGATATCCTTTAAAGGTTTTCTATTATTATTATACATATTAAGGTATTAAATAGAGATAATAATGCATCCTACGGAAAGTTCATACCCGTATGATTCGTTTCAAATGTTTTAACTCCTCCATTTAATTTTTCTAAACGGGCTTTAGCAGATTCTAAAATTTTTTTTCGACGAGCTTCTCGTCGTAAGTCTGCGCCGCTTAATTCGGAAGTTTGTGTTGCAGGTGAATCCATTTGACTTAAATTTAATTGTCTCGAATAATTATTTGACTGTTGTAAACATTAGTACTTCGAAAAGACTAATTACTAATAATAGTTATACAATTTTGTTGCAGGGTCAACATAACGTCTAATATCCCGTTTTAATAGTAGTAGCAGTTCCACAGTTACAATGACAATTTATCATATACATTTTCGATATTAACTCATAAGTTTAAAATTCTCGACAAACAAAATATTAATGATATTATTGGTTATTATTGGTTTAAGAATGAAACTAACGGGTTGCTGTGGAGCTTTAAATTATGTTGAGTATAGAAGTTAAGAAAAGAAGAAGAAAGAAGAGAAGAGAAAAGTTAAAATATTAAAAGAATAAAACAAAAAGCCATACACAAGAGAATAGATTAAAACGTTAGTAAAAAGAAAGGAGAAGTTAACATTTTTGTTAAAAAAAATAAATAGAGACAAGAAAGGAGGATAGTAACACCGCAGGCATTTTAGTTATAATTTTAGGTAAACTAAGATACATAAATTTGTAGACGTAGTTAATGATTCCCCTATTATAAACCGCATTTACTTTAAATGTAGCGAATGCTGATGTTGGGGCCAGTGATACTGTTTAACAAATTTCGCAACATCTTTTCGCACATTCTTTTAGTGATAGTAATCGATATCATTATCACTTTTTCCTAACATTGTATTGTCCTGATGTTAACCTAATAAAGAGATATCATGCTTAGCAGAGTTTGCTTTTAAACTTTTACTATTGTTACTTTTGGCATTTTTTTTTTATGCCGCACGAAAATCCTGATGTTGGTGGATATCATGTCAATTTTTATTTTGTTCGAAAGGAAGGACGAGTTATAGGTCTTGGAAAATTCAGAAATAATCAGAGGCAACTACATACATAGTTATTCACCGCAAAGCACGGGTTAGAAGTCTCCATAATATGGGAGATCTTATGTAAATTGATGTATCGCAAATTTCTATTTCGTTTCGTTTCCTTAGATAGATAGATAACACTAACCATACAACACAACGCAAAAGTTTCGCATACAGGCACACAAATGCTCATACATGTGAGCAAGGGACTGTAAGTGTGTGTGCATGCTCGTCGCGAAAACATATTCGTTATGCGCTTCAACGCTTTCATACCCTTTTTTTTGCATAAGCATGGCAAACGCTTTCAACAATTTGGTATGCTCTACTCTCGCAAGATAAGGCATTGGACCTCAGCGAGAAAATTTCAATGGGGCGCTGCTGCTGGTGCGAACATACATATATATTTGAGAGCGAAGATAGCGGAGAATAAATGTATTTGAGAGAGAAGAGATCGGAAAATAAGCATGAAAGAGCTTCATAAACAAACCGACCATTACGGCAGAGCGCTCGCAGCGGCCCGAGTACGACCGATGGTATGGTTTTCCCTCATGCTCGCTTTTATTTGCTGATAAAACGTTTGTTCTAGTTGTCCTATCTATGTGTAGTATGGTTAGTGACAGAACGAAACCCAATTTAAGCACCAGGCCATAATGAGAGCCCACGTAAAGTCAGTAAAGTCAAGACAGGAGATTTCTTGACCAATCGCAGTAGATATGTGGGTCAGTATGGTCCCCGCGAGCCTACATGCTGTAGGCAAAGTTAGACAGAACATAAAAAAAATGTTCACATCATTCAAACTCATGCGATTTAAGAGAGAAGAGATCGAAGATAAGCATTCATAGTTGCACAGAATGGCTTCATATATAGGGTGACCAGATCGGCCTCAGGCCATTCCGGGACGGTCGACGACTTTGTTGCAAAAAACTGCTTATCTGCGCTGCTTTGCTCAAAAAAATTCTTCACTTGTCTTGACAAAAGCGGGACATATCCCGGAATTCCCGGACGTATGGTCACCCTACTTTAATTCCTTAATCAAGTTTCAGCAATAATTATTTATTTGTTCTTTCGACCTTAAAATGGTTCGTTTAACTCGTTCAAATACAGTTCGCCTAATTAATTATTTTAATATAGCTTCACTTTACACGATCAAGAAAAAGTAATAAATCATTAAAAAATCCTTTAGAATAACATTTGTTATTTTTTTTTATTTTAATTAGTTATAGAAAGGAATTAGATATTATATGAGTGAATCTGCTAAATTATTCGAGCAAATGGAAACACAATCAATCCTATACTGATATCGTTAAATATTAAAATGGATGCTCACTTAAACGTGTAATTCTTAAGTCCTTGGTAGTAAAACCATGATATGTATATATGTATAAAATTGCATTAACAACTTTTAATTGTGAGTTGAAAAAAAAAACAGCATAAAATGAGTAAGTTGATAAAAGTTCCTTTGTTCATTTAATCTAGGTTCAATCGAACTTATTCAAAACGATTCGATATAACTCTAATTAACATTGTAAGTAAATTGAATCACCCTGTGAATTTCGTGTTAGACATTATTGACAGATAACTCGAGAATTTAACTAAAAGTGCATGGCTATTCCTTAGGTTTTTTTTTTTAAATACACTTTATGATCATAAGCTAGTTATTTCAAATACTCTGTTTGTGATTAGTTGGTGATATATGTACGAGCGATCATAAATTAAGTTAAACTTCTATAACGAAAATGTTGACATTTCCAAATCAAATAAGCGTAATGAAAACAGCCAAAAATTGAATAAAATCTGTCTTACATTTGGGGAAGGCGATATAAAGGAGTTGGAGTGTGTTGCATGTATGTATATACATTATTACGCTGTAAATCATGTATATGCATATATAGTATAAGTTTATACATATGCACTTACGTGAGTGTTGGAAAGTCCTGTTCTTTTGCATATTAAGTATTTGTTGATATTCGATGTTCCAAAAGACTGTTGTTGTGTTATACACATTTGATGTTTCGTTTGAACTGCTATTGTTAAAAAGACATCGGTTTATGTATATATACATATACATATATAAATATATATATATATATTTATATATATATGCATATGTGTGCGCGTGTATACTTACCATGTATACATTTATGGTACACATATATATAAGTGTGTTATGTACTTTGGCAGACAATATACATGCATATGTATATGTGCATATACAAGCACGGTATGCAGTGTATATTAAAATATTTTAATTTATAATATTTATTTACATTACAGGTTGTGTATAATTTATTATTAAAAATGAATATAAATGAACCATTTAAGTTTGTACATGAGTGTAGGCATAAGTATGGATCCTAGAAGCCTAATGTAAGTAAACATACAATTTAAAATAATTTGAAATTCGGAATAACAATAACAGCCCAGAAGGATATCGAAACCGATCGGCATTACATTGTTTTTTAATACATTTCAACCATTCAGCATAAAGTACTATTTAAGTATTAGTTTAAAATTGTATAAATAATATATATATATTTTAAATATTTATAGTATACAAATTTAGAAATATATTCGAAGTAAAGTAAAAAAAATTAAGCAAATATAAATCGTGATAAAAAATATGTATTTGTAAGTCAGACATGTGTTTCTACCTGCTAAATTCATTTAATTTTTATATACTTCTGTATTAACACACTTTGAATTCAGTAAATTCCTCGAGGATGGACCTAATAATTGAATTTAAATACAGTTACCTGTACTTATATATCTTTAACCTTTAATTAATTATGATATTACCAAACTTTTAGAAATATTTTAAAAGGATGTTTGCGTTTACCTCTCATGGAAAAATTAAAAGAATTATTCGGTTCATCAAAATACCCTAGATGGTGCTCTAGTTGGGACTACTCGGCCAGTAGATACATAGTTTTTACAAATATTCTAGCTTATGTAAATATATAATAATTGAAGGTCGATATAGTTTTTAATTAATTTGATTAGATCATCAATATTAATTGCTACAAGCGGACCAATGCCTAAAACTCTAGTTTGTAGGCTTTAGTGTGTTTGTAGACTTTAGTGTGTTTTTATATCCTGAATTCAAATTTGACTTAATTAAATTACAAATAATAATTAATTCATTAATTTGTTTGTAGGCTTTCACAATGAAAGCTCAGCATATGAATACCTCAGATTTTTATTACAACCTGAATTCTCTCAAAATAACGAAAAAGTGTAATCGTTGCGAGTGCTTTAGTTCATTCTCATCCAATACATTAAAATAAAATTTTAACAAGTGAAACGTGAACACTGCGAAGAAGCGATATTCAAATCATTCTACGCTTCTTTTATAAATACATTGCAAGCAATACACACTTATGCACGCACGCACATATAAGCACGCGCTCTGCTAACTGTGCAGTTAACGCAGCAACTGCGTTTGGGCTGCAGTATGAACTAATTATGCGAAATTAATTGATGAATATCTTTTCTTGAAGATGATGACATTGATATGTATGTATGTTCTTGTCAAAGCACAAGTCTCTAGTTTTTGAATTATGAATTTTTGTGGGAAAAGGAGGTGGTATTCCAAATCTGTAAATTAATAAGTCTCTGTGTTCATTACAAGACATAGAAAATCTGAAATTTTTAGTTTCAACGGTATTTAAGTTACGATTAAAAACGAAGTTAAATTATCAATTTTTTTCGAAATAAAGGGATGTACGGAATAAAAAAATGTAAATCATTTACAAGAAAATCAAATTTTTTTTTTTCAAATGTCTTTCTTTTCAGGTGCTGCATGTTTTCAATAAAAATGGTTTATACAAAAACGCTTCTAGTAAAAATATTGATATGAAGGGGAAAAAAAATAATGAAAAAGAAATCAAAACAAATAGTTATAATAACATAAAAATTATAATTTTTAAAAGACAATATCATATTTGGAGACTAATATGGCAAACACAATATCCATAATGTCCAATGCGTTACGAAATGTTGTGAGCAAGAAACGCATACGATACAAGGAAAAAGGATTTAATTTGGATCTTTCATGTAAGCACTATCTACATTATTATTATTTTTTGTTTCAAAAGCTTTGATATAATTGTCGCTATATAAATTGACATTAAGAATTCATAGATCTAATAGAATTAATTGTAGATATATTAAAAAGTTTAATATTTTAATTGTATATATATAATTTGCCCGTCTGTCTATATGAATAAAACGTCGATCAGAATCTTTAATAATTGTATCTGTTCAATTATTTAGCATTTGTCCGCTTCAATATAAGTCTATTCTTTTTATCCGCATAATATACATATAAGAGTTTTCACCCCTTCGTATCAATCTACATACATAGGTTTGTAAGACAAACCGTTACTATCTGAAATTATTGTATGTTCAACCTAATAGGATTTGGTAGTTAACTTGAAGATTTTTATTGTATTACTAATTATTATTAAATATATTATTATCAGTATATTCTGTTTATTTTTTTTTAGATATTTGCCCGAAAATAATTGCGATGGGATATCCTGCTCCGGACATTATTGAAGGCATTTACAGAAATCGCCTAGAGGATGTTTATAAATTTATGGAAGAAAATCATGGGGGGCATTACAGAATATACAATCTGTGTCAAGAACGGAGTTACGACATTAATAAATTTCATGGGGTAGAATATGAAAAACTTAATATTTTCAAACCATTTTAAAATATGTTTATTTACAGAATGTTGCAACATACCCGTTTGAGGATCATAACCCTCCCCCCATTGTACTGATACAACGTTTTTGTCAAGACGTTGAGTCCTGGCTTAATAGAGATCCGTTAAATGTCGTAGCTGTACATTGCAAAGCTGGAAAAGGAAGAACCGGTAAGAAATTATTAATTGAGAGCTAAAATTCGAATATTAACATTGTGAATTTTTGTTATCGCAATTCGAAACACATGCTATATATGTTATAAATATAAAAGCTTGTTTTTTTTTTTTTATAAGTATCTTAAGTCCGCATATCTTTAGTTTTTTAAATCTGTACATTTAGTCAGACAGATAAACGGTTTTCGTTCTTTGCTAACACCAACCTTATGATTCTCTTCACCAAGCAAAAATCGTCTACTTGGTTTCTGTAATGTCCGGCTTGCTGTCCACCCGTATGTATAGACTCAAAGAATTTCGCTATTAAAGATATATACATATATATCCCCTAAATAATGTAAAACGGTATACTTCTTAATAAGAAAGAAGCAATATCAAGAAATATATCATTTTAAATTTCTAGGGGAGTTTAACGTATAACTATATTATAAAAGAAAAAGGATTTGATTGTTTGTTTATGTCGCATAGGCTCCGAAGCTACTGGACCGAATTTTGAAATATTTTACCATTAGAATCCTGCACTATCCCTGATGAACATAGGCTATAGAATATTTGTAAAAAAAAGCTACGGATACATATGAAAACATCGATAATGTAACCAAAAGTATGAAAAAATACCAAAAAAAAAACATATTTTGAATTCGTTTTAATTCGTAGTAGGCATTTAAAGCCAACCAAATTTTTTTATATACATGAAAATCTTGTTGCAAGTCTGAGAGTATACGCGTCGAAATCCCGTGCTAGAGCGTTTACAGAGGCTTGTAGAGCAGAATATTAAAAATAAACATCCTCGCGGTAAGAAATCGAGCTCTGAGCGTACCCAACGCCTTTGAAATCAAACAAAAAGACAACAGGCGTTAGCGACTAGCGTTCGCAATCGATTCAAGCTGACAATATCACATCTGCTTTTGACATAATTCACAAAAATGGGCTGATGAACCTATGTGGTATGTGCTGTGCTTCTGGAAAACTTAGTCTCCCTAATATTCAGGAGGAATGTTGGGAAGATTGGATCTTCGCAGGGTTCAGGGTATCTCGTAGTCGAGCCGTCTCGACTAGAGCACTCTTACTTGTTTTATTTAAACAAGTTAGAGTGCTCTAGTCGAGACGGCTCGACTACGAGATACCCTGAACCCTGCGAAGATCCAATCTTCCCAACATGATATGCTTATTTTACATATACAAATATTGGGAGCAACGCACACACACACACATGCATACGCACGCGCGCATAAGCACGCGCTCTGCTGACTGCGCAGTCAGCGCGGCGACTGCGCTCGGGCTGCAATATGCCTATTGTATGGGAAATTAAATGTTTAATAACTTTTTTTGTGGAAGGACTTTCTTAATCAAACTTGCACTGCGTAATCATGTCATTCATATGTATGCATTTGCCAAAGCACAAGTCTCTAGTATTTAAAATACGAATTTCATCACACGGATCTACACATAAAATTTTGAGTCTCTAGCTTTTACGGTATGCTCTACCGAAGAAAAGATCGATTTTTATCGATAATAAGGAAACGGGATGAGTTATCGAAAATCTAAAAAAAACTCGTACTACGTAGGCTATAGACGAGTATTCTCTGAAAATTTCAGATATCTAGCTTTTGTGGTTTACGAGATCGCTGCGTTCATACGGACGGACGGACGGACGGACGGACAGACGGACAGGGCTATTTCAACTCAGCTCATCGAGCTGATCAAGAATATATATACTTTATGGGGTCTGCGATGTCTCCTTCTGCCTGTTACATACATTTTCACAAAAACATTATACCCTGATTTCCCATTTTCAATGGGTTCAGGGTATAAAAATTAAGTTCAGTAGAAGAACCTTTATATTTTTATGTTTTATTCTGCTTTCGTCTAAAAACGCTTGCATTTTAGGTCATCAGCTTGGCGTCCCCAAATACAATTGTGAATATCTCGCTCAATTTGGCCAGCACAGTTATCATTTTTTTTCTGTAGGCCCCAAAATTGATTTCTTTTAGTATTCAAAATTTTAACATGGAAAATTTGTATACTCCTTATATGGACCTATACAGTGAAATCTTTCTAATCTCTAAAATATTTAGCCTTTACGCTAAAAAAACAAGGTCAAATTATTAACTTTTATCGATAAGTGGGATGAGTTATCTATTCACAGTAAAAAATGATAAACTCTTACTACGTATGGTATACATGTAAAATTTAAAGGCTCTGGTATTTTTGGCTTCCGAGATCTTAGCGTTTATACTGACGGACATGCCTATATTGCCTCAGTTCGTCGTCCTGATCAAGCATATATATACTTTATGAGGTCTGCCACGCCTCATTCTGCCTGTTACATACATTTTCACAAAAAAAAAAATCATCAAAAACCAATAGACAATTTTTAAAATCATAAAATAATTATTCGTGCTGGCAGTGCATTAATCAGGTTTTGGAGCATATGGATGTCCAATTGTTCCCATTCTTGAATAATGACATTTTTAAACTCAATTAAATTTCCAAATTGCTTTCTGTTGGCATAAACCCGTTGAGTCAAGATGCCCCAAGGATTTTCTATCGGATTTAAGTCTAAAACAGGAATGGCTGAGTAAAATAAGCCCTAGCGAGCTTTGCTGTGTGAATGAGCGCAATATCCTCCCGTAAATCCAATCGCCACCGTAATGATCCTTTCCAAGTGGCACTAAAACAGACTCCAACAGGTCAAAATAATTTTAAGTATTCATTCTGTGTTATGAAACAAATTGAAGTCTTTCCATTTCCGTGAAAATTTCTGGACACCTGGACTTTTTTTTAGGTGTTCGCACATCGCGATAATCTGAATCTAAATCTAAATTGAGGTCATTCTCATCACTAAAAAAATTTTTTTTTCACTCAGTATCTCAAAGTTTTATATGTTAGCAAACTGTAATCGAGCAGTTTTATGCCTTGGCAGTAGCTCCGGTTTCAGGAGTTTTTTTACATAAGAAAAATTTTCCGAACTGTTCAAGATTTGCTGCGCACGTCTCATAGATATCGGCAGAGACAAATAACTCCATAGTTGAGATGATATTTTCTTTGACCGCTAGACTTTGTATTCGTCTTTTGACCCGGTAGTCAACCAATGGTGGGCGACATGAACGGGATTTTTTCTATAATTTTCTGGGTCTTTAAGTAAATTTTCCACAGTATTCTTATTTCTGCCAGCATTTTCGAAATTTTGCGAATTAAAATTCCCATATCACGCAGTGCCACAATTCTGCCACGCTCTTCGACAGTTAAACGGGCGAAACTCGACATTTCTTTGTAAAAAAAAAAAATCAATTCGAATTGCTTATTCAAAAGTTCAAATAGCACGTGATTATCTATTCACAAATGAAGGCAAAGCTAAAAAAAATTACTTATTTCGTTCCCCAAACTGGACGTTAGTTTGTGGCAAAACTCATAGTGTTTATATTCTTCGCATCTTATCATCAAATGCCGAATAAATCCAGTCCTGTCAGTCTATCCGTATCTATGAATGCGTCAATGTCAGGATCTATAAGAGCTAGACTTCAAAATTGTTGTATGCCCCTGCATCACTCGCAAATAAAGTTTTCAAAGAATCGGTAACTTTCCTCGTTTAAATGAAATTGATTAAAAATGTTTTTGAACTTTAATTGTGTTCTACACAACGATAAGTTTATTGTATGTACAGTAGTTTTCAAAAAGTATGACATAGCGAAAAATATTAATGCCAAAACCTCTTAAAAATTGTATACTACACTATATTTAAGACGTTATATTAGTAATGTGCATATATGTTGAAAACTTCAAAATTATCTTTTAAACTATCTAGCCTGTCGACCATTAATTAATTATTTCCTTGGTACCTGGGAAGATTGAATATCATCTTTAATAATTTATTTTGTCTAACTTGCAATTTTCTTAGGTGACATTTTGCAATGTCTGCCCACACAGGTGCACCCTAAAAAATAACAGCTTGAAAAATTGATCTAAATAGGAACATTTTAAATATTTTAGATTTTTATCGCAATTTACTAGTATTTTCCATTTGTTGAAGTACAAGGGAATCAATCGCATTTTCTAGGTTATATGATATTATAGTAGGGAGAGTTACAGAACAGAGAATAGCTGTGTCGTCAGCAAATATGGAGTTAGTGCAACTATTTAGGGTTGGGAAATCGGAGTTGTTCAGCTTTCTGCTCTGTAGTGGAAAAACGTCCCACGCCATCAAAAAATGTAGGTATACCAGTATTTTTTTCTTTAATAATTCCATTATTCTCCAAAAGGAAGAAGAATCTTTATTTAAAGTGGATTACATACTATACCAACTTTCGTTATTAAATTGAAAAATCCTTTTTAAGTGTTGCTTAGAAGTTTGTACAAAGCAAAATCAGTTCGGTTTCTTCTCTGCCAGTTTCTTCGGTGAAAGTCTCGGCGCCTGATTAGAGATTTTATATTGGTTGGGAGACACTTGGAAGGTACACTGTAGCTGTGAATTGTGAGGTTGTGACTGCTACAATTTCATGGAATGTGAGTGTGATCTGTTGGAAAAATACTACTATTATATTTAAGGTTACGAAGTCATATAGGATATATTATATATATAGCGAAATGATATTATTAAATATTAGTCGAATGTCATTTTTTACCCTGAACCCATTGAAAATGGGAAATCAGGGTACAATGGTTTTGTTGAAATGTATGTAACAGGCAGAAGGAGGCATGGCAGACCCCATATGTTCTTGATCAGGGCGACGAGCTGAGTCGATATAGCCATGTCCGTCTGTCCGTCCGTCCGTATGTGTGAACGCGTCGATCTCAGAATCTAAAAGAGCTACGGACATGATTTTTATACCCTGAACCCATTGAAAATGGGAAATCAGGGTATAATGGTTTTGTTGAAATGTATGTAACAGGCATAAGGAGGCGTGGCAGACCCTATAAAGTATATATATTCTTGATCAGCTCGACGAACTGAGTTGATACAGCCATGTCCGTCTGTCCGTCCGTCCGTATGTGTGAACGCGTCGATCTCAGAATCTATAAGAGCTAGAGACTTGAAATTTTTTATGTAGATCCGTGTATAGCACGCGCAGATCGAGTTTGTTTCAAAAAATCGATCAATTTGATCGTTTTAAAGTTATCGATTTAAATCGTTATCGAAATGCAGTTATAAATTTATATCTCCCACATCTTTTGAGCTAGAGTCTCCAAATTTTGTATTTAGTATAATGTGGAGTTTATACAATTTTGATTTTTGTCACATTTTGAATACCATCCCCCCTTTCCTTCCCTTTCCCCCAAACTTGTAAAAGCCGTATTTCAAATACTAGAAACTTGTGCTTTGGCAAATACACACATATAAATTACATAATCACGCTGTGAAAGCTTGATTAAGAAAGTCCATCTACAAAAGAAGTTATTAAACATTTCATTTCCCATAGTAAAGCCTATGAGCGTAGCCAACGCTCAGTCGTTGCGCTAACTGCGCAGTCAGCAGAACGCGTGCATAGGCGTATGTGTATGTGTAAGTGTGTGTGCATGTATTGCTTGTATATATGTATATGTTAAATAAGCATAGAATGTTTGGAGTATGGGCTCTTCGCAGGGTTCAGGGGATCTCCTAGTCGGGTACCGCCGACTAGAGCTTTCTTACTTGTTAAAAATGAGTAACGGGTCAAGCTTAACAAGCTCCATAGGGCGTGTGATGTTACACCGAAGCAAGAACTAGTTACTGCAAATGAGTTGTTTCGCTTGACCGAGAGCTGTCAATTTCTAATATTTCTTACAAGAAAAATTTCCGAATTGAGACATTTGTAAACTCCCAAACCGATTGGGTTTACTTAACCACATTTCTTCTAAATTATTTATTATGTATTTGCCGAATTAATGAATAGCGATTTAAATAGGTTACACTGAGAGTGCCGTGCCCTGTTCTTTGGAGAAGTATTGGACGCTGAGCGTATATAAAAGTACAGTACTTTACTCACATTATAAAACTGTAGAAATTTAAAAAGTATATTAGTTTTGTCGAATTTCTGAAATATCTACTACGTGACTAGCAAATCGGAAATTACTATATCTTTTGAAACAGAAACGCTAGTTAACAAAATTATAGTTATTCCGATTAGTAAATTTTTGAAGTCTTCGTCGTTTTATAATTTTTAAAAATGTCTACTCAACAGGTACAATGATATGTGCATACTTGGTTCATAGTAAATTCCTCAATACAGCAGATGAAGCCTTGGCTTTTTATGATGAAAAACGTACAATAGATCGGAAAGGAGTTACAATTCCATCTCAACGTAGATATGTTCAGTATTATTCAAATTTAATCCCAGAAATTCATTATGAAGTAGTCAGTCTTTACGTAAGTATCATATACATACTATCTGTCATACTAACTGTCAGCACTTTTGACAATACTTTTATAGATTTCTGAAATTCGTTTTACTGAGGCAAATTACTTGCATAATCTTGGTACAGTGCAATGTTCAATTTCCGACAGGCAAGAGTCGGCAGCAGAGAAACTGAAGGCGCATGTAAGTATGTTGATTTATGTATCAACAATTTCTAATGATTTGTTTTAATAGTCAACTAAAAAATAATAGCATACACTGCGCATCATCAGGGTAGCGCACCCTGCACATTCTACGTAATTGTTGAATATTTTCTATATCGTTCAAGCTAGAGTCCTAAAATTTGTTTTCTATTAGACTCTGTTTTATTGTAGAAGCGTGGCAAATCGGAAAATTCATTTTCCGATATCTCAAAAACACTACTTTTAATAGTGCTAGAGAGTTGCTAATATAAAAGCTATATATCTACGCCCATTAGGGGCGTGGAAAATCGCTAAACACTGTATTCTTTGGCTTTACAGTTAGAAATTCCAAACTTAAGAATGAGTTGAGTGGAACCACAACTAAACAGAGATAGTTCTGCAGCATATATTTTTAAATGTTAGATGAAGGATAGCTAGCTAATATTAACTGTTATTACTGTTGAGCATGATAACATAGAGTCGGTTTTACCCGCCTATCTTCTTTTAAATAAAGATAGCACAAATGTTGAATATGACGTATAGAAATTGTATTCACTACGGAATCTGATAAGCTAAATAATTTAATTAAAGAAACCCGCTAGAATATTTATCTTTTTTATTTTTTCTCCTTTTTTTAAAATTCTGAATATTTTTGTTGACGAAAAACAAGCTGAGGACTACAATGAAACCATATTTTTTATATTCTCAGGAACTGAAAACATGGACAATTGATTTCCAAAAAACTTCAATATTGGATATAACTAATTCGCCTTTAACGGTTTCTGGTGATATCAAAGTCGAACTTACTCAAAAGTCATCAAGAAAGATGATTTGCAGCTTTTGGGTTAATACATTCTTTATGCAAAATGATGCGGGTATGTATAAATTTTGAATTAATCGAAATATTTTATATGCTTATTTTAGGTTTTTCGTTTTAAGTTCTTATACCCTGCACCCATTAAAAATGGAAATCTGGGCTTTGTTAAAGATTAAGGTTCCTGTATAGCACGCGCAAATCGAGTTTATTTTAAAAAATCGATAACTTCCACCGTTTTAATGTTATCGATTAAAAACGAAATCGTAATCCAGTTATGAAATTATATCTCGTACATCTTTAGAGCTAGAGTCTCTAAATTTTTCATTTAGTTTGTCTATTTTATACAATTTTGATTTTGTTATATTTTGGATACCACTCCCCCTTCCCCCCAAATTTACAAAAAATGTATTTCAAATAGAGACTTGTGCTTTGGCAAATACACACGTGAATGACATTATCACGCTCTGAAAGTGTAATTAAGAAAATCTATCTACAAATACTTATTCAGCAAACTTATTATGTGTTGCTCGAAATGTATACATATATAAAAAAAAGCGTAGTACGTAGTCTCGACTAGAGCTTTCTTACTTGTTAGATCTAATTTAAATGTTATATGCAAGATTTATGACAATAGACAACCAGAATATATCTAATCTGACTAGTGGACATAATTTCCTAACTTTAACATCTTAAAACAAGTAAGAAAGCTCTAGTCGGCGGTACCCGACTAGGAGATCCCCTGAACCCTGCGAAGAGCCGATATTCAAAACATTCTATGCTTATTTAACATATATGTACATATATACAAGCAATGCATACACACACACACATACTCACAACCAGGAATGTTAAATGTTTAATAACTTTTTTTGTAGATGAACTTTCTTAATCAAGCTTTCAGAGCGTGAATATGTTAATATGTGCTATATATATTTATATGTGAATGTTTGCTAAAGCACAAGTCTCTAGTATTTGAAATACGGCTTTTACAAAACTGGATGGAAGGTAAGGGAAGAGGGGACGGTATCCAAAATTGTATAAAATACTTTTTAAACTAAATGCTAATTTGGAGACTCTAGCTAAAAAGATTTACGTGATATAATATAACTGAATTTCGATAACATTTTTAATCGATAACTTTAAAACGATAATATTTATCGAACTTTTAACTTTCTAGATCATATAGGCCCTGCGATCGACGCGTTCACACATACGGACGGATAGATGGACATGGCTATATCGACTCAGCTCGTCGCTCTGATAAAGAATATATATACTTTATGGGGTCTGCCACGCCTTTTTCTGCCTGTTACAATAATTTTAACAAAACCATTATATCTGATTTCACATTTTCAATGGGCTCAGGGTATAAAAAGCAATAAAATCTATTCATTATGCTCATTCACGAAAGGGAAATGAGTATATTAGTTTTGTGCAATATCCGTCGTGCTATCCGTCCGTCTGTCCGTATGAACGTAAACCATTTCCACACTTTTGAAGCTAGACCTAAAATTTTAAATATATTCTCGCGTATACCCTAATTATAAAGTGTCAAAATTTTCCCGATACGCCCACTAGGAGCGTGGCAAATCGGAAAATTCATTTTCCGATATCTCAAAAGTGCTCAAAAGTTCTAGAAGTGCTAGAGAGTTGCAATTTGGAATGTATACTTGCGTTGACAACCCAAGATCAAAAAGATATGGCAGGCATATCTACGCCCATTGGGGGCGTGGGAAATCGGGTAAAACTCTATCGTCTACAATTTAGAGCTAAAACTCCCAAATTTTACACGTTAGTTACTGTTACGATTCTATAAGGATCAGCCAAAAGACTGTATGTCCACGCCTACTAGGGGCGTGGCAAATAGGATCTGATTTTATGGTTATTATTTTATGGTTATATATTTTATGGTTATTATTTAAATTCTCTTATTTGGAGCACTACTGACTACGGGTTGACAACCCAAGATAAAAAAGTTAAGACGGATATATCTACGCCCATAGGGAAGGGCAAAAGCTTATAGCTCCGGTTTTAGAGCTAGAAGCTTAAAAATTGGATGGTTGAGCTACTGATGAGCTCCTCTATCGATTATCCTAAAATAATTTTTACGCCCCTGCGAGGGCGTGACATACTAATAAATACTCTGTAATTTTCGCATTTCTGGAGTGTAAGCATAAAAATTTCACACTTACGTTACCCTTGATCACTTCTAAGGACTGGTCAAAAATTATATGTCTACGCCCACTGAGGGCGTGTCAGATCGGGAAAAACCATATCTTTTACCGTTTCTAAGTGAGAAACTTAAAATTTTATGACGATGCTGTTGACATCCTCTTGATTTTTCAAAAATTATATACACATATATATATATACCCATGTGGGGGTGTGGCAAATCGGAATAATCTATATCTTGCAATGGGCGTGAGCTGTGCGGGCGTGAAAGAGTGCAACGTTCCGGCAATATCCTAAACCCTGCAAAGAGCTGATATTCCAAAATCCAAAATTTATTTAATCTGTGTATATATTACAGGAACCACCAAAATAATTGGATGCTTCCATCTTCTGTGGTACTCAAACTTCGCCTAGAAAATAAATTTTAATTATAAATTTTTATCGATAATAAGGGAATGAGATGAGTTATCGAAAAAAATATAATCCTCGTACTGCGTAGGTATACAGGAATACATATTCAAAATTTCAAGTCTCTTGTTGCTGTGGCTTACAAGGTCTTTGCATTCACACAGGGTGGACTTAGCTTGGAGTCAGTTCCGCGTGCTGATTAAGAATATATATGTATATACTTTGGGGTCTGCCACTTCTCTTTTTGCCAATTACATTTTAAAAAAGCCCGTATACCCAGAATTCCCATTTTTAGGAATGAGTTCAAGGTATAACAAAACATTGTGGTGTTATTTGATATTCTCTCATCCATATATTTATTTTAAATTGCGTCTTGGCACATCCAGCGTTAATGGTTAAGGATAGCAATCACGATCAATGCTGTGACATGCAATCTTTTGCCGGACGCCCTAGACTTACACTCTTCCTCTGAAAGGCAAAAGACAAGTATTTTCATCAAATCTTATCTATTTTTCAGTTCGCATTCCCGATGGAAATACCGTGAAATTTATGCATACCTTAAATAAATCCGAAATTGATGGTGCACATAAAGACAAAGATCATAAATCGTTTTCGGAGGACTTTAAGGTAAATAAATATATATACGCTTAATGTATTATAATTCTTACTTGTTTATTAAACCTCACCTGAACAAATAGGTGAATACTAAATGTATATGATAATCCAAAAATTAAAACTGGGAAAATGTTCGATTATTTAAAATATCCTATTTAAAACGTGCTGTAGGGGTTTACGCTCTTATAATCAAGAATATATATTGTAAAGGTCGGTCAAGAATCCTCGGACTTATAATTTCAGGAACCCAACTGCGTGTGTCCGTACGTAATTCCGTATCGACCTCAAAGCCTATATTACGATATTTTTATCGATTACAATCGGTGTCAATAATCAGTTGATGGTATTTCAAAATTTGTTTATTTTATTTGTAAATTTGACATGTTGTGTATAGTATTAGCATTTAAATTTACCGAATATTAAAGTAACTGATTAATATTTTTAGCCTATTGTACATGCTAAAAATTTAATTATCTTAAGATCTAATATCTGAATTAATTTTTAAGTACATTTAAATATCTTATTTTTTTTATTGCAGATCTCTCTCGTATTTATAAATGAAGAAAAACGCTCCGACAGTATAAACGCTGAATCCTCAGTAGATAACAATAGGAGCAGTAATCAAAGTTCAGAATTTCTTCCTGGTGATAATGATACGAATCTAAGCAGTGGAGGTTCTGTTTTAAACTCTCCGTCCTCAAGTCGTTTGTGTGAAGGTGCATTTCATACCAGTGATGAAAGAGGTGACAGTCAATCTCACCTGATAGCACATAACAGAAAACTTGTAAGTGTAATGTGTTAGATAAATAATAACTGAAGGTATAAATATATTTTTTTAGACTAAAAATCAACAAAAAAAATCAACTATCTCAAAATTTCCTGCAATGGCATCTAAACGAAAACAATCTTCTTCAAAATGCCTACTAAGTGTTAATAATACCTCATCAGGCAAGGACAACAAAAAACAGCATATTTTTAATCAACCGTCCGGTAAACAAAACGATATGGTGCCAAATAACTGGCCCAGTAACATGTATGAAAAAGCCTCAGAGGGTCTACGTATATTTGATCGATGTAATATTTCCAATATTTCTGGTGGAGACAAAATTTTCGACCAGCAGTTACACAATACTTGCAAACGATCATCTTCTGAATTAAATCAGAGTGGGGAAGAAGGAGACGAAGATTGGGAATCCGGTGAGTACGCTCTTTACCTACTAACTTCCAAAATACAATAATTTTTTTTTGTGCACCTGTACATTTTTTTTTTATCTGTAATCCGATGATACGCGCTTTTCACTTTCGTAATCCTACTAATTCATCGTTTACTCCGCCTTCTTTGCTCACGCTTCTGCTGCGTGCTGTCTCACTGGTGTGGCCTCTATCCCTCAATGGGAAGAAATCCTGAAGTGCAACTGATTTGAAAATTGTGCATTCGGCAGGTGACATAGTTGGCTTGGCAATAGTTTGAGGTTGTTATCGCTCTTGACCTATTGGCAGGAAATAGTGTCGTGGTTTTGGTTACCGAGTGTTCAGCATGATATGTGAAAATGCTGGACAGGAACCAGTTGCTATTTGTTCAGATTTGTACAGATGTTCACGTAATGTAACTTTTGGTCTTCCATGACTCCAAGATGCTGTGCTTCTCTCTTTGATTTGATATGGGTCGTTTAGAACTTATTACCGCTACTGGCTAATACGACCTCTATTTTATGAACGACTCTTCTGAGTATTGGCGTTTTTAAATAGTCTACAGCCTGCAGATTGGCCCATAGCAATACAGTTCTTATGGACGGTTACAGTACTATATGTAGTATCGAACTTAAGATTTTTAAGGCTGCAGGAAACGAACTCAATGAATAACTCTGCAATGGCCTTGGGGTGGAAGCTGAAAACTAGTTTCAGACAGCGATTCGGGAATGCATCCGGTACTGGAATCTTGTTTGAAGATGTCAGTAATTTACGTTCTGTGATGTTATAGTTAATAGGCCCATATTTATAGATCAATAGGCCTAGGTCAATAGATCGTAGCTCCTTACAATTAGAAGGCTGCGGTATATTGTCCGCCTAAAGTCTATATGACTGTATTATATGCCGTGTGCGAAGACTAAACTTAGTTTGCTTTAACATACCGTGGTTTTTGGTCGCCTAACAGTGCTGTTAAACCGTCTTTTGCAGCTGCTATTATCTGTAAGGTTTTTAAGGTGACTTTTCTATTTTAGGAGAATTCTTCGTAATAGAGTTCAGCTAGAAAAGTTCGCTTCAGTTTCATTCTGAATGTTGCATGATCGTTCACTGCAGCTTAAAAATGATATAAATTTAGCAAGACCTAGAAACCTTTCTGATATTTTTTACTTAATAAAAATTTTTAAAAATATCTTTCTGAAGGCAATAGAAACAGATCGGAATTATACAGTGGATTGGAAAGCAATTTGAAATATAATTCGGATATTTAGGCCATGAGAAAAGTCGACTGCCGCATTAGCGTTTAAGAAAACTAGTCTTATCGTATTTATCTACAAAACTTCTATAAATTAACAACGCGGTTATTGGTAAAATATTTTTAACTTTAAAATACTGTCATTAGTATTCCAATGTCCAAAATTAGTTTCGACAACTCTGATATAATGAGGGATGACTTTGTGTAAACTACTTGAAAAATATATTGTTTTTATAGAGAGAGAGGAGTAAAAATCTTTCGTAGACTCTGCAAACTGATGAAAATCAGGATTAATTTTTATGAGTTCATGGTGCATATTGTGCTTGTAGCTTATAATATTCTAATATATAACGTAAATCAAAGTGATTGATAACATCAATATTATTATATATAATATATATTTGTAATTGTTAATAATTAAGAAAGAATTATATGTTATATAACATTTCACAATCATTAATACTAAGGGCTGTTTCGGTACGTTTTCTTTTATAATATGCGGGCAACAAATTCCATAAACTCGCAGTTTTATTACACCTACCCGCGAATTCCTTTGGAAATATGTTAAATCTTCTTGAAAAACCAGAGGTCGTCAAAGGCTTCGAATATTATATAAATCTACAGCAATACGACGTATCACCAAAACAAGCGATTACATCGTCCGCCGCACTTTAAATGATATGAAATAAATTTAAAATAAACCATGGCACAGGAGGGAGAGTGTAATCATAATTAAAAGCATAGGTTATGTAGCAGCCAAAATTCGGACTTTTTATCACTATTGTAAGTTATGCGATTGAGTTATCGATCTGAAATCAGACTACGTTGTTATGTATTAAAAAATATATTTGCAGGATCTTAATTTTCATAGCTGTGGAGCTAGCTACGCCCGGAATCAGATATCAGAATCAGATATCAGAATCAGATACGTAAGGAATCAGATACAAAAATGTTCTGCTGTCAAAAGTTCTATGAATTGCGGCTAAGGGTTGCTGGCTCTACCTTAAGCGATATATTCGAATATGTGGTGAGTTTATTTCACCTTTGATCTGTAAAGTGAGATCTTTGTTTTTAATAGACGCAATCTCACCTTCATTAAAACAAGACTTTAAATTTTATATATATATTTATATATATATATATATATATATATATATATATATATATATATATATATATATATATATATATATATATATATATATATTAATAAATTATATTAAATTACATTTAGAAAGAGTGGTGGTGGAAGCCCTGTACACTTGTATATATGTATTTATATTACCTAGCGTATCTTAATACTATTTGTTCAGGTGCCGATCAATTGTAGCAACATATTTTAATAAATATTTTTGAATGTGTATCTGAAAATAATAGAAAGTTTACCTTTAGTCAATTTTATTTATTCTTATTAAAACAGGTAAAGAAACTCTAGTCGGGGTTGGCCGAATAAGAAATCCCCTGAACCTCGTTCAATCTGCGTTTTTAAATATACCCCTTAACTTGTATCAAGCATAAACTTATACAAAATTAAATTAAATTTTCGAACTTCCACTTTCACAATCAAATAACATATTTGTGGTAAAAATAAACCATCACTTTAAAGAAGCCAGTGTCCCAAATATAACAAAAATCAGAATTGTATTCATGAAACTAAATGCAAAATTTGGGGGCTCTAGCTTCAAAGATATACGAGATATAATTTAATAACAGCATTTTGATAAGGTTTTAATCGATAGCATCAAAACGGGAATAGTTATCGATTTTTGTAAACGGAAATCGACTCAGCTCGTCGAGCTGATCAAGAATATATATATATACTTTAGGGGGTCTGCAACGCCTCCTCCTGCCTGTTACATACATTTTAATAAAACCATTATACCCTGACTTTCCATTTAATTTCATGTGTATTTTATGCAGTTTTGATTTTTGTTATATCGCTATATATCGCTGCGTCAACTGCGCAGTTGGCAGAGTGCGTGCTTATGCGTGCGTGCGTATGTGTGTGTGCGTATGTGTGTGTATGTGTTGCTCGCAATATTTGTGTTAGCAAAATAAGCATACAACGTTGGGAATATTGGCTCTTAGCAGGGTTCAGGGTATCTCCCAGTCGAGCAGTCTCGTCTAGAGCACTCTTACTTGTTTTAACATGATATATGATTGTCATGGTTCTAGTTCGAATGATGATGACATATGTTTTATTTAGTCGAAAATTGTTATAAGCTTACACTTTCCATTTCTGCTTTAATAAACACATAAATGCGGTTGTTTAAAAAGCCCAGATCGTTCGTTGCTCAGGGATCAGATCTCCAAGATCTAAAAATGTGTATTCCATGCCCCCAAAGGGCGTAAAAACTATTTTTGATTTATCGATTGAGGAGATCGCCAGTATCTCAACTATCTAATTTCAAAGCTTCTAGCTCTAAAACTGTAGAAGATATAAACTTTTGCCACGTCCATTAAGGGCGTAGATATATCCGCCATATATTTTTGATCTTGGGTCGCTTACGCGAGTACAACTTTCTAGCACTTTAAATAGTAGTATTTTGAGCTATCGGAAATAACATTCCAATTTGTTACGTCCTTAGTGGGCGTATCGGGAAAATCTTAGCATTTAATCAATCGCCCGTACACACAAGTATATATTCAAAATTTATGTCTATAAGTTCAATAGCTGCGAAACGGTTTGCGTTCCTAAATGAAGATTGACAGACGGATTTAGCAAAAAACCAATATGCTCATTCCACTTCGTGAATGAAGCAGAATAACAGGCAAAAGAAGGCGTGACAGACCCTATGAAGTATACATATCATCAGGACGATGAGCCCTGTCCGTCTGTCCTTATGTATGAGTTCGTCGATCTCAGAAGAGAAGAGCTAAAGAGTCTAATTTTTGAATTCGATAACTATGGGCTAATGTTATCGATTAAAAACCCAATCGAAATTCAAACTATACAAATTATGCATTTAGTTTCATGTAGGGTGACCATACGTCTTGGAATTCCGGGACATGTCCCGCTTTTGTCAAGACAAGTGAAGAATTTTTTTGAGGAAAGCAGCGTAGATAAGGAGTTTTTTGCAACAAAGTCGTCGACCGTCCCGGAATGGCCTGAGGCCGATCTGGTCACCCTAGTTTCATGGGAATTTTATACAATTCCGATTGTTGTTATTTATACCGGCTCCAAATTTGACCAAATTCTTAAAATTTCCGATACGCCCACTAGGGGCGTGGTAAATCGGAAAATGCATGTTCCGATATATCAGAAAGACTATTTCTGAACGTGCTAGACAGTTGCAATTCGGAAAGTATACTTGCGTTGATAACCCAAGATTAAAAAGATATGGCGGATATATCTACGCCTATTGGGGGCGTGGCAAATCGGGAAAAACTTGATATTTTACAGTTTTAGAGTCCCAAATTTGGTACTTGAGTAACAGTTACGATTTTTCTTAAGTTTATACTATATAATTTGAAATATATGTCGGCACGTACTAAGTTTGTATGTGTGTGGTTGTACTTTTCGGTATTTCACAATGATAATTTCATCATAATGCGTCGGCTTCTAGTTATGCGTATTGGTGCGTCTTTCGATATTTCGCAATAATTATCTTCAGCATATGCCTTTGTAAGGGCTGTGATTGGTTGATTAAGTTGTCGGTTCTAGGAAGTCCCGGTTTAGCGAGGCGACAGCGTTTGACGCTGTTGCTGAGTGTGGTTCGGGCTCGAGAGTCAGTTGTGTTTGAGTTCTCAGAGCGACCGAAACTCGCTGCGCTAAATAATGGAACATAATTCTTAATGTTACAACATATATTTAAAAATGTAGATCGGACAGAGTCCAGGGATATAAATAGTCAGGCATCACCGACAAGAACTTTCCTACTTGTTTCGAAATGAGTTCGAATTTTTAAATAGGAATCGAATTGTATTAATCCGAAGACTAAACTCTATTGATGTCTCCGGACTCATGTATAATTGAGTAAAAGGAGAGCGCAGTGTGAGTGTCGTATTTTGATTTTGATTTACTATATACGCTTACCAAAAATCTTTTGTAATTGAAACCTTTACTTATTTGCACATAGGGCGAGACAAATTAAAAGAATACAAAATTTGCATATATAGAGAAAATGCGTGCGTTTGGTGCTAATTGCAATGCGATTTTTCAATGGGACTTTAATAACACCAATAACTTAACAGACGTCAAAGAAATGTTCAGCACATAATCCACATTCCATTGATTAGGTGTGATATCCCAAACAAAGCAACCCCTTCTATAAAAATCGCTATACTTTAAACTCAACTTACATAAAAAAGTATTTTAAATATGAAAAAAAAATCAAAATTGTATAAACTATGGATTTTAAATCTAAGTTGTCGAATCGAAAGTTGTCGAATTTTTAAAATAAATTTGATCTGCTCATGATACAGAGGGCTTACGAAATACATTTCAAGTCTGTTTTAAACGTTTCTGCTTCTCGTCATCATCTATGTATGAACATGGACAGCTCGGTTTCATCAATTTTGACCGTAATTATTAAGTGCATATAAAGAAAGTGGAATGTCGTTAACGATAGCTCCTGAAATTCTGAATTAAAAAAAATTCTTATTTATTCTATTTTTTAATTTTTAATTGCAGACATATATCCGGGGTGATATCTACATCAACCATGACAAGAGGTGATAACCCACCACTCCACACTTTTGGCTGCCATTATGTTATTTATTTATTTTTTAAAGTGTGAAATACAACAAGCTTGTACAGTATATGTTGTTAAAAAAAAATAAGCTTAAACCAACAGTTGATTGCAAACTCATTGTTTTAGTCTAAATTCAAATTATAAGAGTGAAATTTTTAGCTCAAAGGAAAACCTTGCCATTGTATATTTTTATACTTCGTTCCTATAAATAAAGGCAAAATGGTATTGTAAAGATAAGTGATTTAAAAGCAGTTTGTATTCGGTTGTATCATGTCAAATATTGATACGCGTTTAGGAAGGTGTCCTCTGACGCAGATAAATGTTTCGAAATACTTAAAAATTTTTTTAGGTTAATCGTGCTGCCACAAATACAACTAAATATAAGTAATATCTGATACATGTGTCGAATACTGATATTTTTACTAAAATTAAACTGTGCATGGCGCAGTTATTATTAATATTGGATTGTCTTTTATTTTTATTTTAATCTTTTAAACTTATGGTTTATTAAAGTGCTATATTTTAGAAATTACATTTTTAACCAAAAGAAAAAGCAAAAAAAAACTGTCGAAATTGTTTGTCATAGTGGAATAGAAAAGGAGAAATACACCCATTGCTCAAAGTGATACATTTTGTGTAGTAATGGAAATATACAGATTCAAATTGTAGGTCCAAAAAGCCAACATGCTAAGTAGATTCTATATATTTCGCAGTCATCTAATTGAAATATCTTTTCTCAAAAAGAATTTCTTGGAAATTTCGGTCGGTGATTATTGATATTTTATCATGCTTTTACTTGAGATGAGCTTTAAAAACTCGAAGCATTTGAACAAAAATAATTTTTAACTTCAATCGAAACTAACCGACCAAAAATGATTATATTTTGAGGATTACATTACTCTACACAATCTTCACAAAGGTATGATTGTCAATTATTCAGATAAATATCTTTACGTAAGAATTGGCACAGTACTTTTGCAAAGATAAGCTAAGTGATGATTGTAAACCTTTCTATGTCTAGCGTTATTGACGCCTTTTTAATCAATTGTATTGTTGCTCGCTTTTTCCGAAAAGATGAACATCACAATCTTAGTTTTCTGTTTTTTTTTACTTACAATGTGGTATCCAAAAAAATATTGTTTGATGGTTTTCAAATGGAAAATGTTACATCTTAACCCACTAGCAAAATGATTCCTTATTATTAACACAATTTATTTGTGTCTTATTTTCGAAGTACTGAATCTTCACCACGTCGTCTCATCTGAACTTTCTTTGCCTTTCTCTTCTTTTCTCTTTCAGATTATCTCTGGGAAGTCACTGACCGGTCATGGCTGCGAAATTGTCTATAGTTTTTCGGACGGTCTAATAAGTCTTCCCCAACCGAGTAAGAGATAATCTGAGATTTTCTTCTGTTCCTATATTATACCGTTTTCTTGTAGAAGATATATAAGTATGGCTAATAGTAGAACAGACGGACTGACAGTGAGGCAAAAATTAAACAATCGATCTTTTGAGAACAAAAATATATATGTTTTTTGTTTATAGACTATATATACTATATATATATTGTTATGATTATATGACCACGGTTACAATAGACGAGGAGAGTTAAGCTAGAGTCCTTAAATAGATAGGTAGATCAGGTATGGAGAAAGAAAAAAACTGGAGAGCCCTTTAAAAGTGTGTTGATATTTCGAAATACAGTTCACTGCTCCAATCTGTCAAATGATAATTATGTAGGCGATTTCATTAAAAAAAATAATTTTTGTTTCTTGTTAAGATGTAGGCGATTCTATTAAAAAAAAAAATTTTTGGTCTTTAATTAAGAAAAAAGTGGGATTCTCTTAACCAACCTTATTGAATATATTTATTAATTGTCCAGTAAAATTTGAGTAATTAATTGCAAATAATTTTACCGAAAAGAAAATTAAGAGTTCTATCATTGGGCTGCTTATTCTTTTCAATATCGTGATTATAAGTTCATATTCTGTTTAATTTGTGTATCCTTTGAATCCATTTGTATGACCCCGACATAACATGGTCATCTGTAATGGATTCAACTTTATTAAATCCGCATAATATGACCTGCCTTTAAAACCTTAAATCAATATTATTCGTCCTCTTTGTTTTGTCGATCAGAAACTTTACAAAAATTTGTGTAAAATTTTGTCTCCATATTTATTCCTATTTCAAATATTACACTTGAGCGTCTAGTAGTTTCTATACCCTGAACTAAACCCATTGAAAATGGGTAATCAGGATATAATGATTTTGTGAAAATGTATGTAACAGGCTGAAGGAGGCGTGGCAGACCCCATAAAGTTCATATATTCTTGACGAGAAGCAAATAGCTATCTGCTTATATGTCCTATATATAGTCGTTAATCTTACTTTGTGTTATTCCTTAAACAGTTGTTTCTGTTTAAGGACGATCATCGGCTGATTATGTGGTAAACTATCGAGACTGTATTTGGCAAATAATCTTTTATAAAATGGATTTAAGGCTTATAAAAATATGAACGAATAAATTATGCATTGAAATGTTGTACATTAATTCATAAGCACACACTTAATTATTTTTATTACTAAAACGTACCAACTGCGCATTTAATAATTGAAGTATTGTGTAGTGCTAGAGTTCTTTTTTATTTCCCCTAGAAATTATGTTATGTTATTTATCTCCAAACTCATGTGCATCGATTTACAGTATATCCTATAAGAATTAATATCCTACAAAAAATTAGTTGTACTCATTTCCGAAAATAAAATGAGTATATTGATTCTGTGCAATGCCCGTCTTGCTGTGAACGCAACCTATTTCGCCGCTATCGAAACTAGAGACTTGTAATTTTATGCTGTGTAATTTTGAGGTGGCAACCCGCAAAAGTTGATATCTGTTGAATTTTTATAGCTTAGGGCTTAGACTTAAAATTAGGAATATATACTCGCGTTAACAACCCAAGGTCAAAAACCATCATTGCTTTACAGTTATAAACTCAACATTTAACGAATAAGTTACTGTTACCCTCCTCTATTGATTTGCAAAGAATTATATATATATAAGAATTGGGGGCGTGGCGTGAATGAGTATTCTGCAGTCGGTAGCGTCGAACTGCAACGTTCTTACTTATTTTTTTTCTTCAAATATTTCGAGTACTACAACTGTGTAAAATTAATTGTTATATCTATTTTAGGCCGTAGAGTTATTTACTGTTAATGTACTTTTTTTAATAACTGAACTGTTATATTTGGCACGGCTTGTTCAGACTTAAATTATAATTTGTGAAAAAATTAGAGAAACATGTAAAAGTTAAATGACATGAGAGTAAACACAATTATTAATCAACAATAAGATGTATACCAAGAAAACGAGCAGGTTGTTCTAATCGATACTGCAAGACTTTTCGCATTCTGTCAGTAAGCATAACGCTAGGCTTACTGATAGAATGGGGAAATCTTGAAATATCTACGCAAATAATCTACTCATTGTCGTTTTTTTGTTGATTATAAGACTCAACAAGTTCTTGAACTCGAGCCTTCTTAATTATTTTCTTTGTAAAAATTAAAAAACTCGCTGCAAAATGAATGTAATAAACAGATATATAATATATTAGAATTTTCTTATTCATTCCGACATTTTTTAACAATTTTGTTTTATTATATTGCAGGTGAATCAACATACCTTTAAATAAATTGTATTTTGGACCTACTATACTTGGAGATCTACAGAAATTTTAATTATAGCTGCTAACATTTTATAAATGTATATGAATTTGTAAATATATAGATTTAAAATAGGCATTATATTAAAAGTAAATTTCTCTTTGGATGTGTACTTTACGACGTTAAGAAAAAAAAATAAATACAATTTGTCGTAGTTTATCATAAAAATGATTAGTTTGACACACGTACAATTAATTACACTTCAATCGCGTTTTAGATCTCAATGTATTGAGAAATCGACAGGTGGTCACCTACTTATTTTACGGTAATGGTGTGACGTAACTACACAAAATTTAATTATCAATTTGGACTTAATTTTTCGGACTTTATTAATAGAAAATGGTTTAGAAACTATCTGATAACATATTCTATATAAACTTGAAGGCTTCGAAGGTATTCAATTAGGATTTATAACGAATATTATTGTTGATAAAAATTTCTTAAAAATGCAAATTAAATGTTAGAAAGTAAGACTGCTCTAGTCGAGACTGCTCGATTTGGGGATCCCCTAAACCCTGCGAAGTGCCGATATTCCAAGCATTCTATGCTTATTTTACATATACATGTAATTATTGTACATATACAATAATTACAAGCAACACATTCATACACCCACACGCACGCATAAACACGCGCTTGGGCTGCAGTAAGGGCTATATTATGGGACCTTAATTGTTTAATAAGTTTTTATACCCTGAACCCATTGAAAATGGGAAATCAGGGTGTAATGTTCTTGTGAAAATGTATGTAACAGACAGAAGGAGACATGGCAGACCCCATAAAGTATATATATTCTTGATCATCTCAATGAGCTGAGTTGAAATAGCCCTGTCCGTCTGTCCGTCCGTGTGAACGCAGCGATCTCGTAAACCACAAAAGCTAGAGCTCTGAAATTCAGTGTATACTCGTGTGTATCCTACGCAGTACGAGTTTTTTTAGATTTTCGATAACTCATCCCGTTTCCTTATCGATAAAAATCGATAACTTTTCTTCGGTTAAGCGTAAGGTAAGAGCTACAGACTCGAAATTTACTGTGTAGATCCGTGTAATGAATGCGGAGACTTTGTAATTTTTTTATTTTCGATGCCACGCCCCCTTCCCCCCAAATTTGCACAATTCTTATTATGCTGTGAAAGTTTCATTAAGAAAGTCAATCCCTAAAAAAAGTCATTAAATATTTAATTTCCCATACAATAGGCATATTGCAGCCCGAGCGCAGTCGCTGCGTCAACTGCGCAGTCAGCAGAGCGCGTTCTTATGCGTGCGTGCGTATGCATGTGTGTGTGTGTGTGTATGTGCGTTGCTCGCAATATTTGTATATGTAAAATAAGTATATAATGTTGGGAAGATTGGCTCTTCGTAGGGTTCAGGATATCTCGTAGTCGAGCCGTCTCGACTAGAGCACTCTTACTTGTTTTTTGTAGACGGACTTTCTTAATCAAACTTTCAGAGCGTGATTATATTATTCATATATGAGTATTTGCTAAAGCACAATCCTCTAGTATTTGAAATAGGTTTATTGCAAATTTGGTATGAAGGGACGTGGTATCCAAAATCTGATTAAATTTCCCTATTCATTGCACGTACCCATATTGTAAAAACGAAGCCAAATATCGATTATTATCAATAAGGAAATGGGACGATTTATCAAAAGAAAAAAAAACGATAATCTCGTAGTGCGTATGGTATACACCAGCATACATGTAAAATTTAAAGGCTCTAGGTTTTGTGGCTTTCGATATCGCTGCGTTCATACGGACCAACGGACGGACGGACGGACGGACATGGCTATATCGACTAAGCTCGTCTCCCTTATCAAGAATATATATACTTTATGGGGTCTGCCACGCCTCCTTTTGCCTGTTATATACATTTTAACAAAACCATTATACCCTGATTTCCCATTTTCAATGGGTTCAGGGAATGCAAAAATTGTTTAGCTATTTTTTCCATTTAGAAACTTTTAATTTTTAAATAGAATAACATCTTATTATTTATTAAGCTTCACGTAAGGATGAAATAATATTAATATTAATAAGGATGAAATATAAAATAATATATATAAGCTATACATATACTATACAGTATAAGCTGATTTCCCATTTTCAATGGGTTCAAGGTATACAAATTTTAAGAGTATTAATTATTTGTGCCTTGTTTCTCGGTTAGGCAGCAAACAATTTAATAAATAGATATCTTGATATGAATGTTTTAACTTTAATCACTTTAGCAGATATTTCTAAATAAACAGATAGTGACACTACGTTCAAAAATTTTGACAATTGACATTTGCAATTCCATACGTTACGAGTCACCACATTAAATAGCCACCAGTCGTCTGACCATGCTGTGTTTACGTTATCACCATCTAATTAGAAGAAGTCAATCAGTTTTAACGAGCTGTAATGTAGAAGGCTGTTACGGTACACCAATGATATACTTAAGTTAACGGTTAGCCCCTTTCGCATTAAACGTGATAAAATGCTTAAAACTCATGAACGTTTTTTGTCAGCATTTTGTTCTATTAGGTATTGAAAAATATAAGACCATATAATAACATTTACTGTTTCGTAAACATACATGATTGGAAACGGTTAAACTCTGGAATAATGACAATTCGACATAAACTTACTTTCAATTATGAATGGAAAAATTTGTTTTAATAACAATGTGTTTGGTTCGGGGTTAATGTATCAACCTTGGGACATGCTACAGCAATGCAAATCCCGCCCTCAGGACCCATGCGATTGGTGCGGAACTCTTCTTAACTTTTGACACAGATAGCGCTTAGCAGCAGTGTTTCCGATTATCTATTATTATTTTATGGGGTCGGCCACGCATGAAGGGAACGCGTTGATCTCAGAATCTATAAGAGCTAGAGTAGAATTTTTTTGTTGGTCCCTTTATAACACGAGCAGATCGAGTTAGTTTAAAAAATTTGATAATTTTTAATGTTATCGATTAAAATCGGTATCGCAATTCAGTTATCTCGTAAATCTTTGGAGCTAGTCTACTAGTCTACTAGTTTCTTGTGAATTTTATAAAATTAAAATTTTTCTTAGATTTTGGATACCGGCTCAAAAATTCTACCAAATGCCAAAAATTTAAGTTACACCGAACCCATTGAAAATGGGAAATCAGGGTATGTTTTTGTGAAAATGTATTTAACAGGCAGAAGGAGGCGTGGCATACCCCATAAAGTATATATATTATTTATCAGGGCGACGACCTGAGTTAATATAGCCATGTTCGTCTGTCCATCCGCCCGTCCGTCTGAATGCAACGATCTCGTAAACCACAAAAGCTAGAGATGCATACTTGTGTATACCATACGTAGTACGAGCTTATCTTATTTTTTCGATAAATCATCCCATTTTTGTACTATCGATAATAATCAATATTTTGACTTCGTTTTTTAAGCGTGACTTGCACACCGTAAGAGCTAGATGTTTCATATTTACTATGCGGGTACGTGTAATAAATAAGGAAATTTGGAAATCAGATTTTGGATATCACGTCCTTTCGCCCCAAATTAGCCAAAAACGTATTTCAAATGCTTTGGCAAATATATATATATGAATAATAGAACCGCTCTGAAAGTTTGATTAAGAAAGTCCATCTACAAAAAAACTTATTCAACATTTATGTTCCGATAATATAGCCCTTACTGCCGCCCAAGCTCAGTCGCTGCGTATGCGTGCTTATGCGTGACTATATGTGCATGTATGTGTTGCTTATAATGTATATATAAAAGAATCGTAGAATGATTGGAACATCGGCTCTTCGCAGGGTTCAGGAGATCTCCTAGTCGAGCACTTGTTTCTGCTCTAATAAACACATAAATGCTTATGCTTAAGAAGCCCAGATCATTCGTTGTTCAGAACATCTCGTAGTCGGGAACCCCGACTAGAGTGAGTTTTTAAAAATCGCTTTTGATTGTTTGTTTCGACATTCAAATTTGTTACATTTTGTTTAGCAAATAAGGACTTCTTGAACACCTAGTGTATATTATTATGTATTATATTATACCTCAGTGCAATAAGTATATGTGAATACACATTTTTGATAAAAACTTGTTTTAAACCAAACGATTCCAGCCAAGTATATTTTTTACTCATAGTAAATAAAAATTACCTTACAGTACTTCAGAGAAACGAAAATATTTTTGCACATATACTTATTGCACTGGAGTATATCTCAACTGTTTGAATTCTTCACAAAGGAACACATTTCCTGCTAAGATATTTTCTATTAATTTCAGAGAGTTAGTTTTTGGAATATATGGAATCTTTCAGGTTGAAAAATCATATTCGAACTATGTTTCGAATGTTTCAATAAAGTTCGGTAACTTCGCAGTACATTGTCACTTTAATTTCAATGAATCTAAAAGAACTATCTTTTAGGCAGTAAGTAAAACCCAATGAAAAGACAATAGCCAAGTAAATTAAAATTCTTTCAGAGACCTACATCAATTTAATTTCTTTTCGGTGTATAAAACGTTCATTTTAATAAAAAGTATAAGAATATTATATGACTTAAATTAATTAATGTGTTTGTCCAAGTCCTTGAGTTCTATACAGTGTAAAAGAGTCGTACACATGCTCCAGCTCTGACAATCGGTATTCTTCCAAGCAAACAATGCCTTGCAATGACGGTGATAGCTTCAGTACACATGGTAAACAATGGACCACATGCCTTTTCTCCTGCTCTCTTATGAATAAAACGTTAAACACTTCGACCTAAAAAAAAACGAACACTTTAAACACATATACAGAATTACAAGTAAACAATAAATATAATGTTGAAGACAAGAATTTTGCAGCCTGGTAAAATTTTCAAACGATTCAATCACGATTTGTAATGAAAATGAACGTTTGATGAAAAACAATAATAGTTTTTTACATGTCACCTTTGTAAGATTTTAAGTTGTATGTTTAACTCTTAGAACGCTATTGTGACCTATGATTAAAAGAGTTATTACAAAACAAAAATTTTGATAAATATCGGACAAGTGAACATTTTCAGTAACTCAATGTTTTGTTCTTTACAGGTAAAATATACAGGTAGAATATACACGTAAAATATACAGGTAGAATATACATTAAATTTATAAATTAAAAAAGGATTTACTTTATTTTTTATGGAAGCAAACAAAATCTAATTTTCATTTTTAATCTACAAGAAATCAATTCGGTTTCAGAGCAGAGCAAATTAACGCTTAAATGTTACTTATAACTTTTCTAAAACCTTTATATGTTCCTGAACTATTTTCTATTTGTGCTGCCTATATGTTTTTTTTTTTTTTTTGTGAAAGTATGTTAATCAAAATAGTATATTGTTTATAATAAATGCAAATATAAAACTTACTTCACATTGTCCACAATAGTGGGATGCCTCGTTTTTTCCTCGCCCATTAAAACGTATCTCAACTCCTTTGGATTTTACATATTGTTGTATATGAAAAACATTTTTTAAAGATTGACACAAGCACATTCTAGAAATAAATTTAACATGTTAATTTAAATGTTCATTACTAATTCAGGTTCTCTGCTGATTTCAATTCTAAGAGTAAATATATTAAATGAATATAAAATAACAAGTAAAAATTGTATTTTTTTCTTGTCACGAAACTGTTATATGTTTCCATTTAAACTTAATCAAATTATCAGTATATTTTAACTTATTTGAATCCAAAAAAAAAAAAAAAATTTGTATCTTAAAACTAAAAAACTCAACAAATATCAATAGACAATTGTTTAAACCATTAATGAATTTACACCCTTTGTTGCTCAACACTTTCATTATTCGCACTGACATTGAACTAATAAGGTTTTGGCGCATTTGAATATCCTTTTTTCCGATTCTTGAATAATGACATTTTTAAACTCAATTAAATTTCCAAATTACTTCCTGTTGGCATAAGCTCGTTGAGTGAAGATGCCCCAAAGATTTTATATCGGTTTTAAGTCTGGGCTACGTGCTGGCGCCTCTGACACATGAATTGCTGAGTCTCTAAAAAAAGTCTTAGTGAGCTTTGCTGCGTGGATGAGCGCATTATCCTGCTGGAAATCCAATCCGTATTGATCCTCTCCAAATTGCACTAAAACAGACTCCAACAGCCCAACATAATTTTAAGTATTCAATCTATACGTTATAAAACAAATTTGAAGTCTTTCCATTATGTACGAATGCAGCTCACATCCTTAAAGACAATTTCTGGACACGTGGACTTTTTTTGGTGCTCCCACATCGCGATAATCTAAATCTAAATTGAGCTCTCATCACTAAAAATTATATTTTTCCACTCAGTGTCCCAAAATTTGTATCTGGTGACAAACTGTATTGCAGTAGCTACGGTTTCAGATTTTTTTCATACGAAGCATTTTCCGAGCTCTTCAAGATTTGGTGCTCACATCTCGTTGATGTCGGCAGAGGCAAATTAATCCGTATTTTCTTTGATCGCTGATTTTTTTATTTTTTTGTCTTTTGACCCGGTTTTCAACCAATGGTGAGCAACCAGAACGGGGCTTTTCCCATCATTCTCTGGGTCCTTAGTAACTTTTTCACATTATTCTAATTTCTGCTAACCTTTTCTGCAATTTTACGAATTCACATACCCATATCACACAGTGCCACAATTCTGCCACGCTCTTCATCAGTTAAACGGGCGAAAACTCAACATTTCTTTGTAAAAAAAAAATCAATTGGAATTGCTTCAAATATTAATTTTAGTTAAAATCACTTATATTTATTTATTTTAATAGTTTAAACAAAACTCCTTATTAAAAGTTCAAATAACACGTGGTTACCTATAAAAAACATGAAAGCAAAGTAATCCACCCCACTTAGTTATTTCATTAGCAAAACTCCACGCTAGAGTCTAAAAGTTATCATAAGGAAAAAACCAAATTTATCGATTTTTTGAAACAAACTTGATCTACGCGTGCCATACACGAATGTACATAAAAAATTTCCCTAGCTCCTATAAATTATGAGATCGACGCATTCACAAATACGGACGGACGGACGGACAGACGGACATGGCTATATCGACTCAGCTCGTCGCCCTTATCAAGAATATGGGGTCTGCCACGCCTCCTTTTGCCTGTTACTTACATTTTAACAAAACCATTATACCTTGATTTCCCATTTTCAATGGGTTAAGGGTATAATTATTTTTTTCGTACTAGGTCTTGATCTAAAACGGAGGAAGAAATGGGTTTTTCAATATACCAACCCCTCAGTAGGCATGTATAAACCATTTTTAGCCAATCTTAAGAATATATAGGAAGTGACCCGTAAAATTTAACAGAATACCTATCTGACGTGGTAAACCGTTAAGTAATAAACTGAACTCATTCTTAATCGTAGAATTCAACTTTATGCTCTATTAAAAATTAATTGCTTGTTCTTAAATTTACATGCGTACTTACTTTATTAACTCAAAGAGTTTGACATCTGAAACTTTTATATTTCTTGCCAAGTTCCAGCTTAAGTGCACCATAGGGACAATACTTTTAAAACTTTGAAGCTTGTTCCACTCATAGCGCTCTATGGCAAGGGAATACTGTCGTGCAGTTAGTGGTCCAACATTCCACGCTATATTATTGCACCACCCTACAGACTGTACCCAATGAACACATCTGAAATGATAAGTAAAATAATTTAATTTAGAGAGTATAAATGATCACCTAAATACATAAGTTGAATAATTTTCTAAGCTTAATAACTATTAACAAGTAAGAAAGCTCTAGTCGGAGGTACCCGACTTGGAGATCCCCTGAACCCTGCGAAGAGCCGATATTCCAAACATTCTATTCTTATTTAAAATATATATACAATACATGCACACACACACATACATGCATGCATACGCACGCACGCATAAGCAGGCGCTCTGCTGACTGCGCAGTTCACGCAGCGACTGCGCTAGGGCTGCGCTCAATGGCTTTATTATTGTTTAATAACTTTGTTTGTAGTTGGACTTTCTTAATCAAACTCTCAGAGCGTGATTATGTCATATGTGTGTTTTTTGCCGAAGCACAAGTCTCTAGTATTTGAAATGCGGTTTTACAAATTAGAGGAGAAGGGAAGGAAAGGGGGGATGGTATGAAAAAATAAAAATTGTATAAAATACAGATGAAACTAAATGTGTATTGGGCACAAGTGTCTGGTCTTTGAAATACTTTTTTCAGATTTGAGGGGAAGGACGGGTGGTATCCAAAATCCATAAAGTAAAAAATCTTTTTATTCATAACATACCTCACAGTATCTGAATCTGTCGTCTCTAGCTCGTATGGTATACAAACTACGCTAAAAATAGAAGTCAAATTACCAACTTTTATTGATAATAAGAAAATGAGAGGTATGTAAAAAAACTGATAAACTCGTACTGCGTATAGTATAGACGAGTATACATTGAAAGCTTTTGAGGTTTATGAAATCGCTGCGTTCATATTCAAATTCAAATTAATATAATATGCAAAACAAGTTTATCATTTATTGATATATTTCATACAAGCTAATTTTATAAATACAGCTTCACAAATTGGAACAAGTAAGCACGTTGCAGTCGGGCGCTACAGAAACGGGGGATTCTTATTCACGCCCACTGCAAGATATAGATTATTCCGATTTGCCATGCCCCCATATAGGTATATATATATATATATATATAATTTTTGGAAAATCAATAGAGGAGGTCAACGGTAACATCGTCATAAAATTTTGAGTTTCTCACTGAGAAACAGTAAAAGATATGGTTTTCCCGATTTGACACACCCCCAGTGTGCGTAGACATATAATATTTGGCCAGTCCTTAGAAGTGGTCTAGGGTAACGTAAGTGTGAAATTTTTATGCTTACACTCCAGAAATGCGAAAATTACAGAGTATTTATTAGTATGTCACCCCCCAGAGGGGCGAAAAAATTTTTCGATAGAGAAGCTCACCAGTAACTCAATCATCCAATTTTGAGCTTCTGGCTCGAAACCTGTAGGAGATATAAACTTTTTCGGTTTGTCACGCCCCTTATGGGCGTGGATGTATCCGCCATATCTTTTTCATCTCGGGTTTCAACCCGCGTATATATACCAATTTCATCAATTGTGCTCAAAATAGAACAGAATCTGAAAAATCACAATAGTCAGATCCGATGGTAGGCGTGGAAAAAATTTTGATCGATTTTTATATGATCGTAACAGTAACTCACGTGCCAAATTTGGGCGCTCTAACTTGAAAACTGTAGAGGATACTGTTTTACCCGATATATCCGCCATAGCTTTTTGATCTTAGGTTGTAAACACGAGTATACATTTAAAATTGCAACTCTTTAGTACTTTTAGAAGTAGTGTTTCCCAGATATCGGATAAAAATATTTTCCGATTTGCTATGCCCCTAGTCGGCGTATCGGGAAGATCTTGACACTTTATAATTCGAGGGTATACACGAGTATATATTCCAAATTTCAACTCTCTAGCTTCAAAACTATGGAAATGGTTTATGTTCATACGGACAGACGGACGGTCAGCATGACGGACATTGCACAAAACCAATATACTCATTTCACTTCGTAAATGAGTATAAAAATGATATATATAGTCACATATCGTCATATCGGCCCAATTGGATGGCGTAAAAAATCTAAAAATACTATATCTATTGTAGGTTTTTAAGTTAGTCAATAAATGTTTAAAGATAAGCTTGACACCTTGTCACGCCAAGTACATAGGAAAATTAAAAAAATTAATTATTATTCAGTTATCAGTTATCTATATTTTAAGACTGCACGGTTCAGTAACTTGCGTAATCATTATATATATGACACTTAATTTATATTTAAAGTAATAAATTTCACACTCTATATTATATAGCCAATAAAAAGGAATGAATTCTATTAAGCCAAAACGTCACTACTATATTATTCCCAATTTTAAAAAGATGATATTTACATATATTTGTAAAGATATTTACATTCTACTTTAAAGAAGTGTATCGCGTTACTTACCCAGCGTTTACCCAAACTAAGTCTCCAGGCTTCTGAATGAACCGATATACTGGTATATTTTCCTTATATAAATCTTCTAAAACAGGCCACCACGACCCGTGTAAATAGCTGATATTGTTTTTTTCACAAAGATTATGAATACCACCCCAATAAGAATCTGGCACTGCAAACCATTCGCAGTCTCCTGGACCAATGTTTATATTAATTGAGCAAAAATTATTATTTTCTTGATGGCCAGGTGTTCTACTTCCAGGCACTTTCATATATAATTGGACAGTATTCATTCCCAAAATGACATGGCCTACATGAGACAACATATTGGCAGCAGATATTACTCTAGCAAAAGCAGGCAACTTTTGTAATTCGCTTAGTTGCGGTTTCCATTTTCGTTCATCAGAAAGATCAACATTGGTTCCAAACCTATAAAAAAAAAAAAAAATTAATAATAGTATCAGTAATAATTTTTTCAATTTTTCATTAACTTTTTAATACCTTAGCATTTTACTTCCGTTTTTTGGTTTTTTACGTTTTAAATTAATATTTGAATTAGATACAGAGTCCTTAGAATCGGAATCCGACATCACTTGGGATCCAGCTGAGCCTTTGTCACCTTCATCCTTAATTTTGATATTGCATACATTAATTTATTGATGCTTAAAACAATGCGATGCTAAGTTTATTACCTTTAAACTGTCTTGAAAGCTTGATGCCTGATATTGAGCATATTTTGCTATCGTTGTATGAGATCGATGTGATATACAAGCCCAAACTCTCTTTGCTTGAGATATATCCCAGTTTTCATCAGGAGACTGATTCACTTGGGTTCTGACTTCTACGCTATGATCCGGATTGGCTTCGACCAGGGTTTTAGTTGAAAAGAGTCCCAAGTCTAACTTAAGAGCACCAGCTAAACCACGTACAACTGCAATAGGATGCTTAAGACAAAACTCTTGCAACTGCGGACTAAAAGCATTTTTTTTATTTTCCAAGTGAACCGATGGAGTTGGTGGTAAGAGCTGTTCCCTTAAAAGTTTTTGTGGCGGACAATCTGGTGGCGCTGGCGGAGGTGCATTTTTCAATAAAACTGTAAAATTTATAGGTGGTTCATGAACCGGCAAAAGCTGCACTGCAGTCCATAATTGCTTAGACTCCATTTGTATATTGAATGTTGGTGACGCTTCGGGATCAGGATCATATTCAATTTTTGTCTTCTGTTTAGTAATATTATGACTATCATTGCTTTGCGTTAAGCTCTCATATTTAACGGAGTTTTTGTTATCATCGTTATAAGCTAGAGACGGGCTTTGGTTAATGTCTTCAACTAATTCCATCGAAATATTTTCACTGCAAGCATTCAACGATTGGCCTATTAAACCTAAAATATATTTAAAAATGTATATTTAATTAATAACACTACTTTTCATTATATACAAAAATTGTAATGCTTAAATCAACTAGATAACAGAAATAATTATTAGTATACAACTAATTGGTGTTGGTTTATGTAGATATTCATGTATACGCTTATACATACCTAAGGAAACCTGATCATTTGAAGAAAAATTTCGTTCTGATTCAGTTGATTCTACTTTTATAATTTTAGTTGATAATGCTTCAGAAGAATATGTAATTGTTCTTTCAGATGTAACATCACTTCCATGTGTTACAGCTGTTCCTGATGAAGACATGCTGTTATTAATTGAGTGGCAGTTTGAAGCGTTTAGCTGTGGTCCAAGTTTTTCATGCTGTGCACTAAATACTTTTTGATTTTGTTGTAAAAGTTGTAGTGCATTAATTTCTAATTGCTCTGATCGATTAATTGCGGAAATTTCAGTTTCATCTTTTGCTCGTTTTGCAGGTGTCGCATTGTTCTGACTTCCATGATTGTGTGGGTAGGGTGGCGGTGGTCCCTATATATAAATAAATCATTAGAAAAGTATTCTAAGTTATGTAAATAAAAAAAAATTCTTTCTAATTATTATAATTTACAAAAATTAAAAAAAAGAGAAAGCACTTTTCAGGGGTGCCCGACTGAGATCACCTAAACCCTGCGAAGAGCCGATATTTCAAACATTCGATGGTTATTTAACATAATAACAAAATTAACATAAGCACGCGCTCGGAAATCGGAAATTAGTTCTTCAATAAGTTTTTTGTAGATGGACTTTTTTAATGAAACTTTCAGAAAGTGATTATGTAATTTATATGTATATCTTTGCCAAAGCATAAGTCTCTAGTATATGAAATACGTGTTTTGCAAATTTGTGGCGAAGGGGAAAATATAACAAAAATCAAAATTGTATAAAATACATCAAGAACTAGATACAATTTGCAGACTCTAGCTTTACAAATATACGAGATATAATTTAACTACTGGATATCATTACATTGAAACAATAACATTAAAACGATAAAAGTTATCGAATTTTTGAAACAAACTCGATCTGCACGTGCTATACAGGAACCTCCATACAAAATTTCAGTCTCTAGCTCTTATAGGTTCTTAGATCGACGCGTTTATACATACGGACAGACAGACGGACGGACGGGCAGACCGACGGACATGGCTATATCGACTCAGCTCGTCGCCCTTATCTGCTACGCCTCCTTCTGCCTGTTACATACATTTATCAAAACATTCAGTGTATAAAAAGTAAAACTGCATAATACCACTAAACCTACAACACATAGATGAAAACTTATGTAAAAATTTATTTAATGAATAAAATTTGGGCATTAGGTTCCAACTCAACTCAACTTGGCCTCGGGTCTTTCAGGCTCGATCAACAAAAATATGGGGCCTAAAAATTAGTGCGCTTGGATCGTTCAGCCGAAATGGTAGATTTTTATATAGAAGTCCCACCAGTTTAATTACCTGTATAGATGAGTTCTTTCCATACTGCCTGTGCTGCATTTGAACGTTTTGCTGCTGTTGACGAGAGTTTATTTCTAATGATATTGGAAGGTTCCAAGCCTCTTCAATTGAACAAAGCTGGCGTCGTTTAGATGTAATACTTGGCAGTGGTGCTTGGCTAAGCTGGGTTTCGAGGAATTTCACTCGTTGCAATATGCCCTTTGTTAATCCATTTGTACTGCTTGTAAATAATATAGGTTTACTTCCTTCTTGGGCAATATTTATTTTCTATTAAAAAAAATTTCAAATAAATCTTCATGATTCATGTAACTTTTTTATTGAATATGTGCTATACCGTATAGCCTGCTCTTAAATCTAAAACCAATTATGTATTATTCATTTATAAAGTGCAATTGCGATTTGGCGTATATGTACGTATGTATTAAAACGGTTTAAAATTACTTCAGCCCTAAAATTTTGCTTGGTTTACAGCTTGAGATTCAAGTGGCGAAATCACATTGACATTATCTTATATGTAAAATAAATGGAACAGGCCACAGATGGTAATCTGATTAAGAATTCTAACAAAATTCGCTTTAAGCTAAGACAGATCATCGTTAGGAATAACGAAAAGGATTTCAAGGAGAATCATTGCAAAAATCAAATCTCAATCGAAGAGTGGAGATAAGCTGCAGCAAATTTTTGGATATTAAGCAAAAAATTGATTTAATTAATTAGCACACACATAGCTATAACCAGGATAATTTTTTACCGTAGGATAATAAAATATTTTTCCAACGAACCCAATCAACTTACGTTGTAGTAGATTTGTATCCTGCTTAACGAATAAGCTAACTAAATGTTATACGAAACGAATCTGAATTATAGATAATATAAAACAGCAATTGTCAGTGCCATCATCGTTTGACATAGCCAAAGTGTAATTAAATGTTAAAAAACTGGTATCCAAATTCTACTTTTATTTTTGGTGTTATATAATATTCAGAAAATTAAAAAAAAAATTTATAAGAGTGCTATGTTTTTAAAGTCTATAAAATTACATTTTTATTTATTTTTTTATTATTATTAATTTATACCTGGTTTGATATTTGCTTAACCGCATTTAGATAGCATGCGTATGCATCTCGCAATTGTCCGCAACTTTCATATAGAATTCCCAAATTTGTCCACGCCGATCTATGCTCTTTATCTAACTGAACTGCGCATATGTATGCTTGAAGTGCATCGGTTGGTTGATTTTGCTGTTGATATAAAACACTATACAAATTAATAAGTATTGATTGCTCATTATGTAAATTAAGAAATAATATTACCCAATCGAGCACCAGGTGTCTGCATTCCCTTCACTTTTTTCAACAGAATTCCTATAAGCTAAAAACGCATCATGAACCTTATTCACTCCAGCATAACATCTTCCCAATAAATATAATGATTGTCCACACTTTGGCTCTGCTTCAATTGATTTTTGTAAAAAACGTAAGGCTTTCGATTCACGTTCTTTTTTTTCGCCTAGGCATTCGACACAATGATACATCCATCCTGAAAATCAAGACAAATTTGATATTTTTAAATAACTATTTAGTTTATAATTTAAATATCTATTTATAGGTATTCAAAATTTAACAAAAACCAAAATACAAACAAGTAAGAACGTTGCAGTCGGGCGCTACCGACTACGGAATACTCATTCACGCCCGCACAGCTCACGCCCATTGCCACTCCTCCAATTGGCTTATATATATATATATATATATATATAATGTTTGGTATATCAATAGAAGCGGTTAACGGTAACATTGTCAATAAATTTTTATTTTCTCACTGGGAAACAAAAAAGATATAGTTTTTACCGATTTTTCACGCCCCCAGTGGGCGTAGACATCTAATTAGGCCAGTCCTTAGAAGTGGTCAAGGGTAACGTAAGTATGAAATTTGGATGCTTACACTCCAAAAATGAGAAAATTACAGGGTATTTTTTGGTATAGCACGCCCCCAAAGAGGCGTTAAAATTATTTTTGGGTCATTGATAGAGGAGCTCACCAGTAACTCAACCATCCAATTTTGAAACTTCTAATTCTAAAACTATGGGAGCTATAAACTTTTGCGATTTGCCACGCCCCGTAGATATCTTTTTGATCTTGGGGCTATCGCGAGTATATATACCAAATTTCAAGTTTCTAGCTTCCAAATGGTTTGTTCATACGGACGGACGGAATATACTTATCATACTTTCGTGAATGAGTGTAAAAAGTTGTCTCGACAGGCATCGAACCAGAAAAAAAAAAATCAAAATTGTATAAAGTATACATGAAACTGACGTACGAGATATAATTTAATACTAAATTTCGATAACGTTTTTAATAAGTTATAATTAAACGGGAACAGATATCTAATATGAGCTTACCATGAACCAAACAAAATTTCAAGTCTCTAGCTCTTGTAGGTTCTGAGATCACAGCGTTCATACATACGGACATACGGACAGGGCTAGATCGACTGAGCTCGTCGTTCTGATCCTGACTTTTGAAAATCGGGCTTTTCATTTTGGTTTGCCCCAGCAACCCAATATACTCTTCGTAAAAGAGAATAAATATTAATAATTACATTTTATATACTCATTCACAAAGTGAAATGAGTATATTGGTTTTGTGCAATGTCCGTCACTCTGTCCGTATTAACGCAAACCATTTGCACAGTTTTGAAGCTAGAGAGTTGAAATTTGAAATATATACTCGTGTATACCCTGTCAAGATCTTCCCGATACGCGCACTATTGATGCTACAGACTTGAAATTTGGTATATATACTCGGGTTGACAACCCAAGATGAAAAAGATACGGCGGATACATCTATGTATATAGGCGGCGTGGCAAGCCGAAAAAGTTTATAGCTCCTACAGCTTTAGAGCTAGAAGCTTCAAAATTAGATGGCTGAGTTACTAGTGAGCTCCTCTATCGATGACCCAAAAATAATTTTTACGCCCCTTTTGGGGCATGCCCGGCTAAAAAATACTCTGTAATTTTCGCATTTTGAGTATAAGCATCCAAATTACACACTTACGTTACCCTTCACTACTTCTAGGAACTGGCCAAAAATTATGTCTACGCCCACTGGGGGCGTGGAATATCGGGAAAAAATTTACGTTTTTCCAACTTTCAGTGAGAAAATCCAAATTTTATACCGATATTACTGCTGATCTCTATTGATTTCCAAAAAATTATATATGTACCAACCATTTGGGGCGTGGCAATGGGCATGATCTGTGCGGGTGTGAATTAGTATTCCACAGTCGGTAGCGCCCGACTGCAACGTTCTTACTTGTTTTATGTCGTTATATTCGAAGTTTAGCTTCATAAAATACATTATTACCTAATTGTCTGTATATATCCGCTTTTAAGTCCAACGAAATATTTTTGTCATTTAAGATAAATTCATATGATTCTTTCGCAGCCTTGTGTTTATTTTGTACTTCATAGAGATGAGCTATTTGAAATTTCACTGAAAAAATAATTTATAATATTACAAACGGTTAGTAATTAAAAATAATTTAGAGATTTAGACAAATCTAAAGTAAAACAAGTAAGAAAGCTCTAGTCGAGGTGCCCGACAATCAGATCCCCTTGTACGATCTGCGTATTTAAATATACTAGTTTATAGTTTATAGTTTATATCTAGCATAAACGTATACAAAAATTAAATTAAATGACATTTTCAAATTTGTATTTTCACAATCATTAACGCCATCTATCAAATCTTAAACTTAAGTAGCGGCTGGTAAATGAATCATAATTCTCAGAATATGCTAGAATGCACGCATTTAAACGTGTGTGTGCACACGTATAGGAAAGTTGAGTACGCTTCGCTCTGATTGCCACGTGCTATTGCCAATTGACCAAACGATTAGATTAATAACTTAGGTGTTACTAAAATGATTTTAATAATATTTTCAGCATGTGATCATCATATTCTATTCAATATTTGTAATATTTTAAAATGCAAACTCATTCACATATTGGCTAGTTGCTATTTGCAGCTGAACTTAAATATTAACAATTTCGAGCTTTTGAAGGCGGTATCCAAAATACAACAAAGATCAAAATTGTATAAAATGAACATGAAACTGAATACAAAATACAAAATTTGGAGACTCTAGCTTTAAGACGTACGAAATATAATAAAAAAAACTCCATTTTTAAACAAGTAAGAGTGCTCTAGTCGAGGCGGCTCGACTACGAGATACCCTGAACCCTGCGAAGATCCAATCTTCCCAATATGATATGCTTATTTTACATATACGAATATTGCGAGCAACAACACACACACACATGCATATGCACCCACGCATAAGCACGCGCTCTGCTGACTGCGCAGTCAGCGCGGCGACTGCGCTCGGACTGCAATATGCCTATTGTATGGGAAATTAAATGTTTAATAACTTTTTTTGTGGATGGACTTTCTTGATTAAACTTTCACAGCATAATTAAGTCATTTATATGTGTGTATTTGCCAAAGCACAAGTCTCTAGTATTTGAAATACGAATTTTGCAAATTTGGGGCGAAGGGGGCGTGGCATCCAAAATCCAAAAATTACAAAATCTTCGCATTCATTACACGGATCTACACAGAAAATTTGAAGTCTCTAGCTCTTACGGTATGCTTAACCGAAGAAAAGTTATCGATTTTTATCGATAATAAGGAAACGGGATGAGTTATCGAAAATCTAAAACAAACTCGTACTGCGTAGGCCATAGACGAGTATTCTCTGAAAATTTCATATATCTAGCTTTTGTGGTTTACGAGATCGCTGCGTTCATACGGACGGACGGACAGACGGACAGGGCTATTTCAACTCAGCTCATCGAGCTGATCAAGAATATATATACTTTATGGGGTCTGCGATGTCTCCTTCTGCCTGTTACATACATTTCACAAAAACATTATACCCTGATTTCCCATTTTCAATGGGTTCAGGGTATAAAAAAAAACTCGATCTGCGCGTGATATAGGGACCTACCTCAGAGAAATAAATTCAATATTTATTTTAAAAAAATAATTATTTTTAAAAAAATGTATGTCATTCTTAGGAAATAAGAATATGTATATATACATATACGTATTGAGTTCAAACTTTTGTCCAATTTTAATAATTAATGTGCTTTCCGTTTGCCTTTAAAACTTTTGTAACGCGATTTGGTATGAAATCCTCAAGATTTTTAATGGTTTCATTACTTACTAACTCCCATTCTGCAAGCAAATCGTACTTTAAATTATTATCGTAGTTGAGTCGAACAGCCTATAACCTTTATAATATCTGGCTGAGAGAATACCTCGGAGGTCCTCGATTGCGTTCAAGTTAGGACTGATCGTCGGCCACTCCAATACAGACAAATCACGCCTAAATCATTAGTGATCCATCGCCGTAATTCTTATGATGAGTTTCTCTTGGTTGTCTTAAGTCACGCTAATAGTTATGATAGCCATCAATACCACCTAGATTAAACTTTTTTTCATCCGAAAAAGTAACGTTTCGGAATTCTTCAGTCAGCATGTATACGTCAGCAAATGTCAAACGAACCTTAAGGTGGCGTGGCAGTAACATCGGTACATCGGTATTCGTGAACTATGTTTAAGGTTACATTTTCATTTAACATTGATAGACCCCTCTTCCACCCACAAAATTAAATTATTTCTTTTTATTTTCAAATTTGTAAAACACATTTTTAAAGTCTTCCATCACAAAATTAAATTATTTATTATTATTTTCAATTATTTAAAAAATGTTTGAAGTTTTTAATGTGCTTTCACTTTCACTTTTAACTTTTTATTTTGAACCTTATCAAAACACACACAATTTGTTTCACGGCGACCAATAAATGCGCTCTAATTGGTTTTTGCACATATACTAATTTGCTAAGAAAATCACGCAACTTAAATGTAAGATAACGGTAATAAGAATGATGACAAAAAGAACTATGCAAAAGCATTTTTAAAATAGATAACAAACTTTTGCATACCCAGAACATATGTTCCATTACTAATGAGGCAGAGAGAAACGAAAACATATTTGCAGTTATATAAAATTTAAAGTTTCTAGCTCTTATAGGTGCTGAGATCAACGCGTTTACATACAGACAGACGTACAGGGCTAAATTGACTCAGCTCGTCGTCCTGACTATGAATATATATACTTAATGAGGTCTGTCACGCCTCTTTCAGCCTGTTATTTACATTTTCACAAGCTCATTATACCCTGATTTCCCATTTTTAATGGGTTCAGGGTATAATGAACTAGCAGAAGCATACAAATTTAAAATCGTTTCTTTATATTAAATATCATTAGATGGCATTAAATTAGATATATAAAATTAATAATCTATATACATACCTTGAAGATCCGAAAACGTTGAGGGTGATAAATCTGCCAATGCCAACTGTAAGTGTTTAAGTGCACTACGAAAATCACCATTAACTTTAAGCATCAGTCCAAGACGTAGATGGGTTTCATTTGCACAGACGAAGTATGGGTTCAAGTATAAAAGTTCTTGGAAAAGTTTAATTGACCTTAAAGAATTTGAAGATGTTAAAATGTAAGTTAATTTAAATTCATTATATTAATTTGTGGAAATACAAGATAAATGTATGCACTGCTAAAATGAGAAGTTATATATATACATACATTATGTCTAAAGTCACCGTACCCTCGATACGTTTTTACGAAAGCCGCTGTAACTTTTGTTTACTAAACAAGAAAAGTTTCATGCAGATTTATAAAATAATCTATTATCTACACAATGGCATTTACATAATAAAACCGTTTATTTTAGTCCAATGTTATTACTAAAAAACGACAAATCTTCAATGGTCAAATTTTGTTTAAAAACATATTCCACACACGCTCTATTGAGTTAATGTCGGGACTCTGTGGTGGCGTCTCCAATAAATAAATCAAACATTTGATTTTTTTAGTAATAATATTATATAATAGATTATTTTGTAAATCTGCATCAAAGTTTTCTTGTTTAATAAAAAGTTTGACGAAGTTACAGCGTGTTTCGTGAAAATGTATTGAGGGTACGGTGACTTTAGTGGCACACTGTTTATATACAAAAATATAATCCAATTAATTTATTAAATTTCTCAAACAAATAATATCGATTAGTTTAAGAGTTACAACAAAAAAATCATGTTCAAATTTAACACGTCAAAAATTAGTTCAAAATGCCAAGAAAATATTTAACTATCGAAGTACGCTAACTTTTGGAAATATGCATGTTAACAAGCTAAAATCCAATACTCAAATTGCAGAAACTATATAGGAGTCGTGCCACAGTTAAATCTGTGATTGGACGGTTTAAATAAGAAGATTGAGTCGAAAATAAGCCAAAATTAGAAAGGCCGAAGGCTTTATCGAGGATTGCTTGAATATCAAGCAAATGGTGTCCTCGGATCCATTTAATAAGGTCACATTTGGTTAGTACAAAGCTTTTACTGTCCAGTAGTAACTAAATACTTTCAGAAACTATTCCAAGAGCTATAGTAGCTACTGGGTACAAGTCGCACATTCCCAAAACAGAGTTTTTTATGTGCAGCACTAATCGAAAAAACGGTTAACTAATTAAGTTCTGGCGTAACGTACTTTTACCCAACCAACCCGAATATAGTATAAATGGATCGGATCGGAGTAGAGCTGGAGAAGCAGGCGAACAAAAAACACAAATAATACAGTAAAGTATCGTTGTGATTGCATGGGTTTGTATGACTGCTGGGGACGTCGGAAACTCGGAAATTATTGATGGACTGATGAGCCAGCTTCAATACATTAATATTTTTTAAAAATTCTTCTCCAAGTGTAAAGAAGTTCGGTTTAACAGCGTCTTACTATTTTCAACAAGACAATGATCCCAAACACGTAGCGCATAATACTAAATTGTACTGGCCATATACAACGCCACTTAACAATAGATATCTGACCCTACTTTAGAATTTTTATGTAAATCCAGTCGAACATTGTTAGCATACATTGGAAAACCGATAAGGAATTATTATACAAGCTCAAAATCTAAACTTATAGAGGTTTTAAAAGAGGAGTAGTCAAAAATTGATCAATTCCATATGGAAAAAATAGAATCATATATGTCAAAACAAATCAAAGTCGATATAAACAATAAACAATAAAGGGTACCCTACAAAATATCAACAATTGCAAAAAATAAATTTTTGTTTGTTTTTAAGCCTATTTTTAAGTCATTTAGTTTTACTATACGGAACTTTATTCGGGCCAATAACGTGCCATTTCGCGGTTTTTTAGTTGTAACTTTTTGTAAAAAAGTTGCTTCTGTACGAAGACATTATTAATATATCTATATATATATAGTTTTTTTTTTAATTATCAATGTGACAAATCCTTTTTAAATGATTGAGTCCCATAGACAAAATTGGGGCTGTTGAACAATTCATCGAAAATCAAATAGATTTATTTATATGTTTACTTTCGTGTATCTAATTTACCAATTTATACTTTTCAAATGCAGATATATTTTTAATATAAATAATTAGAGGACAAATAAGGAAATACAGTAAGTGATGTAGGGCGCGCGCTTGCATTCATTGGTAGATGTAGCTTTATATTCAAATTATTATACATTATGTATAGAAAAAATCACGCCATTTTGATGTGTTATTCACTTTGCATATATAAAAATGACTTATTCGCGTTTAACTTTTTATTTCTGTACAATGTCTATTTCGCTGCTCAATTGCTTTTAAATTGAAATTAATAATAATTAAAATCGTTAGCACTTAATAATACTGATACTGATAAATAATATCACATAGAGCAGTACAAGTTTACAAATTATTAGTGAAAATAATCTTTAATTACAATATAGGAAATGTTTAACTCCTAACTAGTCATACATTTATTTTAACAAACCCGACTAAATCAATCTGACGGTTGTACAATATTAATTTTTTTAAAAAGAAATTTTAAGTTAACAAAATTGAAGTAAGGGAGCATGGAATATCTAATGTGCGTTTTTTCACGGAAATATTTATGAAAATAAAGTTGATATGCATATGTATTCGACAAGTAAACAATCTTTTTGATCATTTGTTGATATACATACATACAAACAATTATTTTGATTTCAGTATACAAATATACTTAAATGTAGTTAAATATATTATTACACATATATATCAAAAGCAAAAGTATACATAAAGTGCACACATACTTTAAAAATTTGTTTGATCTGTATACTTATTTTTAAAACTTGTATGATTTGATTTGTACTAGTTTTGCGCAGTTGTGACAGTTTATTTTTGGCAGTGTTTCCATTTAAATTAATATAAAAATCACACAGTCAATACACATTCATAATTCCATAGTTTTTAATTTATGAACTAGTGATGACATGACTATGTAAAAATATCGATACATCACATTAGACGTATACGATACAGCCGTGAAAACTCAGTAATGAATGAATGAATGGAACAACATGACAACTGGAACAGTATTAAGACTTTGAAATATCTCAGAGCGTGTCGGTAATTGCATTCTTCATGCAGCGGGTGTGCTGTGCGTGAAATATACAATTTGTCAAGAAACACATTACACACTGAGAAAAAATTACATTTTTTGAGTTTAGATGCAAAAATAATAACATTATATTCACGTAATCGAAATTTTGTTGATGTTAAGCTGTTTAATAATCAATTTTAAGTTTAATTTTCGAAAACAGATAGCAAAACTAAAAGTGTGTAACAAACAAAGTCTGCCTTCGATTTCCGCTTCGATTTTTAATATTGTAAATTGTTTTCCTAGATACAGATAACTTGTGATTATAATATATCAGTTGGACCACATCAAAGCTTAATCTTATGCCTGGCATTATATAAATTAAAGTAATTCACTTTTAGATGAGTATTCAGCCAAAACTCATAACCAAACAAGTAAGAAAGCTCTAGTCGGCGGTACCCGACTAGGAGATCCGCTGAACCCTGCGAAGAGCCGATATTCCAAACATTCTATGTTTATTTAACATATACATATATATATACAATCAATACATGCACACACACATACACATACGCATAAGCACGCGCTCTGCTGACTGCACAGTTAGCGCAGCGACTGAGCGTGGGCTGCACTCATGGGCTCTACTATGGGAAATGAAAAGCTTAATAACTTCTTTTGTAGATGGACTTTCTTAATAAAACTTTCAGAGCGTGGTTATGTCATTAATATGTGTGCATTTTCTAAAGCACAAGTCTCTAGTATTTGAAATATGGTTTTTACAAATTTGAGGGAAAGGGAAGAAAAGGGGGGATGGTATCCGAAATGTGACAAAAATCAAAATTGTATAAACTCCACATTATACTAAATACAAGTTTTGGAGACTCTAGCTCTAAAGATGTGGAAGATATAAATTTATAATCACATTTCGATAACGTTTTAAATCGATAACTTTAAAACGATAAAAATTATCGATTTTTTTAAATAAACTTGATATGTGCGTGCTATACACGGACCTACATTAAATTTCAAGTCGCTAGCTCTTATAGATTCTGAGATCGACGCGTTCATACATACGGACGGACGGACAGTCGGACATGGCTATATCGACTCAGTTCGTCGAGCTGATCAAGAATATATATACTTCATGGGGTCTACCACGCCTCCTTTTGCCTGTTACATACATTTAAAAAAAAAACCATTATACCCTGTTTTCCCATTTTCAATGGGTTCAGGGTATAAAAATAAACATGTATTAAGAGACGCAAAAAGCATAGATCACAGAAAAGCACCGTTGTTTCCAAGAATAAGAGCAAAACTGAATCCGAATTTTTTTTTTTTTTTCTCGGTGCGTAATGTGTTTCTTGGCAAACTGTACATAGTAACATTAACCATACAACATATAGATAGGACAATTCGAGCAAGCGTTTTCAACACATCAACTTTGTAGCGGCAGAGCCCCATTTGCACAACGGTTGGATTCGGTTCACTTCGAGCAACGCACATATTTGACTGCAAAATCATAGCGTTGCGAGCGCTCAGCCATAACGGACAATCTATATCTAAAGCCCTTATACACAACTATGTATGCTTAATTTCCGATCTGCTCTCTTTAAAATATATTTATTCTTCGCTCTCTCAAATATATATGAATGTTCGCACCAGCAGCAGCGCCCTAAAATTGAAATTTGCTCGCTGAGGTCCAATGTCTTCTCTTGCGAGAGTAGAGCATACCAAATTGTTAAAAGCGTTTACCATGCTCATGCAAACTGTTAAAATTTTCATGATTTCGATAACGTTGTAAACGGATGATATTAAAATGGGAATAGTTATCGAATTTTTGAAACAAACTCGACCTGCGCATGCTATGTAGGAACCTATCAAAAAATTTCAAGTCTCTAGCTCTTATAGATTCTGAGATCGACGCGTTCAAGCATGTGGACAGACTTAGCTCGTCAAACTTATTAAGAATATATGTATGTCAGAGCGTAGTTAGTTCGAACATACTGGCGCCGTGTCGGTGCGTAGCAACAGTGTGCGTTGCTGCGTCTCGGCGCGTATTGAGTGTGTGTTGGTGCGTCTTTAGATATTTCACAGTAATGCACCGTTTTAGCGGGGCGATAGCGTTGTGTCGCTGTCGCCGACTGTGGTTCGGGGGTAGGCTCGAGAAGAAAAAGAGACACGAGTTAGTTGTGTTTGAGTTTTGAGAGCGACCGAAACTCACTGCGCTAAATAATGGAAAATAATCTTAATGCTGCAACATATACTTTATGGGGACTGATTTCCCATTTTCAATAGGTTAAGGGTATAACAAGTAAGAATGTTGCAGTCGGGCGCTACCGAATACTCATTCACGGCCGCACAGCTTAAGCCCCAAGATATAGATTTTTCGATTTGCCACTCCCCATATTACATATAATATACATATAATTTTTGACAAATCAATAGACATGCTCAACAGTAACATGGTCTTAAGATTTGCCACGCTCCCTAGGAACATTGATATATCCGCCATACATTTTTGATCTTGGGTTGTTAACCCAAGTATATATACCAAATTTTAAGTCCATAGCATAAATAGTGCTCAAAGTATAGAAGAATTTAAAAAATCACTATATAGTCAGATTTGCCACGCCCCTAGTGAGCTCCAGATGACCAATGCAAGGAACTGAGCAACTAGCTGCTCATCTGGTCAACGTGAAACAATGGTTATCCAACTGGCGAATTAAAGTAAACGAACACATATGCAAGAATGTGACTTTCACCCTAAACCACACCTCCTAAAGGTAACGAAGTAACGTATCTAGGTGTACACCTAGGTATAAGACTTACGTGGCGGCACATTGAAGATAAGAGAACACATCTAAAGCTGAAAGTCAATAGCCTCTATTAACTCTCGCTCCCCTCTTAGTCTGGACTACAAAGTTCTGCTCTGCAACTCTATTCTAAAACCAATCTAGACCTATATCTCCCGGTTATGGGAAACGCTAGCCACAGCGATATCAACATTGTTTAGAGAGCCCAATCGAAGATCTTGAGAACCATCGTCGGGACACTGTGGTATTTAATACCACAAAAAAACTTTCAGTCTCTAGCTCTTATAGGTTGTGAGATCGACGCGTTCTTACATATGGACGGACGGACAGGATGACAGACGAACGGACAGACAGACGGATAAGGCTAAATCGACTCAGCTTGTCGCCCTGATCAAAAATATATATATACTTTATAGGGTCTGCCACGCCTCATTCTGCCTGTTACATACATTTTAACAAAACCATTTAACCAATTGAAAATGTAAAACAAGGTATGTTTTACCATTTTCAATTGGTTCAGGATATAAAAATAAACATTAATAATATTTCAAAACTTATATTTAGCATTCTTATCATAAGAAAAGATCCAATAAATAACAGCAAACATAAAAAATAAACAAGTAAGAGTGCTCTAGTCAAGACTGCTCGACTACGAGATACCCTGAACCCTGCGACCAACATTATATGCTTATTTTATAACTTTTTTTGGGATGGACTTTCTTAATTAAACTTTTACAGCGTGATTATGTCATGCATATGTGTGTATTTGCCATAGCAAAAGTCTCTAGTATTTGACATACGTTTTTTGCAAATTGGGGGAAAAGGGGGCGTGGCATCCAAAATCAAAAAATTACAAAATCTCCGTATTTGTTACATGGATCCACACAGTAAATTTTGAGTCTCTAGCTCTTACGGTATACAAAAACGAAGAAAAGTTATCGATTTTTATCGATAAGGAAACGGGATGAGGTATCGAAAATCTAAAAAAAAAACTCGTACTGCGTAGGATACACACGAGTATACACTGAAAATTTCAGATCTCTAGCTTTTGTGGTTTACGAGACCGCTGCGTTCATACGGACGGACAGACGGACAGGGCTATTTCAACTCAGCTTATCGAGCTGATCAAGAATATATATACCTGATTTCCCATATTCAATGGGTTCAGGGTATAAAAAATAAGGAAAGCTCTAGTTGTTCTGCGTTTTTAAATATACTCCAGAGCTTGCATCTAGCATAAACGAATACAAAATTATATTACATTTTTAATTTTCGATCATTAACGCCATCAACGAATCTAAACTAAAGCAGCTGATAAGTCATAATCAATAGTGCCATCTAGTAAATCTAAACTACAACTTGCGATTCTTAGAATATGTTAAAGTCTGCGTATTTCAATGTGTGTGTGCACACGTATAGGAAAACTGTGGACGCTTTGTGCTGCTTGCCATGTGCTTTTGCCAATTGGCCAAACGTTTTGTTTGATAAGTTATGTGCTACTAAACGGATTTTAATCAAATTTTCAGCATATGATTATCATTCTCTTCTTATTTCTCTTGAATAATTATCATTCTATACAAAAATGCAAATTCATTCACATATTGTCTATATTTGCAACTAAACTTGATTTTTTTAAAATTTGTCAAATTTGGAGCAGGTATCAAAAACTTAACAAAAATCAAAATTGTATAAATATATAAACAAAACACTCATGAAACTAAATGCAAAATTTTGAAGCTCTAGCTCTAAAGATGTACGAGATATAATTTAATAACAGAATTTCGATATTATTCTTAAAACGGGAATAGTTCTTTTGAAATTTTGGAAAAAAAACTCGTTCTGCGCGTGCTATATAGGGACCTCCACATAGCTCTTGTATGTTCAGACAGACGGACGGGCATGGCTATATCGACTCAGTTCGTCGAGCTGATCAAGAATATATATACTTTAGGGGGTCTACAACGCCTCCTTCTGCCTGTTACATACATTTTAACAAAAATTATTATACCCTGATTTTCGATGGGTTCGAGGTATAAAAATGAAATAAAATTATAGATTTTTATCGATAATAAGGAAATGGGATTAGTTATCAAAAAACAAATTATAAATTTGTACTGTGGATTACGATATAGGCGCTCTCACATGGACAGACAGACAGACATGGCTAGATCGACTCAGCTTGTCGAGCTGATCAAGAACTCCTGTTTGTTTCTACTGTACTTTCTATATTTATTTTAACTTAACTATTTATTTTAACATAACTGTCTAAACTCTATATATTATATAAAGATTGATGCCTTACCATTTAAAACAGCGAAATTCAAAGTAAACGATTCCGAGTCCGTATATAAAGCTGTGGTTATCCCAATATTTTGTACATAATCGCATATATTTTTGATATGCAGAGAGAGCTAGAATAATAAAACATTGATATTCATATTTATTTGGTAAAATTGAATAAATGGGTATTTTAATACTGTGAATTTATGCGCCCAATATTATCAGTTCTTGAACTTTTCTAAAAAGTTTATAAATATTAAACAAACATTCAATTTTTTGTTCAAAGAAACGGACATCTGAAAATGTTTAGATGCTTCTATGACGATGTAACACTCATTTTAAGTAAATTTATAAAAATTCCAAACACTACGCCTTTTTAAAAAGAAACAAGTAAGCTCTAGTCGAGTGTACCCGAATAGGAGATCCCCTGAACCTTGCGAAGGGCCGATATTCCAAACATTCTATGCTAATTGTACATATTCAAATATTGCGAGAAACACATGCACATTTACGCACGCACGCGTAATCACGCGCTCTTCTAACTGCGCAGTCATCGCAGCGCTTGTGGTGCAACATTCCCATATTATTATAAATTAAATGGTTCATAACTTTTTTTGTAGATGGACTTTCGTAATCAAACTTTTACATAAATGATAATATAATTTATATGTGTGTACTTGTTAAAGCACAAGAGTCTAGTATTTGAAATACGACTTATAGAAATTTTTACATATTAGAGGGGAAGGGGGGTCGGTATCCAAAATTTAACAAAAATCAAAATTGTAAAAAAAAAACATGAATCTAAATGCTAAATGTTAAATTTGGAGACTCTAGCTCCAAAGATGTACGAGATATAATTTAATAGCAGAATTTCGATAACATTTTTAATCGATAACTTGAATATGACAATATTTATCGAATTTTTGAAAGAAGCTCGATCTGCGGGTGCTATACAGGAACCACCATAACAAAATTTCAAGTCTCTAGCTCTTATAGGTTCTGAGATCGATGTGTTCACACATACAGAAGGACATGGCCATATCGACCCAGCTCGTCGCCTTGATAAAGAATATATATTCTTTATGGGGTCTGCCACGCCTCATTCTGCCTGTTACATACATTTTAACAAAACCATTATAGTCTGATTTCCCATTTTCAATAGGTCAGGGTATAACAATTTTTTTTTGTTATTTTCTCCATTTAGAAACTTTTAATTTTTAAAAAGAATAACATCATGTTATTTATTAAGCTTTATGAAAGGATGAAATAATGATTATAATGTTAAAATGAAAAGTTAGTTCGATTAGATCTCATTTCTAACACAATTTTCAACCAATTTTGTACATACGGGAAGATTTGAGCTGCAGAACCAGTTAAAATAAGAAGACTCTAGTTGCAGTGCCTGACTATGAGATGCCTTGAGCTTCAGGTCTTTTTCCTCAAATATAGATCCTTATATCTACACATACGAACTCAAAAACATACGCAGTTAGACACGAGGAGATCGCGCAGACATATTTATGAACTAAACCTTATAAAAATGTTGTAATGATTCGAGCCTGACCCCCCGTGGCCTGATAATTTTGTAAATGTGTTCTTGAAGATAATCACTTCTCATTTTCTCGTCAATGTCTGTCTCCTTCAAAAGTTTTTACAAGGTTCGGCATGATCCTTAACAGCTTATTTAATCTATTTTGATTTTAATCAAATTTATATAAAAAGATAAAAAAGATATAGATAGATAAATAATCGTTGTTTGGAATTGAGTTTTTGAGTGTGCTTTAGGAAAACTTATATTTAAAATAGTATGTTTTTTAAGACTACCAAATCGCCATGACGATTTTTTAAAAACTACTTTGCCTTGCTTCAATTGAATTTTAGTGGATTTAACATTTAACTAAAAGATAAAATTACCTTCATAATATTCAGTCATCAGTAAATGTAAATGGCCGAGTTTACAGTAGGTGTTTATATCAACTTCTCCAATTCCTATATTTTCCTTAGTTGTAATGTCACTTGCCAATCCATTTTTCGAATTATTAATATTGGATTCTAATATGCCAGAGTTTTCCTTTATATTTTCCTCATATTTGATAGATACATCACTTTTTACATTCGCATGTTGTCTTTCACGATGCTTGATTATACTTATTGAATAAGAGCTGGCCACTTCATCTTGCAAGATTGTAATGGTTTGTTGAATAAGATCTTTGATTCCATTATTCTTAGGATCCGTCAAATCAAGAAAACCATAATATCGGCTAAAAGTCGTAAAAATTAAATCTTTTTTTTTTTAAATTTATATATTTACTTTACCTATCTAATTCTTGAATTGTATAGAGATCATCACTGGAAGTTTGAAACATTTTGCATTGTGCAATAACGGTAAATTATTATTAAAATTAAATTATTATTTAACGAACTTGAAATCCTCCTCCGAAATGATATGTTTACACTAATTAATAGTTGTTCAGTCGTTTATGAACTACAAGTTCAATTCGATTATTCCGTTGTGTACCAACTGTAAATAGAGGTATTCCTATTAATTTTATGTTTGTGAATTTATTCGAAAATAATTATTTTACACATAATAATGTTCAGTTATATCAAATATATATTTTATATTTGCAAAAATAAATTTTTGTAAGCCAAATGATTTTAATAAATTTATTATGTGATAATATATACAAGATAATTTTAAATAGTCGTATCCATGACTCATAATAATTTAACATCATGAAAAAAGCTAGATATCAGCTCTAGCGCAGTCGCTGAGTAAACTTTTACAGTTAGCAGAGCGCGTGACAATACGTGCGTGCGTGTGTGTGTGTCTGTGTTACTCGCAATATATGTACATATGCAAAATAAGCATCGAATATTTGGAATATTGGCGCTTCGCAGGGCTCAAGGGATCTCCTAGTCGAGCAGTTTCGACTAGAGCCCTCTTATTTGTTATTACTATCCTCGAGTCGTGCTACAAACGCCTTTTGATAGCCCAGCTGTAGGTCCTTCTTCGCGGTGGAACGGGGCTTGCTCGTCGCTTTTAGTTAAGAATCGCGCCTTTCTTCATCTCCTGCCATTCTCTCTTTCCTCTCTTGTGTGGTGACCAACGACACCTTGGCCAACATTTTCTAATGGGCGTCGAGTAAAGGACGCGAGCCTATTGCTGAATCTGAAGGATTGAAAGAGACCTCTGCTGCAGTACTTGCTGAATCTGAACGATAGAAAGAGACCTACTGCTGTGCGTTCTTTGACATTTTCCGTTACAATGATATAAACACATTTTAAAAATATGTATATGTTGTAGCATTAAGATTAGTTTCCATTACTTAGCGCAGCGAGTTTCGGTCGCTCTGAGAACTCAAACACAACTAACTCTCGGGTCTCTTATTTCTCTCGAGCCTACCCCCGAACCACACTCAGCGACAGCGACGCAACGCTGTCGCCGCGCTAAAGCGGTGCATTACCGTCAAATATCTAAGACGCACTCAATACGCGCCGACACGCTGTCGACCCGCTAAAACGGGACTTCCGAATGTCATCATATTGCGCAGTACTCAAAGACGCAGCAACGCACACGTGTTCTTACTACGCACCAACACGCTGTCGCTCCGCTAAAACGGGACTTCCCAATGCCATCACATTGCGCAGTACTCAACGACGCAGCAACGCACACTGTTGTTACGCCCCGACACAGCGCCAGCCCATAAGACGACCTCGTGTAGTTTTACAAAAATGCCTTACTGCATAATTCATTTTATTTATAAATTTTCGAAAGTTATTTCAGATTAACATTTTCTTTTTGATTACAACTATTTTTGCTTCAGGGTTTCATCCAAAATTTTATCTTTAACTTTTAGTTTCGTTCTTAAACTGCTATAAAATTAATCTTTAGCTTAATTCAGCTTTCTTCACTATCCTTTTTATCATCATAGACTCAACTGGTTTTACATAACATCATCTTATGCGTCACACGCCATGATCAAAACTTTTCTTATCAGCCCCTTCAGGCATCCATACTGTCTCTTTCAACAGTTTCACTCTCAATCATTTCAATACTGTCTCTTTCAACAGTTTCACTCTTAATCATACCAATACTGTCTTTTTCAACAGTTTCAGTCTTAATCATTCCAATACTGTCTCTTTCAACAGTTTCACTCTTAATCATTCCAATACTGTCTCTTTCAACAGTTTTATTACCAACATTATTCAAATCCTCATTACTACTTTCTAACTCAACTGGTACCTACCCTTCTGGCAATTTTCTTATATCGTCATGAGCATACTTGTATTTTCTATTATTTGTCAATGACCTTAGGATATATCTATCTCCGTCCAACAATTCAGCTATTTGTAACGGTCCCCTAAACTTTGGACTTAACTTCGTTTGATGCCTTGCTTCATTCTTTAACAACACAAAATCTCCTACTTCGTATCCAACAACCTTAGCCTTGGTTTTATCAAACCGTTTCTTGCTATATACTGCTACCGCTGATATATTTTGCACTGCTCGAGCTCTTGACTCTGCCAAATCACAATTCACAATGCCAATAAACAATTCTAAAGGGCTTGCCTTTGTCACTCGACTTACTGTACAATTTAAGATTAAGATTTAAGATCGGCTGCTAGCCTCAACTGCCGTCAGTAAGTTTTTCAAAGTGCTCATAATGTGTTTCACCTGTCCGTTAGCTCTACTTGCGCCTGTCGCAATCAAATGCAAACTTATTTTCTGTTGGGAACAAAACTCACTAAATTTAGAGCTAGCAAAACACCTACCCTGGTCTGCTATTATGCGGTTTAGTACTCCAAACAAAGATACAGCCAAACAAAGATACCGACGATGTCACAGCACCTATGCAATTGTCAGCATTAATCTTAAGTGTGTGTGTTAAATAAACAAATTTGGTAAAAGCGTCCACTTGGACAATAACATATTCCTTCTGATCAGACTTGCCACTCAACTTTCCTGTTACGTCTATGTGTATCGTGTGCCAAGGTGTGCTGACCTTTGGTATTGGATGAAGTCTAGCTTGAATTTTACCCGAGGATGACTTTGACATCTTACAAGTAATACAGTTTTCAACAAACTTTCGTATATACTTAGACATGCTATCGAACCAATAATAATCATAGGCCTTATCATAAAGTCTTCTCCCAATCTAAGTGCATGATTGTCTCGTGAATCTGATTTATTACAGACCATCTGAATGCCCTTGAAACAATTGGCAAAGGTCAAGTTCTACCATTTCTCTGAATTTTTCGATAAAGTAATCCTGCTCTCAACTCATAAGTTTTTGCAATGTCCTCGGCAAGAGAATTGTCTTTCAGTTTGTTCACAATATTGATAATATCGAAATCCTTCCGCTGTTTAGCCATAAGCGAATCACTAGATATCTCTGCCAAATTAACTCGTTTTTCAGGAACTTTAGAAATATCAATCACATCAGCGGATGAGAGATTTCTGGAAAAGAAATCAGTATGAGCCATTCGTTTACCCTCTATACTGCAAATCAAATGAGAACGACTGCAAATAAGCCCACCATCTTTGTGCCCTGGGAGATAGGTCACGTTCAGTTCTTGATGCTTTTATTGCAATCGGTAAAAACCACAAAATCTCTACCCATCAAATAATGACGAAAATGCTTTATGGCCATGACAACCGCAAGGGTCTCTAACTCATAAGAATGGTATCGTGATTCTGCAGGTGAAGTAGCCTTACTGAAAAATTCAACGACATGCAGCTTGTTATCGATTTTGTGTAGCAAGATGGCTCCATATCCACGAGCACTTGCATCAGTATGCAATTCGATTGGATATTTAGGGTCAAAAATAACTAAAACTGGCTTCTGTGTAAGTACAGAAATAACTTTTTGTCTTATTTGTTCATGTTCTGGCTTCCAAACAAATTCGCTCTTTGCCGATGTCAAAAGATACAAAGGCTTCATAAAACACAACATTGCATTGCTTCTGTGTAAGTACAGAAATAACTTTTTGTCTTATTTGTTCATGTTCTGGCTTCCAAACAAATTCGCTCTTTGCCGATGTCAAAAGATACAAAGGCTTCATAAAACACAACATTGCATAAATTGCCGAAAGTAATATGCTAATCCAATAAATTGTCTTGAAGCAGGGACTGACTGGGGAGGCGGTAGAGCAGTTAACGCTGAAACTTTAAGTGAATTTGGACGAATTTGGCCTGCGCTCTCTTCGTATCTCAAATATTGAACTGTCGAATTGAGAAACGAAACCTTTTTAATATTGAACATAAATCCAGCCTTCGTGAGAATATCAAGGGTAATCTGTAATCTTTCTAAAGCTTCACCTTTCGTTGTAGCCACCACCAATACGTCATCCATATAGACAATTACAAATGTATTTGTAAGTTCCCCAAGCGTATGCATCACTGTACGCTGAAAAACTGAAGGTGCATTTTTAAGACCAAACGGCATTGACAAAATTAATAAAAGATTTTGAATAATTTTCCAATAAATTGTTTAATTTATCCCCATCTTCGCCGACAAGATCAGTATCCAATTTAGAAAATATATCATCATTTGAACAACAGTTTATAGATTTTGGCCTAACAATATCAAATTTTCCCGGTGACACAATGACATGAAAACCCTGCCACAGTATTTCTCGACTAATCACAATGTCGCTCTCCAAATACTAATCGCCCAAAACATGGAACAGCATCTCAATATAATGATTGTTAATTTTTACGTTGCCAAGTATTGCAATGTACTACAAATGCTGTCATTCTCAATACCCTTCAACATGACTACGTTGTAAATTCTTTTACCGGCTAACTTAACTTTTGTTTAATCAACGAACATTCCGCTCCGGAGTCAAACATTGTCAAAAACATAGCTGCTGGTGTTTCTACACTGGTGAAGCGCTGTACAAAAATTTCCTTAAACTCGGTTCAATTTATGTCAGGATAACATATTTGTGAGAGCCACTACGACGCACTGCCTTCCAACGCTGCGCTCAAAGCCATCACCAACGCACTGCCTTTTATGATATTTTCCGCCAGAATTATATTTACTGTAGCACACCACGCGGATGCGTCGGCGCCAACAAGATCTTTTCAATATTATTGCTACACTTTATGTTCACACAACGACGGAAACGCACGATAAATTGATACGAAGCAAATTTCTAACGCGCTCCTGCTAACACGTACGGCACTCGCCATGGATCATTTGTCATATTAGGTAGCGAGCCAGATCCCACTTCTGATGTTGTAGCATTAAGATTAGTTTCCATTACTTAGCGCAGCGAGTTTCGCTCAAAGCCATCACCAACGCACTGACTTTTATGTTATTTTCCGCAAGAATTATATTTACTGTAGCACACCACGCGGATGCGTCGGCGCCAACAAGATCTTTTCAATATTATTGCTACACTTTATGTTCACACAACGACGGAAACGCACGATAAATTGATACGAAGCAAATTTCTAACGCGCTCCTGCTAACACGTACGGCACTCGCCATGGATCATTTGTCATATTAGGTAGCGAGCCAGATCCCACTTCTGATGTTGTAGAATTAAGATTAGTTTCCATTACTTAGCGCAGCGAGTTTCGGTCGCTCTGAGAACTCAAACACAACTAACTCTCGTGTCTCTTATTTCTCTCGAGCCTACCCCCGAACCACACTCAGCGACAGCGACGCAACGCTGTCGCCGCGCTAAAGCGGTGCATTACCGTCAAATATCTAAGACGCACACAATACGCGTCGACACGCTGTCGACCCGCTAAAACGGGACTTCCCAATGCCATCACATTGCGCAGTACTCAACGACGCAGCAACGCACACTGTTGTTACGCCCCGACACAGCGCCAGCCCTCTCGAACCTCTGACGCTCCGACATATATATATAAATATGTCGTAGAATTGGTGTAGATTGACTAGTGTCACTAACCATACAACAAATAGATATGACAACTCGAACAAACGTTTTCAACACATCAACTTTGTAGCGGCAGAGACCCATTTGCACGACCGCGCTTCGGTCTTCTTCGGTTAGCTTCCAGCAACGGGCAAATGTATATGACTGTGAAATCAGTGAGCTGCGAGCGCTCAGCCCCAATGGTCAATCTATGTACAAAGCCCTTCTACACAACTATGTATGCTTATTTTCCGATCTCCTCTCTTTCAAATATATTTATTCTTCGCTGTCTTCTCTCTCAAATATATATGAATGTTCGCCCCAGCAGCAGCTCACAAAAATTGAAATTTGCTCGCTGGGGTCCAATGTCTTCTCTTGCGAGAGTAGAGTACACCAAATTGCTGAAAGCGTTTGCCATGCTCATGCAAACTGTTGACATTTTCATGATTATTTATGGAAAGGGTATGGCGTTGAGACGCATAAAGCACACACACTTACCGATACTCGATTTGTCACTCCCCCAATGAGCGTAGATATATCCGCCATAGCTTTTTCATCTTGGGTTGTCAACACGAGTAAACATTTCAAATTGCAACTCTTTATCACTTTTAGAAGTAGAGAGTCTGAGACATCGGAAAATGCATTTTCCGATTTGCCACGCCCCTATTGGGCGTATCGGGAAAATCTTGACACTTTATAATTCGAGGGTATACACGAGTATATATTCCAAATTTTAAGTTTTTCGCTTAAAAACTGTGCAAATGGTTTGCGTTCATACGGACAGACGGACAGCGTGACGGACATTGCACAAAACCAATATACTCATTTCACTCTGTGAATGAGTATAATAAAGTTAATTAAATAATCGAAGTCGAAGTATGATTCTTAGCTTAAAGTCTCAAGAAAGAGATAATCTGTCTGAACCAGCTCCAGAAATCTTGACAGAAGCTAACAATGCTGCACATCATCTTTAGCCATTCTCAATATAATGATAGAAAGCTGTAGATATAATGATGTGAATAGATGGGAAACAAATAATACTTATTAATACTAATTAATTTTGCAATTAAAGCTATTTCAGGCTTTACTTAAAATCGGAAGTTAAAACTTTTAAACACGAAAGAGCAGTCAAAGGATTACCGGAGCAATAACTGCTTAGAAAGCGGCCACCAGCCGCATTTTACGATATTATTTTGTCTACTGGACTTAAAAGAAATTAACAGTGTCAAAGTTGCTTCATTTTCATACAAAAGATAAAGGGACGTCATACTGTTAACTTAACGACCGCTTAGCATAACCTATTATAACTAGCAGATGCACCACGATCTTTCTTAAGGCTTTAAGCTAAGAATCACACTTCGTCTTCGATTTTGTAATTAATATACACGTTTTATTTCGTTCTTTCGGATGTTTCTGGCATTGCAACAGGTGTAAGCAGTAGCTTCATTGATGTGCCTTCTACGTGTATTACATTTGAATATTTGGATAAATTGGCATAAATAAGCATTACTCATGGCGAAAATCTCAGTCAGCTCTGTCTATCAACCATTTATTCTGACATACTAACTATTTTGGGCATATCATTGCTGCTGCCGAAAGAGCTCACAGCTCTTGCCACTATCTTCAAAATTTGTTTATTTTAAGGGAATAAAATAAAGCATTGATCATTTTTATGGTGCGTATTATTGGAATTTGGTACTAAATAGTTAATTTTGTTTGCTGTGGACCACTTGCCGGATATCAATTTAAGTGCCCGCCAAACTTCATCTGGGATAACAGAGCACAATTCGAGAATGTGGCGTCACAAGAGGCTGTTAATTGACAACTGCTCTTTGCATAACCACTAACCATTCAACATTGTTGTATGTTGTTTGTTTGTTGTATGGTTAGTGGCATAACCTAAAGTGTCTTTTAACAGTGCAGTTGCACCGTCAACTTATGGAAAACCACGTCGCAATCAATGCTAAGACAAAATAATTTTTATAAATATTTTATCAGGACAAAGAGCTGCCACGGCTTAGCCCTGTCCGTCTGTATGTTTGTTTGTCCGTCTGCCTGTACGTATGAACGCGTCGGTCTCAGAACATATAAGAGCTAGAGACTTGAATAATCTATTCTCATTTTAATGTTCGATTTAAAAAGTTATCCACATGCAGTATATATACTAAATTTCAAGTCTCTAGCATTCATAGAACTCAAAATATTACAGAATTTGAAAAATCACTATATAGTCAGATCCGATTTGCCACGCCCCTAGTAGGCGTTGATATATAGTTTTCTGGCCGATCTTCATAGGATCATAGCAGTAACCTACGTGCCAAATTTTGAGCGTTCTAGCTTTAAAACTGTAGAAGATACAGTTTTAGCCGATACGCCCATAGGGGGCGTAGCAAACCGTAAAAGTTTGTAGCTCCTACAGTTTTAGAGCTAGAAGCTTCAAAATTGGATGGTTGAGTTACTGGTGAGCTCCTCTATCAATGCCCCAAAAATAATTTTTACGCCCCTTTTGGGGTGTGCCCGGCTAAAAAATACCCTGTAATTTTCGCATTTTGAGTGTAAGAATCCAAAATCACACTTACGTTACTCTTCACTACTTCTAAGAACTGGCCAAAAATTATATGTCTACGCCCACTGGGGGCGTGGAAAATCGGGAAAAACTGTACGTTTTTCCGATTCTCAGTGAGAAAATCAAATTTTTTTGACGATATTACTGCTGATCTCTTCTATTGATTTCCAAAAAATTATATATGTACAAACCAATTGTGGACGTGGCAATGGGCGTGATCTGTGCGGGTGTGAATGAGTATCCCGCAGTCGGTAGCGCCCGACTGCAACGATCTTACTTGTTTTTAGCTAATGCCGGACAACACCACTATTACTTCTGAAGTGTATTGTGATCAACTGGACAAATTGAGTGATGCACTCAAGCAGAAACGGCCAGAATTTATCAACAGAAAAGGTGTAGTGCTCCATCAGGATAATGCGAGACCTCATATAAGTTTGATGACGCGCCAAAAGCTTTTGCAGGTTAAATGGTATGTGATACCACACCCACCATATTCCCCAGAATTGGCAACTTTGGACTATTACTTGTTCCGGTCTCTGCAATATATTTGGGATGGGAAAACCTTCACCTCAAATCAGGACGTCAAAAACCAGTTGGACCAGTTTTTTGCCAGCAAGGATCAAAAATTTTAGGAGCGTGCAATCAATCTTTTGCGTGAAAGATGGCAAAGGTAAAGCTACTGGCAAAAAGTATTAGGCCAAAATGGACAATAGATAATTTCATATAATGTTTTACATAATACAAAAAATCGTGTTTAAATTACATTTAAAAACAAGTAAGAGTGCTCTAGTCGAGACGGCTCGACTACGAGATACCCTGAACCCTGGGAAGAGCCAATTTTCCCAACATTCTGTGCTTATTTTACATATACAAATATTGCGAGCAACGCACACCCACACACACACATGCATACGCACGCACGCATAAGCACGCGCTCTGCTGACTGCGCAGTTGACGCAGCGACTGCGCTCGGGCTGCAAAATGCCTATTGTATGGGAAATTAAATGTTTAATAACTTTTTTTGTGGATGCACTTTCTTAATCAAACTTTCGCAGTGTGAGTCATTCATATGTGTGTATTTGCCAAAGCACAAGTCTCTAGTATTTGAAATACGAATTTTGAAAATTGAGGGCGAAGGGGGCGTGGCATCCAAAATCCAAAAATTACAAAATGTTCGCATTCGTTACACGGATCTACACAGTAAATTTGGAGTCTCTAGCTCTTACGGCATGCTTAACCGAAGAAAAGTTATCGATTTTTATCGATAATAAGGAAACGGGATGAGTTATCGAAAATCTAAAAAAAACTCGTACTGCGTAGGTTATAGACGAGTATTCTCTGAAAATTTCTGTAGCTTTTGTGGTTTACGAGATCGCTGCGTTCACACGGACGGACGGACGGACGGACGGACGGACGGACGGACGGACAGACGGACAGGGCTATTTCAACTCAGCTCATCGAGCTGATCAAGAATATATATACTTTATGGGGTCTGCGATGTCTCCTTCTGCCTGTTACATACATTTTCACAAAAACATTATACCCTGATTTCCCATTTTCAATGGGTTCAGGGTATAAAAACGAAATAACTTATTACCCAATATATTTATACACATTTTGTTCGTACATTACTCAGTGAGGTTTGAGGTTGAAAGTTCTTATTGATGTGGAAAATTTCTCTAGGAAGGTGTAGCATTGTGCCTTAGACAAGTTGTGACGCTGTGATTTTAAAATCAGGCTTATAGCTGATCGTAGTTCAAGCACTAACCACGCGAAAAAATATTCGTTATGAGCCTCAACCCTTTCGTACCCTTTCAAAAAATAATCATGAAAATGTCAACAGTTTGCATGAGCATGGCAAACGCTTTCAGCAATTTGGTGTACTCTACTCTCGCAAGAGAAGACATTGGACCCCAGCGAGCAAATTTCAATTTTTGTGAGCTGCTGCTGGGGCGAACATTCATATATATTTGAGAGAGAAGACAGCGAAGAATAAATATATTTGAAAGAGAGGAGATCGGAAAATAAGCATACATAGTTGTGTAGAAGGGCTTTGTACATAGATTGACCATTTCGGCTGAGCGCTCGCAGCGCAATGATTTTGCAGTCATATATGTTCTATGCTCGAAGCTAACCAAAGCGAACCGAACTTAATCTTGCAACTGGGGTACGTCCGCAAAAAGATTGACATGTTGAAAACGCTTGTTCGAGTTGTCCAATCTATGTGCTGTATGGTTAGTGGTTCTAGCAATATGATTGGAAACTTGTTGATTTACCCTGTCCTATTTTGGTACATGATTGATACTTTGAGAATGTGATGATAACGTTCGATGATTCCATTTGCTTGTGGGTAGGTTGTTGTGTTTTCGATGCCAGCTATATGTAGAATTGATGTTGGGAATTGACTGATGAAATCAAATTGGCGAAGTTGGCGAGGGGAAACTTTTCTGTAAAAGCAAAAACTTTTGGCTTGTTATCCCTGCAGACATACTCCGTCTATCATGCAGTGAAAGTATTTTATGCTGAGGAATCGATGTGCGTCTGTTAGTTTCACGCTGAAGTTTTGATTTATAATTTATGAAGAACAGCGCCAGCTGCTGTGTCGCTTGCGTCTGTGGTATAACTTGGTATCATAGGAAACATATGTTTAATAACAGCAAAATAAAAGAATTATGTTATTCTGTTTATTCATTTAGAAGCTGGCTTTTTTTAGTAAGCCTCTATTTTTAGAACGCTTTTTAGCTTAAGTAGTCCAGATCTGGCAAGAGTTTGCAGGCATTATTATGGGACTACCATAGAAATGTTAAGGAAGGACTCCTCTTGCTGACGTATTTAATTGGCCGGACCTGCCCGTTTGCATTTCTGAAGGCTAAAACCACAACAACATGGGCGAAAAAAATGACAAAAACGTGCAAAAAAGGTCACACTGACAAGCAGCTACCTGTAGCAGGTATAATGCTGACGGCAAAACGTTTTTTGAGGGCCTGCTTTCTTTTGAATGTTTTCTTTTCTACCTACTGTCAAATATTGTTAATTAACAATGGTTGATGTCAAAGTTCTTAATGAACTTAAAAAGTTATAAAAAGATTTGACTAATTGTACGGAATACATGGAGATATCAAATATTGTCAATTAACAATGGTTGATGTCAAAGTTCTTAATGAACTTACAAAGTTATAAAAAGATTTGACTAATTGTACGGAATACATGGAGATTAGGAGGGTGCAACACAAAAGGAAAACAAATTATTCAAGAGCAGTTTCAGTTAAAGGTCGATTGCAACTCCAATGATAGTAATGCCTCACTTACATTTTCTGAAAACCACGAGATTTCGGCCATGATCACAGGCCAAGCAATTATCAAAAGATTGGGCATTATCTTAAATTTTATCAATTGCAAGGAAATGGTAAATGGTACCAAATTTAAGGAGTATGCAGCAGGAACACTGAACTCTTAGACCAAATATACCCTGGGAAGAAACTTACTGCCACGGTGCATAAAATCTAGGCAGACGCTCTCATAATAAAGAAATAAGAAAACCCAAAAAAGAAATATTTTTTTGTAACAAGCTAAAATTTTATTTTTCTAGTCATACTAATTACAAATAATAAAAAAAAAACATTTTCAAAAAAAAAAATTATTTAGACTCATATTAAAGCTTGAAGAATATGCCATTTGAATTTTGAAAATATCTTGCTGGAAAAGGAGCATGGCTGTCGAGAAGACGACCTGCACCAAGGACAGGCATGGCGGGACCAAGGAGACATATCCGAAACCCAGCATTGCGGGCATTGGGCTATCAAGTGTCGAAATGAGATGTTTAGCTGATAATGTGTGCGCATCGGCGTGCGAACATCTTTATGTTGTCAGTCGGTAACGGCACCCGCCGACCAGGCGCGAGCAGGATCAATTTCACGGAGTCCCCAGGCGTTAGTGGGCAGCCTTTAGGACGAAGGCACGCTGCTGTCGGTCGAGCTGTGCAAGGCAACAATCGACACAGGCGCCACGAACAGTTTTATCAGCGAGGAGCTGGCTGGCAGGCGTGGGCGTGGTGATCGCACCAGGGGGATTACGCAGCCGGATCACGATGCATGACAAGCGGCCCATAAAACAACGGTTTTATGGAACAAGAACCAGAAGACGAAGACAGAAATTAACAAACAGGTGGATGAGCTGGTGGCCAATGGCTGCATCGAGCCTGCAAAGAGCCCCCACTGCACGCCGATTATAATGGTCAAGAAAAAGACAGGAAAATGGCGGCTGCGGTAGCTGAGCCATATTTTGGAACAGCTGCGAGAAGTTCGCTACATCACCAGTCTGAATTTGAAGGATGGGTATTGGCAGATACCAAGGGAGGAATCCAGCCGGCCACTGATTGCATTCACAGTCCCAGGAATGGGACTGTTTCAGTTGAAGGTGATGTCGTTCGGACTCCACTCTACACCGGCACCGAAGTGGACAGAGGAGCCTCAGAGGGCTTTTATGACAGTAAAGGCCAAGCTTATGGAATCAAATTGGAAATGCTGGCCCAGATACCTGTGGAGCTATGGGCAACGTCTGACTTTGTAGGGCCCCTGCCAAGGTCGAAGCATGCGACAGTATGCTATTGGTTTTCATCGACCGCTTCTTTAAATGGTCTGAGATGGTGTTTCTAGACGAGCTAGGTGTGCACCATCAGCGCCATACACCCCTCAGGAAAACCCCACCGAGAGGGCCAACAGAACACTGAAGACAATGATCGCTCAATTTGCGGGCAGCGATCAGAGGTGCTGTGATGAGGTCTTGCCGGAGTTGACACTGGCAGTCAATAGCATAATAGTGTACGGCAGCTTTTTTCAGGCAAGGGCAGGAGCCAAGCTGCCGAAATCGCTGTTCGATGCACAGACGGTGGGAACAGGACAGGAGGCAAAGAGGCCGTAAAGGACAAGGTGAGGGCAAAGGAACGTCACTTGTCCATTGCCGTGGACGGATCTGCAGCGATACTGGCTCTCCAATAGGGAGAACCATATACAGTGGTCAGTTTTATTATCTGTTATCTGTCGAATCAGCGTGGAGTCGGATAAACGAGCATAAGAAAGGAAGTAAATACACATTTCCATGTGTATTGCTATAAATAAATAATGCTCTATATAAACAAAATTAAAACATGTAAGAGTGCTCTAGTCGAGACTGCTCGACTACGAGATACACTGAACCCTGCGAAGAGCCAATCTTCCCAACTTTCTGTGCTTATTTTACATATATAAATATTGCGAGCAACGCACACACACACACACACATGCATACGCACGCACGCATAAGCACGCGCTCTGCTGACTGCGCAGTCGACGCAGCAACTGAGCTTGGGCTGCAATATGCCTATTGTATGGGAAATTAAATGTTTAATAACTTTTTTTGTGAATGGACTTTCTTAATCAAACTTTTACAGTGTGAGCATGTCATTTATATGTGTATATTTGCCAAAGCACAAGTCTCTAGTATTTGAAATACGTTTTTTGCAAATTTGGGACGAAAGGGGCGTGGCATCGAAAATAAAACAAGAAAAATTTTGTAAAACACTTTCACATTTCACTAACACTTGTCACAACAAGTAAGAACGTTGCAGTCGGGCGCACCCCCACAGATCACGCCCATTGCCACGCCCACAATTGGTTTGTACATATATAATTTTTTGGAAATCAATAGAGGAGATCAGCAGTAATATCTGTATATAATTCTGATCTTCTCACTGAGAATCGGAAAAACGTATAGTTTTTCCCGATTTGCCACGCCCCAGTAGGCGTAGACATATAATTTTTGGCCAGTTCTTAGAAGTAGTGAAGGGTAACGTAAGTGTGAAATTTGGATGCTTACACTCAAAAAATGCGAAAATTACAGGGTATTTTTTAGCCGGGCATACCCCATAAGGGGCGTAAAAATTATTTTTGGGTCATCGATAGAGGAGCTCACCAGTAACTTACCATCCAATTTTGAAGCTTCTAGCTCTAAAACTGTAGGAGCTACAAACTTTTGCGGTTTGCCACGCCCCCTATAAGCGTAGATATATCCGCCATATCTTTTCCAACTTGGGTTGTCAACCTCTCTAGCATCAATAGTGCTCAAAATATTACAGAATTTGAAAAATCACTATATAGTCAGATCCGATTTGCCACGCCCCTAGTAGGCGTGGATATATAGATTTTTGGTCGATCTTCATAGGATCGTATCAGTAACCTACGTGCCAAATTTGGGCGTTTTAGCTTTAAAACTGTAGAAGATACAGTTTTACCCGATTTGCCACGCCCCCAATGGGCGTAGATATATCCGCCATAGCTTTTTCAACTTGAGTTGTCAACACAAGTCTACATTCCAAATTGCAACTCTCTAGCACTTCTAGAAGTAGTGTTTCTGAGATATGGGCAAATGCATTTTCCGATTTACCACGCCCCTAGTGGGCGTATCGGGAAAATCTTGACACTTTATAATTCGAGGGTATACACGAGTATATCTTCCAAATTTCAACTCTCTAGCTTCAAAACTGTGCAAATGGTTTGCGTTCATACGGACAGACGGACGGACAGCGTGACGGACATTGCACAAAACCAATATACTCATTTCACTTTGTGAATGAGTATAAAAATTACGGAAATTACGGATCTACACAGTAAATTTGAAGTCTCTAACTTACGGTATACAAAAACGAAGAAAAGTTATCGATTCTTATCGATAATGAGAAACGGGACGAGTTATCGAAAATCTAAAAAAACTCGTACTGCGTAGGGTATACACGAGTATACATTGAAAATTTCAGATCTGTAGCTTTTGTGGCTTACGAGATCGCTGCGTTCATACGGACGGAGAGACTGACAGACGCACAGACGCACATGGCTATATCAACTCGTCGTTATGATCAAGAATATATGTACTTTATGCCCGTTACATACATTTTTACATAGAAGTACACCTATGATTAAAACAACACATAGCAGCACCACACTCTTTTCGCACGGCTACGTGAACGTACCTGACTACTGCCTACGGTTTTTACAAATTTGGGGCGAAGGCAAGAGAAGGATGATGGTATCAAAAATATAACAAAGATCAAAATTGTAAAAAAACACATAAATACACTCTACCTCTAAAGATGTACGATACATAAATTTCGATAATGTTTTTAATCGATAACATTTTAATGGGAACAGTTATCGATTTTTCGAAACAAACTTGATCTGCGCGTGCTATGTACGGACCTACATAAAAATTTTAGTCTGTAGCTCTTATAGGTTCTGAGATCGACGCGTTCATATATACGCACAGACGGACGGACGGACGGCCGAACAGGCCGACATGACTATATCGACTCCGCTCAACGACCTGATCAATACACTTAGGGGGTCTGCCACGCTTCCCTCTCCCTATTACATACATTTTAACAAAACAATTATACCCTGATTTCAATGGGTTCAAGGTATAATAAAGAAATTGGGGCGTAGCAAATCGGCAAAATCTATATCTTGCAATGGACGTTAGCTGTGCCCTGAATGAGTATTCCGCAGTCGGTAGCGCCCAACTGCAACGTTCTTACTTGTTTCTTGCTCAGTGTATGATAATTTTCTTGGAGCACTTAAAAGCTTTTGATTTCTCAATCATTATATTCATTTCATACTTGTTATTCGATTTCTCCGTCTACATACGCAGCCTTCAATAATCTAATAAACTTCTCTCGCACATAATAATCATTTAGAACGTTTTGATTAACTGCTGCAATTGGCTTTTCTAAACGCACCTTCGAAATATATATCTCTCTTTCTGATCTTACAATTTGTCTTCAAAATCTTTGCTCTCTAAAACTTTATTTACTAATTCTCTTCCTAGCAATTCATTCATTCTTTAAAAATGTATTTACTAATTCTCTTCCTAGCAATTCATTTCTAGCAACTCATGAATTATCTTGTACCGCGCTAATGCATTTTTCTGTCTTATCTTTCAATTTGATACTCTTCGATTTTAACATTGGGCTCTCCATATTTTCTACCGAAATCATCCTTCATCAGCCATCACTATTAACCACAAACATACATTTATATTACATTATATTACATACAAAATTTTTAAAAATATAGAGACTGAACTTTTTCCAAAGCCCAAAGTAAACTTTCGTATGACTTTGGAGCTCTACTCCAATCAGAATACACGATTTTTTTTATGAATTAAATGGGACTTCCTGAATCTCTGCGATAATTGAATGTTTATCCTTATCGATAAAATATATACTAGTCTTACGCAATTATTTTCAGCCAGATTTTTTCTCTTCGGACATTGCGCGACCAGGTGGTCATTCGCTCCACAACCGTAGCAAGAACCCTGTTTTCCCTTAGGTTTGAAGCAGTCTCTTACCCAATGCCTTATAGTTGCAATTGAACGTGTCTCCTTGACTAAGTTGTTATTGGGCAGTAGTTTCACCGGTGTTCCTCCTATCTCTCCAGTGTCGGCTTCCTGAGGCAAATGCACTTCTGCAAAAGCCCTCATAGTCTTGCTGGAGTTTTCAAAACAGTGGATCCCAGCCTGTGCACGCAAAGTTATATCTGGTATACCTTCGACGAAACCATCCAGAAGCTCATCCTCGTATAAACGGATGTTGCGTACTGAATGAGTCTTACTTTCACAATACAAAGCAAACTTCTCAGTAGAGCTCCACATGCGCCTCGAATTTTCGACGCACATGGCCATAGACATTTTACTGTCAAATGGCAACTTTAATTCCTGTAGCAGCTCATCCAGCTGCTTTGCAATCCATGACGGAACTAAGTATTTCTTTTATTGCATTTCCTTTTAATTTGGCCATGCATAGCAATTTTTGTTGTAAATTCGTCAATTGCTACAACTTTGTAACTGACTTACCCAATTGCATATTGACTTATCTGAAGTAAATTCGGACATTACTTCTTTTGCCAATTTAAACATTGCCGTTGTTAACTCCTGCATGCACTGTTGTCGTCTATCTCTTTCTCTAATTGTTGCATGGTCTGCGTGTTTCTTACTGCCTCGATTAGCCATTTAGCTGTCGCAAAATCTCCTCGCCTTCCCACTTCTGACAATGTGGAAAGCTATAAGTTTATTTGTTTTCATTATGCTTCCGCTTGTCTTCTCCGCTTCCCATTCCAGAATTTAAAAGATTGAAACTTTTTAAAACAGTAAGATTTAATATTTCTTAAATTGGAAAAGTCTAAGCAAACCAGGGGGCCCATTGGACTGCCAAAGACAGAAACTAAGGAACGCACTCGTCTAGAACAGAGTTCTAAGTGTTATAGAAAATAGAAGTTGTCAAATTTATATCAACCAACTCATATAAAAGAGACCAATCTGATGCATTAATTAGTTTATTAAGTAAGACAAAATTATATTTATTATAACACCGACGTTGTGAAAATTTATGGAATATTAATGGAGAATCATAGAATAGAGTATACAAAAAAGGGACTAGGAGAACCATGTCATGTCTCCTTCTGCCTGTTACATACATTTTCATAAAAACTTTAAACACTGATTTCCCATTTTCAATGGTGTGAGGGTTCTCGAGTTGCTAAAGAAGCAAGTTAGGATCTATGACAGCCTCCAGCAGACCATCGCAAGGAAGGATGCGTTATCAGTACTTATTAAATTGGCAGCAGAATTCACTGCTTAGCGTTGGTGTTTATCTATTCTTAGCCTATCGCAGAGTTTGTAAGGCTCAGCGGTGGTGTTTGTGTACTCTTAACTTATCGCAGAGTTTGTAAGGCTCAGCGTTAGTGTTTGTGTACTTAGCCTATTTATAGATTCTAAACATGTGACCCTTATCATTTCAACGTACTTCAACCTAGTTGTTAAGTGCGTATATGACATGTTTATGATCTTCGGCTATTTCTGTATGTTCATGCCTAAACATTCTGCGGGGGGCCAGAAAATGACAGCCAGTGGTCTGTTTACGCTGTGCATCCAGGTATAGCACAGCGGCACTTGACCACGTCTGGAACGACGAACCCCAGTTGTGTTAGCATCGGCTTCATGCTCATCCGTTACGTTGCTTCGTGGCGATCGAGCTGTTGGCTTCTTGAAGATATCTTCTGGCGGTGCTTGCTTTGGCAGGTGCATCGGGTTGTTTTGGTATTACATCCATTGTTGCTCCCTCTGCTTTTGACCTTCCTTTTGCAGTTGCCATTTTTTGCTTTCTAGATATTCCTCCTTCTCTCCTTGATGTTGTTATAGCTTCTCCAGCAGCTCCTTTTGCAGTAGTTCTTCCAAAGCCTTTTTCCGATAGTTTTGATTTTTTGTTTTTTTTTTATGTCATGGAATAACGGCATATTTTATAGCTCGTTCTATTTGCTTCCATAGACGTCTGGACTGCACTCTTTTGCACTGAGTCTATAGAGTTGTACAGTTGCTCAATAAACTCCAGCACATTGTCCAAGGACTGAATTTCTCTGGCCTTATTTACATGCTGCTCGTAAAGCTGCAGGACTTCCGCCGAGAATCGTTTCAGCAAAATCTGAGCGAATAAAGCATCAGCATCATTACCAATTTGTCCTTTTTCTTTGGTGATAAAGATGCACTCAGTTGCTGTGTCCAAGAACTTGCGGATACTGCCTTCATCATTGTTCTTCAGCAGTTCCATGTCAGTGGACAGTGGACCAGCTAGTGAGCTGGTTGACGGCGTTAGCAAAAATTTTGCGCTTATTTTTGTGGCGCTTGCATATAAGCTCATACACTGCATTATATTTAGCAGACGATCCTATTAATAAATGGCCTGCGACCATTTTGGCTTCTCCTTTGAGGCATGTTTTAAGGTAGTTCAGCTTCCTTGTGTCGATGATATCATTCCTGTTGTGAATTACCTCAGAGAATAGCTCGATGAACGTTGGCCAGTCTTTGGAACTTCTATTAAACTGAGGAAGATCCACTTTCGGCAGCTCTGGCACATCTTCTTTTATTTTGTGCAAGTCACCTATTCTTCTGTTTAGCTTCTTTGACAGTAGGTTGATGTTGCATTCCAGTTCGATGTCGTTAGCAAATTTTCCATAACTTGTCTCTAAGTTTGTGAGCGTCGACTGAACTTTATTCCACAGGAAATTCAACTTGTCTTTGTAGTCAAGGATTTCTTCCTGGTTGCTGAGCTCTAGGTTGACATACACTTCTTTAATGTGCTGCCTTACTTTTAGAGCTCTTCTATCCACAAGGTCTACCATTGCATCCATTGGGCTCGAACTTCTTCGTGAAAACCTTTCTTCATGCTGAACATGTTTTGTCTTGGTTGTTTCTGGTTGCATTTCCCTGTTTTTGTTAGATGCTGGTTGATCGGTGTCCATGGCGTGGTCGGCAACTTCGTCCTACATCAGGGACTCTTTATACGTCCTGATGTTTTCCATCATGCCATCATATATTTTTTCCTTAAAATATTGATGGTCGACAACACCAATTTTTATCAGCAATAAGTGATTGCCAGTGAATTCTGCTGCCAATTTATCAAGTACTGATAACGCATCCTTCTTTGCGATGGTCTGCTGGAGGTTGTCACAGATCCTAACTTGCTTCTTTAGCAGCTCGAGAACTTTTGTCGACAGCATCTTGTTTGTGTTGGTTGTGTATTTTTGTTGTTGTTGATTTAATCTTTGGCTTGACCCGTTGGAGTTTTTTTTGTTGATCACCTGGTTGATCGTACTGTGGCTCTACTAACAGCTTAGATTGGCAAGCCAAAGAAAGATTTTTACAACAATTTAGCACTTTACTTTAACACATTTCACAAAAACGTTTGGTAGCCTTGTAGGTTGGATCGAATGATTTCAGTTAGATCATGAAAACACTTCAATCTCCGGCTCGACGGACCATGAATACACTTGATCTATCCGGCTCGAAGGACCATGAATAGACTTGCTGTGTTGGTGATCAGTAGTATATTGATTTTATTCTCATGCATAATTTCAACCCTTAAATCTAGCTTATCTATTGCTCAGCGTTGGTCTTTATCTATTCTTAGCCTATTGCAGAGTTTGTAATTCTCAGCGTTAGTGTTTGTGTACTTAGCCTATTTATTGATTCCAAACATGTGACCCTTATCATTTTTACGTACTTTTTTGACAATTTTGATCATCGCATCCCATACAAATTGTGCGTGTGCAGTCCAAAAGACCGGTCAATTGTGATCTTACAATTTCTACAGGCATGTAGAGTTTCGCACACAGGCCCATAATTGCTCATACATGTGAGAAAGGGAACACCGATGTTTGAACTAGCGCTTGATCCAGTTGTGTTATTAGCGGCTAAACTGGTGAAATCTTTCAAAAGCCTAGTGTACAACTACATTCCCCTTTTATTCCCTGTGCGGCAGATCAGAAACCAGCAGGAGTCAGAATCCTGCACCTACTCATCCCTTCGCTCTGTACATATCGCACTTTTTTTTATCGACTTGGCCCCATTACTGAATTGACCGTTGCCAAGCGACTCAAATTTTAAATAAAGTATTATTATTTTTCTTGTCCATTTTGCTTGAGCTGTGCATGAAACTTTCATGTAGTTTCGTACGCTAGCGATCGCTGTGTAACTGACAAAGCTTCCCCGCCTCTCATGAAATTTCTTGAGCTGTTTTTGTGGCTTAGTTGTTATTTCGTTTGTGTGCTTTCGTTGTTTTTTCTGTTCGTTTCTGTATGTGGATAACAACATATAATAAATAATATAAGAATTTTTTTTTTTAAATTTAAAACGATTTATTTAACATTTACAAAATTTGTTTAATGTATTGCTTCTTTGCCAATACTTTGTCTGCTATGGTTGGCGTTAAAAAGACCGGTCTGTCCTGTTGAAGTCGAAACGCTGCTGTTGACTGCCAGGTTTAACTTCTACAGAGCCTCATCTCAGCACCGCAGGTTGCTTCCAGCAAATTAGGATTAGAGCAAAGGTTTAGAGCGAGCGATTCGTCAACTGTTCGTTATGAGCACTTTTAGTGCTCCGATTGAGGCCAATATAATAGACCGGGTCAGTAGTATATTGCTGTCTCTCCAGAGATTGTTTTTGGCTTTCAAGATGCGCTGGCTGCATTGTGGAGCTCGTTCAAGACCTGTTTGTACTTCTCCGCTGACACACAAAACTACCTTACTTGGTGCGGAATATGCCTAAGTATTATTCCTGACTCCTCCAAGTAGTACTACTTCTCAATCCATGGACAATAATTTCCAGATAGATTTCTTCCACCCACCATCAAGCGGGTTGCCACTGTGGTCGACAACTGCCGAGAAAACGCAGCGGCTGCCTTTTCTATATTTCACTTCAAACAATAATTGCTGCAGCTTCAGTCATGTAATCTGTTTTCACCACAAAATAATGTCCCGCTAGGTATGGCCTTAGTTTCCGGATGCCCCAGATAATGGCCAGACACTCATCTGAATAGTTTTCCTCTGTGCTATTCAGCATTGTGATGACATACGAAGTCAGCCGTTCTCCATTATCGCTGGTTATTCATATTCATATGCACCTGTCATGTTCCTCCAAGTACTATGCTCTATGTATCTATGTATCTATGTATCTATGTATCTATGTATCTATCTATCTATCTTGGTTATACACTTAATATTCCCGAGCACGGCCAATTCTCGTCTCAGAAATACATCCACTTTCACGTCCTCATAAAGTAGATGCTGGTGCTCCTAACTTGCCTCCATCGGCTTCTGATTGCTGATGTCTGCCACATATAGTCTATTATCCAGCTTTCAGTTGGGGTGGGGTTTTCGTGGCTCAATAGCTATCTCTCGACCCTGAATGATGGATGCCGTTATTTGTTTCCCTACTGGCAACATTCCGAAGTTCTCACTCCGATGCGCCCAACGTAGACATCTTGGTCATGCGTCCAACATTGATACACTCCACACCAGTGCAGATAAAAAATTTGGATTCCATTTCTAGCGATTTACTTGCCAAAAACTACTGAAGTTGAAAGCCCTAGTTCAGAGCTAGCTCAGCTATGGGCCCAATCCTCGATCCTCAATTCACGTCCAAGTAATGCTCATCTAATGCACGTTATAGCTAATCGATCGCGTGTGGAGTAGCTGGAGCTGTCGAAATTTACTGAGTGCGAAAACTTCTACTCTGTGTTCAGAAAACTCATTGATATGGACTCCGACCTCATTTCCATTGAGAAGTTTCAGCATCTTCGTTCCTGTCTAAGTGGTGCTACTTTGGATATCTTCATTTCGTTGGAGATCAATAATAATATTCTAAAAAGTCGTTTTGATAATAAACGTTTTATTTTACAGGCCCACATCAGAGAGGAGGCTGATGCATCTGTGGTCAGGCTGAGGCGGCTGACGGATTACGGTTACTTCTCATATTTATACCAAGGATGCTTGAAAATGTAGATCAAGTCCAGCAAGAGTAAGAAGGCAAGTTGGCAAATCAGGGTAGATCACGACGACACATCAAAGAAAATCAATTGTTGCCTAAGAAAGAGGCATCAGTTGAGAGATCGCAATCTAATTCCGACCGCACTGACCAGTCGAGTCACTACACTCTATTACAATACAATCGGTCATCAATGGACCCGCCTGCATCTATTACGTCACATTAAGATCCAAGCAAAACCAATATATTCCATGGTTGTCAGTTTCTCTGCCTCAAGCCCACCTATCCCTAGTTCGTCTTATGCAATGCTTCTCGCCATTGCTATAATATGATGGTTTGGTGCGTCAATTTTGGGAAGTGAAGCATTTCTTCGAGCCAATGACTAAGGCAACAACCGAGGAACTCCATGGCGAATATCATTTCGTACCTTATTTTCGATTACTTTCAGGTGAATATTCAATTTAATTGCCTATAAAGGAAAGCAAGAAACCATTGGGCGGTTCCTAATTGCAGACCAAGCGTGGACTCGTACTGTACCAATAGTGGCTGACCCTTTTCATTTGTTAGAAGAAAAAAAAAATTTGTTTGGTAGAATTGAACAAGATGGTTTAATTATTCAACATATTTTGGTCCTTCGAGCCAGATCCTTTGGGCATTACTACTTGATATTCACTTTGGATTTTTTATTGGAGCGTCGAGTGTCTTGTTGGTTATGTTCTGGCTGCGTTTAGATATTCTACATACAGTGATATATATATATATATATATATATATATATATATATATATATATATCGCACTCTATCTTAGATTGGGTGCTGGCAACTCAGCAAGCAACAATGGAAAATATACGTGTTTTCATACGGATCAGACGTAGATTGAAAGCAATAATTCGCCGCATTTCGGGATACACTGAGAATCCCCCTGATAGTTTGCAGCATCTTTGATGTTGATACCAAATTTTACAGTTTGGTTCAAGCTCAAATGGAGTTCAAATCAAATTTTGAGATGAATTATACAAATTTGAAGAGGTACAGGGTTACACAACACGTGAATAATGAGTCACCACAGCCAGCCGCAGAGCCACCTACAAAGGATTGGGAACAGCCAAGGATTCATATCAAACCATTACAAGGATTGTCTATCAAGCAACGGTACACCTTTGCAAAATACAAACATGTATGCTGTTATTGTTTGAAACTTGGAACTTGAAACTTTTTGTACATCGAAGTCGTCCTGCCGACATCACTCACTCTTGCATTTTGATCAATGAACAACAAAGCACAAAGATGAAACACAGCAACACTGGAGGAATGATTCAAATGATGCACTGCGTGTAGCCTCAATGATAAACACAATTGGACAAAGGAGACGGACACTGCCAAAGGCACAGGTGTATGTGCGTAAATCTCGCACACATTCTCATTGGCTCGTTCACATTCTCTCTATATCTGGGATCTCATCTATCAAGGCTAAAACCCCCAGAGGTCTCTACAGACTAAATATAAAGTCTCGTGCCCAATTGGAACTGGGAAAATTGACCTCAAATAGTATGCAACTCAAATACTGCGCAAGGTAATGGAGTCGACGTTTCAACAATATCAAAAGTACCGAAACGACATTGGCATCCTGGAGAAGATATTTTTGCATACCACGTATCCTTATCATGTATCATGATGTAAGTAATGCAATGCCTCTAGGCATTTTGATAGAAATAAAAGAATAATTTGGTTGGTAGAATTAAACAAGCTGGTTCAATTATGATATTAACAATGAGTATTTTTGTGTACATTCACCGGATCTTTCAGCTGATATCTTCGGGGCTCGTTGGTACCCGACTAGGAGATCCCCTGAACCCTGCGAAGAGCCGATATTCCAAACATCCTACACTTCTTTTAAATATGTACAAATGTATGTATACTTTACGAGTAACTCATAAACACACACACATATACACATACGCACGCATGCACGCGCTCTGCTGACTGCGCAGTTTACGCAGCGACTGCCATTGGGTTGCAATATGCCTATATATTATGGGAAATTAAATGTTCAATAACTTTTTTTTTAGATGGATTTTTAAACTTGCACAGCGTAATTATGTAAGAACAAGTCTCTAGTATATAAAATAGGTTTTATGCAATTTTGGAGCAAAGCTTGGACGGTATCCAAGTTATAACAAAAATCAAAATTGCATAAAATACACATAAAACTAAATGCGAAATTTCGAGACTCTAGCTTTATAACTGGATTTCGATTTCGTTTTTAATCGCTAACATTAAAACGATAAAAGTTATCGAATTTTTAAATCAAACCACTAACCATACAACACATAGATAAGACAACTGGAACAAGCGTTTTCAACACACAAGCGTTGTAACTACAGAACCCACACATGCACGACTGAGCTTCGGTTGGCTTCGGTTAGCTTCAAGAAACGAACATATATGTCTGCAAAATCATTGCGCTGCGAGCGCTCAGCCGAAATGGTCAATCTATACACAAATCCCTTCTACGCAACTATGTGTGCTTAGTCCCTGATCTCCTCTCTCTCAAATATATTTGATCTCCTCTCTCTTCTCTCACAAATTTATATGAATGTTCGCACCAGCAGCACAGCACAAAAATTGAAATTTGCTAGCTGACGTCCAATGTCTTCTCTTGCGAGAGTAGAGTATACCAAATTGTTGAAAGCGTTTCAATTTTTGTGCGTTTGTACATAAGAAATGTCTCTAGCTCTTATAGATTCTGAGATCGACGCGTTCATACATACGGACAGACGGACGGACGGACAGACTGACATGGCTATATCAACTCAGCTCGTCGTCCTGAGCAAGAATATATATACTTTATGGGGCCTGCCACGCCTCCTTCTGCCTGTTACATACATTTTGACAAAACCATTATACCCTGTTTTCCCATTTTCAATGGGTTCAGGGTATACAAATATACATTTGTCGAGCACCGTTCTTCCGCTATCACCGATTATGGATTACAGCGCAGCAGCTAATAATTGCTCTTAGAATATGATAATGTTCTCTTTTGATGTGTTGTGGTCATTTACTTTACTTTATCCACGCAGGTAAATAGAAAATTTTTTATTTAGCCTTCGTAAATGATTCGTGTCAGAGTTGCCGAAAGCTCATGTAATAAAAATTAATGTAATAATACTTTTACAACGACTCAAACGTTAGAGTTGTAAGACTTTAGTTGTTTATAGCTTGTCCTATTTGGTAGCCCTTAGTACTTAAGGTGCCCTACATCCAATTTGGTCGATAGGTACATAAATTATAATGATTCTATATTACAAATATTCTTTATTACATGCGGTGTTGCGCAATGAGAAGACTTGGTATTCGCGAGATGACGGCCATCGTAGTTTATTTCCAAAATTCAACTAAACTCTAATAATATAATTATATTATAATTGCTGATCCAGCGTTCCCACACGCTTGCATCAATTGCGTAGAGAGGCATTGGCTGCAACGTTGTCGTACACCAATGCATCTGATGTTGTAGTGCAATATCCGTTTTAATTGCTGATCTTGCATTTCTATCATATCATGATTGTTTAGGGTACTTCTTTGTTGCTGGTCAATAGTGTCATCTTATACAAATCAAACACTGGGATTTCATATTTAGTAAGTAAATACCGACACAAATTTAAACCATTTCATTCCTATAGTATATTTTAAATATAATAATTGGAAAAAATTAGTAAGCAACAGAATATTAAATATTTTTTCACTTAGATTTTTGCATTATATATCATAATCGCATTAATTTAAAAAAAATTAATTTATCGTCGTCGATCGTCATGATGTATCTCTACGAATATGACTTATGTCATGAATTTTCAATTCTTTTTCTCATACAAAAACTGATCTTATATAATAAAATCGTTAAAAAATGGTTATTTTTGATATAATAAATAATTTTATATACAGATGTATGAATTATTTTTTAAATTATGCATTTGAATACACAAAAACGAAATTTCTAATTCCGATAAGCTTGTATGACACTCTTTGATAATGTCTAGTGTATAATGCCCTAAATCATTAAGTCTTAACATAATCAGAAGAATACCACTGCAGAATTAATCGTTTTTTTGTATTGATTCCATACGTTTCGATGTGGAAACATAGATTTATGTTCTTTCATTGTGAGCTACCGTTGTTTTGATTTTTTTTAAGGAGAAAGTAAAATTGACGGAAGTAATGTAAGTGAATATTATTTTAGAGGAATTCATGAACTAGTGTATCTACATATATTTAATTGTATAATAACATATATATACAACATTTTACACTTAAAGTGAACTTGGAATATTTAATATATACATATATATATATATATATATATATATATATATATATATATATATATATATATATATATATAAGTATTCCAAGTATTTGTATATACTTAATTTTTAAGAAATTCTGCATAAAAACAAAAGATACAATGTAAATTTAATTGCATCAACCCGTCCTCCATCGTATTTTAATACGAAATACTTGTGATTATTTTCTTAAATATTTGCATAAAATTGTAAATATGTGCGTATCTATGATTGTGTGGCAATAAGCTGAAATATATATATATATATATATATATGTATATGTGTATGCTTAATTATTTTCGCCCTGAGTCCATTCATTAGGCGATTTCTAATGTGTTTTATTTGTTTTTACCTAAATATAATGCTTAAATAATAATTGTAATAGTAGTTCCATATGACCAACATGATATATTTAAGTGATCAATCAAAGATTCAAAAATATGAACCATGAAATAATTTTTCCTGTTTCCTTTTAACTTAAACTTCCAAATTTGTTTATCAATCAAAAAATATATATATTTAACATGCAATATCCAATATACACTGCTGGTCATAGGTAGGGTGACCAGATCGGCCTCAGGCCATTCCGGGACGGTCTACGACTTTGTTGCAAAAAACTGCTTATCTGCGCTGCTTTCCTCAAAAAAATTCTTCACTTGTCTTGACAAAAGCGGGACATGTCCCGGAATTCCAGGACGTATGGTCACCCTAGTCATAGGACACACGGATACTTCCTTTAAAATTAGCCTTATAACTTTTATTTGAAAAACAATTGGAAAAAAACTAAAATACAAAAACCTTGGTTATTCAATAACTCTTCATGTATACAACTCGAAAAAAATGAAATTTTACAGTATTGCTTTTTTAAAACATTTTGTTAAAGGTGCTCAAAGAAAGGCACTTTTTTATACCCTGAACCCATTGAAAATGGAAAAACAGGGTATAATGGTTTTGTTAAAATGTATGTGGCAGACCCCATAAAGTATATATATTCTTGGTCAGCTCGATGAGCTGAGTTGAAATAGCCCTATCCGTCTGTCCGTATGTTTGAACGCGTCGATCTCAGAATCTGTAAGAGCTAGAGACTTGAAATTTGTTATGTAGGTCCGTGTATAGCACGCGCAGATCGAGTTTGTTTCAAAAATTCGATGACTTTGATCGTTTTAATGTTATCGATTAAACACGAAGTCGAAAAACAGTTATAAAATTATGTCTTGCACATCTTTCAAGCTAGAGACTCCTTATTTTGTATTTAGTATAATGTGTATTTTATACAATTTTGATTTTTGTTATATTTTGTATGCCACGCCCCTGTCGCCCCAATTTTCAAAAAACATATTTCAAGTACTAGAGACTTGTGCTTCGGCAAATACACACATATGATTGACATAACTACGCTCTGAAAGTTTGATTAAAAAAGTCCATCTACAAAGAAACTTAATCAACAATTAAGTTTTCATAATATAGCCTTAATGCAGTCCAAGCGCAGACGCTGCGTAAACTGCACAGTCAGCAGAGCGCTCGCCTATGCGTGCGTGCGTATGTGTGCGTGTGTATGTGTTGCTCGTAGTGTATACATATTAAGAGAAGAGGAGAACATTTGGAATATCGGCTCTTCGCAGGGTTCAGGGGATCTCCTAGTCGGGTACCCCCGACTAGAGTTTCTTACTTGTTCTCACTAGAATAGACGGACTTGAATTAATTTTTTTTTTTTTTTTTTTTTTTTTTTTTGGAAAAAAATAGGTTATTGTAAAATGTAATGTTTAGTTAGTTTAAATATTTAACTTATAGGAAAGAAAAACAAAATAATTTAAGTAAGGAATACTGCCTCCTTTGCTCGAAATAACCTCATACATCCGGTCCTTCATGGAGTGAAACAGGGATTCGAAGTAACTCAGCGAAATCTCGCTCCAAGCTAGTTTAATTGCAGCAGGTAATGTTTCTTTATCTTCGTATTGTCTTCCCCCTTCGTATACTTTGCTATTAAGCCATCCTCAGACATTTTAAATTATGTTGAGATCTGGAGAATACGCGGCCAACTCATCTGAAAATGTTTCACTCAAAAAAAAAAAACTTCACAATTCGATTATGGATAGGGGCATTATCCTGTTGAAAAATCAATGGCAATGGTCCGAAGTGATCCTTAAATTTAGGAAATACGGACTGCAACAAAATTTTGATGCGCTCACCAGCATCTTTTGATTTATAACAATTAAATCTATTGGGCCATAAAACGTGATGGCACTCTACACCATGACTCCACCTTCACGGCTGTGATAGAGACTTAAATATAGCTCATTTTTTCACAAATCGTGGTAATAGTATTGAAAACCATGAGGGCCATCTAAATTGAAACGATTTTCATCAGTAAACACAACCGAACGCTAGTCATTAAGTCGAGTGTCTGATTGAAAAGTCCACGGCATATGTTCTTTCGCATATTGGAGAATTCAGAGGTGGTTTTTTCTTAATTCTCAGACACTTTAGATGTTGTGCATTCCTGATCGTACGCTGAACAGTTGACAGGCTCGCGTTTATACCGGCTAATTCCTTAATCTTAGCTAATGACTTTGACGAATTGGAAGCAAATTGAACAATTTTACTTTCATCTCGGCAAGTTAGTGCTTGTTTTCGTCCTTTAAAGTGTGTTCTATATGCCTCCCGATCTTTCAAAAATCTGTCAACAGTTCTAAAGCTGCGCTTTATTTTGTTGGCAACATTTAGTTTACACAATCACTATGAGTAGGAAAAAGTCCACTTTTTTACGTTTTAACAAGGTTTTGTTAAAATGTATGTAACAGGCAGAAGGAGTCGTGTCAGACCCCATAAAGTATATATATTCTTATCAGCTCGACGAACTGAGTCGATATAGCCATGTCCGTCTGTCCGTCCGTCCGTATGTGTGAACGCATCGATTTCAGAATCTATAAGAGCTAGAGACTTGAAATTTTTTAGATCCGTAAAAAAAAATTTTTTGGAAATTGTTTATAATGATTGTGTTTTTCATAAAAAAATAAAATTTTGCCAATATCATACCTACAAGTCTTTTTTTTTCAATCAAAGTTTTGCATTGTGTTTGTACGTTTGAGTTCCTAACTAAAACTGTAGAAGATACAGTTTTTTTCAGATTTGATGGATAAATATGATTGTTTCTATTTCTAGAGGTAGTCTAGAGAAACGTAACTGTCAGATTTAAAGCTTAGGCTCCAAATCTGGAAATTACAGAGTATTTTCAAAATGACACGAAACCATAGGGGTTTGAAATATTTGTTTGGTTCATTAATATTGGAGATCAGTAGTAATTCAATAATTGTATCCAATGCGCGTAGCTATATGCGTTATGTTTGATGTAATTACGTTGCTGCGACACCAGATAGAGTAAAAAAATATGAAAACTTTTTAAGACGAGAATACCCACGAATATATATTCCAAATTTCAAGTCTCTGACTTCAATACTGGCGAAATGGTTTACGTTCTTACAGACTTACGAACAATACGCCAAACCAATCTATGAATGAGTATTGAAATACAAAATTTATTGTTATCAATACATTCTTTTAATTTACATGATAATGTATAAATTTAGCAATTATTAGGTGGAAAAAATAATTTGAAAATTATAAATGTATCAAGTTTGGGGGGGTTTCACGGATTCCACCTCTGTAATTCAGTTATCCCGCGTTCTTTGTACCCATTTGTTCCTAAGCACACAATTTCAATAATTTTAAAGTCAACCCAACCCAATATGTTCACTTTAAATCCTTTTAAAACTGTCTTTCTAACGTATTGCACAGTGGGGCCTTTCCTCATTTTGAGTTGCAAAAATCATAACTTTTGATCCAAGCAAGGTTTTTTTAATGCCCAAGGCAATTCTTCAAACTTTAAAATTAATCTATGCACAGGGTGATTGGTTAATATAAGGTGCTCGAAGTAAGTAAATGGACACTACGTTTAATTATATAACAACTGAACCGATCAATGTATTTTAAAAAACTAAAATGGTGATTAAACTTAATAAAATTATCAATATACTTCAACTTAGCTGAATCTCATAAAACTCGTGAAAATATATAAAAAAATTAAACAAAATATATTCAAAGGAAATAAGTACCTGGGTCAAATTCATAATTTGTGTCCTAAAACTAAAACAAATCAACAAATATCAATAGAAAATTGTTTAAACCATAAGTTATTTTAAATAGAGCACTCTTTGTTGTTCAACACTTTTTTTATTCGCACTGGCGAAATAATCAGGTTTTGTCTCATTTGAATGTCGTTTTTTCCCGATCCTTGAATATTCGCATTTTTTAACTCAATTAAATTCCCAAATTGCTTCCCGTTGACATAAACTCATTGAGTGAAGATGCCCCAAAGATTTTATATCGGATTTAAGTCTGGGCTGCGTGCTGGCCACTCTAAAACAGGAATTGCTGAGTCTCTAAAATAAGCCATAGTGCGCTTTTCAGCGTGGATGGGCGCATTATCCTGCTGGAAATCTAATTGCCACCGTAATGATTCTCTCCAAATAGGACCAAAACAGAGTCCAATAGTTCAACTTAATTTTAAACATTCATTTTATGCGTTCTAAAACAAATTGAAGTCTTTCCATTATATCCAAACGCAGCCCATATCCTTAAAGAACCCCCGTGAAAATTTCTGGACACCTGGACTTTTTTTGGTGTCCGCACATCGGGATAATCTGAATCTTAATGTTAATTTAACTCATTCTTATCACTAAAAATTATATTTTTCCACTCAGTGTCCCAAAATTTGTATCTGGTGGCATGTTCTAATTACCTCCGGTTTCAGGAATTTTTTTTCATATGAAACACATTCCGAGCTCTTCAAGATTTGGTGCACACGTCTCGTGGATGTCAACAGAGACAAATAAATCCATATTTGAGATGCGCCGATATTTTCTTTGACCGCTGGATTTTTTTTTTTGTCTTTTGACCTGGTTTTTAACCAATGGTGGGCAACCAGAACGGTGTTTTTTTTCGCTAATTTTCTGGGTTCTTGAGTAAATTTTTCACAGTATTCTTATTTCTGCTAACATTTTCTGCAATTTTGCAAATTTACATCCGCATATTACGCAGTGCCACATTTCTGCCACGCTCTTCATCAGTTGAACGGGCGAAATTCAACATTACTTTGTAAAAAAAAAAAAAAGTTATGTTGTTTTATATATTAACGTTAGTTAAAAATTACTTATTTTGATTTATTTTAATAGTTAAAAAAAAAATCCTGACTAAAAGTTCAAATAACACGTAGTTATTTATCCACAAATGAAAGCAAAGTAATCCGTCCCATTTACTTACTTCATTAGAAAAACTCAACGTTAGTGTCTAAAAATTATCATAATAAAAAAACCTTACGGTACTTTTTTCCATTTCTTTGCATGGCGCTCAAGGACACTACAACCGAAATTTAGAAGGAATATATAAAACGAAAAGTTCATTTTTGTGGAAAATATAATGTGTTTAGTGTTTGTCCCATTAATTTAGTTCGAACACCTTAGTGCTTCACAGTTTTCTGTAAAACGCTAGAAATGTAATTTTAGTCAAATAATAACAGGCAAAAGTAGGTTTGATAGACCCCTTAAAGTATATATATTCTTGATCAGGACGACGCGCTGAGTCGACTTAGCTATGCCCGTCTGTCCATTTGTCCGTCCGTATAAACGCAGCGATCTCGTAAACAATAAAAGTATAACTCATCCCATTTTCTTATCGATTAAAATCGATCCCATTTTCTTATCGATACAAATCGCTCCCATTATCGTTCTTATTATCGACAATAAACGATAATTTGACTTCGTCTTTTACGTAAAGTGAATATCATTACAGCTAGGGATTTAAAATGTACTATGTATATCCATGTAATGAATACAAAGATTCTGTAATTTTCAGTTTTTGGATACCTATACCTATGCCTATACCCACATATGAATGTCATTCTCACACCTTGAAAGTTGCACCAAGAAATTCCATCTACAAAAAAAGTTATTCAACAATGAAGTTACCATAGTTTAGCCAATAAATGCAGCACAAGTGCAGTCGCTACGTAAACTGCGTAGTTAGCAGAGAGCGTGCTTATGCGTGTACGCGTGTATGAATGTGTATATGTTGCTAGTAATGTGTATATAAAAGAAGCGGAGAATGCTTGGAATATCGTCTCTTCGATATATTTTGAGCACTATTGATGCTAGCGTCTTTAAATTGGTATATATGCTCGGGTCAACAACCCAAGATTATAAAGATATGGGTATATTTTTACGACCATAGGGGGCGTAGTAGTTTAAGAGCGTAGAAGCTTAAAATTGGATAGCTGAGTTACTGGTAACCTACTCTATCGATGCTACTGAAATAATTTTTACGCCCTTTTGATGGCGTGGCATACCTAAAAAATATCCTGTAATTTTCACATTTTTTTAGCATAAGCTCCCAAATTTAACAGTTAAATTACCTAGACCCCTTCTAAATACTGACCAAAATAATATGTTTATACCTATTGGGGGCGTGGTAAATAGGATCTGAATATGAATAGCGTAGATATATAATTTTTAGCCAGTCCTCACAAGGGACCTAGGGTAACATAACTGTAAAATTTAGATGCTTTGCTCAAAAGATGTGAAAATTACAGATTTTTTTTGGTATGCCACACCCTCAAAAAGATGTTAAAATTATTTTATATATTGGGTCATCGATAGAAGAGATCATCAGTAACTCAACTATCCAATTTTGAAGCTTCTAGGCTCTAAAACTGTAGGAGATATAAACTTTTTCGGTTTGTCACGCTTCGTAGATGTATGCGCCATATTTTTTTTATCTTGGGTTGTCAACCCGAGTAAATATACCAACTTTCAAGTCTAGCATCAATAGTTAATCGATTTTTAATTTAATCGATATTTATAAAATCGTATCAGTAACTCACGTGCCAAATTTGGGAGTTCTAGCTCTGAAACTGTAGAAAATAGCCTTATTCGAGTTGCCACGCCCCCAATGGGCGTAGATATATCCGCCATAGCTTTTTGATCGTGATTTGTCAACGCGAGTAAACCTCAGTGCAATAAGTACATGTATATAAAACTTGTTTTAAACCAAACGATTCCAGCCAAGTATATTTATACTCATTTACAAAGTGAAATGAGCATATTGGTTTTGTGCAATGTCCTTCACGCTGTCTGTCCGTCTGTCCGTATGAACGTAAACCATTTGCACAGTTTTGAAGCTAGAGGGTTGAAATTTGGAATATATACTCGTGTATACCCTCGAATTATAAAGTGTCAAGATTTTCCCGATACGCCCACTAGGGGCGTGGCAAATCGGAAAATGCATTTTCCGATATCTCAGAAACACTACTTCTTGAAGTGCTAGAGAGTTGAAATTTGGAATATAGACTTGTGTTGACAATTCAAAAAACCCATTGAAAATGGGAAAAAAGGGTATAATGGTTTTGTTAAAATGTATGTAACAGGCAGAAGGAGGCGTGGCAGACCCTATAAAGTATATATATTCTTGATCAGCTCGACGAACTGAGTTGATATAGCCATGTCCGTCTGTCCGTCCGTCAGTATGTGTGAACGCGTCGATCTCAGAATCTATAAGAGCTAGAGACTTGAAATTTTTTATGTAGATCCGTGTATAGCACGCGCATATCGAGTTTGTTTAAAAAAATCAATAACTTTGATCGTTTTAATGTTATCGATTAAAAACGAAATCGGAAACCAGTGATAAAATTATGTCTCGCACATCTTAAAAGCTAGAGACTCCTTATTTTGTATTTGGTTACATGTGTATTTTATACAATTTTGATTTTTGTTATATTTTGTATGCCACGCCCCCAATTTGCAAAAAACGTATTTCAAGTACTAAAGACTTGTGCTTCGGCAAATAGACACATACAAATGACATAATCACGCTCTAAAAATTTGATCTAGAAAGTCTATTTAAGTTCCCATAATATAGCTCTTCTGCAGCCCGAGTGCAGTCGCTGCGTAAACTGCGCAGTCAGCAGAGCACTCGCTTATACGTGCGTGCGTATGTGTGTGTGCATGTGTTGCTTGTATTTATGTTAAATAAGCATAGAATGTTTGGAATATCGGCTCTTTGCAGGGTTCAGGGGATCTCCTAGTCGGGTACTCCCGACAAACATGCATTTGATTATGAAGGTGCGAGCTGGAATAGTGCGGAAAGTTTATTTTTTAGTCAAACAATTTTATAAGTTAAAAGTTTTTCTGCATAAATAACCCCAACTACGTATATTTAAAAAGGCAAATCATTTGGGGTTCAGAGTATCTTCTAGTCGGCTACGAAGTCACGAATGAAATGAGTATAATGGTTTTGTGCAATGTCCGTTTATGCGTATGAACGCAATCCATTTCGCCGAAGCCAGAGACTTAAAATTTGAAATATATATACTCGAGAGTCCCGTTGTCTGATACAGTGTCAATTCGGGAAAAGTTATTATTACTATTTAAAGTGCTAGAGACTTAAGCTTTGGGATATATACGATGCTTCACAACCCTTGATTAAAAATATATTGTTAATATATCTACGCCCAGAGGGGCGTGGCAAACCGCAAAAATTAATATCTTCTAAAGTTTTTGAGCTGCAAAATAATTTACTTTCTGTTGACCTCCTCTATCGATTATCAAAAAAAAATTTCTACGCCTTTGGGTGTATTTAGGGATTGAATTAAATTTATATGTCCACGATATTCTCCTCAATTTACCAAAAATTATATATAGATATTGCATTGTTTTGGAGATAGGGCTCCAAAATGGGACAGTTACAGTTACTGCAGCTGCTTCCTGACTGCTTTCAATTGATTCAATTGTTCTTGGACCGTTAATGAGTATTATGCAGTCGGTAGCGCCCGACTATTACGCTAATTTTCAGTGCGGCCATGTACACGTTTCCATATTTTGATATATAGTACTTGGTTTAAAAGCTAGGAGATTCGAATAGAGATCTTTATTTTTGCCGTTTTAGAAGTACCGTGATCATGACGGAAATTATTTATTGTGCAGATATACTCAAAATTTCGATTATTATTGTTTAATTCAGTAGACGGACATGATATACACCCATAACTGCGTCGTGTCTTGTACAAAACCGCAGAATACAAATTGGGATTACGGTAGAATATTCTTTCTTCTCTGTATAAAGTGTGTAGCAATCAGGTACGATATTATGTTTGTTGTTATGCTGTTTTTGGCATGAACCCATGGAAGATGGAAATTCATTGGTTTTCACGGTTTTGTTCAAATTTATATCACAGGCAGGAGAAGCCGTGGCAGACCCCAAAAAAGTATAAATACTTGTGGTTAAAACCAAGAGCTGAGTCGATCTGTCCGTATGTAAGAACGCGTTGAAAAACATATCTCTTACGTTAAAATCTAAAAGCTCCAAAAGCTTTTAAATTTTGGAATTTCGTACATAGTTTTCTATAAACATTTTTATTAGTTCAGTTGCAACTATGTAACAAAGCTTAAATTTTTTCTGAAATGGCATATTCAAATAATTATGTATATCATATTTCATTGAAATCCGTTTAATAGCACTACAATCGTTATATTAAACATGTGGCCAATTTAGAATAACCTGTAACAATCAGTGCCACGCGTACACATTTACTCTACTCATGTGCACACATACATCTAAATGTGTGAATTTTTTGTTTTATAAAGTTTGACAAAGTCCATTTAGAAAAAAAGCCCATGCGCAGCTAGCAAAGCGCGTGCTTGTACGTATATGTGTTGCTTGTAATGTATATATAAAAGAACCGTAGAATCTGTTCGCAGGGTTCAGGGGATCTCCTAATCGGGAAGTCTCGACTAGAGCACTCTTGTTTTCGATTAAGAACATACATATATATGCGCGAGTAGGTGCGTTACGGAGTAACGGAGTAAAATTTGGAAAAACAAAAACTAAAAACTTATATACAACAAGTAAGAGTGCTCTAGTCGAGACTGCTCGACTACGAGATACCCTGAACCCTGCGAAGAGCCAATCTTCCTAACATGCTATGCTTGTTTTACATATACAAATATTGCGAGCAACACACACACACATGCATACGCACGCACGCATAAGCACGCGCTCTGCTGACTGCGCAGTTGACGCAGCGACTGCGCTTGGGGTGCAATATGCCTATTGTATGGGAAGTTAAATGTTTAATAACATTTTTGGGGATAGACTTTCTTAATCAAACTTTTACAGCGTCATTAAATCATTTATGTGTGTATTTGCCAAAGCACAAGTCTCTAGTATTTGAAATACGAATTGTGCAAATTTGGGGGGAAGGGGCGTGGCATCCAAAATCCAAAAATGACAAAATCATTACACTGATCTATACAGTAAAATTGGATTCTCTAGCTCTTACGGTTTTCAAACACGAAGAAAAGTTATCGATTTTTATCGATAATAAGAAAACGGGATGAGTTATCGAAAATCTAAAAAAAAAACTCGTACTGCGTAGGCTATAGACGAGTATTCTCTGAAAATTTCTAGCTTTTGTGGTTTACGAGATCGCTGCGTTCATACGGACGGACGGACGGACAGACGGACAGGGCTATTTCAACTCAGCTCATCGAGCTGATCAAGAATATATATACTTTATGGGGTCTGCCATGTCTCCTTCTGCCTGTTACATACATTTTCATAAAAACATACCCTGATTTCCCATTTTCAATGGGTTCAGGGTATAACAAGTAATAAAGCTCTAGTCGGCGGTACCCGACTAGGAGATCCGCTGAACCCTGCGAAGAGCCGATACTCCAAACATTCTATGCTTATTTAACATATACATGTATACAAGCAATACATGCACACACACATAGACACATACACATACGCATAAGCACGCGTTCTGCTGACTGCGCAGTTAGCGCAACGACTGAGCGTTGGCTGCGCTCATATGCTTTACTATGGGAAATGAAATGTTTAATAACTTTTTTTGTACATGGACTTTCTTAATGAAACTTTTAAAACGAGAATATGTCGTTTATATGTGTGTATTTGCCAAAGCACAAGTCTTTATTATTTGAAATAAGGTTTTTACAAGTTTGGGGGAAAGGGAAGGAGAGGGGGGATGGTATCCAAAATGTGACAAAAATCAAAATTGTATAACCTCCACATTATACTAAATACAAAATTTGGAGACTCTAGCTCTAAAGATGTGGGAGATATAACTGCATTTCGACAACGGCTTAAATCGATAACTTTAAAACAATCAAATGTATCGATTTTTTTAAACAAACTCGATCTGCGCGTGCTATACACGGATCTACATAAAAAATTTCAAGTCTCTAGCTCTTATAGATTCTGAGATCGACGCGTTCACACATACGAGAGAGAGTTGAAATTTGGAATATATACTCGTGTATACCCTCGAATTATATAGTGTCAAGATTTTCCCGATACGCCCACTAGGGGCGTGGCAAATCGGAAAATGCATTTTCCGATATCTCAGAAACACTACTTCTGGAAGTGCTAGAGATTTGCAATTTGGAATGTATACTTGTGTTGAGAACCCAATATCAAAAAGCTGTGGGGATATACAGTTTGTCAAGAAAAACTTTACACACTGAGAAAAAACTACATTTTTTGACTTTAGATGCAAAAATCATAACCTTATATTCAAGTAATCGAAATTTTGTTGATGCTAAGCTGTTTAATAATCAATTTTATGTTTAACTATCAAAAACAGATAGCAAAACTTAAAGTGTGTAACAAAATAAACAACTAAAATTAAGATGACTCACTTTTCAAGCTATCAAGAAACTGTTTACACATTGCGTTGTCGGATTCTTGGAAACAACGGTGCTTTTCTTTAATCTATGCTTTTTGCGTCTCTTAATACATGTTTATTTTTGCATATCTTTCAATTTGGTTATAAATTTTGGCAGAAATCTCATCTAAAAGTGAATTACTTTAATTTTTATAATGCCTGGCATAAGATTAAGCTTTGATGTGGTCCAACTGATTTATTATAATCATAAGTTGGGAAAATCTGTCTCAGAATTAGTTGAAGAGTTATCTGTATCTAGGAAAAGAATTTATAATGTCAAAAATCGAGCGGAAAACGAAGACAGACATGAAGAAAAGGGCACAGGTGGGCGTAAAAGCAAGGGTTACAGTCGGACAGACCGCTTAATTAAGCGTAAGATTGACCAAAATCGGGAAATATCAGTACAAACACTTGCCGATGACTTTAAGGAAGAATGGGAATTAGATGGGTCACTTAAAACAGTACGCTAGGTGAACATACGGCATAGGTACACTAGAAGAGTTGCACGAAAGAAAACGCTGCTTGATGATTTACCGATGTAAATGTAGCTCTTCAATTTCGCTGTGAACATGATTAGTCAGTTGGCAGAATATTTGGAAAACTTCATGTTTTACAAAGAAACAAAAGAAATGCAGTACTGTAACAGTTGTAACCAAATTTAAGGGCTTTTCTTCATTTACCGATGAAAGCAGCGTTTTCTTTCGTGCAACTCTTCAAGTGTACCTATGTCTTCTGAGAATGTGGCGAATCGGGAAAACTATCTTTTGCTGTTCCTCAGTGAGAAACTCCAAATTTTATGACGGTGTTATCGTTGATCTACTGATTTGTTAAAAATTATGTATATATAAGCCAATTGGGAGAGTGGCAAAGCGAAAAAATATATATCTTGCAATGGCCGTGAATGAGTATTCCGCAGTCGGCAGCTCCCGACTATTACGTTCTTACTTGTTTTTGTTTTAAGTATTGCTCGAAAATAGTTGATTTTTTAATTTTCTCATTAGAAAAATTATCTCCAAAACACCCATTAAAACAGAAACAATGTCTTACGCAACACTATTACCGCTATTGAACATTATTGGTGATAACCATATGTTCTATGAAAATTCTTTTAAGATATTTTCTTTCAACTACAGCTTTCAAATTGTTCTAAATAGCAACTGTATTATTGTTTCTTGTTTTATTTATTTAAATATATATATATAAGAAAACAATTAATAATAATAATGGTAAATCAATTAAATTAAGTAAAACAATTTCTTTTATTATAAGTTTAAAAATAATTCTTTGTAAATGTCCCGCATATTGCATGAGTTGAAATTCGTTTGATTCAGTTCGATAAATTTCTTTTAAAAAGCAAAACAAAATCTTGTTCGATAAATATACTATTTATATTTAGAAATAGCTTCATATGAGCATTGTGTCGTGCAGCTATGCCCCTTTTCACGGAGTGTTTGTAAAGTTGAAATTTGTATGTTTGGTTCACCCTGTGATAATAATATACAAAATCAAGTACATGTATATATATATATATATAGATATATATGTGTGTGTATAAGCAACCTTGACAATTTGTATGGTAGTTTGGTAAGCGTAGTTGAGTGTAGAAGGTGAAGTGAAGAAACCAATAAAAATAAATTTTTAAAACACCATACTCGCATTAGTATATAATATATGTTATATCTAAAATACATACATACATAAATAAATAATACAGTATTGTGTGTGACAAAATAATCGTAAGTTAGTGAAGTTAGTAGCTGACGCCATTTTGTATTTACATATTTCGAACACCCAGTTAAAGTAATTGTAAATGGAACTTGGGAAAAAAAGGTAACACTTGGTCATATATGTATATTAAGCATACATACATATACATATATAAGCTGATAATTAAATTAAACTTATAGGTTCACATATATTCACTGCACTGCATTGCAGTGTGGTGAATGTGTTTATTTGTACGTGGTTGTGTATATGATAATTAACGCATAATTATTTCAGCTTGAGTTAAATTGAAACTATAAATATAAGTGAAAAAATACAATATTTTTATTTCTTATGCATATTCATACATATTATGTGTGTATTTCATCGAGTTTCATTAACCTTTTTATATATGATTATATGGACTTTACACACGGTTTGTATATACATACATATGTATGTATGTATGTACATATGCACTTAAGTAAAATATATTTATTTATGAATTGAATATGTATATGTGTATATGTTACTGTATTTACTTTTTAAAGTATTACAATTTTGTTTATATAAATTAATTTGTAATTTCGACTCATTTCAGGTATAAGGGTGGTCGGACACCTTCAGTTAGGTCAAGTGATAGGCGACGTCCTCAAAGTTTTTCTGCATCATCTACACTATCCCCGAGGGTTGTGTTATCTCGTTTAGAACCTAGAGATTTTGAACGTCTTCGATTATCTTATAAAGTTGCTATTGACCAAAGGAGATCTCGAAGCTGCCGTGGCATGAACATGGGTCAAAAAATTAGTGGCGGTGTTAAAACAGTTAACCGTAATGATTCTCAGGCGACATTTAAACCAATTATTCCAAGAGAACTGCAAGCTGATTTTTTAAAACCTGCTCGGATTGATATATTGCTGGATATGCCTCCAGCAAACCGAGAAGTTCAACTGAAACATTCATGGAACTCAGAGGACAGATCGTTAAACATATTCGTAAAGGAAGATGATAAATTAACATTTCACAGACATCCCGTCGCGCAAAGTACTGATTGCATACGCGGAAAAGTGGGACTTACAAAAGGATTACATGTGTGGGAGATATATTGGCCAACAAGGCAAAGGGGTACTCATGCAGTTGTAGGAGTCGCATCAGGTGATGCACCTTTGCACTCTGTTGGCTACCAGAGCTTAGTTGGATCTACTGAACAGAGCTGGGGCTGGGACTTGGGCAGAAATAAATTGTATCATGACTCGAAGAACTCTGCCGGTGTCACATATCCGGCAATTTTAAAAAATGATGAAGCATTTTTAGTCCCAGACAAATTCTTAGTCGCTTTAGATATGGACGAGGGAACTTTAAGCTTTATTGTTGATCAGCAATACCTAGGCATCGCATTTAAAGGCCTCAAAGGAAAAAAGCTATATCCAGTTGTTTCCGCTGTATGGGGACACTGCGAGATAACAATGCGTTATATCGGTGGATTAGATCGTAAGTATAATTTCATAAACATTTATCGGCGTTATCAATTTTAACTCATTTTATACCCTGAACCTATTAAAAATAAGAAATGGTTTTGTTAAAATGTATGTAACAGGCAGAAGGAGGCGTGGCAAACCCTATTAAGTATATATATTGTCGATCAGAGCGACGAGCTGAGTCGATTTAGCCCTGATTTAGATTGAACGCGTCGATCTCTGAACATATGAGTTTTAATTTTATTTATTTATTCATATCATGTGTATTTTATACAAGTTCGATTTTTGCTAAATTTTGCATACTGGTTCCAAATATTTTTAAATTCTTTCAATTTAAGCTAATTTCCAAATATAGGCTATGTGTGAATGAGTTTGCAATTTTTTTTTTTTAATTTGCAAATATTCAATAGGATATGTAGATTATATGCAGAAAATCTAATTAAAATCTATTAAGTAACACAGGGGTTATTAAATAATTTAAATAATGAGGAAAAATGTGTTGCTTTAAATAAGGATTGCGTATATCTAAAAACGCACGTCATTGGGCGTTCAGGGTATCTTCTAGTCGGGCACTCCGTTAATAATTGTTAATAATTAATAATTTATTTAAAGCATTCCTTGATACTCATAAATGTGTTGTGTATTGATTGAAAATACAGCATTTGCTTATAGCACCTTTTATTAAAACTAAAAACTATGCAAAATGGACGGTAAACAGTTGTGGGAAAGTATTTTAATTAATACTCCGAAATGTAATATTCATAAAGTTATACACAGTCTTAGAAAGCTTGCACTTATATGCGGCTAATGGAATGTCAAATTCTAGTATTTAATATTTCATTAAAATTTCTGTTCATGATATATTATATATTCGCACATTTTAATTGGTTGTTATTTCATTTATTTTGCAGCTGAACCTTTGCCATTAATGGATCTTTGTCGAAGGTCGATTCGACAGAAAATTGGTCGAGTAAACTTGGAAGAGCGCATACAACAATTACAGCTTCCACAGTCTATGAAAACATATTTATTGTATAAAAATCGTAGATAATATTTTTAAATCGGGATATACAAGTTATCATTTTGCATCTCTACTGCATGTGATGGGGGAAGTTAAGGTAAATAGTATTAGATCGTAATAGTCTTTTAATCAATGTTAGTTTTTGTCGTCAAGGAATAATGTAAAAGTATTTAATTATAACTATACTTTGTATTCGTTTTCCTATTTGTATTGTAAATTAAGTCAATATGATTAACACAATATTTAATATAATCACAAATCATTTGCTAAATCATGGAAGAAATTTTGTTTTTTCTAAAAAATTGGCATAAATAAACTAAACGCAAAAATACAGAATAAAAATTAATAAAAATTGACGCAAACCTCGTGGTATATTAAAAAGCTTACAACTGTACCATAATATCATAATAGATACAGACTCCATTTAAAGTAAGTTTAAACATAGTTTAGCATTTCATTTTGATTGAGACCGTGTTCAGATTTCTAATTTAGTTAAATATAAAATAATGTAAATACATATATATGGCAAAAACAAATAAGAGTTTTTTTAAGACATTCTATGTGTAAAAATAATTATATATATTCCTAAATTAAGATTTTATTTTGAATCTTGGCGTATTAGATATTCATAGGATGAGCAAATCGCTTGTACATATGTACTCAATAGGGCGTAATTCCATTGACGGACCTTAGAATAATCGAATAAAAGTCTTTTAACACAAAGGTGCAATAATAATTTCAAAGCAACAAACAATTTTTTTATTGCTAACAGTACTGATTTAAAGGATACTCAAACAATAAAAAAAAACACTATTGTATCAAAACACTTAATTTTCATTTTAACGATTAGATAAATCGAATAATAAGATCGAATCATGTGTGATCAGCATATTCATTGCAGTACAGCTGTTAACTCATTAAAAATTGTTTGCAAAGTGTTAATAAAGTGCTGACATCCGTTTATTTACTAAAAATATCTCAAAATTAAATTAATTGAATTTAGCTGGGGACACTATTAATAATGAAAAAAATACAAGAAAATTATATAAATATTAAATTATTTGTAAGCATATTTCATTGATGGTTTTGAAAATCCAGGGAGCATAAATACCCTATTCTGGGTTCTATCATGCAAGACGATTCATATTATATACTTCAGTCAAAAATATACTTTTTTTTTTTTTAATTTTGACGAACACCTTAGTTTAGCCCAACATATGTACTTATATTAAAGTTTAGATGGTATATACTTAATTTAACTTTTACATTTTATGACACTTAATAAAGACTTAATTTCACTGAAAATTGAATAAATAGTTGAAGCTTTGTTTTCACTTTTAATTGAATATTCCAAAGAGGACAGTTCAAATTTTGATTTGAGATTTGATATTGAACGGCATCTTTTAAAAGAATGATTGTGTTGTGCAAATGTGTTTCTACAAAAGGCAGGCGTTTAGATAAAACACAATATAAATGATATAATATTATAGGTGAGTTACCGAATAATAAAAGTGTGTCGTACAAAATGAAGCACTAGAGATTCAAAACTTTGGCATTTAAGAGTCGGTAACAAAATTATTATTTCTTTTTCAGGGCCTAGAGGATTGCAACATATAGGCACAAATCGCACACTGTATTGCTTACTATTATTTGGATCTACAGCTGTTTGTTGTTGCAGTGTCAGAATTGTCACATCGTCGAACTGTCAAACGAGTTGCGTTTCAATGCCTAGGATGAATGATACCGGAATGATCATTGGGCCACTTCGGTGAAAATGGTGAAGAACCTAGCGTCTGTCATCTTTACTTTTAATAATTTGTATTTTCGATAACTCATCCGATTTCCTTATTGATAAAAATCGATAATTTGATTTCGTTGTTTTTAAGCGTGGCTTGTACACTGTAAGAGCAGAGATTTTAAGTTTACCGTGCAATAAATACAGAGGCTTTGTATTTTTCAGATTTTAGATACCACCCTTTCCACAAAAATTCAAATACAAATTCATCATTAAGACATTCCATCTAGATGAAAAGTTATTTTGCAATTAATTTTTACCATAAATATCATTTACCATAAAGCCCACACTGCTACCCAAGCACAGTCGCTGTGTTGTTTGTAATGTACGGTAAAAGAAGTGTAAAATGATTGGAATATCAGCTCTTCGCAGGGTTCAGGGTATCTCGAGCAATCTCAACTAGAGCACTATTGTGTGGTTAGTTAATGGTTTGTTAATAATCCTAAATTCGTAAGTCAAAATGCAAAAGAAAAACAGATCGCATGACAAATTGGAGATGCGTCTCTAGTGGTTCCGAGAATTCAACCCATGAAAGATTTGTAATCAAAATCCTACTTAATCAGGAAAGATTAATAATTGCTTATTGCGATTCGTTCTCTGTGTGTTAATGCAGAGGCACTGTTAAAAGACACCATAGGTTATGCAAAGACCAGTTCCGTTACTTTTAATGTTAACTAACAGGGCTCTTGTGACGTCACATTCTCGATTGTGCTCTGTTATCTCAACTGAAGTTTGGCGGGCACTTAATATCCGGCAAGTGGTCCAAAGCAACCAAAATGAACTATTTAGTACTCAATTCCAATAATAAACACCACATAAATGGTCAATGCTTGATTTTATTGCCTTAAAATAAACAAATTTGGAAGATAATGGCATAAACTTAGAGGCTTTTTGGCAACAGCAATGATATAGCCAAAATGGATAATAAGTCAAAATAAATGGTTAATAGACAGTGCTGACTGGGCTTTCGCCAGTGAGTAATGCTTATTTATGCAAATCTATCTAAATCTTTCAGTATAATACACATTTGCAAGTACATCAATAAAGCTGCGGTTCACACCTGCTCCAATGTCAGAAGCATCGGAAATAATGAAAAAAAACGTGTGTATTAGTTACAAAATCGAAGACGGAGTATGATTCTTGGCATAAAGCCTAAAGAAATAGATAATATGCCTAAAACAGCTCCACAAATCTTGACAGAAGCTAAAAAAGCGGTAGATATAATGATGTGGATGGATGGGAAAGGAATAATACTTACTAATACTATTTACTTTTGCAAATGAAAGCCTTGAAATAGAAAGTTATAGCTATTCAGCACGAAAGTAAACGCAGTCAAAGGATTACCTGAGCGATAACTGCATAGAAAACGGCTTAGCACTAAAAGAATTAGTAAAACCCTTATATTGCCCGATTGGGGAATCTATATAGAACTAGTAACTAGCGGCACTTAACGTTTTTGTTTTGTCTACTGGCTTTGAGAGAGATAACAGTGTCAAAATTACTTAATTTTCATACAAAGATCAGCGCCCGTACAACAATTTCCGATAAAGTGACGTCAGACTGTTAACTTAACAGGCCGCTTTGCATGACCTACTATAACTCAATCGTGATGCATATAAACTATGAAATACCAGCGAGCTTTAGCAAATTCGCTCGAGTGTTTAACACCTCCTCACCCACTTAAGTAAAGCATAGCTTTCTAAAATAAATACTGGATTTGGTATTTTATCTACAATATTCAATTGTAAACCGCCTTTGTATTTATAATCATTAACGAAAGTATAATAAGTATATTCGTTTTGTTCAATGTCCGCCTTGCTGTCCGTCCGTCCGTATGAACAAACCATTTGGAAGCTAGGCACTTGCAATTTGGAATATATACTCATGTACTCATTTATATCCTCGTCTGATAAAGTGTCGTTTTTCCGGATATGCCCACTAGGGGCTTGGCAAATCAGAAAATGTATTTTCCGGTATCTCGGAAACTACTAGTTGAAGTGCTAAAGAGGTGAGCTTTGGAATGTATACTTGCGTTGACAACCTAAGATAAAAAGATATGGCGGATACATCTACGCCCATTGGGGCCGACGAAAAAAGTATATATCCACTCCCATCTGGGGTGTGACAATAGTGATTTTTATACCCTGAACCCATTGAAAATGGGAAATCATTGTATAATGTTTTTGTGAAAATATGTGTAACAGGCAGAAGGAGGCGTGCCATACCCCATAAAGTGTTTATATTCTTGATCACCTCGATAAGCTGAGTCGGTATAGCCATGTCCGTCTGTCTGTCCGTCCGTCCGTACGAACGCATCTCGTAAACCACAAAAACTCGAGATCTGAAATTTTCAGTTTATACTCGTGTATATCCTACGCAGTACTAGTTTTTTTTTTAGTTTTCGATAACAACCCGTTTCCTTATTATCGATAAAAATCGATACATTTACTTTATTTTTATATACCTTAAGAGCAAGAGACTTCAAATGTAACGATTACAGAGATTTTGTAATTTTTGGATTTTGGAAACCGTCTCGCCTCAAATTTGCAAAAAACGTACTTCAAATACTAGAGACTTGTGCTTTGGCAAATGTGTAGTTTATACAATTTTGATTTTTATCACATTTTGGATACCATCCCCCCTTCCTTCCCTTTCCCCCAAACTTGTAAAAACCGTATTTCAAATACTAGAGACTTGTGCACATCACATTTTTGGAGAAGTCATCAAAATTTTACAGTTACGTTACCCTAGACCCCTTCTAATGACTGCAAAACTATATGCCTACATCCACTAGGGGCGTGGTCGATCGCGAAAAACAGTTTTTTACCGTTTTTCAATGTGAAACTGTTCACCTCCTTTATTGATTTGCCAAAAAATATATATTTATATGCCAATTGGGGGAGTGACAAATTGGAATAATCTATATCTTACAATGGGCTGAAGCTGTGCGGCCGTGAATGAGTATTCTGCTGTCGGTAGCGCCCGACTGCAACGCTCTTGTTTATCTTTAATTCTGTGTCGGATTTGAATCCGTGCCATCATTGTTTGTATGCCAAAGAAAAACTGCAAATATCGTCGGCAACAAATATACTTTTTATAATCTTTGTTTTTTATATTTGATAATATTGCTTATTGTTTAATTATAAAAACAATTTAGATAGACTCTTAGATATACACATATTTCGGTTGATATTTTGATAGTTCCATATTTAAGAACGATTTACTTAAACGCTCGACTGCAAATGTTGATCATTAATTGTGGGTCAAACATCTTAATGTCTACTTTTAGCTTAACTTTTAAATCAGATCTAGCTGAACTGACTAGTTGGTAAATATATGGGGTTTAGGAATAAGGACAAGTTTTTAAGTGATCATCGCAGGTATATTCAGTTGTATTCATTTTAAATCTAGCTCAACTTGTTTGTATAGATATATACAGTACATCATAAGGGATTAGCTACAAAATTTGCATGCTGACGGCTAGATATGTATAAATATTGCGTAAAACGTGGTGTATAGTTTTAAAAAATAATTTAAAGCAATAGTGATTTGACTCGGTTATCGTCCAACTTTATATAGTGGCTTCTTAAACATTCTACATAATATATCAGTATTAATATTAAAACCAATAATGACAATAATGATGTTCTGAGTTGTTGTGTTATAGTCAAAACAAAATATAATAAGACTTCATAGTTTTATTATAGTTCATTTATATCTTTACTTATTGAATTACTGTTAGTCCTCTTTGGTTTTGGCACAGGATTCCAATCCAAATTTGATGCTGTCGGCGAGGACTCTCTACATTGAAAAACAATCTTATCTATTTTATTTTTTTGAAAATCTTTTTGTTTCAAATCTAAATAATTCTCAAGCAAACAACTTCCAGCCGAAATATCATTTTGAATTACCTCACTTTTATTATGCTTATTATTTGCTGATGTACTGTTTGTAGAATATAAAGCAGTTGAATATAGGATTGTACCCTTTGCAGCACTTTCTTTGAGTAATCGCTGGCTACGATTTATAGAATCAATAATCTCCTTCACCGATTTAACTTTGGTAGTCTTAACTGCTTCTTGTGAACAATCAATGCTCTTTTCGGATCTTTCAAAAATAGTTAATGGATTGTTCAAATATTCAGAATTTTGAATGTTGTTATTACTTTCATATATTTTATTTTCAAAAGAACCATAATTTTGTTGATTACGATTTGTCATTGGCATTGGCCTGGTCACTGTGTTGTTATTTAGCTCTTCATAGCTTGTTAAATTTTCTCTGATTTGTGAAGCATTATCCTTAGGATTATCTTCTTCTTTCGTTTTATGAACATGTTCGTCATGACATATATTATAATTGTTGTTTTCAAGCTTAACTGTAGTTTGTTCTCTAGTTGGTGCAGTAAATTCTTTAGAATTTTCTTTCGTTTCCAAACTATGCTGTTGAGTAGATATATTATTACTCGAGGCTTCACAAGCATCTAATTTTCGGTTTTTACATGGCGCTATAAATTCTTTCGAACTGCGCTCTGTCTGTTCTACTATTTTTTTTTGAGTAGATATATTATTTTTGGGGGTTTCGTTAACAGAAAGTTCTTTTTTTGATCTACTACTTTCTTTAGATCTATATTCTCCTGCATCTAAAATATGTTCTTGCTTAGGTATATAAGAATCGAGTTTTTCGGTTTTTGATAACTCAACTTTTACAGTCAAATGTTCTTTATTTGATGAAGAATCTTCATTGGTTCCCTCTTTTTTTCCAACTAAATTGTGCTCTTGAGTAACTATATTAGATTTGGGGTTTTCTATTTTCAATAAGCTATCGATCGTTGAATGATTTTTACTTGATACATTAATTTCTTTTAAAATCTCTTCTCTTGCATCCAAAATATGTTCTTGACTAGAAATGTTGGACCTGGTATTTAAGTTACCTTTAACAGATAAATGTTTTCTTTTAGGTACAGTACTTTTTTTAGTATTCTCTTCGCATGCTTCGCAAATATGATCGTGGGTGGGTATAATTCTATTGGTATTTTCGGTAATTAATAAGCTAATTTCTACTGCTGTAGTAGGTCGTCGTTCGGAATCCTTAGATGCTTCTAGTGTTTGCAATGGATTATCTGAAGCTTCATTGCTGTGATTTACAAATCGTTCTATTTCGCTTGTAAGTGATTTAATATCTAAATCTTCCACATTGTGACTTGAGTGTATTGAGTTTTCCTGGACGGGATCAATTTGTGGTTCCGTGGTCTGAAAACAATTTAAGGATAATAATTGTATTTTTTTAAAATATGCTTTATAATGTAGAAAATTTTACCATAATTTTAGTTGGGACTGAAGGAGCTCTCCTTTTTTTGCGATATGTTTTTTGGCGAAGTGTGGAACCCTCAATATTATTTATATCAGACTCAATTTCGCTTTCAAATGGATTTGTGCTTGATAGACTAGAATACGAAGATCTTAAATAGAAGAAAAATAACAATATTCAAAGATTTTGGTGATGCAATAAAACTATATTGTGCTTTTATGGATTATGGATTAAAGCTCTAGTCGGGGGTACCCGACTAAAAGATCCCCTGAACCCTGCGAAGAGTCGATATTCTAAACGTTCTACGATTCTTTAAATATGTATACATTACGAGCAACACATACACACATACATACGCACGCATGCATAAGCACGCGCTCTGTTGACTGCGCAGTTGACGCAGCGACTGCGCTCGGGCTGCAATATGCCTATTGTATGGGAAATTAAATGTTTAATAATTTTTTTTTGGATGGACTTTCTTAATCAAACTTTCAGAGCGCGATTATGTTATTCGTATGTGTGTATTTTCCGAAGCACAAGTCTCTGGTACTTGAAATACGTTTTTTGCGAATTGGGGCGAAAGGGGCGTGGCATACAAAAAGACGTGCGAAACATAATTTTATAACTAGATTTCGATTTTGTTTTTAATTGATAACATTAAAACGATCAAAGTTATCGATTTTTTTAAACAAACTTGATATAAGCGTGCTATACAAGAACCTCAATAAAAAATTTCATTTCTAGCTCTTATAGATTCTGAGATCGACGCGTTCATACATACGAACAGACGGGTTGCTTTTATATATGTATATGTTAAATAAGCATAGAATGTTTGGAATATCGGCTCATCGGAGGGTTCAGGGGATCTCCTAGTCGGGTACTACCGACTAGAGCTTTCTTACTTGTTTTAATTTTAATTTGATCGAATGTATAATATTAAGCTACAATCATTTTTTTACAGGAATGAGTTTAAATATTACCTTATCGATTGATATTTTTGAGGGTGTGGCATTGAACATCGATCGAAATAACCATTACCGTGGTAATTTGGGCTACTGTTTCCTGGACCCATTGTCATCTATTAAAATAAAAACGCATTATTTATGGCTAGCACTTTAAATGTAAATGACTAGGAATACGAAAAATTAATATTTGAATAAATCAATTTGTGTTTTAAATAGTTTCGGTACGGTTTTTATATTAATTGAAGGTTAAGTAACACTATAAATTATATTTTTAAATAAGTTGACGAATCAACAAGTAAGAACGTAGCTATCGACTGCAGAATACTTATTTAAGGTCAAGGGGATGCCACCTCCAAAACATTGCAATATATAGATTTTAACGATTTTTCACGCCTTCGAATGGTTTATATAAATATATATATGTATAACTTTTTAACAAATAAAAAGAGGAGGTAACATAGTCATAGTTTTTAAGTCTAGAATTGTAGAATATACAGTTTTTTACCACGCCAATCTTAAGGACGAATCTAACGTAACTATAAAGTTTTGGAGCTTACGCTCAAAAATGTTGTAAATTACAGGGTATTTTTAATTATGTTGCCGATTTACCACGCATCAGTGTGCGTATATGGGCGTATCAGACAATGGTATACACGAGTATATTTTCCAAATTTCAAGTCTTTAGCTTCAATAGCGGCGAAATGGTTTGCGTTCAACGGACATTAAGATGGGCATTACAGAATACCTATATACTCATTCCACTTTCGTGAATGAGATCTAATGTCAGGTAAGTATAACGATCCCAGTTTAGCTCGCGTAAAGCAAAGAGTAGAAATTGTTTTTGAACTGAATGTTTACGATTCTGATTGAATTTATAGATTTACCATATAAATAATCAGTATTCTTAGACAGGTGCATATAACCGAAATGTGCGATGGCAGGTATGTGAAGGATGAAACATAGTTTTGAGTTAGTGAGGAAACCCAGATCTTTCCTTTTTATATCCTGAACACATTAAAAATGCGAAATCAGGACATAATGGTTTCGTTAAAATGTATGTAACAGGCAGAAGGAGACGGGGCAGACATCATAAAGAATATATATTCTTGATCAGGAGAAGGAGCTGAGTGATTTAGCCCTATCCGTCTGTCTGTATAGCCGTTGGTCCGTATGTTTGACCACGTCCATCACAGGACTTATTAAAGCTAGAGACTTTAAATTTTTTTGGAGGTCCCGATTTAATGTTATCGATTAAAAACCGTATCGTATGGAGCTAAAGTCTCTAAATTTTGTACTTAGTTTCACGCGTATTATATTAAATTTTGATTTTTCTTATATTTTGGATGCCGGATACATGAATACATAGCTAATATTTGGATACATAGCCAATATGTGAATATTTTTCATTTTTTCTGAATTGGCAAATGTTCAATATGTAGATTTTATGTTGAAAATTTCATTAAAATCTATTAAGTAACACAGAAGTTATTAAAGAAAACTTTTGACTAATTTTCAAAAGCACCGGGCGGGCCCGCCAAATTTTCCTATACCTGTGTACACATACATACATTTAAATGCGTGCATTCTACCATATTCTCAGAGTCGCAATTGCGATTGAATTGTGTTTAAATTATCAGCCACGACTTTAGTTTAGATTAGATGGTAGATAGTAGAAGCGATGCAAATCGCCTAAAAGTTGCGGGTTCTGAGCTCGCTGATGTTGAGGGCTTTTGCTGTTCTTATGATAAACATTCTATTTGATTGTGATAATGCGAGTTCGAAAGACGAGGAAACATGTTTTATTTAGTGGAAAAATTTTATAGCTTTACAGTTTTTTCTGCGCGTGGATTTTTCCTATTTGCCATGCCCCAATTGGTTTATATAAATATATTGGGAAATCAATAGAGGAGTTCAACGCTAACATCTTCATAAAATTTTGAGTTTTTCACTGAGAAACGGTAAAAGATATAGTTTGTCCCGATTTTCTACGCCCCCAGAAGGATTAGACATTTAATGTTTGGTCAGTTCTTAGAAGTGGTCTAGGGTAACGTCAGTAAGAAGTGGATGCTTACTCTCCGAAAATTAGAGGGTATTTTTTAATATGGGTATTTTTTATCACCCCAAAAGGCGAGTAAAAATTATTTTTGGGTCATCGAAAATTTTTAAGCTTCTAGCTCTCAAATTGTAGGAACCATAAGCTTTTGCGATCTGCCACGCCCCTATGGGCGTAGATATATCGGCCATTTCTTTTTGATCTTGGGCTGTCAACCCGAGTATATATATCAAATTTGAAGGCTCTAGCATCAATAGTGCTCAAAATAGAACAGAATTTGAAAAATCACTGTAAAGTCAGCTCCGATTTGCCACGATCATATTGAGTGTGCACATATACTCTTATAGGATCTTAATAGGTGTTCAGGCATGAACATAAAGAAATAGCCGCAGATCATAAGCATGTAATCTACGCACTCACGACTAGGTTGAAGTACGTAGAAATGATAAGAGTCACACATGTAGAATCTATAAATAGGCTAAGTACGCAAAGACCTACGCTGACCTTTACGAACTCTGCGATAGACTAAGAATAAATAAGCATCTACGCTGAGTCTTACAAACTCTGCAATAGAATAAGAATAGATAAAGGCCAACGCTGGGTCTTACAAACTCAGCAATAGATAAGCTAGATTTAGGGGTTGAAATTATGCATGAGTCAGTATATAAATACACTGGCTCAGAAGAATAAAATCAATATATTATTGATTGTCAACGCAGCGAGTGTGTTCAAGGTCCGTTGAGCCGGAGATTGAAGTGTATTCATGATCTAATTGAAATCATGGTCCTTCGAGCCGGATAGATTAAGTGAAATCATGGTCCTTCGAGCCGGAGATTGAAGTGTATTCATGATCTAAGTGAAATCATGGTCCTTCGAGCCGGATAGAACAAGTCTATTCATGGTTCTTCGAGCCGGATATTGAAGTGTATTCATGATCTAAGTGAAATCATGGTCCTTCAATTCACCCTACAAGGCTACCAAACGTTTTTGTGACATGTGTTAAAGTAAAGTGATAAATTGTTGTAAAAATCTTTCTTTGGCTTGCCAATCTAAGCTGTGAGTAGAGGCACAGCACGATCAACCAGGCGATCAAAATAAAAAATCCTCCAACGGGTTAAGCCAAAGGTGAACAACTACAAAACACAAACAAAACTAACAAGATGCTGTCGTCAAAAGTGGTCGAGTTGCTAACGAAGCAAGCAAAGATCCACGAAAACATCCAGCAGGCCATTGCAAGGAAGGATGTATTATCAGTGCTTGATAAGTTGGCAGCAGAATTCACAGCCAATCACTTATCACTGGTAAAAATTGGTGCTGTCGACCATCAATATTTTAAGGACAAAATATATGATGGCATGATGGAAAACATCAGGACGAATAAAGAGTCCCTGATGAAGGTCGAAGTTGCCGACCACGCCATGGACACCGATCAACCAGCATCTAGCAAAAACAGGGAAGTGCAACCGGAAACATCCAAGGCAAGAAGCAGTCAGCAGGAAGAAATGTCTTCACGACGAAGTGCCAGCCCAATGGATGTGTTGGTAGACCTTGCAGATAAGAGAGTTCTAAAAGTAAGGCAGCACATTGCAGAAGTGTATGCCAACCTAGAGCTCAGCAACCAGGAAGAAATCTGGGACAAAAGACTGAACTTGGATGGATTGTTTCTGGCAACATAGCTAGACCATCAAGCAACAAGATAATCAGCGCAACAAAACTCTCGGAAAAAGACTATGGCAAAACTACTGCAAAAGGAGCTGCAGAAGAAGCTATAACAATATCAAGGGGAGAAGGAGGAAAAACTAGAAAGCAAAAAATGGCAACTGGAAAAGGAAGATCAAAAGCGGAGGGAGCAGAATGTTCAGGCATGAACATAAAGAAATAGCCGAAGATCATAAACATGTAATCTACGCACTCACGACTAGGTTGAAATACGTAGAAATGACAAGGGTCACACATGTGGAATCTATAAATAGGCTAAGTACACAAACATGAACGCTGAGCCTTAAAAACTCTGCGATAAGTTAAGAGTACATAAACACCAACACTGAGCCTTACAAACTCAGCAATAGATAAGCTAGATTTAAGGGTTGAAATTATGCATGAGTCAGTATATAAATACACTGGCTCAGAAGAATAAAATCAATATACTACTGATCACCAACACAGCAAGTCTATTCATAGGATTGTAACAGTAACCTACGTGCCAAATTTGAACGTTCTAGCTTTAAAATTGTAGAAGATGCAGTTTTGCAACGTCCTCCAATGGGCGTAGATATATCCGCCACAGCTTTTTGATCCTGGGCTGTCAACACGAGTATACATTCCAAATTGCAACTCTCTAGCGCTTTTAGAAGTAATGTTTCTGAGATATCGGAAAATGTATTTTCCGATTTGCTCCTAGTGGGCGTATCAGAAAAAAGTTTGACACTTTATCAGACGAGGATATACACGAGTATATGTTCCAAATTTCAAGTCTCTAGTTTCAATAGCGGCGAAATGGTTTGCGTTCATACGGACAGACGGACGGACAGCATGACATACATTGCACAAAACCAATATACTCATTTCACTTCGTGAATGAATATAAATACTAAAGACTTATGCTTTGACACACGCACACATATGAAGGACATAATCACGCTCTGAAAGCTTGTTTAAGAAAGTTCATCAACAATTAAGTTCCCATCAAATATCCCACTGCAGCTCAAGCGCTTTGTTTGTTATGTATATAAAAAAGAAGCGTCGAATGAATATCTTCTCTTCGTAGGGTCTGGACTAGAGCACTCATACTTTGCATATTGACTAGCTCGAATAGTCAATCAGCCGATCGCTTCTGGAGAAATAAGAAGACCAATCACCAACACTGCAGCCCTAGCGGAGGGGCCGTGATATTGAGTAACCATTTTTCATTAACATATGTTTTCATACCCTGAACCCGTTAAAAATGGGAAAGAAGTGTATAATGGTGTTGTTAAAATGTATGTAACAGGCAAACGGAGGCGTGGCAGACCATATGAAGTATATATATTCTTGATCAGATCGACGAGCTGAGTTGATATAGCCATATCCGTCTGTCCGTCCGTCCGACCGTCCGTCCGTCCTTATGAACGCAGCGATATTGTAAACCACAAAATCTAGAAATCTGAAGTTCACTCATGAATACCATATGCAGCACGAGCGTATCTTATTTTTTCGATAGCTCATCCCGTTTACTTATAATCGATAAAAATCGATAAGTTGACCTTGTTTTTTGTATACCGTAAGACCTAGAGACTTCAAATTTATTGTGTAGATTAAATTTAAATTGTAAAAAACTTAAATTTGTAAAAACCGTATCTCAAATATTAGAGACTTGTGCTTTGGCAAATACACTCATATGACTGACATAATCACGCTGTGAAAGTTTGGTTAAATAAAAAGTCTATCTACAAAGAAACTTATTCAACAATTAAGTTTCCATAACATAGGCATATTGCAGCCCAAGCGCAGTCGCTGCGTAAACTGCGCAGTTAGCAGAGCGCGTGCTTATGTGTGTGTATGTGTTGCTCATAATGTGTACAAATATAAAAGAAGTGTAGAATGTTTGGAATATCGGCTCTTCGCAGGGTTCAGGGGATCCCCTAGTCGGATACCCCCGACTAGAGCTTTCTTACTTGTTTTTCTACTATATTATACTTATCTCTTTCATGTTTGACACATATTGAATAAGTAAATTATATGCTGAAAGTTCCATAAGTATCCGTTAAGTAATAGTTTAATTAATAAACATTTGATCCATTGGCAAAAGAATGTGGCAAGTAGCGCCATTTTCTCTACACATGTGCATATGTTTCAATTGTCAGCTGCTATTTTAGTTTGCATTTGCTGCTTATACAACCAGAGTGGCGGTGTTGAATAGAAATAATGTGCGTTGCCGAGGAGATGTAGATTCAATTTCTGGCGATATCGCGTGTAATTATACTCATTCCCGAAGTGAAAGAATATATTGGTTTTGTGAAATGTCCATCTTGCTGTCCTTCCGTATGTTTATCTTTCCGTATGAACGCAAACCATTTCGCAGCTATTGAAACTAGAGACATGAAATTTTGAATATACACATACTCGTGGGTAGGGGAGATTGAATAAAGTGTATAGATTTTTCCGATACTAGGAGCGGGAAATGATATTTCCGGTAGCTCAGAAATATTACTATTTAAACTGCTAGAAAGTTTAAGTTTGAAATGTACATCAAAATCAAAATGATAAGGCTGATATATCTACGGCCACTGGGAGCATGACAACCCGGGAATTTTTCTATATTCTATAGCTTTACAGTTTGAAACTAAAAATTTAACGTCACTGTTAACCTTCTCTATTGATTTGCAAAAAATTATATATATGTACCAGTTGGAAGCGTAGCATGAATGAGTATTTTGCAGTCGGTAGCGCCTGACTGCACCGTTCTTACTTGTTATAGTTAATTGTTATTATTAATTGAATAGTTTAAGGGAATTCTAATGCAAATGAGTAGCTCACAACAAAGTTGCAAGCAATACAGATACTGTACAGGCAAACTTGACAAGGAGAATTGGAGTTGGTGGATTGCAAAAATTAGCAATAATATTAGAATATGCAGATTATAAAAATGGAACATATATAACATATATATATAGTATATACTATATATCTACTTACACCGATAGGGGCGCTGACATTCTGCAAAGATCTCATTACTGGTCTTATTTTATTAGTATTATGTTCTCCAGAATGGAAGTATGGTGTATTTGAATTTAAATTCCTCCGCAGCACAGGGGGACTTTCAGATGTTTTTTGTATACCCAAAGTGGATGATTTTTTTTTTATGTTGAATGACCGAAAAGTCCTAGAAAAAATTAAAATATTTTTGTTGCATTTTTTAAAATTAATTTCAAAATGGAAAAAGTTTTCTAGCACTTAAATGTATTATCGGGTTTATTAGGAATAATTTTAATATCCTTCATACATTAAAAGTTACACATAAGATATTTATTAGCATGTATGTAGCGGGCTTCACAACTAAATAAATAGATAGAACAGCAGGGCAGAATATTTACGGCTGAAAAGGCCGGTAAGATGTATCATCACAGAAACCTAATTATAAAATTTGGGATCTCTTTCTTAGATAGTCCTAACATGTTTACTTAAAAACCAAGAAAAGCCTAAGAAGACCTGAATTTTGCTTAGTAAAGGAGTCAGGTACAAGTCTGTAGTATCTAAACTACCAAATTATAAAGCTCCAGATCAAAAACTTTAGCAGATACGGGTTTTTCGTATTTGTCACGCGCTGAAGAGGAATTTCAATGCAGGAAGTAAACAGTAACTTATTCCTCATATAAAACTGAATAAGATAGTTTTTCCCAATTTTAAACACCTCTCTCTACTGCTTATTTGCTAAGCAGCAAATGCAAACTAAAGTAGCAGCTGACAATTGAATTGTATAGAGAGAATGCCTACGCTTGGTGCTACTTGCCAAGAAAGAAATAGGTATAGTATATAACAAAATTACCAAATTTCAAAATATGATAAAATAGTAAATTGTGAGAAATTAAAGTTACCTAAAAGATATAAAAGTAAGTTACATATATATATATATATATATATAATATAAGCAACCCACATACGCACGCACGCATAGGCACGCGCTAACTGCGCAGCGACTGCGCTTGGGTTATATTATGGGAATTTAATTAGTGAATAAGTTTTTTCGTAGATAGACTTTCTTAATCAAATTATCTGAGTATCATAATGTTATTTATATGTGTGTACTTGTCAAAGCACAAGTCTCTAGAATTTCAAATGGGGGCGGCATAAAAAATGTATAAAAAATCAAAATTGTATTAAATACATATAAAACTAAATACGAAATTCGGAGACTCTAGCTCTATGTACGAGACATAATTTAATAACTGAATTTCAATAACGTTTTTAATCGGTAACATTAAAACGGGAATAGTTATCGAATTTTTAAAGATCGACGCGTTCAAACGTACCGACGAACGGACGGACAGACAGACATGGCTTTATCGACTCAGCTCGTTGAGCTGATCAAGAATATAAATTCTTTATGTGGTCTGCCACGCCTCGTTTTGCCTGTTATATATTTTAACAAAACTGCAAACTCGCAGTATGGGATATTTTATGGGAACTTAATTGTTGAATAACTGATGAATTTTTTAAAACAAACTTTCAGAGCATGATTATGTTATTCGTGTATGTGCATATGCAAAAACACAAGCCTCTAGTATTTGAAATAGATTTTTTGCAAATTTTGTGGGAAAAAAAATATCAAAAATTCAAGTCAAGTTATCCGAGCAGTCAAACTGAAGATTGCTTCTGGAGAAATAACAAGACCAATCATGAACTTGTCAATCATTTCTTGGGTACAGCTTAATTCCAAATTGTATGCCATTGGAGGCGCGTTCGAATCCTTAATGAGACCAACCACATATGCAACTCGGTTGTAGATGAATTGTCCGAAATTGCATGTAACTGAATATAGACGATTCTGTTATCTATGAAACATTGTATCCTGAGTTGATTTAACGAAAAATTTTCCTTTCCGATGCATCTGTCATGAGTGCGCCTGCTTCATCGGAAGTTCAGAAACATAATCAGCAGTGAACAAACTTCCTGAATCAGAGTCTTTAATTAAGTAACCACTGCTGCCAAAATTCCAAGCGAATTAAAAATTTGCTAATACATCGGATCGCCCTAATCGCTTTTTACAACCTAACTTCTCTATTGGGGATACCTTGTAGACATACAATAGATATCTTCTCTAAGGTGCCAATGTAGTCCTTATATTGTTCTTGGTGTCGTTGACACTCTGATTGCTAGAAATGGTGCAGAAGCGTAGGCATATAATTTTTGGCCAGTCCTTAGGAGGGGTCTAGGGTAATGTAACTGTAAAATTTGGAAGCTTTCGCTCCAAAAATGTGAAAATTACATGACACACCCCCAAAGAGGCGTAAATTTTTGGGACATATATAGTTGAAGGCTCTAACTCAAAAACTGTAGGAGATAGAAACTTTTGCGGCTTGCCACGGCCCCTATGGGCGTAGATATATCCGTCATATTTTTTTTTATCTTGGGTTCTCAACGCGAGTATTCCAAATTTGAATTCTCCAGCGATTCAACTGTTTCTGAGATACCGGAACATTTCCCGATTTGCCACGCCCCTAGTAGGCGTATCGGGAAAATTTTAACATTTTATCAGACTAGCGTATATATGAAAATAAAGATTTTATCATATGTTTTAATAATATTTTAAACATAGAAGCACACAGTGAGAAGTTTTTGGGTCTCGAGAGGCGCTGCCGTCGTTGTTTATTTCCAAATGTCAACTGTATTTTACGTTTTCAAGTATTTAGAAAATACGTTTTAATGTTTCTTTACAAAATGTTTTATTTCACCAAGGGGTGGTTTAGTTCTTTTACAGACTTTTTAGCTCTGACATTCAAATTCATTTTCGCCTTGTTATACTCTACAAGGCTGTAACCACTTGAGAATTACAAATAACAGCTCCCATACTTTGTACGTTTACACACTGACGTCAGAGACGTCATCAAACCGATGGACTTGGCTACTTCAGTTACGTTGGTCATTCGTCATTAACTCCTCCCCCCATTTAAATGGAAGACGTCCTCGGATTTCTCTGATGTTTTTGTTAAAGTTTCATTGTAGCGTAGCAGGGAAGTAGGAAAAGAGTTGCTGCCAATACAGATATCACCGGTCTTCTTATGAGTCCCTTTTCCAGTTGGTCGATGTGTCACAAGTTTTTCATACTTAACATTTGTAAGTATAGTAAGCTAGGTATCTCCTAATGAATCGTTATGTTGAGAAGTATAGCCGCTGCTGGTCCCGGAGATTTCCTCACATATTTCTTTCTTTATATCGTCGTCGAAAGTTATTAGGAATGTCCCGTTCCCCATCTGACCGTTGATTGTAGCTGTTTCATCATTTATGATAATAACACCGTCGTCAATCAATGCTAGGGGTTTGAGATGACTAGGCCGAGTTGAGCAGTGTGTGGTACCACCTGAGTGGAGTTGTTGTGCGCATATTGTGCAGGACAGTTTTTTGCATCTTTGTATTAATGGTTTTTTGTCTATCTTCTTACTCTCAAAGTTCCTTTTGTGTAAATTTTAATTTTTCGAAATCGTCGAAGTCTTGAATACCAGCTACAACTGATAGGGCGGTGGCTAACATATTAGTACTTCTAGAATGTCTAGCAAAGTCCGTCCAAATGGTTACGCCCCGTCCATGATTGGTATACAGTTAGTGTTACTATAGTCCGTAAGTTTCGCTGTCGTCAGTGCTGCCAAGAGAAGTATATCCCAAATTCTAAGAGAGCAAAGTAATGTTAGTGTTAGTGTTTATCTTAAATTGTCCTTGTGGATCACCCTCCCTTTTATTAAGACTGTTGTTCCCAAGTCTGCATCGATTTTATTTTCGTTGCACAAAGGTGTAAGTTTGTTCCCTAGCCGTTTGTTTGTCTTTACGAGAACTGTGTCGCCTACTTGAAACTCTCTATCCTGTCGTGCTTCGTTGAGTTTGTTCATTTGAACCTGCTGTGCTTCATATGCTTTATTTCTGATGTTTGTTTCAAGTTCTGGAGAGGATGAATGAATTACGTCAATTGGGCGTTTGTCAGTTACCGAATGAACCGTGTTGTTATACTAAATAGTTGATTGAAGTATTGTTTCAACAGTATTGGTAAGTTTCCTTTGGGCTGTTAGACATCTAGCTATGTTACTTAGGGTGCTATGGAATCTTTCGACTTGCCCATTCGATATGCTATGAAGTGGTGATGCATTAATAATTTGGATGTTATATTGGTTGCTTAGAAGTGTCTTTACTGACTCGGACTTTATGGAAGGTTCGTTATCGCAGTCTTTGTATGCTTATAGAAATTAAAAAGTTGTAAAATTGCTGACAGTATGTCAGTTATAGTTCTTGAAGAGATGGGTGGAACGATTGCAAAGTTTGAAAGTTTATGTATGGATGTGAGAAAATATTTTTTATCGTTTGAATATATGTCAAAATGCAGCATTTCAAACACATACTAAAGTATAGGTGTTTCCCCAAGTATTTGATTTTGTGGGTATCTGTTGTCCTTAGTTGTTGGAAAAATTTTCCAATTTAGACAACCCCAGCTGCTAATTTGAACATTTTTGTGAAAAAATAGTCTTCTAAAATTAGTTTTACATTTTCTTGGGCTGCCCTATGGGCTCTATTATGTTCCATAATGGCTATTTCCTTTTGTTCGCTTACTATATGTTTCGTTTATCTAAATACAGTTGTTGGGAATGTTTCAATTAATTTGTGTTGTATGAATGCTAATATGGGTAGTTTACAGTGAATCGCATATACGATGTCTTTCTTTACTAGGTCACATACCGTCTCAATTTGCCTAACAGAATAAATGTGCGATCGGAAGATACTTCGTTTTCTTCTATGACTATTTGATTTCGAAAGCAATTTATGGGCTTATCTTTTGACTGTATAGTATATGCAAGTGATATTTCACTATACATTGTGGCCCTATCAGACTGTACATCATCTTCTATGGCATGAATGCTATGCCGTGACAATTCATTAGCGACATAATTTTCCTTCCCCGGTTTGTAGAATATGTTTGCGTTGTACTCGTCTATAAAAGCTTTCCAACGTCTTATTTTCTCGTTAGGGTTATGGTCGGAAACTGCAAACGTCAGAGACTGATTTTCTGTGAAAATATTTATATTTTTTACCCCGTATAGACTAGCTCTCTTTCGTTTGTTGCAAAGTTGTGATCCCTATTCTTTAGTATCCTTCATGTCATGGTAACTGGTTTTCCGTCTTGTGACTAGACTGCTGCCAGACCGATGGATGAAGCATCTGTTGTTAAGTCAAACGCTTTCTTATAGTCAGGATAGAGTAGCATCACATTCTCAGATGCAAGGATCTCTTTAAGTTTGTTGAATGCATTGAGCTGGCTTACTTCAAATTTGACTGGTACTTCCTTTGACTGTCCAGCACTTACCCTGCCATTTTCGCAGTTTAGAATGTCACTGATTTGTTTTGCTATGCATGCGAATTCTTTGATAAAGCATCTATAATAGCTCGATAATCCATGGAATGATCTGAGATTGAACAAAGTGCTATGTTGGGAATGGGTTATTTGCCGTCTATTGTTTTTAAGTTTAATTTCTCGAAATCTATTACTAAACGTTTTTTCTTGTTTCCTTGTTCGTCAAAACCTTTTCTATCCACAACCCAAACAGGGTTGTTAAATGGTGAGCGAGATGGCCGGATTATACCATCTTTCAATAGGTCTTGAGATTCTGTAATACCAAATCTGGGTATGGGTATAATTTAGAATATACCGGGTCTTCATTTATTGTTCGGATAGTGCTAATGATAATATTATTGTTTAGTACACGGATCTACACGGGAGCGCTTTATTTAGTTCCGAAAAAACTCCTGTTCGATTCTCTAACATCATTTGGAACTTTTGCGATATAGCTTGGGCAACTTATATTTGATCGATGTTTGTGAAGTTAACGGCTGCACAATTTAAAAATTGAACTGTCACAGAGCCAGTTTTTATACCCTGAACCCATTGAAAACGGGAAATCATTGAATAATTTATTTTATTTTATATTGTTTATTATTATTGTTTATTATTATTTATTTATATTGGACACTTTATTTTAAGAATTCATGTATTACACAAGTGTTAGTGTTCAATATGTATAATTAAGAGTACAGGCCCTTGACCTTTCCTTCTAAGACTGTGTATAAATTACATACGGACAGGGCTAAATCAACTCAGTTCGTCGACCTGATCAAGAATATATATAATTAATGGGGTCTGCCACGCCCCCTTCTGCCTGTTGCATACATTTTAACAAAACCATTCTACCCTGATAACCCATTTTCAAAGGGTTCAGGGTATAATAAGGATGTGAGGCGGCTGCTCCTAAGGCCCCCTTTCTTCAGAAAAGACACCACTCCCCGGCAGCTGCTATGGTGGCCCTAAATGCCGTTTTCCCTGTTCTACCGGTGCAGCTTAGAAACTACGGTTGCTATTACTATGGTTAACATTATTAAATTTATTTAACTAAAATCCGATGCATCGCCATCGATGCCACTGCTGTCGTCATCGTGTCTTCCCTCGCCGTTCGTCTTGCCAGCGCCGTCATCTTCGGGTTCCACGTCGCTCTAGTTACCGTCATGGTGGAATGGTTTCAGTTGTGCAATTTTCGCAATCCGCCGCTTGCGTTCGCCCTGCTTCGCGAGACATACTATGTTGAGGGAGATGAACTTGACGACCCTGTAGGAACCGTCAAACTTCGGTGCCAACTTCGCAGCAAACTCCTCAGCTGCTTTGGAGAGTTGGTGCTGCTGCAACAGAACGGACGACCCTATCGTGAGTCTCCATTTCCGTCGACGCAGGTTGTAGTGACGTTCTTGGTCCTTCGAAGCCCGCTTTAGATAGCTACAAACTATTTTGAAGATCTCTTTCATATTACCCTCCTAAGTTCCATCGTTGCTGAACAAGGTGTGACCTCCTCGTATAATGCGGACGGCAAGCGTGGCTCCCGACCCGACATTAGGAACGATGGACTGAATGCTGTGGAATCCGCCACACTGACAGCGTTGACAGTTGACAGCGTTATCTCGGGTAGCAGTTCGTCCCACGAACTTTGATGACCCTCAATGAACTGCGCTATCATGTTTTTTACCGTGCGATTCGTCCTCTTTGTTGGATCTTCCTGCGGAGACTGTAGAGCCGTGTACTGGAGTTCCACCCCTAAGGATTCCACGAAAGATCGGAAGCTCGCGAACTGCACTCCGTTATCGCAGACAAATGTTCTCGGCACTCCAAATCTGCTCAGGATACGCTCTCGAAACGCTACCTGTAGGAGCGCGGTCGTAGCTCTTCTCAGAGGTACCAACTCCACCCACTGAGCAAACTCGTCGTGAAACACCAACAGCATGGTACTGCCCCGTTTCGAACACGGCACGGGACCCACAAAATCGGCACACAAAACCGCCATGGGCTCAGCCACCTGTCTTGTCAGCATCTGGCCGGCCGGTTTTTGTTGCTCGCTTTTGATTTTTTTGCATACTTCGCAGGGCCCGACGTACTTGGCGGCATCTCTAAGCCAGCCCGGCCAATAATATCTTTGGGACAGCTTGGCTGTCGTCTTCCTCACGCCTTGATGTTCAGCAGTGGGAGCGCCGTGGCACTCTCGCAGCACCCTGCACCTCTGACCGATGGGGACGCAGAGTTTCCAGGGTATGTAGTCCTCTTCATCTGTGCGGTATCCTAGGTTCCGATATAGCTGTCCATTCTCCTCAACGTAGTTAGTGAATTTCGCTGGCTCTTTACCGATCCTTTCGTACATCCTCGCGATCCATTTGCAGGGGAGCTCCGCTACCACTGCTTGTTAACAGATCTCTAGAGGTTGCCAGGAGAAAGCGTCGGCCGCCACATTCAACTTCCCTCGTCGATAATGGACATCGAATTGGTACTGCTGCAATTCTAGCGTTCACCGGGCGATACTGCCGGTGGGAGTCTCTATCGTGTTTAGCCACTTTAAAGCTAGGTGATCCGTCACAACGTCGAACCTGTAGCCTTCGAGATAGCATCGCATCTTCCTAATCGCCCATTCAATCGCAATCACCTCCGCCTTCAGTAGCTTGCGACTGGCGTATGCTATCACCCGCTCCTGATCCTCTTGTCTGCGTCAACACTGCCCCGAGTCCGTAATCGCTGGCATCTGTTTGCAACACAAACTTGGCCGTGTAGTCAAAACACGCGAAGGCGGGCCTCAAGTTCTCCTTAAATTTGTTTAAAGCTTCCTCCTGGTCCTCACTCCATAGCCACTTCTGGCCCTTCTTGAGGAGTGACGTCATTGGTTGGACCAGCGATGCGAAGTTCGGCACGGGTACCAGGACGCCATCCCCAAGCATTGCCGCAACTCTTCTAGATTGGTAGGAGCTGGGAGTCTCTCTGTCGCCTCTACCTCTGGCGGATCGGTGCAAATTCCTTCTCCGCTGATCACGTGTCCCAGATACGCCAGCCTTTCCCTGAAGAAACTTCACTTGTTCCTGTTCACCTTGAGGTTTGTCGCCCTCAATCGACGGAACACCTCCTTGAAATTAGCCACATGTTCTTCTTTTGTGGCTCCGATCACCACAATGTCGTCCAGATAGGCGAATGCATGGGGCTCTGTTTCAGGTCCGATGACCGTATCCAGCGCTCTCTGGAACGTCGCACCAGCCAAATGGCATCACCCGCCATTAGAACAAACCTCTTCCGCGCACGGTGAAAGTTGTGCACTCTCGGCTATCCGCCGCCATGGGGATCTGCCAATAACCGCTCTTGAGATCCAACATCAAGATGAAACAAGCATGGCACAACTTCTCGAGGATGTGATTGATTATGGAAACAGAATAAACAGAATCCTCCAGGTCCTCTAGCCATTCCACGTTATCTGCGGGACACCCCCCCCCCCCTTTTTCCTTTTGATTGCGCGTCCTGTTCCGGTGTTGATTGTGGCATTCATACGTCGACCCGCAATCTCCACCCTCGCGAAGACTCTCCCCTCTGCGACTACTAACGGTCACTCCTCTCTCTCGCGTCTGGTGAGTTGGCGCCGCTCCGCTCCTGCGGAGGACGCCCCTGTCCGTTTCCCGCGTCTGTACGGTAGCAGCACTCTTGTGTGCTTCTCCCCGTCTTCCCACAACGGAGGCAAAAAAACACCTGAACGTTGGGACATTCCCGGGCGAAGTGTCCCTTCTGCGCACATCGGTAACAGACACGGAGCGGATCAAACCTGTGCCGAAATATAGGCTGCGTGACGCATTAGCAGCCTTATCTCCACGAGTAGTATTTGAAGCTCTCTCCTCCCCGCTGCCGACGCGATCTGATCTGGTCTTCGAGGCGTTCCAAATATTGCGGAAAGAAGAACTCCAGAAATCCGCTTCTGAGCTCAGCCCAGGTCACGTCGCTTAATCCACTAGGAAGGAACCATCTAGCGGCTTTGTCCATGAGCACCTCGCTCATTACTCTAGGCATACGGTCGAGATCGATGCTGTATGTGATGGCCCGCTCCTCCAGGATTTCTAAAAGTCCGAGCGGGTCCAACTGACCGTCATATCTCATGCCCCATTTCCTGACCTGCTCTGCTACGCATCTGGGTGGGCTCATCTCAGGCTGTAATTGGTGCGCAAGAACGTATTGGTTGACCCTGAGAGTTGGAGGTGGCTCTTTGACCTCACCTTCGACTCTCGAAACCTCCCGTGCCCCGCACAATCGGGCCTCGGCCATCCCGCCGATCGTTGGGATGCTCAGCTTCCACGACGGCGCAGGGATTGGCTCGAGTAGCTGTGCTCTACGCAGATCCGGCTCGGCCTTCTGCTAAGCTCAGCCACCGACACAAGGCACCGTGCCCCCCAGAAAAGGCTCTGCCATCTTGACATACCGTGCCTCCAATTCCGACAGACGTGCCCAGACCCCCCGCGGAAGATCCGCCACTCTGGATGAAAGCAGATAACATTTTTCGAAGGTCTTCTACACGGCCGTTGCTTTCTACCCCGAAGTCTTGGGTTATGGTTATCAGCTCCTCTTTGCAACGCTGATATACCCAGCGCACGCCCACCCCCGGATTCTGGCACTCACCTTTCATTTATGCTCTGCTTCTTCTTTGCCTGTTTGCGTCCTCGTTGTACCGCTTTCTGTGTTTCGTTCTGTTGCTGATATTTTTCCTGGATTCGTGCTCAATTCTTCTTCGTTTCATTTTCCCCTTTTTTTCTTTTTAACTGTGTCCCACTGTACACATGCTCTCTTTAATGTTGCTCTTTTTCATCCCTCCCCTATTTTATTTATTTATTTTTTTGTAAATAAGAAAAAAACTTTGTATTACTGTTCACTTGTTCTTCTTGTTCTCGTTTCCGTTGTCTCGTTTCTTCTTTTTTTTTTTTTTGCTGTGTCGAGGTTATCCACACGACAAACGGGACTTTGCCTCGTCTTTACTACTTGTTAGTGTGATCTTTGTGCTGTAGAACCGCTGGCCGAGGAACAAGTGCTGCGTCGCCACCGATGTTCTCTCGAGCGAACGCGATTTTTTCCTTGCCGGGGTTGATCCAAGCGGCGAACGGAACTTTGCCACGTCCAAATTACCGATTAGTGTTACAGGGCTAGTTACGGCCGCCAACGGGATTCGCCACGTTCGCCGACACGTTCACGATCTTTATCGTCGCGTGCTGAACAATAATTAAACTTCTAACCTTAACCTATCGTGCTCGAGCCACCCAATCGCGTCGGCGACGCAACTCCTCACAGTCCCTGCTCCTCACCACGGAGCTTTTACCACGCTGTACAGAGTCGCACCGCCGATCGACAGCGCGCGCTCGAGTCGTTACCTTCAAATTTGAATTCTTAAATACTAATTAGATCCTGCGCTCCTTGCGCTCTCATTAATACATACTAACTTATTGTAAATAAGGATAACATTAACAAGTAAGAACGTTACAATCGAGCGCTACCGACTGAGGAATACTCATTCACGCCCGCACAGCTCACGCCTATTCCAATATATAGATTTTTCCGATTTTTCACGCCCCTAAGTGGTTTGTATATAATTTCTGGGAAATGAATAGAGGAGATCAGCAGTAATATCGTCAAAAAGTTTTGATTTTCTCACTGAGAATCGGAAAAACATACAGTTTTTCCCGAGTGGACGTAGACAAATAATTTTTGGCCAGTTCTTAGAAGTAGCGAAGGGTAACGTATGAAATTTGAAATTTGCTTACACTCCAAAAATGCGAAAATAACGGTATTTTTAGCGTGGCATGCCCCAAAAGGGGCGTAAAAATAATTTTTGAGTCATCGTAATTCAACCATTTAATTTTAAAGCTTCTAGCTCTAAAACTGTAGCAGCTACAAACCGGTTTGCCACGCCCCCTATGAGCGTAGATGTATCCGCCATGTCTTTTTTTATCTTGGGTTGTCAACCCGAGTATATATACCAAATTTCAAGTCTCTAGCATCAATAATTCTCAAAATATTACAGAATTTAAAAAATCCCTATATAGTTAAATCCGATTTGCCACGTGGACATATAATTTTTTATTATAATGGGTTGTCAACGCGAGTATATGTTCCAAATTGCAACTCTCTGGCACTTTTAGAAGTAGAGCATTTGCCTATTTGCCGCGCCCCTAGTGGGCGTATCGCGAAAATCTTGACACAAAATAATTCGACGGTATACATTTCAAATCTCTAACTCTTATAGGTTTTAAGATCGACACTTTCATATACACATACCGACGGACAGACAGACGGACAGAGCTAAATTTACTCAGCTCAGCGCTCTGATCAAGAATATTTATACTTTATGGGGTCTACCACACCTCCTTCTGCCTGTTATAAACATTTTAACTAAACCATTATACCCGATTTCCCATTTTGAATGGGTTCAGGGTATAATAAAAACGAATAAAAAAAACACATTTTTAAAAAGTATGAAAAATAAATATACATATAAGTTATCTTAATATAATATAAGTTAAAATTAATACGATTGTTACTTACCATACATCTCGTAAATTTCCAAATGAAAAACTTCTTCGTTTTGAATTTTCATTGGATTTTGATAAGTTCCAAAACCGCAAACGCTTGTGATTGTCTTCTTCGTTAAATGGATTCAAATGTTCTGGATAGTTATATATTGAGATTCTACTAGAGGATCTTTCACCGTTCGGTTTAAGCCCATTGTTTGAATGCATCATCCTTAAATATTAAAAGAAAAATCGAAACGAAAAATGTAATCTTTTAAAATACTTAATTAATTTAATGAATAACTACACTATGTCAGTTATTTTTGTTTTCCTGTTATGTTTTTCACCGCTACAGGCACTAAAAGTTTGAAAGATACCGATTTTTCCGATTTTCCACGCCCACAATTGGTATATAAATACATATTTAATTTTAAGCAAATGAATAGAATAGGTGAACACTGTAAAAGTTATACAATTTTGAGTTTCTAACTCTAAAGCTGTAGAAAATACAGTTTTTCTCGATTTTCCACGTCCCCCGTAGGCGTAGACATATAATTTTTAGCCAGTCTTTAGAGGGCGTTGAGGGTAACATTCCAGCCTTAAAACTATAGGAGATATAAACTTTTGCGGTTTGCGATATATCCGTCATGTCTTTTTGATCTTGTTATCCCGAGTATATATACCAAATTTCTAGTCTCTAGAATCAATAGTGCTCAAAATATAATAGAGTTTTTACACAACACTATATTGTCAGATCCGAATTGCCAAACCCTTAATGAGCGTAGATATATAATTTTTTCGTGGATCAGAAGGAGGCGTGGCATAAAATATTAATATTCTTGATTAGGACAACAAGCTTTAGCCCTTTACATCCGTCCGTTTCCAAAATCGATAGCTATTATCGCTTTAATGTTGTCGATTAAAAACGTTATCGAAATTCAGTTATTACACTATAGCACTTACCATACAACACATAGCTAGGACAACTCGAACAAGCGTTTTCAACACATAAACTTTGTAGCGGACATACCCCATTTGAACGACCAACCTTCGGTTCGCTTCGGTTAGCTTCGAGCAACGAACATATATGTCTGCAAAATCATTGCGCTGCGAGCGCTCAGCCGTAATGGTCAATCTACATACAAAGCCCTTCTACGCAGCTATGTATGCTTATTCCCTGATCTCCTCTCTCTCAAATATATTTACTCTCCACAATGATTTTGCAGTCAAATATATGTTCGTTGCTCGAAGTGAACCGAATCAAACCGAGGCAGACCGAAGCACCGTCGTGCAAATGGGTTCTATCGCTACAATGTTTTTGGGTTGAAAACACTTGTTCGAGTTGTCTTATCTATGTGTTATATGGTTAGTGACTTTAGTTTAATAACTGAATTTCGATCTTTCGTGCATCTTTGGAGCTAGAGTCTTCAAATTTTGTATTTAGTTTTATGAGTATTTTTTACAATTTGGATACATATCATTTTTGGGGTCTGCGAAGCTTCCTTCTTGCTGCATACAATTTCACATTCATTATTAGTTCCGCTTTCTAATGACTTGTCAGACACACCTGTTGCTAGTAAATCTGCAGCCAATGTTTTTATTTCAAAGTTCAATTTCGCGACTCCTCGTGAAATTGCTTCATTCAAAATCAATGTGCCCGCTGAAATTTTCACAACTATATGTGACTCCAATTTTTGGCAACCTAATGTAATGCATGAATTCAAACACAAGAATCGAAATAGGTTGTCTCCTATATCGTTAAATCCTACTTCGGTTCAATCTTCCTCTAATATTGCACAAAAAACTACATTTTGCACAATCTTCTCCGCAACTGTCTTTGATGTATCAAAACGTACGCGGCCTAAATTCTAAACTCAGAAGACTATTTTTATACCCTGAACACATTGAAAATGGGAAATCAGGGTATAATGGTTTTGTTAAAATGTATGTAACAGGCAGAAGGAGGCGTGGCAGACCCCATAAAGTATATATATTCTTGATCAGCTCGACGAACTGAGTCGATATAGCCATGTCCGTCTGTCCGTCTGTCCGTCTGTCCGTCTGTCCGTCCGTCCGTATGTGTGAACGCATCGATCTCAGAATCTATAAGAGCTAGAGACTTGAAATTTTTTATGTAGATCCGTGTATAGCACGCGCAGATCGAGTTTGTTTCAAAAAATCGATAAATTCGATCGTTTAAAAGTTATCGATTTAAAACGTTATCGAATCGCAGTTATAAAATTATATCTCCCACATCTTTAGAGCTGGAGTCTCCAAATTTTGTATTCAGTATAATGTAGAGTTTATACAATTTTGATTTTTGTCACATTTTTGACATCCCCTTTCCATCCCTTTCCCCCCAAACTTGTAAAATCCGTATTTCAAATACTAGAGACTTGTGCTTTGGCAAATATACACATATAAATGACAGAATCACCCTCTGAAAGTTTGATTAGGAAAGTCCATCTACAAAAGAAGTTATTAAACATTTCATTTCTCATAGTAACTGCGCAGTCAGCAGAGCGCGTGCTTATGCGTATGTGTGTGTGCGTGTATTGCTTGTATACATGTAGTATATGTTAAATAACTATAGAATGTTTGGAATATCGGCTCTTCGCAGGGTTCAGGGGATCTCCTAGTCGGGTACCGCCGACTAGAGCTTTCTTACTTGTTATACCCTGAACCCATTGAAAATGGGAAATCAGGGTATAATGGTTTTGTTAAAATGTATGTAACAGGTAGAAGGAGGCGTGGCAGACCCTATAAAGTATATATATTTTTGATCAGCTCGACGAGCTGAGTTGATTGAGCCCTGTCCGTCTCTCCGTCCGTCCGTCTGTCTGTCTGTCGGTATGTTGGAACGCGTCGATCTCAGAATCTATAAGAGCTAGAGACTTGAAATGTAAGTCCGTGTATAGCACGCGCAGATCGAGTTTGTTAAAAAAAAACGATAAATTTGATCGTTTAAAAGTTATCGATTTAAAACGTTATCGAAATGCAGTTATAAATTTATATCTCCCACATCTTTAGGGCTAGTCTCCAAATTTTGTATTCAGTATAATGTGTAGTTTACACAATTTTGATATTTATAACATTTTTGATACCATCCCCCCTTCCTTCCCTTTCCCCCAAACTTGTAAAAACCGTATTTCAAATACTAGAGACTTGTGTTTTGGCAAATACACACATATAAATGAGATAATCACACTCTGAAAGTTTGATTACGAAAATCCATCTACAAAAGAAGTTATTAAACATTTCATTTCCCATTGTAATGCCCATGAGCGCAGCCCACGCTCAGTCGCTGCGCCAACTGCGCAGTCAGCAAAACACGTGCTTATGCGTATGTGTATGTGTGTATGTCTGTATGTGTGTATGTGTGTATGTGTGTATGTGTGTGTGCATGTATTGCTTGTATAGATGCATATGTTAAATAAGCATAGAATGTTTGGAGTATCGGCTCATCGCAGGGTTCAGGGGATCTCCTAGTCGGGTACCGCCGACTAGAGCTTTCTTACTTGTTTTGAGTAGTTTTAGTATAAATTCTGAAATTATTGCTCTCACAGAAACGTGGCTATGTCCTAATGTTTATAATAGTGAGATTCTCTCAAATGATTTTACGATTTATAGACACGACCGACTGCTACGTAGAGGTGGTGTCTTGATTGGTGTTAAATCCAATATCCTCTCAAAATCTTTTATTTTTTCGTCACCTCATGATGCTGAGATTATTGGAGTTAAAATAACTCTTCCTTCGTGTTCTCTATTTATTACTTGTTCATATATCCGTCCCTCTTCCGATGTTCAAGTTTATGCTCAACATATAATTTGAATTAAAAAAATTTATGGACATGTTAATGATAACGATATGTTTCTTGTGTTGGGTGACTTTAATATACCTAACACTTCTTGGTCCTCCAGTTCCAACTCTAATTTTCTTATTCCTACATTAGATCATTACCTTTTCAATGAATTATTCACGCTTTCTATGTTTCAGATGAACTCTATTTCAAATCATCACTTGATCCAGTTTTTATTAATGATGACTCTAGCATTAATGTCTCTAGATCATCAACTTTTTGAATACCTGAGGATATACATCTTCCCACTTTGGAGGTACTATTATCCATAAGTATTCCACCAGTTTTCACACCTATAATTTTACAACAACGTTGTTGTTATAATAAGTGCAATTTTGTTTTGCTTAATCAACTTATTAATGCAACAGATTGGTCTCCTTTATATAAGTCAGCTATGTGTCTCCCTGTGCTCGTTTCTAATAAAGCCCTTTGGTTTGCTCAGACTCTTTCTAATTTAAACAAGTAAGGAAGCTCTAGTCGGTGGTACCCGACTAGGAGATCCCCTGAACCCTGCGATGAGCCATATATATACAAGGAACACATGCACACACATATACACACATGCATACGCACGCATAAGCGAGCGCACTGCTGACTGCGCAGTTTACGCAGCGAATGCGCTCAGGCTGCAGTAAGAGCAGTATTATGGGAAGTTAATTGTTGAATAAGTTTCTTTGTAGAATTTTTCAAACTTTCAGAGCGTGATAATATCATTTACATGTGTGTATTTTCCAAAGCATAACTCTGTAGTATGTGAAATACGTTTTTTTTGGCGAAGGAGGCGTGGTATCCAAAATATAATAAAAATCAAAATTGTATTAAATACATATAAAACTAAGTGACAAATTGGGAGACTCTGGATATAAAGATGTATGAGGTAAAATATAATTTCTGGATTTCGATTTCGTTTTTAATCGATAACATTAAAACGATAAAATTGATCGAATTTTTGAAAAAAAGAAACTCGATCTGCGCGTGCTACACACAGACCTACATAAAACATTTCAAGTCTCTAGCTCTTATAGATTCTGAGATCGACGCGTTCAAACATACCGACAGACAGACAGACGGACGGACGGAGAGACGGACAGGGCTCAATCAACTCAGCTCGTCGCCCTAATCAAGAATATATATACTTTATGGGGTCTGCCACGCCTCCTTCTGCCTATTACATACATTTTAACAAAACCATTATACCCTGATTTCCCATTTTCAATGGGTTCAGGTTATAAATATTAAGTCTAAATTTTCAAATTTTTAAAAATTTAAAAAGTTTGGTTCGATTGTAGACTGGTCTAAATATTCCATAGCCAAGTCGAATTTTAATATTTAAAATTCTCGGTGTTATGAGAATTACCTTTTTCGTCGCAAAAGGCAGTTTGTTCGTAATCCTAAGCAATTTTACTAAACTTGAAGCGTAAGTCTTCTAGTTTACCTTCCTAATTATACTCATTCACAAAGTGAAATGAGTATATTGGTTTTGTGCAATGTCCGTCACGCTGTTCGTCGGTCTGTCCGTATGAACGCAAACCATTGAATTATAAAGTGTCAAGATTTTCCCGATACGCCCACTAGGGGCGTGGCAAATCGGAAAATGCATTTTCCGATATCTCAGAAACACTACTTCTAGAAGTGCTAGAGAGTTGCAATTTGGAATTTAGACTCGTGTTGAAAACTCAAGATGAAAAAGCTATGCCGGATATATCTACGCTCATTGGGGGTGTGGCAAAACTGTATCTTCTACAGTTTTAAAGCTAGAACGCCCCAATTTGGCTCGTAGGTTGCTGCTATGATCCTATGAAGATCGTCTAAAAAACTATATGTCCACGCCTACTAGCGGCGTGGCAAATCAGATCTAACTATATAGTGATTTTTCAAATTCTGTAATATTTTGAGCACTATTGATGCTAGAGACTTGAAATTTGGTATATATACTCGGGTTGACAACCCAAGATGAAAAAGATATGGCGGATATATCTTTGCCCCTAGGGGGCGTGGCAAACCGCAAAAGTTTGTAGCTCCTATAGTTTTAGAGTTAGAAGCTTCAAAATTGGATGGTTGAGTTACTGGCGAGCTCTTCTATCGATGACCTAAAAATAATTGTTACGCCCCTTTTGGGGCATGCCCGGCTAAAAAATACCCTGTAATTTTCGCATTTTTTGAGTAAGCATCCAAATTTCACATTTACGTTACCCTTCACTACTTCTAAGAACTGGCCAAAAATTATATGTCTACGCCCACTGGGGGCGTGGCAAATCGGGAAAAACTGTACGTTTTTCCGATTCTCAGTGAGAAAATCCAAATTTTATGACGATATTACTGCTGATCTCCTCTATTGATTTTCAATAAATTATATATGTACAAACCAATTGTGGGCGTGGCAATGGGCGTGATCTGTGCGGGTGTGAATGAGTATCCCGCAGTCGGTAGCGCCCGACTGCAACGTTCTTACTTGTTTTTCCTTGGATTGGACAAAGCTTGTAATGATCATGATTCCTCTGTTCTTTTTGCTGATTTTTTCCAATCCACTTATTCGTCAGTAGATCCCTATACCACTTCATATCTTTACTTAATTTCTGCAACTAATATTATGAAAGCTTCTAATGTTTCCCCTGCTTCTCTGGTTTCAGCCATTCGGTCATTGAAATCATCGTTTTCTCCTGGAGCTGATAATATTCCCAGTTGTGAAATTAAAGAATGTAGTGTACTAAAACTATTTAATTTGTCGCTGGAAACCTCTGTTTTTCCGTCCATTTGGAAAGAGTCTTTTATCATTCCTCTATATAAACAAGTAAGAGTGCTCTAGTCGAGACTGCTCGACTACGAAATACCCTGAACCCTGCGAAGAGCCAATCTTCCCAACATTCTATGCTTATTTTACATATACAAATATTGCGAGCAACACACACACGTACACACATGCATACGCACGCACTCTTAAGCACTCGCTCTGTTGCTGCAATATGCCTATTGTATGGGAAATTAAATGTTTAATAACTTTTTTTGTGGATGGACTTTCTTAATCAAACTTTCACAGCGTGATCATGTCAGTCATATGTATATATTTGCCAAAGCACAAGTGTCTAGTGTTTACGAAATACGTTTTTTGCAAATTTGGGGCGAAGGGAGCGTGGCATACAAAATCCACACATACAAGATCTACACAATTTTGAGTCTCTAGCTTTTACGGTATACGAAAACGAAGAAAAGTTATTGATTTTTATCGATAATAAGGATGAGTTATCGAAAATCTAAAAACTCGAACTGCGTAGGATACACACGAGTAAACACTGAAAATTTCAGATCTCTAGCTTTTGTGGTTTACGAGATCACTGCGTTCATACGGACGGACGAACAGACGGACAGGGCTATTTCAACTCAGCTCATCGAGCTGATCAAGAATATATATACTTTATGGGGTCTGCCATGTCTCCTTCTGCCTGTAACATACATTTTCACAAAAACAGGTTAAGGGTACAAAAAGGTGGGAGGTCTGACATTTCTAATTATAGAGGTATTGCAAAACTATCTGCTATTCCGAAATTATTTGAAAAAATAATATCTACCTTACAACATTTTAGCAAATCGATTATTTCACCATCGCAGCATGGTTTTGTTCAAAATCGATCTACTTCTACTAATCTATTAGAATTTACTTCCCAAGTCAATGACAGTTTTTTAAATGAAATGCAAACTTTTGTTATATATACTGATTTCAGTAAAGCATTTGACTCAGTACACACTCAGTACACATTACTTCAAAAGCTTGATCACTTAGGATCACACACAGTGCCCAGGAGTAAGCAGGTGCACAAATTTGATGACCTGAAATCTCTAAAACATTGTGTAGTGATTTCCACCCAATCCTTTCAATTCTTTGTTTTTTATACCCTGAACCCATTGAAAATGGGAAATCAGGGTATAATGGTTTTGTTAAAATGTATGTAACAGGCAGAAGGAGGCGTGGCAGACCCCATAAAGTATATATATTCTTGATCAGGGTGACAAGCTGAGTCGATTTAGCCCTGTCCGTCCGTCCGTCTGTCTGTCCGTCCGTCCGTCCGTCTGTCCGTATGTTTGAACGCGTCGATCTCAGAATCTATTAGAGCTAGAGACTTGAAATTTTTAATGTAGATCCATGTATAGCACGCGCAGATTGAGTTTGTTTCATAAAGTCGATAAATTTGATCGTTTTAAAGTTATCGAAATTCTGTTATAAATTTTATGTCGCTGCGCTAACTGCGCAGTCAGCAGAACGCGTTCTTATGCGTATGTGTATGTGTGTATGTGTGTGTCCATGTACTGCTTGTATACATGTATATGTTAAATAAGCATAGAATGTTTGGAATATCGACTCTTTACAAGGTTCAGGGGATCTCCTAGTCGGGTACCGCCGACTAGAGCTTTCTTACTTGTTTTCTTTCTCTTCTTATTCTGTTTGCTTTTATTAATATTTTCCATTTTAATTTAATCTCTACTTTTATAGATATTATTTAATAATTATACTTAAGACTTTATAATAAATATTTTATAAGTTTCTATTAACACTATCTATCATTTGTAGTTTAATAATATCACTGACCATATGTGGCTATGAATTGGGGCATAGCTGGCCGGACTGGCAAATAAAATACCCCCGTCGGGTTGGTGGTATTATTGAAATATTTTTTCTGTTCTTTTAGGCTATATAACTTATTTGTTTAGTTTATCTTTAAGTTTGACTCTCGCTTTGTCAATTTCCTTTTTTAAATAAATAAAATAAAAATATAGCCAACATATTCCCACTTTAAATGGGTTCAGGGTATACAAAATTAAACCTGACATCAGCACACCCGAACCGAAAACTAGTTGTCAAAACGCATCACGTCTGTCTAGCTAGAGCTTTTTGTATGTAGCACCACTAACCATACAACACATAGATGAGACAACTCGAACAAGCGTTTTCAACATAAAAACTTTGTAACTACAGAACCCACATGCACGACTTAGCTTCGGTTAGCTTCGAGCAACGAACAGATATGCCTGCAAAATCATTGCGCTGCGAGCGCTCAGCCGAAATGGTCAATCTATATACAAATCCCTTCTATTCTATTCCCTGATCTCCTCTCTCTCAAATATATTTATTCTCCGCTCTCTTCTCTCACAAATATATTTGAATGCTCGCACCAGCAGCAACGCACAAAAATTGAAATTTGTTCGCTGAGGTCCAATGTCTTCACTTGCGAGAGTAGAGTATACCAAATTGTTGAAAGCGTTTGCCATGCTCATGCAAAATGTTGACATTTTCATGATTATATGTTGAAAGGGTTTGAAACCGTTGAGGCGCATAACGAATATGTTTTCGCGACGAGCATGCACACACACTTACAGTCCCTTGTTCGCATGTATGAGCATTTGTGTGACTGTAGAAACATTTTGGGATTTTATCGATCTTGTGGACATCCAAATCCACTTCACACATATTGTATGTATATGCATTCATTCATAAATACTTACAGCTACATATTAATATAAATGAATCTGTATCTGTATTGTATTAGACTAAAATTACTATAGTAACAATATTAAATTTTGGATACCGTCTCCAAATTTTTCCAATTTAGGTCGGTTGAAATTATAGACAATATATGAGAGTTTGCATTTTTTCTGAATTGACAAATATTTGATAAAATATGAAGATCATACGCTGACAATTTCAATGAAATCCGTACAGTAACAGCGAAGTTATTAAACAAAACGTTTGGCCATATAACGATCTGCACGTTTCAGTTCCAGTACAGAGTTTTCTAATATATGTGCACGCATACACTCCTGTGCGTTTATTCTAGCATATTCTCAAAACCGCAATTGTGATTGAATTGTGTTTGAATTATCAGCCGCTTCTTTGGTTCAGAGTTTGCCACTTGACGTTCGAGCAACGCCTAGCGGTGTTGCTAGAAGCGTTGCGCACCGTTAAGAAGATCCCGGTTTCCATTTTTTTTGGCGGTGTCGGTAAAGCTGATGTGTAATTGTTGGTTCGAGTCCATTGAAAATTTCAGATCGACAGCTTTTGTGGTTTACGAGATCGCGTTCATACAAAAATATGTACATACATACATACATATTAGTATATACATATGTATTTACTAGGGTGACCATACGTCCAGGAATTCCGGGATATGTCCCGCTTTTGTCAAGACAAGTGAAGAATTTTTTTGAGGAAGGCAGCGCGGATAAGCAGTTTTTTGCAACAAAGTCGTCGACCGTCCCGGAATGGCCTGATGCCGATCTGGTCACCCTAGTATATACACAAAGATACGTTTAAGCAAGCATACATACATACATATGTATGTATGTACATATTTGTATACATATTCATACATATGTACATACGAATTCATCTCCGAATTTTCATCCATACCATTTATTGTTTTTGGCTTCTTTTATCACTTGGATCATTTCAGAAAATATACACGTATTGTTTGTATGTACACATTGTATAAATATTTGTAAATATACGTATGCACATACATATATCTTTACATACATATGTGTGTATGTAGGTATGTACCACTGTTTATGCAATCTTATACATACATACATATGTAAATATGTATAAGTTCTTATATACGTATGTACATATGTACATTCATTTAACACACAATTTGAACCAAATCGTAATTCATATATGTACATGCATATACTTGTGTGCAAGTATATACATATAGTGCAGATAAGATCGTACATAGTCATTTTTATAACTGATTAAATTAAAGTGTTACACTTTGTGCAATTTATATACATATTTATTTTGATTTGTATTTTCGAAATTACCTACACAGTTATTCACCTTAGATTCTTTTTATAATAATAGGTAACGATGATCTCAACACGTTAAATTAAAGCTCTTTCTTTTGCTAAAGCACCGAGTTAAAGTCGAACACTAAATAAACTTTTTCTTTGCAGAACTCATATACATAAGCAGGAAAGCTTTTTTCTTGTGAAAAATGAGCGAGGGTACATCGTAAAGTATTTCAAGAATACAGTTAAATAATTTATATATGTATGTACATACGACATATTTATTTGAATTCGCACGAAGAAATTTAAAGTCTTGTTTTTACATACATATTTATATTTTAAGTTTAACAGGCTGTTAATTTAAATTAATACCTCTAGTTTGAAAAGCCTGAATTTTTGTGGCCTTAATAAATTAATTATTAAATTGTGTATTAATGTTTGACAAAGCACTAGTCTCTAAAATATAACAAAAATAAAAATTCTATAAAATACATTTAAAACTAAATGCAAAGTTTTGATATTTTAGATATAAAGATGTAGGAGATATAATTTAACTACTGGATTTCAATTTCGTTTTTAATCGATAACATTAAAACGATCAAAGTTTTCGAATTTTTAAAGCAAACTCGATCTAAGCGTTTCAAGTCTCTAGTACTTATAGATTCTGAGATCGACGCGTTCAAACATACGTCGCCCTGATCAAGAATATATATTCTTTATGGGGTTTTCCACGCCTCCTACTGCCTCTTACATACATTTTAACAAAAACATTGTACCCTGTTCTCCCATTTTCAATGGGTTCAGAGTATAACAAGTAAGAAAGCTCTAGTCGGGCTCCCCGGCTAGTAGATCCCCTGAACCCTGCGAAGAGTCGATATTCCAAACGTTCTACACTCCTCTTAATATGTATACATTACGAGCAACACATACGCGCTCAGCTTACTTCGCAGTTTACGCAACGACTGCGCTTGGGCTGCAGTAAGGCTATATTATGGGAACTTAAATGTTGAATAAGTTTATTTGTAGATGGACTTTCTTAATCAAACTTTCAGAGCGTAATTATGTCATTCGTATGTATTTGCCGAAGCACAAGTCTCTAGTACTTGAAATACATTTTTTGTAACTTGGGGGCGAAACGAGCGTGGCATACAAAATATAACAAAATCAAAATTGTATAAAAATTCCTGTTGGCCTCGGAAATAAAAGGTTTCTCGCACGCAGCTCGTGCATTGTACCCATCCCTGTGGAGCACATTTTGCACAGTTTTCGGATGAACTTCAACTCCTGATTTCAGATATATGTCCTCCTGTATTTTTAGGGAAGACTTTTTATGATCCGTCTTTATTGTGGCCAAGATTTGGCGTTTATCTCTGACACTTAATCCCTGATCGGGGCTGAACTTAAAGTGTCGCTATTTTTCCGCAGGAATGCATCAAAGTTTTTACACTAGAAGGGGACCGCTTAATCGTTCGGCCACTTTCGCGTACACCTTTTTCTTATAAGGAGAGCTGTATTATAATTTGACGCGTTTCTATTCGAATTTTCTTGCCTCGATCCATAATAATCGTTTACTCTCGCAAAAATTACACAAATTAAATTCCAATTAATAATAACTCAAGTATGTGACTCGAAATAGAGGAAAAACCAAGATCACCGTTAGAAATCTGTAGCATGACCTAACGGTAAACGGCACAGACGAACTGTAAGTACACTTTTTTGGCATTTTTTCCCGTTTCTGGTGCATAAACTGATCACACAAATAAATAAATGCTTGCCTTATTTATAAACTATTCATAGTTTATTAATTTCCATATCATTTAAGGTATTTTTAACATTTAATACTGATGTAGATTGTAAGTAAACTTTTTTGGCGTACTGTACATACATATGTATATGTATATATCAAATATATTTACATTTCTCATTACATCGGGGGTATAAGTTTACATACATATATTCAAATGTATACATACAAATACGTTAGAGGTGAACTACGAAATACATACATATGTATGAAAGTATATATGCACATATATATATTAGGGTGACCATACGTCCTGGAATTCCGGGACATGTCCCGCTTTTGTCAAGACAAGTGAAGAATTTTTTTGAGGAAAGCAGCGCAGATAAGCAGTTTTTTGCAACAACGTCGTAGACCGTCCCGGAATGGCCTGAGGCCGATCTGGTCACCCTAATATATATGTATACATATACAAACATATTCAGAAAACACGCTGTAGCTTAAAATTTTGTATAAAACAATAAAGTTGTGATGCAGGTTTATAAATTAATCTATTATCTTCCTAATATTATTACTAAAAACACATGCACAAATACGCACGCACGCATAAGCACGCGCTCTGGTGACTACGCAGTTAGCGCAGCGACTAAGCGTGCTATACCCTGATTTCCCATTTTCAGTGGGTTCAGGGTATAAAAAAGTTATTAAACATTTAATTTCCCATACAATAGGCATATTGCAGCCCAAGCGCAGTCGCTGCGTTGACTGCACAGTGCAGTGCTTAGGCATATGTGTATGTATGTGTGTTGCTCGCAATATTGGTATATGTAAACTAAGCATAAAATGTTGGGAATATTGGCTCCTCGCAGGGTTCAGGGTAGTCTTAGTCGAGCAGTCTCGACTAGGGTATACACGAGTATACACTGAAAATTTCAGATCTCTAGGTTTTGTGGTTTAAGAGATCGCTGCGTTCATACGAACGGACGGACGGACAGGGCTATATCAACTCAGCTCATCGAGCTGATCAAGAATAAATACTTTATGGGGTGTGGCACGCCTCCCTCTGCTTGTTACTTACATTTTAACAAAACTATTATACCCTGATTTCCCATTTTCAATGGGTTCAGGGTGTAATAATCACACGGGTGGATACAACATTTTTTTTCGATCTTTATAGGATCGCAACAGTAACTCACGTGCCAAGTTTGGTTCTTAACAGTAGCTCACATGCCAACATTGGGGTTGGCACGTGTATAAGATAGATAGTACTGTAACAACATAAGATAGTTTTACCTGATTTTACCTGGATTTTACCTAATCAGTCTTTTTGATCCTGGGTTGTCAACGCGAGTATATTTTTCAAATCACAAGTCTCTAGGTACTTTAAATTACAGAGTTTCTAAGAGACTGGATATAGAATTTCCAGATTTGCCACGCCCCAATTTAGGCGTTTTCTGTTACTGATTATTTTTGGTGGAATATTATATATATTATATTATATATATTATTATAATATTAAATAATATATTAAAATTTCGCATCCTAGATATTCTAGCATATTATATAAATAGACTTAATCAATACTACATTCTTGCCCCTAAATATTTTAAAATATATAAATATAAATATTTAATGGGAGCTAAGATACCTTCTTTTTTAAATTATTTATTAGTATATAAAGAGAAAAATTAAATATTTATAATTTTTATATTTAAAAATATAAAATTTTAACATTTTCGACACGAAAAAAAACATTCAAAAATAGTTAATCTAACTCAATTCGATTTTCCAAAAATAAATTACCAGTATGCATTTTGGACTCTTTCATTTTAAGGTGAGAGTTAAGCAAATCGTCCATTGTAATAGAAATTAATGATTTGTCAGTATCTGAACTTACAAGATTTGATGGCATTTCTGCATTATCATTTGCTCGCATAAATTGCCTCATTCTATAGACAGAAGCATTTCGGCACATTTCTCGAAGATCTGAACCAGAAAATCCATTTGTAAGTTTAGCCAAGCGGTTAAAATCGACATGACGATCAACTTCTTCAGTTTCTAATATTAATTTAAGAATTTGCACTCTCTGGACTTCGGATGGAAGACTAATGTGAAATTGAGCTGGCATTCGGCGAAGAATGGCCTTATCGAGGTCCTGTGGGCGATTAGTAGCGCCCATTACAATTACTGCCGAATTGGGATTTGTACTAAGTCCATCCCAAAGCATCATGAACTGAGTTTTCATCATAGCAGTAGCTTCATGGTCATTAGAATTACGTGCACGTAAAAACGAATCAATTTCATCGACAAAAATAATACACGGCTGAATTTTGGCAGCCAATGAAAATACTGCTGATGCGAGCTTTTGCGATTCTCCATACCACTTGTCTGTTAAAACAGCCACATCCAAGTTGATAAACCTCATGCCCGCCTCTTTTGCAGTGGCTTTGGCAATTAATGTTTTTCCACATCCTGGAGGTCCATGGAGAAGTACGCCTCTTGGGGCCTGCCAAAGTTTCGATTCCTTGAACAAATCACGATGCCGTACAGGTAATACAACGGATTCACGAAGATCCTGAATAACTGAATCTAAGCCAGCTATATCGCTCCATTTAACAGTTATGTCAGCTGGAACAATAAGGTGTGATGCAATCATCAACTCATAATCAGTAAACGTCTGAAGATTAACGTTGAAGTTATTTTCTTTGCTTAATCTAAAAGAAAACATACAATAACTTATGTTAGCATTTCTGTTTTTTTTTTAAATTGAAACAAACCTCTTTAATTGTTCTTCAGCAAGCAACTTAGCTTTCTTCTTGTTTTTACTGGTTGGGTCTAGCTGGTTCATCATCCATTTTACAGAGTAATATGTTATTACTGAGGCTATTGAAATTCGAAGAAACATTTGAAAAACATGTCCACGACTTAATTCTGAGCCCCCGAAATTAAAATGATCCATTTGGTTTTTTTACTTATAAAATAATTGTTTCCAGAAAAAATATTTCAATGCTTAAAAACTCAGAATAGAGATGTAAGAATATAACCACGAAACATATCCACATCGATATCAGTCTTGACAATATTGGTATATATCGATGTATGTAATTATTTGGTTACTTATGAATTTACTGCAAAATCAGTGTTGAGTTAGACTTTACTTTACTACCCTACTATTTCCAGCTGTAAAGCATCACATTATTTAAAAAACATTTGAAAAGGACACTTAACAATGATCGATAATGTATCGGCATGGTTAAAAAAAGTCGGTCACATTAATTTATAGATAATTACTATTAATTTATAGCACATACTCTCGCAAGAGAAGACATTGGACCTCAGCGAGCAAATTTCAATTTTTGTGGGTTGCTGCTGGTGCGAGCATTCAAATATATTTGCGAGAGAAGAGATATGAGAATAAATATTTTTGAGAGAGAGGAGATCAGGGAATAAGCACACATAGTTGCGTAGAAGGGCTTTGTATAGATTGACCATTTTGGCTGAGCGTTCGCAGCGCAATGATTTTGCAGAGATATATGTTCATTGCTCGAAACTAACCGAACCCAACCGAAGCTCAGTCGTGCTTGTGTGGGTTCGTAAGTTACGCCGCTTGTGTGTTGAAAACGCTTGTTCTAGTTGTCCCATCTATGTGTTGTATGGTTAGTGTTTATAGTTATGGACTATTGCATATCGAGCATAATTAGGGTGACCATACGTCCTGGAATTCCGGGACATGTCCCGCTTTTGCCAAGACAAGTGAAGAATTTTTTTGAGGAAATCAGCGCAGATAAGCAGTTTTTTGCAACAAAATCGTCGACCGTCCCGGAATGGCCTGAGGCCGATCTGGTCACCCTAAGCATAATAGTTCTATGGATGTGCACAGTCGATAAGACATCCTTCAAAATAGTTTATTCAATTTTGTGTATTATATAAACGAAACCCCATAAAAGGTATAATTATATACATGTATACATACATATGTACATATATATGTGGGCTGAGTTAATATAATTGAATATTCAAATTTATATTAAACTTTCCAAGTTAAATAGATATTGTCCATTAAATTGATATATTGATATCCAAAAGACAAAAATTACAAAGTCCTTGGACTTACACAGTAAATCTGAAATACCTAGCTTTTACGAAAGGAAAAAAAAAAGATCGATTTTGATCGATAACAAGAAAATGGAGTTAGCGAAAACACATACATAAGTAAGGACATCTAGAACAAATTTTTGCACACGCATGAAATTTAAACCGTACGCCTCACTTAAGTTGGCTTTGCTCAGCCCGCTTACTTTTACATGTAAAATTTCACGTCTCTAGCCTATGTGGAGACACAGACGGCTAAAAACTCTTACTGACAGGCAGACATGGCTAGATTTACTCAGCTCATCGTCTTGATCTAGAATATATATACTTTATGGAGTCTGTCACGCCTCCTTCTGCCTATTGTACATTTTTACAAAATCATTATATCCTAAAATCCCATTTTCAATGCGTTCACGGTTTTTAATAATTCCAGAACGTGTATAAAAATAAAAAATTAAATTAAATTCTCAAAAATTAAATTACATTTTCAGCATGTTCGTCAAAAAAAGCTAGTAAGAGTGCTCTAGTCGAGAGTGCTTGACTAGTAGATTCCCTGAATCATGCGAAGAGCCGATATACCAAACATTCTATGCTTATTATACCCTGAACCCATTGAAAATGGGAAAACAGGATATAGGATATAGGCAGAAGGAGGCGTGGCAGACTGCATAATATATATATATTCTTGATCAGCTCGACGAACTGAGTCGATATAGCCATGCCCGACTAGTCCGTCTGTCCGCCTGTCCGTCTGTCCGTCCGCTCGTCTGTCCTAGAGAGAGCTAGTGACTTGAAATTTTTTTTATGGAGGTTCCTGTATGGCACATGCAGATCGAGTTTGTTTAAAAAAATCGACAGCTTTTATCGTTTTAATGTTATCGACTAAAAATGTAATCGAAGTTCAGTTATAAAATGATGTCTTGCACATCTTTCAAGCTAGAGACTCCAATTTTGTAATTACTTTTATGTGTATTTTATACAATTGTGATTTTAGTTATATTTTGGATACCACCCCCCCTTCGCCCTAAATTTGCAAAAAACGTATTTCAAATACTAGAGATTTGTGCTTTAGCAAATACACATATGAATGATAATCACGCTCTGAAAGTTTGATTAAGAAAGTCTATCTAAAAAAAAACTTATTCAACAATTAAGTGCCCATAATATAGCCTTACTGCAGCCCAATCGCAGTCGCTGCGAAACCTGCGCAGTTAGCAGAGCGCGTGCTAATGCGTGCGTGCGTATGTGTGTGTTTGTGTGTATGTATTGTTCGTAGTGCATAAGTTAACCACTGACATTGGACGTGTGCTGATTTACCATTTTTGCGAAGTCCACGCCCAGAGTCACAGCGGCGGATGTGTCGCAACAATGTGAGCGGCCGCTGTAGCAATGTGACACCACCCGCGAGGCGCAAGTCACAAGTTCTGAGGAGCTCTGGCAGCGGTTAACGACCCTGAAGTTATAAGAACAGCTACAGCAACATATGCGACGGCGGCAGCGACTTTGCACTAGGGACATCGTTGCGGAAGCGCCCACTCTATGACTTGCTTCATATATAGTTTTTAGTTCTTAAAATGTTAGTCTTCATTTTGAGTTCAATAAAGGCGCAGCGTATCGGTCGCATCAATAATGTATTCTCATCTCTTTATTTCGGTCAGCCATCGCTGCCGAATCTATGACAACAACCACGATTCAGACTTCTTATCTGTCAGCCTTTGACGATGAACGAACTAGTAACTTGTAACAACTAAAGATAATTGGCGCCCAACGGTGAAAAACCTAACTGAATAAAAATAAGTGACACAAAATAAAAACAAGTAAGAACGTTGCAGTCGGGCGCTACCAACTGCGGATTACTCATTCACGCCCGCACAGCGCGATTTGCCACGCTCCCAATTGGTTTGTACACATATAATTTTTTGGAAATCAATAGAGGAGATCAGCAGTAATATCGTCATAACATTTTGATTTTCTCACTGAGAATTGGAAAAGCATACAGTTTTCCCGATTTGCCACGCCCAAGTGGGCGTATACATATAATTTTTGGCCAGTTCTTAGAAGTAGTGAAGGGTAACGTAACAGTAAAATTTTGCTTACACTCAAAAAATGTGAAAATTACAGGGTATTTTTTTTAGTATAGTATGCCCCAAAATGGGCGTAAAAATTATTTTTGATAGAGGACTCTCTAGTAACTCAACCACCTAATTTTGAAGCTTCTAGCTCTAAAACTGTAGGAGCTACAAACTTTTGCAGTTTGCCACGCCCCCTTAGGGCGTAGATATATCCGCCATATCTTTTTAATCCTGGGTTGGCAGCCCGAGTATATATACCAAATTTCAAGTCTCTAGCATCAAAAGTGCTCAAAATACAACAGAATTTGAAAAATCACTATGTTTTCAGATCCGATTTGCCACGCCCCCAGGAAACGTGGACATAACGTTTTTTACTCGATCTTTATAGGATCGTAACAGTAACTCAAATTTACACGCCAAATTTGGGCGCTCTAGCTCTAAAACTGTAGAAGATAAAGTTTTATCCGATTTGCCAAACCCCCATATGTGTCGATATATCCGCCATAGCTCTTTGATCTTAGGTTATCAATCCGAGTAGTGTATCTGAGATATTGAAAAATGCATTTTCCGATTTGCCACGCCCCTAGTAGGCGAATCAGGAAAATCTTGACACTTTATAATTCGAGGGTATACACGAGTATATATTCCAAATTTCAACTATCTAGCTTCAAAACTGTGCAAATGGTTTGCGTTCATACGGACAGACGGACAGCATGACGGACATTGCACAAAACCAATATACTCATTACACTTCGTGAATGAGTATAATAAGTGAACAAAAAATATAATAAGCAAACAAACAAAAAAAGAAGCGAACACTGAAAACCAAGAAAGTGATCAAAAGCAAAAAGAAGTGGAATCTGAAACTTCAACACATCGACTGCGGCAAGCGACGACTAGATTCTTAACGCGACTGCTGCGCGGGATACATATAAGTTAGAAAACATCTAAGTTAGAAAACATGTAAGTGATTTTCGAAGTGAAAATTTATTAGCCAAGTCGAAGAGGAATAAAAATAAAATTAAAGTGAAGTAAAGTGAGTTAGAGAGTCTTACTTCGGAAACTGTTCATGCCGTAGTCATATTGTAAATTTACTTAAAATCGAATGGACAGAATTAAACCGAACAAAAAACTGAGATGACACGAACTTAATACCAGAACGTTAGCAAGTCTGATAGGAGGATTAATTTATCTACAAGTGTCAGACCAAGTTAGCGAACCCACCACTAGCAGCCAAATTAAAAACACAAACATGGACCCTGAGCATCTTAGAGCTATAATTGACACTGCTGTGCAAAGCGCACTTATAGTGCAGGCACAGGAATACACTAGAAGAGAGGAAGCTTCAACAACAGAAAGCACTAGTAAATTCTAAGATACCAGCTCCACTGTCTAAAAGGACGTTGAGATAGTAGATGAAGTCACTTGTGATAAACCCCTCGACGCAGTGAAGTGTTATATTTTGGCCGCATACAAAGTCTAGAAAAGGTTAGATGGAAGCTCCCGCCATTACCAAGCCATGATTATAATCCGAACTAAGATTAGGGGCGCAGCAGATGTAGTTCTGGTATCGTTTAGTACGCCACAAAATTCTGAGGCGATCATAGCCAGATTAGATTTTACCTAGAGCGACAAGAGACACATTCACGTTATAGAGTAAGAAAAGGGCACGCTGAGGCAAGGCGGAATGACAATTCTGCAATATTACGATGAGGTAGAAAATAATAATAAAACGCACAACATTCTAACCAAAGCAACCAGGGAAAGAAAACTCATTGTGAAAAACAAAACGGAAATTACACTGAGAAATATCAGGTCAGCGGCTAAAAAGCCCTAGAACCTATGGATATTGATCCATCATCTTCAAAGTATAGGCAACAAACGCACTATCAGAAACCTCAATGTCAAGACCTGCCGGTTCTGACCGAGCGACTGGCCGAAAACGACAAAAGTTAAATCTTTTAAAGGCCGACACTGACCAAATTGCGACCTATGCGTAAGCAGCACAGGAAGCAATAGATGAGGTTGACGATGACGCCGACTCTGACTCGAGTAACGGCAACGTAAATTTTGTAGGGGAAGGTCCCTGCTGCCGTTAATTCGGCGCAGAGTAGCAGGGACAGATTCCTAATCGACACGGGTGCGTTCAAAAACTGCATTAGACCACATAATCGGCTAAAGGACGTCTACTTTTTTGAAGCCGCTTTTGTCGTGCACTCCATTCATGGGTCAAACAACATCGCACAAAAGTGCAATATTCCCATGTTTGGACACGACACATTTTTTTTTCACGCCCAGTGTCAGTGGTTAACTATTCCCCCTCTCAAGTCCGACCGTCCTCGGTCGTGTCGTAGTTCTGGACGATCTCCGAGATTTTTAATGCAACACGACGTCTTCTGGTGAAGTAGTAATTGGCGCACGCCACTGAGCTCGTTGATGAAGATGTAAGGTAAGCTCAGCGTTGTGTCGTGGCCTATAACGTTGAGGCGAGTAGATGCCGCTACAGCAGGAACACGATTCCGAATATTGTTCGGTTTAGGAATCGAGCACTGTCGACGGTGGCGTGTGAACGGAACATGATGAGATTCGTTCCATTGACCCTCACTGGGGCGTAATCGTCATAGCTGATGGTAGCGCTACGATCATTCACAATGATGATGCCGTCGTCAACTATGGTGACAGGGTCGACGTGGCTTGGCTGTGTCGGGCAATGCGCGGTGACATCCTCAGCCCTCTTGCAGAATGTGGCTGTTGCTGTCTGAGTGCAAGTTGTCACTGCCACAATCTTTCCCTTGCATTCGGCTACCAGGTTGTTTTGTAGCTGGAGAGTCAGCCCGTTGTGTGCGACCGGGAAGATGGTGACCTTTCTGCATAGCTTGCTTATGATTAAAATTGGTTATATCGATCTTACGATCTACCTTAATGCTAGACACTTTCATTAGGTGGTAATCGAGGTCCCTGTGATTTGGTCAGTGAGAATTGATTTGATGTCTGAATGGCTGGATTTATGATGTCATTTTTTTCAAGGGTTAAAGTGAGCATGAGCGCTTCCAATTCGGTAATTAATATTCTTCTCATTAATATAATTGCGCGCAGTAAGAGTTTCAAACAGATGACCTGTGTCAGCCTGTTTGTCTTTTGTAATCTTAAGAATTTTATTCACGGTGTCCGTTGTTCGTGCTGTCGTCGTTGTCAAGGTTACAAATGTCAGGATGATAAGCCTAAGATGTTGCAAAGAAAATGGTTAAAACTACAAATTATCGATGGAGATTGTCCTTGTGGACCACCCTCCCCTTAATGCGGAACGTTGTCCCCAAGTCCGCTTCAACAACCTTTTCCTCGCAGAGGGGCGAAAGTTTGTTTCCCAGCCTGCGGTGAGACTTGAGGGCAGGCTCATTGTCGCAATAGACCTGCCTTGCTCGGGGAAACACGTTCATTAGTATTAATAGGGGGGGGGGTCGTAAATCCTCTATAGTCCTTGATGCTATGGGTTGTACCATTGCGAATTTGGACAGCTTGTCTATGCACGTCAGGAAATAATTCTTGTCTGTAGAAAAGATGTCGACATGTAACATCCGAGCTCCTGGTTTTCTGGGTGCCTGTCGTACTTTGCCTTTGCGCAAATTTTACAATTCAGGACCACCTCATTGGCTAACTTGGACATTTTCGGGAAATAATACTCCGTCATTATTTGCTTGACGTTTTCCTGAGCTGCCCTATGGGCTCGGCTATGTTCTTTGGTGATTATTTCCCTCCTGTCACTAATGTTAAATACGTCAGCTACGAAATTTTTGCAGTGCCAGAATTTTTTGGCTGGGAAGGCCTTTAAAACCTCATGTTGAATTTTGGCCAGGGTTGGCAAAATGCAGTGAAACGCGTTTACTACGCCTCGGACTATGACGGACTTGACTGTTTCTACTAAGTCCTCCTTGTCAGTGAAGATTATCAGGTGGCGGGTTTTTTCGCCGAATACAGTAAACTTGTTTTTTAACGGATACCGTGCCTCTTCCAACACTATTTGGTTACGGAAGCAGTTCAACGGTTTGTCAGTCATGTCAATTGTGTGAGTCAGAGATAACTCACTGTGGATTGTGGCCGCATCGGACCCTTGGTTTTTGTAACCGTTCTGTAGGGCATTCACGTCTTGGCGCGATAAAGCATCGGCCAAGTGATTCTCCTTGCCTGGCTTTTAAAAAAGTTTGGAACCAGTTTCGTCGATTCGCGTTTTCCAGCGCTTGATTTTGGCGTTAGGGTTGCTCTCGGATACCGAGAATGTGAGTGGCTGATGGTCGGTGAATATGTTAATATCCTTCGCATCATAAAGAAAGTGCCGGAGTTTTGCCAAAGCCCAGACGATAGCTAGCAATTCTCGCTCGTTAGTAGCGTGGTTTGCTTCTCTATCTTTTAGTGCCCGAGATATCATAGTTATCGGGCGTCCGTTCTGAGACAGTACAGCCCCAATACCATAGGCCGAGGCGTCAGTTGTTAGGTCGAACGGCTTGTGGTAGTCAGGGTACATTAGTGTAACGTCCTCCGAGGCGAGAATGTTTCTGAGCTTTTGAAACGCATTGCGCTGGGTTTCGTTAAACTGTACCTTTATCTTCTTGGACCTATACTTGCTGACTGTTCCGTTTTCCCCTTTTAGGATATCTGAGATAGGTTTCGCGATTGCTGGGAAATCCTTAATAAAACAACGGTAATAGCTCGCTAAGCCCATGAAAGACCTAACGCTAAATAACGTTGTAGGCTCAACGTAGTGCTGAATGGCTTTCACCTTTTCCAGGTCCATTTTTGCGCCGTTTTTTGTCACGATAAAGCCGAGGTACTCGACGCTCTCTTTAAAAAATTGTGACTTTTCATGGACCACCCTCATGTTTGCACTCTGAAGGCTCTTTAGTACCCAATTGACTTGTTTAACGTGATCCGCCTCGTTCTCGGAGAAAACGATGACGTTATCAACGTACACGTAGCACGACTTACCGATTTGTTCTCGTAGAACGTCATCGATAGTGCGTTGAAAAATACCTCCGGCGTTTTTTAAACCGATGGGGAGACGACAAAACTCGTACTTCCCCCCGCTTACTGAGAATTCCGTTTTCTCTCGATCAGATTCTGCCAGAGTAATCTGGTGATAACCAGATTTAAGATCGAGAGTGGTGAAGTATTTTGCTTTACCCAAATTTGCCAATATCATGGTGATGCTCGGCATAGGGTAAGTGTCTGGGATGGTTTTTAGATTTAGTTTCCTGAAATCTATCACTAGGCGTTTCTTCCTATTGCCCATCTCGTCAGAACCTTTCTTGTCTACTACCCACACTGGGTTATTGTATGGGGACTTTCTGATGATGCCGTTTCCTAAAAGGTCTTTGACCTCTGAGGTCACGAAATCTTCGACACCCTTGGGGTACGGGTACAATTTCGAGTATACTGCGTTTTAGTCGGTGGTACGAATCGTGGCTTATACGTTTGTACTGTAAGGTAGCGACTCGTTAGAGTCCGCAAAAGCCATTTTGTTACGGTGAAGCATTTTTAGGAAATCTTCTTTTGCCGCAGGTGGTGCATGTATTTCTTTACCTTTCGTATAGTTGACATTAGTACATTTAAGGTACTGAAATGCCTCCGAAGTTGCACATATTTTTAATACGCCTTCTTTAAGGCATAGTACTGCTCCTACTTGCCTTAGCAGGTCGAGCCCTATGGTCCCGTCAAATGTAGGCCGGGAATCTAATAGGAAAAAAAATGTGTCGTGTCCGAACATGGGAATACGGTCTAATGAAGTTTTTGGACGCACCCGTGTCGATTAGGAATGACATGTCTGTCCCTGCTATTTTGCGCCGAATGAACGGCAGCAGGGACCTCCCCCTAAAAAATTGACGTTGCCGCTATCTGAGTAAGAGTTGGCGTCATCGTTAGCCTCATACATTGTGTAAAATAAGTACCCGGAATTTAAAAAAAAAAACACATTTTTTCATAATTTTTATCATTATTTTTTGGATTGCCTTCAAAATAGGCTCCTTTTCAGCCGATCCAAATTTTCCAACGAACAATCCAATCATCCATGGCCCGCTGGTAGGCCGGCGCCCGGATGGCCTTCAGCTCCTTTAGCGAATTTTGCTTAATGTCTTCAATCGACTCAAAACGCCTTCCCCGAAGTGGCAATTTTAGTTTTGGGAAGAGAAAAGAGTCACAGGGTGCGAGATCTGGCGAATACGGTGGCTATTCGATAGTATTTATTGAGTTTTTGGTCTTGTATTCGCGTACAATCAAGGCTCGGTGCGATGGCGCGTTGTCGTCGTGCAGAATCCACGAATTGTCCTTCCACAATTCGAGCCGTTTACGGCGGATGGCTTTACGTAAACGCCTTAAAACGGATAAATAATATTCCTTATTAACCGTTTGGCCCTCTGGAAGGAACTTAGAGTGCACCACGCCTTGGTAATCAAACAAAACCGTGAGCATAACCTTCACTTTTGACCGGCTTTGGCGTGGTTTTTTCGGATACGGCTCGTTCTCGAAGCGCCATTCGGACAATTTCTGACTGGTTTGCATGTCGTACTCGTAGACCCATCTCTCATCACCAGTTATGATGCGTTTCATGAAGGTAGGGTCCGTATTAGCTCGGGAAACCATGTCTTCAGAGACCTCCTTCCGATGCTCTTTTTGCAAAAAATTGAGTAAAATTCGCCGAGTAAACAGAAGATCAACTCACTTTGACTGCTGAAGTAAACACACTAAGTAATAGATCCCGTTCTAATGAGGTTTTTGCATTCAAGGACATGTGTCCCACCATGAAAAAACCAAATTTGAAGTGTCAGGTATTCCCGGGAGAGTTTAAATTATAAATTCCGGGTACTTATTTTACACAATGTATATCGCTTCCTGCGCTGCTTGAGCTGCTTGCGCATAGGTCGCATCTTGGTCAGTGTTGGCCTTTAAAAGACTTACCTTTTGTCGTCTTTGGCTAGTCGCTCGATCAGAGCCGGCGGGACGTTTGCTACCCTGACCTTGAGGTTTCTGGTAGTTTGTTCGTTGCCTATACTTTGAGGACGATGGATCGATCTCCATGGGTTCTGGGGCTTTTTCGCCGCCGACCTGATTTTTTTCTGCGTACTGTCCGCTCTGTTTTTTTAAAGTAGGGGGTTTTCCCCTGGTTGCTTTGGTTAGCATTTTGCGCATTTTGCGTCTGCTGATGCTGACGACTTTGCTGTCGTTGGTCGGTGCGTCACTTTTCTTCTACGCCCCTAGCATAGCTTGTTGCGAAAGCGTACCTCTCATGATTTGCTTCAACCTCCTGTGCCAATGCGAGAGCTGTTGGCATATCAGGGGGGTGAGCGGAGAATAGCACGTCGGTCAGACTGCGCTTTAGTCCAGAAATGAACACACGGAGTGCGTCATTCCTGAACTTTTCGCACAGGCCCCTAGCTAGGCTAATGTCGTAGGTCATGTTAGCTTTATTGGTTAACAAGTTAAGTTTTTTTTCTACTTCATCGTAACACTGCAGAATTGTTATTCCGCCTTGCCTCAGCGTGCCCATTTCCTGCTCTATGACATGTATGGGTCTTTTGTCACTGTAGGTAAAGTCTAGGCTGGCTATGATCGCCTCAAAATTTAGTGGCGTACTGAATGATGCCAAAACGGCATCCGCTGCACCCCGAATCTTTGTTCGAATTATGATCATAGCTTGGTAATGGCGGGAGCTTCCGTCAAACCTTTTGAAAATTTTGTACGCGGCATGGGCTGCTTGTCTCCACGTATGTCTCCTGAGTTCCATGAAACTCAGGCACACACTTTACTGCGTCGAGGGGCTCATCACAAGTGATTCCGTCCACTATCTCGACGTCTTTATAGACTCTGACTTCTGGTACTGAGAGAGGTGGGACTGGAATATTTGAATTTACCAGTGCTATTTGTTGTTGTAGCTCTTGTTTAAGAGCTTCCTCCCTCCTAGTGTACTCTTGTGCCTGCACCGTAAGTGCGCTTTGCACGGCAGTGGCAATTATGACTCTGAGGTGCTCAGGTTCCATGTCTGTGCTTTTGATTTGGCTGCTTGTTGTGGGTTGACTAACTTGATCTGACACTTGTAGGTCAATAAATCCTCCTATCAGACTTGCTAACGTTCTGGTACCAAGTTCGCGTCGTTTTTGTTTTTTGTTCGGTCTGTTTCTGTCCATTCGATTTTTGAAAAAATATGCGATAGGACTACGGCATGAGTATTCTCCGAATTAAGACCCTCAAACTCACTTTACTTTATTTAGTTTCTACTTTTAGTTGACTTACTAAATTCTCACTTTGCAAATCACTTACATGTTATCTAGTTTTAAAAGTATCCCGCTCAGCCGTCGGGTTGGTGCTGGAGAATCAGGTCGTTTTGCCGCAGTCGAGTTGGTGCTGTAGAATTAGGTCGTCTTGCCGCAGCTGATGTATTGAAGTTTCACTTCTTTATATATTTTTATTTTTATTATACTCATTCACAAAGTGAAATGAGTATATTGGTTTTGTGCAATGTCCGTCACGCTGTCCGTCCGTCCGTCCGTCTGTCCGTCTGTCCGTATGAACGCAAACCATTTGCACAGTTTTGAAGCTAGAGAGTTGAAATTTGGAATATATACTCGTGTATACCCTCGAATTATAAAGTGTCAAGATTTTCCCGATACGCCCACTAGGGGCGTGGCAAATCGGAAAATGCATTTTCCGATATCTCAGAAACACTATTTCTAGAAGCGCTAGAGAGTTGCAATTTAGAATGCAGACTCGTGTTGACAACTCAAGATGAAAAAGCTATGGCGGATATATCTACGCCCATTGGGGGCGTGGCAAATAGGGTAAAACTGTATCTTCTACAGTTAGAAGCTAGAATGCCCAAATTTGGCACGTAGGTTACTGCTACGATCCTATGAAGATCGACTAAAAAAAGTATATGTCCACGCCTACTAGGGGCGTGGCAAATCGGATCTGACTATATAGTGATTTTTGAAATTCTGTAATATTTTGAGCACTATTGATGCTAGAGACTTGAAATTTGATATATATACTCGGGTTGACAATCCAAGACGAAAAAGATATGGCGGATATATGTACGCCCATAGGGGGCGTGGCAAACCGCAAAGGTTTATAGCTCCCACAGTTTTAGAGCTAGAAGATTCAAAACTGGGTGGTTGAGTTACTGGTCAGCTCCTCTATCATTGACCCAAAATTAATTTTTACGCCCCTTATGGGGCATGCCCGACTAAAAAATACCCTGTAATTTTCGCATTTTTTGAGTGTAAGCATCCAAATTTCACATTTACGTTACCCTTCACTACTTCTAAAACCTGGCAAAAAATTATATATCTACGCCCACTGGGGGCGTGGCAAATCGGGAAAAACTGTATGATTTTTCGATTCTCAGTGAGAAAATCAAAATTTTATGACGATATTACTGCTGATCTCCTCTATTGATTTCCAAAAAATTTTATATGTACAAACCAATTGTGAGCGTGGCAGTGGGCGTGATCTGCGCGGGTGTGAATGAGTATTCCGCAGTCGGTAGCGCCCGACTGCAACGTTCTTACTTGTTTTCATTTTGGGTTGTCAACCCGAGTATGTATACCAAATTTCAAGTTTCTAGCACCAATAGTGCTCAAAATATTACAGAATTTGAAAAATCACTATATAGTCAGATCCGATTTGCCACGCCCCTAGTAGGCGTGGATATATAGATTTTTGGTCGTGCCAAATTTGGGCATTCTAGCTTTAAAACTGTAGAAGATACAGTTTTAGCCGATTTGCCACGCCCCCAATGGGCATAGATATATCCGCCATAGCTTTTCTTGAGTTGTCAACACGAGTCTACATTCCAAATTGCAACTCTCTAGCACTTCTAAAAGTAGTGTTTCTGAGATATCGGAAAATGCATTTTCCGATTTGCCACGCCCATAATGGGCGTATCGGGAAAATCTTGACACTTTATAATTCGAGGGTATACACGAGTATATATTCCAAATTTCAACCCTCTAGCTTCAAAACTGTGCAAATGGTTTGCGTTCATACGGACAGACGGACAGACGGACGGACAGCGTGACGGACATTGCACAAAAACAATATACTCATTTCACTTTGTGAATGAGTATAAAAAGCTTTGACGGATATATCTACGCCAATTGGGGGCGTGGCAAATCGACTAAAACTGTATCTTCTACAGTTTTAAAGCTAGAACGCCCAAATTTGGCACGTATCCTATGAAGATCGACCGAAAAACTATATATTCACACCTACTAGGGGCGTGGCAAATCGGATCTGACTATATAGTGATTTTTTAAATTCTATAATATTTTGAGCACTTTGAATGCTAGAGACTTGAAATTTTGTATATATACTCGGGTTGACAACCCAAGATGAAAAAGATATGGCGGATATATCTACGCCCATAGGGGGCGTGGCAAACCGCAAAAGCATATAGCTCCTACAGTTTTAAAACTATAAGCTTCAAAATTAGATGGTAGAGTTATTGGTGAGCTCCTCTATCGATGACCCAAAAATAAATTGAACGTCCCTTTTGGGGCATGCCCGGCTAAAAAATACCCTGTAATTTTCGCGTTTTTTGAGTGTAAGCATCCAATTTTCATATTTACTTTACCCTTCACTTCTTCTAAGAACTGGTCAAAAATAATATGTCTACGCTCTTTGGGGGCGTGGCAAATCGGGAAAAGCTGTACTTTTTTCCGATTCTCAGTGAGAAAATCTAAATTTTATGACGATATTACTGCTGACCTCCTCTATTGATTTCCAAAAAAATATATATGCACAAAACAATTGTGGGCGTGGCAATGGGATGAGCTGCGCGGGTGTAACAGGAAAAAAGAGGCATGAAAGACCTTTTTCTTGTTCTATAACGTGTTTGTGTCTCTTGTCGCTCTAGGTAAAATCTAATCTGGCTATGATCGCCTCAGAATTTTGTGGCGTACTAAACGATACCAGAACTACATCTGCTGCGCCCCTAATCTTAGTTCGGATTATAATCATGGCTTGGTAATGGCGGGAGCTTCCATCTAACCTTTTCTAGACTTTGTATGCGGCATGGGCTGCTTGTCTCCATGCCACGTATGCCTCCTGAGTTCCATGAAACTCCGGAACACACTTCACTGCGTCGAGGGGCTTATCACAAGTGACTTCGTCTACTATCTCAACGTCCTTTTAGACCCTGACCTCTGGTACCGCGAGAGTGGAGCTGGTATCTTAGAATTTACTAGTGCTTTCTGTTGTTGAAGCTTCCTCCCTTCTAGTGTATTCCTGTGCCTGCACTATAAGTGCGCTTTGCACAGCAGTGTCAATTATAGCTCTAAGATGCTCAGGGTCCATGTTTGTGTTTTTAATTTGGCTGCTAGTGGTGGGTTCGCTAGCTCGGTCTGACACTTGTAGGCAAGTTAATCCTCTTATCAGACTTGCTAACATTCTGGTAATAAGTTCGTCTCATCTCAGTTTTTTGTCCGGTTTAGTTCTGTCCATTCGATTTTAAGCAAATTTACAATATGACTACGGCATGAACAGTTTCCGAAGTAAGACTCTCTAACTCACTTTACTTTACTTTATTATACGCTGAACCCATTGAAAATGGGAAATCAGGGTATAATGGTTTTGTTAAAATGTATGTAACAGGCAGAAGGAGGCGTGGCAGACCCCATAAAGTATATATATTCTTGATCAGGGTGACGAGCTGAGTTGATCCTAAATAAAAATTCACACCAAAGTGTTGCTCAAGCGTAGGATTCGGCAGCATAATATAACCTCGAAAAATATGCCAAAGGAGGTAATCATGGAGGAATGGGGAAAAATAACCGCCGAGGACAACCTGAAGATAATTGATTTGACGCCTAGCAAAGGTTTTAAGGCGAAAAGGCTATTCAACAAATTATTCGAATCTTACTCTTTCCATCTAAATGCGCAGAAGAACTAAAGTGTACGCAGACTTTTGCGGCCTCGTTTTATTATACCCTGAATCCATTGAAAATGGGAAATCAGGGTATAATAGTTTTGTTAAAATGTATGTAACAGGCAGAAGGAGGTGTGGCAGACCCCATAAAGCATATATATTCTTGATCAGGGCGACGAGCTGAGTTAATTTAGCCCTGTCCGGCTGTCCGTCTGTGCGTCTGTCCGTCTCTGCGTATGTTTGAACGCGTCGATCTAAGAATCTATAAGAGCTAGATACTTGAAATTTTTTATGTAGATCCGTATATAGCACGCACAGATCGAGTTTGTTTAAAAAAATTAATAAATTTGATCGTTTTAAAGTTATCGATTTAAAACGTTATCGAAATGCAGTTATAAATTTATATCTCCCACATCTTTGAAGCTAAAGTCCCCAAATTATGTATTTGGTATAATGTGGAGCTTATACAGTATAATATATATTGGTATAATGTGGATCTTATACAGTTTTGATTTTTGTAACATTTTGCATACCATCCCCCCTTTCCTTCCCTTCCACACCAAACTTGTAAAAACCGTATTTCAAATACTAGAGACTTGTGCTTTGGCAAATACACACATATAATTCACATAATCACGTTCTGAAAGTTTGATTTAAAATGTCCATCTACAAAAGAACTTATTCATCAATTAACTTCTCATAATACAGCTCTTACAGCAGCCCGAGCGCAGTCGCTGCGTAAACTGCGCAGTCAGCAGAGCGCTCGCTTATGCGTATGTGTGTGTGTATGTGTGTGTGTATGTCTGTGTGCATGTGTTGCTTGTATATATATATGTTAAAAAAGTATAAAGTGGTTGGAATATCGGCTCATTGCAGGGTTCAGGGGATCTCCTAGTCGCGTACCGCGAACTAGAGCTTTCTTACTTGTTATACCCTGAACGCATTGAAAATGGGAAATCAGGGTATAATAGTTTTGTTAAAATGTATGTAACAGGCAGAAGGAGGCGTGGCAGACCCCATAAAGTATATATATTCTTGATCAGCTCGACGAACTGAGTTGATATTGCCATGACGTCTGTCCGTCCGTCTGTCCGTCTGTCCGTATGTATGAACGCGTCGATCTCAGAATCTGTAAGAGTTAGAGACTTGAAATTTTTTATGTAGGTCCGTGTATAGCACGCAGATGGAGTTTGTTTCAAAAATTCGATAACTTTTATTGTTTTAATGTTATCGGTTAAAAACGAGATCGAAATCCAGTTATAAAATTATAATTTTAAGTTCATATGTACTTAATACAATTTTGATTTTTGTTGTACTTTGGATACCACGCCCCCTTCGCCCCAAATTTGCAAAAAACGTATTTCAAATAGTAGAGACTTTTGCTTTGGCAAACACACTTATATGAATGACATAATTGCGCTGTGGAAGTTTGATTAAGAAAGTCCACCCAAAAAAAAAGTTATTCAACATTTAATTTCAAATACAATAGGCATATTGCAGCCCAAGCGCAGTTGCTGCGGCAATTGTGCAGTCAGTAGATCGCGTGCTTATGCTTGAGTGCCTATGCATGTGTGTATGTGTGTGTGTTGCTCGCAATATTTGTATATGTAAAATAAGCATAGAATGTTGGGAAGATTGGATCTTCGCAGGGTTCAGGGTATCTCGTAGTCGAGCCGTCTCGACTAGAGCACTCTTATTTGTTTGACATCCTCTTCTTGTTATACCCTGAACCCATTGAAAATGGGAAATCAGGATATAATGTTTTTGTGAAAATGTATGTAACAGGCAGAAGGAGACATGGCAGACCCCATAAAGTATATATATTCTTGATCAGCTCGATGAGCTGAGTTGAAATAGCCCTGTCCGTCTGTCCGTCCGTCCGTCCGTGTGAACGCAGCGATCTCGTAAACCACAAAATCTAGAGATCTGAAATTTTCAGAGAATACTCGCCTATAGCCTCGCAGTACGAGTTTTTTTTAGATTTTCGTTAACTCAACCCGTGTCCTTATTATCGATAAAAATCGATAACTTTTCTTCGGTTAAGCATACCGTAAGAGCTAGAAACTTCAAATTTACTGTGTAGATCCGTGTAATGAATGCGGACATTATGTAATTTTTGGATTTTGGATGCTACGCCCCCTTCGCCCCCAATTCGAATTCGAATTCTTATTTCAAATACTAGAGACTTGTGCTCTGGCAAATACACACATATGAATGACATAATTACGCTGTGAAAGTTTGATTAAGAAAGTCCATCTACAAAAAAAGTTATTAAACATTTAATTTCCCATACAATAGGCACATTGCAGCCCGAGCGCAGTCGCCTCGCTGACTGCGCAGTCAGCAGAGCGCGTGTTTATATTATAAAATAAGTATATCATATTGGGTAGATTGGATCTTCGCAGGGTTCAGGGTATCTCGTAGCCGCCTCGACTAGAGCACTCTTACTTGTTTTTTGTCATTTTTAGTAAAATAAGTTACTGAAAAGACTTTTATGTTGCCAAATATATAATGAAACATATCATATCTACATTTTTGTTTAATTATTTGTTTTAAACACTTTTTAGTTGAGTTTAGTTGAAAAATTGTTGTGTACGTAAACTTTATTTGCTTACTGTATGTATTATATACATTGTATGTATATATTTAACTTTCTAAGTACTTGGGGATATATATATGTATATAAGTTCGATGATATTTATGGGTATACACACTAAGCACTTCTGTATGTATACCTATTTGTGATGTGTTTACAGATAAATATGACTATAAACATTCTACATCTGTATGTGTGCATTTGTGTATGTATATGTACATATGTGTATATTTATGGATGGATGGATGGATATTTATTTATATCGCTATCCACTTTTTCAGTCGTTAGGAGCACATACATTCAGTTAGACTCAAGAGGGCCATTTACTCCAACGTCTTTTCGTATTGTGCGGTATCAATCAACGATAAGATACCTTTCTTATAGGTACATATATATACATATATACATTCATATGTGCATGCACACACAAAGCTTATACCCCTATATAAAGTGTATGCTCAACTAACTGGCTTTAAAATAAAAAATAAAAAAAAAAACTGATTATTTCAGATGTGTGTGAAACTGGCCTTTATATATTTAATTTTCAGTTATGAACTTAGAAATATTAATACAATCAAAATATGTTGTAATCCACAATCAATATTATACAGAATCCATGGATCGAATAACTTAATTTCTTATAATTGCACTAATACATTCGAAAGTCTAAATGAAACAGAAAATGCAAACAGTATTGAGGTGCTTGGTACTACAGAAAGTCCACAAGGATATGGCCTGGAAAAAATTAATGAAACATTCGGTCTGACAGAGTTTCTACAATGTGCGCATACCGGTTATTCAAATGTTTCCCTATTAACAGAAATATCATTTAGCGTATTACCAAAATCATGCCTTCTTATTATAGACAGTAGTAGTGTTATTAGTCTAACATGTAAATCGAGTAAAAATAATAATATTATGCAAAGTGTTGGAATTATAAATAAATGCTGTTCACATGGATACTCCTATGGCTCAGAGGTGAACAAGTGTTATTTAAGAGACCCCGACTACAATAAATACTCTGCCATTTTTGAGAATCCAATGATTTTTGTCGATAACTCGTTCAAGTGTCCCAAGAACAAAGTTTTAGTTGAATATGTGTTAGCGGCGGAAGCAATTGTCATAAAAAATGAAAAAATTTTACTGAAAGAACATAAGACATCATTTAACAGAAGCGAATTTTGCATTGAAGCCATTGAAGTGCTAATTAAAAAAAATGAGAGAAAGTCTCAAATCAATAGAAGTTCTCAACAATTTATAGTTCGTACTTGTCAACAACTAAAAATTTGTGATTCGGTACCTTGTATTCGTAAGTGTTGTGTCGATGGTGAAATATATTCTAAAGGAAATTCGACAACTTCTTGCAAAAGAGATGAAAATTATTTTCAATTTCATAGTCTGAACAGTATGAATACTAGCGGCGTATTTTCCAAGCCCTCAGGTATGTGCAATTTCCTAAATTGTTTATTATTCGTAAATAAGTGCAACAATATCCCATTACATTTGTAATTCTGAGTAATCGTAAGTTGGAGCAAGTAACGTCATTGTCTGCGTAATAGCCATTCACGGTATAAAATAAGTTAATTTTATTTAAAAATCGAAAAATATAATGCACTACACCCTAATTACACCGGAAAAAGCTATATTTTGCAATGAGCGTGAGCTGTGCGGCAGTGAACGAATAATCTTTAGTCGGTAGCGCCCAACTGCAACGTTCTTACTTGTTATACCCTGAATCCATTGAAAATGGGAAATCAGAGTATAATGCTTTTGTGAAAATGTATGTAACAGGTAGGAGGAGTCGTGACAGACCTCATGAAGTATATATATTCTTAATCAGCTCCAGGAGCTGAGTCGATATAGTCATGTCCGTCTGTCATTCTGCCCGTCCGTCCGAGACTTTAATTTTTTTCAGAGGCTCCTGTTTAGCACGCGCAGATCGAATTTGTTTCAAAAATTCTCTTACTATTCACATTTAAATGTTATCGATCTAAATCGAAATTCAGTTATAAATTTATATATCGTACATCTTTTCCAAATTTTGTATTTAGTTTAATGTGTAGCTTATACAATTTTGATTTTTATACTCATTCACAAAGTGAAATGGGTATATTGGTTTTGCGCAATGTCCGTCACGCTGTCCGTCCGTCTGTCCGTCTGTCCGTATGAACGCAAACCATTTGCACAATTTTGAAGCTAGCAAGTTGAAATTTGAAATATATACTCGTGTATACCCTCGAATTATAAAGTGTAAAGATTTTCCCGATACGCCCAGTAGGGGCGTGGCAAATCGGAAAATGCCTTTTTCAATATCTCAGAAACACTACTTCTAGAAGTGCTAGAGAGTTGCAATTTGGAATGTAGACTGGTGTTGACAACTCAAGATGAATAAGCTATGGCGGATATATCTACGCCCATTTGGGGCGTGTCGAATCGGATAAAACTGTATCTTCTACAGTTAAAGCTAGAACGCCCAAATTTGGCACGTAGGTTACTGCTACGATCCTCTGAAGATCAACAAAAAAACTATATGTCCACGCCTACTAGATGCGTGGCAAATCGGATCTGACAATATAGTGCTTTTTCAAATTCTGTAATATTTTGAGCACTATGAATGCTAGAGACTTGAAACTTGGTGTATATACTCGGATTGACAACCCAAGATGAAAAAGATATGGCAGATATATCTACGCCCATAGGGGGCGTGGAAAACCGCAAAAGCTTATAGCTCCTACAGTTTTAGAGCTAGAAGCTTCAATGGTTGATGGTTGAGTTACTGGTGAGCTCCTCTATCGATGACCCAATAATAATTTTTACGCTTCTTTTGGGGCATGCCCGGCTAAAAAATACCCTGTAATTTTCGCATTTTTTGAGTGTAAGCATCCAAATTTCACATTTACGTTACCCTTCACTACTTCTAAAAACTGGCCAAAAATTATATATCTACGCCCACTGGGGGCGTGGCAAATCGGGAAAAACTGTATGATTTTCCGATTCTCAGTGAGAAAATTAAATTTTTACGATAATACTGCTGATCTCCTCTATTGATTTTCAAAAATTTTTATATGTACAGACCAATTGTGGGCGTGGCAATAGGCGTGATCTGTGCGGGTGTGAATGAGTATCCCGCAGTCGGTAGCGCCCGACTGCAACGTTCTTACTTGTTTCAAATTTTGGATACTATCCCCCCTTCCCTTCCCAGCATTTCACATACTAGAGACTTGTGCTTTAGCGGATACACACATAAACATGACATAATCACGCTCTGAAAATTTGATTAAGAAAGCCCATCCACAAAAAAAGTTATTAAGCATTTAACTTACCATAATATAGGCATATTTCCGCCCAAGTGTCCAGTTCCAGGGTTCAGGGAATCTTCTAGTCTTGTACCCCCGAATAGAGCTTTTTTACTTGTTTTTATACCCTGAACCCATTGAAAATGGGAAAACAGGGTATAATGGTTTTGTTAAAATGTATGTAACAGGCAGAAGGAGGCGTGGCAGACCCCATAAAGTATATATATTCTTGATCAGCTCGACGAACTGAGTTGATATTGCCATGACGTCTGTCCGTCCGTCCGTCTGTCCGTCTGTCCGTATGTATGAACGCGTCGATCTCAGAATCTGTAAGAGTTAGAGACTTGAAATTTTTAAAGTAGATCCGTGTATGGGACGCGCAGATCGAGTTTGTTTCAAAAAATCGACAAATTTGATCGTTTTAAAGTTATCGATTTAAAAACAAGTAAGAGACGGCTCGACTACGAGATACCCTGAACCCTGCGAAGATCCAATCTGCCCAACATGATATGCTTATTTTACATATACAAATATTGCGATCAACACACACACACATACATACGCACGCATGCATAAGCACGCGCTCTGCTGACGGAGCAGTTGACGCAGCGACTGCGCTCGGGCTGCAATTTGCCTATTGTATGGGAAATTAAATGTTTAATAACTTTTTTTGTGGATGGACTTTCTTAATCAAACTTTTACAGCGTAATTATGTCATTCATATGTATATGTTTGCCAAAGCACAAGTCTCTAGTATTTGAAATACGAATTTTGCAAATTTGGGGCGAAGGGGGCGTGGCATCCAAAATCCAAAAATTACATAATGTCCGCATTCATTACACGGATCTACACAGTGAATTTAGAGTCTTACAGTATGCTTAACCGAAGAAAAGTTATCGATTTTTATCGATAATAAGGAAACGGGATGAGTTATCGAAAATCTAAATCTCGTACTGCGTAGGCTATAGACGAGTATTCTCTGAAAATTTCATATCTCTAGCTTTTGTGGTTTACGAGATCGCTGCGTTCACACGGACGGACGGACGGACGGACGGACGGACAGACAGACGGACAGGCCTATTTCAACTCAGCTCATCGAGCTGATCAAGAATATATATACTTTATGGGGTCTGCCATGTCTCCTTCTGCCTGTTACATACATTTTCACAAAAGCATTATACCCTGATTTCCCATTTTCAATGCGTTCAGGGTATAATAAAACGTTATCGAAATGCAATTATAAATTTATATCTCCCACATCTTTAGAGCTAAAGTCTCCAAATTTTGTATTCAGTATAATGTGAAGTTTATACAATTTTGATTTTTATCACATTTTGGATACCATTCCCCCTTTCCTTCCCTTTCCCCCCAAACTTGTAAAACCCGTATTTCAAATACTAGAGACTTGTGCTTCGGCAAATACACACATATAAATGACATAATTACGCGCGTTCTTATGCGTATGTGTGTATTTATGTGTGTGTGCATGTATTGCTTGTATATATGTATAAATTAAACCAAAGAGGTTTCTTGTAGATTATTTTTATTGGCAACTCGTTTGAGTTATTCGAGAATAATTCTTAAACTAAAGCTTAAAGTAACTTAAACGAATTCATGAAGCCGCCGCTGCCGGCAGACAGACCGCTGAGTTGGCGCTTCTTGCGGACGATCAGGCTGCTTAGGCGTGATGGTATTAAATTCCGCCTGCAACTCTGTCGCAACGGCATCCGGCCCAATTGCTCTATCAACAACTTTGGCCGTGCGCGTGTTAACTCTTCCCCGGGTGGGCTGAAACCCGTCCGTTTGTCTTTGATCGCTTTGCGGCGGTATAGTTTCCATGCGCTTAAGCGAAGGAGGAGAAGAGTAATGAGGATTAGGCCAAATGACGTTGATGATATGTCTGATTTGAGATCCCCGATGTGACGGAGATTTGTCAGACTAAGATCGTGCAGGAGGTGTTCCCTGAAAAGGGTGATGTTAACTTTGGTCGACGTAGAAACGGCAGGTTTCGTTTTTATGATGCCCCGATGATTTTCGTAACGGGTGCCGGTGAGGGAGATGTATTCATTGAAAGTGGCCAGGATAGTTCCCGTGACTTGTTGACTGCCTCCAGTGTTGTCCACCACATTTACTGTTGCGCTGTTGATGATAATGATGCCATCCTCAATCGTTTTAATGGGCTCTAGGTGCCCGGGGCGTGTGGCGCATTGTGCAATGGTTCCTGACACCAGTTGCTGTGCACACGATGCTTTCTGTAATCTCTTGCAGAAAATGGTGCTCACAGTAGTAGCGCAGTTGCAAACAGCGAAGGTCTTTGTTCCGCAATCGGCCACTATGTTACCTTCTTCTAGATCTATTATTACGTTACTATGCTGAACGGGGAAAAATGTAAATTTTCCTACAATTTAACTTAGTTTGTGGATATTTTATAAGAAAATATAAAAGTTCATAATTTTGGAAAGCCTTAATGCTAGATACTTCTAAAAGGTCCACTACACTAATATTTGTAAGGTGCTCAGTTAACAATTCCTTTTTGGATTTTAACCATACCTTCTCACCCACATTTTATGTTTTCTGGACCCTGTTCTTATTTTGGTGCCCTAGCGATTTTTCTTGTGCTGCCGTGATTTTCTCCTTTATTTTCACCGCAACCTCAATAGGGATTGAGTGGATAATTTCTATTGGCTTCCTTTTCGTAACCGAGTGAATCGACCTATTGTATTTTATTGTCGCGAGAAGAATATTGTCGACAGTGTCTTCAATGTGGTTTCCATTTTTAAGATAACTTATATCCCCTAAAGTACCGTGAAAACGCTCGACCTGCCCGTTAGACAAGCTATGTAGGGGCGGCGCATTCGCGATCACGATGTCAAAGTTATTTGACAACATTGATCTAATGGTCTCTGAATTTAGAGACCTTATGTTGTCACAGTAAATCGTCTTTGTTTTCGGGAAGACGTTCAGAAGTTGTAGCAGTGGAGCCTTTATGTCCACGATCGCGCGTGAACGAATGGGCTGGACGATTGCAAATTTAGAAAATTTGTCAATGCAAGTTAAAAAGTATTTCTGGTCAGTGGAGTAAATGTCTACGTGTAGCATTTCCCCGGCATATGACGGTATTGTGGTCTTCCCTATCTCTCGGATTGCGTGACGATTGTGTTTACTGTTGTAAGACTACCAATTTTTGGGAAAAAATAGTCCCGAAGTATTTGTTGCGCATTCTCTTGCGCCGCGCAGTGAGCACGATTATGCTCAACTATAGCGATTTCCCTTTGCTCTGTTGTGTCTGGGATGTCTATAACCATACTTTTTGAGTGTCGAAATGTAGTCGAGGGAAATTCTTCGACCAATTTGTGTTGGATAAAGGCCAGGATGGGAAGCTCGCAAAATATTGCATTGGTCACCTCTGCGTTCACGGCTTCTTGCAGAGTTTGGAACAGTGAGTTCCGATGACATGTCTGGTTTTTGTTTTAAACAGGATGTAAGTCCTGTGCTGTGGAATGGTGCTTTCCTCCAGTATTATCTGGTTTCGGAAGCAGTTGACTGGCTTGCCTGTCGTCTCAATTGTGTAAGTAAGAGACTCCTCGCTATGGATTGTAGCGACATCAGAATCTGCCGAATCTTCCAAAGCGTTGATATTTTGGCGAGACAAGGCGTCTGCTACAAAATTCTCTTTGCCAGGCTTATAAATGATGTTAGCGTTATGCTCATCAATGAAAGCCTTCCAGCGTTTTATCTTAGCGTTCGGATTTTTTTCCGATACGGCAAAAGTTAAAGGCTGGTGATCTGTATAGATGTTTAAATTTTTAACTCTTTCTGAGATTTTTCAATGCCCACACAATGGCGAGAAGCTCTCTCTCATTTGTGGCGAAATTAATCTCATTATCTCGCAATGTGCGCGAGATCATTGTAATCGGGTGGCCGCCCTGGGACAGCACTGCTCCGAGCCCGTAACCTGACGCGTCTGTTGTAATGGTTTTTTGACGCTAGCATCTCCTTTAACATGTTAAAGGCATTCGATTGCTCTGGAGTAAGTTAGAGTTTAACCTTTCTCGAATGGTTGGCGCTTATTTTCCCGTTTTCACCTTTCTAGATCTTCGTTAGGGGTCTTGCGATGCTGGCGAAACCCGCAATAAAGCACCTATAATAACTTGCTAGCCCGAGAAATGATCGAAGGCTTAACAATGTTTTAGGTGGTTGGAAATCCTTTATGGCCTGTACTTTATCTGCCGACGTCTGAATTCCACCTCTGCATACAGTGAATCCCAAATATTCTACGCTCTTTTTAAAGAACTTAGATTTTTCTTGAGAAACCCGCATGCCTGCGTCCCTAAGGCTTTTTAAGACCCATTCAATATGATTGATGTGGTCTTCCTTGTTTGGGGAGAAAATTATTACGTCATCCACATCGACCTAACAAGTTTTCCCAATTTGATCCCTGAGGACGTCGTCTATTGCCCTCTGAAAAATGCTAGGGGCGTTTTTTAACCCAAAGGGAAGCCTGCAAAATTCATACTTCCCGTTGTTTACAGAGAATGCTGTTTTTTCTCTGTCCCTTTCTATCAGTTCTATCTGATGAAATCCCGATGTGAGATCCAGTGTGATAAAATACTGAGCCTCCCATATTTGCTAATATGGTGGAAATCGTTGGGATAGGATATTTATCGTCGATTGTTTTTTGATTTAACTTCCGAAAATTAATTACTAGACGCTTTTTTTTATGACCGGAGTCGTCAACTCCTTTTTTGTCCACAACCCATATCGGGTTGTTATACAGTGACTTTGAGGGTCTAATAATGCCGTCCGCCAGAAGTTGTTTAACCTCTGCATTGACAAATTCAGACACGCCCATTGGGTATGGGTATAATTTGGAATATACCGGTTCGCCGTCCGTTCGGATTGTGGCGATAGTATTTATATTATAAGGCAGGGACTCGTTAACGTCTGCAAAGGCGTTAATCATCCGGTCAATTATACGATTGAAAGTGGGCCTGACCGCGGTGGGAACATCCGCGTCATTTATTTCGAAGTGGTTTACCTGTTGGAATGTTGTGAATTTCATTTTTTCCATTCTCTGGTCATATTTAATGACATTGCTGTTTAGATATATTAGGGCGTTGACTTTTTTTAACAAGTCAAGTCAAGTCTCAGCTGTCCGTCCGTCCGTCCGTGTGAACGCAGCGGTCTCGTAAACCACAAAAGCTAGAGCTCTGAAATTTGCAGTGTATACTCGTGTATATCCTACGCAGTACGAGTTTTTTTTAGATTTTCGTTAACTCAACCCGTGTCCTTATTATCGATAAAAATCGATACATTTTCTTCGGTTAAGCATACCGTAAAAGCTAGAGACTCCAAATTTACTGTGTAGATCCGTGTAACGAATGCAGACATTTTGTAATTTTTGGATTTTGGATGCCACGCCCCCCTTCGCCCCCGATTCGTAAAAATCGTATTTCAAATACTAGAGACTTGTGCTTTGGCAAATGCACACATATCAATGACATAATTACGCTGTGAAGATTAAGAAAGTCCATCCACAAAAAAAGTTAATAAACATTTAATTTTCCATACAATAGGCACATTGCAGCCTGGGCGCAGTCGCTGCGTCAACTGCGCAGTCAGCAGAGCGCGTGCTTATGCGTGCGTGCGTATGCATGTGTGTAGGTGTGTGCGTTGCTCGAAATATTTGTATATGTAAAATAAGAACATAATGTTGGGTTGGGTTGTCAGGGTATCTCGTAGTCGAGCCGTCTCGACTAGAGCACTCTTACTTGTCTTTGTTTTTTAATCGTCGACTGTGGGTTTCGGAGCTTATGTTGTTAGTTTTTTTGCCACAAATTAATTTTTTTTTTTCACCAATTAATTTGCTTTTAATGTTTATAGGTTTTTCACTTTAACTTACGGCGTTGGCTCGTAAAGGTTTTTTTTGTAAAAAAAATTGAAGGATTTTATCTTTTTTTTTTTATTTTGGCAGTGGTAATCTTTGCCCCACGATGGGCGCCAATTAAACCAAAGAGGTTTCTTGTAGATTATTTTTATTGGCAACTCGTTTGAGTTGTTCGAGAATAATTCTTAAACTGAAGCTTAAAGTAAGTTAAACGAATTCATGAAGCCGTCGCTGCCGGCAGACAGACCGCTGAGTTGGCGCTTCTTGCGGACGATCAGGCTGCTTAGGCGTGATGGTATTAAATTTCGCCTGCAACTCTGTCGCAACGGCATCCGGCCCAATTGCTCTATCAGCAACTTTGGCCGTGCGCGTGTTAACTTATATGTTAAATAAGCATAGAATGTTTGGAGTATCGGCTCTTCTTTTGTGTATGGTGTTACTTATATGACTACGAAATAACAATTTTTAGTCTAATGTAATTCTTAAGTGTTTAACAGATCCTCCCAATAGATTTGAATAATGTTGAGTTCGAGATCTGTATTGGGGAAACATAACTTTCGTTTTTTAGTAAAAACTAACATTGAGCTTAATTTTCCAACTATAGAGATAATCTTAAATAGAGCTTAGAGAGTGCAAACTAGAGAGAATTTGTGAACAATGTGTCCTAGATGAATAAAGGGCAGTATCGTCAGCAAATATTAATGCTTCGAAACTTGTAGACCTGGGGAAATGATAAGTGCAAATGTTATAAAGTATAGGCTCAGGGACAGATCCTTGAGGGACTTCGACGTAAATGGGTTTTTTGATAGACAAAGATTCGTTCAGATATACGAAAAATTGTCTATTTGTCAGAAAACTTCATATATAGTAGTATGAATCAGGTAAATTGGAGTGTTACAGGCTCGCAGCTTGTGCCATTCCGTATCAAAAGCAGCTTCAACAGCCAAGTTGATCAAGCGTACACTGTTTTTCATCGAACTTTGTTTTGACGAATGTTGTCGATTTGCCAAGAGGAAAGATGCAGCTATAGAGCTGTTTGAAACCATACTGCATTGGTGGTAGAATATTGTTTTCTTCCAGGTAGGAATTGAGTCTGATTTTGATCAGGCGCTCGAATATTTTTGATAAGCGACATAGGAGGCTGATCGGACGATACCTCAAGGGAGAAATAGAAGGTTCAGTTCAGTTTGGAGTTGGAATGATTTTGCAGTTTTCCACACGTGAGAAAAGTATCTGATTTTCTAAACAAATTCTAGTACACTTGCTGGTAAATTTTTAAGAGAAATATTAAGTATTTAGTCTAACCCATGCGATTTTTTATTATAACCGAACCCATTGAAAATGAGATATTAGGGTATAATACTTTTGTGAAAATATATGTAACAGACAAAGGAGGCATAGGAGACCCTATAAATTATATATATATTTATGAACAGATCGAGTCGATATAGCTAAGTCGATATAGTCATGTCCGTCTGTCCGTCCGTCCGACAGTGTGAACGCAGGGATTTCTTAAATTGTCAATGCATATTCGTGTATACTATACGCTATACGAGTTTATCTTATTTTTTCGACAACTCATCCCGATCCCTTATTATCGATAAAAATCGATAAATTGACTGGACTTTCTTAATCAAACATTCAGAGCGTGATTATGTCGTTCGTATTGCCAAAGCACAAGTCTCTAGTATTTGAAATACGGTTTTTACAAATTTTGGTGAGAAGGGAAGGGAATGGGGGACGGTATCCAAAGATGACAGAAATCAAAATTGTATAAATTACGCATTTAACTAAATACAAAATTTGGAGACTCTTGCTCTAAAGGTGGAGGAGATCTAATTTTATAACTAATTTTCGATAACGTTTTAAATTGATAACATTTAGCTGGGAACAGGTATCGATTTTTCGAAACAAATTTGATCTGCGCGTGCCATATACGGACCTACTTTTCAAGTCTCTTGCTCTTATAGGTTTTGAGATCGACGCGTTCATACTTACGAAGAGACGGACGGACAGACAGACGAACATAGCTATACCAACTCAGCTCGTCACCCCGATCAAGAATATATATACTTTATGGAGTCTGCCACGCCTCATTCTGCCTTTTACATACATTTCAACCAAACAATTATACTCTGATTTCCCCTTTTCAATGGGTTCACTGTATAACAAAAATCAAAACTGTATAAAATACACTTGAAACTAATTACAAAATTTGGAGACTCTAGTTTCAAAGATTTACGAGATGTATTTTAATAACTGAATCCCGATAACTGTTTTAATAGATAACATAGAAACGGGAATAGATATCGGTTTTTTAAAACAAACTCAATCTGGGCGTGCTATATAGGGACCTACTGTAAGGCGGCCTTAGGAGCAGCCGCCTCACATCCTTATTTACAATAAGATAGCATATAAGTAATGAGTAAGGTAGTTGTAATGAGAGCGCAAGGAGCGCAAGATGTATGTAAATGAATTGAAACTTAAATGTAACGGCTCGAGTGAGCGCCGACGATCGGCGATGCAACTCTGCGCAGCGTGGTGAAAGCTCCACCGTGAGGATCGAGCGCGGTGGTGAGTTGCGTCGCCGAGGCGATCGGGCGGCTCGAGCATGGTAGAATGAAGGGTAGAGGAATTAGTTTTCGGGCACGCGACGAGATGGGTCGCTGGAGAGTAAGGAGCGCGCGTCGGCGCTCAAATGAAGAGTAGGCGGGAAGAATATGGAAAAGGCGCGACGCACGTGGGCTTCGCGAGAAACGGTGCGGCAGGGCCCGGATCGCGACAGGGAAGTTTAATTAATAAATAAATATCTCAACCAATCAAAACCAACACCTTTCCTCTCTCTTAAGTCCCCGTCCCCGCACTTAACAAATATTCTTGTAAGTGCTGGTCCTGGGAGACTGAGTCTGCACCCCAGCCAGATTTGTAACTTTACACTACATACAAAATTTCAATATATATACTTTATGGGGTCTGCCAAGGCTGCCTCTGCATGTTACATATGTTTTAACAAAACCATTATACCCTGGTTCAGGGTATGAAAAAGTTATTAAACATTTAATTTCCCATAATATAGACATATTGCGCAGTCGCTGGGTCAACTGCGCAGTTAGCAGAGGGCGTGCTTATGCGTGTGTGAATATGTGTAGCTTGATATATATATGTAAAATAAACATGGCATGTTTGGAATATCGGTTCTTCGCAGGGCTCAGGGGATCTCCTAGTCGAGTAGTCTTTTGTGAGCCTCCAAAAAGGGTTTGACTTGTATCTCAGTCGATACAGTTTTTCGCTCTAAATAATATTATTATAATTAAATACTTCGTGCCTCATCAATTTTTTAAAGTGGTTTGTTCTAGCTTTATAGGTTCTGATCCATTGTCTCTTAGCAGCGTGTCTGGTTGCAATTAAATCTGTTTTTTTATCTGGAAGTTTTCGGGTTTGGAGCTTGACTTGATTGCTAGGAGTGCAGAGCTCGATTGCCTGGGTTATTTTATGTGTTATGAGGTCGATCATAATGTCAATCTAAGTTTTTGAAAACGTTTAGGACAGGTTCGATTTATTTAGTAAGAATACTTTTAAACTTTTTCTTGTTTGACCTAGAATATTGAAGGCATATTTGAACAAACTCGGCATTCGCATCGGTAGCTAATTTACAGATAATTGTGTACTTTAGGATGAGAGAGCTTCCTGGGTTGGTTCGTCAGAAAAAGGTCGAGAATGGATGCATGGAGGTATGTAAGTAGGATCATTGGTGTGTTTAGTAAATTTTCGCAATGCATAGAGATTATAAAGGGTATTGCTCTGGAGCAGTTTCCAAGTCTGTTTCTGCAATTTAAATCCCCCACCTACAATGTAGTGATCATTAATACGAGAAAATTTAAATAGATCGGCTTTAAGCGTCTCTATTGTGTGTCTAGTACCATTTTGTGTGTTGAATTGGCTTATTAGGCATTTGACCGTTGACCCAGTAAAATAAACTGGGTATAATTTGATACGTGCCATGCCATAATATTAAGAAAGTTATTGGAACTATTTGTAGACATATTTCAATGCTCTTTCATAATATTAAATTGGTTTTTTTATACTTATTCACGAAGTGAAATGAGTATATTGTTTTTGTGCAAAGTCCGTCAGCTGTCCGTCCGTCTGTCTTTATGAACCCAAAGCACTTCGACGTTATTGAAGTTAGACAGTTAAAATTCTGAATATATACTCCTCCCCTCTGATAAGGTGTCAAGATTTTCTTGGTGCCTGGCTAATCGGAAAATGCATTTTCCGATATCTCAGAAAACACTACTTGCGAAAGTGCTAGAGAGCTGCAATTTAGAATGTATACTCGTGTCGACAACCAAAGATCCAAAAGGTATGGCTGATATATCTACGTCCATAGGGGGCGTGGCTCCTCTATCGATGAGGGGCGTGCCATACCTAAAAATACCCTGTAATTTTTGCATTTTTAGAGTGTAGGCATCCTGTCACTGTTCGATTTATGAACGCCGGCTAAGCAAGCTTACCGCTGTGCCGTGAGAACGAACATGCATGGAAAAGGTAGAGAGCAAATCGGAAAAAATTACCGAAATCTATACAATATCTCTTACATGCTAATACATTGGGCTAAGCTAGGTGAATGACTTGTGTGAAATGCTGATTGCTTCGCCCAACATCCCCCGTTGAACACCTACGCTTTTCACTTCCCCAGCTTCAGTTTTAAGGACGGCGGCACTTAAGACGCCGTCAATTCCAGGAATGAGCGCTAGTGGTGGAAGATTCTCATCCTTTATGAGAACTTTATTACTAACCGCTAAACTAGGTTGGGTAGTTCTTAATTTTTCTCGCTTTCACAGTAAGTTTAAGTAATCCTCCCGCCAACGTGTCCAGAATACCTCCTGGGGATAGTGCACAGGCTGCCAGGCATCCAAGAAATATAAATGAAGCCTTGCGAGGTAATGCTCGCCGAAGGATGAAAAACGACCATAATTTAGGAAATGTGCAGGCGTCAGTACGACCAAATCTCCTGGATGCTCTGAAACTTAAACTAAAGGTCGTGACTGAATGACAGGAGCGATGTTGTAGAGCAGTGTGGGAAGCTCAGCTCAGGTCAACATCAGCAGCCTCCTACAAGCTACCAAAGTGAGAAGATCGTGGAGGGATGAAATGCCATACAATTGAGTCCGACAGACACAACTCCTTCACTGCATTCTGGTGAGCGTCTGACAGAAATAGACATTTCAACTCTTAGTTGAGAGCACCAAGAAAATTGTTGGTATTGTCAGACCAAATTCGACTTGGCTATTTTCAAGTACATATAAAACGCTGGAGAGTATAAAAAATGCAGTGGTGGTTAAATCTTTACAATCCAATCGGATAGCCTTTGCAGTAAAGGAAATAAGCACACAAGCGTAGCATTTTACAGGCCCACTTTTTCATGCCCCAGTCCAGTCACTCCAAAATCTGTCACGTCGTCCAGCACCATAGGATTGTTTTAGCACTACTTTCGCACCACTTTGGAATTTCTCACGTGCCAAAATTCCAGCGGTCTCTTGCATGACACGTTTTGCTTTTCGACGGATTCTCCTCCAAAGATCAAATCGTCGACAAAAATCGAGAAGCAGCACCTCGGATCCGAGTACATGGTACTCTCTGGATCATTGTAAAAAACACAACTCTGCGCACTATGATGCATTATGAGGAGTGCTGCCCTACTGCTGACAGTGAAACTATAGCGCATTTAAGTGGTACGACTTTCTGACATTATTGTTGACTGCATGACCATTATTAAACCGTCGAAATTTATGCGTGAGCCATTGGCCATCTCGCAAAGTCTAGCTTCTCTAGGCTGTCATAGATTTGACTAAATTGCTTCACTTGCTGTAACTGTGACCGGCAAGCACAACCGAGTCAACTTTGCTTTGTAGTTTTTTTAAACTGCAATAAAATATTCTTTTAACATTTGAAGGGATCGAGTCTTCAGGCAAGCACATACAGAAATAGCCAAAGATCATAAACATGTCATCTACGCACCCAACAACTAGGTTGAAGTACGTAGAAATGATAAGGGTCACATGTTTGGAATCTATAAACAGGCTAAGTACACAGATACCAACGCTGAGCATTACAAACTCTGCGATAGGTTAAGAATAGATAAACACCAACGCTGAACCTTACAAACTCAGCAATAGATAAGTTAGATTTAAGGGTTGAATTTATACATGACTCAGTATATAAAAATACTGGCTCAGAAGAATAAAATTAATATACTACTGATCACCAACACAGCAAGTCTATTCATGGTCCTACGATCCAACCTACAAAGTCTACTATAATTTTTGAGACAGAGAGATTTAAAAAAAAAATTTTCTTTGTTTCTCTTTGGCTTACCAATTTAAGCTATGAGTAGAGTCACAGCACGATCAACCAGGCGATCAAAACAAAAAATCCTCTAACGGGCCAAAGATCAACAACAACAAAACACAAACAATACTAACAAGATTCTGTCTTCAAAAGTTGTCGAGTTGCTAAAAAAAACAGCCAGCAGACCATCGCGAAGAAGGATGTGCTATCAGTACTTGATAACTTGGCAGCAGAATGCACTGCCAATCACTTATCGCTGATAAGAATTGGTGCTGTCGATCATCAATATTTTAAGGAAAAAATGGCATGATGGAAAACATCAGGACGTATAAAGAGTCCCTAATGAAGGTCGAAGTTGCAAAAACAGGGAAATGCAACCAGAAATATCCAAGGCAAAACATGTTCAGCTAGAAGAAATCTTTTCACGAAGAAGTTCGAGCTCAATGGGTGTAATGGTAGACCTTGTGAATAGAAGAGCTCTAAAAGTAAGCCAGCACATTGCAGAAGTGTATGCCAACCTAGAGCTCAGCCACCAGGAAGAAATCTTTGACTACAAAGACACGTTAAATTTCCTGTGGAACAAGGTTCAGTCGACGCTCACGGATTTAGAAGCAAAGTATGGAAAATTTGCTTACGACATCGAAGAAACCGATGAACTGGAGTGAAACGTCAACCTACTGACAAAGAAGCTGAACAGAAAAATATGTGACTTGCACAACATAAAAAAAGACGTTCCAGAGCTGCCAAAAGTGGATCTTCCGAGGCGATTCACAACTGGAAGGATATCAGCGATACAAGGAAGCTGAACTATCTGAAATCTTGCCTCATAGGAGAAACCAAAATGGTAGTAGGCCTTTTATTAATTGGATCATCCGCTAGCTATAATTCAGCGTAGGAGCTTATATGCAAGCGCTACGAAAACAAGTGCAAAATATTTGCTGACGCCGTTAACCATCTAATGGACATGGAACTGCTGAAGAACAATGATGAAGGCAGTATCCGCAAGTTCTTGGACACAGCGACCGAGTTCATCTTTATCGTCAAAGAAAAAGGCGAGAGAAATTCAGTCCTTGGACAATGTTCTGGAGTTTATTGAGCAACTATATAAGTCAATAGACTTAAAAAGCGCAAGGAAATTGTGTCAAAAAATGCGCTGTGCTTTAAATGTCTTGGCACTCATAGCATCAAAAATTGCAAAGACGATTGGACATGCAACCGATGCTCCAAAGCACACAACAGTTTGCTTCACGAGGATGCAAATAAAAAAGAAAACGTCAGTAGCAATTGTCTTAAAAAAAAAGGGCAAGATACGCTGCTGGCAACTGCGCTTATTTGAATTCAAAATAAGTTTGGAAAATACGAGCAGCTAAGGGCTCTTATTGATGGATGCTCACAGAGAACCTTGATATCGGAAGAAGCCGCACAACAGCTAAAACTGAGCCGAATCAAACGGAACGTGGAAGTTCAAGGAATTTGTGGAAGTATAAAAGAGCGTTTGCTTAACTATCAAACCTAGAGTTAAAAGCAAATTCTTTACCACAACACAGGCACTGGTTATGCCTAAACTTCAGAAAGTTCTACCGAGAAAGAAAATTGACATGGTTATCAATAAGGATTGGATGGGCTGCGAGCTAGCAGACCCACATTTTAACGAACCCAGTAGGATTGATGTTGTCATTGGCATTGATTAACTAACCCTAATAATGTTGGGAAAACTGAAGAAAATAAACGAAACTCTGGGACAAAAGACAGAATTTGGAGGGATTGTTTCCGGCAACATAGACAGATCACCAAGCAAAAAGGTAATCAGAGCAGCAACAACGATGCGCCTGGACGCCCTCGAGCGCTTTTGGGATTTTGAAAGTGACACAAGCGATTTAGAACATAGCACTGATTGCGAAAAGGTGTTTCAAGAGATAACCATAAGAGATGAAGAAGGCCGGCTAGTAGTCTCCATACCATTCCGAAAAAATTTCGAGTTAGGAAACTCCCGAAAACGAAAACAGGTTATGACAAGACTACTGCAAATGGAGACTACAGTGCCTTCATGAAACAATACCTGAAGCTAGGACACATGGATCCGGTAGACACTATTGGCCAAGGCAAATACTACATGCCACATCAAGCGGTAATCAGACCAAACAGCCTTACTACTAAATTGAGGGTAGTGATTGACGCTTCAGCAAAAACTTCGAACGGGCTAAGTCTCAATGATGTAATGCTAGTCGGCCCTAAAATATAAAAAGATATCTTCGATATTTTGATTAAGTGGCGACAATGGAAATATGTAATGACAGCTAACATCGAGAAAGTGTATCGTCAGATTAAAATCGCCAAAGAAGATCAGGAATTTCAATACATCCTCTGGAGAGACGACCAAAAGATGCCAATCAAGGAGTTCAACCTGACTACACTACACATCCGTCCCGTCAGCTGCGCCATCTTTAGCAGTCTTCAAGAATTGACAAATCAACATTGCCAAGGCAACAAGCAACTGATGATAGCAATCAAAGAAAACTTCTACATGGATGACCTCATCACTGGTGGCAACTCAATAGGCGATTGCATCAACACGCAAACAGCACTTAGGAGCATCATGGAAAAGGCTGGCATGCATTTGAGAAAATGGGTATCAAATGATGATCGGATCATTGCTAAGATTAAAGATGGCGACTCAACAGAAAAAATTATGATTCACAAGGACGAGTCAATAACAACCCTTGGGCTACAATGGGACCCCAAAAAGGATATCTTCACATATGTTGTCGATTGCCCAAAATTAGTACACACTACAAAGCGTCTAATTTTATCTCAATTGGCCAGAATCTTTGATCCACTGGGTTGGCTAACACTAGTTACATTACAAGGAAAATGCTTCATACAGGAGCTGTGGAAACTGCCGCTAACTAGGGACGCAGAACTAGAGCCTAGTCTGGTCAATTATTGGCAAGAATACGCAAGCGCATTGCCAGATTTAGCAAAAATTAATATACCGCGCTGGTCTGGAAAATCGAGCACAAACTGCATGGGTTCTGCGACGCATCAGAAAAATCGTATGCAGCAGTGGTGTATACCAAGGTTGGAGCCAAATCACTTTGCTGGCTGCAAAAAGCAAAGTGAACCCAATAAAAAACAACAAAAACTATACCAAAACAAGTAAGAAAGCTCTAGTCGGCGGTACCCGACTAGGAGATCCCCTGAACCCTGCGAAGAGCCGATACTCCAAACATTCTATGCTTATTTAACATATACATGTATACAAGCAGTACATGGACACACACATACACACATACACATACGCATAAGCACGCGCCCTGCTGACTGCGCAGTTAGCGCAGCGACTGCGCTTGGCCTGCAGTATGGCTATATTATGGGAAGTCAATTGTTGAATAAGTTTCTTTGTAGATGGACTTTCTTAATCAAACTTTCAGAGCGTAATAATGACATTCATATGTATATAATTGCAAAAGCACAAGTCTCTAGTATTTGAAATACGGTTTTTGCAATTTTGGGGGGAAGGGAAGGAAAGGGGGGATGGTATCCAAAATGTGACAAAAATCAAAATTGTATAAACACATAATACTAAATACAAAATTTGGAGACTCTAACTCTAAAGATGTTGGAGATATAAATTTATAGTTGAATTTCGATAACGTTTTAAAACGATAACTTTAAAACGATCAAATTTATCGATTTTTTGAAGCAAACTCGATCTGCGCGTGCTATACACGAACCTACATAAAAAATTTCAAGTCTCTAGCTCTTATAGATTCTGAGATCGACGCGTTCAAACATACGGACAGACGGACGGACGGACGGACGGACGGACGGACGGACGGACGGACGGACGGACAGACGGACAGGGCTAAATCAACTCAGCTCGTCGCCCTGATCAAGAATATATATACTTTATGGGGTCTGCCACGCCTCCATCTGCCTGTTACATACATTTCAACAAAACCATTATACCCTGATTTCCCATTTTCAATGGGTTCAGGGTATAATTAGAGCTATGTGCAGCTCACTTATTAAGCAAACTATTGGCAACAATACAAGCAATAGTATAAAATCACACCAAAACACAAGCATGATTCACAAATTACGCTCGCCTGGATAAAGAACAAGCGTAGTAAAGATAAATTCGTCATAACTAGAGTACACGAAATAAACAAAAAACTTTTCTTCAATTAATAAGCTAACAAGCGTAATTGCTTCAATATTACGCTTTATATCAAAACTACGAGGGAAGAAGCAGCAGTCGACGAATTAAAGAAGGCCAAAACGTTTGTTGTAAAATTATAACAACAACTTGATTTTGGTCATGAAATTCATTTAGTCAATGCTGGAAAGTCTCTGGAATCCAAGAGTAAATTGTAGGCGCTCAACCCCTTTCTGGATGGAAATGGAGTGTTACTTGTGGAAAATGCAATGGTGCCATACAACGTGACATTAAGTGGCACATTATCCCGCCGGCAAGACCCCACATGGGAGGATGATGGGAAGCTGGAGTAAAGTGAAATACCACCTAAAGCGAGTCATCGGCGATAACAGCTTTTTACAACACTGCTCTGTCAAATTGAACCAGTGCTAAACTCAAGCCCCCTGGTCACCTTAAATAGGGACACGGATGGAGACGACATTTTGACACCCGGTCACTTTATTGTGGGACGACCACTCATTGGAGCTCCTGAGCACTTTGATGAACATCGGAAAATTGGGTCTTTAGACATATGGAGACACATGCAACGCATCAGAGGAGAATTCTGGATTAAATTGCAACAGAATACCAAATGGCAGCAAGAAAAATCAAGCCCCATGGAAGGCCAACTTGTTTTACTAAAACACACATCACGCTAGATGGCCATGGGAAAGAGAACGAAAACTACAAAAGGACAAGATGATAAAGTTCGAGTAGTAACACTGAAAACAAATATGGGTGAAATCAAAAGATCAATTAACAAGATCTCAGGATAAGGATAAGCAACCCGACTCTCCAAAAGAACGGAAGAAAGCACGATCAGTATAGTTTACGACAGGAAAAGAGACGATTTTCAGTCTGCTAATGATATTGCACGTAGGTAACTGGTGCAAATACAAGCAGGGCAAAGATCCAGGATATGGATCAACACCCAGCAATGTTAATGGACAATCTTGGAAAGATAGAAGTCGTGTCGTCAAGCTAGCAATTACTGTTTTACTACAATATGCAAGCATACTTCGAAGTTTTGAAGCAAGCGGATGAGCTCATGAGTAAAACCGACATAATTTGCAAAAAATTGGGTGAATACCACGACTGTTGTACAACAGTGAGCCACACTATAAAGTCAAAAATAAAAAATATAAAGGAGAAAAATAAAATCATCACCCAAACAGCGGATAGGAAAAAACGATTTGTGTTTAATGCTTTTTGACATTGGCACTGCAAATAGAATTAAGGACAACATGCAGACAATTATCAAAAATGAAAAGCGCCTAAATGATTATGTTAGCAACCAGACATCAATAATCAATGCGACCTCAAACGTAGTTAGAGCTACAACAGAAGAGGAGGCTGTAAAATTCTTCATGTTAATCACCCAAGTACGAAACTGGATTGATGCAACCGAAGTCAGCATTAATCGGCCTTGTGACGAATATTAACCAAGGAAAAGTTCACTCGTCACTGGTTGAACCAAATAAAATGCTGACCGAGCTCAACGACATTCAAAAGAAACTAAAAAGGAAATCAACTTCTTTCGGGCGGAAATTCTGCGAAGAGGCTTCAGTTAGTGTACAAGCTAATAAAGTCACAAGCGATATTCAAGGAAAGCATGCTAGTCATAGACGCAAAGCCAATATGCATCAATCATCATGCCAGTCTCTTCGAAGCAGTACCTATACCACTCGTGCTCGATGGAAGAAAGGTGATTCCGAAAATTCAAACTGAATTCATTATCTTCAATACTGAGCTAAATGCGTATCACTAAATGACTGAAACAGAAGTAAGTCGTTGTCGGCATGAAGACGAGGACACGTACTACGTATGTGAGGGAAGTTGGGTGTGGAAAGATGCAGATGACGAAAGTTGTGAAATATCGCCTTTAAACCCGAGCAGCAAGCAGCCGTGCAAGATGATCGAGTGCGAGGAGGACACTTTTGTTAAAAAGATGAACGGAAAAAACCGGTGGCTCTTTAAAGTATTTGAGAAGAGGTCAGCCCATATTATATGTGGAAACTACGAGGAGATGATCTTTTACCTAACCAAGGCATAACTGAACTGTCCGCTGGATGTTCGGCCAGGATAGGTAAAATCAACATCATAACGCCGCAGGAGGTAGCGTCAACAGATACTGCGAGGTACTCCCACAAGGTAAGCGACCACAACAACACATGGGTTCCGAAGCCACTTCACCAGATTGTGGTAAACAACTCAGTGGAACTACAACGGTTACAACAAAACATAAAGGAGTTATACCGTCAAAAGGTACACATTGAGGATCTGGTCTTCCACACTATGAATGGACACATCTCGTAAGGATTAATAATAATTATAATAGTTTTAATTTTCCTGTATATAATTAAGAGAAGAAATCAGAGTCATCAATTGCTGGCTGTCAAATTTTCTGGCCCCGCGCAAAATGTTCAGGCATGAACATATAGATATAGCCGAAGATCATAAAAATGATAACGGCCCTATGTTTGGAATCTATAAACAGGCTAAGTACACAAATACCAACGCTGAGCCTTACAAACTCTGCGATAGGCTAAGAATAGATAAACACCAACGCTGAGCCTTACAAACTCAGCAATAGCTGAGATAAGCTAGATTAGAGGGTTGAAATTATACATGAGTCAGTATATAAAAACACTGGCTCAGAAGAATAAATTCAATATACTACTGATCACCAACACAGCAAGTCTATTCACCGAGCGTCAGCTCTATTTGAATCTTACTTAAATAATGAATCTTTATTTAACTTTAAAAATGAGCTAAGCTTAAATACATTGGACTCTTATACATAGAGTTCTGTCGCTGAGAATGGCGGCAGAACGGGATATGTGTATGCAAATGGCATTTACTTTAGACATATACAAATACATAATGCTGGTTCGCTAAGCTGCAAAATACAGACGCGGCAGCCCATCACAGCGTAACAATTAATAAATTGTCAAAACATATTATTAGCACACGGTAAGTGCGCGAATTATGTATTTCTTTTAACAGTTTAATACACGGATTATGTATTTCTTTTAACAGTTTAATACACGTTCTTTATTGGTGATATACAATACAACTGAACTCTTATTCAATTCTAAGGGATCTTTTATATCATTCTTGGCGACAATTATTTGTGTTTACTATATTGGATATGCTGAGCTAAAGTATGTTTACATTATGCAGCTGGGCTGTGACGATCATTTATGTTTATAATATTGGATATGCACTTTGAGTTAAGTGGTTTGAAATAAGTGTCCACAATTCTTATGACATTTTTGGTCTTTAATTTTCTAATTCTTATGACACTTATGGCTAATGGGTTTTCTACATTAAAGAAGATTGTAAACCTTTTGTTTCAACTATAGTTACTGGAAGTGATGCTAATGGTATGGTGTCAGCTGACATTGTGAGAAGTGATGCTGATGGCATAATTCGCGCGTAGGAATTAGCACGCACCGACATAGTTTTTATGGACGCGACTGTATTGCTGCTAAGCCAAAAGAGTGCAATGACAACGAAAGAGAATTAACGGCAATCACGTAATTGCAATTACCTTATGCATATCACAGCTCAGAAATTAATTGCATTTCATTTGTATACCCTGAACCCATTGAAACTGGGAAATCGGTATAATGTTTTTGTGAAAATGTATGTAACAGACAGAAGGAGGCGTATCAAGCCCCATAAAGGCCATAAACCTATAGTTTCATTTTTACACCATAAAGTGTAGTTTCACTTTTAAGTAGCCCAATGGCCCTCACTCAGACTTCTATTAAAGCTACTACTTGGTTCGATTTTTACTCAATGTTTTCAACAATCATTGATAGGGGACCTGAAATCAGCAACATGGAAAAGCTTAGGCACTTCGGTCCTGTCTAGACGACACAGCTGTGGAGATTTCAAACAATAACTAAACGAAGTGCATTCCTACTTGGATCCGAGGTATTTTTTCGACGATTTGATCTTTGGAGGATCCGTCGAAAAGCAAAACGTGTCATGCAAGAGACCGCTGGAATTTTGGCACGTGAGAAATTCAAAAGTTATAACCATCTCATGGTGCTTGACGGCTTGGCAGATCTTCCAAAGGATTGCGTAGATTTTGGAGTGACTGGACTGGGGCACGAAAAAGTGGCCCTGTAAAATGCTACGCTTGTGTGCTTATTTCCTTTACTGCAAAGGCTATCCGATTGGATTGTAAAGATTTAACCACCACTGCATTTTTTATACTCTCCAGCGTTTTATATGTACTTGAAAATAGCCAAGTCGAATTTGGTCTGGCAATACCAACAATTTTCTTGGTGCCCTCAACCAAGAGTTGAAATGTCTATTTCTGTCAGACGCTCACCAGAATGCAGTGAAGGAGTTGTGTCTGTCGGACTCAATTGCCTAGCATTTCATCCATCCACGATTTTCTCACTTTGGTAGCTTGTAGGAGGCTGCTGATGTTGACCTGAGCTGAGCTTCTCACACTGCTCTGCAACATCGCTCCTGTCATTGAGTCACGACCTTTTGCTTAAATTTCAAAGCACTCAGCCGATTTCGACGTACTGACGCCTGCACATTTCCTAAATGGTAGCCCATTTCTATACCCTGAACCCATTGAAAATGGGAAAACAGGGTATAATGGTTTTGTTAAAATGTATGTAACAGGCAGAAGGAGGCGTGGCAGACCCCATAAAGTATATATATTCTTGATCAGCTCGACGAACTGAGTCGATATAGCCATGTCCGTCAGTCCGTCTGTCCGTCTGTCCGTCCGTCCGTCTGTCCGTCTGTCCGTATGTATGAACGCGTCGATCTCAGAATGTATAAGAGCTAGATACTTGAAATTTTTTATGTAGATCCGTGTATAGCACGCGCAGATCGAGTTTGTTTAAAAAAATCGATAAATTTGATCGTTTTAAAGTTATCGATTTAAAACGTTATCGATATGCAATTATAAATTTATATCTCCTACATCTTTAAAGCTAAAGTCTCGAAATTTAGTATTTAGTATAATGTGGAGTTTATACAATTTTGATTTTTGTCACATTTAGGATGCCATCCCCCCTTTCCTTCCCTTACCACCAAATTTGTAAAATCCCATAATACTGCTCTTACTGCAGCCCGAGCGCAGTCGCTGCGTAAACTGCGCAGTCAGCAGAGCGCTCGCTTATGCGTGCGTGCGTATGTGTGTGTGTGTGTGTGTGTACATGTGTTGCTTGTTGTTAATAAGCACAGAATGTTTGGAATATCGGCTCATCGCAGGGTTCAGGGGATCTCGTAGTCGGGTACCACCGACTAGAGCTTTCTTACTTGTTATACCCTGAACCCATTGAAAATGGGAAAACAGGGTATAATGGTTTTGTTAAAATGTATGTAACAGGCAGAAGGAGGCGTGGCAGACCCCATAAAGTATATATATTCTTGATCAGGGCGACGAGCTGAGTTGATTTAGCCCTGTCCGTCTGTCTGTCTGTCTGTCTGTCTGTCCGTCTGTCCGTATGTATGAACGCGTCGATCTCAGAATCTATAAGAGCTAGAGACTTGATATTTTTTATGGAGGTTCCTGTATAGCACGCGCATATCAAGTTTGTTTCAAAAATTCGATAACTTTTATCGTTTTAATGTTATCGATTAAAAACTAAATTGGAAACCAGCTATAAAATTATGTCTCGCACATCTTTAAAGCTAGAGACTTCATATTTTATATTTAGTATAATGTGGAGTTTACACAATTTTGATTTTTCTTATATTTTTGATGCCACGCCCCCTTCGCGCCAAATTTGCAAAAAACGTATTTCAAGTGCTAGAGACTTGTGCTTCGGAAAATACACACATATAAATGACATAACCACGCTGTGAAAGTTTTGTTAAGAACATCCATCTACAAAGGAACTTATTCAACAATTAAGTTCCCATAATACTGCTCTTACTGCAGCCCGAGCGCAGTCGCCGCGTAAACTGCGCAGTCAGCAGAGCGCTCGCTTATGCGTATGTGTATGTGTGTGTGCATGTATTGCTTGTATATATGTATATATTAAATAAGCAAAGAATGTTTGGAATATCGGCTCTTCGCAGGGTTCAGGGGATCTCCTAGTCGGGTACAGCCGACTAGAGCTTTCTTCCTTGTTATACCCTGAACCCATTGAAAATGGGAAATCAGGGTATAATGTTTTTGTGAAAACGTATGTAACAGCCAGAAGGAGACATGGCAGGCCCCATAAAGTATATATATTCTTGATCAGCTCGACGAACTGAGTCGATATAGCCCTGTCCGTCAGTCCGTCCGTCCGTCCGTCCGTGTGAAATTTTCAGTGTATACTCGTCTATACCCTACGCAGTACAAGTTTCTTTAGATTTTCGATAACTTATCCCGTTTCCTTATTATCAATAAAAATCGATAACTTTTCTCGTTTTTGCATATCGTTAGAGCCAGAGACTTCAAATTTACTGTGTAGATTTGTGTAATGAATACGAAGATTTTGGAAATTTTGGATTTTGGATGCCACGCCCTCTTCGCCCCAAATTTGCAATAAACGTATTTCAAATACTAGAGACTAGTGCTTTGGCAAATACACACATATGAATGACATAATCATTGAAATGCGTACATTCTAACATATTTTAAGAATCGAAAGCTAATGATTGTGAAAGTTCAAGTTCAAAAATTTAATTTAATTTTTTATAAGTTTATCTTAAATACAAGCTATAGAGTATATTTAAAAACGCAGATTGGACGGGTTTCGGGGATCTCCTAGTCGGGCACCCCCGACCAGAGTTTTCTTACATCTTTGTTGCTGAAAATAACTAAATTTATATTTATAATTTTCTTTTTCAGTATTCGGTGTCTTAACCGGCCTAGAATGCCCGAAGTTTCGTTTGGATCCGGACTCTTTTTCAGATGAGTTCCACGTAATAAGTTCAACTACAGGATCGTTACTTATTACTAGCACAAATAAAATTTACTCAAACAGTCAATATTGCATTGAAAAAATAAGAAATTCATCATTTGAAGATCAAAAGGTATATTTTGAAAAAGCTTATACAAATTAAAATGTATTTATTTATTTCTAGTTAGCTTACAGCTAAATGGATAGGATTTTCTTGTATATTTGCTATTTGTATATTTAAAATAAAATTGAATTTTAGGGTATAATGGTTTTGTGAAAATATATGTAACTGATAGAAGGAGGTATGGCAGAACCTATTTTCTTGATCAGGACCACAAGCTGAGTCGATCTTACCATATCCGTATGTCCGTCCGTATGAACGCAGCGATCTCGTTAACTACAGCTAAAGCACTAACCATACAACACATAGATGAGACAACTCGAACAAACGTTTTCAACATACAAACGTTTTAACTTAAGAACCCACACATGCACGACTGAGCTTCGGTTGGCTTCGCTTAGCTTCAAGCAACGAACATATATGTCTGCAAAATCATTGCGCTTCGAGCGCTCAGCCGAAATGGTCAATCTATATACAAAGCCCTTCTACGCAACTATGTGTGCATATTCCCTGATCTCCTCTCTCTCAAATATATTTTATCTCCGCTCTCTTCTCTCGCAAATTTATATGAATGTTCGCACCAGCAGCAACGCACAAAAATTGAAATTTGCTCGCTTTCATGATTATTTGTTGAAAGGGTATTAAAGCGTTAAGGCCCATAACGAATATTTTTTCTCACATGTATGAGCATTTGCCAGCCTGTAGAAACATTTTGGGTTTCGATCGATCTTGTCGACATCCAAATCCACTTTACACATATTGTATGTACATGCATTCATAAATACTTAAAGCTACATATTAGTTTATTTATTATTAATAAATTAATTACTATATTAACATAGGGCCATAAATATTTTCAAATCGAAAAAATCATAGCAGTGCTCTAACTAAAAAGTTTATTTAATTCTGTGAAATATATCGGGTAATAGGCTATAAAACATTTAAGTGCGTCAGGTAATTCATATTTATTCACAGCTGTCAGAATGCACCAAACTATACCCTATATTGCCAAAATTACTGCTGTGGACCATAAAAGCTCATTTGACAGTCACTCTACAATTCAAACCATACAAAATTACCAAACTACTAAATCGCGACATACTCGTCAATTTCTACAGGCAGCCAAAGTCTCGCATACAGGCACACAAATGCTCATACATGTGAGCAAGGGACTGTAAGTGTGTGTGCAACTCAACGCCTCAACGCCTCAACGCTTTCATACCCTTTCAACAAATAATCATGAAAATGTCAACATTTTGCATGAGCATGGCAAACGTTTTCAACAATTTGGTATACTCTACTCTCGCAAGAGAAGACATTGGACCTCAGCGAGCAAATTTTAATTTTTGTGCGTTGCTGCTGAGAGAGCGGAGATAAAATATATTTGAGAGAGAGGAGATCAGGGAATAAGCACACATAGTTGCGTAGAACGGCTTTGCATATAGATTGACCATTTCGGAGCGCTCGCAGCGCAATGATTTTGTAGACATATATGTTCGTTGCTTGAAGCCAACCGAAGCCAACCGAAGCTCAGTCATGCATGAGTGGATTCGTAAGTTAAAACGTTTGTATGTTGAAAACGCTTGTTCGAGTTGTCTCATCTATGTGTTGTATGGTTAGGGGCTAAAGCCAGGCACTTGAAATTTTAAATATATTCTTCTGAATACCGTACGCAGTACGAGCTTATATTTTTTTTTCGATAGTTAATCCAATTTTCGTATCGATACAAATTGATAATTTGACTTCGTTTTTTGAGTGTAACTTGAATACCGGTAGAGGTAAAGAATTTCAGATTTACTATGTAGGCTTGTGTGATGAATACAGAGATTTTATAGTTTTTCGATTTTGGATACCATTTCCCCTTCGCTCCGAATTTGCAAAAAATTTATTTCAAATATTAGAGACTTGTGTTTTGGCAAATACAAACATATGAATGAGTTTAATTAAGAAAGTCCTTCAACAAAAAATTTTATTTAACTATTTATGTGTTTTTTTTTTGTGTGTGCGTAGGTGCACCCGCGTCCGCGATGTTTCCAACGGCGACTCCGGTGTGTAGTTATTATGTTAGAGCGTCCGCGCTGTTTCCAACGGCGACTCCGGTGTGTGATCTCGCTAAGTCTTCGCGAGATGAGGTTCCAAATTATGGAGATTAGGATGGAGGACTAGACTTCGTCCCCTTTGTTGAATCTCTGACCTTGTGGTTCAGTGAAAGAGTTTAGTAAGAACAAAGTATTGCGGCAGTGTGCCGGAGTATTTTTCACTCGAGTTGTCTCTTCTTTATTCAGAAACGAACTAAAGCTAAAGACAAAGGCAAAGTATGACTGTACCCTAAAGTCAAATGCATCAAGCCATCAAGCTGCAATTGGCACGCCGATTCAGCATTCTAAACGGTACAGCACTTCGGCATAAGAAGTCTCCGATTACCGTTGCTTATTGTCGCGATTTGGCGCACCAGCATTGTTTGCGTGAAGCTACTTAGTTGCTATGCTATTTATGGTGATATTTGTTAAGGCTATTAGAATATGAATTATGTCATCGGACTGTAGGACCCTAATGTTGGAGGCTTCTAGTAAACTAATTATTGGAGTGTCTTGTTTGATAAGTGAACTCAAGTTTTCATGATCGAGGATTGTGGGATTTACTATATTAGACTTTGCCAAGGTTATCGTAAGGAACAAATTTTGGATTTCAATGGTTAGCATTCTGTTCCTTGCTAAAAGCGCCTCGTATAGGTGCGGGGTGTCAGCCAAATTGTTTTTTATACTCATTCACAAAGTGAAATGAGTATATTGGTTTTGTGCAATGTCCGTCACGCTGTCCGTCCGTCTGTCCGTCTGTCCGTATGAACGCAAACCATTTGCACAGTTTTAAAGCTAGAGAGTTGAAATTTGGAATATATAGTCGTGTATACCCTCGAATTATAAAGTGTCAAGATTTTCCCGATACGCCCACTAGGGGCGTGGCAAATCGGAAAATACATTTTCCGATATCTCAGAAACACTACTTCTAGAAGTGCTAGAAAGTTGCAATTTGGAATGTAGACTCGTGTTGACAACTCAAGATGAATAAGCTATGGCGGATATATCTACGCCCATTGGGGGCGTAGCAAATCGGGTAAAACTGTATCTTCTACAGTTTTAAAGCTAGAATGCCCAAATTTGGCACGTAGATTACTGTTACGATCCTATGAAGATCGACTAAAAAATTATATATCCACGCCTACTAGGGGCGTGGCAAATCGGATCTGACTATATAATGATTTTTCAAATTCTGCTATGTTTTGAGCACTATTGATGCTAGAGACTTGAAACTTAGTATATATACTCGGGTTGACAACCCAAGTTGAAAAAGATATGGCGGATATATCTACGCCCATAGGGGTCGTGGCAAACCGCAAAAGTTTATAGCTCCAGTTTTAGAGCTAGAAGCTTCAAAATTAGATGGTTGAGTTACTAGTGAGCTCCTCTATCGATGCCCAAAAAATAATTTTTACGCCCCTTTTGGGGCATGCCCGGCTAAAAAATACCCTGTAATTTTCGCATTTTTTGAGTGTAAGCATCCAAATTTCACACTTACGTTACTCTTCACTACTTCTAAGAACTGGCCAAAAATTATATGTCTACGCCCACTGGGGGCGTGGCAAATCGGGAAAAACTGTACACTTTTCCGATTCTCAGTGAAGAAATCAAAGTTTTATGACGATGTTACTGATGATCTATTGAGTTCCAAAAAATTATATGTGTACAAACGAATTGTGGGCATGGCAATGGGCGTGATCTGTGCGGGTGTGAATGAGTATCCCGCAGTCGGTAGCGCCCGACTGCAACGTTCTTACTTGTTTTTTTTTTATTTTATTATTTGATTTATGGTACCCGTTAGTTTATTTATCTGTTTCTGAGTTTCGGAGTCTATAGCTATCTGCCTGGAATTTTAATTGTGCGGTGAGATTATGGTGTTCTATCTTTATGACATTAACTTATAACTAAATAAAAATGTAAACCTATTTTAGGTTGTCCTTGTGGACCACCCTGCCCTTAACTAAGACAGCCGTTCCCAAGTATGCTTGTATTGTCTGCCTAGTGCAAAGAGGTGTTAACTTATTTCCTAACCTCTTGTTGTTTTGAGGAATACCTTTTTTTCCTACTTCGAACACGCGGTTTTGTCTGGTTGCGTTACATCGTTCCATGGTGTCTTGTTGGCTTTGGCTAGTCTAGCCCTAATACCTGAATGGCGCTCATCGGACCCTGCGTGGACAATCTCAATTGGTTTTTCGCTGGTGATAGAATGTAGGGTCTTATTGTATTCGACCGTTGCTCTCAGCATTAGTTCAACTGTGTCTTCTCTTTTTTTTGTCTAAGTTAATAATTATATTTCTGATAGCTTGCTTGTGATCTCGGCACGAAACAATAGCAGTGAAAATAATTTCAATCTTATCCCTTTATTGGTCAAATCCATACTAAAAGCTAAGTGACAAAATATTCTTATATTAGGCTAGCCCTGACCTATAATCGCTGTGTCAGCGTTTATGTAGAATGGATTATGTTTCAACGTCGCAACGGCGCATGGAATGTGCGATTATGTTGAATGGATTATGTTTCAACGTCGCAACGGCGCATGGAATGTTGACGCAGCGTAGTGTGAAGTTTGGCATAGTTGGTATTAAACATTGTTGCAGCTTTGCTGATCGCGCAGAACTGCAGTCGTTGACTTTGTCTGACCGGATGTGATAACTCCTCCCTCACTAGTTTGAAGGCCGTCCTCGGTTTTCCTCAAAGAGTCGATAGCAGCTCGTATCGAGATTTGTTGTTTATTCTTTTTGCATTTTTGATAAACCTTGCAGACTACGAGACCGATGATCAGAGTGACAAAAGATGCTGCAAACATCATAGGCCATATTGACAGTTTTTTTTCGATGTTGTCAATATATTGAAGATTCTCAAAGTTCAGCCTCTGAAGATAGGGCATGCTCAAAATCTCTCGATGACCAGTTATGTTTAAGGTAGCCGAGATTGCCGAGCCTGGGTGACGCCTGACTAAGTTCTTGGAATTTTCATAAAGAGACCCATTCATATAGATTTTCTCATCAAACGTCAGTAGGTGTGTGCCATGGATGACTCTATCCAAGCTGCTGTCCATCTGTATTGTAACTGTAGCTTCGTTGACAATAATGATACCATCGTCTATTACCATCAACGGTTGTAGGTGGCTGGGACGAGTCTTACAATGCGCTATACCTCCAGAATGTAGTTGCTGCGCACATGTTGTTGATTTCAGTTGTTTGCAGAATGTAGAGGTGAGAGTAGCGGTGCAGTTTCCAATTGCTAAGATATTATTACCACAATCTGCGACGTTGTTATTTTCCTCAAAGTCAAGTATTGTTCCATTATGCTGAACAGGAAACATGGTTAATTTTTTACATACTACGCTAGGATTTGGGTACTTGATTAGGAAGTGTACAAAATTATGATCGAAAAAGACTTTTATATAATATATATCTGTTATATATATATCTGTAGAGTGCTCATTTAAAATTTTGCTCAGGTCATTAGAATCAAGTATTGCTGGGTTTATAATTTGAATCTTTGCAAGCGTAATAGACAACATTAGTGTGTCGAGTTCAGAAATTATAATTCTATTTCTTGTGAGTAATGTTTGGTAAAGGTTTCCTGTCTCGATCTGTTTTTCTTTTGCAAATTTAATTATTTTGTTTATGGATTCCGTTAAGTCGTTAATTTTTTCTTGTACTTTTGTATTTATAACTGCCTGTTGTTTAATTGAGTCAGTTAGTTTTTGCTGGTGAAATTTCAGATGTTCGAAGTCGTCAAAATCAGGGGTCCCTGCTACTATCTTTAAAGCTGTTCCTAAAATATTTATACTTCTAGCCTGTCTATGGTGGACATTAACTGTCTCTAGCAATGACCTAATATGACCTAATTGATTCGAGAATTTGTCTCATATGGGACTGTGGGAAATGTTTCATAAGTGAATTTGTTTCCTCGGCAATTTCCGAGTACATTGTAAGGTTAGAAGAATGTCTTAACATTTTAACATTTCCGTCCATGATGGGGATATAGTTCGAGTTCGTGTAGTTAGTAATCTTTCCAGCTGCTGCTGCTACTAGAAGTATAAGGCGAAGAATCCAAACCCTAGTAAAGATAAGATACAGACAGAATGAGTACTGGAAGGATAATTATTTTTTTTTTTTTTTTTTTTTTTTATCTTATGTTTTTATCTTATGTTACCTCCCTCCCCTTTATAAGGACCGTTGACCCCAAATCGGCTTCCACTAAGACTTCCTCAAATAAAGGAGTTAGCTTGTTACCAAGTCTTTTATTTAGTTTCATAAGCACTTTGTCGCCTACTTGGAAAGTTCTATTTCTTCTGTCCGCATTTTGTCTTTTCAGTAGCAGATCCTGCGCTTTAGATATTTTATCTCTTATTTCTGCTTCAAATTCTGGTGGGGATGCATGAATTATGTCAATTGGTTTTTTATTAACGACTGAGTGAATTGATTTATTGTATTCTATTGTTGCTTGAAGTATAATATCTGTTGTGTCATTTAATTGTTTTTCTAGTTTCAAGCATCTGGCAATTTCTGCAAGGGTACTGTGGAATCTTTCTACCTGTCCATTTGAAGTACTATGTAATGGTGGAGAATTTACAATATCAACATTAAAACGGTTTTTTAAAAGAGACTTAATTGCTTCTGAGTTTAATGATGGTTCATTTTAGTATTGGGGTAGAAATTCATGAGCTGTAAGATGGGGGACTCGATATCTATTATCGTTCTGGAAGCTATGGGTTGGACAATGGCAAATTTAGAAAATTTATCGATACAAGTTAAAAAATATTTTTTATCTGTAGAGAAAATGTCAATGTGGAGAATTTCTCCTACCTGGTAGGGGACTGGCGTTTCGCCAATGTACTGTTTTTGTGGGTGTCGGTCATATTTTCCTTTATTGCAAGTCCTACAATTTGCAACTATTTCATTTGCTAGCCGAGTCATTTTTGGGAAAAAATAGTCTTGGAGAATTTGTTTTATATTCTCCTGCGCTGCTCTATGTGCTCTGCCATGTTCTGCGACTATAATTTCTTTTTGCTCATTCTTATCATGAACATCGATGACCAATTTATTTGAGTGACAAAATTTGGTTGAAGGGAAGGTCTCAACTAGTTTGTTTTGTATAAATGCTAGTATCGGCAAGTCGCATTTGATTGCATTCACTACGTCTTTTTTAACCGCATCACACACTTTCTCTATTAAGTTTTCTCTATTTGAGAAGTGTATGATATGTCTTGTTTTTTGTCCGAACATAATAATAATTTTTTCAGAAGCTATAATATTTTCTTCAATAACTATTTGGTTCCTGAAACAATTAATCGGTTTCTCAGTAGACTCGATAGTGTATGTCGATGACAATTCACTATGCATAGTGGCTAAGTCTGATGGAGCATCTTATTCTAGAGCGTAAAAAGTCTTGATAGAGCATCAGCGACAAAATTTTCCTTAGCGGGCTTGAAGAAAATTTGAGCGTTGTGCTCGTCGATAAAGGATTTCCATCTCTTAATTTTCGCATTAGTGTTTTTGTCTGAGACTGCAAATGTAAGTGGCTGATGATCGGTATAAATACTTAAATTTTTTACACCGTACAGATAGTTTCTTAGGGATTTTAGGGCCCACACTATCGCAAGTAGCTCACGTTCATTTGTGGCGAAATTTAATTCGTTGTCTCTCAAAGTCCTGGAAATCATGGTTATCGGCTTTTTGTTTTGTGATAAAACAGCGCCTAAGCCAGAGGACGAAGCATCTGTCGTCAAATCAAATGACTTTTGGTAATCAGGGTATAGGAGCATTACATCCTCAGAGCTTAAGATATTCTTTAATTTCTCGAAGGTCGCTATCTGTTTTTCATCTAGGTTGACTAGAATTTTTTTCGATTTTCCTGCACTTGTTTTACCATTATCACCCTTTAGTATGTCTGTCAATGGTTTGGCTATAGATGCAAAATTTTTTATAAAGCATCTGTAATAGCTCGCTAGACCAAGGAATGATCTAACTTGGAACAGATTGGTAGGCTGTTGAAATTTGCTAAGTGCTTCAACTTTGCTGGGGTTAGTTGTTATGCCGCCACGGGAGACCACAAATCCAAGATACTCAACCTTTTCCTTAAAAAAGTAAGATTTTTCTCGTGATACCCTCATGTTAGCGTTATACAATTTATCCAGTACCCAGGCAATGTGATGAACATGATTTTGCATATTTGCACGTCATCCACGTAAACGTAGCATGACTTTCCGATCTGTTCTCTAAGTACATCATCAATTGCTCGTTGGAAAATTCCAGGGGCGTTTTTCAAACCAAAGGGAAGTCTGCAAAATTCATACTTCATACAGAAAATGCAGTTTTTTCTCTGTCTTTTTCAGCAAGAAGTATTTGGTGAAATCCTGATTTCAGATCAAGTGTCGTGAAATATTTGGCTTTCCCGAGGTTTGAGAGAATAGCTACAATGTTCGGTATAGGGTATTTTTCATCAACAGTTTTTGAATTAAGTTTCCTAAAGTCAATTACAAGGAGTTTTTTCCTATTTCCTTGTTCGTCTAGACCTTTTTTATCTACTAACCACACCGGATTATTATACGGTGAATTAGATGGTCTGATAATATTATTTCTCAGCATGTCATCAGTTTCGTTATTGATAAACTCTGATACTCCTAATGGGTATGGGTAAAGTTTAGAGTACACTGCTTTTTCGTCCTCTGTTCGAATTGTAGCGATAATATTTGTGTTGTAAGGAAGAGATTCATTAGGGTCAGCAAAAACATTTATATTTTCCTCTAGCATTCTCTTAAATTCTTTTTCAATTTCTTGGGGAACTTTTATATTTTCTACTTCAGTGAAGTTAACATTTGAGCTTTTTATACCCTGAACCCATTGAAAATGGGAAAACAGGGTATAATGGTTTTGTTAAAATGTATGTAACAGGCAGAAGGAGGCGTGGCAGACCCCATAAAGTATATATATTCTTGATCAGGGCGACGAACTGAGTTGATTTAGCCCTGTCTGTCTGTCTGTCTGTATGTCCGTCTGTCCGTCTGTCCGTATGTATGAACGCGTCGATCTCAGAATCTATAAGAGCTAGAGACTTGAAATTTTTTATGTAGGTTCGTGTATAGCACGCGCAGATCGAGTTTGTTTCAAAAATTCGATAACTTTTATCGTTTTAATGTTATCGATTAAAAACGAAATCGAAAACCAGTTATAAATTTATGGCTTGCACATCTTTAAAGCTAGAGGCTCCTTATTTTGTATTTAGTAGAATATAGAGTTTTTGCAATTTTGATTTTTGTTATATTTTGGATGCCACGCCCCCTTCGCCCTAAATTTGCAAAAAACTTATTTCAAGTGCTAGAGACTTGAGCTTCGGCAACTACACACATATGATTGACATAATCACGCTGTGAAAGTTTGATTAAGACAGTCCATCTACAAAGGAACTTATTCAACAATTAACTTCCCATAATATAGCTCTTACTGCAGCCCAAGCGCAGTCGCTGCGTAAACTGCGCAGTCAGCAGAGCGCTCGCTTATGCGTGCGTGCGTATGTGTGTGTATGTATGTGTGTGTGCATGTGTTGCTTGTATATATATATATATGTTAAATAAGTATAAAATGTTTGGAATATCGGCTCATCGCAGGGTTCAGGGGATCTCCTAGTCGGGTACCACCGACTAGAGCTTTCTTACTTGTTTTATATTGAATTATTTCGGATCCATTCTTTGTTTTTAATATGTTATTTTTCAAATCTAGATTTGCATTAATTTTTTTTAAAAGATCAAGTCCTATTATTCCATCAAAGCTTGATAAGCTGGGAAGTAAGAAGAATGTGGTTGTTGTATCAAAAAGGTGCATAGGACATTTCTCTCGAACAGAGTTAAAGCCATGAAGTGACTTAACTAAAAATTTTTCTTTAACATTAGTTACATTTTTAAGTTCTGGGATTGGTTTTATATAGTTTTTCGAAGCGCCTGTGTCTATGAGTAATTTGACTGGTCTGCCTGCTATCGTTCGCTCTACAAACGGTAACAGAGAGCAATTTCTAAAAAATTGACCTCTTGAATCTGATCCTCATCTTCCAAATCTGATACCTCAGCCTCCGCTACTGCTTGGTACTCTTGTTTCGATTGACTTTCAGAACTTTCATCTTGTGAGAGATGATTAATTCTCTGTTGTTTGGGACCGGTATTTCTAGTTGTTCCACTATTTGCTCTTTTTGGCACGTGATTTTGGTAGCAACCGCCTTGGTTTGGGTATTGAGTTATTTGCCTAAACCGAGATGAACTGTCAACGTCCATAGGTTGTGGTGGTTCTTGCTTTACATTCGGGCTATTGTATTGAGATTTTTGTTTGTAAAATGGAGTTTTTACTTGGTTTGGGGTACTTTCCACAGTGGGCTGCTTTTGCTGTCTCTGTTCCTGACGTTGAGCTCTTTCTTCATTATTCCTAGCAAAACTACTAGCGAATTGGAAGCGTTCATGATTAGACTCAACTTCCTGTGCAAGTGCTAGTGCTGATGGCAAATCTTTTGGTCTTGCTGAAAATAGAATATCACAGAGAGATTTCTTTGTGCCTGAAATGAAGACTCTCAATGCATCTGCTCTGTATTTTTCGTTTAGAGAAGCAGCTAAAGTGGAATCGTAAGTCATAATTGTTTTGTTTATAAGTAATGTTAATTTCTTTTCAATTTCCTCGTAATATTGGGTTATTGTCAGGGTTCCCTGACGTAGAACGGACAACTCTTGTTCAATTATATAGATGGGGCGTTTATCGGCGTATGTAAAGTCAAGTCTGTTTATAATTGCTTTAGAATTCAGTGGTGTGTCGTATGACGACAGTACCATATCAGCAGGGCCTTTGATTTTGTTCCTAATTATACCCAGTGCCTGATAATGCTTTGAACTTCCTACATAATTTTCAAAAATTTTATATGCAGTGTGTGCGGCTTTCCGCCACGAAACATAAGTCTCGATCTTTCCCTCAAAGTCTGGTACCGATTTTACTATATCCAGTGTTTCGTCACATTTGATACCTACAATAATTTCCGCATCTTTAAACACTTCAACTTCGGGTACGAACACTGTTGCGTTCCTAAACTCATTTCTTATTTCATCCATTTTTCTTTCAAACACTTGCGCTTGATTTTGTAATGCAGTGTTTACGGCATACTCAAGCAGCGCTTTCAAATTTTCTTCACTCACTGACATTTTATTTTTTATTTTTTCTGGCACTAGTTTATCTTTTATGTCTTTTATTAATTCTTCTAATTCCGCGTCGTATTCCTCTTCCTCACATTTACTCATAAGATTTTCCAATTTTATTCAATATTGTTTAAGAAAAAAATTTTTTTTTTTGCGTCGCAAAGATTATTTTACAAACACACTTTATTTAAATTCCTTTATTTTGTTTTTATTTATTTTAAGTAAGCACTCTACTCACATTTCTTTGTGTTAAAAACTATGGGTTTTAATTATGTTGTTGTATCTCTCCTCCTTTTTTTGTTTTTTTTTTTTTTCCGTCCGCAAGTCCAACGATGTCGATCCAACGATGTTGCCTCCTTGTGGATTTTTGGATGAGCAGGTTAGAACCACTGTTGGGCGCCAGTTAATAATTATATTTCTGATTGCTTGCTTGTGATCTCGGCACGAAACAATAGCAGTGAAAATAATTTCAATCTTATCCCTTTATTGGTCAAATCCATACTAAAAGCTAAGTGACAAAATATTCTTATATTAGGCTAGCCCTGACCTATAATCGCTGTGTCAGCGTTTATGTAAAATGGATTATGTTTCAACGTCGCAACGGCGCATGGAATGTGCGATTATGTTGAATGGATTATGTTTCAACGTCGCAACGGCGCATGGAATGTTGACGCAGCGTAGTGTGAAGTTTGGCATAGTTGGTATTAAACATTGTTGCAGCTTTGCTGATCGCGCAGAACTGCAGTCGTTGACTTTGTCTGACCGGATGTGATAACTTCTATCCTTAGACACCTAGCGATTTCGGCTAAGGTACTGTGAAAACGTGCCACTTGGCCGTTTGACCAACTATGAAGAGGAGGTGAGTTTACAATGTGAATGTCATATTGGTTATTCAACGTGGATGTGATGGTTTCCGAGTTGAATGCGGGTTCATTGTCGCAATATATTGCTTTAAGGTTAGGAAACAAATTTACAATTGCAACAAGGGGCCTTTTAAATCGACAATTGTTCTGGATATTACCGGTTGTACCAAGGTGAACTTGGAGAACTTGTCTATGCAAGTTAGGAATTGTTTCTTGCCGGTTGTGAAGATGTCTATGTGTAACATCTCGCCAGTATAGCATGGAATGAGTGTTTCGCCGAGCTGTTGTTTTTTGGGATGTCTATCATATTTTGCTTGGGTGCAAACCCTGCAGTTTGCGACCACTTCTTTGGCTAGGTTGCCCATGTTCGGAAAATAGTAGTCGCGAAGGACTTGTTTGACATTTTCTTGAGCTGCTCTGTGCGCCCTATTGTGCTCAGTAGTGACGATTTCCAGTTGTTCACTCTTATCGGTTATGTCCTGCACAACGTTGTTGCAGAACCGAAACTGAGTAGCAGGAAAGTGGGAAACTAACTCGTGCTTGAAACTTGAAAATGTGGGGAGGCCGCAATGGATAGCGTTTACGACTTCCGTCTTTAAGAATCTTGAATACGCTGTTCTTATCAGTGAAGCTGATCAGGTGGCGGGTTTTGTTTCGGAACAAAAACAAGTTGCGTTTCAATGGGAAACGTGCTTCTTCCAGAATGATTTGATTTCTGAAGCAATTCAAGGGTTTGTCCGTAGCCTCGACCGTGTAGGACAGTGAAAGGACAGTAGCGGTATCTGATCGTTTTGTTGGGCATTGAGATTTTGTCTGGATAGCATCCGCAACAAAATTTTCTCTACCCGGCTTATAACAAATCTTGGCGTTGTGTTGGTCAATGTAGGCTTTCCACCTTTTTATTTTTGCGTTGGTATTTTTGTCCGCTACTGCAAAGGTGAGCGGTTGGTGGTCTGTAAAAATATTAATTTCTCTGAAGCCATACAGAAAGTTCTGCAATTTACCTAAGGCCCACACGATGGACAGCAACTTCCTTTCGTTAGTGGCGTAATTCAACTCGGCATTTTTCAGGGTACGTGAAATCATAGTGATGGGTACCGTCTACCGCACCGATTCCGTTGGCCGAGGCGTCGGTAGTCAGGTCAAAGGGTTTCTTAAAGTCGGGATACATGAGAATTATGTCTTCAGACGCCAAGATGTTGCGCAAGCGTTCAAATGCGTTACGCTGGGTTTCATTGAAACCGACCGCAATCTTTTTGGACCTATGCTTACTCACTGTGCAGTTCTCTCCTTTCAGAATATCAAAGTCCTTTATGAAGACTCTGTAGTAGCTTTCCAGACCCAGAAAGGATCTGACACTGTAGATGTTTTTGGGTTCGGGGTATTCTTGAATGGCCCTGACCTTGTTGGGGTCGGAGTTTGTCCCTTCCTTACTTACAATGAAACCCAGGTATTCTACGCTTTCCTTAAAGAAGCTAGCTTACTTTCATATTGGCTTCGATCAAGCATTTAAATACTGTATCGATGTAGTTGACATGGTCTGATTCATTCTTTGAGAAAACTATGACGTCATCTACGTAGACGTAACATATTTTACCAATATGTTCCCTAAGAACATCATCGATTGCCCTTTGGAAGATGCTACTAGCATTCTTAAGACCAAAGGGTAGACGGCAGCGTTCGTATTTGCCGCCGCAAACGGAGAATGACGTTTTTTCGCGGTCATGTTCCGCAAGGTACATTTGGTGGTACCCTGACCTTACTTCGAGGGTAGTGAAAAACTTAGTGTTTCCCAGCTTCCCTAGAATCATGGAAGTACTAGGCATTGGGTAACGGTCAGGTATGGTTTTTTCGTTCAGCTTCCTGAAGTCAATGACCAATCTCTTTTTTTGTGTTACCACAGGCATCTGTGCCTTTTTTTTGTCAATTTGAATTTGGTCACGATTTCCCATCGCTATCCTATTCATACATACCCAACACCGCCTTATAAAGTAACAAGTAACGGTCAGATAGAAAGATTTCATTCCACCTTGTCAGAAATAATGACTTGCCTAAGAAAGGATAACAAGGACATGACTTCTACAGACAACGTTTTTAAAGCAGTTCAAGAGTACAATGCTTCTTACCATTCCGTAACCAGAAGAAAACCAACAGACATATTGTTTTGGCACAACAGTCCAAGACAGCCCAGAAAAAATAAAAGAAAACAGGTGTAAAAGCAGCAGCCCAAAACAGGAATTCAACTATTAAAAAAAAAAACAAATATAATAGCTGAAATTAATTAACAGGATTTTCGTACCAACATGCTAAGGAATAATTACTGTCCTTGATTACTCAAATTCATTATGTAATATCAATAGACGCCGGACTAGCAAACAAACAATACGATACTGTCAAAATATTCATATATTTGATTTGGATAAATCAACGAAATTTACTCATCAATGGACGAATTACCCATTCCTCCCAAACGAGTCAAAAACTCCTTGAGAAGACTAAAGCCTCGATCTAAAAAAAAACGAGCTATTGAAGCCATTGATACAGCGTCGAAATGGTTAGCAGGATACACAGATCAACATGGTCTCGCACTTTTAGTGAATAAGATTAATGAACAATTCGATAATAACAATAAACAAGCCCATTTAGGGCTGCTTAATGAAAAAATCAATCACCTAACAAATAATATATAACACAATCCTAAATGCAAACCAAGGTTAAGAAAAAATTGTTAATCAAAAAGCAACTATTGTTATGTATAAAATACAATTGATAAAAGAAGAAATAACTAATGTACAGCATGCAATGACATGGGAAAAAACAAACACTATAAATTGATTTATTTTCTCAGCAATTGAAACTAGCGTAATTGAACAAATTTTCAACAAAGAAAATAAATTGTTTTTTAATATAGAAGAACCGAAACAAAATGAGCAACAAATGGAAAAGATTTAATTTACATTATAAGGCTTCCAATACTTAGTGTAGACAAATGTAGAACATTAAAAGTTGAAGCATTAAAAAGACCCAAATTATTGATGAAATAAAATTTGAAAATTTAATAGAATGTAACATTGAAATGTTTGCAATGAAAGAGCCTTGCGAAAATCATAATGGTAGAACAATATGTAATTCAAATAAGATTATAAACCTAAGTAACGATTCTTTCCAATATGCCCTGCTAAATCTAAGGAAACCAGAATGCACCATCGTAAACAACCAGCACATTCCGGATTTCGAGGAAATACTTCGGCTGAACGGTTTCAATGGCTTTGTCACACTGGACGACAAAGTATTAAAACTTCATGGAACATTTATTATTCAATATCGGAACTTCACAGAAAAGATTGGCGAAGTCTGCATCCAACAATCGGAACCAGAACGACCACTGTTCCAGCTAACGGCAGAAAAAAGTAGACTGGACGAGGTACTCTCCCTACAAATCGTTAACGAGCTCAACATGAAGAACACCAAAGCATTGAAAAAATTTGGAGCTAAAGAGACCGTCCAAGCCACCCTCAGTTATATGTTGGTCAGTATTCTATTAATTATGATAGTAGGTCTAACCATCGAACTTATCAGAAGAATCAATGGAGCAACTCTAAAGGATAGGAAAACGTCCGCATTTAAAGGGGGAAGAGTTAACACCCTGTATGTCAAAGCCTCATTAGAAATTAATTACATAAGCAGTAACTTAGCCAAAATAATATAACTTGCGCAAGAGATAGAATAAATCGGCCATGGGTACAGAGGGTACAGAGGCGAAGCCAGGTGCGCTGAGTGCACAGTCTTTAGTCCAACGATCATGGTACCAACTTAAAACCAACTTAGGAAAAACTAACGAAAGTGAAATGAGTATATTGGTTATGTGCTGAAATGAATATAGACTCGTGTACCCTCGAATTATAAATTGTCACTATGGGTGATATCTAGAAACACTAGTGCTAGAGATGTATACTCGCGTGCTACCGACTGTGGGATACTCATTCACACCCGCACAGATCACACCCATTGCCACGCCCACAATTGGTTATAATTTAATTGGATATAATTTTTTGGAAATCAATAGAGGAGATCAGCAGTAATATTGTCATAAAATTTTGATTTTCTCACTGAAAATCGGAAAAACGTACACTTTTTCCCGATTTGCCACGCCCCCAGTGGGCGTAGTCATATAATTTTTGGCCAGTTCTTAGAAGTAGTCAAGGGTAACGTATGTGTGAAATTTGGATGCTTACACTCAAATGATCAAAAAATTATCTGTTCATGCCCACTAGACGCGTGGCAAATCGTATCTGACTATATAGCGAATTTTCAAATTCTGTTAAAATTGTGTAAGTAAAATAATAAAATGTAAAATAAGAATAGAATGTGGTGATTATCGGTTCTTCAGGGTTCAGGGGATCTCCTAGTCGAGCAGTCTCGACTAGAGCACTCTTACTTGTTGTACCCGGAACCCATTAAAAATGGGAAATCAGGGTATATTTCTTTTTGTTAAAATTTATGAAACAGGCAGAAGAAGGCGTGGTAGACCCCAAAAAGTATATATATTCTTGATCAGGCCGATGAAATGAGTCGATATAGCCACGTCCGTCTGTCCGTATGTGTGAACGCGTCGATCTCAGAACCTACAAGAGCTAAATACTTTAAATTTTTTATGTAGGTCTGTGTATAGCACACGCAGAAGAAGGCGTGTCAGACCTATAAAGTACATATTTTCTTGATCAGGGCGACGAGTTGAGTCCATATAGCCATGTCCATCTGTCCGCCTGTCCGTCCGTCCGTCGGTACGTCCGTGTATGTGAACGCGTTGATCTCAGAATCAATAAGAGATAAAGACTTCAATTTTGTTATGTAGCTCCATGTATAGCACGCGCAAATCGAGTTTGCTTCAAAAATTCGATTATAAACGTTATGGAAAATCAGTTTTTAAATTATAGCTCGTACATCTCTAGAGCTAGAGGCTTTAAATTTTTTGTTTAGTTTTATGTGTGTTTTATATATAATTCTTTGTTTGTTTTTGGATACCAGCCCCTCTTCTCCCCAAATTTGCCAAAAATATATTTCAAATACTAGAGACTTGTGCTTTGTCAAATACACACATGTAAATGACATCATCACGCTCTGATAGTTTGATTAAAAAAGTCCATCTACAAAGAAACTTATTAACAATTAAGTTCTTACTGTAGCCCGAACGCAGTTGCTGCGTTAACTGCGCAGTTAGAAGAGCGCGTGATTATGCATGCGTGCTTATGTGTTACTTGTATATATATGTTAAATAAGCATAGGATATTTGGAAAATTCCCTCTCCGCAAGGTTCAGGGGATTTCCTAGTCGGGTACCCCCGACTAGAGCTTTCTCACTTGTTTATATATTATTTTACATGCGTATACTATCTAATTTTTTTCAGCACAGTTGTACACATTCTTGTGCTTTGACTCCAAAGTTGTGAGCAATGATCGCATACGATTTAGAATGTATCCGGTTGGTCTCCTAATATCATGCTGTTTTTATGCAATAACACTTCTGGTGTATTCATCAATCGAAAAGTTGCGAAATCTCCCAGGAAAAATTCTAATTTGTTTAGTAAGTAGTCTTCTCTTTGCATATCTGGGAATCGCATTAGGTCAATTGCTGCCTACTTCAAACAATGACATATGCTTTATGTCTGGTAAGTTAATTAATCAATTAATATTTTTTGCTAAGAGAATAAACATTAGAAAATTTATTATAAACGTGTATTAAGAAGTAAGAAAACTCTAGTCGGGGATATTCCGACTATCAGATACCATGAATCTCGACCGATCATAATTATACTCATTCACAAAGTGAAATGAGTATATTGGTTTTGTGCAATGTCCGTCACGCTGTCCGTCCGTCTGTCCGTCTGTCCGTATGAACGCAAACCATTTGCACAGTTTTGAAGCTAGAGAGTTGAAATTTTGAATATATACTCGTGTATACCCTCGAATTATAAAGTGTCAAGATTTTCCCGATACGCCCACTAGGGGCGTGGCAAATCGGAAAATGCATTTTCCGATATCTCAAAAACACTACTTCTAGAAGTGCTAGAGAGTTGCAATTTGGAATGTAGACTGGTGTTGACAACTCAAGATGAATAAGTTATGGCGGATATATCTACGCCCATTGGGAGCGTGGCAAATCGGCTAAAAATGTATCTTCTACAGTTTTAAAGCTAGAAGCTTCAAAATTAGATGGTTGAGTTACTGGTAAGCTCCTCTATCGATAATTTAAAAATAATTTTTACGCCCCTTTTGGGGCATGCCCGGCTAAATAATACCCTGTAATTTTCGCATTTTTTGAGTGTAAGCATCCAAATTTCACACTTACGTTACCCTTCACTACTTCTAAGAACTGACCAAAAATTATATGACTACGCCCACTGGGGGCGTGGCAAATCGGGAAAAACTGTACGCTTTTCCGATTCTCAGTGAGAAAATCAAAGTTTTATGACGATGTTACTTCTGATCTATTGAGTTCCAAAAAATTATATGTGTACAAACGAATTGTGGGCGTGGCAATGGGCGTGATCTGTGCGGGTGTGAATGAGTATCCCGCAGTCGGTAGCGCCCGACTGCAACGTTCTTACTTGTTTTTAATTAAACTTGTTTTTATGCACGGAAAAAACAAGTAAGAGTAGCCCGGATACTGCGAAGACCTGATATTCCAATTATTTTTTATTTACATAAATAGCAAAACGTGATTAGAAAACGAGATGAGTTGTCGAAAAAAATGATAAGCTTGTAATGCGTATAGTGTACGGACGGACGTGGCTATATTGACTTAGCTCGACGCACTAATCAAGAATATATAAGTTAAGAAGAAATTTCAGGTAAGAAAGGTTGAAGTATTTAAGAGAGAGATCAAGCCGCTTTGCAGCTTTGCCAATTGCAAATGAAGCAACGGCTGTATTAGGCCACACATAAGCTTTGCCGCTGCCGGCGTCAATGCCATCGATGTCAAATGCTTCTTGAACTAGCTTACACTTCTTGTTCTAGCTTACACTATCAAGAGAAAAGAGAGAAAACAAACTTCGTTGAAAAACCAAGTAAGAGTGCTCTAGTCGAGACTGCTCGACTACGAGATACTCTGAACCCTGCGAAGGTCCAATATTCCCAATATTCTATGCTTATTTTACATATACAAAAATTGCGAGCAACACTCACACATATACACATGCATACGTACGTACGCATAAGCACGCGCTCTGCTGACTGCGCAGTCAACACAGCGACTGCGCTTGGGCTGCAATATGCCTATTGTACGGGAAATTAAATGTTTTATAACTTTTTTTTGTAGATGGATCTTCTTATTTAAACTTTTAAGGCGTAATAATGTCATTCATATGTATGTATTGCCAATACACAAGCCTCTAGTATTTGAAATACGTTTTTTGCAAATTTGGAGCGAAGAGGGGTGGCATCCAAAATCCAAAATTTCCAAAATCTTCGTATTCATTACACAGTAAATTTGAAGTCTCTAGCTCTTACGGTATTCAAAAACGGAGTAAATTTATCGATTTTTATTGATAATAAGGAAAGGGGATGCAAAAAAATCGTACTGCGTAGGGTATACACGAGTATGCACTGAAAATTTCAGAGCTCTAGCTTTTGTGGCTTACGAGATCGCTGCGCTCCCACGGACGGACAGGGCTATTTCAACTCAGCTCATCGAGCTGATCAAGAATATAAATACTATACATCTACATGAATGCATTCATTTCTTACACCATAGTACTGTACAGTAGTATAGTGTTCTTAAATTACTGCACTCATTTTTTGCTGTGCAGTATTTTCCAGTGTGCAGAAGAATCGAGTACAACATTTCTACTATTCTCACCTAGAGTGAGAACAGTAAAATGTAGTACACTTCGTGAGTCAGTGCAATATTTGTCTCGTTTCTACACGTTGTACACCATATTCAATTATGAGTACAGCTTGTATATCGTGTCTTACAACTGTGCAGATGACTTTAATATTTTCCAAGACGTAGACATGGATGGTAAAGAATACGACGCGCGCGCAATAAATGTTAATGAAAGTGTAAGTTTTTGTTAAAATAAAATTATATATTATTTATTAATGTTGATTTACTAAAAAATGTGTTATTTTACTAGAAATTTGTGATTGTGTCGTCTTTACATTGACTATATTTTTCTTGGATAAGGCATTCTGATTTTTTTACTATCATTAACGGTGCAAAATTGCAATCACGGACGAACAACAAAATAATATTTTTGCACTCGAACATAGAAATTTTGTATAAAGCGTCATCAATAACAACTCACTGTACAGTGAGTTTACTGCACACCAAAATAGTGTGCAGTAAAAAAACTGCACACTAGTTTAAGTGTACTCATTAACTGCTGTACAGCAGTTGTCGTGAGACAACCAGCTGTCGATACAGACAATTTATACAACATTCACTCACACCCATTTAAACTGTGCACAAAAAAGGTGTACAGGTTTTTATAATGAATGATTCATTTGCCGATTTGGATGCATTCATGCAGATGTCTAATGTATACTTTATGGGGTCTGCCATGTCTCCTTCTGGCTTTCAATGGTTTCAAGGTATAATAATAGAAACAAGTAAGAAAGCTCTAATCGGCGGTACCCAACCAGGAAATCCCTTGAATCCTGCGAAGAGCCGATATTTCAAACATTCTATGCTTATTTAACATATCCATATATACAAGCAATACACGCACACACACACATACACATACGCATAAGCACGCGCTCTGCTGACTGCGCAGATAGCGCAGCGTCTGCGCTTGGGCTGCAGTAAGGCCATATAATGGAAAATTAATTGGCGCACAAAATGGGCTCATGGGTTCAGCCACTTGTCTTGTCAGCATCTGGCCGGCTGGTTTTTGTTGCTCACGTACTTGGCGGCATCTCGAAACATGCCCGGCCAATAATATCTTTGGGCCAGCCTGGCTGTCGTCTTCCTCACGCCTTGATGTCCGGCCGTGGGAGCGTCGTTGCATTCTCGCAGCACCCTGTCCCTCTGACCGACGGGGACGCAGAGTTTCCAGGGTATGTAGTCCTCGTCATCGGTGCGGTATCCTACGTTCCGATACAGCTGTCGATTCTCCACAACGTAGTCTATGAATTTGGTTGGCTCTTTGGCGATCCTTTCGTATATCATCGCGATCCATTTGCAGGGGAGCTCCGCTACCACTGCTTGTTGACAGATCTCTAGAGGTTGCCAGGGGAGAGCGTCGGCCACCACATTCAACTTCCCTCGTCGATAATGGACACCGAATTGGTACTGCTGTAACTCCGTCACAACGTCGAACCTGTAGCCTTCGAGATAGCATCACATCTTCCTAATCGCCCATTCAATCGCAATCACCTCCGCCTTCAGTAGCTTGCGACTGGCGTACGCTATCACCCGTTCCTGATCCTCGACTGTCTGCGTCAACACTGCGCCGAGTCCGCAATCGCTGGCATCTGTTTGTAACACAAACTTGGCAGGGAAGTCAGGACACGAGACCGGCGCCGTCGTCAAGTTCTCCTTGGTACCCATGCCGAACTTCGAAGAAGGGCCAAAAGTGGTTATGGGGTGAGGACCAGGCGGAAGCTTTGAAAAAACTCAAGGAGAACTTGACGACGGCGCCGGTCTCGTGTCCTGACTTCCCTGCCAAGTTTGTGTTACAAACAGATGCCAGCGATTGCGGACTCGGCGCAGTGTTGACGCAGACAGTCGAGGATCAGGAACGGGTGATAGCGTACGCCATCCATCCCCAAGCATTGCCGCAACTCTTTTAAATTGGTAGGAGCTGGGAGTCTCTGTGTCGCCTCTACCTCTCCGCTGATAACGTGTCCTAGATACGCCAGCCTTTCCCTGAAGAAACTTCATTTCTTTTTGTTCACCTTGAAGGTTTGCTGACCTCAATCAACGGACCACCTCCTTTATATTAGCAACATGTTCTTCTTTTATGGCTCCGATCACCACGATGTCGTCCAGATAGGCGAATGCATGGGGCCCCATTTCGGAACCGATGACCGTATCCAGCGCTCTCTGGAAAATCGCATCAGCCGAATGCAAGCCAAATGGCATCACCCGCCATTGGAACAAACCTCTTCCGGGCACGGTGAAAGCTGTATATTCTCGGCTATCCGCCGCCATGGGGATCTGCCAATAACCGCTTGTGAGATCCAACATCAAGATGAAACAAGCATGGCACAACTTCTCGAGGATGTGATTGATCCTGGGAAAGGGATAAGCATCTTCTTTACTAAGACTATTGGTGCACTGTGCGGACTTCGCGATGGCTCAATGCCCCCACTCGAAGCAGCTCATCTACCTGTTCATCAATCACCTTCCGCATAGCTGGATTCTTGGGATAATACCTCTGCTTCAGCGACTTATCGTCCCTCATCCTGATGCTATGCTCCGCTATTTGAGACATCCCTTCTAGGTTCTCAAAGAGCACCAGCTTCGTCTCCAATAACCTTGGATTCGTCCTCCAGGTCATCTGGTAATTCCGCGTCCTCTGCGGGAGACCCAGCTCCCTCTTCTTTTTCTACCTCAATCACTTTTATTTCCGGCGGACGCTCCCTGGTTCCCGGAATCCTTCCCTAGTCGTTCATCGACTCCAACTTTTTCACTTCTGTGTCCTCATGCCGCTCCTCCTCTTTCAGATCGTTGATCGAGCTCGTTGTCGAGCAGGCGCCTTCCGTCGTCCAGACGGTGCGCCCTCTATCGACTCAGTTCGCGTGTCGGATGGCTACTCATCTGCCGACGCCTTCACTTGCTTCGTCGCAGGCACTCCAGGGTTCAGTCCTCTCTTCTATGCTAAAGCTTGACGTTGCGCGAGCATCTCCTGTCCTCCAGACATGGTGCCCTCTTTCGACGCCTCTCTCGCAGGGGATGGCAACTCCCTTCTGAGCCCTGAACCCTGTGAAGAGCCGATATTTGAAACATTCTACGCTTCTTTTATATATACATTACGAGCAACACATACGCACACATACATACCGAAGCTCGCATAAGAACTCGCTCTGCTAACTGCGCAGTTAATGCAACGACTGCGCTTGGGCTGCAGTAAGGGCTATGTGATGGGAAATTAAATGCTTAGTAATTCTTTTTATGGGTGGACTTAATTAATCAAACTTTCAGAGCGTGATTCATTTGTGTGTATTTGCCAATGCACAAGTCTTTATTATTTGAAATACGGTTTTTTACAAATTTAGGGGGAAGGGAAGGGAAATTTTATAAATAACACGTTAAACCAAATACTAAATTTGTTGACTCTAGCTCTAAAAATGTAAGAGATATAATTTTATAATTGAATTTCGATAGGGTTTTAAATTAATAACATTTAAATGAGAACAGTATCGATTTTTTGAAATAAACTCGATCTGCGCGTGTTATACAGGAACCTTCAAAAAAATTTCAAGTCTCTAGCTCTTTTAGATTCTGAGATCGAGGGGCTCATACATACGGACAGACAGACGGACGGACGGACGGACGGACGGACAGACGGACATGGCTATATCGACTCAGCTCTTCGCCCAAGAATATGTATACTTTATGGGGTCTGCGATGTCTCCTTCTCCCTGTAACATACACTTTAACAAAAGCATTTAAGCCTGATTTCCCATTTTCAATGAGTTCAGGGTTTATTTTTAATCGATAGCATTAAAACTATCAATAATGTTATCGCTTAAAGACGAAATCGAAAACCAGTTATAAAACAAGTAAGAACGTTGCAGTCGGGCGCTACCGACTGCGGGATACTCATTCACACCCGCACAGATCACGCCCATTGCCATGCCCACAATTCGTTTGTACACATATAATTTTTTGGAACTCAATAGATCATCAGTAACATCGTCATAAAACTTTGATTTCTTCACTGAGAATCGGAAAAGCGTACAGTTTTTCCCGATTTGCCACGCCCTCAGTGGGCGTAGACATATGATTTTTGGCCAGTTCTTAGAAGTAGTGAAGAGTAACGTAAGTGTGAAATTTGGATGCTTACAATCAAAAAATGCGAAAATTACAGGGTATTTTTTAGCCGGGCATGCCCCATAAGGGGCGTAAAAATTATTTTTTAGGCATCGATAGAGGAGCTCACTAGTAACTCAACCATCTAATTTTGAAGCTTCTAGCTCTAAAACTGGAGCTATAAACTTTTGCGGTTTGCCACGACCCCTATGGGCGTAGATAAATCCGCTATTTCTTTTTCAACTTGGGTTGTCAACCCGAGTATATATACCAAGTTTCAAGTCTCTAGCATCAATAGTGCTCAAAACATAGCAGAATTTGAAAAATCACTATATAGTCAGATCCGATTTGCCACGCCCCTAGTAGGCGTGAATATATAATTTTGTAGTCGATCTTCATAGGATCGTAACAGTAATCTACGTGCCAAATTTGGGCGTTCTAGCTTTAAAACTGTAGAAGATACAGTTTTATCCGATTTGCCACGCCCCCAATGGGCGTAGATATATCCGCCATAGCTTATTCATCTTGAGTTGTTAACACGAGTCTACATTCCAAATTGCAACTCTCTAGCACTTCTAGAAGTAGTGTTTCTGAGATATCGGAAAATGCATTTTCCGATTTGCCACGCCCCTAGTGGGCGTATCGGGAAAATCTTAACACTTTATAATTCGAGGGTATACACGAGTATATATTCCAAATTTCAACTCTCTAGCTTCAAAACTGTGCAAATGGTTTGCGTTCATACGGACAGACGGACAGACGGACGGACAGCGTGACGGACATTGCACAAAACCAATATACTCATTTCACTTTGTGAATGAGTATAATTATGTCTCGCACATCTTTAAGGCTATTTTGTATGTGGTTGCATGTGTATTTTATACGATTTTGGTTTTTGTTATATTTTGTATATCACGCCCCTTTCGCCCCGAATTTGCAAAAAACGTATTTCAATTACTAGAGACTTGTGCTAATACATACATGCAAATGACATAATCAAGCTCTGCAAGTTTGATTAAGAAAGTCCATCTACAAAGAAACTTATTCAAAAATTAACCATAACTAACTGCAGACCAAGCGCAGTCGCCTCGTAAACTGCGCAATCAGCATAACGCGTGATTATGAGTGCGTGCATATGTGTGTGTGTGTGTGTGTGTATGTGGTGATCGTAATGTATACATATTAAGAGAAGTGTAGAAACTTTGGAATATCGGCTCTTCGCAGGGTTCATGGGATCTCCTAGTCGGGTACCCTCAACTAAGCTTTCTTACTTGTTTATTTTAATTTTTTTTTTAAACTCACTCAAAAAACAAGTAAGCACGTTGCAGTCAGTCGCTACCAACTGCGGAATACTCATTCACACCCACACACCTCACGCCCATTGTCAAGCCCACAATTGGTTTATACATATATAAATTTTTGGAAATCAATAGAGAAGATCAGCAGTAATATCGCCATAAAATTTGGATTTTCTTTCTGAAAATCGGAAAATCATACAGTTTTTCCCGATTTGCCACGCCCCCAGTGGGCTTAGATATATAATTTTTGGCTACTTCTTAGAAGTAGTGAAGGGTAACGTGTGTGAAATTTGGATGCTTACACTCAAAAAATGCGAAAATTACAGGGTATTTTTTAACCGGGCATGCCCCCAAAAGGTGCATAATAATTATTTTTAAGTCATCGATAGAGGAGCTCACCAGTAACTCAACCATTAAATTTTGAAGCTTCTATCTGTAATACTGTAGGAGCTATAAACCTTTGTGGTTTGCCACGACCCCCATGGGCGTAGATATATCCACCATATCTTTTTCATCTTGGGTTGTCACCCAGAGTATATATACTAAATTTCAAGTCTGTAGCATTAATAGTGCTCAAAATATAACCGAAATTGAAAAATCACTATATAGTCAGATCCGCTTTGCCACGCCCCTAGTAGGCGCGGACATATAGTTTTTTGGCCGATCTTCAAAGAATTGTAACAATAACCTTCCTGCCAAATTTGGGCATTCTAGCTTTAAAACTGTGGAAGATACAGCTTTACCCGATTTGCCACGCCCCCAATGGGCGTAGATATATCCGCCATAGCTTTTTGATCTTGGGTTGTCAGCAGGAGTATATATTCCAAATTGCAACTCTCTAGCACTTCTTAAAGTAGTGCTTCTGAGATATCGGAAAATGCATTTTCCGATCTGCCACGCCACTAGTGGGCGTATCGGGAAAATCTTAACACTTTATAATTCGAGGGTATACACGAGTATATATTCCAAATTTCAACTCTCTAGCTTCAAAACTGTGCAAATGGTTTGCGTTCATACGGACAGACGGACAGACGGACGGACAGCGTGACGGACATTGCACAAAACCAATATACTCATTTCACTTTGTGAATGAGTATAATTATGTCTCGCACATCTTTAAGGCTATTTTGTATGTGGTTGCATGTGTATTTTATACGATTTTGGTTTTTGTTATATTTTGTATATCACGCCCCTTTCGCCCCGAATTTGCAAAAAACGTATTTCAATTACTAGAGACTTGTGCTAATACATACATGCAAATGACATAATCAAGCTCTGCAAGTTTGATTAAGAAAGTCCATCTACAAAGAAACTTATTCAAAAATTAACCATAACTAACTGCAGACCAAGCGCAGTCGCCTCGTAAACTGCGCAATCAGCATAACGCGTGATTATGAGTGCGTGCATATGTGTGTGTGTGTGTGTGTGTATGTGGTGATCGTAATGTATACATATTAAGAGAAGTGTAGAAACTTTGGAATATCGGCTCTTCGCAGGGTTCATGGGATCTCCTAGTCGGGTACCCTCAACTAAGCTTTCTTACTTGTTTATTTTAATTTTTTTTTTAAACTCACTCAAAAAACAAGTAAGCACGTTGCAGTCAGTCGCTACCAACTGCGGAATACTCATTCACACCCACACACCTCACGCCCATTGTCAAGCCCACAATTGGTTTATACATATATAAATTTTTGGAAATCAATAGAGAAGATCAGCAGTAATATCGCCATAAAATTTGGATTTTCTTTCTGAAAATCGGAAAATCATACAGTTTTTCCCGATTTGCCACGCCCCCAGTGGGCTTAGATATATAATTTTTGGCTACTTCTTAGAAGTAGTGAAGGGTAACGTGTGTGAAATTTGGATGCTTACACTCAAAAAATGCGAAAATTACAGGGTATTTTTTAACCGGGCATGCCCCCAAAAGGTGCATAATAATTATTTTTAAGTCATCGATAGAGGAGCTCACCAGTAACTCAACCATTAAATTTTGAAGCTTCTATCTGTAATACTGTAGGAGCTATAAACCTTTGTGGTTTGCCACGACCCCCATGGGCGTAGATATATCCACCATATCTTTTTCATCTTGGGTTGTCACCCAGAGTATATATACTAAATTTCAAGTCTGTAGCATTAATAGTGCTCAAAATATAACCGAAATTGAAAAATCACTATATAGTCAGATCCGCTTTGCCACGCCCCTAGTAGGCGCGGACATATAGTTTTTTGGCCGATCTTCAAAGAATTGTAACAATAACCTTCCTGCCAAATTTGGGCATTCTAGCTTTAAAACTGTGGAAGATACAGCTTTACCCGATTTGCCACGCCCCCAATGGGCGTAGATATATCCGCCATAGCTTTTTGATCTTGGGTTGTCAGCAGGAGTATATATTCCAAATTGCAACTCTCTAGCACTTCTTAAAGTAGTGCTTCTGAGATATCGGAAAATGCATTTTCCGATTTGCCACGCCACTAGTGGGCGTATCGGGAAAATCTTAACACTTTATAATTCGAGGGTATACACGAGTATATATTCCAAATTTCAACTCTCTAGCTTCAAAACTGTGCAAATGGTTTGCGTTCATACGGACAGACGGACAGACGGACGGACAGCGTGACGGACATTGCACAAAACCAATATACTCATTTCACTTTGTGAATGAGTATAATTATGTCTCGCACATCTTTAAGGCTATTTTGTATGTGGTTGCATGTGTATTTTATACGATTTTGGTTTTTGTTATATTTTGTATATCACGCCCCTTTCGCCCCGAATTTGCAAAAAACGTATTTCAATTACTAGAGACTTGTGCTAATACATACATGCAAATGACATAATCAAGCTCTGCAAGTTTGATTAAGAAAGTCCATCTACAAAGAAACTTATTCAAAAATTAACCATAACTAACTGCAGACCAAGCGCAGTCGCCTCGTAAACTGCGCAATCAGCATAACGCGTGATTATGAGTGCGTGCATATGTGTGTGTGTGTGTGTGTGTATGTGGTGATCGTAATGTATACATATTAAGAGAAGTGTAGAAACTTTGGAATATCGGCTCTTCGCAGGGTTCATGGGATCTCCTAGTCGGGTACCCTCAACTAAGCTTTCTTACTTGTTTATTTTAATTTTTTTTTTAAACTCACTCAAAAAACAAGTAAGCACGTTGCAGTCAGTCGCTACCAACTGCGGAATACTCATTCACACCCACACACCTCACGCCCATTGTCAAGCCCACAATTGGTTTATACATATATAAATTTTTGGAAATCAATAGAGAAGATCAGCAGTAATATCGCCATAAAATTTGGATTTTCTTTCTGAAAATCGGAAAATCATACAGTTTTTCCCGATTTGCCACGCCCCCAGTGGGCTTAGATATATAATTTTTGGCTACTTCTTAGAAGTAGTGAAGGGTAACGTGTGTGAAATTTGGATGCTTACACTCAAAAAATGCGAAAATTACAGGGTATTTTTTAACCGGGCATGCCCCCAAAAGGTGCATAATAATTATTTTTAAGTCATCGATAGAGGAGCTCACCAGTAACTCAACCATTAAATTTTGAAGCTTCTATCTGTAATACTGTAGGAGCTATAAACCTTTGTGGTTTGCCACGACCCCCATGGGCGTAGATATATCCACCATATCTTTTTCATCTTGGGTTGTCACCCAGAGTATATATACTAAATTTCAAGTCTGTAGCATTAATAGTGCTCAAAATATAACCGAAATTGAAAAATCACCATATAGTCAGATCCGCTTTGCCACGCCCCTAGTAGGCGCGGACATATAGTTTTTTGGCCGATCTTCAAAGAATTGTAACAATAACCTTCCTGCCAAATTTGGGCATTCTAGCTTTAAAACTGTGGAAGATACAGCTTTACCCGATTTGCCACGCCCCCAATGGGCGTAGATATATCCGCCATAGCTTTTTGATCTTGGGTTGTCAGCAGGAGTATATATTCCAAATTGCAACTCTCTAGCACTTCTTAAAGTAGTGCTTCTGAGATATCGGAAAATGCATTTTCCGATTTGCCACGCCCCTAGTGGGCGTATCGGGAAAATCTTAACACTTTATAATTTGAGGGTATACACGAGTATATATTCCAAATTTCAACTCTCTAGCTTAAAAACTGTGCAAATGGTTTGCGTTCATACGGACAGACGGACGGACAGCGTGACGGACATTGCACAAAACCAATATATTCATTTCACTTTGTGAATGAGTATAAAAACGCTCTGTTCCACTGTCTCTTTTTATACCCTGAACCCATTGAAAATGGGAAATCAGGGTATAATGGTTTTGTTGAAATGTATGTAACAGGCAGATGGAGGCGTGGCAGACCCCATAAAGTATATATATTCTTGATCAGGGCGACGAACTTAGTCGATATAGCCATGTCCGTCTGTCCGTCCGTCCGTATGTGAACGCGTCGATCTCAGAATCTATAAGAGCTAGAGACTTGAAATTTTTATGTAGATCCGTGTATAGCACGTGCAGATCAAGTTTGTTTCAAAAAATCGATAAATTTGATCATTTTAAAGTTATCGATTTTAAACGTTTTCGAAATTCAGTTATAAATTTATATCTCCCATATTTTTAGCGCTAGAGTCTCCAAATTTTGTATTTAGTATAATGTGTAGTTTACGCAATTTTTATCACATTTTGTATACCATTCCCCCTCTCCTTCCCTTTCCGCCAAACTTGTAAAAACCGTATTTCAAGTACTAGAGACTTGTGCTTCGGCAAATACACACATATGAATGACATAACCACGCTCTAAAAGTTTTATTAAGAAAGTCCACCTACAAAGGAACTTATTCAACAATTAACTTCTCATAATACTGCTCTTACTGCAGCCCGAGCGCAGGCGCTGCGTAAACTGCGCAGTAGCAGAGCGCTCGCTTATTCGTGCGTACGTATGTGTGTGAGTATGCGTGTGTGTATGTGTGTGAGCATGTGATGCGTGTATGTTAAATAAGTATAAAATGTTTAGAATATCGGCTCATCCGCAGGGTTCAGGGGATCTCCTAGTCGGGTACCACCGACTAGAGCTTTCTTACTTGTTATTCTTGTTTCTCATTCCTTTTTCTTTTGTTTTCTTTGAAAAAAAAAATCTCTCAAAAAAAACTTTGTGTACCACTGTACATTGTTACGCCGGTACCCACTGAGTTTTTGGCTCTCGGCCCGCAGTTCACTCGACTTTGCTCGAAGTTTCTGGCTCTCGGCCCACTGTTCACACTTGCTTGTTCTCACTTTTTCTCGACGCGTGCTGTACTTTTTTGGCACCGCCGTGCACTTGCAATTCTCTTTGCCGTTACTTTTGTCGCGCTCAATTTTCGCGACGGCCAATCAAATTTTTGCGGACGTCACGCCATAAGAGTAGGTCAGGTTATCGCCGACTACACATATATTTTGCAGCATTCACCGACCGACACCTTTATTTGGGCATATGCACGGGTTTTTATGCCGCGAATATGCCACGCCCCTCTTAGTCCCAGGGTCCCTGATCGGGCGCCACTTGTAAAGTTACAATTCTGGCCGTCTATCCAGTCTATCCAGGACCAGCACTCACAAGAAAATTTGTTAAGTGCGGTGACGGTGACTTAAGGGAGAGGAAAGGGGGTCGACTTGGTTAATACAAATTCTATTTTTGCAATATCTGCTTCCGCGCATCTGCATACGGGAGCTCGCGGGTAACCGAGAAGCGTGCCAGTACTACAGGGTTAGTTGCGGCCGCCAATGGGATTCGCCACGTTTTTAGTTTCTACTTAAATAAAAATAGACTCGTTTGTCAATCTAGTTTTCAGTTTCGATTATTAACAAATATTGAATGTACTTCTTATATACCGATCAAGCCCTGCCGCACCGGTCGTTGCGAAGCGACTCACGCTCACGAATGTTCTTCTCTTTCACGACCCTTCTTGTCGCGTGCCGAAAACTGAAATTTCTAACCTTCTCGCGAACTATCTTGTCGCGTGCTCGAAACTAACTCTTTCTCGACCAGTCTTGTCATGTGCCCGAAACTCACTAACTTCTAACCTATCGGTTCGAGCCGCCCGATCGCCTCGTCGACGCAACTTCCCACAGCCCTCGCTCTTCTCCACGTAGCTTTCACCACGCTGTGCAGAGTCGCTCCACCGATCGTCGGCGCGCGCTTCAGCCGTTACCTTCAAATTTTAATTCTTAAATACTAATTAGATCCTGTGCTCCTTGCGCTCTTATTAATACTACCTTACATACTAATACACATGCCATCTTACATACTAACTTATTGTAAATAAGGATGTGAGGCGACTGCTCTTAAGGCCGCCTTAAAATATTCAATTAAATATTTGAAACTGCAAATTTTGTTTTTCAATATTTTATTTATTTATTCACATTAAATTAGATATACATACATTTTTGAGTGTCCGGATATACGGATATATTGACACCCATTGGGGCGTGACAAATCAGGAAATAAAGATCGACAGAAAAATTATATGTCCACGCCCACTAGGAGCGTGGCAAATCGTATCTGACTATATAGTGATTTTTAAAATTGTTATATTTTGAACACTATTGATGCTGGAGAATTTGGAATATATACTCGCGTTGAAAATACCAAAAAGGTATAGTGGATACATCTACGCCCATAGGGGCGTGGCAAACCGCAAATGCTTATATGTAGAATGAGTATAATAAATGTGTGTGCAAATAGTTTAGCTTTTTGTTCTGGAGTGGAAAAACGTTCGACCCCATAAAAAAGTGTAGGTATACCTAAAAATTTCTGGGCCTGATTAAAGATTTTCTATTGATTGGCGGACACTTAGACGTTACACTGTAGTTTTTCTTAGGAATACTGTTGTATTTCGCCGCTCGAACAATATTAATAAATTCTGAAATTAAATTGTCAATGTCATTTGAATTTTGAACTCTAAAATTTCCAACTTTATCAAACTATCCTTTCTTAAAATCGTAGTAAAAGGAATTCGTAGTGATTGGTTTACAGTATAATGAAATTAATACAAGGAAGTGATCGGAATTAAGATCATTAATAGCTTTTATCTTTGATAACAAGAAAGAAAACTGTTCGACTAGGAGATCCCCTGAACCCTGCAAAGACCCGATATTATAATCATTCTATGCTTCTTTTGTATACAAGTACATTAACACATGTACACACACATAAGCGCAGTTTACGCACGGCTGCGTGAACGTTACCTCAGCCCTGCACAGGGTTAGCAAACTCCTAACGTTTGTTACAGCTGTGCCGCACCAATATCCTTTTGGGTGGCAGGTGTTGATACTGGATTCTTCCCTGGGGCATATGTCCTTGATAGACGAAAAATTTATTTTCCGATATCTCAGCAGCACTACTTCTAAAACACCTAGAGAATTGCAATTCGGAAAGTATACTCGTGTTGATGACCCAAGATCAAATTGCTATGGCGGATATATCTACGCTCATTGGGGGCGTGGCAAATCGGGAGAAACTGTGTTTTTCGATTTTCAGTGAGAAAATCAAAACTTTATGACGATATTAGTGCTGATCTCCTCTATTGATTTCCAAAAAAATTATATATGTACAAACTAATTGGGGGCGTGGCAATGGGCGTGAACTGTGCGGGTGTGAATGAGTATTCCGCAGTTGGTAGCGCCCGACTGCAACGTTCTTACTTGTTATATACTGACTCTTGTCTATTCTTAGCCTATCGCAGAGTTTGTAAGGTTCAGCGTTGGTATTTGTGTACTTAGTCTGTTTATAGATTCCAAACATGTCGTTTTTACGTAGTTCAACCTAGTCGTTGAGTGCGTAGATGACATGTTTATGATCTTCTGCTGTTTCTGTATGTTCATGCCTGAACATGTGTTGTGTTCGCCTTGCTTACCGCCGTTGGTAAACCAGCTGCCATGGCTGCAGCTACTCAAAGTGCTCAAAACCGGCCCCGGCGTTCTGGCTTTTGACGCCTGTTGGGCTTCCGGCTCAGTCCTTATTCGCACACAGCTTCAGCGATGTCGGTCGCCAAGGCACGAGGATCGGCCGGGCCAACTTTTGCGACGCCCCAGCCAGAACAGACGGTTAATATAGTGATGTGGCTCGCATTTATAATCACCAAAATCCCTGCTGCAACCCCTGTCCCTCTTTTCTCCTGACCCGCATACTCCTGTCGTGCCCCACCACCTCTTCGTGGGCGCCGACTGTTGATGCTGCAGCGTGGCCTGGGAGACAACCGAATGTCCACCGTCCTCGCTTCTTTCCTCGTCCGTGGCCTTCAAGTTTAAGGAGATTGATATTACCTCGCGCGATCGTTTTGCAGCCGACAAAATTCACTCGCCTTTCTCAGAGTCTCTTTACCTTTGTGGTTGTTGCATACGCATGCTCTCGCTATGCTTCGAGTATTGGAATATGCGCTGGTCACAATTTGCAAAAAACGTATTACAAACATATTAATGACATTATCACGCTGTGAAAGTTTGATTACGAAAGTCCATCTACAAAAAAAGTTATTAATCATTTAATTTGATCCGGCGGATTACCGGGGAGCTCAAACTGACCACCGTATATGGTCCTCCACACCGTGGGGTCAGTTTTGCTGCGAATCTGTCCACGGCATTGATTGATCTGTTCTGTTTGCCCTTTCAGTGGAATTTTTCTGAGGTACGCCTTGAATGCGCGACTTGGCTATGAGTACCTTTGGCGCCCTTAATTCATGCTAGCATCCGCTCTCGAAATGCCTTTTATAGTGTAGCCGATGAACACCAGTAGCATGGTGCTCGCATTCTTCGACCTTGAAAGTCCGCGCATACCGTTACCCATTGCTGCTTGTAGTTGGCTGGGCTTGTAGCGCTGTCACAGCTGACAACGCGCGTCGCGATACATACCGGCTCAGTAGTATCTAGTTACCATCCGACTCCCAAGGTGTCCAGGACTCGTTTGCGCTGCTTCCTCCACATCCTCGTGACCATATATTTTTTAGTACTTCCACATTCTGTGAAATTCCTTTAATTTCCCCGTTCCGTTTGATTCGGCTCAGTTTTAGCTGTTGTGCGGCTTCTTCCGATATCAAGGTTATCTGTGAACCTCCATCAATAAGAGCCCTTAGCTGCTCGTATTTTCCAAACTTATTTTGAATTCGAATAAGCGCAGTTGCCAGCAGCGTATCTTGCCCTTTATTTTCTTTAAGACAATTGCTGCTGACGTTCTCTTTATACTCATTCACAAAGTGAAACAAGTATGAACGTTGCAGTCGGGCGCTACCGACTGCGGGATACTCATTCACACCCCCACAGATCACGCCCATTGCCACGCCCACAATTGGTTTGTACATATATAATTTTTTGGAAATCAATAGAGGAGATCAGCAGTAATATCTGTATATAATTCTGATTTTCTCACTGAGAATCGGAAAAACGTATAGTTTTTCCCGATTTGCCACGCCCCCAGTAGGCGTAGACATATAATTTTTGGTCAGTTCTTAGAAGTAGTGAAGGGTAACGTAATGAAATTTGGATGCTTACACTCAAAAAATGCGAAAATTACAGGGTATTTTTTAGCCGGGCATACCCCATAAGGGGCGTAAAAATTATTTTCGGGTTATCGATAGAAGAGCTCACCAGTAACTTACCATCCAATTTTGAAGCTTCTAGCTCTAAAACTGTAGGAGCTACAAACTTTTGCGGTTTGCCACGCCCCCTATGGGCGTAGATATATCCGCTATATCTTTTCCAACTTGGGTTGTCAACCCGAGTATATATACCAAGTTTCAAGTCTCTAGCATCAATAGTGCTCAAAATATTACAGAATTTGAAAAATCACTATATAGTCAGATCCGATTTGCCACGCCCCTAGTGGGCGTGGATATATAGATTTTTGGTCGATCTTCATAGGATCGTATCAGTAACCTTCGTGCCAAATTTGGGCGTTCTAGCTTTAAAACTGTAGAAGATACAGTTTTACCCGATTTGCCACGCCCCCAATGGGCGTAGATATATCCGCTATAGCTTTTTGATCTTAGGTTGTCAACACAAGTCTACATTCCAAATTGCAACTCTCTAGCACTTCTAGAAGTAGTGTTTCTGAGATATCGGAAAATGCATTTTCCGATTTGCCACGCCCCTAGTGGGCGTATCGGGAAAATCTTCACACTTTATAATTCGAGGGTATACACGAGTATATATTCCAAATTTCAACTCTCTAGCTTCAAAACTGTGCAAATGGTTTGCGTTCATACGGACAGACGGACAGCGTGACGGACATTCCACAAAACCAATATACTCATTATACTCATTCACAAAGTGAAATGAGTATATTGGTTTTGTGCAATGTCCGTCACGCTGTCCGTCTGTCCGTCTGTCCGTATGAACGCAAACCATTTGCACAGTTTTGAAGCTAGAGAGTTGAAATTTGGAATATATACTCGTGTATACCCTCGAATTATAAAGTGTCAAGATTTTCCCGATACGCCCACTAGGGGCGTGGCAAATCGGAAAATGCATTTGCCCATACCTCAGAAACACTACTTCTAGAAGTGCTAGAGAGTTGCAATTTGGAATGTAGACTTGTGTTGACAACTCAAGTTGAAAAAGCTATGGCGGATATATCTACGCCCATTGGGGGCGTGGCAAATCGGGTAAAACTGTATCTTCTACAGTTTTAAAGCTAAAACGCCCAAATTTGGCACGTAGGTTACTGATACGATCCTATGAAGATCGACCAAAAATCTATATATCCACGCCTTATAGGGGCGTGGCAAATCGGATCTGACTATATAGTGATTTTTCAAATTCTGTAATATTTTGAGCACTATTGATGCTAGAGACTTGAAACTTGGTATATATACTCGGGTTGACAACCCAAGTTGGAAAAGATATGGCGGATATATCTACGCCCATAGGGGGCGTGGCAAACCGCAAAAGTTTGTAGCTCTTACAGTTTTAGAGCTAGAAGCTTCAAAATTGAATGGTAAGTTACTGGTGAGCTCCTCTATCGATGCGCCAAAAATAAATTTTACGCCCCTTATGGGGTATGCCCGGCTAAAAAATACCCTGTAATTTTCGCATTTTTTGAGTGTAAGCATCCAAATTTCACACTTACGTTACCCTTCACTACTTCTAAGAACTGGCCAAAAATTATATGTCTACGCCTACTGGGGGCGTGGCAAATCGGGAAAAACTATACGTTTTTCCGATTCTCAGTGAGAAAATCAGAATTATATACAGATATTACTGCTGATCTCCTCTATTGATTTCCAAAAAATTATATATGTCCAAACCAATTGTGGGCGTGGCAATGGGCGTGATCTGTGGGGGTGTGAATGAGTATCCCGCAGTCGGTAGCGCCCGACTGCAACGTTCTTACTTGTTTCACTTTGTGAATTTGTAATTTTCGCATTTTTTGAGTGTAAGCATCCAAATTTCACACTTACGTTACCCTTCACTATTTCTAAGAACTGGCCAAAAATTATATGTCTACGCTCACTGGGGGCGTGGCAAATCGGGAAAAACTATGATTTTCCGATTCTCACTGAGAAAATCAAAATTTTATGACGATTTTACTGCTGATCTCCTCTATTGATTTCCAAAAAATTATATATGTACAAACCAATTGTGGGCGTGGCAATGGGCGTGATCTGTGCGGGTGTGAATGAGTATCCCGCAGTCGGTAGCACCCGACTGCAACGTTCTTACTTGTTTTTGTTTGCATAGGACTTCTGTCGAGAAACGTCGTAGCAAAATTTGAGCGAATAAAACATCAGCATCATTACCAATTTGGCCTCTTTCTTTGACGATAAAGATGCACTCAGTGGCTGTGTCCAAGAACTTATGCATACTGCCTTCATCACTGTTCTTCAGCAGTTCCATGTCCACTAGCTGGTTAACGGCGTCAGCAAATATTTTGCACTTGTTTTCGTAGCACTTATATATAGGCTCACACGCTGAATTATAGCTAGCAGATGATCCAATTATTACTGTGAGGAACAATATAGACGGGCACGTATTATTGGTACGAGTGCATGTATTTGCTGTGAACTTCTGCATATATGCGCGCCTGCATGTACTGTTCCACACAGCGACGCGAGTACGATAGGAGCGGCCCTCGCGACTGGAAAGGGCGCAGAGTCCGACTTAGTCCGTCTCTGTCGCTCTTATGTATTCAGCGATTGGCTTGCGTCGCTCACACGTCGATCATTGGCGACCGTTGGCCGAAGTACCGTTTGTGGCGGCGAGAAAGCAGTGTATGCTTTCACTCGTATGCCAATAACGGTGCTTTGGCCAATGAGATGCTGCCACGTAGATTTGGCGCAATTTGGCGTCGCGCTAAATCACGTGATGCTGCCGTTACAGTGGATACGAGCGGCAGACGTTATAGCGCGAAGCAGGGCTTGCGCCGCTGCTATAAAAAGGCGCCCGCAACTCGGCACGGGGGAGTCAAAAACGAGAGTAAAAGAAGCAAAGTAAAAAGAAAAGTGAAAGTGTTAAGTTCCAAGGAGCTCTCAGCCAAAGGAGCAGTGATACTTCAGGTGGAAGGACATCGTGGGAAATTATATCTACAAGGGATATCCCAGACGCCTATTGAGAACATAGGCTCTACGCGAAGGACACATGAAGGACATCAACTGCCACCAACCAGGACATTGATTGGTACAGCACGGCTGAATCTATAGCATTAGTGGTGGATCCTGGAGCAGAAGTAGAGGTAACGTTTGACTGTAGTGACTGTAGCTTCAGAAGATCTCAGGTGTTCTTGTGAGCGAATCCAGCCGTAGGAGTCACTATCGGATACTACATCCGCCGGAGTATACAGTGCGGATCCTGGCGTCACCTGGAGTGCTCAAGCGGATCCTTGGAGACCCAAGAGTTCAGTACCATTCAGATAGCCAGAGTGCGCCTGCGATCCTGTGTATAGGTGTGCATTTGCTAAGCGTTAAATTTACATAATTGATAGTGTAAATTAGCCACAAATAACTGAGAGAATATAAACAAGCTCAAACCTTAAAACACTGACTTATAATTTATCGCAAGGTGCTACAAATAAATTTGTTGGCACGAACACACAGTCGGCTGAGTTCGGTCCGTCCTAAAACTCAGGATAAACCGAGGTTCGTTACAACCCAAACATATGATTCTCTAATACTTTGACCTAATAATTTAAATTAACCAATAAAATTACCGAGAATTATTGTGATAATAATGCTACAATACTTCTAGCTCGTTCTGAAGCAGTCCGTCAAATTAAATTTTCTCAATAGAGAACGATATTCTTATCCTAAATCAAGAAATTTTTAAAGTAATTTTCATTGGAAATACTATTTCCAATAATTAACAAACTATTGTCTAAATATTAAACACCGCAGATTCAATCAAAATAATAAAACTTAATAATGTTAGTGTTCAGGCATGAACATACAGAAATAGCCGAAGATCATAAACATGTCATCTACGCACTCAACAACTAGGTTGAAGTACGTAGAAATGATAAGGGTCACATGTTTGGAATCTATAAATAGGCTAAGTAACACTAACGCTGAGCCTCACAAACTCTGCGATAAGTTAAGAGTAACCAAACACCAACGCTGAGCCTTACGAACTCTGCGATAGACTAAGAATAGATAAACACCAACGCAACATGAGTCAGTATATAAAAACACTGGCTCAGAAGAATAAATGTAATATACTACTGATCGTCAACGCAGCGAGTGTGTTCAAGGTCCGTCGAGCCAGATAGAGCAAGTGAGTTCAGGGTCCGTCGAGCCGGATAGATCAAGTGTATTCAAGGTCCGTCGAGCCGGAGATTGAAGTGTATTCATGATCTAAGTGAAATCATGGTCCTTCGAGCCGGATAGATCAAGTCTATTCATGGTCCTTCGAACCGAAGATTGAAGTGTACTCATGATCTAAGTGAAAGCATGGTGCTTCGATCCAACCTACCAGGCTACCAAACGTTTTTGTGAAATGTGTTCAAGTACAGTGATAAATTGTTGTAAAAATTTTTTTTTTGGCTAAGCTGTGAGTAGAGGCACAGCACTATCAACCAGGCGATCAATAAGAAAACCTCCAACGGGTGAAGCCAAATTAAATCAACAAGATGCTGTCGACAAAAGTTCTCGAGTTGCTAAAGAAGCAAGTTAAGCTCTGTGACAGCCTCCAGCAGACCATCGCGAAGAAGGATGCTATATCAGTACTTGATAAATTGGCAGCAGAATGCACTGCCAATCACTTATCGCTGATAAGAATTGGTGCTGTCGACCATCAATATTTTAAGGAAAATCAAGTAAGAGTGCGCTAGTCGAGACGGCTCGACTAAGAGAAACCCTGAAACCTGCTCAGTTGACACAGCGACTGTGCTTGTCCTGCAATATGCCTATTGTATGGGAAATTAAATGCTTAATAACTATTTTTGTGGATGGACTTTCCTATTCAAACTTTCACAGCGTAATTATGTCATTTATATGTATATATTTGCCAAAGCAAAAGTCTCTAGTATTTGAAATACGATTTTTGCGAATTGGGAGCAAATGGGGTCGTGGCATCCAAAATCCAAAAATAACAAAATCACCGCATTCATTACACGGATCTATACAGTATGTAGCTATGGCGGATATATCTACGCCCATTGGGGGCGTGGCAAATCGGGTAAAACTGTATCTTCTACAGTTTTAAAGCTAAAACGCCCAAATTTGGCACGTAGGTTACTGATACGATCCTATGAAGATCGACCAAAAATCTATATATCCACGCCTTATAGGGGCGTGGCAAATCGGATCTGACTATATAGTGATTTTTCAAATTCTGTAATATTTTGAGCACTATTGATGCTAGAGACTTGAAACTTGGTATATATACTCGGGTTGACAACCCAAGTTGGAAAAGATATGGCGAATATATCTACGCCCATAGGGGGCGTGGCAAACCGCAAAAGTTTGTAGCTCTTACAGTTTTAGAGCTAGAAGCTTCAAAATTGAATGGTAAGTTACTGGTGAGCTCCTCTATCGATGCGCCAAAAATAAATTTTACGCCCCTTATGGGGTATGCCCGGCTAAAAAATACCCTGTAATTTTCGCATTTTTTGAGTGTAAGCATCCAAATTTCACACTTACGTTACCCTTCACTATTTCTAAGAACTGGCCAAAAATTATATGTCTACGCTCACTGGGGGCGTGGCAAATCGGGAAAAACTATGATTTTCCGATTCTCACTGAGAAAATCAAAATTTTATGACGATTTTACTGCTGATCTCCTCTATTGATTTCCAAAAAATTATATATGTACAAACCAATTGTGGGCGTGGCAATGGGCGTGATCTGTGCGGGTGTGAATGAGTATCCCGCAGTCGGTAGCACCCGACTGCAACGTTCTTACTTGTTTTTGTTTGCATAGGACTTCTGTCGAGAAACGTCGTAGCAAAATTTGAGCGAATAAAACATCAGCATCATTACCAATTTGGCCTCTTTCTTTGACGATAAAGATGCACTCAGTGGCTGTGTCCAAGAACTTATGCATACTGCCTTCATCACTGTTCTTCAGCAGTTCCATGTCCACTAGCTGGTTAACGGCGTCAGCAAATATTTTGCACTTGTTTTCGTAGCACTTATATATAGGCTCACACGCTGAATTATAGCTAGCAGATGATCCAATTATTACTGTGAGGAACAATATAGACGGGCACGTATTATTGGTACGAGTGCATGTATTTGCTGTGAACTTCTGCATATATGCGCGCCTGCATGTACTGTTCCACACAGCGACGCGAGTACGATAGGAGCGGCCCTCGCGACTGGAAAGGGCGCAGAGTCCGACTTAGTCCGTCTCTGTCGCTCTTATGTATTCAGCGATTGGCTTGCGTCGCTCACACGTCGATCATTGGCGACCGTTGGCCGAAGTACCGTTTGTGGCGGCGAGAAAGCAGTGTATGCTTTCACTCGTATGCCAATAACGGTGCTTTGGCCAATGAGATGCTGCCACGTAGATTTGGCGCAATTTGGCGTCGCGCTAAATCACGTGATGCTGCCGTTACAGTGGATACGAGCGGCAGACGTTATAGCGCGAAGCAGGGCTTGCGCCGCTGCTATAAAAAGGCGCCCGCAACTCGGCACGGGGGAGTCAAAAACGAGAGTAAAAGAAGCAAAGTAAAAAGAAAAGTGAAAGTGTTAAGTTCCAAGGAGCTCTCAGCCAAAGGAGCAGTGATACTTCAGGTGGAAGGACATCGTGGGAAATTATATCTACAAGGGATATCCCAGACGCCTATTGAGAACATAGGCTCTACGCGAAGGACACATGAAGGACATCAACTGCCACCAACCAGGACATTGATTGGTACAGCACGGCTGAATCTATAGCATTAGTGGTGGATCCTGGAGCAGAAGTAGAGGTAACGTTTGACTGTAGTGACTGTAGCTTCAGAAGATCTCAGGTGTTCTTGTGAGCGAATCCAGCCGTAGGAGTCACTATCGGATACTACATCCGCCGGAGTATACAGTGCGGATCCTGGCGTCACCTGGAGTGCTCAAGCGGATCCTTGGAGACCCAAGAGTTCAGTACCATTCAGATAGCCAGAGTGCGCCTGCGATCCTGTGTATAGGTGTGCATTTGCTAAGCGTTAAATTTACATAATTGATAGTGTAAATTAGCCACAAATAACTGAGAGAATATAAACAAGCTCAAACCTTAAAACACTGACTTATAATTTATCGCAAGGTGCTACAAATAAATTTGTTGGCACGAACACACAGTCGGCTGAGTTCGGTCCGTCCTAAAACTCAGGATAAACCGAGGTTCGTTACAACCCAAACATATGATTCTCTAATACTTTGACCTAATAATTTAAATTAACCAATAAAATTACCGAGAATTATTGTGATAATAATGCTACAATACTTCTAGCTCGTTCTGAAGCAGTCCGTCAAATTAAATTTTCTCAATAGAGAACGATATTCTTATCCTAAATCAAGAAATTTTTAAAGTAATTTTCATTGGAAATACTATTTCCAATAATTAACAAACTATTGTCTAAATATTAAACACCGCAGATTCAATCAAAATAATAAAACTTAATAATGTTAGTGTTCAGGCATGAACATACAGAAATAGCCGAAGATCATAAACATGTCATCTACGCACTCAACAACTAGGTTGAAGTACGTAGAAATGATAAGGGTCACATGTTTGGAATCTATAAATAGGCTAAGTAACACTAACGCTGAGCCTCACAAACTCTGCGATAAGTTAAGAGTAACCAAACACCAACGCTGAGCCTTACGAACTCTGCGATAGACTAAGAATAGATAAACACCAACGCAACATGAGTCAGTATATAAAAACACTGGCTCAGAAGAATAAATGTAATATACTACTGATCGTCAACGCAGCGAGTGTGTTCAAGGTCCGTCGAGCCAGATAGAGCAAGTGAGTTCAGGGTCCGTCGAGCCGGATAGATCAAGTGTATTCAAGGTCCGTCGAGCCGGAGATTGAAGTGTATTCATGATCTAAGTGAAATCATGGTCCTTCGAGCCGGATAGATCAAGTCTATTCATGGTCCTTCGAACCGAAGATTGAAGTGTACTCATGATCTAAGTGAAAGCATGGTGCTTCGATCCAACCTACCAGGCTACCAAACGTTTTTGTGAAATGTGTTCAAGTACAGTGATAAATTGTTGTAAAAATTTTTTTTTTGGCTAAGCTGTGAGTAGAGGCACAGCACTATCAACCAGGCGATCAATAAGAAAACCTCCAACGGGTGAAGCCAAATTAAATCAACAAGATGCTGTCGACAAAAGTTCTCGAGTTGCTAAAGAAGCAAGTTAAGCTCTGTGACAGCCTCCAGCAGACCATCGCGAAGAAGGATGCTATATCAGTACTTGATAAATTGGCAGCAGAATGCACTGCCAATCACTTATCGCTGATAAGAATTGGTGCTGTCGACCATCAATATTTTAAGGAAAATCAAGTAAGAGTGCGCTAGTCGAGACGGCTCGACTAAGAGAAACCCTGAAACCTGCTCAGTTGACACAGCGACTGTGCTTGTCCTGCAATATGCCTATTGTATGGGAAATTAAATGCTTAATAACTATTTTTGTGGATGGACTTTCCTATTCAAACTTTCACAGCGTAATTATGTCATTTATATGTATATATTTGCCAAAGCAAAAGTCTCTAGTATTTGAAATACGATTTTTGCGAATTGGGAGCAAATGGGGTCGTGGCATCCAAAATCCAAAAATAACAAAATCACCGCATTCATTACACGGATCTATACAGTATGGAGTCTCTAGCTCTTACAGTAGGCTTAACCGAAGAAAAGTTATCGATTTTGATCGATAATAAGGAAACGGGATGAGTTATCGAAAATCTAAAAAAAACTCGTACTGCGTAGGATACACACGAGTATTTCAGATCTCTAGCTTTTCTGGTTTACGAGATCGCTGCGTTCACACGGACGGACAGACGGACAGGGCTATTTCAACTCAGCTCATTGAGATGATCAAGAATATATTTAAAAAACATTATACCCTGATTTCCCATTTTCAATGGGTTCAGGGTATAATAAGTAAGAAAGCTCTAGTCGGTGGTACCCGACTAGGAGATCCCCTGAACCCTGCAATGAGCCGATATTCCAAACACTTTATACTTTTTTAACATATATATATACAAGCAACACATGCACACAGACATACACACACACACACATACGCATAAGCGAGCGCTCTGCTGACTGCGCAGTTTACGCGGCGACTGCGCTCGGGCTGCAGTAAGAGCAGTATTATGGGAACTTAATTGTTGAATAAGTTCCTTTGTAGATAGACTTGCTTAATCAAACTTTTAGAGCGTGATTATGTCATTCATATATGTGTATGTGCCGAAGCACAAGTCTCTAGTACTTGAAATACGTTTTTTGAAAATTTGGGGCGAAAGGGGCGTGGCATCCAAAATATAACAAAAACCAAAATTGTATAAGACACACATGCAACTAAATACAAAATAAAGAGTCTCTAGCTTTAAAGATGTAGGAGATATAATTTAATTACTGTATTTCGATTTCATTTTTAGTCGATAACATTAAAACGATAAAAGTTATCGAATTTTTGAAACAAACTCGATCTGCACGTGCTATACACGAACCTACATAAAAAAATTTAAAGTCTCTAGCTCTTATAGATTCTGAGATCGACGCGTTCAAACATACGGACAGACGGACAGACGGACGAACGGACAGGGCTAAATTAACTCAGCTCGTCGCCCTGATCAAGAATATATATACTTCATAGGGTCTGCCACGCCTCCTTCTGCCTGTTACGTACATTTTAACAAAACCATTATACCCTGATTTCCCATTTTCAATGGGTTCAGGGTATAAAAAGGAAGATCAAAAGCAAGGGGAGCAACAATGGATGTAATACCAAAACAACCCGATACAACTGCCAAAGCAAGCACCGCCAGAAGACATCTTCAAGAAGCCAACAGCTCGATCACCACGAAGCAACGTAACGAGACGCTGCGACCGGATGAGCATGAAGCCGATGCTAACACAACTGGGGTTTGTCGTTCCAGACGTGGTCAAGTGCCGCTGTGCTATACCTGGATGCACAGTGTAAGCGATCCCTTCCAGTTTATGTAATGGACGCACACAAGAAGTCATGGGCACACAAATCCAAAAGGCGAGTAGGTTCGACTGCTGATGGAGGAAGTTCCATGGTAAACAGACTACTGGCTGCCATTTTCTGGCCCCCCGCAGAATGTTCAGGCATGAACATATAGAAATAGCCGAAGATCATAAACATGTCATCTACGCACTCAACAACTAGGTTGAAGTACGTAGAAATGATAAGGGTCACATGTTTAGAATCTATAAATAGACTAAGTACACAAACACAAACGCTGAGCCTTACAAACTCTGCGATAAGTTAAGAGTAACCAAACACCAACACTGAGCCTTACAAACTCTGCGATAGGCCAAGAAAATATAAACACCAACGCTGAGCTTTAAAAACTCAGCAATAGATAAGCTAGATTTAAGGGTTGAAATTATACATGAGTCAGTATATAACAAGTAAGAAAGCTCTAGTCGGCGGTACCCGACTAGGAGATCCCCTGAACCCTGCGAAGAGCCGATACTCCAAACATTCTATGCTTATTTAACATATACATGTATACAAGCAATACATGGACACACACATACACACATACACATACGCATAAGCACGCGCCCTGCTGACTGCGCAGTTAGCGCAGCGATTGCGCTTGGGCTGCAGTATGGCTATATTATGGGAAGTCAATTGTTGACTAAGTTTCTTTGTAGATGGACTTTCTCAATCAAACTTTTAGAGCGTAATAATGTCATTCATATGTATGTAATTGCCAAAGCACAAGTCTCTAGTATTTGAAATACTGTTTTTAAAAATTTTGGGGGGAAGGAAAGGAAAGGGGGGATGGTATCCAAAATGTGATAAAAATCAAAATTGTATAAACTCCACATAATACTAAATACAAAATTTGGAGACTCTAACCCTAAAGCTGTGGGAGATATAAATTTATAGCTGAATTTCGATAACGTTTTAAAACGATAACTTTAAAACGATCAATTTTATCGATTACATAAAAAAATTCAAGTCTCTAGCTCTTATAGATTCTGAGATCGACGCGTTCAAACATACGGACAGACGGACGGACGGACGGACAGGGCTAAATCCTCTCAGCTCGTCGCCCTGATCAAGAATATATATACTTTATGGGGTCTGCCACGCCTCCTTCTGCCTGTTACATACATTTCAACAAAACCATTATACCCTGATTTCCCATTTTCAATGGGTTCAGGGTATAACAAGTAAGAAAGCTCTAGTCGGGAGTACCCGACTAGGAGATCCCCTGAACCCTGCGAGGAGCCGATATTCCAAAAGCTCTACACTTCTCTTAATATGTATACATTACGAGCAACACATACACACACATACACACACATACGCACGCACGCATAAGCACGCGCTCTGCTGACTGCGCAGTTTACGCAGCAATTGCGCTCGGAGTGCAGTAAGGCTATGTTATGAAAACTTAATTGTTGAATAAGTTTCTTTGTAGATGGACTTTTTAAATCAAACTTTCAGAGTGTGATTATGTTAATCATATGTGTGTATTTGCCGAAGCACAAGTCTCTAGTACTTGAAATACGTTTTTTGAAAATTTGGGGCGAAGGGGGCGTGGCATCCAAAATATAACAAAAATCAAAATTGTATAAAATACACATGCTACTATATACAAAATAAAGAGCCTCTAGCTTGAAAGATGTGCAAGCCATAATTTTATAACTGGTTTTCGATTTCGTTTTTAATCGATAACATTAAAACGATAAAAGAATTTTTGAAACAAACTCGATCTGCGCGTGCTATACACGAACCTACATTAAAAATTTAAAGTCTCTAGCTCTTATAGATTCTGAGATCGACGCGTTCAAACATACGGACAGACGGACAGACGGACGGACGGACAGACGGACAGGGCTAAATCAACTCAGCTCGTCGCCTTGATCAAGAATGTATATACTTTACATACATTTTAACAAAACCATTATACCCTGTTTTCCCATTTTCAATGGGTTCAGGGTATAAAAACAGTGGCTCAGAAGAATAAACGTAATATACTTGTTGAGCTACCGAGATTTTTCGAATAGCTTTTTTATATATTTATAATTTATTTATTTCAATGTTCACAGTTTATTTTATTGTTCTATGCGTATATATGTTTGTATGTAGGTAACTGCAGAGCTGCTGCGCACGAGGATCTGCCCAAAAACGATTAGCTAAGTATGACTTCCCAAATTGCACTGCCGCATTGATCTACGAGCGCCGGCTTGAGCCGGCTGCGTCGTGAGAACGAATGTGCGTGTAAAGGGCGGAGAGCAAAACGGCACAAGTTGCCGAAATCTCTTAATGATATGCAAAGTTGCTGCGCCCAACATCCTCCCCCCGTTGAAGCCTAGGCTTTAACAGAATCTGTAATGGGCAGCAGACACAGCTTGTTTGTAGCCCTTCTAATTTCGCCAGCCTCCGTTTTAAGTACGGCGACTCTTGCGACGCCGTCGCTTCCAGGGATGAGTTCGACTATCCTGGCCAACGGCCACTTCAGCGGTGGCAGATTCTCGTCCTTTACGAGAACCACATCACCAACCGATAAGCCAGGTTGAGATAGTCTCCATTTTGCTCGCTGCTGCAAAAGGTTCAAGTACTCCTCTCGCCAGCGTGTCCAGAATACCTGCTGAAGATAGCTCACACGCTGCCAGGCATCCAAACGATTAAATTTGAGCCCTGTAAGGTTAGGCTCACTGAAGGATGAAGGAGGGCCGCCATTAAGGAAATGGGCGTCAATACGTCTAAATCTGCTGGATGCTCTGAAATCGAAACTAAAGGTCGATAATTAATAACAGCCGCGATATTGCATACCAACGTGCGAAGCTCATCATAGGAAAGGATAGCAGGACCAGCAGCTCGGTAAAAATGATGTTTCGCTGTCTTCACTGCAGCCTCCCACAAACCACCAAAGTGAGGAGATCGTGGAGGGATGAAATGCCATTCTATTGAGTCAGCTACACAGAAGTCCTTCACTGCATTCTGATGAGCATCTGACAGAAACAGACGTTTCAACTCCTGAAGCTGGTTGCGGGTACCAAGAAAATTGGTGGCATTGTCAGACCAAATTTGACTTGGCTTTCCTCTAGTGCATATGAACCGCTGTAGAGCATGCAGAAATGCAGTAGTGGTTAAGTCCTTGACCAGTTCCAACCATATAGCCTTCGTAGCAAAACAGTTAAAAACACAAACGTAACATTTTACAGGAGCCTTATTTCGTGCCTCAGGCTTGTAAAAGAAGGGTCCGCAAAAATCGATTCCAGTGACCCAAAACGCACGACAGCCTTCGACGCGATCCTTGGGAAGATCTGCCATTATGTGCTCTACTAGTCGCGGTTTGGCCCGAAAGCATATCACGCATTTATGAATCACGCTAGTTACAGTTTTTCCGCCACCAATTGGCCAATACTGGGATCGAACCAACGCTAGCACTGCTCGGGGCCCTGCGTGGAGGTTCCTCTGATGGTAATGCATGATAATGGCCCGAGTTACTGGATGACTTCTGGGTAAGATGATTGGATGGCGACTATCGAAGTTCAATGTAGAGTTTTTGAGACGACCATCCACACGTAGCAGCCCAAATTCATCAAAGAATGGCGACAAGAAGGCAAGACTGCTGGATGATGAAACAGTTCCTTAAGTTTGAAGTGTGTTTATTTCTTCCCAAAGATGAGCTCGTTGAATCACCCGCAACAGTATATGGGTGCCGGTTCGGATGTCTCTTATAGTGAGTCCTGGACCACGAACTTTATGAATAAACTTCGCTACATATGCAAAGATACGCTGCAGACGACTAAAAGAGTTCGCATACTTGCAATCCATAGAGGCGTCACAGACTGCCGGCCTTACGAGAAGAGCAGTCTTCCGACGCTTCACTGAAGTTTTCTCTGGAAGCATCGAGACTGGCCACTGCGATCTGGGTTTAGAAATGAAGTCAGGACCGCTAAACCAAAGAGATGATGCGTTCAACTCAATGGGCAGTGAACCTCGAGATAATATGTCAGCGGGACTTAACTCAGTAGGTACGTAGTGCCACTCCATTGTAGATGTGAGATCCTGTATCGTGGCGATATCGATATCGTGGCGGGTTCGTCATTGATCCAGGATAATGCGACAGTAGAGTCACACCAGCAGTGAAACTGACCTGTGAAAATGTCCAAGCCAGCTACTTCATCCATCAGACGTGCTAGTAAATCTGCTCCACATAACTCCAGCTTCGGAACCGTAAGCGTCTTTAAGGGAGAGACTCGAGACTTTGAGCAAAGTAACCTGCTAATGCCAGGCTGCCCCTTGGATACGATGTAGATACAGGCTCCATAAGCGACGATGCTGGCATCACAGAATCCATGGACCTCTACCTTCTCTCCTTGAACTATCACCAGCCTGGCGAATGCAGTCCTAAGGCCGCTGCCAAAGTTATTGCAAATGTCAAGCCATGCAGTATGAAGTGCCGAAGGAAGACTCTCGTCCCAATTAAGCTTATGCCTCCACAACTGCTGTAAGAATATTTTTGCCTTTGTTATTACTGGGCCGACCAGTCCAAGGGGGTCGTAGAGCCGAGCAATGGACGAAAGCACAGAACGTCTACAGAGCTTGCAGCTCGAGTCCAGAGCCAAGTATGAAAACAAAAGTTGATCAGATGCTGGATCCCATGCAAGGCCAAGTGTCTTTGTAATGTCGCTGCCATCACTGAACTTTATAAGAGATTCCTTGTCGCAATCTGTCACGCCGTCCAGCACCATGGGATGGCTTAAACACCACTTCCTTAATTTGAATCCTCCACCTGCCAAAATTCCAGTGGTCTCCTGCATGACACGCCTTGCTTCTTCGACTGATTTTCCCCCAGAAATCAAATCGTCGACATAAAAATCGCGAAGCAACACCTCTGAGCCGAGTGGGAACGCATCTCGTTCATATATGGCGAGTTGGTGCATGGCACGCACCGATAAGAATGAAGCCGGTTTCGTTCCATAAGTTACAGTGTCCAACTTAAACACTTCTAACTCATCGTCAGGTGAATTTCTCCAAAGAATACATTGTAGATAGCTGTCCGGTTCAGGCACCTTCACGCAGCGATATATCTTGCAGATATCTCCGGTGAGTGCAACTGGATAGGCTTGGAAACGCAATAATATGTTGATCATCTTCGGCTGAATGACAGGACCTGACATTAGAACTTCATTTAGCGAATAGCCACTTGATGTAGCAGCTGACCCATCAAAAACGACACAAAGCTTAGTGGTTGTACTGTCTTCCTTCAGGACGCAGTGATGCGGAAGAAAATATCTGCAGTGTTGAAATAATTCGCGCGGAACACGCGACATGTGACCCAGCTCAGAGTACTCTTTCATGGAATGCTGAGTATTGAGTCTTTATATGAGGCAAGCGACTTAATTTCCTCTCCAAATTGAGAAATCACATTACAAAATGTACCTCGCAGTCCAAGTCTTCTTTGCTGATCCTTACGACGGAGTCATTGCAGCTCTCAACCTCCCAGAAACGCCGAACAAGACTGTCCAACTGGGCGTCAGAACCAGAGTCTGTATCTGGCTCTGAAGGTACCTTCGAAGTCACGAGCACGGTGTTAGGGCTGCGAGCTCCGCCTCCAGACACAATCCAACCAAGACGAGTCTTCTGTAAAAGTGGCAGTCCAGGCAGCAACTTGATTTGACCCACACAGAGCAACTCATAGAAAAGACTAGCTCCGATAAGCAAATCTATTCGCTGCGGAATATGAAAAGCTGGATCAGCCAGAGTTATGTTTGGCGGTATGTTCCATGTGCCTATGTTCACATCAGAAAAGGGCTGTTTGCCAGTGACATTGGAGACGATCGTGGCTGTGAAGCTATTTGCATACACGGAGTCGTGAGACCGAAGAGTGACGCAAACCGTACTTCCATCGGTGGCCACCTTGCAGTCGCCTAAACCATAGACAGCTGAGGATGACTTTGTCCTTTTAAGCTGCAATTGATGGGCGCATCTAGCTGTAATAGGACGCAGTTGTGAGCCTGAATCCAAAAGCGCACGACAAGGAACTAATTCACCAAACCGATTTTTTACCAGGACCACTGCGGTCCCCAGGAGCACAACATCGCTGATCAGATCTTGGGCTAGGAGAGTAGTAGATGGGGCTGGGGGTAGCGTAGGAATGCCCTGCATCATTGATGACGATGAATGTTGCTTTGACAGAGCTACTGCTTGTGATGTGCTGGAGTTGCCGAGGTGGAGAAGCGTGTGATGCTTGACTCCACAGACTCGGCAGCCGCCCGAGGCACATTGTCGCGACTGATGGCCGACTTTCAAGCAGTTCAAACATAGTTCAACCCTTTTGACCTCATTCAGGCGTAGACTAGGTGACAAGTTTGCAAATCTTGAGCATTTGTAGATAGTATGCTCTGGCGCATTGCAAAAGACACAACTCTGTGTACTGTGGTCCGTTACATGGAATGTTGATCTGTTGGTGACAAATTTGTTACTACTATTCACAGGCTTGCTGGATGAATAGTTCGCCATAGCAAACTCCATCGATTCCAAGGTCCGGCAACGGAGCTCAAGAAATGAAGAAACTTCTTCGCATGTAGGTATACGAGATGCCGTCTCTGAATCCTCCAACTTCTCTTCCCACTTAGCTTGTGTGGCCGCATCGAACTTCTGTAGCAGCACCTGAGCTATCATAGCGCTGGCTATCTGCTCTGTTGTGCCCAGGCTGCTGAGTGCACGCATATGCACATTGAAGCTGTCCGATAGTTCTCGCAACTTGCTGGTAGATCCGTTCTCTACTCTCTTCAGCCCCAAGATCTTTACGATGTGTGCCTGGAAAATTAAACGTCCGTTATCATATCTTTGTTTCAGTAGGGTTATAGCCTCCGTATAGTTATCGTTTGAAATCTCCAGAGAGCGTACTGTGTCCAACGCTGCACCGTCTAGACAGGATCGTAAATATTGAAGCTTTTCCATGTTGTTGACTTCGGGTCGACTATCAATGATTGTTGAAAACATTGAGTAGAAGTCGGCCCATTTTTCATATCCACCGCTGAACATAGGAAATTTAAATGGCGGCAGCGCAGGTGCGGAATGTAGTTTGGGAGCGGGAGCCTGCATATGCGTCATTGGTCTGCTAAGCGTGGAACTATGAGGCACTTGAGTGCTGCGACTCTGAGTTTCCGACAATATTGAAGATTGCATGACCAATATTAAGTCATCGAAATCCATGCGCAAGTCACTGTGCATCTCATCAAAATCAAGCTACTCTAGGTGGTCGTGGGCTTCACCAAAGTAACTGCTTAATTTGCCAATATGCTCCAATAAAACTGTTAAGGTGCTGTCACTGTGATCGGTAAGCGCCTCCGCTTCAACTTTAATTTGCAACCTTTTTAACCGCTCAAATACCGATTTAACCTTGAGCTTATAGAAACTCACTCGGTCTTCAGGCGCAAGTGTATTAGCTTCTAAATTCGCCATGACGAGTAGACGTCGCACTCAAGAAGTAACGGTATGGCTTGAAAGTGTTGGTATGCAAATGGCTGCAGAAGTATGATTTGATAGCTGTACGTGTTTGTCTGTAAATGCAAGTGTATGAATTAACGCGCACCGACACGGTTTTTATGGAAGCGACTGTACTGCTGGCGAACGGAACGAGTACAATGGCAACGAGAGAACAGTAACGGCACAAGTGTAACTACACAGAGCTTATGCGCGAAGAATGAGCGCGAGCTTAGACGAGAATCACAGCTCAGAAATGAATTTAAATTGTTTTATTAATTAGTTTATTACAAATTCTTTATTAAATCGCCACTATTGAATGCCTGTATGCATTACAACTGATGTACGCACAATAGCTGAACGCGTTGGTACTGTTTTTATGGACGGCACTGTGTTGCAAGTCGAAACGAATGTGTGTCTAACGACTATGCAATAAGTAGCGGCACAAAGCAATTGATATAAAACGGTTTATGCGCAAACGGAACTTGCAAGAACTTATATATATATTTATATATATATAGAAGATCACGTCGGGGTCACCAAATGTTGAGCTACCGAGATTTTTCGAATAGCTTTTTTATATATTTATAATTTATTTATTTCAATGTTCACAGTTCATTTTATTGTTCTATGCGTATATATGTTTGTATGTAGGTAACTGCAGAGCTGCTGCGCACGAGGATCTGCCCAAAAACGATTAGCTAAGTATGACTTCCCAAATTGCACTGCCGCATTGATCTACGAGCGCCGGCTTGAGCCGGCTGCGTCGTGAGAACGAATGTGCGTGTAAAGGGCGGAGAGCAAAACGGCACAAGTTGCCGAAATCTCTTAATGATATTCAAAGTTCTCTTAAATAGTAAAACTAGGTGTTGCTGCGCCCAACAATACTACTGATCGTCAAGTCATCGAGTAAGTGTATTCAGGGTCCCTCGAACCGGTTAGATCAAGTTCATTCAGTTAGACAAGTTGGATGGCTATGAAGTAGCCAATGAAATTAGCAAAGAACTCCAAAATACGGTGACACGAAAACTAAGCAAGAATTTCCCACCACTGTTTAAAACTCAATTTAAAAATCTATACACCAAGTATGCAAACATATTCGGACTGGGGAATAACACAGTTTCGGCCATATATAAATGGTCAACAAAATCACAATTAAAACGGACCACAGATCATTGACATATTTGTTTACAATGGTATACCCAAGTTAAAAGTTGACGAGAATGAGATTACTGTAGAATCTTTCAAGGCAAAATATAGTTACTTAGCTGATGCATTATCTCGCATCACAATGAAAGAATTTAAAAAAAGTAAGAACGTTGCAGTCGTTACCGGCGTTAGGCGGTTGTAGGCGTTACGGACTGCGCAATGCTCATTTACGGCCGCACAGCTCACGTCTATTGCAAGCTATAGATTTTTACTATTTGCCACGCCCCCAATTGGTTTATGTATATATATAATATTTTGTAAATCTATAGAGGAAGTCAGCGGTAACATCGTCACAAAATTTGAGTTTCTCGCACAAACGGTAAAAGATAAAGTTTTTTCTATACAGGAACCTACATAAAGCAAATCAAGTCTCTAGCTCTTATAGGTTCTGAGATCGACGCGTTCATACATACGGACAGACGGACGGACGGACGGACGGATGTGACAATATCGACCACTTTCAGAACGTGATTATGTCATGAATATGTGTATATTTGCCTAAGCACAAGACTCTAGTACTTAAAATATTGTTTTTACAAATTTGGTGGGAAGGAAGGGAAGGGGGATGGTATCGAAAATATGACAAAAATCAAAATTGTATATAATATACATTGAACTAAATACAAAATTTGGATATTCTACCTCAAATGATGAATGAGATATAACTTTATAACTGAATTTCGATTACGTTTTTAATCGATAACATTTAAATGGGAATAGTCATCGATTTTTTTAAGCAAACTTGATGTACACACCTAAATACAAAATTTCTAAAAGTCTCTGACTCTTATAGGTTCTGAGATCGACGCATTCATACATACAGACAGACGGACGGACCTGGCTATATCGACTCAGCTCGTCGCCCTGATCAAGAATATATCTTTATCCTACTTCTTTAGCCACCTTCTGCCTATTACATAAATTTAACAAAACCATTATACCCTGATTTCCCATTTTAAATCGGTTCAGGGTATAAAAACATTGGATGATGGGTGATGCCATGTTCATGCCTAAGGTCGACCATAAAATCTACGTATTTTTATACCCTGAACCCATTGAAAATGGGAAAACAGGGTATAAGCGTTTTGTTAAAATGTATGTAACAGGCAGAAGGAGGCGTGGCAGACCCCATAAAGTATATATACTCTTGATCAGCTCGACGAACTGAGTCGACCATGTTCGTCTGTCCGTCTGTCCGTCCGTCCGTATGTATGAACGCGTCGATCTTAGAATCTATGAGAGTTAGAGACTTAAAATTTTTTATGTAGATCCGTGTATAGCACGCGCAGATCGAGTTTGTTTCAGAAAAATCGATAAATTTGATCGTTTTAAAGTCATCGATTTAAATGTTATTTTAATTTTGTATTTAGTATAATGTGGAGTTTATACAATTTGGATTTTTGTCACATTTCGGACACCATCTCCCCTTTTCTTCCCTTCCCACCAAACTTGTAAAAACCGTGTTTCAAATACTAGAGACTTGTGCTTTAAAAAATATACACATATAAATGACATAATCACCCTCTGAAAGTTTGATTAAGAAAGTCCATCTACAAAAGAAGTTATTAAACATTTAATTTCCCATTGTAAAGCCTATGAGCGCAGCCCACGCTCAGTGGCTGCGCTAACTGCGCAGTCAGCAGAGCGCGTGCTTATGCGTATGTGTATGTGTGTATGTATGTGCGCATGTATTGCTTGTATATGTATATATGTTAAATAAGCAGTTAAATAAGTTTGGAGTATCGGCTCTTCGCAGGGTTCAGGGGATCTCTTAGTCGGGTACCGCCGACTAGAGCTTTCTTACTTGTTATAAATCAGTTTAAGTCCGGTTTTAAGGTTATATTTCCCCTTTGACGAGTAGTTGCATCTGACTGCAATTTTCAAGTTTTTAACTATGCCTTAAAATATACCATTGCATTTCTTTAAATTATTTTTTACTAACGATATACATTTTATTTCTAGGGTTTTTTGTATATTTTTTTTTAATGGCCGCATTCTCTTGGATGAATATTACATGTTTCGACATATGGAAGACATTCGGGTATGAAAATTGAGTTGTAAGAGTATTATAATAATGATCTATAATTTTCTTAAATTTAATTTTTTTTACCTAATCTATTAAGTGTATTTCCCAAAGCAAAGAAGAGTATTCTCTTCTGCTCTACTAGATTGCAGAATAGTTCGATTTTATTTAATACCAGGCGTGTTCAACTTTTGTTTTTTTTTATACCAGGTATAACCCATTGAAAATGGGGAATTCAAATTTTGTATTTAGTTGCATGCGTATTTTATACAATTTTTATTTTTGTTATATTTTGGATACCGCCCCCTTTCCCACCAAATTTTAAAAGAACGTAATCCAAATACTAGACTTGTTCTTTGGAAAATATACACATATAAATTATCACGCTGTGCAAGTTTGATTAAGAAAGTCCACATACACCAAAAGTTATTTAGTATTTAATTTACCATAGTTAAGGCCATAAGGCCATATATATATATATATATATGTTGTAGCATTAAGATTGTTTTCCATTGTTTAGCGCAGCGCGTTTCGGTCGCTCTGAGAACTCAAACACAACTGACTCTCGTGTCTCTTATTTCTCTCGAGCCTACCCCCGAACCACACTCAGCGACAGCGACGCAACGCTGTCGCCGCGCTAAAACGGTGCATTGCTAAAGACGCACCAACACACACTCAATACGCGCCGACATGCACTCAATACGCGCCGACACGCTGTCGACCCGCTAAAACGGGACTTCCCAATTCCGTCATATTGCGCAGTACTCAGAGGCGCAGCAACGCACACGTGTTCTTATTACGCAGTAACACGCTGTCGCCCGCTCGAACCTCTGACGCTCCGACACGGCCATCCTGACCATAACACGACCTCGTGTAGTTTTACAAAAATGCCTTACTGCATAATTCAGTTTATCTATAAATTTTCGAAAGTTATCTAAGATTAACATTTTCTTTTTGATTACAACTATTTTTGCTTCAGGGTTTCATACAAAATTTTATCTTCAACTTTTAGTTTCGTTCTTTAACTGCTATAAAATTAATCTTTAGCTTAATTCAACTTTCTTCACTATCCTTTTTATCATCATAGACTCAACTGGTTTTACATTACATCTTATGCGTCACACGCCATGATCAAAACTTTTCTTATCAGCCCCTTCAGGCATCCATACTGTCTCTTTCAGCAGTTTCACTCGCAATCGTTTCAATACTGTCTCTTTAAGCAGTTTTCACTCTCAACCGTTTAAATACTGTCTCTTTCAACTGTTTCATTCTCAATCATTTCATTACTGTCTCTTTCAACTGTTTCATTCTCAATCATTTCAATACTGTCGCTTTCAACTGTTTCATTCTCAATCATTTCAATACTGTCTCTTTCAACAGTTTCACTCTTAATCATTCCAATACTGTCTCTTTCAACAGTTTCATTACCAACATTATTCAAATCCTTATTACTACTTTCTAACTCAACTGGTACATACCCTTCTGGCAATTTTCTTATATCGTCATGAGCATACTTGTATTTTCTATTATTTGTCAATGACCTTAGGACATATCTATCTCCGTCCAACAATTCAGCTATTTGTAACGGTCCCCTAAACTTTGGACTCAACTTCGTTTGATGCCTTGCCTCAATCTTTAACAACACAAAATCTCCTAATTCGTATCCAACAACCTTAGCCTTGGTTTTATCAAACCGTTTCTTGCTATATACTGCTGCCGCTGATATATTTTGCACTGCTCGAGCTCTTGATTCTGCCAAATCACAATTCACAATGCTAATAAACAATTCTAAAGGGCCTTTGTTACTCGACTTACTGTACAATTTAAGGCCAACTGTACCTCACCTAATGCGTTTTGCCAAGATCGGCTGCTAGCCTCAACTGCCGTCAGTAAGTTTTTCAAAGTGCTCATAATGTTCCATAACGTTCCACCTGTCCGTTAGCTCTACTTGCGCCTGTCGCAATCAAATGCAAACTTATTTTCTGTTGGAAACAAAACTCATTAAATTTAGAGCTAGCAAAACACCTACCCTGGTCTGCTATTATGCGGTTTAGAACTCACAGCACCTATGCAATTGTCAGCATCAATCTTAAGTGTGTGTGTTAAATAAACAAATTTGGTAAAAGCGTCCACTTGGACAATAACATATTCCTTCTGATCAGACTTGCCACTCAACTTTCCTGTTACGTCTATGTGTATCGTGTGCCAAGGTGTGCTGACTTTTGGTATTGGATGAAGTCTAGCTTGAATTTTACCCGAGGATGACTTTGACATCTTACAAGTAAAACAGTTTTCAACAAACTTTCGTATATACTTAGACATGCTATCGAACCAATAATAATCATAGGCCTTATCTAAAGTCTTCTCTCAACCTAAGTGCATGATTGTCTCGTGAATCTGATTTATTACAGACCATCTGAATGCCCTTGGAATAATTGGCAAAGATCGAGTTCTCTGAATTTTTCGATAAAGTAATCCTGCCCTCAACTCATAAGTTTTTGTAATGCCCTCGGCAAGAGAATTGTCCTTCAGTTTGTTCACAATATTGATAATATCGAAATCCTTCCGCTGTTCAGCCATAGATATCTCTGCTAAATTAACTCGTTTTTCTGGAACTTTAGAAGTATCAATCACTTCAGCGGATGAGAGACTTCTGGAAAAGAAATCAGCATGAGCCATTCGTTTACCCTCTCTATACTGCAAATCATATGAGAACGACTGTAAATAAGCCCACCATCTTTGTGCTCTGGGAGATAGGTCACGTTTAGTTCTTGATGCTTTTAAGTGAGTTGCAATCGGTAAAAACCACAAAATCTCTACCCATCAAATATTGACGAAAATGCTTTATAGCCATGACAACCGCAAGGGTCTCCAACTCATAAGAATGGTATCGTGATTCAGCAGGTGAAGTAGCCTTACTGAAAAATTCAACAACATGCGGCTTGTTATCAATTTTGTGTAGCAAGATGGCTCCATATCCACGAGCACTTGCATCAGTATGAAATTCGATTGGATATTTAGGGTCAAAAATAACTAAAACTGGCTTCTGTGTAAGTACAGAAATAACTTTTTGTCTTATTTGTTCATGGTCTGACTTCCAAACAAACTCGTTCTTTTCCGATGTCAAAAGATACAAAAGCTTCATGAAACACAACATTGCATAAATTGCCGAAAGTAAGACGCTAATCCAATAAATTGTCTTAAAGCAGGGACTGACTGAGGAGGCGGTGGAGCAGTTAACGCTGAAACTTTAAGTGAATTTGGACGAAATTGGCCTGCGCTCACTTCGTATCCCAAATGTTGAACTGTCGACTTGAGAAACGAACACTTTTTAATATTGAACATAAATCCAGCCTTCGTGAGAATATCAAGGGTAATCTGTAATCTTTCTAAAGCTTCAGCTTTTGTTGTAGCCACCACCAATACGTCATCCATACAGACACCTACAAATGTATTTGCAAGTTCCCCAAGCGTATGCATCACTGTACGCTGAAAAACTGAAGGTGCATTTTTAAGACCAAACGGCATTGACAAAAATTCGTATTGGCCGTCTGGAGTGACAAAAGCCGTACACTCTATTGACTCTTCATGCAAAGGGATTTGATAGTATCCGCTTGCCATATCTAGACATGTGAAATATTTCGCTCCCTGAAGTCTGGCTATCTGATCTGCTATTAGAGGCAACGGATATTTATCTGAGACTGTATTCGTATTTAATTCACGATAATTGACACACAAGCGATGAGACCCGTCCTTTTTGTTCACTAACATCATAGGACTTGCATAAGGTGAGCAACTTGGCCTTATGACATTGCATTCTACTAGTTCTTTAATCTTCTCGCGTACTCTCTTTCATTTGGACTAAGTCTGTATGGTCTTCTTTGAACAATTTTTCTGAGGTCTACTAACTTAATTTTCATCTCACCTGTACTGACTCTAGAAGAAGGAATTCCCTTTATAAAAGATTTTGAATAATTTTCTAATAAATCGTTTAATTTATCCTTATCTTCGCCGACAAGATCAGTATCCAAATTAGAAAATATATCATCATTTGAACAACAGTTTACAGATTTTGGTCTAACACTTTCAAATTTTCCCGGTGACACAATGACATGGAAACCCTGCGACAGTATTTCTCGACCAATCACAATGTCGCTATCCAAATACTGATCGCCTAAAACGTGGAACAGCATCTCAATACAATAATTGTTAATTTTTACGTTGCCAAGTATTTGTAATGTACTACAAACGCTGTCATTCCCTATACCCTTCAACATTACTACGTTGTTAATTCTTTTACCGACTAACTTAGTAATTATCTTATGTTTAATCAACGAACATTCCGCTCCAGAGTCAAACATTGTCGTAAAAGTCTCGCCTTGATGAACCATCTCTCAACTTTGCAAAGCTGCACTCGTTTCACCTGATGCGGATCCTTTTCAATTTTGAGCTTATTGCAATGGCTTGAAATGTCTCCAACCTCGCCACACTTGAGGCAGATTGCATTTGATGGTGAGGCTGATGGTGACCAAACACGCTCTTGCCGCTACGCTCTGCAACACGGGGAAGAAAATTTTGCTGCTGTCTGTCTGTCTAATTTTGCATTCAACCATCCTGTGACCCAACTTTCTACTATAATGACATTTTATTGCTGACAACTTCTGCCGTTTTATGTCAGATGTAGTGGTTTCGTCGAGTACAAATTTCTTTCGTTTGTTGAAGGTGAAGGCTTTAAGTTCTGTCTGCAGTTCAATCCTAGTGCGCACGTTCGACGTAAAAGTTAGACGTTGCAATCTGGAATCCATATGAGCCAAGTGAGCAAGCGTCACAGAAACAGCAATCTCTTCCACATCCATCTCACGCCATTTAGTGACGAGTGTTGTCACCATGCGACTAGCATAATTAGAGAGACATTCTCCTTCGGCCGGGCAAGTTGATAACGTAGTCAAATACATAGCTGCTGGTGTTTCTACACTGCTGAAGGGCTGTACAAAAAGTTCCTTAAACTCGGTCCAATTTATGTCAGGATAACATATTTGTGAAAGCCACTGCGCCGCACTGCCTTCCAACGCTGCACTCAAAGCCATCATCAACTCACTGCCTTTTATGTTATTTTCCTCCAGAATCATATTTACTGTAGCACACCACGCGGATGCGTCGGTGCCAACACGATCTGCGTTAAATTTCGGCAACACAACTGTCTTACTAGTTGTTGTTTTTGACGTCGTTGATTCTAGTGCTTTCACAAGTTCCATTACCGCTCGCCATGGATCATTTGGCATATTAGGTAGCGAGCCAGATCCCACTTCTGATGTTGTAGCATTAAGATTGTTTTCCATTGTTTAGCGTATCGAGTTTCGGGCGCTCTGAGAACTCAAACACAACTGACCCTCGTGTCTCTTATTTCTCTCGAGCCTACCCCAGAACCACACTCAGCGACAGCGACGCAACGCTGTCGCCGCTCTAAAACGGTGCATTGCTAAAGACGCACCAACACACACTCAATACGCGCCGACACGCTGTCGCCCGCTCGAATCTCTGACGCTCCGACATATATATATATATATATATATATAATAAACATAGAATGCTTAGAACTTCGGTTCTTCGCAGGGTTCAGGGGATCTTCTAGACTTGGCCAGAGGGTAAAGCAATCCGACCGCGCTCGGTCGATAAGCTTTAATCCCCAAATGAACTCTTGCACTCAGCGGGTGACCGAGAACGTTCTTGATCCCCGCTTCTACCACCAACGACGGTATGTACTAGCCAAAGAGAGCTAGGCTCAGCTACGATGGCAAACACAGCGATCGCTTTAACTACCCTAATAGCTACTACAAAAACTACACCGATGCCGACTGTCCACTCAACTGAAACAATCGCTGCGACGTCTGCGAAACAAACTGCAATCAAAGCCGGTCAAATAAAAGAAATTTTGCGAATAACTGAAAAATTACCTGTGGCAATTTCAACACATTATTAAGTGAAGTACCAAATAGGTTTGACAATACCATTAGGTTTGACATAGACAAAATTGACGGTATGGTCCCTGAATCTAATAAGACAAGAAAAAACCAAAGCCACCTAAAATATTTATACATGAGAAAAGCTCCAATGCTTTTGTTAATAAAGTTATGGAGCTTATAGGTCAGAACGATTTCGACATAATTCCAATCGTAAGGGGTAACATTCATGAAATCAAAGTTCAGACAAAGACAGCAGATAATTATAGAGTTTCGACAAAGAGACACAAAACAGAAAAGCTCCAAGGGCCTTCAAGTTGTATTGAAAGGCATAGATTCTGATGTAACACAAGAAGATATACAACAGGCGCTACATGAGAAAGGACTTAACGTAAAACAGTTTTCAACATTCTTAATACGAATATAAAGCCGCATCCACTCTTTAAGGTAGAGCTCGTACCACAAACAAAGATGCTTAAAAAAAGGAAGTACACTCAATTTACAAACTTCAATTTATTGCACCGCAGAATCACCGTCAAATTGCCAAGAATACGACCAAACAAGGTCTTTCCGTACACTGCGCTCGGAATGCGTAGTTTATGGTGAGTCTCATGACTTCGAAAGCTGCCCAGAAAGCAAAATGGCCCCAGCAGAAAAATTTGGCAACTGCGACGCCAATTTGCCCAATCTATAAAGAAGTTAAGAGCCGCATCCACCAACTCTTCACACCATAAAATACCAACCCAGGCATTTTTTTTCGGCTGCAGGTAGGTCCTCACTTCGCTCCAGAATTGCAACCAAAAACGTGACATACGTATCAGGATCATAAGATGAGGACTGATACCTCCTGCCTTTAATACTCTTTATTTACAAGAAAACCATGTGTGCGGCACAAGATCACAAGTCACCGGAGCAACAAAAAAGCAACCTTGAAGCAATAATTTGTACCCTGCAGCAGAACATGACAGAGTTTATGTCATTGCGTAAAACCTTGCAAGATTGACTTTCTGAAACACACTTTCCAAACAAATATAATTTTAATATAAGAGGATACTTTTTTCACGGAAGAAATCATCCCGTTGGCAAGGCACACGGTGGGACTGGTATTTTGAAAAAGCAACAGGAGACAATAGTAGCAGGAGACTATAATGCTAAGGATCTCGTCTCGTGACAAGATGGCGAATTAAAGTAAACGGACAAAAATGCAAGCATGTAACTTTCACCCTAAACAGGCAAGATTGTCCACCGCTCATGTTAAACTACACCACACTTCCTAAAGCTAGCGAAGTTACTTATCTGTATGTATACCTAGATGGAAGACTTACGTGTCGCCGACACAAGCTAAGAGAACTTATCTGAAACTAACAAGCAAGAAAGCTCAACTCGAGGCTTTTCGATTAGAAGATCCCCAGAACCCTGCGAAGACCCGGTATTCCAAACATTCTATGCTTTTTTATATACACAAATATTGCGAGAAACACATGCACACATACTCATGTACGCGTAAGCACGCGCTCTGCTAACTGCGCAGTTTACACAGCGACTGCGCGTGGGTTGCGGTTACACTATGCGAAATTAAATGTTAATTAACTCTTTTTGCAGATAGACTTTCCTAATCAAACTTTCAGAGCGTGATAATGTCATTCGTATGTGCTTGTGTACAAATTAGTGGAGAAGGCACGGGAAGGGTGGATGGTATCAAAAATATGACAAAAACGAAAAGTATATAAATTTAACATTAAACTAAATACAAAACAAGTAAGAACGTTGCAGTCGGGCTCTACTGACTGCGGAATACTCATTCACACCCGCACAGATCACTCCCATTGCCACGCCCACAATTGGTTTGTACATATATAATTTTTTGGAAATCAATAGAGGAGATCAGCAGTAAAATCGTCATAAAATTTTGATTTTCTCAGTGAGAATCGGAAAATCATAGTTTTTCCCGATTTGCCACGCCCCCAGTGGGCGTAAACATATAATTTTTGGCCAGTTCTGTGAAATGTGAAATTTGGAAGTTTACACTCAAAAAATGAGAAAATGACATGGTTTTTTATACCCTGAACCCATTGAAAATGGGAAATCAGGGTATAATGGTTTTGTTGAAATGTATGTAACAGGCAGAAGGAGGCGTGGCAGACCCCATAAAGTATATATATTCTTGATCAGGGTGACAAGCCGAGTCGATTTAGCCCTGTCCGTCTGTCCGTCCGTCCGTCCGTCCGTCCGTCCGTCCGTCTGTCTGTCCGTCTGTCCGTATGTTTGAACGCGTCGATCTCAGAATCTATAAGAGCTAGAGACTTGAAATTTTTTATGTAGATCCGTGTATAGCACGCGCAGATCGAGTTTGTTTCAAAAAATCGATAAATTTGATAGTTTTAAAGTTATCGATTTTAAACGTTATCGAAATTCAGTTATAAATTTATATCTCCCACATCTTAAGAGCTAGAGTTTCCAAATTTTGTATTTAGCATGATATAGAGTTTATACAATTTTGATTTTTGTCACATTTTAGATACCATCCCCCCTTTCTTTCCCTTCCCCCCAAACTTGTAAAACCCGTATTACAAATACTAGAGACTTGTGCTTTAGCAAATGCATAATATAAATGACAGAATCACGCTCTGAAAGTTTGATTAAGAAACTCCATCTACAAAAGAAGTTATTAAACATTTCATTTCCCTTAGTAAAGCCTATGAGCGCAGCCTTATGAGAGCAGGCCACGCTCAGTCGCTGCGCTAACTGCGCAGTCAGCAGAACGCGTTCTTATGCGTATGTGTATGCGTGTATGTGTGTGTGCATGTATTGCTTGTATACATGCATATGTTAAATAAGCATAGAATATTTGGAATACCGGCTTTTCGCAGGGTTCAGGGGATCTCCTAGTCGGGTACCGCCGACTAGAGCTTTCTTACTTGTTGATCTTAGATTATCAACACAAATTGCAACTCTCTGCGAAGAGCCTATATTCTCAAAGTTCAATGCATATACATACAAATACATACAAAGCACGCGCTCTGTTAACTGCGCAGTGACTGTGCTGGTGAAATATTATGGAAACTTAAATGTTTAATAACTCTTTTTGTGGATAGATTTTCTTAATCAAACTTTCGGAGCGTGATTATATTATACATATGTGTTTATTTGTCTCATCACAAGTCTCTACTATTTGAAATATGGTTTTTAAGAAAATGGGTGAAGGGAAGGGAAGGGGGGATGGTATCCAAAACATAACAAAAATCAACATTGTATAAATTACACATAAAACTAAATATATAAAATTTGGAGACTAGCTCCAAATATGTACGATATATAATTATATAGTTGAATTTGAAACAAGCTCGATCTGCGTGTGCTACGCACGGACATACAAAACAAGTAAGAGTGCTCTAGTCGAGACGGCTCGACTACGAGATACCCTGAACCCTGCGAAGAGCCAATCTTCCCAACATTCTATGCTTATTTTACATATACAAATATTGCGAGCAACGCACACACAGACACCCACATGCATACGCACGCACGCATAAGCACGCGCTCTGCTGACTGTGCAGTCAGCGTGGCGACTGCGCTCGGGCTGCAATATGCCTATTGTATGGGAAATTAAATGCTTAATAACTTTATTGTGGATGGACTTTCTTAATCAAACTTTCATAGGGCGATTATGTCATTTATATGTGTGTATTTGCTAAAGCACAAGTCTGTAGTATTTGAATTTTGCAAATTGGGGGCGAAGGGGGTGTGGCATCTAAAATCCAAAAATTACAAGATCTCCGCATTCATCACACAGATCTACACAGTAAATTTGGAGTCTCTAGCTCTTTCGGTATGCTTTACCGAAGAAAAGTTATCGATTTTTATCGATAATAGGGAAACGGGATGAGTTATCGAAAATCTAAAAAAAACTCGTACTGCGTAGGCCATAGACGAGTATTCTCTGAAAATTTCAGATCTCTTGCTTTTGTGGTTTACGAGATCGCTGCGTTCATACGGACGGACGGACGGACGGACGGACGGACAGACGGACAGGGCTATTTCAACTCAGCTCATCGAGCTGATCAAGAATATATATACTTTATGGGGTCTGCGATGTCTCCTTCTGCCTGTTACATACATTTTCAAAAAAACATTATACCCTGATTTCCCATTTTCAATGGGTTCAGGGTATAAAAAGATTTAAAGTATCTAGCTTTTATATGTTCTGAGATCAACGCTTTCATATATACGGACAGACGGATGGACTGACATAAGGAGAGATTGCTATATCGACTCACCCTGATCAAGAATATGTGTACTTTATGGGGTCTACCTCTAAAGATGTATGAGATATAATTTTATAAATGAATTTCGATTACGTTTTTAATAGATAACTCTAAAGCGATAAAAGTTATCGAGTTTCTTAAACAAACTTGATCTGCGCGTGCTATATACGGACCTACTTAGAAATTTTCAAGTCTTTAGCTCTTATAAATTCTGTGATTGACACGTTCATACATACGGACGGACGGACGGACCGACGGACATGGCTTCATCGACTCAGCTCATCGAACTGATCAAGAATATATATATTTTATGGGGTCTGTCGCACCTCATTTTGTTTGTTACATATATTTTAACAAAACCATTATACACTGATTTCCCATTTTCAATGGGGTCAGGGTATAAAAACAGCAAACTAAACTAGTATAAACAATTCACTCGGGCGCTAGCGACTGCAGTATAATCACGCACGCCACGCCCCCAATTCGTACATGTATATGATTTTTGGTGAATGAGTAACTTACTTATTAATTGAAAGTTTATAACTGTAAAAACAAGTAAGAGTGCTCTAGTCGAGACGGCTCGACTACGAGATACCCTGAACCCTGCGAAGATCCAATCTTCCCAACATTATATTCTTATTATACATATACAAATATTGCGAGCAACACACACACACACACACACATGCATACGCACGCACGCATAAGCACGCGCTCTGCTGACTGCGCAGTTGACGCAGCGACTGCGCTCGGGCTGCAATATGCCTATTGTATGGGAAATTAAATGCTTAATAACTTTTTTTGTGGATAGACTTTCTTAATCAAACTTTCACAGCGTGTTTATGTCATCCATATATGTGTATTTGCCAAAGCACAAGTCTCTAGTATTTGATATACGAATTTTGCAAATTTGGGGCGAAGGGGGCGTGGCATCCAAAATCCAAAAATTACATAATGTCCGCATTCATTACACGGATCTACACAGTGAATTTTGAGTCTCTAGCTCTTATTGTATGCTTAATAGAAGAAAAGTTATCGATTTTTATCGATAATAAGGAAACGGGATGAGTTATCGAAAATCTAAAAAAAACTCGTACTGCGTAGGCCACACACGAGTATTCTCTGAAAATTTCAGATCTCTAGCTTTTGTGGTTTACGAGATCGCTGCGTTCACACGGACGGACGGACGGACGGACGGACGGACGGACAGACGGACAGGGCTATTTCAACTCAGCTCATCGAGCTGATCAAGAATATATATACTTTATGGGGTCTGCGATGTCTCCTTCTGCCTGTTACATACATTTCCACAAAAACATTATACCCTGATTTCCCATTTTCAATGGGTTCAGGGTATAACAAGTAAGAACGTTGCAGTCGGGCGCTACCGACTGCGGAATACTCATTCACACCCGCACAGATCACGCCCATTGCCACGCCCACAGTTGGTTTGTATATATATAAGTTTTTGGAAATCAATAGAGGAGATCAGCAGTAATATCGTCATAAAACTTTGATTTTCTCACTGAGAATCGGAAAAACGTACAGTTTTTCCCGATTTTCCACGCCCCCAGTAGGCGTAGACATATAATTTTTAGCCAGTTCTTAGAAGTAGTGTAGGGTAACGTAAGTGTGAAATTTGGATGCTTACACTCAAAAAATGCAAAAATTACAGGGTATTTTTTAGTCGTGAATGCCCCATAAGGGGTGTAAAAATTATTTTTATGTCATCGATAGAGGAGCTCACCAGTAACTTAGCCATCTAATCATTATATCTCGTACATCTTAGAAACTAGAAACTCAAAATTTCGCCTTTAGCTTCATGTCTATTTTATTTTGATTTTTGTCGTATTTTGGATACCGCACCCGATTCGCAAAACAGTATTTCAAATACTAGAGACTTGTGATTTAGCAAATACACACATATAAATGACATAATCACGCTGTGAAAGTTTGATTAAAAAGTCCATCCACAAAAAAAGTTATTATCCACAAAAAAGTCGCCGCGCTGACTGCGCAGTCAGCAGAACGCGTGCTTATGCGTGCGTGCGTATGCATGTATGTATGTGTGTGTGTGTCTCACAATATTTGTATATGTAAAATAAGCATAGCATGTTGAAGATTGGCTCTTCGCAGGGTTCAGGGTATTTATTTATTTATTTATTAAAAAAAAAAGAAAATTGACAAATCGAGTGTCAAACTTAAAGATAAACTAAACAAATAAGTTATATAGCCTAAAAGAACACAAAAAATTTTACAATATCTCGTAGTCGAGCCTTACTTCCTCTTACTTGTTAATTGTTAATTTTCACTGACACACCCAATGCCGAGTTGCGGGCGCCTTTTTATAGCAGCGACGCAGGCCCTGCTTCGCGCTCTAACGGGGCCTGTCACCCACTCGTGTCCAATTAACGGCAACATCGCTTGATATAGCGTGACGCCAAATATTGCCATGCGAGTGAGAGCATCCACTACTTTTTCGCCGCCACGAGCGGTACTTCGGCCAACAGTCCCCGATAATCGTCGTGTGAGCGACTCAAGCTAATCGCTGAATTAGTAGGAGCGACAGAGACGAACTATAATTCAGACTCTGACCCTTTCCAGCCGCGAGGGACGCTCCTACCGTAATCGCGTCGCTGTGTGGAACAATAAATGCTTTCACGTATATATGCATAAGTGCACAGCAAATACATGCACTCATACATATTACACATGTCCGTCCGTCTGTCCGTATGAACTTTACCATTTCTTCGCTATATCTTCTTAAGTTTAAATGCCAGAAAGATTGAATTACGGTTGACCGCTTCGATGACTTAAAAATAGTTGTTTGGCCTCTTTGCGAGCGTGGCATATACAAAATACCCTGTAATTTACACGTTTTTGGCAAATCGGGAAAAAATTTATTATTATTATTATTATTATTATATTGGACACTTTATTTGATGAATTCATGTATTACAGAAGTGTTAGTGTTTAATATGTATAATTAAGAGTACAGGCCCTTGACCTTTCCTACTTAGACTGTGTATAAATTATAAGGAATATAAGAATCTAATTAACATAGATAAGAGTGGGAAAAATGTATATAAAAAACCCCATAAAAAACTTAAAAACTACAACTTAAAACTAAATACTAAACTAATGTCTACTCTGGTGGTAATATAATATTTTGTACATGTGGGTGTATAGCACGCGCAGATCGAGTTTGTTTCAAAAAATCGATAAAATTGATTGTTTTAAAGTTATCGATTTAAAACGTTATCGAAATGTGGTTATAAAATTATATCTTCCACATCTTTAGAGCTAGAGCCTCAAAATTTTGTATTTAGTATAATGTGTAGTTTATACAATTTTGATGAAAATTTTTTTTTTTGAAAATTTATAACTGCATTTCGATAACGTTTTAAATCGATAACTTTAAAACAATCAAATTTATCGATTTTTTTAAACAAACTCGATCTGCGCTTGCTATACACGGACCTACATAACAAATTTCAAGTCTCTAGCTCTTATAGATTCTGAGATCGACGCGTTCACACATACGGACGGACGGACGGACGGACAGACGGACATGGCTATATCTACTCAGCTAGTCACCCTGATCAAGAATATATATACTTTATGGGGTCTGCCACGCCTCCTTCTGCCTGTTACATACATTTTAACAAAACCATTATACCCTGATTTCCCATTTTCAATGGGTTCAGGGTATAAAAAACTTATTCAACAATTAACTTCCCATAATATAGCTCTTACTGCAGCCCAAGCGCAGTCGCTCCGTAAACTGCGCAGTCAGCAGAGCGCTCGCTTATGCCTGCGTGCGTATGTGCGTGTATGTATGTGTGTGTTCATGTGTTGATTATATATATTTGTTAAATAAGCATAGAATGCTTGGAATATCGGCTCTTCGCAGGGTTCAGGGGATCTCCTAGTCGGGTACCACCGACTAGAGCTTTCTTACTTGTTATACCCTGAACCCATTGAAAATGGGAAATCAGGGTATAATGGAAATTTTTTATGTAGATCCGTGTATAGCACGCGCAGATCGAGTTTGTTTCAAAAAATCGATAAATGTGATCGTTTTAAAGTTATCGATTTAAAATGTTATCGAAATGCAGCTATAAATTTATATCTCTGACATCTTTAGAGCTAAAGTGCTCAAATTTTGGATTTAGTATGATATAGAGTTTATACAGTTTTGATTTTTGTCACATTTTGGATACCATCCCCCTATTCCTCCCCTTCCCACCAAACTTGTAAAAACCGTATTTCAAATACTAGAGACTTGTGCTTTGGCAAATACATACATATAAAGGACATAATTACGCTGTGAAAGTTTGATTAAGAAAGTCAATGTACAAAAGAAGTTATTAAACCCTTCATTTCCGATAGTAAAGCCTATGAGCGTAGCCCACGCTCAGTCGCTGCGTAAACTGCGCAGTCAGCAGAGCGTTCGCTTATGCGTGCGTGCGTATGCATGTGTGTATGTGTGTGTTCATGTGTTGATTATATATATTTGTTAAATAAGCATAGAATGCTTGGAATATCGGCTCTTCGCAGGGTTCAGGGGATCTCCTAGTCGGGTACCGCCGACTAGAGCTTTTTTCAGAAAAATTTAATTTTTTGTCTAAAATTATTCCTAAGTATTTAACTTGGTTGTTCCAATTTATGTCTGGTTAAGATTAATGCTATTAGATGGGATGTAAATATTTATACCCTGAACCCATTGAAAATGGGAAATCAGGGTATAGCCTATAGGCGTCTATAGCCTACGCAGTACGAGTTTTTTTAGATTTTCGATAACTCATCCCGTTTCCCTATTATCGATAAAAATCGATAACTTTTCTTCGGTAAAGCATACCGAAAGAGCTAGAGACTCCAAATTTATTGTGTAGATCCGTGTGATGAATGCGGAGATTTTCTAATTTTTGGATTTTAGATGCCACACCCCCTTCGCCCCCGATTTGCAAAATTCGTATTTTAAATACTAGAGACTTGTGCTTTGGCAAATACAGAAAAATGAATGACATAATCATGCTGTGAAAGTTTGATCAAGAAAGTCCATCCACAAAAAAAGTTATTAAACATTTAATGTCCCATACAATAGGCATATTGCAGCCCGAGCGCAGTCGCTGCGTCAACTGCGCAGTCAGCAGAGCGCGTGCTTATGCGTGCGTGCATATGCATGGGTGTGTGCGTTTCTCGCAATATATGTATATGTAAAATAAACATATAATGTTGGGAAGATTGGATCTTCGCAGGGTTCAGGGTATCTCGTAGTCGAGCCGTCTCGACTAGAGCACTCTTACTTGTTTTTCTTTTTCTTGTGAAAAATATAGCTTGGGTTTTGTCTGAATTCACACAAATTTTCCATTTTGTGAAGTACGCTACAAGGGTGTTAAAAGCAGCTTGGAGTGTATTTGTGATATCATCTGCAAGGATTCCAGATGAAAGAATTGCAGTATCGTCCTCAAAAATTGATGCAGTGCATCCACTTAAGGCTGGGAAATCGGAAGTATATATATTATATATATTATGCTTATTGGGCTTGAATGAGCATCGCCTAAGTGCACGGAAAAGGTTCGATTTTTTAGAAAACTACGTATTATTTTAATAATTCCTGTCGGAAAATGTAATAGGTTCATTTTGTAGACAAGTTCTTCATGCCAGACAGAATCAAAAGCCGCTTTAATGTCTAGTAATATCATACCCGTAGATTGGGATGTAATGAAATTGGATTTAACGATTTTTTTAATTATGTACAGGGGGTGAACGGTATTGTGACCCCGGCGAAAACCAAACTGTTGTGGCGGAAGGATATTATTATTTTCAGTAAAGTCGAAAAGCCTTTTCTTTATAACTTTCTCTAGTATTTTGCTCACTGAAGATAATAGACTAATGGATCTATACGAGGTAGGACACTCAGGAGGCTTGTTCGCTTTTAGAATGGGGATAACTTTAGAGAGTTTCTTTTAAAACCGATGATATCTCCTGAACGTCAGTTAGGAATGAATCGTCAATTTCGACAGGCAAAGAGTCTAGAGTGGCTGTGAAGCTAGTGACCTCGTAGATTGTGGAAGGATCACTTAGATTGCTTGAATGGGAATGGTTCAAGGCGAAAATTGATGCTAGTAACTCTGCTTTTTGTTCCGCGTTTGAAAAAATTTCTTGGTTATGCCTTAGAATTGGTATGCTGACATTTTTCTTCTTTATAACTTTTGTTAGTTTCCAAAAAGGGGAAGAATTTTTATCAAACGAGGATAAAAGATTGTTCCAATTTTCATTTTTGAGTTTACATAGCTTATTTATGAGTTGACTGAGCCATCTAACTAGTGCTAAGTCAACTCTATTTCTGTTTCTTATCCAGTTTCGACGGTGCCGATTTCTGAGTTTTATTAGGGATATTATATTTTGAGGTAGAGCTTTTTGTGTAAAACGGATTTCTTTTCTTGGTATACTATGTTCTTTTGCTGTACGTATAACTGAGTTTAACTTGCTTATTAGTATGTTTATATCATCTTGAGTTTGAGCGGAATTGAGTTCACAATCTTGTAGCAATGTTGATAATTCTACTAAAAAGGACTCAATCCGCGTTTTTTATATCATAAAAGTATTTTTGAAGAAAAAAAGAAATTTATCTTCTACAGTTTTTGAGTTAGAAACTTTAAATTTTATGACTATGTTACTATGTTGATCTCCTTGCTTTGGCAAAAGGTATATAAATATACCAATTGGGGGCGTGACAAATCTATATCTTGTAATGTCTTGGAACGATTAACGTTTTGACCGTGGATGAGTATTCTGCAGTCGGTACCGCACGACTGCATCGTTCTTACTTGTTTATGTAGGTCCGTGTATGGCACTCGCAGATCGAGTTTGTTTCATAAATTCGCTAACTTTTATCGTTTTAATGTTATCGATTTAAAACGAAATCGAAATCCAGTTATTAAAGTATAACTCGTGCATCTTTAGGGCTAAAAACTTCAAACTTTGCTTTTATATTCATGTGTATTTAATACAATTTTGGTTTTTGTTTATTTTAGATATCATGCCCCCTTCGCCCCAAATTTGCAAAAAGCGTATTTAAAGTATTAAAGATTTGTGCTTAGGCAAACATACACATGTAAATGACATCACGCTCTGAAAGTTTGATTAGGAAAGTCCATCTACAAAAAACTTATTTAACAATTAAGCTATCATAATATAGCTCTTTTGCAGCCCGAGCGCAGTCGGTGCAGTCAGCAGAACGCTCGATTATGCGTGCGTGCGTGTGCATGTGTGTATGTGTGTGTGCATGTGTTGCTTATATATATATATATATATATATTCAATAAGCACAGAATGTTTGAAATATCGGCTTATCGCAGGGTTCAGGGGGCTCCTACTCGGGTACCCCCGACTAGAGCTTTCTTACTTGTTAAACATTGTTCGTTGTGTGCACTCGTAAGTCTTATTTTATAGTATGATACTAATTCACTGATATTATTATATTCAGTTATTAGTATTGTTGTATGGTGAATTAACGTGTCGACTCTAATTGTATCCTTATTGATACATTTGTATGATTTTTCCAATTTTTCTTGGAATGAATAAATTTGTCGTGTTAATTCTCCCCATTCCATAGCTGTTATCGATGCGTGTTAACGATGCAGTCGCACCTAAAATATATTGTTGTTTGTCCAAGTATAGGATGATTTTCATTAATAACTTTTACTTGAACGTAGGGTAAAGTGTTGAGATACTTTCCTTTGTCTTTCATTTATTTATTTAAAAGGAAATTGACAAAACAAGAGTCAAACTTAAAGATAAACTAAAACAAGTAAGAACGTTGCAGTCGGGCGCTACCGACTGCGGAATACTCATTCACACCCGCACATACTCACTCACGCCCATTGCCACGCCCCCAATTTGATTGTACATATAAAATTTTTTGGAAATCAATGGAGGAAATCAGCAGTAATATCGTCATAAAATTTGGATTTTCTCACTGAGAATCGGAAAAACGTACAGTTTATCCCGATTTGCCACGCCCCCAGTAGTCGTAGACATATAGTTTTTGGCCAGCTCTTAGAAGCAGTGAAGGGTAACGTGAGTGTGAAATTTGGATGCTTACACTCAAAAAATGTAGACTTGTGTTGACAACTCAAGATGAAAAAGCTATGGCGGATATATCTACGCCCATTGGGGGCGTGGCAAATCGGGTAAAACTGTATCTTCTACAGTTTTAAAGCTAGAACGCCCAAATTTGGCACGTAGGTTACTGCTACGATCCTATGAAGATCGACTAAAAATCTATATATCCACGCCTACTAGGGGCGTGGCAAATCGGATCTGACTATATAGTGATTTTTCAAATACTGTAATATTTTGAGCACTATTGATGCTAGAGACTTGAAACTTAGTATATATACTCGGGTTGACAACCCAAGTTGGAAAAGATATGGCGGATATATCTACGCCCATAGGGGGCGTGGCAAACCGCAAAAGCTTATAGCTCCTACAGTTTTAGAGCTAGAAACTTCAAAATTGATGGTTGTGTTACTGGTGAGCTCCTCTATCGATGACCCAAAAATAGTTTTTACGTCCCCTATGGGGCATGCCCGACTAAAAAATACCCTATAATTTTCGCATTTTTTGAGTGTAAGAATCCAAATTTCACACTTACGTTACTCTTCACTACTTCTAAGAACTGGCCAAAAATCATATGTCTACGCCTACTGGGGGCTTGGCAAATCGGGAAAACTACGTTTTTCCGATTCTCAGTGAGAAAATCAAAATCTTATGACGATATTACTGCTGATCTCCTCTATTGATTTCCAAAAAATTATATGTGTACAACCCAATTGGGGGCGTGGCAATGGGCGTGAGTGAGTATGTGCGGGTGGTCGGTAGCGCCCGACTGCAACGTTCTTACTTGTTTAGATTAGACTTTGTCTAGGTCATGAGCTCGGCTAAGCTTATCTTACCTTTTCTTGAGTGGCTTTTTGTATAATAAATACATTTTTAGTAGCAAATTCAGTGCTGTAATTATTGTTAAAACAATCAGAATGAGTGTTTGAGTTTCTCAGTGAGGTGTGGTGTCCATCACTTCAACATATTTTTGGAATTTCTTCCACCCATTTTTATCCCTTAACCCATTGAAAAAGGGTAATCAGGGTATAATGTTTTTGTGAAAATGTATGTGTTGTAGCATTAAGATTGTTTTCCATGGTTTAGCGCAGCGAGTTTCGGTCGCTCTGAGAACTCAAACACAACTGACTCTTGTGTCTCTTATTTCTCAAGCCTACCCCCGAACCACACTCGGCGACAGCGACGCAACGCTGCCGCCGCGCCAAAACGGTAACTGTCAAATATCTAAAGACGCACCAACGCACACGTGTTCTTATTACGCATCAATATGCTGTCGACCCGCTAAAACGGGACTTCCCAATGCCATCTCATATTGCGCAGTACTCAAAGACGCAGCAACCCACACTGTTGTTACGCCCCGACACAGCGCCAGCCCTTTCGAACCTCTAACGCTCCGACACGGCCAACCTGACCATAACACGACCTCGTGTAGTTTTACAAAAATGCCTTACTGCATAGTTCAGTTTATCTATAAATTTTCGAAAGTTATCTAAGATTAACATTTTCTTTTTGATTACAACTATTTTTGCTTCAGGGTTTCATACAAAGTTTTATCTTCAACTTTTAGTTTCGTTCTTTAACTGCTATAAAATTAATCTTTAGCTTAATTCAACTTTCTTCACTATCCTTTTTATCATCATAGACTCAACTGGTTTTACATTACAACATCTTATGCGTCACACGCCATGATCAAAACTTTTCTTATCAGCCCCTTCAGGCATCCATACTGTCTCTTTCAGCAGTTTCACTCGCAATCGTTTCAATACTGTCTCTTTAAGCAGTTTTCACTCTCAACCGTTTAAATACTGTCTCTTTCAACTGTTTCATTCTCAATCATTTCATTACTGTCTCTTTCAACTGTTTCATTCTCAATCATTTCAATACTGTCGCTTTCAACTGTTTCATTCTCAATCATTTCAATACTGTCTCTTTCAACAGTTTCACTCTTAATCATTTCAATACTGTCGCTTTCAACTATTTCATTCTCAATCATTTCAATACTGTCTCTTTCAACAGTTTCACTCTTAATCATTCCAATACTGTCTCTTTCAACAGTTTCATTACCAACATTATTCAAATCCTTATTACTACTTTCTAACTCAACTGGTACATACCCTTCTGGCAATTTTCTTATATCGTCATGAGCATACTTGTATTTTCTATTATTTGTCAATGACCTTAGGACATATCTATCTCCGTCCAACAATTCAGCTATTTGTAACGGTCCCCTAAACTTTGGACTCAACTTCGTTTGATGCCTTGCCTCAATCTTTAACAACACAAAATCTCCTAATTCGTATCCAACAACCTTAGCCTTGGTTTTATCAAACCGTTTCTTGCTATATACTGCTGCCGCTGATATATTTTGCACTGCTCGAGCTCTTGATTCTGCCAAATCACAATTCACAATGCTAATAAACAATTCTAAAGGGCCTTTGTTACTCGACTTACTGTACAATTTAAGGCCAACTGTACCTCACCTAATGCGTTTTGCCAAGATCGGCTGCTAGCCTCAACTGCCGTCAGTAAGTTTTTCAAAGTGCTCATAATGTTCCATAACGTTCCACCTGTCCGTTAGCTCTACTTGCGCCTGTCGCAATCAAATGCAAACTTATTTTCTGTTGGAAACAAAACTCATTAAATTTAGAGCTAGCAAAACACCTACCCTGGTCTGCTATTATGCGGTTTAGAACTCACAGCACCTATGCAATTGTCAGCATCAATCTTAAGTGTGTGTGTTAAATAAACAAATTTGGTAAAAGCGTCCACTTGGACAATAACATATTCCTTCTGATCAGACTTGCCACTCAACTTTCCTGTTACGTCTATGTGTATCGTGTGCCAAGGTGTGCTGACTTTTGGTATTGGATGAAGTCTAGCTTGAATTTTACCCGAGGATGACTTTGACATCTTACAAGTAAAACAGTTTTCAACAAACTTTCGTATATACTTAGACATGCTATCGAACCAATAATAATCATAGGCCTTATCTAAAGTCTTCTCTCAACCTAAGTGCATGATTGTCTCGTGAATCTGATTTATTACAGACCATCTGAATGCCCTTGGAATAATTGGCAAAGATCGAGTTCTCTGAATTTTTCGATAAAGTAATCCTGCCCTCAACTCATAAGTTTTTGTAATGCCCTTGATAATATCGAAATCCTTCCGCTGTTCAGCCATAGATATCTCTGCCAAATTAACTCGTTTTTCTGGAACTTTAGAAGTATCAATCACCTCAGCGGATGAGAGACTTCTGGAAAAGAAATCAGCATGAGCCATTCGTTTACCCTCTCTATACTGCAAATCAAATGAGAACGACTGTAAATAAGCCCACCATCTTTGTGCTCTGGGAGATAGGTCACGTTTAGTTCTTGATGCTTTTAAATGAGTTGCAATCGGTAAAAACCACAAAATCTCTACCCATCAAATATTGACGAAAATGCTTTATAGCCATGACAACCGCAAGGGTCTCCAACTCATAAGAATGGTATCGTGATTCAGCAGGTGAAGTAGCCTTACTGAAAAATTCAACAACATGCGGCTTGTTATCAATTTTGTGTAGCAAGATGGCTCCATATCCACGAGCACTTGCATCAGTATGAAATTCGATTGTATATTTAGGGTCAAAAATAACTAAAACTGGCTTCTGTGTAAGTACAGAAATAACTTTTTGTCTTATTTGTTCATGGTCTGACTTCCAAACAAACTCGTTCTTTTCCGATTTCAAAAGATACAAAAGCTTCATGAAACACAACATTGCATAAATTGCCGAAAGTAAGACGCTAATCCAATAAATTGTCTTAAAGCAGGGACTGACTGAGGAGGCGGTGGAGCAGTTAACGCTGAAACTTTAAGTGAATTTGGACGAAATTGGCCTGCGCTCACTTCGTATCCCAAATGTTGAACTGTCGACTTGAGAAACGAACACTTTTTAATATTGAACATAAATCCAGCCTTCGTGAGAATATCAAGGGTAATCTGTAATCTTTCTAAAGCTTCAGCTTTTGTTGTAGCCACCACCAATACGTCATCCATATAGACACCTACAAATGTATTTGCAAGTTCCCCAAGCGTATGCATCACTGTACGCTGAAAAACTGAAGGTGCATTTTTAAGACCAAACGGCATTGACAAAAATTCGTATTGGCCGTCTGGAGTGACAAAAGCCGTACACTCTATTGACTCTTCATGCAAAGGGATTTGATAGTATCCGCTTGCCATATCTAGACATGTGAAATATTTCGCTCCCTGAAGTCTGGCTATCTGATCTGCTATTAGAGGCAACGGATATTTATCTGAGACTGTATTCGTATTTAATTCACGATAATTGACACACAAGCGATGAGACCCGTCCTTTTTGTTCACTAACATCATAGGACTTGCATAAGGTGAGCAACTTGGCCTTATGACATTGCATTCTACTAGTTCTTTAATCTTCTCGCGTACTCTCTTTCATTTGGACTAAGTCTGTATGGTCTTCTTTGAACAATTTTTCTGAGGTCTACTAACTTAATTTTCATCTCACCTGTACTGACTCTAGAAGAAGGAATTCCCTTTATAAAAGATTTTGAATAATTTTCTAATAAATCGTTTAATTTATCCTTATCTTCGCCGACAAGATCAGTATCCAAATTAGAAAATATATCATCATTTGAACAACAGTTTACAGATTTTGGTCTAACACTTTCAAATTTTCCCGGTGACACAATGACATGGAAACCCTGCGACAGTATTTCTCGACCAATCACAATGTCGCTATCCAAATACTGATCGCCTAAAACGTGGAACAGCATCTCAATACAATAATTGTTAATTTTTACGTTGCCAAGTATTTGTAATGTACTACAAACGCTGTCATTCCCTATACCCTTCAACATTACTACGTTGTTAATTCTTTTACCGACTAACTTAGTAATTATCTTATGTTTAATCAACGAACATTCCGCTCCAGAGTCAAACATTGTCGTAAAAGTCTCGCCTTGATGAACCATCTCTCAACTTTGCAAAGCTGCACTCGTTTCACCTGATGCGGATCCTTTTCAATTTTGAGCTTACTGCAATGGCTTGAAATGTCTCCAACCTCGCCACACTTGAGGCAGATTGCATTTGATGGTGAGGCTGATGGTGACCAAACACGCTCTTGCCGCTACGCTCTGCAACACGGGGAAGAAAATTTTGCTGCTGTCTGTCTGTCTAATTTTGCATTCAACCATCCTGTGACCCAACTTTCTACTATAATGACATTTTATTGCTGACAACTTCTGCCGTTTTATGTCAGATGTAGTGGTTTCGTCGAGTACAAATTTCTTTCGTTTGTTGAAGGTGAAGGCTTTAAGTTCTGTCTGCAGTTCAATCCTAGTGCGCACGTTCGACGTAAAAGTTAGACGTTGCAATCTGGAATCCATATGAGCCAAGTGAGCAAGCGTCACAGAAACAGCAATCTCTTCCACATCCATCTCACGCCATTTAGTGACGAGTGTTGTCACCATGCGACTAGCATAATTAGAGAGACATTCTCCTTCGGCCGGGCAAGTTGATAACGTAGTCAAATACATAGCTGCTGGTGTTTCTACACTGCTGAAGGGCTGTACAAAAAGTTCCTTAAACTCGGTCCAATTTATGTCAGGATAACATATTTGTGAAAGCCACTGCGCCGCACTGCCTTCCAACGCTGCACTCAAAGCCATCATCAACTCACTGCCTTTTATGTTATTTTCCTCCAGAATCATATTTACTGTAGCACACCACGCGGATGCGTCGGTGCCAACACGATCTGCGTTAAATTTCGGCAACACAACTGTCTTACTAGTTGTTGTTTTTGACGTCGTTGATTCTAGTGCTTTCACAAGTTCCATTACCGCTCGCCATGGATCATTTGGCATATTAGGTAGCGAGCCAGATCCCACTTCTGATGTTGTAGCATTAAGATTCGTTCCCATTACTTAGCGCAGCGAGTTTCGGTCGCTCTGAGAACTCAAACACAACTTACTCTTGTGTCTCTTATTTCTCTCGAGCCTACCCCCGAACCACAGTCGGCGACAGCGACATAACGCTTTCGCCCAGCTAAAACGGTGCATTACTGTCAAATATCTAAGATGCACAATACGCGCCGACACGCTGTCGACCCGCTAAAACGGGACTTCCCAATTCCATCATATTGCGCAGTACTCAAAGACGCAGCAACGCACACTGTTGTTACGCCCCGACACAGCGCCAGCCCGCTCGAACCTCTGACGCAACGACATATACATATAGAACAATTAAATAAACTGGTGAATATAGAAAATATACTTTTGTGTTCTATATAAAAAGCTATTCGAAAAATTTCGATAGCTCAACATTTGGTGACCCCGACGTGATCTCTATATATATATATAAATTTATATATATATAAGTTCTTGCAAGTACCGTTTGCGCATAAACCGTTTTATGTCAATTACTTTGTACCGCTACTTATTGCATAGTCGTTAGACACACATTCGTTTCGACTTGCAATACAGTGCCGTCCATAAAAACAGTACCAACGCGTTCAGCTATTGTGCGTGCATTAGTTGTAATGCATACAGGCATTCAATAGTGGCGATTTAATAAAGAATTTGTAATAAACTAATTAATAAAACAATTTAAATTCATTTCTGAGCTGTGATTCTCGTCTAAGCTCGCGCTCATTCTTCGCGCATAAGCTCTGTGTAGTTACACTTGTGCCGTTACTGTTCTCTCGTTGCCATTGTACTCGTTCCGTTCGCCAGCAGTACAGTCGCTTCCATAAAAACCGTGTCGGTGCGCGTTAATTCATACACTTGCATTTACAGACAAACACGTATAGCTATCAAATCATACGTCTGCAGCCATTTGCATACCAACACTTTCAAGCCATACCGTTACTTCTTGAGTGCGACGTCTACTCGTCATGGCGAATTTAGAAGCTAATACACTTGCGCCTGAAGACCGAGTGAGTTTTTATAAGCTCAAGGTTAAATCGGTATTTGAGCGGTTAAAAAGGTTGCAAATTAAAGTTGAAGCGGAGGCGCTTACCGATCACAGTGACAGCACCTTAACAGTTTTATTGGAGCATATTGGCAATTTTACGCAGTTACTTTGGTGAAGCCCACGACCACCTAGAGTAGCTTGATTTTGATGAGATGCACAGTGACTTGCGCATGGATTTCGATGACTTAATATTGGTCATGCAATCTTCAATATTGTCGGAAACTCAGAGTCGCAGCACTCAAGTGCCTCATAGTTCCACGCTTAGCAGACCAATGACGCATATGCAGGCTCCCGCTCCCAAACTACATTCCGCACCTGCGCTGCCGCCATTTAAATTTCCTATGTTCAGCGGTGGATATGAAAAATGGGCCGACTTCTACTCAATGTTTTCAACAATCATTGATAGTCGACCCGAAGTCAACAACATGGAAAAGCTTCAATATTTACGATTCTGTCTAGACGGTGCAGCGTTGGACACAGTACGCTCTCTGGAGATTTCAAACGATAACTATACGGAGGCTATAACCCTATTGAAACAAAGATATGATAAAGGACGTTTAATTTTCCAGGCACACATCGTAAAGATCTTGGGGCTGAAGAGAGTAGAGAACGGATCTACCAGCAAGTTGCGAGAACTATCGGACAGCTTCAATGTGCATATGCGTGCACTCAGCAGCCTGGGCACAACAGAGCAGATAGCCAGCGCTATGATAGCTCAGGTGCTGCTACAGAAGTTCGATGCGGCCACACAAGCTAAGTGGGAAGAGAAGTTGGAGGATTCAGAGACGGCATCTCGTATACCTACATGCGAAGAAGTTTCTTCATTTCGTGAGTTCCGTTGCCGGACCTTGGAATCGATGGAGTTTGCTATGGCGAACTATTCATCCAGCAAGCCTGTGAATAGTAGTAACAAATTTGTCACCAACAGGTCAACATTCCATGTAACGGACCACAGTACACAGAGTTGTGTCTTTTGCAATGCGCCAGAGCATACTATCTACAAATGCTCAAGATTTGCAAACTTGTCACCTAGTCTACGCCTGAATGAGGTCAAAAGGGTTGAACTATGTTTGAACTGCTTGAAAGTCGGCCATCAGTCGCGACAATGTGCCTCGGGCGGCTGCCGAGTCTGTGGAGTCAAGCATCACACGCTTCTCCACCTCGGCAACTCCAGCACATCACAAGCAGTAGCTCTGTCAAAGCAACATTCATCGTCATCAATGATGCAGGGCATTCCTACGCTACCCCCAGCCCCATCTACTACTCTCCTAGCCCAAGATCTGATCAGCGATGTTGTGCTCCTGGGGACCGCAGTGGTCCTGGTAAAAAATCGGTTTGGTGAATTAGTTCCTTGTCGTGCGCTTTTGGATTTAGGCTCACAACTGCGCCCTATTACAGCTAGATGCGCCCATCAATTGCAGCTTAAAAGGACAAAGTCATCCTCAGCTGTCTATGGTTTAGGCGACTTCAAGGTGGCCACCGATGGAAGTACGGTTTGCGTCACTCTTCGGTCTCACGACTCCGTGTATGCAAATAGCTTCACAGCCACGATCGTCTCCAATGTAACTGGCAAACAGCCCTTTTCTGATGTGAACATAGGCACATGGAACATACCGCCAAACATAACTCTGGCTGATCCAGCTTTTCATATTCCGCAGCGAATAGATTTGCTTATCGGAGCTAGTCTTTTCTATGAGTTGCTCTGTGTGGGTCAAATCAAGTTGCTGCCTGGACTGCCACTTTTACAGAAGACTCGTCTTGGTTGGATTGTGTCTGGAGGCGGAGCTCGCAGCCCTAACACCGTGCTCGTGACTTCGAAGGTACCTTCAGAGCCAGATACAGACTCTGGTTCTGACGCCCAGTTGGACAGTCTTGTTCGGCGTTTCTGGGAGGTTGAGAGCTGCAATGACTCCGTCGTAAGGATCAGCAAAGAAGACTTGGACTGCGAGGCACATTTTGTAATGTGATTTCTCAATTTGGAGAGGAAATTAAGTCGCTTGCCTCATATAAAGACTCAATACTCAGCATTCATGAAATAGTACTCTGAGCTGGGTCACATGTCGCGTGTTCCGCGCGAATTGTTTCAACACTGCAGATATTTTCTTCCGCATCACTGCGTCCTGAAGGAAGACAGTACAACCACTAAGCTTTGTGTCGTTTTTGATGGGTCAGCTGCTACATCAAGTGGCTATTCGCTAAATGAAGTTCTAATGTCAGGTCCTGTCATTCAGCCGAAGATGATCAACATATTATTGCGTTTCCAAGCCTATCCAGTTGCACTCACCGGAGATGTCTGCAAGATGTATCGCTGCGTGAAGGTGCCTGAACCGGACAGCTATCTACAATGTATTCTTTGGAGAAATTCACCTGACGATGAATTAGAAGTGTTTATGGAACGAAACAGGCTTCATTCTTATCGGTGCGTGCCATGCACCAACTCGCCATATATGAACGAGATGCGTTCCCACTCGGCTCAGAGGTGTTGCTTCGCGATTTTTATGTCGACGTTTTGATATTTGCAGGAAAATCAGTCGAAGAAGCAAGGCGTGTCATGCAGGAGACCACTGGAATTTCGGCAGGTGGAGGATTCAAATTAAGGAAGTGTTGTTCAAGCCATCCCATGGTGCTGGACGGCGTGACAGATTGCGACAAGGAAAGTTCAATGATGGCAGCGTCATTACAAAGACGCCTGGCCCTGCATGGGATCCAGCATCTGATCAACTTTTATTTTCATACTTGGCTCTGGACTCGAGCTGCAAGCCCTGTAGACGTTCTGTTCTTTCGTCCATTGCTCGGTTCTACGACCCCCTTGGACTGGTCGGCCCAGTAATAACAAAGGCAAAAATATTCTTACAGCAGCTGTGGAGGCATAAGCTTAACTGAAACGAGAGTCTTCCTTCGGCACTTCATACTGCATGGCTTGACGTTTGCAGTAACTTTGGCAGCGGCCTTAGGACTGCATTCCCCAGGCTGGTGATAGTTCCAGGAGAGAAGGCAGAGGTCCATGGATTCTGTGATGCCAGCATCTCGAGTCTCTCCCTTAAAGACGATTACGGCAGCAGAGCTACTAGCACGTCTGATTGATGAAGTAGCTGGCTTAGGCATTTTCACAGGTCAGTTTCACTGCTGGCGTGACTCTACTGTCGCATTATCCTGGATCAATGACGAACCCGGACGTTTCAATGTATTTGTTGCAAATCGCATCGCCACGATACAGGATCTCACATCTACAATGGAGTGGCACTACGTACCTACTGAGTTAAATCCCGCTGACATATTATCTCGAGGTTCACTGCCCATTGAGTTGAACGCATCATCTCTTTGGTTTAGCGGTCCTGACTTCATTTCTAAGCCCAGATCGCAGTGGCCAGTCTCGATCCCAGTATTGGCCAATTGGTTTCAGAAAAACTTTAACTAGCGTGATTCATAAATGCGTAATATGCTTTCGGGCCAAACCGCGACTAGTAGAGCACATAATGGCAGATCTTCCCAAGGATCGCGTCGAAGGCTGTAGTGCGTTTTGGGTGACTGGAATCCATTTCTGCAGACCTTTCTTTTACAAGCCTGAGGCACGAAATAAGGTTCCTATAAACTGTTACGTCTATGTTTTTATCTGTTTTGCTACGAAGGCTATGTGGTTGGAACTGGTCAAGGACTTAACCACTACTGCATTTCTGCACGCTCTACAGCGGTTCATATGCACTCGAGGAAAGACAAGTCAAATTTAGTCTGCCAATGCCATCAATTTTCTTGGTGCCCGCAACCAGCTTCAGGAGATGAAACGTCTATTTCTGTCAGACGCTCATCAGAATTCAGTGATGGACTTCTGTCTAGCTGACTCAATAGAATGGCATTTCATCCCTCCACGATTTCCTCACTTTTGTGGTTTGTGGGAGGCTGCAGTGAAGACAACGAAACATCATTTTTACCGAGCTGCTGGTCCTGCTATCCTGGCCTATGATGAGCTTAGCACGTTGGTCTGCAACATCGCAACTTGTGCCGTTTCGGCAACTTGTGCCGTTTTGCTCTCCGCTCTTTACACGCACATTCGTTCTCACGACGCAGCGGCTCAACCTTAATAAGCTTAATAATTTTAGAAGTCAAACTTGGTTATCGTTTTGGACAGATGCTCGTGCGCAGCAACTCTGCAATCACACACATACAAATATACATACAAACATGCATTCAAGCACATTGCACACATACGAAAATATATACATATAGGTGTAAAGTTACAAATCTGGCCGGGGTGCAGATTCAGTCTCCCAGGACCAGCACTTACAAGAATATCTGTTAAGTGCGGGGACGGGGACTTAAGAGAGAGGAAAGGTGTTGGTTTTGGTTGGTTGCGATATTTATTTATTAATTAAACTTCCCTGTCGCGATCCGGGCCCTGCCGCACCGTTTCTCGCGAAGCCCACGTGCTTCGCGCCTTTTCTATATTCTTCCCGCCTACTTTTCGTTTGAGCGCCGACGCGCGCTCCTTACTCTCCAGCGACCCATCTCGTCGCGTGCCCGAAAACTAATTCCTTATTTATTATTAGTTTACTCCTTTTTCTTATTACACCTTGGCTGCCGGTCGAGCCCTGCTGTACCGGTCACGTGTCCACATAACCTTATTTTCCTGTCAGCGGCGCCCCGCGCTCGCTGATCTTATATTTTTCCTTTTTGACCGTCTTAGTCTCGTGCCACAAACTAATTAACCTTAAGCCCTTGATTCTACCACACTCGAGCCGCCCGATCACCTCGGCGACGCAACTCACCACAGCGCTCGCACGGTGGAGCTTTCACCACGCTGCGCAGAGTTGCATCGCCGATCGTCGGCGCGCACTCGAGCCGTTACATTCAAATTCAAATATGTTGCGCTCCTTGCGTCTTAACTTAAAACTATGTTGCGCTCCTTGCGTCTTATTTTTAACTTAAAACTATTCGCGCTCCCTGCGTCTTATTGTTAAAAACTATTCGCGCTCCCTGCGTCTTAACTTAAAACTATGTTGTATGATTACTAATTACCTAACTAACTAAATACCTATGCAATGTGAGGCGGCCTTACACACCCCCCTTTCTTCCGCAAAGCGACGACAACCCCGCCATTGGCTGCCACCGTCAAGTTGTATGTTGCGTCCTCCATCTCGACGCGGAACCTAGTGCGCCTGTGCCGCCTGTGTTGCGCGTCGATCTCCCTGCGCAATAATGCCACCAGGGGGCGGCTAAGCATCATCCATGGGGGAAAGATTTTCCAATTTGGTGGGACCAGCGCGGGCATCTCCTCTCCCGGTACTGCCGCCTCAGGGAATATATCGGCTAGATCCGGCTCCCATCCTTCCAGGATATCGGCCATGTCCGACAACAAATTGTCCTCGTCCTCCGTCAGGATCATCGGCCCCGTCTGGTCTCTTGGGATCGGCCGTTGATCCGCCGCCTGTCGTTCTTCATCCTGCATCCTCTTCTTTTTTTGGACGGGCTCGCCGGAGCTTCGATCCCGGGCGCAGGTTGATCGTCCCCTTCGTCTTGGGTGTTTGCGCCTACGCGCCCGTCCTCCCTCTGCCAGTCGTTGATCCGAGAGGTGGGGACTGGACAGAATCTTCTCGTTGTTGACCGCTCCCGGCGTGTAGCGTATACTGACCCGGGGAAATACGCTTTGTTGGTCCACCTCCAGCCGCGCTCCATCGAAGCGGCGCCGGAAAAGGGGACAATCCACCTCGTCGCTTGTCGCCGGCTCGAATCGAGCGACTCCGGCGATGCTTTGCTCGCCTCTCCTCGTCCAAAGTCTCCTCCCCTGGTCCTCCGACCATCCATCTTCATTCCGTGCTGCGGCTGCTGGAGCGGGAGTGGTGATGGAGGGACAATTTTCCCCGCCGTCATCCCGCTCTTTCTCATCCACCGCGCACGTTGCTGAACTCGCCGTGACGATCGTGGGATGCTCCAACTCCTCCTCACTTGCTGTCCAAGGCGTCGGGCTTGCCCATCGCCCCGTCCCTTCTTCCTCGGAGACGGTATTTATGTCCGGCCCCGGGAGAGCTTGTAGGACGGGTGGTGATGGTGGTTCCTCTACGTACGGGGGCGACGGCCGGGATTCTGGCACCTTTACAAAGATAGCGGTTACTTCTGCTCGTATGAGCATCACCGAGCCATCTAGCCTTTTCGCCACGTTCGTCATCGTGGTATACACCGTGTGGAGGAATGGCGGCGGACCCTGTTCCTCGCGCGGTCGGTAACACTCCCGGCCTCGCCTGGGATCACCGCGCCGACTATGTGCCTGTGCTCCGGGAAAGGGTTCGGTATCGTCGCTGCTTACGTCTTCGACGTATACCGGCTCGTCCTCAGGCACCTCTTCGTCCACATCCACGAATTCCTCTTCTTCCGCTTCTTCTTCTCCGTCTGCTCCCTCCTCGCCGCTCACTTCTTCTTCGAGGTCCGTCTCTGCCTCGAAGTCCATCTCGGCTTCCTCCTCGCTGCTAATATTGATAACTTCTCCATCCATCTGCAACTTATTTTCATTAATTACTATTCTTAATTACTCCTCCCGACACGGCTAACAACTACTAAAGTTAATTATTATTACAAGTCGGGATCGTTAAGAGTTAGAATTAGTAAAGTAAAGTTACATAAACCAAAAAAAATCTTGAAGGATCTGATGCATCGCCGTCGATGCCACTCCCGTCGTCGTCGAGTCTTCCTTCGTCGTGCATCTTTCCAGTGTCGTCATCTGCGGATCCCACGTCGCTCTCGTTGTCGTCCTGATGGAATGGCTTCAGCTGCGCTATGTTGCCCACCCTTCGTTTGCGCTCGCCCTGCTTCGCGAGACGCACGATATTGGGGGAGATGAATTTGACGACCCTGTAGGGACCGTCAAACTTAGGTGCCAACTTCGCAGCGAAGCCCTCTGCTGCGTTAGAGAGAGGAATGGTGCAACAGCACCATTCCCGTCGACGCAGGTTGTAGTGACGTCCTTGGTCCCTCGACGTCCGCTGCAGATTGCTCCGAACTATGTGGAAGATCTCTTTCATCTTGCCTCCTCTTGAATTCGGGCTCAATTCCCTCGTCGCTGATCCAGGTGTGACCTCTTCGTATAACGCGGCCGGCAAGCGTGGCTCCCGACCCGACATTAGGAACGATGGACTGAATCCTGTAGAATCTGCCACACTGGAGTTGACATCCAGCGTTATCTCGGGCAGCAGTTCGTCCCACGAACTTTGATGGCCCTCGATAAACTGCGCTATCATCGTTTTTACTGTGCGATTCGTCATCTCTATTGGCTTTTCCTGCGGAGAGTATGGAGCCGTGTGCTGGAGTTCCACCCCTAAGGATTCCATGAACGAGCGGAAACTCCTGCTCGCGAACTGCACTCCACTATCGCAGACCAGCGTTCTCGGCACTCCAAATCTGCTCAGAATACGCTCTCGAAACGCAATCTGTAGGAGCGCCGTCGTCGCTCTCCTCAGAGGTACCAGCTCCACCCACTTAGCGAAAGCGTCATGAAACACCAACAGCATGGTGTTGCCCCGTTTCGAACGCGGCAACGGACCCACAAAATCGGCACACAACACGGCCATAGGCTCAGCCACCTGTCTCGATAGCATCTGGTCGGCTGGTTTTTGTTGCTCGCTTTTGAACTTCTGGCACGTTTCGCAGCGTTTCACATACTTGGCGGCATCTCGAAACATGCCTGGCCAATAATATCTTTGGGCCAGCCTGGCTGCCGTCTTCCTCACACCTTGATGTCCGGCCGTGGGAGCGTCGTGGCACTCTCGCAGTACCCTGCCCCTCTGACCGACGGGGACGCAAAGCTTCCAGGGTATGTAGTCCTCTTCATCTGTGCGGTGTCCCAGGTTTCGATACAACTGTCCATTTTCCTCGACGTAGTCCGTGAATTTCGCTGGCTCTTTGGCGATCCTCTCGCACATGCTCGCGATCCATTTGCAGGGGAGCTCCGCTACCACTGCTTGTTGACAGATCTCTAGAGGTTGCCGGGAGAGAGCGTCGGCCACCACATTCAGTTTCCCTCGTCGATAATGGACATCGAATTGGTACTGCTGCAATTCCAGTGCCCAACGGGCGATCCTGCCGGTAGGGCTCTCTATTGAGTTTAGCCACTTTAAAGCGAGGTGATCCGTCACCACGTCGAACCTGTAGCCTTCGAGGTAGCATCGCATTTTCCTAATTGCCCATACGATTGCCAGGCACTCCTTCTCAGTGGCCGAATAATTCACCTCCGCCTTCAGCAGTTTTCGACTGGCGTACGCTATCACCCGTTCCTGATCCTTGACTGTCTGCGTCAACACTGCCCCGAGTCCGTAATCGCTAGCATCTGTTTGCAGCACAAACTTGGTCGAGAAGTCGGGACACGCCAAGACGGGCGCCGTCGTTAAGTTCTCCTTGAGCTTTCTCAAGGCTTCCTCCTGATCCTCACTCCATACCCACTTCTGGCCCTTCTTGAGGAGCGACGTCATTGGCTGGACCAGCGACGCGAAGTTTGGCACGAACCGCCGGTACCAGGACGCCATCCCCAAGCACTGCCGCAACTCCTTTAGATTGGTAGGAGCCGGAAGCTTCTGTTTTGCCTCCACCTTTGCTGGATGGATGCAAATTCCTTCTCCGCTGATCACGTGTCCCAGATACGCCAGCCTTTCTCTGAAGAAACTGCACTTCTTCCTGTTCAACTTGAGGTTCGCCGCCCTCAATCGGCGGAACACCTCCTTCAAATTAGCCACATGCTCTTCTTTGGTGGCTCCGATTACCACGATGTCGTCTAGATAGGCAAACGCATGGGGCTCCATTTCGGGTCCGATGACCGTATCCAGCGCTCTCTGGAACGTCGCCCCGGCCGAATGCAAGCCGAATGGCATCACCCGCCAGTGGAATAAACCTCTTCCGGGCACGGTGAAGGCTGTGCATTCTCGGCTATCCGCCGCCATGGGGATCTGCCAATAACCGCTCTTGAGGTCCAACGTCGAGATGAAACGAGCATGGCGCAACTTCTCCAGGATGTGATTGATCCTAGGAACAGGATAAGCATCCGGAATCGAGTGTGCATTGAGCTGTCGGTAGTCTACGCACATGCGCCAATCTCCAGTCTTTTTCCTTACCAAGACTATTGGTGCACTGTGCGGACTTCGCGACGGCTCAATGGCCCCCACTCGAAGCAGCTCATTTATCTGCTCGTCAATCACCTTGCTCATAGCCGGATTCTTGGGATAATATCGCTGCTTCAGTGGCTTATTATCCCTCATCCTGATGCTATGCGCCGCTATGTGAGACACCCCCTTTAGGTTTTCAAACAGCGCCAGCTCCTTTTCCAAGAACTCCCTGAGTTCGTCCTCCAAGTCCTCTGGCCATTCCATATCCTCTGCGGGAGTCCCAACTCCCTCTTCCTCTTCCACCTCAATTGTTTTTATTTCCGGCGGACGCTCCCTGGTCCCCGTAATCCTTCCCTCGTCGTCCATCGACTTTACTTCTGTATCCTTGTACCGCACCTCCTCCTCCATATGCCTCTTCGATTGAGCTCGTCGTCGAGCAGGCGCCTTCCGTGCTCCAGACGGTGTGCCCTCTTCCTCTTCCACCTCAATCGTTTTTATTTCCGGCGGACGCTCCCTGGTCCCCGGAATCTTTCCCTCGTCGTCCCTCGACTCCAATTTCTCCTTATGCCGCACCTCCTCCTTCAGATGCTTCTTCGATCGAGCTCGTCGTCGAGTAGGCGCCTTCCGTGCTCCAGACGGTGCGCCCTCTTTCTCTTCCACCTCAATCGTTTTTATTTCCGGCGGACGCTCCCTGGTCCCCGGAATCTTTCCCTCGTCTTCCATCGACTCCAATTTATCCTTATGCCGCACCTCCTCCTTCAGATGCTTCTTCGATCGAGCTCGTCGTCGAGCAGGCGTCTTCCGTACTCCAGACGGTGCGCCCTCTATCGACTCAACCCGCATCTCGGATGGCGACTCCTCCTCTGCCGACGCCTTCACTTGCTTCGTCGCAGGCTTCCCACCCGGCACTCCAGAGTTCAGTCCTCTCTCCTCTGCAAGAGTTGGGCGCCGAGCGAGCATCTCTTGTCCTCCAGACGCGATGCCCTCTTTCGACGCCTCTCTCGCGGAGGGCGGTGACTCCTTTCCAGCCGGTGTCTCCTTCGTCGTCATCAGCAGCTCTGCGCGGCCACAGCGCACCGTCGTGCCTATGGCGCACAGAAAGTCCATCCCCAAGATGACGTGATCCAGCATGGTCGGCATGATGAGCACTGTCATCCGCACTGCCTTCCCGGCGAGACTCACGTCCACTTTCATCATCTTCTTTACTTCCAGTGACGATCCGTCAGCCAACCTGATCCGTGACTGCACGTCCTGGAGCTCTCCCTGAATCGCCCTCCTGCGCACGCAATCTTCGCTCATGAAGCTACGCGTGGCTCCGGTGTCGATTGTGGCGTCCATGCGTCGACCCGCAATCTCCACCCTTGCGACGATTCTCCCCTCTTCGACCACTAGCGGGTACTCCTCTCTCTCTCGGCTGGTTAGTTGGCGCCGCTCCGCTCCTGCAGAGGACGCCCCTGTCCGTTTCCCGCGTCTGCACGGTAGCAGCACTCTTGCGTACTCCTCCCCGTCTTCCCACAACGGCGGCAAAACAACACTAGCTTGTTGGGACATTCCCGGGCGAAGTGTCCCGTCTGTGCACAACGATGGCAGACCCGGCGCGGATCGAACCCGGATCCGATATCCTGGCTCATCATCTGATGTGCGGCCTCCGTTTGCTTCGCAGATGGTGCCGATGACGTACTTGGTCGCGACTCTGTTGGACGATATTCCGCCGGCTGCGAGCGGAACGGGTTGTTGGACCGACTATCCGCTTTTTGCGCCCCGGCAGTCCTCGTCCGTCCAGCCGTGGCGCTCTTCTCCAGGTCCTTCCCTTGGTCCCGCACATTTTCATACTCCGCCGCCATCTGAGTCAGCTGTGCGAGAGACGTAAAGTCATGACGTCTTACGTACAATCTGTACTCAGGGGCGGCATTCTCGTATATTCGGTACAGCTCCTGTGCCGAACTATACGCTGCGTGGCGCATCATCAGCCTAATCTCTACGAGATAGTCCTTGAAGCTCTCTCCTCCCCGCTGCCGACGCGACCTGATCTGATCTTCGAGGCGCTCAAAATATTGCGGTGACAAGAAGAACTCCAGAAATCCACTTTTAAACTCCGCCCAGGTCACGTCCCTTAACCCGCTTGTAATAAACCACCTGGCGGCTTTGTCCACGAGCACCTCGCTCACTGCCCTAGGCATACGGTCGAGGTCGATGCCGTATGTGATGGCCCGCTCTTCCAAGATTTCCAAAAATCCGAGTGGGTCCGACTGGCCGTCATACCTCATGCCCCACTTCCTGACCTGCTCTGCTATGCATCTGGGCGGGCTCCTCTCGGGCTGGGGTTGGTGTGCAGGAACATATTGGCTGACCTTGAGGGTCGGAGGCGGCTCTTTGACCTCACCGTCGACTCTCGAGTCCTCCCGTGTTCCGCACTTTCGGCCCTCGGTCATCCCGCTGATCGTCGGAACGCTCAGCTTCCATGATGGCGCAGGGATCGGCTCCTGTAGCTGAGCTCTACGCAGGTCCGGTTCGGACTTCTGGTAAGCTCGGCCACCGGCACAAGGCGCCGCACCCCCTAAGTAGGGCTCTGGCGTCTTGGCGTACCGTGCCTCCAATTCTGCCAGACGTGCCCAGACCCCCGCGGAGTGGCCGCTGCTCTGGATGAATGCAGATAACCTCTTTCGAAGGTCTTCTACACGTCCGTCGCTTTCTAACCCGAACTCTTGGGTTATGGTGATTAGCTCCTCTTTACACCGCTGATACACCCAGCGCACGCCCACCCCCGGATTCTGGCACTCACCTCCTTCCATTTATGCTCTGCTCCTTCTTTGACTGTTTTCCCGTCTTCGTTGCGGTGCCTCGTTCTGTCGTTGTTTTCCCTGGATTTGTGCTGAATTTTCCTTCGTTTAATTTTTTTCCTTTTTGTCTTTTTTTTTTTTTTTTTTTCTTAATTCGTCTAATTTAATTTAATTTGTTCTTCTTGTTCTCGCTGCCGATTTTTTTTTCAAAAAAAAAAATTCACTTAAAAAAAAAACGTTGCTTTGTACCAGTGTGCACTTCTTGTTCTTCTTACTATTGTCTCGTTTCTATGTATATATGTATTTTTTTCTAAAAAAAAATTCACTCAAAAAAAAAACGTAACTTTGTACCACTGTACACTTGTCTTCGTCGCCGGTGTCTCTCTTCATATATATTTTTTTTTTCAACAAAAAAAAACTCACTCAAAAACAAGTAAGAACGTTGCAGTCGGGCGCTACCGACTGCGGGATACTCATTCACACCCCCACAGATCACGCCCATTGCCACGCCCACAATTGGTTTGTACATATATAATTTTTTGGAAATCAATAGAGGAGATCAGCAGTAATATCTGTATATAATTCTGATTTTCTCACTGAGAATCGGAAAAACGTACAGTTTTTCCCGATTTGCCACGCCCCCAGTGGGCGTAGCCATATAATTTTTGGCCAATTCTTAGAAGTAGTGAAGGGTAACGTAAGTGTGAAATTTGGATGTGTACACTCAAAAAATGCGAAAATTACAGGGTATTTTTTAGCCGGGCATACCCCATAAAGGGCGTAAAAATTATTTTTGGGTCATCGATAGAGGAGCTCACCAGTAACTTACCATCCAATTTTGAAGCTTCTAGCTCTAAAACTGTAGGAGCTACAAACTTTTTTTTGCCACGCCCCCTATGGGCGTAGATATATCCGCCATATCTTTTCCAACTTGGGTTGTCAACCCGAGTATATATACCAAGTTTCAAGTCTCTAGCATCAATAGTGCTCAAAATATTACAGAATTTGAAAAATCACTATATAGTCAGATCCGATTTGCCACGCCCCTAGTAGGCGTGGATATATAGATTTTTTGTCGATCTTCATAGGATCGTATCAGTAACCTACGTGCCAAATTTGGGAGTTTTAGCTTTAAAACTGTAGAAGATACAGTTTTACCCGATTTGTCACGCCCCCAATGGGCGTAGATATATCCGCCATAGCTTTTTCAACTTGAGTTATCAACACAAGTCTACATTCCAAATTGCAACTCTCTAGCACTTCTAGAAGTAGTGTTTCTGAGATATGGGCAAATGCATTTTCCGATTTGCCACGCCCCTAGTGGGCGTATCGGGAAAATCTTGACACTTTATAATTCGAGGGTATACACGAGTATATATTCCAAATTTCAACTCTCTAGCTTCAAAACTGTGCAAATGGTTTGCGTTCATACGGACAGACGGACAGACGGACAGTCGGACAGACGGACAGACGGACGGACAGCGTGACGGACATTGCACAAAACCAATATACTCATTTCACTTTGTGAATGAGTATAAAAATCGGTGTGCGCCACTGTTTATTCGCCACTTGCCACTGTCTCTCTTTGTACGTATATATATATATATATTTTTTTTTATACTCATTCACAAAGTGAAATGAGTATATTGGTTTTGTGCAATGTCCGTCACGCTGTCCGTCCGTCTGTCCGTCTGTCCGTCTGTCCGTATGAACGCAAACCATTTGCACAGTTTTGAAGCTAGAGAGTTGAAATTTGGAATATATACTCGTGTATACCCTCGAATTATAAAGTGTCAAGATTTTCCCGATACGCCCACTAGGGGCGTGGCAAATCGGAAAATGCATTTGCCCATACCTCAGAAACACTACTTCTAGAAGTGCTAGAGAGTTGCAATTTGGAATGTAGACTTGTGTTGACAACCTAAGATCAAAAAGCTATAGCGGATATATCTACGCCCATTGGGGGCGTGGCAAATCGGGTAAAACTGTATCTTCTACAGTTTTAAAGCTAAAACGCCCAAATTTGGCACGTAGGTTACTGATACGATCCTATGAAGATCGACCAAAAATCTATATATCCACGCCTACTAGGGGCGTGGCAAATCGGATCTGACTATATAGTGATTTTTCAAATTCTGTAATATTTTGAGCACTATTGATGCTAGATACTTGAAACTTGGTATATATACTCGGGTTGACAACCCAAGTTGGAAAAGATATGGCGGATATATCTACGCCCATAGGGGGCGTGGCAAACCGCAAAAGTTTGTAGCTCCTACAGTTTTAGAGCTAGAAGCTTCAAAATTGGATGGTAAGTTACTGGTGAGCTCCTCTATCGATGCGCCAAAAATAAATTTTATGCCCCTTATGGGGTATGCCCGGCTAAAAAATACCCTGTAATTTTCGCATTTTTTGAGTGTAAGCATCCAAATTTCACACTTACGTTACCCTTCACTACTTCTAAGAACTGGCCAAAAATTATATGTCTACGCCTACTGGGGGCGTGGCAAATCGGGAAAAACTATACGTTTTTCCGATTCTCAGTGAGAAAATCAGAATTATATACAGATATTACTGCTGATCTTCTCTATTGATTTCCAAAAAATTATATATGTACAAACCAACTGTGGGCGTGGCAATGGGCGTGATCTGTGGGGGTGTGAATGAGTATCCCGCAGTCGGTAGCGCCCGACTGCAACGTTCTTACTTGTTTTTTTTTTTTTTTGCCAAAAAAAAACTCACTCAAAAAAAATCACTCAAAGTTGTTGTGCGCCACTGTTTATTCGCCACTCGCCACTGTCTCTCTTTGTACGTATACATTTTTATTTTTCTCAAAAAAAAAAACTCACTCAAAAAAAAATTTCGTACATGTTACGCCAGCACACACTTGTTCTGAGTTTTGGCCCTCGGCCTGCAGTTCACTCGATTTTTGCTCGAAATTTCTAGCTCTCGACCCACTGTACATGCTTGCTCGTTCTCGACGTTTCCCGTTGCATGCTGTACTTTTTCGGCGTCGCTGTGCCCTTGAATTTCGTTCGCCGTTACCTTCGCCGCGCTTGAAGAGTATGCTTGGGTATCGCCGACTTGACGTAGATTTTGCGGCATTTGCCGACCAGCACCTTTATTTGGGCATATGCGCAGGATTTTACGCCGCGAATATGCCACGCCCCTTAGTAGTCCCAGGGTCCCTGCTCGGGCGCCACTTGTAAAGTTACAAATCTGGCTGGGGTGCAGACTCAGTCTCCCAGGGCCAGCACCTACAAGAATATTTGTTAAGTGCGGGGACGGGGACTTAAGGGAAGGGAAAGGGGGTCGTTTTGGTTAATACAAACTATTGCTCGCAAAATCTAAGTGTTGGAGTCGGGGTTATCTGCATGATCAAACGCGGACTTAGCCTCGTCTCTACTTTGGATTAGTTTCTATTTTTGATACAGTAGAACGGCTGGCCGAGGAACAAGCACAGCGTCGCCGCTGAAGTTCTCTCTAGGCCGCGCCGTTTTTTATGCCGGGGTTATCCGCGCGGCGGACGGGACTTTGCCTCGCCCAAACTACTGCCCAAAACTACTTCGTATTAGTGGCGGCCGCCAACGGGGTTCACGTCGGCCGGCGCGCGATTTGTTAGAATGGCGTTTCAGCCGGCTTTGTTAAAGTAAAAACCAGATCTGTTAGATTATCTAATTTCCTTGTTTATTATTAGTTAACACTTTCTTCTTATTATACCTTGACTGCCGGTCGAGCCCTGTCGTACCGGTCACGTGTTCAAATAACCTTGTTTCCCCGCCGGCGGCGTCCCGCGCTCGCAGATCTTATGTCTTTTCCTTTTTCTCTTCGACCGTCTTGGTCGCGTGCCAAAAACTAATTAACCTTAAGCCCTCGATTCTACCACACTCGAGCCGCCCGATCGCCTCGGCGACGCAACTCACCACAGCGCTCGCTCCCCACGGTGGAGCTTTCACCACGCTGCGCAGAGTTGCATCGCCGATCGTCGGCGCGCACTCGAGCGGTTACATTCAAATTCAAATATGTTACGCTCCTTGCGTCTTAACTTTAACTTAAAACTATGTTGCGCTCTTTGCGTCTTAATTCTAACTTAAAACTATGTTGCACTCCTTGCGTCTTAATTCTAACTTAAAACTATGTTGCGCTCCTTGCGTCTTATTTCTAACTTAAAACTATATTGTTATAATTACTAATTACTAAACTAACTATATACCTATGCCATGTGAGGCGGCTACTCTGGCAGCCGCCTTACAATATATATATATTTTTTTTTTTCTAAAAAAAAACTCACTCAAAAAAAAACGTAACTTTGTACCACTGTACACTTGTCTTCGTAGCCGGTGTCTCTCTTAATATATATATATATATATATTTTTTTTTTAAACAAAAAAAAAACTCACTCAAAAAAAGTCGGTGTGCGCCACTGTTCATTCGCCACTTGCCACTGTCTCTTTTTGTACGTATATATATATATATTTTTTTTTTTTCCCAAAAAAAAACTCACTCAAAAAAAAATCACTCAAAGCCGTTGTGCGCTACTGTTCATTCGCCACTCGCCACTGTCTTTCTTTAATAGTTATTTATTTATTTAAAAAAAAGGAAAATTGACAAATCGACTGTCAAACTTAAAGATAAACTAAACAAATAAGTTATATAGCCTAAAAGAACACAAAAAATATTACAATAATACCACCAACCCGTTGGGGGTATTTTATTTGCCAGTCCGGCCAGCTATGCCCCGATTCATAGCCATGTATGGTCAGTGATATTAATGAACTACAAAAGATAGAGAGTGTTAATAGAAACTTAAAAATATTTATTATTAGATTCTAGAAAAGAAAAAAAAGGAAACTTAAAAATATTTATAATAGATTATAGAAAAAAAAAAAAAAGGATTGGGTATCACTCCACAATGTTGAAGATCTTGCCGGTCGTCAAATTTGTGCACCTGCTCACTGCTGGGCACTGTGTGTGATTTCCCTAAGATGATCTGAAAGCAAGGATTTAATTAAAGGTAGAGAGAGTTCAGAGGAAAATACGTGATAAGATTTATTATAATTAACACAAAAAACGTGAAACGCGCTATGCAAGGAATAATCCGAAGTGCACAATGGTAAACACAACGGACGAAAGTGTCTGGTTGTTCTGGAAGGAACAGAAAAATTTAGTTGCAATAATAGGCGAGACGAGTCAATATTACCAATAATCAAATTATGTAGAAAAACAATCCCCAGGATAGTTCTACGATTGATTAATGATGGGAGATCAATAAGAAGAAGCCTACTAACATAAGACGGTAAACGAATTTTGGGGTCCCAGTTTAGATCTCGTAAGGCAAAAAGTAAAAACTGTTTCTGGACCGATTCAATTCGATCCTGATACAATTTATGCTGAGGAGACCATATAATTGAACAGTATTCTAAAATAGGTCGTACCAGCGAAACATAAAGAAGTTTGGTAATGCATGGATCCTTGAATTCTTTTGCCCAACGTTTAATAAAGCCAAGAACACTTTTGGCTTCATTTATGATAGTTGAGATATGAGAATTGAAGTTAAGTTTCGAGTCAAAAAGTACACCAAGATCTTTGACGGAAAAAATACGTTGCAAGGGATAATTATTAATTGAATAATTAGCAATATATGGAATAGTACGACAGCAGGTCATTGTCATGCATTTAGAACAATTTAAATGTAACCGATTAGCTACACACCAAAGTTGGAAGGAATTAAGATCATCTTGAAGGCGTAGATGATCAAGTGAATTAGCATATCTGCATACATAAATATCTTTGAATTCGATATGCGATTTGGAAGGTCATTTATAAATAGGGAAAAAAGTAGCGGACCCAAATGAATACCCTGAGGTACACCCGACGAAACGAAAACAAGTTTCGAAAAAGCTGTTCTCAACACAACTTTTTGGGTTCTACCTTTTAAATAGGATGAAATCCAAGAAAGAAGTTTAGGGGAAAATCCTAAGTGATCAAGCTTTTGAAGTAATATATCATGGTGTACTGAGTCAAATGCTTTACTGAAATCAGTATATATAACATCAGTTTGCATTTTATTTAAAAAACTGTCATTGACTAGGGAAGTAAATTCTAATAGATTAGTGGAAGTAGATCGATTTCGAACAAAACCATGCTGCGATGCTGAAATAATCGATTTACAAAAATGTTTTAAGGTAGATGTTATTATTTTTTCAAATAATTTCGGAATAGCAGATAGTTTTGCAATACCTCTATAATTAGAAATGTCAGAGGTCTGCCTCCCACCTTTTTTATATGGAGGGATGATGAAAGACTCTTTCCAAATAGACGGAAAAACAGAGGTTTCCAGCGACAAATTAAATAGTTTTAGTAATGGTGTCTGAAGCGAACCACTACATTCTTTAATTACACAACTGGGAATATTATCAGCTCCAGGAGAAAAAGATGATTTCAATGACCGAATGGCTGAAATCAGAAAAGCTGGGGAAACTTTAGAAGCATTAATAATATTAGTTGTAGAAATTAAGTAAGGGTATGAAGTGGTATAGGGATCTAACGAGGAGTAAGTGGATTGGAAAAAATCTGCAAATAGATTAGAGGAATCATGATCATTACAAGTTTTGTCCAATCCAAAGAAAAATGAGGAATGTAAACTAGAAGACTTACGCTTCATGTTTACGAATGAATAGAATTTCTTAGGATCACGAACAAACTGCCTTTTGCAACGAAAAAGGTAATTCTCATAACACCGAGAATTTAAAATATTAAAATTCGACTTGGCTATGGAATATTTAGACCAGTCTACATTCGAACCAGACTTTTTAAATTTTTTAAAATATTTAGACTTAATATTTTTTAAATTAGAAAGAGTCTGAGTAAACCAGGGGGCTTTATTAGAAACGGGCATAGGGAGACACATAGGAACACACTCATCTAAAAGAGAATTTAAAGTGTTATAGAAGAAAGTTGTTGCCAAATTAATGTCAACTGACTTATATAAGGGAGACCAATCTGATGCATTAATAAGTTGATTAAGCAAAACAAAATTGCACTTATTATAACAACGACGTTGTTTTAAAATTTTAGGTGTGAAAACTGGAGGAGTACTTATGGATAATTGTACATCCAAAGTGGGATGATGTATATCCTCAGGTATACAAAAAGGTGATGATCTAGAGACAGTAATGCTAGAGTCATCATTAATAAAAACTAGATCAAGTGAACGATTCAGATGATTAGAAATAGAGTTCATCTGAAACATAGAAAGCGAGAATCATTCATTGAAAAGGTAATGATCTAATGTAGGAATAAGAAAACTAGAGTTGGGACTGGAGGACCAAGAAGTGTTAGGTATATTAAAGTCACCCAACACAAGAAACATATCGTTATCATTAACATGTCCATAAATTTCTTTAATGCAAGTTATATGTTGAGCATAAACTTGAACATCAGAAGAGGGAGGGATATATGAACAAGTAATAAATAGGGAACACGATGGAAGAGTTATTTTAACTCCAATAATCTCAGCATCATGAGATAACGAAAAAATAAAAGATTCTGAGAGGATATTGGTTTTAACACCAATCAAGACACCACCACCTCTACGTAGCAGTCGATCGTGTCTATAAATGGTGAAATCATTAGAGAGAATCTCACTATTATAAACATTCGGACTTAGCCACGTTTCAGTGAGAGCAATAATTTTAGAATTTATACAAAAACTACTCAAAACAAGTAAGAAAGCTCTAGTCGACGGTACCCGACTAGGAGATCCCCTGAACCCTGCGAAGAGCCGATATTCCAAACATTCTATGCTTATTTAACACATATATAAAATCAACACATGCACACACACACACACACACACATGCATACGCACGCACGCATAAGCACGCGCTCTGCTGACTGCGCAGTCAACGCAGCGACTGCGCTTCGGCTGCAATATGCCTATTGTATGGGAAATTAAATGTTTAATAATTTCTTTTGTATATGGACTTTCTTAATCAAACTTTCACAGCGTGATTATGTCATTCATATGTATGTATTTGCCAAAGCACAAGTCTCTACTATTTGAAATATGGATTTTACAAGTTTAGGGGGAAGGGAAGGAAAGGGGGGATGGTATCCAAAATGTGACAAAAATCAAAATTGTATAAACTCCACATTATACTAAATACAAAGTTTGGAGACTCTAGCTTTAAAGATGTAGGAGATATAAATTTATAACTGCATTTCGATAAAGTTTTAAATCGATAACTTTAAAACGATCAAATTTATCGATTTTTTGAAACAAACTTGATCTGCGCGTGCTATACACGGATCTACATAAAAAATTTCAAGTCTCTAGCTTTTATAGATTCTGAGATCGACGCGTTCATACATACGGACAGACGGACAGACGGACGGACGGACAGACGGACAGACGGACATGGCTATATCGACTCAGTTCGTCGAGCTGATCAAGAATATATATACTTTATGGGGTCTGCCACGCCTCCTTCTGCCTGTTACATACATTTTAACAAAACCATTATACCCTGATTTCCAATTTTCAATGGGTTCAGGGTATTAATACTCTTCTGAGCTTAGAATTTAGCCCGCGAACGTTTTGATATATCAAAGACAGTTGCGGAGAAGATTGAGCAAAATTTAGTTTTTTGATCCAATATTAGATGCAGATTGAACCGAAGTAGGATTTAACGATATTGGAGACAACCTCTTCTGATTCTTGTGTTTGAATTCATGCACAACTACATTAGGTGGCCAAAATTTGGAGTCACATATAGTTGTGAAAAATTCAGCGGGCACATTGATTTTAAATGAAGCAATTTCACGAGGAGTCGCGAAATTAAACTTCGAAATAAAAACATTGGCTGCAGATTTACTAGAAGAAAGCCTAGATAGGAAAACTTGCTTTCGAGGAGAAACGACAGATAAAGTAGGTATAGAAAGAGTGGAAGAAGAGGTCGGAATATTTTTCGTTGCTTGAGCAATATTCGGGGAGGCTTTTAGTTTTTTGATAGGAACCTGTATAGGCTCTTGAGTGTCTATTATAACACTAGCAACAGGCGTGTCCGACAAGTCATTAGCAATTGGAACTAATAACGACTCAGGGCAAGGTGAGGAAGGCACTAATAAATTAGGAGACAGTATTGGTACGGAATGGGGTACCAACTGAGAAGGAGTCATAATTTCAGAATCCGAAGTATCAAAATTGTACTGATTTAGTAAATTTTCACCAGCTTCTAGGTCACTAGATAACTGTTTAGATATACTACTCAGTTTTAAAAATTGAACTCGCACTGAATTATACATCTTGGAAAAATTTAATTGTTTTTCCAAGCAAATTGGACACGACCAGCGTAAACCACCACAACCAATTTTGGCAGTGGACATGATTTTGTCATAGTCCCGTCCGGTGAGACCAGCACATTTTGTGTGCATCATATTCTCACATAACCAGCAACTAACAAATTGCAACTGTGCAGAATCAGCTACTTGCCGAATATTGCATGATTTTTTGCAGCATGTCATATTGGCAATTGGGGTTAAGCAACCGAAACGTAAAAACTGATCAAAAGGAAATAATAGAAACAAGTAAGAAAGCTCTAGTCGGCGGTACCCGACTAGGAGATCCCCTGAACCCTGCGAAAAGCCGGTATTCCAAACATTCTGTGGTTATTAACAACAAGCAACACATGTACACACACACACACACACATACGCACGCACGCATAAGCGAGCGCTCTGCTGACTGCGCAGTTTACGCAGCGACTGCGCTCGGGCTGCAGTAGGAGCAGTATTATGGGAAGTTAATTGTTGAATAATGTGTAGATGGACGTTCTTAATCAAACTTTCAGAGCGTGATTATGTCATTCATATATGTGTATGTGCCGAAGCACAAGTCTCTAGCACTTGAAATACGTTTTTCGCAAATTTGGGGCGAAAGGGGCGTGGCATCCAAAATATAACAAAAATCAATATTGTATAAAACACACATGCAACCAAATACAAAATAAGGAGTCTTTAGCTATAAAGATGTAGGAGATATAATTTAATTACTGTATTTCGATTTCATTTTTAATCGATAACATTAAAACGATAAAAGTTATCGAATTTTTGAAACAAACTTGATCTGCGCGTGCTATACACGGACCTACATAAAAAATTTCAAGTCTCTAGCTCTTATAGATTCTGAGATCGACGCGTTCAAACATACGGACAGACGGACGGACGGACGGACGGACGGACGGACAGGGCTAAATCAACTCAGCTCGTCGCCCTGATCAAGAATATATATACTTTATGGGGTCTGCCACGCCTCCTTCTGCCTGTTACATACATTTTAACAAAACCATTATACCCTGATTTCCCATTTTCAATGGGTTCAGGGTATAAAAAACAAAGAGAGGATTAGTGAGTCGTGAGAGCGGGTCCAACAACAAACAACTGATAAAGAGCGGGTGAGCAGCAAGCAGTGAGAGAGTTTCTTGCACAAGACGAATTTGATTTAGTGAGAAACACAAACAACTCGAGTATGAGTGTGAGTGATAACACTAACAAATATGCACAAGTGTAAAAAGAAACACAAACGAAAGAGGAGAGCGCCAAAGAAGTAAATGCAAATGTAACAAAACAAATTACCGACGCTGACAAAACTTTCAAAATAGAAACACTTTTATAATAGCACAAAGCACCGTGGATTATTTCTTGCACAGTAAAAAACAAAGCCTGATGGCTGAATTAAACAAATTACAAAAAAGTGTAAGTTTTAAGCCAAGAAATATTCAAAAGTGAATAAAAGTTAAGGAGCACAAATAAAGCACGTCAAACACTTTCAACTGAGAACTCTCTTGTACATATATATTTTTATTTTTCTCAAAAAAAAAAAATTTCGTACATGTTACGCCAGCACACACTTGCTCTGAGTTTTTGGCTCTCGGCCTGCAGCTCACTCGATTTTGCCCGAAATTTCTGGCTCTCGGCTCACTGTACAAACTTGCTTGTTCTCGATGTTTCCCGTCGCGTGCTGTACTTTTTCGGCGTCGCTGTGCCCTTGAATTTCGTTTGCCGTTACCTCGTCGCGCTTGAAGAGTATGCTTGGGTATCGCCGGCACATGCGCAGGATTTTACGCCGCGAACATGCCACGCCCCTTATTAGTCCCAGGGTTTCTGCTCGGGCGCCACTTGTAAAGTTACAAATGTGGCCGGGGTGCAGACTCAGTCTCCCAGGACCAGCACTTACAAGAATATTTCTTGAGTGCGGGGACGGGGAATTAAGAGAGAGGAAAGGTGTTGGTTTTGGTTGGTTGCGATATTTATTTATTAATTAAACTTCCCTGTCGCGATCCGGGCCCTGCCGCACCGTTTCTCGCGAAGCCCACGTGCTTCGCGCCTTTTCTATATTCTTCCCGCCTACTCTTCGTTTGAGCGCCGATCATTCTTGATCAGGGTGACAAGCCGAGTCGATTTAGCCCTGTCCATCTGTCCGTCCGTCCGTCCGTCCGTCCGTCTGTCCGTCTGTCCGTATGTTTGAACGCGTCGATCTCAGAATCTATAAGAGCTAGAGACTTGAAATTTTTTATGCAGATCCGTGTATAGCACGCGTAGATCGAGTTTGTTTCAAAAAATCGATAAATTTGATCGTTTTAAAGTTATCGATTTAAAACGTTATCGAAATTCAGTTATAAATTTATATCTCCACATACACATCTTTTGAGCTAGAGTCTCCAAATTTTGTATTTGGTATAATGTAGAGTTTGTACAATTTTTATTTTTGTCACATTTTGTATACCATCCCCCCTTTCCTTCCCTTCCCCCTAAACTTATAAAAACCGTATTACAAATACTAGAGACTTGTGCTTTAGCAAATACATACATATAAATGACATAATCACGCTGTGAAAGTTTGATTAAGAATGTCCATCTACAAAAGAAGTTGTTAAACATTTCATTTCCCATAGTAAAGCCTATGAGAGCAGGCCACGCTCAGTCGCTGCGCTAACTGCGCAGTCAGCAGAGCGCTTGCTTATGCGTATGTGTATGTGTGTAAGTGTGTGTGCATGTATTGCATATGTTAAATAAGCATAGAACGCTTGGAGTATCAGCTCTTCGCAGGGTTCAGGGGATCTCCTAGTCGGGTACCGCCGACTAGAGCTTTCTTACTTGCTTAACTTAAAACTGTTCGCGCTCCCTGCGTCTTATTTTTAAAAACTATTCGCGCTCATTGCGTCTTAACTTAAAACTATGTTGTATGATTACTAATTACCTAACTAACTATATACCTATGCAATGTGAGGCGGCTACTCTGGCAGCCGCCTTACATAGGAAAAATTAAATAAACTGGTGAACATAGAAAATATACTTTTGTGTTCTACATAAAAAGCTATTCGAAAAATCTCGATAGCTCAACATCCACCATGCAAGTATTTATTTTTTGGGAGCCGCTTGGAGGTTAGTATAACAGAAACTCCGGATGTTGCAGATTTTAAAGATTTAAAACTTCACCAACATGATTTAAGCGAATCGATCAATAGACAGATAACAATAAATACCGAAGTCCAAGAAAAAATCATTAAGCTAAGAGAAACAGTGAATACAATCATAAGACTGGAAGAAGGAAAGAAGATAGGAACAGGCCATTTGTACGAAACTGTACTTGCAAGGGATAGAATTTTGATTTAAAAATAAGAAAATAAAGAGGAATAAACGCCAATCCTCACTTAGGATTGTTATCGACAATTTAAGGAAAACCGAAGACGGCCTTCATCTTGATAAGGGAGGAGTTAACACATCCAGCGTTGATAATGCAGAATAAGCAGAATTATGCATTTGCAACAAACATAACATAACATAACAACATATGTTGCCGCCAATGTTCAGTGCCGGCTATATGATCTGTCTGACAAAGCGCTGCATCAGCAAGTAGAAGTAAGGGCTAAGTATTCATTAAGTACACCTTTCTTCTCTAGTTTTAGATTTAGTCTGATTTGAAATAAAAACTCGTACAGTCGCATATATATCAAACTTGTTACCTTTCGTGACATTGCACAAGGAGACATATAAGTTATAACTTATATCAAACGCAGTACGAGTTTATAATTTGTTGTCGATAACTCATTGATAACTCATTTCACACTTACGTTACTCTTGACAAGTTCTAAGGACTAGCCAAAAACTATATGTGTGTGGGGGTGTGGCAAATCGGGAAAAACTACGTTTTTCCGATTCTCAGTGAGAAAATCAAAATTTTATGACGATATTACTGCTGATCTCCTCTATTGATTTCCGAAAAATTATATATACACAAATCAGTTGTGGGCGTGGCAAATCGAAAAAATCTATATCTTGCAAAGGGCGTGAGATGTGTGGCTGCAACGATGTTACTTGTTTTTATACCCTGAACCCATTGAAAATGGGAAATCAGGGTATAATGGTTTTGTTGAAATGTATGTAACAGGCAGAAGGAGGCGTGGCAGACCCCATAAAGTATATATATTCTTGATCAGGGCGACGAGCTGAGTTGATTTAGCCCTGTCCGCCTGTCCGTCCGTCCGTCCGTCCGTCCGTCCGTCCGTCCGTCCGTCTGTCCGTATGTTTGAACGCGTCGATCTCAGAATCTATAAGAGCTAGAGACTTGAAATTTTTTATGTAGGTCCGTGTATAGCACGCGCAGATCGAGTTTGTTTCAAAAAATCGATAAATTTGATCGTTTTAAAGTTATCGATTTAAAACGTTATCGAAATTCAGCTATAAATTTATATCTCCCACATCTTTAGAGTTAGAGTCTCCAAATTTTGTATTTAGTATAACGTGGAGTTTATACAATTTTGATTTTTGTCACATTTTGGATACCATCCCCCTTTTCCTTCCCTTCCCCACAAATTTGTAAAAACCGTATTTCAAATACTAGAGACTTGTGCTTTGGCAATTACATACATATGAATGACATTATTACGCTCTGATTTGATTAAGAAAGTCCAACTACAAAGAAAGTTATTCAACAATTAACTTCCCATAATATAGCCACACTGCAGCCCAAGCGCAGACGCTGCGCTAACTGCGCAGTCAGCAGAGCGCGTGCTTATGCGTATGTGTATGTGTGTATGTGTGTGTCCATGTATTGCTTGTATACATGTATATGTTAAATAAGCATAGAATGTTTGGAGTATCGGCTCTTCGCAGGGTTCAGGGGATCTCCTAGTCGGGTACCGCCGACTAGAGCTTTCTTACTTGTTTTTTTTTTAACTTTAGATAAAAGTGAACTCTTACTTGTTTTGTCTTATGATTGTCAATATAGAGAATAGTTTTGTTGAGGTTTTCTTCTTCGTCGTTTAAAGAGCTTATTATTTGGATTTTTCGTTTGTTTTATAAATATCAGCTATATTTGTTTTAGTTTTTATACTCATTCACAAAGTGAAATGAGTAATCTACTACCTACTAGGGGCGTGGCAAATCGGATCTGACTATATAGTGATTTTTCAAATTCTGTAATATTTTGAGCACTATTGATGCTAGAGACTTGAAACTTGGTATATATACTCGGGTTGACAACCCAAGTTGGAAAAGATATGGCGGATATATCTACGCCCATAGGGGGCGTGGCAAACCGCAAAAGTTTGTAGCTCCTACAGTTTTAGAGCTAGAAGCTTCAAAATTGAATGGTAAGTTACTGGTGAGCTCCTCTATCGATGCGCCAATAATTTTTACGCCCCTTATGGGGCGTCGCATTTTTTGAGTGTAAGCATCCAAATTTCACACTTACGTTACCCTTCACTACTTCTAAGAACTGGCCAAAAATTATATGTCTACGCCTACTGGGGGCGTGGCAAATCGGGAAAAACTATTCGTTTTTCCGATTCTCAGTGAGAAAATCAGAATTATATACAGATCTCCTCTATTGATTTCCAAAAAATTATATATGTACAAACCAATTGTGGGCGTGGCAATGGGCGTGATCTGTGGGGGTGTGAATGAGTATCCCGCAGTCGGTAGCGCCCGACTGCAACGTTCTTGTTTTTAATTGTATATATACTCCGTCACTATCAAGCCATTTTTTGTGCTACAACGTTCAACGTTATTGAACTTTAGTTATTATATTAAGTTATTAAAACTAGAATGAACCATTATATCGAATTGGTAACGATGAATAAAATTTTGTGTGCGAGTACCTAAAAAAAATTTCATTTTCTAGCTTTTATGGGTTGCGATGTAAGTGTTCATATTTATGGACGGACACTCAGGGCTACAACTTAGCTCTTCGTCCTGTCAAAAACATATAGCTATCGGCTAATAAATATTATTTATCGTTTGTAGACAGTATGATTTTGTATGAGTTTTTTCTTAGCAATCTCAGATTGTGCTTATTTGCCATGTCAGCATAGCACTCTCATCTGACAATATTGTCAGAGACACCTTCGATTTTACTGTTCAGTAATATCCCACTTAGCAAAATTATATAACACTGTGTCTAACACTGATATAATTATCGATAAAACGCTCTATTTTTAAGACAGATTATATCTCCGACATATACTTTATGGGGTCTGCCATTCCTTATTCTGCCTGCTACATACATTTTTAAATAATCATTATGGCTATAATGGCTTATATTTTTATACTCATTCACAAAGTGAAATGAGTATATTGGTTTTGTGCAATGTCCGTCACGCTGTCCGTCCGTCTGTCCGTATGAACGCAAACCATTTGCACAGTTTTGAAGCTAGAGAGTTGAAATTTGGAATATATACTCGTGTATACCCTCCAATTATAAAGTGTCAAGATTTTCCCGATACGCCCACTAGGGGCGTGGCAAATCGGAAAATGCATTTTCCGATATCTCAGAAACACTACTTTTGGAAGTGCTAGAGATTTGCAATTTGGAATGTAGACTTGTGTTGACAACTCAAGATGAAAAAGCTATCGCGGATATATCTACGCCCATTGGGGGCGCGGCAAATCGGCTAAAACGGTATCTTATACAGTTTTCAAGCTACATCGCCCAAATTTGGCACGTAGGTCACTGCTACGATACTATGAAGATCGACCAAAAATCTATATATCCACGCCTACTAGGGGCGTGGCAAATCGGATCTGACTATATAGTGATTTTTCAAATTCTGCTATATTTTGAGCACTATTGATGCTAGAGACTTGAAACTTGGTATATATGCTCGGGTTGACAACCCAAACTAGAAAAGATATGGCGGATATATCTACGGCCATAAAGGGCGTGGCAAACCGCAAAAGTTTATAGCTCCTACAGTTTTAGAGCTAGAAGCTTCCAAATTAGATGATTGAGTTACTGGTGAGCTCCTCTACGACAATCCAAAAATAATTGTTACGCCACTTATGGGGCATGCCCGGCTAAAAAATACCCTGTAATTTTCGCATTTTTTGAGTGTATGCATCCAAGTTTCACACTTACGTTACCCTTCACTACTTCTAAGAACTGGCCAAAAATTATATGGCTACGCCCACTGGGGGCGTGGCAAATCGGGAAAAACTGTACGCTTTTCCGATTCTCAGTGAGAAAATCAAAATTTTATGACGATATTACTGCTGATCTCCTCTATTGACTTCCCAAAAATTAGATGTGTACAAACCAATTTTGGGCGTGGCAATGGGCGTGATCTGTGCGGGTGTGAATGAGTATCCCGCAGTCGGTAGCGCCCGACTGCAACGTTCTTACTTGTTTATTTATTACTTTTTTGTCACAATTGTTTTTGGTGTTTTTTTTTTTTAAACTAAAACTTAAAGTAACTTAAATGAATTTATAAAGCCGCCGCTGCCGGCAGACAGACCGGCAGACCGCTGAGTCGGCGCTTCTTGTGGACGATCAGACTGCTTAGGCTAGGGTGACCAGATCGGCCTCAGGCCATTACGGGACGGTCGACGACTTTGTTGCAAAAAACTGCTTATCTGCGCTGCTTTCCTCAAAAAAATTCTTCACTTGTCTTGACAAAAGCGGGACATGTCCCGGAATTCCAGGACGTATGGCCACCTTAGCTTAGGCGTGATGGTATCCAATTTCGCCTGCAACTCTGTCGCAACGGCATCCGGCCCAATTTCTCTATCAGCAACTTTGGTGCGCGTGCGCGTGTTAACTTATATATTTATGGGGTCTGTCACGCCTCCTTCTACCTGTTACATACATTTTCACTAAAACATTATAAAAATGCTAAAAGCATAGCTTTTTAAACCTATATATAGCTTGCGAACAAAGAAATCGACGGCGAATGCTTAAAACTGAGTAAGAATAAATAAACCCTAGTTCAAGAAAATTGTACTTACATTAATTATGCCAAATGTCTTTAAATTTGGTGTGATTAAAATAAGAGGTAAACTATTGCTATCGACAGAGCTTTCCAGCTGTTGCAATGCAAATTGATTTGGCAAAAATTCTCCTTGAATAGGCACTTTACTATTCTTTGCCACACCATTTTGGCCATCTACAGTGATGTGGTAACCATTGGCGTTTACTGATAATAAAAGTTGGCCAAGGGCAGTTTTGTTTTTGATATTATTATCAATAGCTGTTGATGTAATATCAATTATAATATGCTCCAAGTTTTTTGAAAAAGGAGCAAAATAAACTGGAATGGGTATGGATTGAGTAAGCATTTGCTGTTCCAGCATTAAGATCTGATCCTTAACTTCATTGCTTAAAGCTTGGACATCTTCTGGTAACATAATAATAAGGCCACCAGCTTTTTGACGGATTTTATTAAAATCACTTATAGAAATGTCCATCAACCTAAAAAAAAAATTATTTTTACTAATATATGTCACATACTCGTATTAGATGATAAGATAATGATATGTATATATAATTATATATATAGTTATATGTATAATGATCTTAGATAAATAACCTTTCCCGACTGACTGTCATAGATTTTTCTTTTTAAATAAAGACAATAGCTGATTTGACAATATTCTGATCTGATTGTCATAAGAGTTTTCTTTTTAAATAAAGACAAGAGCTGATTTGACAATATTCAATATTCACTTTTAAATATACTTCATAGCTTGTGTCTAGTATAAACTTATAATAAAATATATTAAATTAAATTATATTACACAATTTTAACTTTTGTTATATTTTGCATACCGGCTCCAAATTTTTACAACATTTTAAAATTGACTCAAAACTTAAGTTGCAAATAAAACCAATATGTGAATGCGTTTGCATTTTTTCTAATTTTGCAAATAATCAATAGAAGATGTAGATTATATGATAAAAATTTGATTAAAAGCTATTAAGTAGCACAACAGTTATTAAACAAAACGTTTCGCCGATTACCAAAAACACATTACAATGGTGCCAAGAGCATATATTCTAGCACATTCTAAGAATGAAATTGATTGAATTGTGTTTGAATCATCAGCCGATACTCTAGTTAAGATTGTGCCACTCGGCGTACGATGGCGCTGTTGCTGGAAGCGGTGTGCGTCGTTGAGAAGCTCCCGGGTTCGGAGCCAGGTGATTTTTTTAAATGCAAACATGCAGTGGCAATATGACGAAATCTAAATTATTACTAATGTTACTAATATTACTAATGTTAAATTATTATTAAATATAATATTTAACATATATTAATAATATATAAATATAAAAAAAAGAAAATCTGACATCAGCGAACCAATTACTTGTGAAAAGTCATTACTTCTAACGACACCACCACTGCATATTTGTATATAATTTAAAGACATAGATCGGGTACCCCCGACAAGAGCTTTCTTACTTGTTCACCTGTTACTGTACACCTTGTAACCTATAATAAATAAATCAATAGAGGAGATCAGCAGTAATATCATCATAAAATTTTGATTTTCTCACTGAGAATCGGTAAAACATACAGATTTTTCCGATTTGCCACGCCCCCAGTGGGCGCAGACATATAATTTTTGGCCAGTTCTTAGTAGTGAAGGGTAACTTAAGTGTGAAATTTGGATGCTTACACTCAAAAAATTCGAAAATTACAGGGTATTTTTTAGTCGGGCGTGCCCCAAAAGGGGCGTAAAAATTGTTTTTGAATCTTTTGCGGTGTGCCACGCCCCTTATGATCGTAGATATATAAGCCATAGCTTTTTGATCTTGGGTTGTCAACACGAGTATACATTTTAAATTTCAACTTTCTAGCACTTCTAGAAGTAGCGTTTCTGAGATATCGGAAAACGCATTTTCCGATTTGCCACGCCGCTAGTGGGCGTATCGAGAAAATCTTGATACTTTATAATTCGAGGTTATACACAAGTATATATTCCAAATTTGAACTCTCTAGCTTCAAAACTGTGCAAACGGTTTGCGTTCATACGGACAGACGGACGGACAGCGTGACGGACATTGCACAAAACCAATATACTCATTTCACTTTGTGAATGAGTATAATTAGATTGACTAACGAGTTTAGTTTTCATTGGTGATTTTTCAAATTCTGTTATATTTTGAGCACTTTTGATGCTAGAGACTTGAAATTTAGTATATATACTCGGGTTGACAACCCAAGATACGCCCATAGGGGGCATGGTAAACCGCAAAAGCTTATAGCTCCTACAGTTTTAGAACTAGAAGCTTGAAAATTTGATTGTTGAGTTACTGGTGAGCTCCTCTATCGATGACCTAAAAATGTTTCTGTAATTTTCGAACTTTTTGAGGGTAAGCATCCAAATTTCACACTTACGTTCCCCTTCGCTACTTCTCAGAACTGTCCAAAAAATATATGTCTATGCCCACTGGGGGCGTGGAAAATCTGGAAAAACATTGTTTTTGACGATATTACTGCTGATCTCCTCTATTGATATTGGGGGCATGGCAATAAGCGTGACCTGTGCGGGTGCGAATGAGTATTCATCAATGTTCTTACTTGTTTCAACTAGCACCTTAAGAAAACTTTATGCATCTATAAATTCTAAACTAGGCATCAACAATTGCTCTAGTCGAGACTGCTCGACTAGGAGATCCACTGAACCCTGGGAAGAGCCAATGTTCCCAATACACTATGCTTTTTTTACATATACAAATATTGCGAGCAATATACACACACATACACACATGCACGCACGCATTAGCACGCGCTCTGCTAACTGCGCAGTTTACGCAGCGACTACACTTGGGCTACAATATGCCTATATTATGGAATATTTAATGTTTTATAACTTTTTTTGTGTGAAGGACTTTCTTAATAAAACTTTCACAGCAAGATAATATCATTCATATTTATGTATTTTGCGAGTTCCAAAGATATACGAGATATAATTTAACAACTGAATTTTGAAAACGTTTTTAATCGATAACATTAAAACGATAAAAGTTATCGAATTTTTTAAACAAACGCGATCTGCGCATGTTATGCACTATATGCTATATACACCAACATTTTTCTTTGGGAACAAAAAATGAAAAAAATCCATAGCGAGAAATAAACCAAAAGTTAAATACACTTTTATTCGTTATTTAACTATACTTTACAAAAAAAATTTCATCAATATGTTAAATAACTTTTTGTCTTATTTGTTCATGTTCTGCCTTCCAAACAAACTCGTTCTTTTCCGATGTCAAAAGATACAAAGGCTTCATGAAACATAACATTGCAAAAATTGCCGAAAGTAAGACGCTAATCCAATAAATTGTCTTAAAGCAGGGACTGACTGAGGAGGCGGTAGAGCAGTTAACGCTGAAACTTTAAGTGAATTTGGACGAATTTGGCCTGCGCTCACTTCGTATCCCAAATATTGAACTGTCGACTTGAGAAACGAACACTTTTTAATATTGAACATAAATCCAGCCTTCGTGAAAATATCAAGGGTAATCTGTAATCTTTCTAAAGCTTCAGCTTTTGTTGTAGCCACCACCAATACGTCATCCATATAGACAACTACAAATGTATTTGCAAGTTCCCCAAGCGTATGCATCACTGTACCCTGAAAAACTGAGGGTGCATTTTTAACACCAAACGGCATTGACAATATTTATAAAAGATTTTGAATAATTTTCCAATAAATTGTTTAATTTATACTTGGCGTCGCGCCAAATCACGTGATGCAGCCGTTTTCCTGGACTCGAGCGGCAGACAGGCCCCGCTCCAGAGCCGAGCCGGCGCCGTCATAGCGCGAAGCAGGGCCTGCGTCGCTGCTACCAGGACATTGGTGCAGCACGGCCAAATCTACAGCATTAGTGGCGGATCCTGGAGCAGGAGCAAAGGTAACGTTTGCGTAGCTGTGCGTAAGAGTGATGATTGTAGCTTGAGAAGATCTCAAGGTGTACTTGTGAGCGTATCCAGCCGTAGGAGGCACTGCAATAGCCGAGCGAACTGCCGGATTATTCAGTGTGGATCCTGGCGTCACCTGGAGTGCTCAAGCGTATCCTTGGAGAACCAAGAGTGCAGTACCATTCGCCAGAGTGCGCTAAACGTCTACCTGCGAGCCTGTGGAAAGGTGTGCTTTACTAAGCGCTAGATTTGGTAAATAATATAAACGTGTAAATTGACAAAATATACCCAACGCAAAACCATAAAACACATTGCATTATAATTTATCGCAAGGCGCTACATATAAATTTGTTGGCACGAACAGTCCGGCCCGGCTTAAACTCGGGATAAACCGAGGTTCGTTACAACTAGCGCCCAACGTGGGGCCCTGCGATAAATACAGTCATAATATAGTCAGTGTATAAAAATGGTGCGAGCTTGGGTGTATAATCTCAAGAAGGATGATGTGCTGCGCTACGGGATCGAGTTCGTCGTAAGTCTGACTGGCACTCTGGACGCAATGCGGAGGCAGTTCGGCGAGTGGGTCACAATGAATGAGGGAAGGATTCCTTATTCTATCAGGATCGCGGAAATTGAGAACCTGCATGGACGCCGTTCGCCGCTGAGAGACGAAGCGCTGACCGCCGTCGAGGAAGACGAGCTGGGTGAGCCAGATGAGATCGTGAACGTGGCACGATTGTCTCTGCCATCCACCAGTGCCGCCGCCGCCCGCCTGCAAGAGATGCAACGAGGATCGTAGAGAGCCACATCCACCCCGCAACCAGAAATAAGGCCACGAGGGCCGAGCTGCACAGCGCTGGAGTACCCAAAGGTCGCCAAGCAGGTGCAAGAATGGGGCTTCCGCTTCGATGGCACAACGAAGCCGCTGGAGTTTTTGGAGCAAGTGGAGTGGTCGGCCGACACATATGGTCTGGATCTGGACCTGATCCCGAGGGCGATGCCAGAACTGCTCAAAGGCATGGCCTTAAAATGGTACGTGACCAACAACAGGCACTGGACAGCGTGGGAAACGTTCGTCAGAAGCTTCCAGGAGTTCTTTCTGCCCAGGGACTATATGGCGGAGCGAAAGGACGAGGTTGCGCGACAGAGGCAGATGAGCGAGCCCTTCAAGGTTTACATGGTGGATATGCAAACCTTGATGCGGCCACTGCGCTATGCGGCAGATCGTGAGCTAAAAACTATTTACAACAATAGTTTGCCCCATCTGCGTGCATATGCTCGTCCATATCAGTTCTGTAACCTGACGGAACTGATGCTGCTGGCGAACGAGTTCGAGGACCTGGAAAGGGATCGGGAAAAGTTGCGGCAGCAACAGCGAGGCAATAAGACGCGGCTGATGGTCATGGACGACGCTGGGAGCCCGGACTATGAGGAATACCACCAGAGCATGGCCGTTGAGGAGACGAGACCTCGACCCGCGCCCAGGACATGCACAGCAGGGCCAAGGACACATGTCCAGAACCCCGCCAGGGCATGCCGGATATGTGGCCAAGAGGGCCACTACGCCATTGAGTGCCGCAACGAGCGCCTGGAGTTTTGTTGGCAATGCTGGCGCATCGTCGTGCGAACAGCGACTTGTTGCCAGTCGGGAAACGGCCAAAGGCACCAGCCATCCAGGGGAGAGCGGGAGCAGCGTCACGGAGGCCCCCAGAAAATAGTGGGTAGTCTTTTGGATGAAGGCACCCAGCTGTCGGCGATTCTGGTCATTGGAGCTGTTCAGCACAAGGCCACCATCGATACTGGAGCCAGCAGCAGCTTTGTGAGCGAAAAGCTGGCCGACAGGCTCCAAGGAGTGGGCGTGAGAGGCGCCACACAAAGACGCGTAAGTCTGGCAGACGGCAGTTGCAGTCAAGTGGACTCGCTACTGGAGACAAGGATCACGCTGAGGAGTCAGCAGATCCTCATTCCATTGCTGGTGCTGCCAGGCATGATCGACGATCTGGTGCTGGGCTGGGATTTCTTGGCCAGCATGGGCATTGCGCTGGAGTGCGGTGGCTTGAAGCTGAGGATCAAGCCGAGAAATCCGCAGCCAAGCGAACAGCTGGAGGAGAAGCTGTCAGTGGCGGTCGGCAGGATGAAAATGAGTCCACAGACGCCGATGGAGACGAGCTCGGAGCGTCAGCAGCCACTCCATGAGGATAAGGAGGATGCTGAGGCGTTTCGGAGGCAATAACGGGTGAAGTTCCAGCATAGGAAGGCCAAGCAGAATGTTGTGGCCGATGCGCTGTCACGGCAGCCGCTGGGCGAAGAGGCGTGCCGCTTGGTGACGAGCGAAGGCAAACCAGCTGGGACAGGATGTCGCTGGATTGCCAAGTTGTGCCAGGAACTGCGCAGAAGCCCAAAAAAGTTCCCGAGCTACAGAGAAGACGCCGGGAAGCTTTACAGACATGTCCCGCACCAAGCCGGCCACAAGGACGTGGCTGCGTGGAAACTGTGTGTGCCGACGGAGCGGCGCAATCAAGTTCTGAAGGAGAACCACGACGCAGCCAACGCTCGTCACCTTGGGAGCCGAAGAATAATTGCTCGGTTGGCAGCGAGGTTTTACTGGCCGGGTATGTACCGCGACGTGCGGGCATATGTGCGGCGGTGCGAGCTGTGTCAGCGCTGCAATAACAGCCAACTCCAAGAAGCAGGGCAGGAGAGAACAACCAAAGCTGCTCAGGAGCAGACGCGGCACTACAATCTACGGAGGTGGCAGTGGAAGCCGCCCGTAGGGGACAAGGTGTGGACAAAGGAACGCCACTTGACCAATGCCGCGGATGGAGTTGCAGCGAAACTGGCCCCACGATATGGAGGACCATATACGGTGGTCAGTTTGATCTCCCCGCTTATCTGCCGCATCAGTTCAGAGGCAGATAAGCGGAGCAGAACGGCTCATGTGGCGGACCTCAAGCCATATCGAGCAGAAGCGGGTGAGTTGCCAGCCAGTTTATAAAAAAAAAAGAAAAAGGGAGTGAATACACATAGCTATGTGTATTAACCTAAAAACCTATATATCTATTCAGGGGAAAAGTTTTTTTTGTAAACATAAACAAAATTAACATCGGCCGCACAAAGCAAATCCACGGCAAAAAAAGCCAAAATGTTGTGAGCGCAACAACAAAGTTGTTTGAATTTGCGCGCGCACACAAATGTTGTGAGCGCAACAACAAAGTTGTGTGAATTTGCGCGCGCACACAAATGTTGTGAGCGCAACAACAAAGTTGTTTGAATATGCGCGCGCACACACACGAAACGGGGGAGCATGCGTAACAACAAAGTAGTTTAAATCTTCAACTACAAAACGGCACAACAACAACAGGCACGGCCGAAACCGTTCAAGTTGCGCGCGCACTCCGCAAGAACAACAACAACATCACGCACCCGAGCCGAAAAAGAGCGCACACACACGCAGAACGAAAGCAACGACAGCATGGAATGCGCACAGTGGGCAGCGCATGCGCAAAAACGGGACGAAAATCACGATGAGCGTGGTAGGCAACAATGCATAGCGCCCAAAGTTCAAAAGCCGCCGCGAAAGGCTACTGAACTTTGTCGGCTACGCACGATCGCTAGCGCACGAGATGACACGAAGGTGTCGATGCTAGCGCTGGCGGCAGCGCTGCAGCAGAGGGTATAAAAGGGCAAGCATGCATATGAGCAGGGCTTTTGTGGAAATTCAACTCTATAGACTTCTGCTACGTAGCTGGATTTCTCGGCCGTCCGGGCTTGGGCGTCGGAAGGGTTTGCCCGGCCGATCCTCGCGCACTGGACAGCGACTCCGCTGGAGCTGTGCGCGAATGAGGAGTGAGTCGGATTTCCCAACCGGCGTCAAAGTGTCGGCGCGCCGGAACCAGCCTCGAACGTCGTCTATAGTAGGAGAATTCTCCAACAAAGCCCAGTTGCAGTCACTGGCAGCGGCCAGAGGAGCATCGGCGACCAGAGGAGTAGCGGCCAAGAAGTTGAGGAGCAGCCACCGTCGCAGTCATCGCCGTCGCCAACCGCAGCCGCAGTCGCCGCCACAGTCGCCCCAGCAGCTGCGGTCGCCGCACAACTCGCCGTGGGATAGGCTAAAAATATTTTGTTCACCGCTGCGTACTTACTGCGACGATGGTGGTGGGGTACAGGGAGGTCAGCCGCGGCAGATGCGAGCCACATGACTGGCGAAATCCAGCGGTCCGGCAAAGGTGTCGGGAGGGCGGACCGGCTGATCCTCGCGCATTGGCCAGCGACTTCGCTGGAGCTGTGCGCAAATGAGGAGTGAGCCGAGAACCCCACCGATATCCGATGTCCGGACCCGGATCAGTTGTGAACGGCATCTGCAACGGAAGATCGTTTCGTTACCACCATCCCAGCAACAAGGAACAGCTGCTACATCGGGACAGCAGCAGCCACGCAGCCGCATTGTAGCCACGGAGGCTGGCAAAGCAGTGAAAAACGGGTGTTTTTCTGCAGCGGAGAACACAACCCGGTCCATGGGAAGGACAAAATGGAGAGGATCGCGCGATATGGATTTGGAAGAAAATTGGTAAATTTCTGAGAAAATTTGCTAACACGTTTCAGCCACTTACCTGCAGCGCACAGAGTTGCTGGAGGCTGGAGCGATCAGCTGTAGGCAGAGTTGCGTAGCAGCGGCGCTGTTAACAACAGAGTGTTAACAGCGGCCCTGTGCGTAGCACTGCTTGCAGCTGGAGGAGCGCGGCGAACTGCTTGCTGAGGAGAGGCAAGCAGTGCAAACAAAAGCGAGCGCCACGTAGTATAAGTGCATGTATTTGCTGTGCACTTATGCATATATGCGTGCCTGCATGTATTGTTCCACACAGCGACGCGAGTACGATAGTAGCGACCCTCGCTACTGGAAAGGGCGCAGAGATCGACGTAGTCTGTCTCTGTCGCTCGTATGTATTCAGCGAATGGCTCGCGTCGCTCTCACGGCGATCATCGGCGACCGTTGGCCGAAGTACCGCTTGTGGCTGCGAGAAAGTAGTGTACACTTTCACTCGTATGCCAATAACGGTGCTTTGGCCAATGAGAGGCTGCCACGCTGATTTGGGCGATTTGGCGTCGCGCCAAATCACGTGATGCTGCCGTTTTCGTGGACACGAGCGGCAGACAGGCCCCGCTCCAGAGCCGAGCCGGCGCCGTCATAGCGCGAAGCAGGGCCTGCGTCGCTGCTATAAAAAGGCGCCCGCAACTCGGCACCGGGACAGTCAAAAGAAAGTGAAAGTATTGAGTGCCGACGAAAACAAGAAACGCGAGTGGAAAAGTGACCAGCAAAGGAGCAGAGATTAAAAGGACATCGCTGCCAAGGACTTCGAGAGGAAGGACATTGCTGCCAAGGACTTCGAGAGGAAGGACAACGCTGCCAAGGACTTCGAGAGGAAGGACATCGTGGGAAGGATATCGACGAGGGATATCCTGGACGCCTATTGAGGACATAGGCTCGACACGCAGACACCGGAAGGACATCAGCTGCCACCAACCAGGACATTGGTGCAGCACGGCCAAATCTACAGCATTAGTGGCGGATCCTGGAGCAGAAGCAAAGGTAACGTTTGCGTAGCTGTGCGTAACGGTGGTGACTGTAGCTTGAGAAGATCTCAAGGTGTACTTGTGAGCGTATCCAGCCGTAGGAGTCACTGCAATAGCCGACCGAACTGCCGGAGTATTCAGTGTGGATCCTGGCGTCACCTGGAGTGCTCAAGCGTATCCTTGGAGAGCCAAGAGTGCAGCACCATTCGCCAGAGTGCGCTGAACGTCTACCTGCGAGCCTGTGGAAAGGTGTGCTTTACTAAGCGCTAGATTTGGTAAATAATATAAACGTGTAAATTGAGAAAATATACCCAACGCAAAACCATAAAACACATTGCATTATAATTTATCGCAAGGCGCTACATATAAATTTGTTGGCACGAACGCACAGTCGACTGAGTCCGGCCCGGCTTAAACTCGGGATAAACCGAGGTTCGTTACACAATGATTGTTAATTTTTACGTTGCCAAGTATTTGCAATGTACTACAAATGCTGTTATTCACAATACCCTTCAACATTACTACGTTGTTAATTCTTTTACCGACTAACTTAGTACTTATCTTATGTTTAATTAACGAACATTTCGCTCCAGAGTCAAACATTGTCAAAAACATAGCCGCTGGTGTTTCTACAATGGTGAAGCGCTGTACAAAAATTTTCTTAAGCTCGGTCCAATTTATGTCAGGATAACATATTTGTGAGAGCCACTGCGACGCACTGCCTTCCAACGCTGCACTCAAAGCCATCACCAACGCACTGCCTTTTATGTTATTTTCCGCCAGAATTATATTTACTGTAGCACACCACGCGGATGCGTCGGCGCCAACAAGATCTTTTCAATGTTATTGCTACACTTTATGTTCACACAACGACGCAGACGCACGATAAATTGATTCAAGCAAATTTCTAACGGGCTCCCGCTAACACGTCCGGAACTCGCCATGGATCATTTGTCATATTAGGTAGCGAGCCAGATCCCACTTCTAATGTTGCAGCATTACAAATTATGTTCCATTATTTAGCGCAGTGAGTTTCGGTCGCTCTCAGAACTCAGACACAACTGACTCTCGTGTCTCTTATTTCTCTCGAGCCTACCCCCGAACCACAAAACACTGTCGAACACTGTCGCCTCGCTAAAACGGTACTTCCTAGAACTGACAACTTAATCAACCAATCAGAGCCCTTACAAAGGCTGATGCTAATGCTGATGATGATCATTATTGCGAAATATTCAAAAACGCACCAATATGCATAACTAGAAGCCGACGCAATATGATGATTTTATCATTGTGAAATACCGAAAACTACAACCACACACATACAAACTTAGTAAGCGCCGACATCTACATATATCGTATAAGACTAAAATTACTTTAATAACAAAGGACCATAAGCATTTTCAAATCGAAAAAATCATAGCAGTGCTATGAATTTATTTAATTCTTTCAAATAACTCGGGTAATGGCCTATAAGACATTTAGATAATTCATATATATTCATATGTGCCAAAATGCACTAAACTATAACCTTTATTGCCAAAATTACTGCTGTAGGTCATAAAGGATCATTTGATAGTCACTCTACAATTATAACTATACAAAACTACTGAATCGCGAGACCCTTGACAATTTTCAACATCATATTCAAATATGACAATGTGTGTGCACTGCACATTTCTACAGATAGCTAAAGTTTCGTATACAGGCACACAAATGCTCATACATAGGAGCGAGGGACAGTAAGTGTGTGTTCATGCTCGTCGCGAAAAAATATTCGTTGTGCGCCTCAACGCTTTCATACCCTTTCAACAAAAATTCATGAAAATGTCAACATTTTGCATGAGCAAGGCAAACGCTTTCAACAATTTGGTATACTCTACTCTCATAAGAGAAGACATTGGAGCTCAGCGAGCAAATTTCAATTTTTGTGGGTTGCAGCTGGCGCGAGCATTCATATATATTTGCGAGAGAAGAGAGCGGAGAATAAATATATTTGAGAGAGAGGAGATCGGAAAATAAGCATACATAGTTGCGTAGAGAAGCTTTGCATATAGATTGACCATTTCGGCTGAGCGCTCGCAGAACAATGATTTTGCAGTCATACATATATGTTCGATGCTCGAAGCTAACCAAAGCGAATCGAACTTAGTCTTGCAACTGGGGTAAGTCCGCAAAAGGCAGACATGTAGAAAACGCTTGTTCGAGTTGTCCTATCTATGTGTTGTATGGTTAGTGTCCGTACATAGCACACGCAGATTAAGGATGTTTAAAAAATCGATAACTTTTATCGTTTTAGTGTTATCGATTAAAAACGAAATTAAAATATCAAAATTTCGCATTTAGTTTCATGTGTATTTTGTGCAATATTGATTTTTGTTAATATTAAATACCAACCCCCCTTGTTTGGATTATATGATTTTTAAATGAATTATGATAATGTTTACACTAATGATGATTATGTTTACATTAGGTCAGTCGTGATCATTTGGTCAAAAAATTTTATAACACAACGCTTATTTATGTTGTAATAAACACATAAGTTCGTATATTTAAAAAGATCAGATCAGGGCATCTCCTTGTAGGGCACCCCGACTAGAGTTTTCTTACTTGCTTTTGAATGAATTCAAGGAGCACTATTTGAAACTTTTGAGTATTATGAGCTGTTTGTGCTCAAGAGTAAAGGTTAAAATTCTTTTTTTGTATTACAGATCTACCGAATCAACAAATTTACAAAAAAGGGAACAGCGAAGTCGGTTTTTGTGGTATTCTTTATATGGTTGGGGAATGCCCACAATTTTGACATCAATTACAGCATCATTAAGTAAATCCGATATCTTGAAAGAAAATATCCGACCCATGTTTGGACACGGCAGATGTTGGTTTACATGTAGGTTCATATATGTATTTCATTTTTAATAAAAGCTTCTATTACTTTGTATATATTTTCAATTTCAGATGATACAATCGGATATGCAAGCTTAGTATTTTTTTCTGGACCTCTTGGATTACTTTTTATCATAAATCTTGTGTTCTTTCTGTTAACGTTGAAATATTGCAACAAAGTTAAAAAAGAAATATTCAGAATGCAGAGTTCAAATACTGAAAAGCATACATTGAGAAGCCGTTTTTCTATGGATAAAACAAGATTTATTATGAACACAAAGCTCTGCTTTGTAATGGGAATAACATGGCTTTTGGAAATTGCAAGCATTTTGTTTTATGATCATAAAAAAAATTTTTTTTGGTCAATTAGTGATTCATTCAATGTTTTGCTGGGTGTCTTTGTTTTTATAATATTCGTTTTTAAGAGACGGGTATGGAACGAAATCACACTTAAATTAGGTAAGACAAGTGCGTATAACAGATAATACTAAATGCTTAACAGAGAAAACCTAATAGAAAATTCTGTATTTTATATTTACAAAATTAAATTTAATTAAATAGGATACAGAAACTAACCTTACAACACATGAACTGGAGATCTAAAACAAATTTGTCCCAACAAATAAGGTCCCATAGAGCGGAGTGTAAACATAGCATGTACATAATTTTTCATAGATGGACTTCATATGAGAATCGACCATTTCGGTTGCGCGCTCGAAGCGTACTGATTTTTTATGGATCTAGTCTCAAATTAAGGGACCTAAGCAAATACGAAGTTAATTGGCTCCTAAAGAATAAATTTTATGCGTTGAAAAAATTTGCCCTGGATATCCCATTTATGTGTTGTATGATTAATGCGTATTTATTCATACTAGTTTGCATTAACGCATACACAAAACTACATGTAGTATGTGTAGTAGTGTATGCACACTCACACATACAGTGGCTCACAGCTTATTTTAACCCGCACCTTAAAAATAATTTAAGCGTCTATAAAATCCAAACTAAAGGAGATATCAAAATGTGCAAGGCCTTAGGAGCAACCGCCTCACATCCTTATTTACAATAAGATAGCATATAAGTAATGAGTAAGGTAGTTGCAATAAGAGCGCAAGGAGCGCAAGATGTATGTAATACAATTGAAACTTAAATGTAACGGCTCGAGTGCGCGAGATGGGTCGCCGGAGAGTTAGGAGCGCATGTCGGCGCCCAAACGAAGAGTAGGCGGGAAGAACATGGAAAAGGCGCTAAGCACGTGGGCTTCGCGAGAAACGGTGCGGCAGGGTCCGGACCGCGACAGGGAAGTTTAATTAATAAATAAATAGCACAACCAACCAAAACCAACACCTTTCCTCTCTCTTAAGTCCCCGTCCCCGCACTCAAGAAATATTCTTGTAAGTGCTGGTCCTGGGTAGACTGAGTCTGCACCCCGGCCAGATTTGTAACTTTACAAGTGGCGCCCGAGCAGGGACCCTGGGACTAACAAGGGGCGTGGCATATTCGCGGCATAAAAACCCGCGCATATGCTCAAATAAAGGTGATGGTTAGTGAGAGCTACAAAATGCATGTGTAGTCGGCGATACCCTAACTTGGTTTTTTTTTGGCGCGAAGTGACTAGCCGTCGCGAACGATAGAAACGGAAAATAGATGCAAGGGCGCAGCGGCGCAAAAAGTACACTACGCGACGAGAGAAAACTCCGAACGAAATGGGGAGAGCGAACAATGCGCCGTGAGCCAAAGACTCCGAAAAAATAGGAAGAGTGAAATAGTGAGAGACAAGAAGAGAAACTGCAACGACGAAAGAATGAGTGCACAGTGGTGGAGAGTTTTTTTTGAGTGAGTTTTTTTTTAAAGGAAAAAAATAAATAAAGAGAGACACCGGCAATGAGTGAACAATGGCACAGAGCTTTTTTTTTTAGTTTTTTTTTTGACGGAGGGGAAAAAAAAAGTAATGGAAAAAAAAGAGAAGAAAGCAAGAGAGACATCGGCAGCGACAAGTGAACAGTGATACATGTTTTTTGTGAGTGAGTTTTTTTTTTTTGAAAAAAAGATGAAGAAGGAACAAGATAAGAGACGAAACAACGGCAACGAGAACAAGAACGAGTGAACAGTGGTACAAAGCGATGTTTTTTTTTGAGTGAGTTTTTTTTTTTTTTTTTAAATAAAAAGATGAAGAAGGAACAAGAAAAGAGACGAAACAACGGCAACGAGAACAAGAACGAGTGTGATTTTTTCTGAGAGAAAAAAAAAAGTGAGATGAACAAGAGCAACATTAAAGAGACTAAGTGTACAGTGGGACAAATTTAAAAAGAAAAAAAAGGGAGCATTAAACGAAAGAATTGAGCACGAATCCAGGCACAACGAGGACGCGACCAGGCAATGTACCATGGTCTTTTCTGGGGAGCACGGAGCCGTGTGGTGGCAGCCAAACTTACCAGAAGTCCGAATCGGATTAGCGTCGAGCCCAACTGCCCATCCCGGCACCGTCGCGGAAATAGAGCGTTCCAACGGTCAGAGGGACGGCAGAGAGCCGATAGAGTGGTGCCCGGGATGATTCTAGCGCCGACGGCGAGGTTAAAGAGACTGGTAGGACCACACAGGAGTGTTGCTATCGAGTGGACGCGGGAAACGGACAGAGGCGTCCTCCGCAAGGAGCGCAAAAGACCAGATGCGAGAGTAAGAGAGATGCCCGTTAGTGGTAGAAGAGGCGAGAATCGTCGCGAGGCTGGAGATTGTGGGTCGACGTATGGGTGCCACAATTGACAGCGGAGTCACGCGTAACTTCGCGAGCGAAGATTGCGTGCTCAAGAGGGCGACTCGTATTGAGTTAGCTGACGGATCGTCGCTGGAGGTGAAGAGGATGATGAGAGTGGACGTGAGTGTCGCCGGGAAGGCAGTGCGGATGATATAAGGTTATAAGGCGGCCTTAGGAGCAGCCGCCTCACATAGAATTAGGGGCAGAAGGTTAATGAGTTTTCGGGCACGCGACGAGATGGGTCGCCGAAGAGTTAGGAGCGCATGTCGGCGCTCAAACGAAGAGTAGGCGGGAAGAACATGGAAAAGGCGCTAAGCACGTGGGCTTCGCGAGAAACGGTGCGGCAGGGTCCGGACCGCGACAGGGAAGTTTAATTAATAAATAAATAGCACAACAAACCAAAACCACCACCTTTCCTCTCTCTTAAGTCCCCGTCCCCGCACTCAAGAAATATTCTTGTAAGTGCTGGTCCTGGGTAGACTGAGTCTGCACCCCGGCAAGATTTGTAACCTTACAAAATTTAAATGCCAGTTACTAGTCTAATGCTTTAACTTATAAAATATGAGCTCACTTATTTATGGGAAATCAGGGTATAATGGTTTTGTTAAAATGTATGTAACAGACAAAGGAGGCGGGGCTGACCCCATAAAGTATATATATTCTTGATCAGCTCGACAAGCTGAGTCGATATTGTCATATCCGTCTGTCCGTCTGTCCGTCTGTCCGTCCGTCCGTCCATATGTATGAAAGCGTCGATCTCAGAACCTATAAGAGCTGGACTCTTGAAATTTATATAGACTTGAATTTATACACGCTGATCAAGTTAGTTTAAAAAAACCCGTTTCTGGACCGATTCAATACGATCCTGATACAATTTATGATGTAGAGACCATATAATTGAACAATATTCTTAAATAGGTTGCACCAGCAATTTGATTGTGATAGTTCGAAAATTTTATTTAATTTTGCATAAGTTTATGCTAGATACAAGCCGTGGAGTACATTTACAGGACGACGAGCTAAGTCGATAAAGTCATGTACGTCTATCCGTCTGTCTATCCGTAAAAAAACTGCGATCTCGTAAACCACAAAAGTTAGGTATCTGAAATTTTACATGTATACTGGTGTATACAATACGCAGTACAAGTTTATTTATTATTTTTTGTATAACTTATTCCATTTCCTTATTATCGATAATAATCGATAATTTGACATCGCTTTTAAGCTTGGATTGCACACCGTAATATCTTGAGATTTCAAATTTACTATGTGTGATGAATACGTAGATTTTGTAATTTTCAGAGCCGCTCCCGAGCCGAGCTGGTGCCGTTATAGCGCGAAGCAGGGTCTGCGCCGCTGTTATAAAAAGGCGCCCGCAACTCGGTACGGAGACAGTAAAAAACGAGCAAAGTGGAAAGTAAAGTGAAAGTATTAAGGAGCAGTGACATCGGAAGGACATCGCGACCAAGGACTTTAAGTGGAAACACATCGTGGGAAATTATATCTACGAGGGATATCCCAGACGCCTATTGAGAAAATAGGCTCTACGCGAAGGACACAGGAGCTTGAGAAGATCTCAAGGTGTGCTTGTGAGCGTATCCAGCCGTAGGAGTCACTGTAATATCCGAGCGAACCGCCGGAGTATACAGTGTGGATCCTTTCGTCACCTGGAGTGCTCAAGCGGATCCTTGGAGACCAAGAGTTCAGTTCCATTCGGATAGCCAGAGTGCGCTAAAACGTCTACCTGCGGTCCTCTGTAAAGGTGTGCATTTGCTAAGCGTTAGATTTACAAAATATATAAAGTGTACTTTTCCCTCAAATAAGTGAGAGAATATAACCGAATCTGAAACCATTAAACACTGACTTATAATTTATCGCAAGGTGCTACATACAAATTTGTTGACACGAACACACAGTCGGCTGAGTTCGGCCCGGCTTAAACTGGGGATAAGCCGAGGTTCGTTACAATATGTATACACATACACACACACACACACAGGCACATACACAAGAGTGAATGTCATTATCAAGCTATCAAAGATTGATTAAGAAAGTCCTTCTACAAAAAAAACTTATTCAACAATTGAGTTTCTATAATATTGCTTACGCAGCCCAAACGCAGTTACTACGTAAACTGTGCAATTAGCAGAGCGCATGCTTATGCGTACTCGCGTGCGTACGTGTATGTGTTGCTTGTAATATATATGTGTAGAAAAGAAAAGTAAAACATTTGGAATAACGTCACTTCACTTCCTACTCGACCAGTCTCGACTAGAGCACTTTTACTTTTTATACTCATTTACAAAGTGAAATGAGTATATCTATTGTCCGTCACGCTGTCAGTCCGTCTGTCCGTATGAACGCAAACCATTTGCACAGTTTTGAAGCTAGAGAGTTGAAATTTGGAACATACTCGTGTATACCCTCGAATTATAATACGCCCCGATACGCCCGCTAGGGGCATGACAAATCGGAAAATGAATTTTCCGATGTCTCAGAAACACTACTTCTAGAAGTGCTAGAGATTTGCAATTTGGAATGTAGACTCGTGTTGACAACTCAAGATTAAAAAAGCTATGGCGGATATATCTACGCCCATTGGGGGCGCGGCAATCGGGTAAAACTGTATCTTCTACAGTTTTAAAGCTAGAACGCCCAAATTTGGAACGTAGGTTACTGCTATGATCTTATGAAGGTCGACCAAAAACCTTTATATCCACGCCCACGAGGGGCGTGGCAAATCGGATCTGACAATATAGCGATTTTTTCAAATTCAGTAATATTTTGAGCACTATTGATACTACAGACTTGAAATTTGGTATATATACTCGGGTTGATAACCCAAGATGAAAAAGATATGACGGATATATCCACGCCCATAAGGGGCGTGGCAAACCGCAAAAGCTTATAGCTCCAACAGTTTTAGAGCTAGAAGCTTCAAAATTGAATGGTTGAGTTACTGGTGAGCCCCTCAATCGAAAACTCAAAAATAATTTGTACTCCCCTTTTGGCGCATGCCCGGCTAAAAAATACCCTGTAATTTTCGCATTTTTTTAGTGTAAATATCCAAACCAATTAGAGACGTGGCAATGGGCGTGAGCTGTGCGGGTGTCCATGAGTATTCCGCAGTCGGTAGCACCCGACTGCAACGTTCTTATTTGTTTTTATTTGTCTATGCTCCAAATACATATTTTTGTGTTTTTTAGGTTTCTGGTCAACTAACGATCGACGGAGAAATCCGAATGCGACATTTATAACACAATCAACGTGTGTAAATCAAAGTATATCTATGAAAAAACTTGGTGATGTTAATGGTGATAAGCCCCTTATAAGACGAACGACTTAGAAGCAAAAATCCAACAGCCTTTTGGAGTAAAATCAAACTAATCTACAAATTATTTTTTATACATAATTAATTAAATAAAATAAAATGAGTGTTTTTTTGTATATGTGCATTGTATTTTCAATTACATAATAAATTAAACCAGTAATAATATTTTAACATCGGAATACTTTTTTCAGATTTCATATTTCCCTCAAGAGTAGGGTGACCACATGGGCCTCAGGCCATTCCGGGACGGTCGACGATTACGAAGAATTGTGCTATTTTCAATATTTCTGAGTAACAGAACGAGTTTACGTTTGTTACAAAAAACTGTACTAGCTTATCTGCGCTGCTTTCCTCAATAAAATTCTTCACTTGTCTTGACAAAAACTTCTTCAAGTTTTTTATCGGAACAGTAAAAAACCGAGACAATTTCGTGTCAGGTCGGGACACCGGGACAATACCTCCAAAATCGGGACATGTCCCGTAATTTCAGGACGGGTGGTAGCCCTACTCAAGAGATATATTTAAATTAACATATATTTTTCTGTGCCAACTTCCAGCAGTGTTAACTTCACTGAATAATTAACACGATTGAGTAATAGCCGTTTAACCGTGGCAGTCTCGAGAATCTGAAGCGCTAAGCCTCGGTGGTGATGCCAGGTTATCGCTGCGGCTGCCAACATTGTTGCGACACATCCGCCGAGACTGTTACCCAGGTCGCAGGTACCTTCGAAATGTCCTAGGTCAGCACACGTCCAGAGTCAGTGGTTAATTCATTTTTGGTTAATCAATAGAAAAGGTCAACAGTAATTAAATCGATAGTTTTTAGTCTCTCCACAGTAAAACTGGAAATTTCCAAAAGGGCTTAAAATAAAATCACGGTATAATGTTTATGTTGTGATAATTTAAGCAATTCATTTACAATTGCGATTCTTAAAATATGTAAGAATGAAGGGATTTGGCATATGGACATTCACACGTATAGAAAATTGCCACCTGCTATTGCCTATTTGCCAAAGGTTTTGTGTAATAACTTCTGTATTACTACATAGATTTTAATCAAATTTTCAGCATATGATCATCATATTTTAATTACTTGTCATTTAAAAAAAGAAGCAAACTCATTCGTAAATCGTATCGTTCAAATAATAGTGTATGCCTTGATTGATTTTTTGAAGAAAATTACTTTTAAGTAAAATGTTGAAACATTTCTATGTACGCCGGACAATACTGGTTTTCAATTGGAAAAATAAATTGTTGGTTGCTACGGGTTAATACATACAGCCAAACGAGCAACTGACCTAAGGGCACGTAGATTTCTTAATCAAAAACTAAACTAAATTTGCTGCCTTGTCACGGTCACACACACACACGGACTCATACTACTGATAACAGCTCAGTAGCTGGTCAATTTAAAAACATTCTATACGGTACGGAATATTATTGGACATGTTTTTTACAATAATTAATTTATATACACAAAACTGATTTACAAACTTTACAAATACAAATTAAATATTCATCACTGTGCAAATTTGAAAAAATCAGTTATATATAAAAATATATATACTTATGTACAGAATTATGTATTAAAAAAAAAGCGGTCTTGTGTATTCCAATTGTGTGTAGGCTTTAAAATAATAATTAATAAGCCGGACGCTACCATCAGCAAAATACTCACAGCTCAAACAATTGAATCTTTTGTGGTAAAGGAGTCTGGAAGGAGTCAACAGTGACTTAATTGTCCCATTTTGGAACCCTAGCTCCTAAACATTGAAATATATATATATATATATATATATATATATATATATATATATATATATATATATATATATATATATATATATATATATATATATATTATATTTATATATATATACATACATATATATATATATATATATATATATATATATATATATATATATATAATTCTTGGCAAATCAATAGAGGTTAACAGTAATATAGTCGTAAAATTTTTAGTTTTTAATTTTAAAACTGTAAAAGACAACGTTTAAAATTTAGGGGCTTACGCTCTAAAACTATGGAACTTACAGAGTATTATTTGATATGCAGAGTATTATTTGATATGCAAAGCCCCCACAGGTTTCAAGATTATTTTTAAATTATTAAATTTAATGAATAAGTTACTTTGAATGACGTTTGCTCTGAGTAGACTTCCGTTACAATGTTTTCTGTTAGCTTTTACGGTATTTAAGATACGATTAAAAGCAAAATCAAATGATCGATTTTTATCGATAGTTAGGTTATGGGCTGGATCACTGCTTTCATACGGAGGCACGGACGGACATGATAAGATCGACTCAGCTCACCGTCTTGCTCAACAATGGGCATATACCCTAATAATCTAACAAACAAATAGGACATCTACGAACTTTTACAACACTAAAATTTTGTTCATTTGGTCCCAGTAAACTTCGTATTTACTCAGGTCTATTACCTTGAAGCTCGATCAACAAAAATATGGGACACTAAAACCAATGCGCTACGAGCGCTCAACCGAAATGGTCGATTTTCATATGAAGTCCGTGCCGCTGTACGCGGTTTTCGGTCTAATAATTTTCTTTTTTTTATTTGTTTCCCCATCCTCTTAAGTCCTTATATGAGGTTTACGGTGCGGGTGGTTCCACAATCAACTGGGCAGTCTATTCCGATATGTTTTATTTTTTATACCCTGAACGCATTGAAAATGGAAAATCAGGGTATAATGGTTTTGTTAAAATGTATGTAACAGGCAGAAGGAGGCGTGGCAGACCCCACAAAGTATATATATTCTTAATCATGGCGACGAGCTGAGTCGATTTAGTCTGTCCGTCTGAGTATTGATCTCGTAAATCAAAAAAGCTAGATATCTGAAATTTTAAATGTGTACCCGTGCATACCATACGCAGTACGAAACTATCTTATTTCGATAACTCATCCCATTTGCCTATTATCAATAATGATAATGGTTTATTAACCGTGGCTTGTACACCATAAGAGCTAGAGATTTCATATTTACTATGTGGGTACGTGTAATGAAAACGGAGATTTTGTAATTTTCAGATTTTGGCCCCAAATTTGCTAATAACGTATTTCAAACAATTTTTTTGACAACTCATCCTGTTTCCTTATTATCAATAAAAAACGGAACGAGTAAAAACGAATGTATACCGTAAGACCAAGAGATTCAAAATTTAGTGCATAGATCCATGTAATGAATACAAAGATTTTGTAAGTTTTATACTCATTCACGAAGTGAAATGGTTTTGTGTAATGTCCGTCATGCTGTTCGTCTGTCTGTCCGTACGAACGCATACCATTTTCACACAATTTAAGCTAGAGCCTTAAAACTTTAAATAAATACTCGTGTATACCCTCGAATTATAAAGTGTCAAGATTTTCCCGATACGCTCTCTAGGGGTGTGGCAAATCGGAAAATGCATTTCCGATATCGCAGAAACTCTACTTCTAAAAGTCCTAGAGAGTTGCAATTTGGAATGTATACTCGGGTTGACAACCCAAGATCAAAAAGCTATGGCGGATATATATACGCCCATTGGGGCGTGTAAAAAAAGGGGTAAAACTGTATCTTCTACAGTTTTCAAGCTATAACGCCCAAATTTGGCACGTAGGTTACTGTTACGCTCCTATAAACATCCGAACAAATAATAGGTTTACAAACCAATTGGGGGCATAGCAAATCGGAAAAATCTATAACTTGCAATGGGCGTGAGTTGTGAGGGCGTGTATGACTAATCCGCAGTCGATAGCGTCCGACTTCAACGTTCTTACTTGTTTAATTTTGGATACCACGCCCCGTTCTCCCAAAACTTCCAAAAAAATGTATTCCAAATTCTACAGACTTTTGATTTAGAAAATACACAAATTTGAATGAAATAATCACGCTTTTAAAGTTTGATTAAGAAAGTCTATCTACAAAACAAGTAACAAAACTCTAAATGTACTTTAAATGTACTCCACAGCTTGAATCTAGCATAACCTTACACAAAATTTAATTCAATTTACGAACTTTCACTTTCACAACTAAGTTGAATGTTTGACAAAAAAATAAATAAAATTAATAAAATAAATGAAAACAAGTAAGAACGTTGCAGTCGGGCGCTACCGACTGCGGGATACTCATTCACACCCCCACAGATCACGCCCATTGCCACGCCCACAATTGGTTTGTATATATATAGTTTTTTGGAAATCAATAGAGGAGATCCGCAGTAATATCTGTATATAATTCTGATTTTCTCACTGAGAATCGGAAAAACGTATAGTTTTTCCCGATTTGCCACGCCCCCAGTAGGCGTAGACATATAATTTTTGGCCAGTTCTTAGAAGTAGTGAAGGGTAACGTAAGTGTGAAATTTGGATGCTTACACTCAAAAAATGCGAAAATTACAGGGTATTTTTTAGCCGGGCATACCCCATAAGGGGCGTAAAAATTATTTTTGGCGCATCGATAGAGGAGCTCACCAGTAACTTACCATCCAATTTTGAAGCTTCTAGCTCTAAAACTGTAGGAGCTACAAACTTTTGCAGTTTGCCACGCCCCCTATGGGCGTAGATATATCCATCAATAGTGCTCAAAATATTACAGAATTTGAAAAATCACTATATAGTCAGATCCGATTTGCCACGCCCCTAGTAGGCGTGGATATATAGATTTTTAGTCGATCTTCATAGGATCGTATCAGTAACCTACGTGCCAAATTTGGGCGTTCTAGCTTTAAAACTGTAGAAGATACAGTTTTACCCGATTTGGCACGCCCCCAATGGGCGTAGATATATCCGCCATATCTTTTTGATCTTGGGTTGTCAACACGAGTATATATTTCAAATTGCAACTCTCTAGCACTTCCAGAAGTAGTGTTTCTGAGATATCGGAAAATGCATTTTCCGATTTGCCACGCCCCTAGTGGGCGTATCGGGAAAATCTTGACACTTTATAATTCGAGGGTATACACGAGTATATATTCCAAATTTCAACTCTCTAGCTTCAAAACTGTGCAAATGGTTTGCGTTCATACGGACAGACGGACAGACGGACGGACAGCGTGACGGACATTGCACAAAACCAATATACTCATTTCACTTTGTGAATGAGTATGAAAAAACAAATAAGAGTGCTCTAGTCGAGACTACTCGTCTAGGAACCCTTCGATGAGCCGATGTATAAAAGAAGCATAGATATTTTATACACTTACCAGAATAACTATGCGTATAAGCACAATGCAAAACATTGATTGAAAAAAACAAGTAAGAGTGCTCTAATCGAGACTGCTCGACTACGAGATACCCTGAACCCTGCGAAGACCCAATCTTCCCAACATGCTATGCTTATTTTGCATATACAAATATTGCGAGCAACACACACACACATGCATACGCACGCACCCATAATCACGCGCTCTGCTGACTGCGCAGTTGACGCAGAGACTGCGCTCGGGCTGCAATATGCCAATTGTATGGGAAATTAAATGTTGAATCACTTTTTTTGTGGATGGACTTTCTTAATCAAACTTTCACAGGGCGATTATGTCATTTATATGTGTGTATTTGCCAAAGCACAAGTCTCTAGTATTTGAAATATTTTTTGCAAAATGGGGGCGAAGGGGGCGTGGCATCCAAAATCCAACAATTAAAAAATCTCCGCATTCATTACACAGATCCACACAGTAAATTTGAAGTCTCTAGCTCTTACGGTACGCAAAAACGAAGAAAAGTTATGGATTCTTATCGATAATAAGGAAACGGAATGAGTTATCGAAAATCATAAAAAAAAATTCGTACACGATATTCGATATATACGAGTATACACTGCAAATTTCAGAGCTCTAGCTTCTGTGGTTTACGAGATCGCTGTGTTCACACGGACGGACAGACGGACAGGGCTATTTCAACTCAGCTCATCGAGGTGATCAAGAATATATATACTTTATGGGGCCTGCCATGTCTCCTTCTGCCTGTTACATACATTTTCAGTAAGTACTCGTGTATTTCCTACGCAGGACGAGTTTTTTTTTAATTTTCGATAACTCATCCCGTTTCCTTTTTATCGATCAAAATCGATAACTTTTCTTCGTTTTTGCGTACCGTAGAGCTAGAGACTTCAAATTTACTGTGTAGAACAGTATAATAAATGCGGACATTATGAAACTTTTGGATTTTGGAGACCACGCCCCCTTTGCCACCAAATTTGCAAAAGTCGTATTTCAAATACTAGAGACTTGTGCTTTGGCAAATACACACATATGAATGACATAATTACTTTGTAAAAGTTTGATTAAGAAAGTATATCCTCAAAAAAAGTTATTCAACATTTAATTTCCTATACAATAGGCATATTGAAGCCCGAGCGCAGTCGCTGCGTCAACTGCGCAGTCAGCAGAGCGCGTGATTATGGGTGCGTGCGTATGCATGTGTGTGTGTGTTGCTCGCAATATTTGTATATGCAAAATAAGCATAGCATGTTGGGAAGATTGGGTCTTCGCAGGGTTCAGGGTATCTCGTAGTCGAGCAGTCTCGACTAGAGCACTCTTACTTTGTTTTGTATTTGGTTGCATGTGTATTTTATACAATTTTGATTTTTGTTATATTTTATATGCCACACCCCTTACGCCCCCAATGTGCAAAAGACGTATTTCAAGTACTAGAGACTTGTGCTTCGGCAAATACACACATACGATTACATAATCACGCTCTGAAAGTTTGATTAAGAAAGTCCATCTACAAAGAAACTTATTCAACAATTAAGTTCCCAGAATGTAGCCTTACTGCAGCCTAACCGCAGTCGCTGCGTAAACTGCGCATACAGTAGAGCGCTCGCTTATGCGTGCGTGCGTATGTGTGTGTGTGTGTATGTGTGTTGCTTGTATATATATATATGTTAAATAAGCGAAGAATGATTGGAATATCGGCTCATCGCAGGGTTAAGGGGATCTCTTAGTCGGGTACCACCGACTAGAGCTTTCTTACTTGTTTTTTTATACCCTGAACCCATTGAAAATGGGAAAACAGGGTATAATGGTTTTGTTAAAATGTATGTAACAGGCAGAAGGAGGCGTGGCAGACCCCATAAAGTATATATATTCTTGATCAGCTCGACGAACTGAGTCGTTCGTATGTGTCCGTATGTTTGAAAGCGTCGATCTCAGAATCTATGTGAGCTAGAGACTGAAATTTTTTGTAGATCCGTGTATACCACGCGCAAATCGAGTTTGTTTAAAAAAATCGATAAATCTTATCGTTTTAAAGTTATCGATTTAAAACTTTATCGAAATGTAGTTATAAATTTTTATCTCCTACATCTTTAAAGCTAGAGCCTCCAAATTTAGTATTTAGTATAATATGGAGTTTATACAATTTTGATTTTTGTCACATTTTTGATACCATCCCCCCTTTTCTTCCCTTTCCCCCAAACTTGTGAAAGCCGTGTTTCAAATACTAGTGTTAAAGTTTGATTAAGAAAGTCCACCTACAAAAGTTATTAAACATTTCATTTCCCATAGTTAAGCCTATGAGCGTAGCCCACGCTCAGTCGCTGCGCTAACTGCGCAGTCAGCAGAGCTCGTGCTTATGCGTATGTGTATGTGTGTATGTGTGTATGTGTGTATGTGTGTGTGCATGTATTGCTTGTATAGATGTGTATGTTAAATAAGCATAGAATGTTTGGAGTATCGGCTCTTCGCCGGGTTCAGGGGATCTCTTAGTCGGGTACCGCCAACTAGAGCTTTCTTACTTGTTTTTTTTTTTATTTAATTATTTCTTTACTGAAATTATTTATACGTCACCTTTAACTTTAAACGCTGCGATGATTGTGGTTCTGCTCGAGCGCCATTCAGTTCCATATCTTCCGTCCTGAGAGATGTAATTCATAAAAGGGTTTTCCATGGTCATGCTAAATTGTAACATTTTCATTATTAGTGCGAAGAGCATGAAAGGGTAGATGCACATAAATAATACTTTTTCGCGACGAGCATGCACATACACTTACAGTCCCTTGCTTAAATATACATACATACATGTATGTATGTGTCTATGTGTGAAACTCTAGCTGCCTGTGGAAATTATAAAAGCCCAAGGCTTAAAGTTCACAGATCACAGATATTTTGCTTTTAAAAAGCTTAACCATAAAGGATTCATCGATCTTTGTCGATTATTTTTCAATTTCAAAAAATGTTTATTTCAAGTTTACGTGATAACTCCAAATATTGTTTCGAACGTTTGCAAACGATACTTGATGGGACTTTGACCATCTAAACTATTCAAAGAAATTTAACTTTTTTACTATGACTGTAGAAAAGACAAATTTTTCTGTTAGGGGCGTGGCATATCGAACAAACTTTGTAATTTCTACCGTTTTAGAGCCTTAGCAACAAAAGTTGTCAGTTACCTTACTCTGGGCATAAACTAACTAAATTGAAGAGCTTATTTTGTAATTTTTATAGCTGAATTTTTATGGAGTAACGCCTCTGTGATTATTCATTATATTTCGTTCTGCTTCATTAACTTTTTTTGTAGATGGACTTTCTTAATCAAATTTCCACAGCGTGATTATGTCATTTATGTGTATGAATTTGCCAAACCACAAGTCTCTAGTATTTGATATACGAATTTTGCAAATTGGGGGCGAAGGGGGCATGGCATCCAAAATTAAAAAATTAAAAAATCTCCGCATTCATTACACGGATCTATACAGTAAATCTGGAGTCTCTAGCTCTTACGGTATGCTTAACACAAGAAAAGTTATCGATTTTTATCGATAATAAGGAAACGGAATGAGTTATCGAAAATCTTTAAAAAAACTCGTACTGCGTAGGCTAAAGACGAGTATTCTCTGAAAACTTCAGATCTCTAGCTCTAGGACGGACGGACGGACAGACGGACATGGCTATATCGACTCAGTTCGTCGAGCTGATCAAGAATATATATACTTTATGGGGTCTGCCACGCCTCCTTCTGCCTGTTACATACATTTTAACAAAACCATTATACCCTGATTTCCCATTTTCAATGGGTTCAGGGTATAAAAAAACAAGGTAAGAAAGCTCTAGTCGGCGGTACCCGACTAAGAGATCCCCTGAACCCTGCGAAGAGCCGATACTCCAAATATTCTATGCTTATTTAACATATACATATATACAAGCAATACATGCACACACACATACACACATACGCATAAGCACGCAGTTAGCGCAGCGACTGCGCTTGGGCTGCAGTATGGCAATATTATGGGAAGTTGATTGTTGAATAATTTTCATTGTAGATGGAGTTTCTTAATCATACTTTCAGAGCTTGATTATGTCATTTATATGTGTATATTTTTTAAAGCACAAGACTCTAGTATTTGAAATACGTTTTTAACAAATTTAAGAGGAAGGGAAGGGGATGATATCCAAAATATGACAAAAATCAAAATTGTATAAATTAAACATGAAACTAAATACAAAAGAGACTCTAGCTCCAAGGATGCGCTTGATATATACCTACAAAAAATATCAAGGCTCTAGCTCTTATAGGTTCTGAGATCGACGCGTTCAAGCATACGGATATACGGACGGACGGATTGACGGACATGGCTATATCGACTCAGCTCGTAGCCCTGTTCAAGAATTGATTATGGGGTCTGCTACGGGTCCTTCTGCCTGTTACATACATATTAACAAAACCATTATACCCTGATTTCCCATTTTCAATGGGTTCAGGGTATAATTAAAATTTTTGGTGTATAAGTAAGCCAGTATAATAATGTTATTTGTTTTTAAATATTTATCTAAAACATCTACAGAGTCGACGAACATTGGACGGTTCCTTTGTGAGCTGTCAGCAACAATTTTTAAAAGAGCACACAGTGACTGATATTCATTGTAATAAACAGGTACGCTGTAAATTTTTTACCAATTATTTTTTTAAAAAACTAATTTACAAATAACTGTCAGAACCCTATATATAATCAGTAACTTGCTTAATTTCATTTAAATAATAGTTATTAAAACGTATAAATTCTTTAAAGCAGAAAATATCTTGAAATATGAATTTATGGTCGGCAAATTCAACGTGGTAATACGTTCTTTTGTCCATCACTATTGAGATAGACATTTCAAAGATTGTATGATAGATATACCCACCAACTTGCTGAGAAAAAAAATATTTTGGTAGTATGGTATACACAGATCAGGAATAGAGAACTACGAAATCTCTAGTAGAGGGTGCTCGGATATATAGATACGCCAAGTCTCCGCGCGATCCGCGTTTTCCCATGGCTTGTATTTATGAATATACCAAAACACACTTGGTTACATTTGTACACGTACACCTATATGAATGTATTTCACCATATAAAATTGGAAGCTTATCAAATTTTTCGATCCAAAATAGCAGCTTCAAGGGAAAATTTAAATTCTCAACTGCACAACAAGATAGAATGCTCGTAATTAAAAAGAAAACAGGGAATAGTGCTCTAGTCGAGACTGCTTGACTAGCAGATATCTTGCGTAGAGACAATATTCCAATCATTTTTTTATTTACACATTATAAGCAACACATACATACACACATACGTACGCATGCTAACTGCGCAGTTTTCGCAGCGATTGCACTTGGGTAAGGGCAGTAAGGGCTATATGATGGGAACTTAATTGTTAAATAAGTTTTTTTTTGTAGATGGACTTTCTTAATCAAAAAATCTTTCAGATCTCTAGCTTTTACGGCTTACAGATCACTGCATTCATATGGACGGACAGTGGACAGACGAACATAGCTTTATCGACTCAGCACATTGTCCTGAACAAGAGTATATTTCCTTTATTGGGTTTGTTACGCCTCCAACGAGGTTAAGGGTATCTCCTAGTCACAGAATTATACATTTTCTGACAATAATCAATAGCAGTACGTACGATTGACATTCGTCTGTTCAATTCCGTTTCCAATTTTTTATACCCTGAACCCATTGAAAATGGGAAAACAGGGTATAATGGTTTTGTTAAAATGTATGTAATAGGCAGAAGGAGGCGTGGCAGACCCCATAAAGTATATATATTCTTGATCAGGGTGACAAGCCGAGTCGATTTAGCCCTGTCCGTCCGTCCGTCTGTCCGTATGTTTGAACGCGTCGATCTCAGAATCTATAAGAGTTAGAGACTTGAAATTATGTAGATCCGTGTATAGCACACGCAGATCGTGTTTGTTTCAAAAAATCGATAACTTTCATCGTTTTAAAGTTATCGATTTAATACGTTATCGAAATGTAGTTATAAATTTATATCTCCCACATCTTTTGAGCTAAAGTCTCCAAATGTATTTAGTATGATATGGAGTTTATACAATTTTGATTTTTGTCACATTTTGGATACCATCCTCCCTATCCTTCCCTTCCTCTTAAATTTGTTAAAAACGTATTTCAAATACTAGAGTCTTGTGCTTTAAAAAATATACACATATTAATGACATAATCAAGCTCTGAAAGTATGATTAAGAAACTCCATCTACAATGAAAATTATTCAACAATCAACTTCCCATAATATTGCCATACTGCAGTCCAAGCGCAGTCGCTGCGCTAACTGCGTGCTTATGCGTATGTGTGTATGTGTGTATATGTGTGTGTGCATATATTGCTTGTATATATGTATATGTTAAATAAGCATAGAATGTTTGGAGTATCGGCTCTTCGCAGGGTTCAGGGGATCTCTTAGTCGGGTACCGCCGACTAGAGCTTTCTTACCTTGTTTTTTATACCCTGAACTCATTGAAAATGCGAAATCAGGGTATAATGTGTTTATGAAAATGTATGTAACAAGCAGAAGGAAACATGGCAGACCCCATAAAGTATATATATTATTGATCAGCTCGATGAGCTGAGTTGAAATAGCCCTGTCCGTCTGTCCGTCCGTGTGAACGCAGCGATGTCGTAAACCACAAAAGCTAGAGATATTAAATTTTCAGTGTATACTCGTGTGTATCCTACGCAGTACGAGTTATTTTTATGATTTTCGATACGTCATTCCGTTTCCTTATTATCGATAAAAATCGATAACTTTTCTTCTGTTAAGCATACCGTAAGAGCTAGAGACTCGAAATTTACTGTGTAGATCCGTGTAATGAATGCGGAGATTTTCTAATTTTTTAATTTTGGATGCCATGCCCCCTTCGCCCCCAATTTGCTAAATTCGTATATCAAATATTAGAGACTTGTGGTTTGGCAAAAACATACATATGAATGACATAATTACGCTGTGAAAGTTTAATTAAGAAAGTCTATCCACAAAAAAAGTTATAAAACATTTAGTTTCCCATACAATAGGCGTATTGCAGCCCGAGCGCAGTCGCCGCGCAGTCAGCAGAGCGCGGCGACACACTGTGTGTGTCCATCGACTATAAAGCATCTGGCCAACTCGTTGATCGTATGGAGGGGTATTAAAAATTACAATGTTGAACAAGTAAGAACGTTGCAGACGGGCACTACCGACTGCACAATTGTCATTCACACCACGCCCCCATTTGGTACACATATATAATTTTTGGCAAATCAATAGAGGAGGCCAATAGTAACTTATTCGTTGTTTTGAGTTGTAACTGGAAAGCTATAGATGACACCGTTTTCGTCAGAGTAGCCACGCTCCTTAAAGACGTATAAATATAGTCAGATCCTACTGCATATATATAATATTTTCGTCGATCTTTATAGGATCGTAACAGTAACAGTGCTGTGCCGAATTTGTCGGTGGTAAAATTTTACCCGATTGCTACGTTCCCAATGGTCGAAGATATATTCGCCATATCTTTTTGATCTTTGGTTGTCAACACGATTGTACATTTTAAATTTTAACCCTCTAGCACCTTAACTAGTAGAATTTCTGAGATACTGGAATATTAATTTTCCGTTGTTGACACTTTATCAGACAAGGGTATATTCCAAATCAAGTCTCTAGCTTCAATAGTGGCGAAATGGTTTGCGTTTATACGGACAGACGGACGAAAAGCAAGATGGACATTGCACGAAATCAATATACTCATTTTACTTTCGTGAAAATAAACTTTCGATAATTGTCGTCAGTTTACATTGTTATCAGTTCTCTTAAGTTTGACAAACGAAAATGTAAACGCTGTCTACCACGCCTAGTATCCACTGTTAAGTCGGAGCATTGTCCTCTCCCACAAAGACTACTGCTCGATCTCCACATTTTTTCTCTTATTAGTTCGTTTCTCCTACTATGGGCTGAGCAGACAATCCTTTGATCAGTCGGTACAGAAAGCTGTTTGATTTTGGAGATCAGCTGTCATCTTCTCAATCATGTTAGCTTGACGTCGTGGACAGGACGCGGTGACACAAATTGCAGCAGCCCGACCGTTATTCCTTTGTAAAGATGCGCAGGGAGCGACCAATCAGCGAGAATTGAGAACGGCCTCTACCTCGACCAGAGCTGTGGCCAATTCGTCCAATTCGGCAAAACGGCGCTGCCTATTTTCTCGAGCAGCAGTCCTTTCGCTGAAGTACAGCGCATGCGGTGGGATGAAAACAAACTCCATTCCTCGTTCCGCAGTAAACATTTGCAGCACCCACGATGTCGGTGGAATTATCACAGTAGAGCTTCTTGACAAGTCGACCACACCTACCAATGAACCCGGAAAAGCACAACTGTAGTCTGTAACTAATTCTATGTGCGTAGCCTTCGATGTGAGGCATATAAATATGTCAATATATGTTAATGTATATATTTTAATAGGCGATTTGCGACGAATCCCTAAAGAAAATAATATTGGACCAAAGAAGTCCACTCCACTCAAATGCTCTATTTCCGCGTAAGCGGTCTGTGGGAAGATTACCCATTATTTGGACTTATAGCGAAAACAATGCACACATTTTTGAACCACTGACCTACAAACCTTTCGATCATTGATCAACCAAACCTGTTGACAAAGCAGTACCATCAAGACCATTAGATTGGTATGACGATACAAGTGTTCTAAATAAAGCGTGACTACACTTTTTTTCAAGCAATAGAGGGAACTTGTGTGCTAGTGGTGCCTTCAATGACCGACCTCCCATTCATAGCAACCACAGCAGACGCCTGCCATCCTGATGTGGGCTCAGCCACGGTGTCACTTTTTTATACCCTGAACCCATTGAAAATGGAAATTGTAAAAGCCGTGTTTCAAATACTAGAGACTTGTGCTTTAGAAAATACACACATATTAATGACGTAATCACGCTGTTAAAGTTTGATTAAGAAAGTCCATCTACAAAAGTTATTAAACATTTCATTTCCCATAGTTAAGCCTATGAGCGCAGCCCGCTCTCAGTCGCAGCGCTAACTGCGCAGTCAGCAGAGCGCGTGCCTATGCGTATGTGTATGTGTGTATGTGTGTGTGCATGTATTGCTTGTATATATATGTATATGTTAAATAAGCATAGAATGTTTGGAATATCGGCTCTTCGCAGGGTTCAGGGGATCTCCGAGTCGGGTACCGCCGACTAGAACTTTCTTACTTGTTTTTTATTCCGGTCGCAAAACCATTGACTTTTATAGTTTATTTATTTCATATGTGGATTTGCTGGTCACAATTCTTCTGAGAGCTTTAGGAATCCTAGTTTACAAAGCCAAGATAATTTTAGTTCATCAACTGAACAGCCCCGAAATACTATGTCTGCCAGATTATCTTTTGTTGGTATATGACGCGAGGATGCAATGATGGTCAACTCGTGTATAGTTGCTACGCGGTCGGAAACGAATATAGTCAAATTCAAAGTGTGCATTTACAGCCAATGAAGAGCAACCTCCGAGTCCGGCCAAAATACGACGTTATTTATTAAACAATCAAGGAACTTTTTTACCGCAACCCACATGGTGCTAATAGTACTGCAGTTTTCAATGTCGCTACCTTGAACTTAGCGGTTAGCAACCTGATAGTAATACCATCATATCTTTGCACTCTTATTTATAAACAGCAACCGTAAGCTCTCGTTGACGCATCAGCAAATTCATGGACTTGGCAGCCTTTTGCCTTAAGTGTGCCGACGGAAAAAATTTCATCTTTTGGACTTCAAATTAATCCTAAGGTTTTTTTGTCTTCTTGACGGACGACCATTTTCTGAGAGGTAAGCCAAACGCTTGAATAATTGCTATTAAGTCGCGATGCAACAAAAACAATTCCTCAATGCTGTCTTGTCTTGTCAACAAATCATTGACGTAAAAGGCTAAGGACTTTACAGAAGCTGGATGAGTAGAATGGATGCAAGTCGCTCAGGTATTTTAAGCGTAGAGCTGCTAGGAATGACGCAGTAGCTGTCCCATACGTTACTGTGTTCAAACCAAAATATTTAACGGATCAGTGAGTTTTTCCCTCCATACAAGTCTAATTCAATTTGTCGGTTGGGATGTCTTTTGAAGAGCCCAAGAACGAAGTCTAAAACGTGGCGAAGCTTCCCATAGCTGCGGCTAAATGGTCGGACCCACCATGAGTAGATTATTTAACGAGAGCTGATTATTAAGTTTACCTGAGAGCCGGAGTCAAAGAGGGCTCTGGCTAGAAGCCTCAGAACTGTATCTATGCAGGATGGTTTGGTGGGGCTTACAGCAAACACAAAAGTTGGCTGGTTTGCTAGCAAGTACTGAATGCCCTGTTCACAAAAATTAATACAAAGCGAGTAGCTCTTTACGAGTTTAAATCGTTTATGACATGGTATTGCTGCGAACGAAGAACATGGATGAATGAAATGCTCATTAGATTTAAAAAGCACACATTTAGGCCCCTGATGTTGACTTGGCAGAGCACCAGCCAGTGAAGTTTTTCCACTATCGTGAATTGCTATCCGACTCACACAACATGCAGAAGGGTCTTCTTCAGCAGTTAAGTGTTGATAGCGTCTGCTTAAAGAAGCTTTACAATCTTGCCACAATGGGAGTTTTTTGTAGTCGAGATTTTCTTTCCGCCTTGAGTGAGTGCCAGCGTCCTTATTACTAAATGGATAAGCATGGCAAAAGGGACTCATAAATGGCATGCACTATCACATGATGACATGTTAGGCATGTCAAACAATTTGGATATGATTTTAAAAAATATGAGAAACTCTCTATCATACACAAGAAGATATATCGGCCGTATCTTTTTATACTCATTCACAAAGTGAAATGAGTATATTGGTTTTGTGCAATGTCCGTCACGCTGTCCGTCCGTCTGTCCGTCTGTCCGTCCGTCCGTCTGTCCGTCTGTCCGTATGAACGCAAACCATTTGCACAGTTTTGAAGCTAGAGAGTTAAAATTTGGAATATATACTCGTGTATACCCTCGAATTATAAAGTATCAAGATTTTCCCGATACGCCCACTAGGGGCGTGGCAAATCGGAAAATGCATTTTCCGATATCTCAGAAACACTACTTCTAGAAGTGCTAGAAAGTTGCAATTTGGAATTTAGACTTGTGTCGATAACTCAAGATGAAAAAGTTATGGCGGATGTATGTACGCCCATTGGGGGCGTGGCAAATCGGCTAAAACTGTATCTTCTACAGTTTCGAAGCTAGAACGCCCAAATTTGGCATGTAGGTTACTGATTTGATCCTATGAAGATCGACTAAAAAACTATATGTTCACGCCTACTAGGGGCGTGGTAAATCGGATCTGACTATATAGTGATATTTCAAATTCTGTAATATTTTGAGCACTATGAATGCTAGAGACTTGAAACTTGGTATATATACTCGGGTTGACAACCCAAGTTGAAAAAGATATAGCGGATATATCTACGCAGATAGGGGGCGTGGCAAACCGCAAAAGTTTATAGCTCCTACAGTTTTAGAGCTAAAAGCTTCAAAATTAGATGGTTGAGTTACTGGCGATGCCCTGAAAATAATTTTTACGCCCCTTTTGGGGCATGCCCGGCTAAAAAATACCCTGTAATTTGCGCATTTTTGGAGTGTAAGTATCCAAATTTCACATTTACGTTACCCTTCACTACTTCTAAGAACTGGCCAAAAATTATATGTCTACGTCCACTGGGGGCGTGGCAAATCGGGAAAAACTGTTCGTTTTTCCGATTCTCACTGAGAAAATCAAAATTTTTTGACGATATTACTGCTGATCTCCTCTATTGATTTCCAAAAAATTATACATGTACAAATCTATTGGGGGCGTGGCAATGGGCGTGATCTGTGCGGGTGTGAATGAGTATCCCGCAGTCGGTAACGCCCGACTGCAACGTTCTTACTTGTTGATTTTGGGTTGTCAACGCGAGTTTACATTCAAAATTTCAACTCTCTAGCACTTCTAGAAGTAGTGTGTCTGAGATATCGGAAAATGCATTTTCCGATTTGTCACGCCCCTAGTGGCCGTATCGGGATAATTTAGACACTTTATCAGATTGCTACATATTTACGGGTATATCTTACTCTAGTATATATTCAAAATTTCTCTAACTTCAATAGCTGCGAAATGGTTTGAGTTCATACGGACATACAGCAAGGCGGGCATTGCGCAAGACCAATATACTCATTTGAATATAAAAAGTTATTAAAATTTAGTTTCCTATAGTTAGGGCCAAGCGCAGTTGCTGCGCAGTTAACTAAGTGCGAGCTTATGTGGGCGTGCGTATTTGTGTGTGTATATGTCCTGCTTGTTATGTATATATTAAAGTATCGTAGAATGTTTGGAATATAATCTCTTTGAAGGGATCAGGGGATCTCCTAGTCGAGCAGTCTCGACTAAATCATTTTTTATTAATACGACAAAAAACATCATTTCCCTGACTAAAGGTATTCAGTTTCAGTTCTAATTCAAGTATTATGCTGTCCGTTGCGTTCGACTACAATTCATTTTCTTATTTGAATATTTTTTAAATGTTCCTGTCAACATAGATATGAAAATCAATATTAGACTAAACCAGCCGTTACCAATTAACGTAACACCGCACTGAGTTGATTTTTAAAGCTTTCTTTTACTTTTTATACCCTGAACCCATTGAAAATGGGAAATCAGGGTATAATGGTTTTGTTAAAATGTATGTAACAGGCAGAAGGAGGCGTGGCAGACCCCATAAAGTATATATATTCTTGATCAGCTCGACGAACTGAATCGATATAGCCCTGTCCGTCTGTCCGTCTGTTCGTCCGTCCGTATGTGTCAACGCGTCGATCTCAGAATCTATAAAAGCTAGAGACTTGAAATTTTATGTAGATCCGTGTATAGCACGCGCAGATCGAGTTTGTTTCAAAAAAAATCGATAAATTTCATCGCTAACTGCGCAGTCAGCAGAGCGCGTGCTTATGCGTATGTGTATGTGTGTACGTGTGTGTGTGTATTGCTTGTATAGATGTGTATGTTAAATAAGCATAGATTAATAAGCATATTCGGGTACCGCCGACTAGAACTTTCTTGCTTGTTCTTATTATCTTCTAATAAGCTTTTTAGGAAAATGTTCAATTTCAGTTATTTTTTTTAGTTTATTGCTTTCTTACACTTTAATATAAATGTAAATATTTATTACTTATTAATCACAGTATATTATTTTACCTCTCATAAATGCATAGATTTGCAAAAACGCTTTCAACTCCTAACAGACAAAAATGATTGTGGATTTTATTGCTGGCTTACTTGGAGGTAATTATCAGAACTTAAAATTTTTTCTAATTTAAATTGCCTTTTTACTTATTAAGTATAAGTATATATTAAGCATAGTATATATATAAGTTTAATACTTATAAAGTCTGGTGCAGTATTTGTTTCAGTATTTTTTGCGGTCAATAGTAATAATGACTGCTGGAAGCGTAGGAAATTCGGGAATTATTAATGTTCTGATGGACCATCTCCTATACATTTAAATTAAACAAGTAAGAACGTTGCAGTCGGGTGCTACCGGCTGCGGAATACTCATTCACACCCGCACAGCTCATGCCCAATTCCACGCCCACAATTGGTTTGTACATATATAATTTTTTGGAAATCAATAGAGGAGATCAGCAGTAATATCGTCAAAAAATTTTGATTTTCTCAGTGAGAATCGGAAAAACGAACAGTTTTTCCCGATTTGCCACGCCCCCAGTGGACGCAAACATATAATTTTTGGCCAGTTTTTAGAAGTAGTGAAGAGTAACGTAAGTGTGAAATTTGGATGCTTACACTCAAAAAATGCGAAAATTACAGGGTATTTTTTAGCCGGGCATGCCCCATAAGGGGCGTAAAAAATATTTTTGGGTTATCGATAGAGGAGCTCACCAGTAACTCAATCATCTAATTTGGAAGCTTCTAGCTCTAAAACTGTAGGAGCTATAAACTTTTGCGGTTTGCCACGCCCCCTATCTGCGTAGATATATCCGCTATATCTTTTTCAACTTGGGTTGTCAACCCGAGTACATATACCAAGTTTCAAGTCTCTAGCATTCATAGTGCTCAAAATATTACAGAATTTGAAATATCACTATATAGTCAGATCCGATTTACCACGCCCCTAGTAGGCGTGAACATATAGTTTTTTAGTCGATCTTCATAGGATCAAATCAGTAACCTACATGCCAAATTTGGGCGTTCTAGCTTCGAAACTGTAGAAGATACAGTTTTAGCCGATTTGCCACGCCCCCAATGGGCGTACATATATCCGCCATAGCTTTTTCATCTTGAGTTGTCGACACAAGTCTAAATTCCAAATTGCAACTTTCTAGCACTTCTAGAAGTAGTGTTTCTGAGATATCGGAAAATGCATTTTCCGATTTGCCACGCCCCTAGTGGGCGTATCGGGAAAATCTTGATACTTTATAATTCGAGGGTATACACGAGTATATATTCCAAATTTTAACTCTCTAGCTTCAAAACTGTGCAAATGGTTTGCGTTCATACGGACAGACGGACAGACGGACGGACGGACAGACGGACAGACGGACGGACAGCGTGACGGACATTGCACAAAGCCAATATACTCATTTCACTTTGTGAATGAGTATAAAAAATAAAATGTATGCTAGTTTTTATACCCTGAACCCATTGAAAATGGGAAAACAGGGTATAATGGTTTTGTTAAAATGTATGTAACAGGCAGAAGGAGGCGTGGCAGACCCCATAAAGTATATATATTCTTGATCAGGGCGACGAGCTGAGTTGATTTAGCCCTGTCCGTCTGTCCGTCCGTCCGTCTGTCCGTCTGTCCGTATGTTTGAACGCGTCGTTCTCAGAATCTATAAGAGCTAGAGACTTGAAATTTTTTTTGTAGGTCCGTGTATAGCACGCGCAGATCGAGTTTGTTTCAAAAATTCGATAACACTTATTGTTTTAATGTTATCGATTTAAAACGTTATCGAAATGCAGTTATAAATTTATATCTCCCACATCTTTAGAGCAAGAGTCTCCAAATTTTGTATTTAGTATATTGTAGAGTTTATACAATTTTGATTTTTATTATATTTTTGATGCCACGCCTTTTTCGCCCCAAATTTGCAAAAAACGTATTTCAAGTGCTAGAGAATTGTGCTTCGGCACATACACATATATGAACGACGTAATCACGCTCTGAAAGTTTGATTAAGACAGTCCATCTACAAAGGAACTTATTCAACAATTAACTTCCCATAATACTGCTCTTACTGCAGCCCGAACGCAGTCGCTACGTAAACTGCGCAGTCAGCAGAGCGCTCGCTGTTGCGTGCGTGCGTGTATGTATGTGTGTGTGCATGTGTTGCTTGTATATATATATATATATATATATATATATATATATATATATATATATATATGTTAAATAAGTATAAAATGTTTGGAATATCGGCTCATCGCAGGGTTCAGGGGATCTTCTAGTCGGGTACCACCGACTAGAGCTTTCTTACTTGTTCAACATATAAACTTTGTAGCAACAGTGTCCCATTCGGGTTTCTTTCCACGATCGGCGCATCGGTGTCCTTTGGCTCGCTTACTTTTAACTTCGAGCAACGAACATACATATATGACTTCAAAATCAGTGCGCTGTATGCGCTTTACCGTAGTGGTCGATCTATGTATAAAGCCCTCCTATGCAACTATGTATGCTTATTCCCTGATCTACTCTTTCAAATATATTGACTCTCCGCTCCCTTCCCTTTCAAATATATATGAATGTGTGCACCAGCAGCAGCGCACAAAAATTAAATTCGCTAACTGAGGTCCAATGTCTTCTCTTGCGAGAGTAGAGTATACCAAATTGTTGAAAGCGTTTCACATGCTCACGCAAAATGTTAACCACTGTTAAAAGACACTTTTGGTTATGCAAAGACACTAACCATAATACACATAGATAGAACAACTCGACCAAGCGATTACAACACAAAAACTTTGTAGCGACAGAGCCCATTTGCACAACGGTGTTTCGGTCTTCCTCGGTTTGATTCGATTTACTTCGAGCAACGCATATATTTGACTGCAAAATCATTGCGCTGCGAGCGCTCAGCCGTAATGGTCGATCTATGTATAAAGCCCTTCTATGCAACTATGTATGCTTATTCCCTGATCTCCTCTCTCAAATATATTTATTCTCCGCTCTCTTCTCTCTCAAATATATATGAATGTTCGCACCAGCAGCAACCCACAAAAATTGAAATTTGCTCGCTGACGTCCAATGTCTTCTCTTACGAGAGTACACATGTATGAGCATTTGTGTGCCTGTATACGAAACTTTAGCTATCTGTAGAAATGTGCAGTGCACACACATTGTCATATTTGAATATGATGTTGAAAATTGTCAAGGGTCTCGCGATTCAGTAGTTTTGTATAGTTATAATTGTAGAGTGACTATCAAATGATCCTTTATGACCTACAGCAGTAATTTTGGCAATAAAGGTTATAGTTTAGTGCATTTTGGCACATATGAATATATATGAATTATCTAAATGTCTTATGGGCCATTACCCGAGTTATTTGAAAGAATTAAATAAATTCATAGCACTGCTATGATTTTTTCGATTTGAAAATGCTTATGGTCCTTTGTTATTAAAGTAATTTTAGTCTTATACGATATATGTAGATGTCGGCGCTTACTTTGTATGTGTGTGGTTGTAGTTTTCGGTATTTCACAATGATAAAATCATCATATTGCGTCGGCTTCTAGTTATGCATATTGGTGCGTTTTTGAATATTTCGCAATAATGATCATCATCAGCATTAGCATCAGCCTTTGTAAGGGCTCTGATTGGTTGATTAAGTTGTCAGTTCTAGGAAGTACCGTTTTAGCGAGGCGACAGTGTTCGACAGTGTTTTGTGGTTCGGGGGTAGGCTCGAGAGAAATAAGAGACACGAGAGTCAGTTGTGTCTGAGTTCTGAGAGCGACCGAAACTCACTGCGCTAAATAATGGAACATAATTTGTAATGCTGCAACATTAGAAGTGGGATCTGGCTCGCTAACTAATATGACAAATGATCCATGGCGAGTTCCGGACGTGTTAGCGGGAGCCCGATAGAAATTTGCTTGAATCAATTTATCGTGCGTCTGCGTCGTTGTGTGAACATAAAGTGTAGCAATAACATTGAAAAGATCTTGTTGGCGCCGACGCATCCGCGTGGTGTGCTACAGTAAACATAATTCTGGCGGAAAATAACATAAAAGGCAGTGCGTTGGTGATGGCTTTGAGCGCAACGTTGGACGGCAGTGCGTCGTAGTGGCTCTCACGAATATGTTATCCTGACATAAATTGGACCGAGTTTAAGGAACTTTTTGTACAGCGCTTCACCAGTGTAGAAACACCAGCAGCTATGTTTTTGACAATGTTTGACTCTGGAGCGGAATGTTCGTTGATTAAACATAAAATAAGTACTAAGTGAGTCGGTAAATGAATTAACAACGTAGTAATGTTGAAGGGTATTGTGAATGACAGCATTTGTAGTACATTGCAAATACTTGGCAACGTAAAAATTAACAATCATTGTATTGAGATGCTATTCCACGTTGTGGGCGATCAGTGTTTGGAGAGCGACATTGTGATTAGTCGAGAAATACTGTCGCAGGGTTTCACGTCATTGTGTCACCGGGAAAATTTGAAATTGTTAGACCAAAATCTGTAAACTGTTGTTCAAATGATGGTATATTTTCTAAATTGGATACTGATCTTGTCGGCGAAGATTGGGATAAATTAAATAATTTATTGGAAAATTATTCAAAATCTTTTATAAAGGGAGCGAAATATTTCACATGTCTAGATATGGCAAGCGGATACTACCAAATCCCATTGCATGAAGAGTCAATAGAGTGTACGGCTTTTGTCACTCCAGACGGCCAATACGAATTTTTGTCAATGCCGTTTAGTCTTAAAAATGCACCTTCAGTTTTTGAGCGTACAGTGATGCATACGCTTGAGGAACTTGCAAATAAATTTGTAGTTGTCTATATGGATGACATATTGGTGGTGGCTACAACAAAGGCGAAGCTTTAGAAAGATCACAGATTACCCTTGATATTCTCACGAAAGCTGTTCAATATTAAAAAGTGTTCGTTTCTCAAGTCGACAGTTCAATATTTGGGATACGAAGTGAGCGCAGGCCGAATTCGTCCAAATTCACTTTAAGTTTCAGCGTTAACTGCTCTACCGCCTCCTCAGTCAGTCCCTGCTTTAAGACAATTTATTGGATTAGCGTCTTACTTTCGGCAATTTATGCAAGGATTTTCCTGTTTCATGAAGCCTTTGTATCTTTTGACATCGGAAAAGAACGAGTTTGTTTGGAAGCCAGAAAATGAACAAATAAGACAAAAAGTTATTTCTGTACTTACACAGAAGCCAGTTTTAGTTATTTTTGACCCTAAATATCCAATCGAATTGCATACTGATGCAAGTGCTCGTGGATATGGAGCCATCTTGCTACACAAAATTGATAACAAGCCGCATGTCGTTCAATTTTTCAGTAAGGCTATTTCACCTGCTGAATCACGATACCATTCTTATGAGTTGGAGTTCCTTGCGGTTGTCATGGCTATAAAGCATTTTCGTCATTATTTGATGTTTAGAGATTTTGTGGCTTTTACCGATTGCACCTCACTTAAAGCAGAGCACAAAGATGGTGGGCTTATTTACAGTCATTCTCATTTGATTTGCAGTATAGAGAGGGTAAACGAATGGCTCATGCTGATTTCTTTTCCAGAAATCTCTCATCCGATGATGTGATTGATACTTCTAAAGTTCCTGAAAAACAAGTTAATTTGGCAGAGATATCTAGTGATTGGCTTATGGCTGAACAGTGGAAGGATTTCTATATTATCAATATTGTGAACAAACTGAAGGACAATTCTCTTCCCGAGGACATTGCAAAAACTTATGAATTAAAATTCAAGCTAGACTTCATCCAATACCAAAGGTCAGCACACCTTGACACACGATACACATAGACGTAACAGGAAAGTTGAGTGGCAAGTCTGATCAGAAGGAATATGTTATTGTCCAAGTGGACGCTTTTACCAAATTTGTTTATTTAACACACACACTTAAAATTGATGCTTACAATTGCATAGGTGCTATGACATCGGCTGTATCTTTATTTGGAGTACCAAACCGCATAATAGCAGACCAGGGTAGGTGTTTTGCTAGCTCTAAATTTAGTGAGTTTTGTTCTCAACAGAAAATAAGTTTGCATTTGATTGCGACAGGCGCAAGTAGAGCTAACGGACAGGTGGAACGCATTATGAGCACTTTGAAAAACTTACTGACGGCAGTTGAGACTAGCAGCCGATCTTGGCAAGACGCATTGGGTGTGATACAGTTGGCCTTAAATTGTACAGTAAGTCGAGTGACAAAGGCAAGCCCTTTAGAATTGTTTATTGGCAAGGTTGCTCGTCCGTTAGGGTTGCTTCCATGATGTGAAACGACACAAGAGGTTGATTTGGCAGAATCAAGAGCTCGAGCAGTGCGATCAGCGGCAGCAGATATAGCAAGAAACGGTTTGATAAAACCAAGGCTAAGGTTGTTGGATACGAAGTAGGAGATTTTGTGTTGTTAAAGAATGAGGCAAGGCATCAAACGAAGTTAAGTCCAAAGTTTAGGGGACCGTTACAAATAGCTGAATTGTTGGACGGAGATAGATATATCCTAAGGTCATTGACAAATAATAGAAAATACAATGACAATATAAGGAAATTGCCAGAAGGGTATGTACCAGTTGAGTTAGAAAGTAGTGATGAGGATTTGAATAATGTTGAGAATGAAACTGTTGAAAGATGAAAGAGACAGTATTGAAACTAGTGAGAATGAAACTGTTGAAAGAGACAGTATTGAAACGAGTGAGAATGGCACTGTTGAAAGAGACAGTATTGGAATGATTGAGAATGTAACTGTTGAAAGAAACAGTATTGAAACGATTGAGATTGCAACTGTTGAAAGAGACAGTATTGGAATGATTGAGAATGAAACTGTTGAAAGAGACAGTACTGAAATGATTGAGAATGAAACTGTTGAAAGAGACAGTGTTGAAACGATTGAGAATGAAACTGTTGAAAGAGACAGTATTGGAACGATTGAGAGTGAAACTGTTGAAAGAGACAGTATTGGAATGATTCTGAGTGAAACTGTTGAAAGAGATAGAATTGGAATGATTGAGAGTGAAACTGTTGTAAGAGACAGTATGGATGCCTGAAGGGGCTGATAAGAAAACAATTATGCAGTAAGGCAGTTTTGTAAAACTACACGAGGTCGTGTTATGGTCAGGATGGCCGTGTCGGCGCTTACTAAGTTTGTATGAGTGTGGCTGTAGTTTTCGGTATTTCACAATGATAATTTCATCATATTGCGTCGGCTTCTAGTTATGCGTGTTGGTGCGTCTTTTGATATTTCGCAATAATTATCATCATCAGCATTAGCATCAGCCTTTGTAAGGGCTGTGATTGGTTTTTATACTCATTCACAAAGTGGACTGAGTATATTGGTTTTGTGCAATGTCCGTCACGCTGTCCGTCCGTTTGTCCGTCTGTCCGTCCGTCCGTTTGTCCGCATGAACGCAAACCATTTGCACAGTTTTGAAGCTAGAGAGTTGAAATTTGGATACTCGTGTATACCCTCGAATTATAAAGTGTCAAGATTTTCCCGATACGCCCACTAGGGGCGTGGCAAATTGGAAAATGCATTTTCCGATATCTCAGAAACACTACTTCTAGAAGTGCTAGAGTGTTGCAAGTTGGAATGTAGACTCGTGCTGACAACCCAAGATGAAAAAGATATGGCGGATATATTTACGCCCATTGTGGGCGTGGCAAATCGGCTAAAACTGTATCTTCTACAGTTTTAAAGCTAGAATACCCGAATTTGGCACGTAGGTTACTGCTACGATCCTTTAGTTTATATACTCGAGTTGACAACCCAAGATGAAAAAGCTATGGCTTATATATCTACGACCATAAGGGGCGTGGCAACCCGCAAAAGCTTATAGCTCTTACAGTTTTAAAACTAGAAGCTTCAAAATTGGATAGTTGAGTTACTAGTGAACTCCTTTATCGTTGACCCAAAAATAATTTTTATGCCTCTTTTGGGGGATGCCCGGCTAAAAAATATCCTGTAATATTTTGAGTGTAAACATCCAAATTTCACACTTACGTTACTCTTCACTACTTCTAAGCACTGGCCAAAAATTATTTGTCTACGCCTACTGGGGGCGTGGCAAATCGGGAAAAACTGTACGTTTTTCCGATTCTCGGTGACAAAATCAAAATTTTATAACGATATTACTGCTGATCTCCTCTATTGATTTCCAAAAAATTATATATGAACAAACCAATTGTGGGCGTGGCAATGGGCGTGATCTGTGCGGGTGTGAATGAGTATCCCACAGTCGGCAGCGCCCGACTGCAACGTTCTTACTTGTTTTAAGTTTTCGGTTCTAGGAATTACCGTTTTAGCGAGGCGACAGTGCTCGACGCTGTTGCTGAGTGTGGTTCGAGGGTAGGCTCGAGAGAAATAAGAGACACGAGAGTCAGTTGTGTCTGAGTTCTGAGAGCGACCGAAACTCACTGCGCTAAATAATGGAACGGATGGAATGGAATTCTTAATGCTGCAACATAGATATATTGATATTAATATATGTATAGATGTAAGTATTTATGTATGCAAGTACATAAAATATGTATGTGTGAAGTGAAGTGAAACAAAAAACAACATCGTTCACACAATTCATAGTCGCGATAGGCACACGCCAAGGTAAACGTCCCAAGCCCACATATACACGTGCACGCTCTTCGCGAAAACATTCTTTATGCACCTCAACGCTTTCATACCCTTTCCACAAATAATCATGAAACTGTCAACATTTTGCATCGCATGGCAACCCCTTTCAACAGTTTGGTATACCTACTCTCTTAAGAGAAGACCCATTGTCTTCTCCATTGTCCTCAGCGAACAAATTAAAATTTTTTTGCGCTGCTGCTGGTGCGCACATTCATGTTTATTTGAGAGGGAAGGGAGCCGAGAATCAATATATTTCAGAGGAGATTGGAGAATAAGTATAAATAGTTGCATAGAAGGGCTTTATACATAGATCGACCGTTATAGCTGAGTTCTCGCAGCGCACCGATTTTGCAGTCAAATATGTTCGTTCCTCAAAGCTAAAAGAAAGCGAACCAAAGAAGATTCTTCGGAAAGAACCCCGAATGGGACACTGTTGCTACAAAGTTTAAGTGCTGAAAAAGTCTTTGCTAGATGGCCTATCTATGTGTTGCATGGTGAATGCCGTATGCAATACGAGCTTATCATTTTTTTCGATAGCTCATCCTGTTTTCTTATAATCAATAAAATTCGAAAAATTTAATTTGGTTTTTTGAAACCCTAAAGGCTAGAGTTTTCAAGCTTACTGTGTATATCCATGTGATGAACACAAAGATATAGAGACCTGTGCTTTGGCAAGTACACACATATGAATGACACAATTACGCTCTGAAAATTTTATTAAGAAAGTTTATCTACAAAAAAAGTTATTAAACGTTTAATTTCCCATATATAGGCATATTGCAGACCAGACGCAATCGCTGGGTTAACTGCGCAGTTAGCAGAGCGCGTGCTTACGGTTGCGTGCGTATGTGTGCGTTCATTTGTTGCTTGTGATATACATATAAAATAAGAATAGTCGAGCAATCTCCACTAGACCACTCGTAACTATTACTTTTGTTTTAGCTTACCAGAATATTTGAAATTAATTTATTGAAACTAAATATATTAACAAACAAAATTTTAGGTGCCGCTGGTGTACTTGTTGGACATCCATTCGACACAGTTAAAGTTCATTTGCAAACTGATGACCCAAAGAATCCAAAATATAAAGGAACACTTCATTGTATGAAAACAATTTTACTAGTAGATAATGTTCGTGGCTTATACCGGGGAATTTCCAGTCCAATGATGGGTATCGGTTTAGTTAACGCAATAGTTTTTGGAGTTTATGGTAATGTACAGAAGTTATCTGAAAATCCGGATTCCTTGATGACTCATTTCAACGCTGGGGTATTGGCTGGTATAGCGCAGAGCTTCGTATGTGCGCCGATGGAGTTGGCGAAAACACGCCTACAATTGTCTAAGCATATCGATAACCAACACAAATTTAAGGGACCTATTGACTGTCTGCTATACATTAAAAAAACGGAAGGTATCCGAGGAACGTTTAAAGGACTTTGGGCGACTATACTAAGAGATATTCCAGGTAAAAAGCATATAAAATTTATAAATAACAATTAGCATCAACAATATTTTTTTAGGTTTTGCCAGTTACTTTGTTTCATACGAATTTTTAATGCATCTCAAAGAGAAGCCGAGTGTGCCGTATGTACTAGTAGCAGGAGGCTGCGCAGGAATGGCATCCTGGTTAGCCTGTTATCCCATTGATGTCGTAAAAACACATATGCAATCAGATGCCCTCGGAAATCAAGCCAAATATAATGGGTTCGTTGACTGTGCAAAAAAAAATTATAAAAAAGAGGGTATCCCTTTTTTTTTCCGCGGACTAAATTCAACATTAATACGAGCGTTTCCCATGAATGCTGCATGCTTTTTTGTAGTTGCATGGGTATTAGATTTCTGTAAAAAAAATGGAATTGATATGATCGAAAACTCAAACCAAAATCTAAATGTTGTTAATTTAGACAACTGGACTCGTGCTTACTTTCAAAACAACCTGGGAACAGATGACGAACTTGTACGAAAAATAATTTCAAATAGTGAATCAGAGCCCAGCGAGTCAACGCTTGAATCGTCTAATGGGAGTTTTTCGGATTACTACCATAATGACAAAATATATGAAAGTAAAATACGAAACTCGCAAGTGAATATAAACAATTCTTCAAATCAATCATAATTAGAATTTTATATATTTGTATGAATAAATTGTTCCCATTTTTGATAATTGAACTGTTGTACGAAAAGAATTTTAATAATTTTAAGATGCACAAGACAGTTCAGTGTGTTAAAACTTAAAAAGTACTAAAACAAAATTATTTCTTTTTTATGTAATAATAAAATCTGATACCAAAAACAAAAAAAAAATATTTTAAAAATTTCAAATAGTAATAATTAGAAAAATAAGAATGTAAATGAATAGCGAATAAAATTTGAATACAGTTTTATGTTTTGTACTTATGCATTTATTCTAATATATATACACTTTGTCAAGAAACACTGTACACACTGAGACAAAACTACATTTTTTATACCCTGAACCTATTGAAAATGGGAAATCAGGATACCTTGATGGTTTTGTGAAAATGTATGTAACAGGCAGAAGGAGACATGGCAGACCCCATAAAGTATATATATTCTTGATCAGCTCGATGAGCTGAGTTGAAATAGCCCTGTCCGTCTGTCCGTCCGTTCGTCCATCAGTCCGTCCGTGTAAACGCAGCGTTCTCGTAAACCACAAAGGCTAGATCTCTTCAGTGTATACTCGTGTATATCCCACGCAGTAGGAGTTTTTTTTAATTTTCGATAATTCATCCCGTTTCCTTATTACCGATAACTTTTCTTCGTTTTTGTATACCGTAAGAGCTAGAGACTCCAAATTTACTGTGTAGATCCGTGTAATAAATGCGGAGATTTTGTAATTTTTTTATTTTAAATGCCACGCCCCCTTCGACCCCAATTTGCAAAATTCGTATTTCAAATACTAGAGACTTGTGCTTTGGCAAATACACACATAATAACGGTGTGAAAGTTTGATTAGGCAAGTGCATCCACAAAAAAAGTTAGAGTTAGAGCACTCTTACTTGTTTAATTCATATATACATATAATAGTCTTTTATTAAATAATAAGTTCTTAGTTTAACCACTAACCATACAACACATAGATAGGACAACTCGAACAAGTGTTTTCAACACGTCTGCCTTTTGCGGACTTACCCCAGTTGCAAGACTAAGTTCGATTCGCTTTGGTTAGCTTCGAGCATCGAACATATATGTATGACTGCAAAATCATTGCGCTGCGAGCGCTCAGCCGAAATGGTCAATCTATATGCAAAGCCTTTCTACGCAACTATGTATGCTTATTTTCCGATCTCTCTCTCAAATATATTTATTCTCCACTCCTCTCGCAAATATATATAAATGTTCGCACCAGCAGCAACGCACAAATATTGAAATTTGCTCGCTGAGGTCCAATGTCTTCTCTTAAGAGAGTAGAGTATACCAAATTGTTGAAAGCGTTTGCCATGCTCATGCAAAATGTTGACATTTTCATGATTATTTGTTGATAGGGTATGAAAGCGTTGAGGCGCATAACGAATATGTTTTCGCGACGAGCGTGCACACACACTTACAGTCCCTTGCTCACATGTATGAGCATTTGCCTGCCTGTATAAGCATTTTTGGTTTTGATCGATCTTGTCGACATCCAAATCCACTTCACATATGTTGTATGTACATGCATTCATAAATACTTACAGCTACATATTAATTAATTTATTATTAGTAAATTAATTACTATAGTAACATAGGGCCATAAATATTTTCATATCGAAACAAGTAAGAGTGCTCTAGTCGAGACGGCTCGACTACGAGATACCCTGAACCCTGCGAAGAGGCAATCTTCCCAACATTATATGCTTATTTTACATATACAAATATTGCGAGCAACGCACACACCCATACACACATGCATACGTACGCACACATAAGCACGCGCTCTGCTGACTGCGCAGTTGACGCAGCGACTGCGCTTGGGCTGCAATGTGCCTATTGTATGGGAAATTAAATGTTTAATAACTTTTTTTGTGGATATACTTTCTTAATCAAACTTTTACAGCGTAATCATGCCATTCATATGTGTGTATTTACCAAAGCACAAGTCTCTAGTATTTGAAATTTTTACAAATTGGGGGCGAAGGGGGCGTGGCATCCAAAATCCAAAAATTACAAAATGTCCGCATTCGTTACACGGATCTACACAGTAAATTTGAAGTCTCTAGCTCTTACGGTATGCTTAACCGAAGAAAAGTTATCGATTTTTATCGATAATAACGAAACGGGATGAGCTATCGAAAATCTAAAAAAAACTCGTACTGCGTAGGCCACACACGAGTATACTCTGAAAATTTCATCTCTAGCTTTTGTGGTTTACGAGATCGCTGCGTTCACACGGACGGACGGACGGACGGACGGACGGACGGACAGACGGACAGGGCTATTTCAACTCAGCTCATCGAGCTGATCAAGAATATATATACTTTATGGGGTCTGCGATGTCTCCTTCTGCCTGTTACATACATTTTCACAAAAACATTATACCCTGATTTCCCATTTTCAATGGGTTCAGGGTATAAAAATCATAGCAGTGCTCTAACTAAAAAGTTTATTTAATTCTGTGAAATATATCTGTTAATAGGCTATAAAACATTTAAGTGCGTCAGGTATATCTATATCTATTCACAGATGTCAGGATGCACCAAACTATACCTTAAATTGCCAAAATTACTGCTGTGGACCATAAAAACTCATTTGACAGTCACTCTACAATTCAAACCATACAAAATTACCAAACTACTGAATCGGGACATACTCGACAATTTCTACAGGCAGCATAAGTTTCGCATACAGGCACACAAATGCTCACACATGTGAGCAACTATAGCGGTAAGTGACTGTAAGTGCACGCTCGTCGCGAAAAAATATTCGTTCGTTTCAACAAATAATCATGAAACTGTCACCATTTTGCATGAGCATGGCAAACGCTTTCAACAATTTGGTATACTCTACTCTCTTAAGAGAAGACAATGGACCTCAGCGAGCAAATTTCAATTTTTGTGCGTTGCTGCTGGTGCGAACCTTCATATAAATTTGTGAGAGAAGAGAGCGGAGATAAAATATATTTGAGAGAGAGGAGATCAGGGAATATGCACACATAGTTGCGTAGAAGGGCTTTGCATATAGATTGACCATTTCGGCTGAGCGCTCGCAGAGCAATGATTTTGCAGTCATTCATATATGTTCGATGCTCGAAGCTAACCAAAGCGAATCGAACTTAGTCTTGCAATTGGGGTAAGTCCGCAAAAGGCAGACGTGTTGAAAACGCTTGTTCGAGTTGTCCTATCTATCTGTTGTATGGTTAGTGGTTTAACATTTAAACAAATTATGATAACATTAACCTTTAAAACGTGTTGCAGGCATTGTTTCATAGACTTAACCAACTTTGTTAGGTATTCTATCGGAATATTTTGCCACTCTTCTAAAATAGCACCTTTCAGTAGTGTGCGATTTTTTGGATCCCATTTTCCCACCATTTTCTTCAAGTAGGGCCACACATGCTAAAGATGCACCCCCAATCCATAACTGACAGTTTTCCAAATTTCACAGTTGGATTAATGTTGCTGCTGTCCAATGCAGTTAATGGCTTGTGCCATAACTGGACCATTGTTATAGTGCAGAATTACTTTAATTTCGTCGCAAAATATGACGTTTTCCAAATATTCTGCTGGTTGACTAATCATCTTTACAGCAAAATTTAAGCCTTTTTATACCCTGAACCCATTGAAAATGGGAAAACAGGGTATAATGGTTTTGTTCAAATGTATGTAACAGGCAGAAGAAGGCGTGGCAGACCCCATAAAGTATATATATTCTAGATCAGCTCGACGAACTGAGTCGATATAGCCATGTCCGTCTGTCCGTCTGTCAGTCTGTCCGTCCGTCCGTCTGTCCGTCTGTCCGTATGTATGAACGCGGCGATCTCAGAATCTATAAGAGCTAGAGACTTGAAATTTTTTATGTAGATCCGTGTATAGCACGCGCAGATCGAGTTTGTTTCAAAAAATCGATAAATGTGATCGTTTTAAAGTTATCGATTTAAAACGTTATCGAAATGCAGTTATAAATTTATATCTCCGACATCTTTAGAGCTAAAGTGCTCAAATTTTGGATTTAGTATGATATAGAGCTTATACAGTTTTGATTTTTGTCACATTTTGGATACCATCCCCCCATTCCTTCCCTTCCCACCAAACTTGTAAAAACCGTATTTCAAATACTAGAGACTTGTGCTTTGGCAAATACATACATATGAAAGACATAATTACGCTGTGAAAGTTTGATTAGGAAAGTCCACGTACAAAAGAAGTTATTAAACATTTAATTTCCCATAGTAAAGCCTATGAGCGCAGCCCACGCTCAGTCGCTGCGTAAACTGCGCAGTCAACAGAGCTTTCGCTTATGCGTGCGTGCGTATGCATGTGTGTATGTGTGTGTGCATGTGTTGATTATATATATTTGTTAAATAAGCATAGAATGTTTGGAATATCGGCTCTTCGCAGGGTTCAGGGGATCTCCTAGTCGGGTACTGCCGACTAGAGCTTTTTTACTTGTTTTGTATGTATTATGTAATCTAGCTCAATATTTGGTTTACTTCTCTTTATAGAACTTACAAATTAAGTTTTTTTTAAATAATCGATTTTCGCGCTTTCGAGTTCGCGATTGAAAACAATGTCTTGCTTCATAGTTTTCTGTATGATTTAATAGGTGCAGACACCTTATTCGGTATATGTATGTATGATCATCTAAAAGTACACATGCATACATACATGAATGACTGCTGTTTTTTTTTTACTTTTTATTCCGAAATCGTCATTAAAGCTTTAATTTCGAGTGATCTAAGAAAGATTTTTTGCTAGGAAATTTTGGCATACTAAATGTTATTTGAGACCTTTTCTCCCCTACAACTACTTGCAGTATTGTATTTCCCTCTGACGAATCAATTCCTGTTTAACTTTAAATAATTTGATAATTTGATCGTAACTCGATTTTGTTTAACACCACTACGTTCATTACCACGTACGTTCGCATATGTAGAATTGTCATTATGAAACTCGATTTTTATATACTGTTTCTTTTCGGTATTCCAAAATGTTTGATGGACTTAAATATTTTGATAATATTTTTTGTCATACATGTTTCGACTAATTTATCGAATATTTTGTCATGCTAGAATCATTTTATTATTAATTAAATTCTAATATAATAGGAAAAATTTGAAAATGTTAAATGAAGCAGACAACATAGCAGACATCTTTCGTGGTGGACTGCCTTATTGCCTTATCATAACGTTACCTATATTAATAATTTGCACGCCATGTCTTGCCAGTGAATTTCAAGTTATGTCAATGACAAAATTTGATGTCAATGGCGAAAATTTTGGTACATAAAATTTTTGAAATATCTAACAGATACTTATATCTTAAACACGCCTGTTTTATACTTCGTAGGCTCACGGTCGTCTGTAATATCATTAGAAGCTAAGTCTTTATATACTTGGAATACAGGTCGGCATTGTGTTCTAGCCAGGTAAGCATGTAGGATAAAGTCCAATTTGATATCTGAAAAAAGTAGAGATAATATACAGGGGCTCAGCTTATTTCAACGAGAACCTTAAAAATAATTTAGGCGTCTATAAAATCCAAACGAAAGTAGATATTTTTAAATGTATGCAACAGGCAGAAGGAGGCGTGGCATATATTCCTGATCAGGGCGACGAGTTAGTTCGATTTAGCATTACCCATCTGTCCATATACAGTGTACAAATAATGCCTTCATACAGCAGCAACATTTTTTTTGGGAACAAAAAAAAAAATATATATATATAGCAAGAAATGAACCAAAAGTTAAATACCGTTTTATTATTTTATTATTTAACTATACTTTACAACCAAAATTATATCAATATGTTGGTTCGTTTATGAGTTACAACTAAAAAATCACGAAATGACACGTTTTTGGCTCCAATCTTCGTACACCAAACTTGACCTAGAACTTTAGCTGCAGACAGAAAGCAAAAATGATGACGGTTGTTTTCCAATAAATATATTTGCATGCTTGGGCATCATTTCACAACATCTTGCAATACATTTTGTTAATATTGAACTGGCAAGTGGACATACACTTAGCAGAAAAACTATGCGTACAAGCTCAATGCAAAACTTTGATTGATAAAAAAATGACTTGTAGGTAAGATATTGACAAAATTTTATTTTTTAATGAAAAACACATTCATTATAAACTTTTTCCAACAATTTTTTTTTTACTATGACTTATACTTTTTTTTTTTTTATTTAAAAAACTAAGAAATGAACGGATTTCGGCCCAGAAAAAGTCTGCGTACAAACTAAAAGAACAACAGAAAAGCCACTTTTTTATAAAAAAATCAATAAATTTAGGATGATGATGGATACTTATTCCTTTTAAGTGTCTTTACCAATCATATTGGCAATGATATAACCTATCTTCGACTGAAATCTAGCGGAATTGGAGGCCACTCCTCCATTAATACGTTTTTCAGCATGTCCTTGCACATTATAGCTCGTGGGTGAATCCTACGGTCCAGAAAATCCCTAAAATGCTTAATCGGACTTAAATATGACCACTGGGTGGCGAGTGCAACTATTTCTTTGTATTATAAAGCGACCATAGCTTGACATTGCGGGCTGTATGCTGGGGATCATTGTCCTCTTGGAACGAAAAGTCGTCGCCAAACCCAAATTTTCGTGAGCCTTGGTGAAATTTTTTTATTTTTTATTTGTAAGTAAGCCTTGTGAACCATTGTAGACTCAGACGATACTGAAAATCTCAAAAACGGAGGACATACATGCCCGTGCTGTGCGAAAGAAGTCGCATATATCAGATGCCAACAAAGAGAAGCGAATGGATTTCGTCCAAAAAGTTGATGGAGTACCTCCAGATTTATGGAATAACGTTATTTTCAGTAACGAGAGTATATTTTTCATTTTTGGCATCAAGGAACGCACTCGCCACCCAGTGGTCATATTTAAGTCCGATTAAGCATTTTAGGGATTTTCTGGACCGTAGGATTCACCCACGAGCTATAATGTGCAAGGACATGCTGAAAAACGTATTAATGGAGGAGTGGCCTCCAATTCCGCTTGATTTCAGTCGAAGATAGGTTATATCATTGTCAATATGATTGGTAAATACACTTAAAAGGAATAAGTATCGATCATCATCCTAAATTTATTGATTTTTTTATAAAAAAGTGGCTTTTCTGTTGTTCTTTTAGTTTGTACGCAGACTTTTTCTGGGCCGAAATCCGTTCATTTCTTAGTTTTTTAAATAAAAAAAAAAAAGTATAAGTCATAGTAAAAAAAAAAATTGTTGGAAAAAGTTTATAATGAATGTGTTTTTCATTAAAAAATAAAATTTTGTCAATATCTTACCTACAAGTCATTTTTTTTATCAATCAAAGTTTTGCATTGAGCTTGTACGCATAGTTTTTCTGCTAAGTGTATGTAAATTAGTTCAAAATGATAAGAAAATATTTAGCTGTCGACTTCGGTACTTCGGGTACTTACCCTAACTTATTTCAAATATGCATGTTTAACAGTTAAAAGCCAATACGCATTTTGCACAAACTATATAGCACAGTCGTTCCACAGTTCAATCTGTGATTGAACGGTTTAAATTAGAAGAATGAGTCGAAAATGAGCCAAAATCAGAAAGACCGAAGGCTTAAACAAGCGCGGATCGGTTGAATATCAAGCAAATGGTGTCCTCGGATGCATTTGTAAGTAGTCTAGAGCTTTTACTGTCCAATAGTAAAGAAACTCTTCGAATACAATTGCGTTTTCGGATTCGGTTTTGCTCTAATTTTTGGAAACCGGTGCTTTTCTATGACCTATACTTTTAGCGTCTCTTAATACATGTTTATTTTTGCATATCTTTTAATTTGGTTATGAATTTTGGCTGATACTCATCTAAAAGTGAATTACTTTAATTTTTATAATTTCTGGCATAAGGTTAAGCTTTGATGTCGTCCAACTGATTTATTATAATTACAAGTTGGAAAAATCTATTTCAGAATTAGTTGAAGAGTCATCTGTATCTAGGAAAACAATTTACAATGTTGAAAATCGCGCGGAAAACGAAGGCAGACTCGAAGAAAAGGGCACAGGTGGACGTAAAAGCAAGGGTTACAGTGGGACAGGCCGCTTAATTAAGCGGAAGATTGACCAAAATCTGCAAAATCAGTATAGACACTTGCCGATGACCTTAAGGAAGAATGGGAATTAGATGGGTCACTTGAAACAGTACGCTAGGTCAAATTTTTGTTAGTTTTCAAGACAACTTTTAAAGCATTTAGTTTTACTGTACGAAGACTATTGGTGCCAAAAACGTGCCATTCCGCGGTTTTTTAGTTGTAACTTTTAAACTAATCAACATATTGATAAAAATTTTTTTGTAAAGTATAGTTAAATAACGAATAAAAGTGTATTTAACTTTTGGTTTATTTCTCGCTATGGATTTTTTTCATTTTTTGTTCCCAAAGAAAAATGTTGCTGCTGTACGAAGACATTATTGGTGTATATAGCATATAGTGCATAACATGCGCAGATCGCGCTTGTTTAAAAAATTCGATAACTTTTAACGTTTTAATGTTATCGATTAAAAACGTTTTCAAAATTCAGTTGTTAAATTATATCTCGTATATCTTTGGAGCTCGCAAAATACATAAATATGAATGATATTATCTTGCTGTGAAAGTTTTTTACGAAAGTCCTTCCACAAAAAAAGTTATAAAACATTAAATATTCCATAATATAGGCATATTGTAGCCCAAGTGTAGTCGCTGTTAGCAGAGCGCGTGCTAATGCATGCGAGCAGTCTCGACTAGAGCAATTGTTGATGCCTAGTTTAGAATTTATAGATGCATAAAGTTTTCTTAAGGTGCTAGTTGAAACAAATAAGAATAACGAATATCAATAGAGGAGATCAGCAGTAATATCGTCAAAAAGTTTTCATTTTCTCACTGAGAATCGGAAAAACAATGTTTTTGCAGATTTTCCACGCCCCCAGTGGGCATAGACATATATTTTTTGGACAGTTCTGAGAAGTAGCGAAGGGGAACGTAAGTGTGAAATTTGGATGCTTACCCTCAAAAAGTGCGAAAATTACAGGGTATTTTTTTAGCATGGCATGTCACAAAAGGGACATTTTTAGGTCATCGATAGAGGAGCTCGCAAGTAACTCAACCATCAAATTTTCAAGCTTCTAGTTCTAAAACTGTAGGAGCTATAAGCTTTTGCGGTTTACCACGCCCCCTATGGGCGTATCTTGGGTTGTCAACCCGAGTATATATACTAAATTTCAAGTCTTTATCATCAAAAGTGCTCAAAATATAACAGAATTTGAAAAATCAATAAATAATCAGATCCGGTTTGCCAATGAAAACTAAACTCGTTAGTCAATCTAATTATACTCATTCACAAAGTGAAATGAGTATATTGGTTTTGTGCAATGTCCGACACGCTGTCCGTCGGTCTGTCCGTATGAACGCAAACCGTTTGCACAGTTTTGAAGCTAGAGAGTTCAAATTTTGAATATATACTTGTGTATACCCTCGAATTATAAAGTATCAAGATTTTCTCGATACGCCCACTAGGGCGGAAAATGCATTTTCCGATATGTCAGAATCGCTACTTCTAGAAGTGCTAGAAAGTTGAAATTTAATATGTATACTCGTGTTGACAACCCAAGATCAAAAAGCTATGGCTTATATATCTACGACCGTAAGGGGCGTGGCAAACCGCAAAAGTTTATAGCTCTTACAGTTTTAGAGCTAGAAGCTTCAAAATTGAATGGTTGAGTTACTGGTTAGCTCCTCTATCGATGATTCAAAAACAATTTTTACGCCCCTTTTGGGGCACGCCCGGCTAAAAAATAACCTGTAATTTTCGAATTTTTTGAGTGTAAGCATCCAAATTTCACACTTAAGTTACCCTTCACTACTAAGAACTGGCCAAAAATTATATGTCTGCGCCCACTGGGGGCGTAGCAAATCGGGAAAATCTGTGTGTTTTACCGATTCTCAGTGAGAAAATCAAAATTTTATGACGATATTACTGCTGATCTCCTCTATTGATTTATTTATTATAGGTTACAAGTTGTACAGTAACAGGTGAACAAGTAAGAAAGCTCTTGTCGGGGGTACCCGATCTATGTCTTTAAATTATATACAAATATGCAGTGGTGGTGTCGTTAGAAGTGATGACTTTTCACAAGTAATTGGTTCGCTGATGTCAGATTTTCTTTTTTTTATATTTATATATTATTAATATATGTTAAATATTATATTTAATAATAATTTAACATTAGTAATATTAGTAACATTAGTAATAATTTAGATTTCGTCATATTGCCACTGCATGTTTGCATTTAAAAAAATAACCTGGCTCCGAACCCGGGAGCTTCTCAACGACGCACACCGCTTCCAGCAACAGCGCCATCGTACGCCGAGTGGCACAATCTTAACTAGAGTATCGGCTGATGATTCAAACACAATTCAATCAATTTTATTCTTAGAATGTGCTAGAATATATGCTCTTGGCACCATTGTAATGTGTTTTTGGTAATCGGCGAAACGTTTTGTTTAATAACTGTTGTGCTACTTAATAGCTTTTAATCAAATTTTTATCATATAATCTACATCTTCTATTGATTATTTGCAAAATTAGAAAAAATGCAAACGCATTCACATATTGGTTTTATTTGAAACTTAAGTTTTGAGTCAATTTTAAAATGTTGTAAAAATTTGGAGCCGGTATGCAAAATATAACAAAAGTTAAAATTGTGTAATATAATTTAATTTAATATATTTTATTATAAGTTTATACTAGACACAAGCTATGAAGTATATTTAAAATTGAATATTGAATATTGTCAAATCAGCGTTTGTCTTTATTTAAAAAGAAAACTCTTATGACAATCAGATCAGAATATTGTCAAATCAGCTATTGTCTTTATTTAGAAAGAAAAATCTATGACAGTCAGTCGGGAAAGGTTATTTATCTAAGATCATTATACATATAACTATATATATAATTATATATACATATCATTATCTTATCATCTAATACGAGTATGTGACATATATTAGTAAAAATAATTTTTTTTTTAGGTTGATGGACATTTCTATAAGTGATTTTAATAAAATCCGTCAAAAAGCTGGTGGCCTTATTATTATGTTACCAGAAGATGTCCAAGCTTTAAGCAATGAAGTTAAGGATCAGATCTTAATGCTGGAACAGCAAATGCTTACTCAATCCATACCCATTCCAGTTTATTTTGCTCCTTTTTCAAAAAACTTGGAGCATATTATAATTGATATTACATCAACAGCTATTGATAATAATATCAAAAACAAAACTGCCCTTGGCCAACTTTTATTATCAGTAAACGCCAATGGTTACCACATCACTGTAGATGGCCAAAATGGTGTGGCAAACAAGAATAGTAAAGTGTCAGCTATTCAAGGAGAATTTTTGCCAAATCAATTTGCATTGCAACAGCTGGAAAGCTCTGTCGATAGCAATAGTTTACCTCTTATTTTGATCACAGCAAATTTAAAGACGTTTGGCATAATTAATGTAAGTACAATTTTCTTGAACTAGGGTTTATTTATTCTTACTCAGTTTTAAACATTCGCCGTCGATTTCTTTGTTCGCAAGCTATATATAGGTTTAAAAAGCTATGCTTTTAGCATTTTTTATAATGTTTTAGTGAAAATGTATGTAACAGGTAGAAGGAGGCGTGACAGACCCCATAAGTATATATATATTCTTGATCAGCTCGAAAAGCTGAGTCAATATAGCTATGTCCGTTTGTCCGTGTAAACGCAGCGATCTCGTAAGCCACAAAAGCTAGAGATATCTGAAATTTTCAATGAATACTCGTGTATACGCTATACGAGTTTGTCTTTTTTTTTTAGATAATTAATCCCGTTTCCTTATCGAAAAAAATCTAAAAATTGACTTCGTTTCTTGTATACCGGAAGAGCTAGAGATTTCAAATATACTGTAGATCAGAGTAATGAATACAAAGGTTTTGTAACCCCGTCCCCTTCGCCCTAAATTTGCAAAAAACGTGTTTCAAATACTGTTGATTTGTGCTTTAGCAAATACACACATATAAATGATGTAATAATGCTCTTAAAGTTTGTTTAGGAAAGTCCATCTACAAAACAAGTAAGAAAGCTCTAGTCGGGGGTACACGATTAGGAGATCCCCTGAACTCTGCGATGAGCCGATATTCCAATCATTCTATGCTTATTTAACATATACATACAAGACAAATATTTTCATACATAAAATAAACAGTATGCTAGGAATATATGCTCTTCGCAGGCTTCAGAGGATCTCCAAGTCGAGCAATCTCGACTAGAGGACCCTGGCTCAAAATAAATTTGGTTTCTGGTTTTGAGGGAAATTGGTAATAAAACGGATTATTGATAATTAACAATTAATATTTTATCAATATTTTTTTACAGGATTATCCATTAAATGCTGATTCGGCGATTCTAATGGCACTTATAGAAATATTTAGTAAATTACATACCACAATTAGCACTACGCCCAGATATCGCTTGGGATTCTTGCTATCTGACTCCGGATTATTACTTAACTTCCAAGGATCTAAAAAGTGGCTTGAAATGGATGACAATTTAGCTTTACAGGTAATTAATTATTAACTATTAACAAGTAAGAACGTTGCAGTCGGGCGCTACCGACTGCAGAATACTAATTCACACCCGCACAGATCACTCCCATTGCCACGCCCCCCAATTGGTATATAATTTTTTGGAAATCAATAGAGGAGATCAGCAATAATATCGTCATAAAATTTTGATTTTCTCACTGAGAATCGGAAAAACGTACAGTTTTTCCCGATTTGCCACGCCCCCACACACATATAGTTTTTGGGTAGTCCTTAGAAGTTGTCAAAAATAACGTAAGTGTGAAATGAGTTATCGATGAGTTATCGACAACAAATTATAAACTCGTACTGCGTTTGATATAAGTTATAACTTATATGTCTCCTTGTGCAATGTCACGAAAGGTAACAAGTTTGATATATATGCGACTGTACGAGTTTTTATTTCAAATCAGACTAAATCTAAAACTAGAGAAGAAAGGTGTACTTAATGAATACTTAGCCCTAACTTCTACTTGCTGATGCAGCGCTTTGTCAGACAGATCATATAGCCGGCACTGAACATTGGCGGCAACATTTGTTGTTATGTTATGTTATGTTTGTTGCAAATGCATAATTCTGCTTATTCTTCATTATCAACGCTGGATGTGTTAACTCCTCCCTTATCAAGATGAAGGCCGTCCTCGGATTTCCTTCAATTGTCGATAACAATCCTAAGTGTAGATTGGCGTTTATCCTCTTTATTTTCTGGTGAACTTTAAATAGGAGCCATCCGATGACCGCAGTTACGACGGTGAATTCGCTGGATCAATGCTGCTGATGTATTTCAGATTCTCAAGATTTAACCTCTGGAGATATGGCATACTCAGAATTTCCAGAAGACCAGTGATATTTACGAGAGTCGACGTTGCACACCTTGAGCGTCTTGGACCAATGTTTTTCGCGTTTCGCATAGTGATATTTTTTATCAGGAATTCTTCGTTGAAGGCCAGCAAGAGTGTCTCGATTTCGTTGTAATTCATACTGTGGCGGATTTGTCGTTTAATATAATGATCAGCCACTATCTCCAAGGGTTGTAAATGGCTAGGAAGGGTGTTGCAGTATGCAGTGCCTCCAGAATGCATTTGTAGGGTAGACGTCTTAATTGGTAGCTCCATACAGAATGTGGATGCGCGAATTACGGAGCAATTTCCGATAGGTATGAGTTTCTTCCAGCAAAGTGAAGTATTATGCCGTTATGTTCGACAGTAAATAGAGTTATTTTTTTACATACTAAACTAGGATCGGGATATTTAATTATAAAGTGTAAACATTTATCGCTTAACATTACATTAATATTAGAAATCGTCATTAAATCGACTGTAGTTATAATAGTATAGTGCTCATTTAAATATTTTTTAAATCTTCTATATCAAGGATTGCCGGGCTTTCAACATCAATCTTCGCAAAAGTAATAGATAGCATTAATATCTAACTTTTAAATCAAAATTCTATCCCTTGCAAGTACGGTTTCGTACAAATGTTCATGTTCCTATCTTCTTTCCTTTTTCCAGTCTTATGATTGTACTCACTGTTTCTCTTAGCTTAATGATTTTTTTCTTGGACTTCGGTATTTATTGTTATCTGTCTATTGATCGATTCGCTTGAATCATGTTGGTGAAGTTTTAAATCTTTAAAATCTGCAACATCCGGAGTTTCTGTTATAATAACCTTCAAAGCGGCTCCAAAAAAATAAATACTTGCATGGTGGATGTTGAGCTATCGAGATTTTTCGAATAGCTTTTTATGTAGAACAGAAAAGTATATTTTCTATGTTCACCAGTTTATTTAATTTTTCCTATATGTATATATTTTCGTATGTGTGCAATGTGCTTGAATGCATGTTTGTATGTATATTTGTATGTGTGTGATTGCAGAGTTGCTGCGCACGAGCATCTGTCCAAAACGATAACCAAGTTTGACTTCTAAAATTGCACTGCCTGGATTGATCTACGGGCGCCGGCTTATTAAGGTTGAGCCGCTGCGTCGTGAGAACGAATGTGCGTGAAAAGGGCGGAGAGCAAAACGGCACAAGTTGCCGAAATCTCTTAATGATATGCAAATTCTCTTAAATACTATGGATTGGCGAATTGCCACTTTTAATTATACTAAACTAGGTGTTGCTGCGCCAAACAGTGGATGTTGAATGTTTCTAGTAGTGTCTTTATATGATTTATGTCTGTCTCTAGTATTTTTCACATGTGTGACTAGGGGAAATGGTTCTGTAGAGAATTTTTGTCCTCGGAAATTTCCAAGTACTCTTTTAGGTAAGACGAATATTCCGTAAACTTAAACTCCTTCCAAATAATTGCGTTTCCGTCCATTAGTGGGATGTAGTCCGAGTTCGAGTAATCGGTAATTTTTCCAATATTCATCGTCATAAAAAATTGAAAGCATATATTCGGAATTTGAAAGATATATGGTATGAGCAGTATTTGAAGTAATTTTGTATCATAAATTGTCTCTATGAATCTTCCTTTCGTTTACAAGAACCGTTGATCCCAAGTCAGTTACTTCTTCAAACAAAGGCGTAAGTTTGTTACCGAGTCTTTTATTTAATTTCAAAAGTACCTTGTAACCTACTTGGAATGTCCTTTTTTGTCTGTCCACGTTATGTCTTTGAAGTACGAGTTCTTGAGTTTTTACTGATTTTAATTCTTATTTCTGCTTCCTAAGAACCTATAAAGCATATATACTCTTGATCAGCTCGATGAGCTGAGTCGATATAGCCATGTCCGTCTGTCCGTCGGTCCATCCGTATGAACGCAGCGCAATCGTAAACCACAAAAGCTAGAGATATGAAATTTTCAATGCATACTCGTGTAAACCATACGCAGTACGATTTTTAGATTTTCGATAACTCATCCCGTTTACTTGTTATCGATAAATATCATTAAATTTATTTTTTAATTTTTTGTACACCGTAAAAGCTAGAGACTTCCAATTTACTGTGTAGATCCATATAATGAATACAAAGATTTTGTAATTTTTGGATTTTGGATTCGCCCCAAATTTGCAAAAAACACTAGAGACTTGTATATACACATACATATGAATGACATAATCACGCTGTGAAAGTTTGGTTAAGAAATTCCCTCTAGTTATTAAACATTTGATTTCACATAATATAGGCATATTGCAGCTTAAGCGCAGTCTCTGCATGCACGCTTATGTGTGCGTGCGTATGCATATGTGTGTGTTGTTCGCATACAAATTTTAAAATTACGTAAGTATATTTATCTTTTATGCCGAAAAAAAATGGGCGTTTCGCCTATAGTATAAATATAAATTTCTTATAAAATTGGAACATAACAAGTAAGAACAGGCGCTACCGACTGCGAAATGCTCATTCACACCCGCACAGCTCACGCCCATTTCCACGCCCACAATAGGTTTGTACATATATAATTTTTTGGAAATCAATAGAGGAGATCAGCAGTAATGTCGTCATACAATTTTGATTTTCTTACTGAGAATCGGAAAAACGTACAGTTTTTCCCGATGTGCCACGCCCCCAGTGGTCGTAACCATATAATTTTTGACCAGTTCTTAGAAGTAGTCGAGGGTAACGTAAGTGTGAAATTTGGATTCTTACACTCAAAAAATTCGAAAATTACAGGGTATTTTTTAGCCGGGCATGCCCCAAAAGGGGCGTAAAAATTATTTTTAAGTATCGATAGAGGAGCTCACTAGTAACTCAACCATTCAATTTTGAAGCTTCTAGCTCTAAACCCGTAGGAGCTATAAGCTTTTGCGGTTTGCCACGCCCCCTTAGGGCGTAGATATATCCGCCATATCTTTTTCATCTTGGGTTGTCAACCTGAGTATATGTACCAAATTTCAAGTCTCTAGCATCAATAGTGCTCAAAATATAACAGAATTTGAAAATTCACTATATAGTCAGATTCGATTTGCCACGCCCCTAGTAGACGTGGACACATAGTTTTAATCGATCTTCATAGGATCGTAGCAGTAACCTACGTGGGCGTTCGAGCTTTAAAACTGTAGAAGATACAGTTTTACCCGATTTGCCACGCCCCCAATGAGCGTAGATATATCCACCATAGCTTTTTGATCTTGGGTTGTCAACGCGAGTCTACATTCCAAATTGCAATTCTCTAGCACTTCTAGAAGTAGTGTTTCTGAGACTCTCTAGCATCAAAACTGTGCAAATGGTTTCCGTTCATACGGAAAGCGTGACGGACATTGCACAAAACCAATATACTCATTTCAATTTGTAAATGAGTATAATAAATTATTTATTTTTATATATTTATTTCTATTGCCATGGCATATAGAGTGTACTCGGAACCGTATAATATTAATAACTTTTTATTCCAATTTTTTCTTATTTTAATTTCAGAATGTTGAGTTTGTGTTATGCCTTGATACGGTAACCCAAAGCTTAGCTTTCAATCAACCTAATGTATTGTATATGCATGTTTCAAAACCACCAAAAGAAAAAACTTCAATAAGTAATTACTTTAAACTTTTAAAATTAATCGCTGCGCATCACTCCGACAACCTAACAGTGGAGGGTATTCATAAAAAAATTAATCTAGCAGATTCTAAATTGTCGTGGGAGCATGAACGCTACTGCATGAAACGGTTTCCTGCGTTTACATTGTCGTCAGTGAAAACTCCTGGGAGTCCATTGCGAATTACAATGTTTAAGGACAAAGAATCGCATATAGTAGAGCAACTGGTTAGTTCCGTGAAGAACATTGCAGAGTCGCTTGCTTGTTATATGTACAAAATAGATCCATTATCTGACGTTTTTAAGGGTCATGCTGTAAGTTTCCTAAAATATACCATTATATTTGTGTTTTAATTATGTTGCTGTCTCAATTACAGGCAATAAGTGAAGACAATATTCGTCCATACCTCGGAATAAAAGCGATTTTACAGAACAACGACATTAGAGACGGGTTTGAAAAGTATCTGAAAAACGTCAAAATATTTTTTGACAAACCCGATGAACGGGAACCTGATTTTATGTTTTATAATGCTAACAATCCAAAGCTTAATGTCTATCGAGTCAAGCCCGCAATATTTGATCTATTTCTAACTTTTGCCATATCTGTTTATTTGTCTGGTGTTTATTTTGCAATTAAATTTTTCCCTAGACTTTATGGATTAATATCGACAAGTACGAATATTTCCATTCGTTGCTTTATTAAGTCATCACCCAACGTCTTAAAAAAAAAATAATGTAGGAACCATTATTTCAAAAGAAGAAATATTAATACATTTCAGATATTTATCATTCATTCACTGAGATCACTACTATAAATTAAAAATTCTACTTTAAAAATATATATGTATATATATATATATATTGCAAAACGGGAAAAATAACTAATGGATTGTACTATCTGTATCTGAAATAAATCTGAATTTAACTGACAGTAAGATGTTTTTTTTTTAATTTTGCTGAAAATATGTTTATATTGTGCCTAGTTCATATAGCTTATAACGGTGTGTTATTAAAACAAATTAAAATCCCATTATTATAAAGTCAAACCCACTCATAGTAAGGTGGGTACCACCGCTAACCACAACAAATAAATGGGACATCTAGAAGAAACTTTTTTAACACAAAATTTGTGCATTACCTCCCACTCAACTTAGTATTTGCTCGGTCCACCTACTTCCAGGCAGGATCAACAAAAATATAGGACCTTAAAATCAGTGCATTTCAAGCGTTTAAGTGAAATGGTCGATTCATATATGAAGTCCCTCTATGCACACTTGTTATGCTTACTCACCACTCTCTGCTGTCTCAATTATATGTTGTAGCATTAAGATTATTTTCCATTATTTAGCGCAGTGAGTTTCGGTCGCTCTCAGATCTCAAACACAACTAACTCTTATGTCTCCTTTTCTTCTCGAGCCTACTGTCAAACACTGTCGCCTCGCTAAAACGGTACTTCCTAGAACCGACAACTTAATCAACCAATCACAGCCCTTACAAAGGCTTATGCTGATGCTTATGATGATAATTATTGCGAAATATCGAAAGAAGCACCAACATCAACAATAACTAGAAGCCGACGCAATATGATGAAATTATCATTGTGAAATACCGAAAACTACAACCACACACATACAAACTTAGTACGCGCCGACACGGCCATTCTGACCATAACAGGACTTCGTGTAGTTTTACAAAAATGCCTTACTGCATAATTCATTTTATCTATAAATTTTCGAAAGTAATTTAGGATTAACATTTTCCTTTTTGATTACAACTATTTTTGCTTCAGGGTTTCATCCAAATTTTATCTTCAACTTTTAGTTTCGTTCCTAAACTGCTATAAAATTAATCTTTAGCTTAATTCAACTTAATTCACTATCCTTTTCATTATCATAAACTCAACTGGTTTTGCATTACCTTATCTTATGCATCACACGCCATGATCAAAACATTTGTTTTGCACTTGTGCTTGCATTATGGTCAATTCTTTCAACTATTCTTATCAGCCCCTTCAGGCATCCATACTGTCTCTTTCAACAGTTTCACTATCAATAGTTTCAATACTGTCTCTTTCAACAGTTTCACTCTCAATCGTTTTAATACTGTCTCTTTCAACAGTTTCACTCTCAATCGTTCCAATACTGTCTCTTTCAACAGTTTCATTCTCAATCATTTCAGTACTGTCTCTTTCAACAGTTTCGCTCTCAATCATTCCAATACTGGCTCTTTCAACAGTTTCATTCTCAACATTATTCAAATCCTCATCACTACTTTCTAACCCAACATACCCTTCTGGTAATTTCCTTATATCGTCATGAGCATATTTGTATTTTCTATTATATATATCTATCTCCGTCCAAAAATTCAGTTATTTGTAACGGTCCCCTAAACTTTGGACTTAACTTCGTTTGATGCCTTGCTTCATTCTTTAACAACACAAAATCTCCTACTTCGTATGCAACGACCTTAGCCTTGGTTTTATCAAACCGTTTCTTGCTATATACTTAGACATGCTATCGAACCAATAATAATCATAGGCCTTATCTAAAGTCTTCTCCCAACCTGAGTGCATGATTGTCTCGTGAATCTGATTTATTACAGACCATCTAAATGCCCTTGGAACAATTGGCAAAGATCGAGTTCAACCATTTCTTTGAATTTTTCGATAAAGTAATCCTGCTCTCAACTCATAAGTTTTTTGAAATGTCCTCGGCAAGAGAATTGTCCTTCAGTTTGTTCACAATATTGATAATATCGAAATCCGTCCGCTGTTCAGCCATAAGTCAATCCTAGATATCTCTGCCAAAATAACTCGTTTTCAGGAACTTTTGAAGTATCAATCAGCATGAGCCATTCGTTTACCCTCTCTATACTGCAAATCAAAAGAGAACGACTGTAAATAAGCCCACCATCTTTGTGCTCTGCTTTAAGTGAGGTGCAATCGGTAAAAACCACAAAATCTCTAAACATCAAATCATGACGAAAATGCTTTATAGCCATGACAACCGCAAGGAACTCCAACTCATAAGAATGGTATCGTGATTCAGCAGGTGAAGTAGCCTTACTGAAAAATTGAACGACATGCGGCTTGTTATCAATTTTGTGTAGCAAGATGGCTCCATATCCACGAGCACTTGCATCAGTATGCAATTCGATTGGATATTTAGGGTCAAAAATAACTAAAACTGGCTTCTGTGTAAGTACAGAAATAACTTTTTGTCTTATTTGTTCATTTTCTGGATTCCAAACAAACTCGTTCTTTTCCGATGTCAAAAGATACAAAGGCTTCATGAAACAGGAAAATCCTTACATAAATTGCCGAAAGTAAGACGCTAATCCAATAAATTGTCTTAAAGCAGGGACTGACTGAGGAGGCGGTAGAGCAGTTAACGCTGAAACTTAAAGTGAATTTGGACGAATTCGGCCTGCGCTCACTTCGTATCCCAAATATTGAACTGTCGACTTGAGAAACGAACACTTTTTAATATTGAACAGCTTTCGTGAGAATATCAAGGGTAATCTGTGATCTTTCTAAAGCTTTGCCTTTGTTGTAGCCACCACCAATATGTCATCCATATAGACAACTACAAATTTATTTGCAAGTTCCTCAAGCGTATGCATCACTGTACGCTCAAAAACTGAAGGTGCATTTTTAAGACTAAACGGCATTGACAAAAATTCGTATTGGCCGTCTGGAGTGACAAAAGCCGTACACTCTATTGACTCTTCATGCAATGGGATTTGGTAGTATCCGCTTGCCATATCTAGACATGTGAAATATTTCGCTCCCTTTATAAAAGATTTTGAATAATTTTCCAATAAATTATTTAATTTATCCCAATCTTCGCCGACAAGATCAGTATCCAATTTAGAAAATATACCATCATTTGAACAACAGTTTACAGATTTTGGTCTAACAATTTCAAATTTTCCCGGTGACACAATGACATGAAAACCCTGCGACAGTCTTTCTCGACCAATCACAATGTCGCTCTCCAAATACTGATCGCCCAAAACGTGGAACATCATCTCAATACAATGATTGTTAATTTTTACGTTGCCAAATATTTGCAATGTACTACAAATGCTGTCATTCATAATACCCTTCAACATTACTACGTTGTTAATTCATTTACCGACTCACTTAGTACTTATTTTATGTTTAATCTACGAACATTTCGCTCCAGAGTCAAACATTGTCAAAAACATAGCTGCTGGTGTTTCTACACTGGTGAAGCGCTGTACAAAAATTTCCTTAAACTCGGTCCAATTTATGTCAGGATAACATATTCGTGAGAGCCACTGCGACGCACTGCCGTCCAACGTTGCGCTCAAAGTCATCACCAACGCACTGCCTTTTTTGTTATTTTCCGCCAGAATTATATTTACTGTAGCACACCACGCGGATGCGTCGGCGCCAACAAGATCTTTTCAATGTTATTGCTACACTATGTTCACACAACGACGTAAACGCACGAAAAATTGATTCGAAGCAAATTTCTAACGCGCTCCCGCTAACACGTCCGGCACTCGCCATGGATCATTTGTCATATTAGGTAGCGAGCCAGATCCCACTTCTGATGTTACAGCATTACAAATTATATTCCATTATTTAGCGCAGTGAGTTTCGGTCGCTCTCAGATCTCAAACACAACTAACTCGTGTCTCTTATTTCTCTCGAGCCTACCCCCGAACCACACTCGGCGACAGCGACATAACGCTGTCGCCCCGCTAAAACGTTGCATTACTGTGAAATATCTAAAGACGCACCAACATGCACTCAATACGCGCCGACACGCTGTCGCCCCGCGCCTGTTATATTGCGCAATATTCAAAGACGCAGCAACGCACACTGTTGTTACGCACCGACACGCTGTTGGCCCGCTAAAACGGGACTTCCCAATTTCATCATTTTGCGCAGTACTCAAAGACGCAGCAACGCACACTGTTGCTACGCACCGACACGGCGCCAGCCCGCTGGAACCTCTGACGCTCCGACATATACACATGTACGCAGTCGGAAGCAAAAAAATTGAAATTTGTTCACCAACATCTCCTATTTCTCCCACTTCTCAAAAAAGAGTATATCAAAATTATAAAAGGTTTAAGTATTTTGCATTTAGTTACTTACATGAGTATTTTAAGGAATTTTGATGTTTTGTTTAATTTTGGATACCGTCTGCAAATTGGACCAACTATAGCAAATATAGCCAATATGTAAATGAGTTTGAATTTATTATAAATTGGGAAATATTAAATATATAGATTATATGTTAAAATTTGCTGTAAAATCTATTAAACAACACAGAAGTTTTTAAACAAAACGTTTGGCCAATTACCAAAAGCACCGGGCGTCACCGCCAAGAGATTTTCTGTACGCACATATACACTGAAATGCGTGCAATTGCGATTTGAATTATCAGCCGCTACTTTAATTTAGATTTGCTAGATTCTGAAAATGCAAGTTCGAACTTAACTTTGTTTAAGTTTATACTCGATGCATGCGGTGCACGGGATTAAGGAGATGTCCTAGTTGAGCACCACCAACAATAGTTTTCTAACTTGTCAATTAAGGAATGATGTGCTCAAATAATGGGCCCGTAAGTCTCTAAAACTTTAGAAAATACAAATTTTGTAGGTTTGGCGTGTCCCCTACGGTCTGCATGGCTGCACTAACAACATTGAGTTCAAATTGAGTTAATTCAAATGGAATTCAGTTGAGTGAATGAGAGACACACAATGAAACGAATAAGTCTCAATACTAGAGACTTGCGCTGTGACAAATACACACATATGAATGACATAATCACGTTCTGGAAGTTTGATTAAGAAAGTTAATAGCCCTTCATAATATAGCCCAATTGAATTGTAAATTTGGAAAACAAAGAGAATATACAAGCTGAAATCATATATTTATTGACTTATCATCGTAGGTGCTTTCATATAAATGGATGTAGATGTATAAATGTGCATGACCTAAAAAATAAAAAGGGATGTGTTGCGCTACGGCATCGAGTACGGAGTGAGCTTGTCAGGCACCCTGGACACGATGCGGTCACCGTGAATGAGGGAAGGATTCCCTATTCAATCAGGACCACGGAAATTTCGAACGTCCATGGACGCCATTCGCCGCACAGAGATGAAGCGCTGACCGCCGTGGTGAGATCGTGAACGTGGCACGATTGTCTCTGCCATCCACCAAGAGACGCAACGAGAATCATGGAGGGCCACATTCACCCCGCAACCAGAAACAAAAGCACGAGGGCTGATCTGCACAGGGCCGGAGTACCCAAAAATCATCAAGCAAGTGAGAGAATGGGGCTTTCGCTTCGATGGGACAACGAAGCCCCTGGAGTGGTCGGCCGACACCTATGGTCTGGATCTGGACCTGATCTGGAGGACGTTGCCAGAGCTGCTCAAAGGCATGGCCTTAAAGTGGTATTTGGCTAACAACAGGCATTGGACAGCGTGAGAGACGTTTGTGAGCAGTGTTCAGGATTTTTTCCTGCCTAGAGACTACCTGGAAAACATAAGGGACGAAGTCACACGGCGTAGGCAGATGGTGGGTGATGTGCCCACTTTGCCATGCGGCAGAGCGCTAGCTGAAGGTAATATACAGCAACAGCAACAGGACAGGCGTGGCAGAAGCTAGGACAAAGTTCCAGAACACAGCCAAGGTATGCCGGATGTGTGGCCAAGAGGGCCATTGAGCTATCGAGTGCCGGTGTGCGAGCATCTTCTTGTTGCCAGTCCATCCAAGGGCAAGCGGGAGCAGTGTCACGGAGCCCCCAGGCGTTAGTGGGCAGCCTTCAGGACGAAGACACGCAGCTGTCGGCGATCGACGTTATTAGGGTCGAGCTGTGCACGGGCACAACTGACACAGGTGCTGCGAGCAGTTTTATCAGCGAAAAGCTGGCTGGCAGGCTCAGAGGCGTGGTCGTGGAACATGCTACTTGGAGGCGTCTGCGCTTGGCGGATGACAGCTGCAATGAGGGCGACTCGCATCTGGTGCAAGGATTCGGCTGGAGAGTCGGAATATTCTCATCTCGCGGCTGATTTTGCCCGGAGTGATTGACAATCTGGTGAGCTGTGGTGGGCTGGGATTTCTTAGTCAGTATGAGCACCGCACTGGAAAGCAGCGGCTTGAAATTGAAAATGGCTGTCAGTGGCTGTCACTAGTATGGAGGTGAGTCCGCAGATGCCAATGGAAGCGAGCTCGGAGCGTCATCAGCCACTTCTTGAGGATATGGAGGTGGACGTTTTTCTGAGGCAGGAAATGGCGGAGTTCCAGCATATTAAGTGCACCACAGGGATTTTGGAGCACCGGTGCACCTACATGGACAAATTGCGGGAGGTGTTCCGGCGGGTGTTTCTGGACGAGCTGGATGTACACCACCATCTGACAGCCATACATACATACGCCATATATACCCCAGGAAAATCCCACCGAGAGGGCAAACCGAACGGTGAAGACCATGACCGCGCAGTTTGCGGACAGCGATCAGAGGTGTTGGGACGAGGCGTTGCCGGAGTTGACATTGGCAGTCAACAGCAGCGTTTCAATAGGGTATACGGCAGCCTTCCTCACGCAAGGGTGCCAAAATCATTGTTTGAGTGATTTTTATTTAAAAAAAAAAAATATTTATATACGTACAAAGAGAGACAGTGGCAAGTGGCGAATGAACAGTGGCGCACAACGGCTTTGAGCGATTTTTTTTTTTGGGAAAAAAAAAAAACTTAAAGGTGGCAGTGGCAAGTGGCGAATGAACAGTGGCGCACACCGAGTTTTTTGGAGTGAGTTTTTTTTGCAAGAAAAAAAAAAATATATATATATATAAATATAAAGAGAGACACCGGCTGCGAAGACAAGTGTACAGTGGTACAAAGTTGCGGTTTTTCTGAGTGATTAAAAAAAAAAATATATATATATATATACATATATATATATATATATATATATAGAAACGAGACAACAGCAACAAGAACAAAAAGTGCACACTGGTACGAAGCAACGTTTTTTTTTTGTGATTTTTTTTAGAAAAAAAAAAATTGGCAACGAGAACAAGAAGAACAAATGAAATTAAATTAGACGAATTTAAAAAAAAAAAAAAAAAAAAAAAAAATTAAACGAAGGAAAATTCAGCACAAATCCAGGGAAAACATCAGCGACAGAACGAGGCACAGCCAGCGGTGCAACGAAGACGGGAAAACAGTCAAGAAGGAGCAGAGCATAAATGGAAGGAGGTGAGTGCCAGAATCCGGGGGTGGGCTATGTGTATAAGCGGTGCAAAGAGGAGCTGATCACCATAACCCAAGAGTTCGGGTTAGAAAGCGACGAACGTGTAGAAGACCTTCGAAAGAGGTTATCTGCCTTCATCCAGAGCAGCGGCCACTCCGCGGGGGTCTGGGCGCGTCTGGCTGAATTGGAGGCACGGTATGCCAAGATGCCAGAGCCTTTCCTAGGGGGTGCGGCGCCTTGTGTCGGTGGCCGAGCTTACCAGAAGTCCGAACCGGACCTGCGTAGAGCTCAGCTACACGAGCCGATCCCTGCGCCATCATGGAAGCTGAGCGTACCGACGATCAGCGGGATGGCCGAGGGCCGAAAATGCTGAGCTCGGGAGGATTCGAGAGTCGACGGTGAGGTTAAAGAACCGCCTCTGACTCTCAAGGTCAGCTAATATGTTCCTGCGCACCAATTACAGGCTGAGAGGAGCCCGCCAAGATGCATAGCAGAGCAGGTCAGGAAGTGGGGCATAAAGTATAACGGCCAGTCGGACCCACTCGGATTTTTAGAAAGCTTGGAAGAGCGGGCCATCACATACGGCGTCGACCTCGACCGTATGCCCAGGGCAGTGAGCGAGGTGCTCGTGGACAAAGCCGCAAGGTGGTTCATTACAAGCGGGTTAAGGGACGTGTCCTGGGCGGAGTTTAAAAGTGGATTTCTGGAGTTCTTCCGGCCACCGCAATATTTTGAACGCCTCTAAGATCCGATCAGATCGCGTCGGCGGGGAGGAGAGAACTTCAAGGACTATCTCGTAGAGATTAGGCTGCTGATGCGCCACGCAGCGTATAGTTCGGCACAGGAGCTGTACCGAATATACGAGAATGCCGCCCCTGAGTACAGATTGTACGTAAGACGTCATGACTTTACGTCTCTCGCACAGCTGACTCAGATGGCGGCGGAGGAGGGGCCAAGGGAAGGATCTGGAGAAAAGCGCCACGGCTGGGCGGACGAGGCCTGCCGGGGCGAAAAAGCGGATAGTCGGTCCAACAACCCGTTCCGCTCGCAGCCGGTGGAATATCGTCCGGCAGAGTCGCGACCAACTACGTAATCGGCACTATCTGCGAAGCCAGCGGAGGCTGCACATCGAATGATGAGCCAGCACATCGAATGATGAGCCAGGATATCGGATCGGGTTTGATCCGCGCCGGGTCTGCTATCGTTGTGCGCAGACGGGACACTTCCCTCGGGAATGTCCCAACACGCAGGTGTTGTTTTTCCGCCGTTGTGGGAAGACGGGGAGAAGTACACAAGAGTGCTGCTACCGTGCGGACGCGGGAAGTAAAGAAGATGATGAAAGTGGACATGAGCCTCGCCGGGAAGGCAGTGCGGATGACAGTGCTCATCATGCTGACCATGCTGGATCACGTCATCTTAGGGATGGACTTTCTGTGCGCCATAGGTACGACGGTGCGCTGTGGCCGCGCAGAGTTGCTGATGAGGACCAAGGAGATACCAGCTGGAAAGGAGTTGCCACCCTCTACGAGAGAGGACAAGAGATGCTCGCTCGGCATCCAACTCTAGCAGAGAAAAGAGGGCTGAACTCTGGAGTGCCGGGTGGGAAGCCTGCGACGAAGCAAGTGAAGGCGTCGGCAGAGGAGGAGTCGCCATCCGAGATGCGGGTTGAGTTGATAGAGGGCGCACCGTCTGGAGCACGGAAGGCGCCTGCTCGACGACGAGCCCGATCGAGGAAGGATCTGGAGGAGGAGATGCGGCATAAGGACACAGAAGTGGAGAAATTGGAGTCGATGGACGACGAGGGAAGGTTTCCGGGGAGCAGGGAGCGTCCGCCGGAAATAAAAACGATTGAGGTGGAAGAGGAAGAGGGAGCTGGGTCTCCCGCAGAGGATGTGGAATGGCCAGAGGACCTGGAGGACGAACTCAGGGAGTTCTTAGAAACGGAGCTGGCGATGTTTGAGAGCCAAGAAGGGGTGTCTCATATAGCGGAGCATAGCATCAGGATGAGGGATAATAAGTCGCTGAAGCAGCTATATTATCCCAAGAATCCGGCTATGAGCAAGGTGATTGACGAGCTGATAGACGAGCTGCTTCGTGTGGGGGCCATTGAGCCGTCGCGAAGTCCGCACAGTGCACCAATAGTCTTGGTAAAGAAAAAGACTGGAGATTGGCGCATGTGCGTGGACTACTGACCGCTTAATGCACACTCGATTCCAGATGCTTATCCTGTTCCTAGGATCAATCACATCCTCGAGAAATTGCGCAACGCTCGTTTCATCTCGACGTTGGACCTCAAGAGCGGTTATTGGCAGATCCCCTTGGCGGCCGATAGCCGAGAATGCACAGCCTTCACCGTGCCCGGAAGAGGTTTATTCCACTGGCGGGTGATGCCATTCGGTTTGCATTCGGCAGGTGCGACGTTCCAGAGAGCGCTGGATACGGTCATCGGACCCGAAATGGAGCCCCATGCGTTCACCTATCTAGACGACATCGTGGTGATCGGAGCCACTAAAGAAGAGCATGTGGCTAATTTGAAGGAGGTGTTCCGTCGATTGAGGGCGGCCAACCTCAAGTTGAACAGGAGGAAGTGCAGTTTCTTCAGAGAAAGGCTGGCGTATCTGGGACACGTGATCAGCGGTGAAGGAATTTGCACCGATCCGGCAAAGGTGGAGGCGATACAGAAGCTCCCGGCTCCTACCAATCTAAAGGAGTTGCGGCTATGCTTGGGGATGGCGTCCTGGTACCCGCGGTTCGTGCCAAACTTCGCGTCGCTGGTCCAGCCAATGACGTCGCTAATCAAGAAGGGCCAGAAGTGGGTATGGAGTGAGGACCAGGAGGAAGCCTTGAGAAAGCTCAAGGAGAACTTATCGACAGCGCCCGTCTTGGCGTGTCCAACTTCTCGGCCAAGTTTGTGCTGCAAACAGATGCTAGCGACTACGGACTCGGGGCAGTGTTGACGCAGACAGTCGAGGATTAGGAACGGGTGATAGCGTATGCCAGTCGAAAGTTGCTGAAGGCGGAGGTGAATTATTCGGCCACAGAGAAGGAGTGCCTGGCAATCGTATGGGCAATTAGGAAGATGCGATGCTACCTCGAAGGCTACAGGTTCGACGTGGTGACGGATCACCTCGCTTTAAAGTGGCTAAACTCAATAGAGAGTGCTACCGGCAGGATCGCCCGTTGGGCACTGGAATTGCAGCAGTACCAATTCGATGTCCATTATCGACGAGGGAAGCTGAATGTGGTGGCCGACGCTCTCTCCCGGCAACCTCTAGAGATCTGTCAACAAGCAGGGGTAGCGGAGCTCCTCGAAGAAGAGATGAGCGGCGAGGAGGAAGTAGACAGAGAAGAAGAAGCGGAAGAAGGGGAATTCATGGATGTGGACGAAGGGGGGCCTGAGGACGAGCTGGTATACGTCGAAGACATAAGCAGCGACGATACCGAACCCTTTCCCGGAGCGCAGGCACACGGTCGGCGCGGAGATCCCAGGCAGGGCCGGGAGTATTACCGACCGCGCGAGGAACAGGGTCCGCCGCCATTTCTCCACACGGTGTATACCACGACGACGATCGTGGCAGAGAGACTGGATGGCTCGGTGATGCTCATCCGAGCAGAAGTAACCACCATCTTCGTCCAGGTGCCAGAATCCCGGCCGCCGCCCCCGTATGTGGAGGAACCACCCTCACCACCCATCCTACAAACCCTCCCGGGGCTGGACATCCACACCGTGTCCGAGAAAGAAGGCGATGGGCAAGCCCGACGCCATGGACGGCAAGTGAGGAAGAGTTGGAGCACCCCACGACCGTCGCGGCGAGTCCAGCGACGTATGCGGTGGATGAGAAAGAGCGGGATGACGGCGGGGAAAATTGTCCCTCCGTCACCACTCCCGCTCCAGCAGCCGCAGCACGGGATGAAGATGGATGGTCGGAGGACCAGTGGAGGAGACTTTGGACGAGGAGAGGCGAGCAAAGCCACGCCGAAGTCGCTCGATTCGAGCCGGCGACAAGCGACGAGGAGGAAGGTCCCCTTTACCGGCGCCGCTTCGATGGAGCGCGGCTGGAGGTGGACCAGCGAAGCGTATTTCTCCGGGTCAGTATACGTTACACGCCGGGAGCGGTTAAGAACGAGAAGATTCTGTCCAATCCCTACCTCTCGGAGCAACGACTGGCTGAGGGAGGCAGGGTTCTTAGGCACAAACACCCAAGGCGAAGGGGACGATCAGCATGCGCCAGGGATCAAAGCTCTGGCTAGCCGTCCAACAGAAGAAAAGGCTGCAGGATAAAGAGCGACCGGCGGCAGATCATCGGCCGATCCAGAAAGACTAGACTGGGCCGATGATCCTGACGGAGGACGAAGATAGGTTGTTGTCGGACATGGCCAATGTCCTGGAAGGGTGGGAGCCGGATCTCGCCGATATATTCCCTGAAGCGGTATACCCGCAGGAGGAGATGCACGCGCTGGTCCCATCAAATTGGAAAATCTTCCCCCCGTGGATTGTGCTTAGCCGCCCCCTGGTGGCATTATTGCGCAAGGAGTTCGACGCGCAACACAGGCACACAAGGTTCCGCGTCGAAATGGAGGACGCAACTTACAACGTAACGGCGGTAGCCAACGGTGGGGTTGTCGTCGCGTTGCGGAAGAAAGGGGGAGGTGTAAGGCGGCTGCCGGAGTAGCCGCCTCACATTGCATATGTATATATTTACTTAGGTAATTAGAAATCATAACAAATAGTTTTTTTTCTTTAGATAAGACGCAAGGAGCGCAAATAGTTTTAAGTTATATGTATGCAAGGAGCGAATTTAAATGTAACGGCTCAAGTGCGCGCCGACGATCGGCGATGCAACTCTGCGCAGCGTGGTGAAAGCTCCACCGTGAGGAGCGAGCGCTGTGGTGAGTTGCGTCGCCGAGGCGATCGGGCGGCTCGAGTGTGGTAGAATTAAGGGCTTAGAATTAATTAGTTTTTGGCACGCGACCAAGACGGTCGCAAAAGGAAAGATAAAAGATTAGCGAGCGCGGGGCGCCGCTGACAGGAAAAGAAGGTTATCTGGACACGTGACCGGTACGGCAGGGCTCGACCGGCAGCCAAGGTATAATAGGAGAAAAGTTGTAAACTAGTAATAATAAAAAAATTAGATAATCTAACTCATCTGATTTTTTTAATTTTAACAAAGCCGACTAAAACGCAACTTTAACAAATTGCGCGCTGACCGACGTGGTGAGCCCCGTTGGCGGCCGCTACTAATCCAAAGTAGTTTTGAGCAGTAGTTTGGACGAGGCAAAGTCCCGTTCGCCGCGTGGATAACCCCGGCATAAAAAACGGCACGGCCTAGAGAGAACGCCAGCGGCGACCCTGCACTTGTCCCTTGGCCGGCCGTTCTACTGTATCAAGAGTAGAAGCTAACCAAAGTAGAGACGAGGCAAAGTCCCGTTTTGTCGTGCGGATAACCCCGACTCCAACGCAAGCAGGTAACCTTGAGAGCGCCGGCAGACGCCTGGTTACGCTTTTCGGTTGCCCGCTTGGATCTTTTGCGCGCAGTAGTTTGTACTAACACTAACCATACAACACATAGATGAGACAACTAGAACAAGCGTTTTCAACACACTAGCGGCGTAACTGACGGTCCCACACAAGCACGACTGAGCTTCGGTTGGGTTCGGTTAGCTTCAAGCAATGAACATATATATCTGCAAAGTCATTGCGCTGCGAGCGCTCAGCCGAAATGGTCAATCTATACGCAAAGCCCTTCTACGCAACTATGTGTGCTTATTCCCTGATCTCCTCTCTCTCAAATATATTTATTCTCCGCTCTCTTCTCTCGCAAATATATTTGAATGCTCGCACCAGCAGCAACCCACAAAAATTGAAATTTGCTCGCTGAGGTCCAATGTCTTCTCTTGCGAGAGTAGAGTATACCAAATTGTTAAGAGCGTTTGCCATGCTCATGCAAAATGTTGACATTTTCATGATTATTTGTTGAAAGGGTATGAAACCGTTGAGGCGCATAACGAATATGTTTTCGCGACGAGCGTGCACACACACTTACAGTCACTTGCTCACATGTATGAGCATTTGCCTGCCTGTAGAAACATTTTGGGTTTTGATCGATCTTGTCGACATCCAAATCCACTTCACACATATTGTATGTATATGCATTAATAAATACTTACAGCTACATATTGATTAATTTATTATTAATAAATTAATTACTATAGTAATATTGGGCCATAAATATTTTCAATTCGAAAAAATCATAGCAGTGCTCTAACTAAAAAGTTTATTTAATTCTGTGAAATATATCGGTTAATAGGCTATAAAACATTAAAGTGCGTCAGGTAATTCATATCTATTCACAGCTGTCAGGATGCACCGAACTAAGCCAAAATTAATGCTGCGGACCATAAAGGCTCATTTGACAGTCACTCTTCAATTCAAACCATACAAAATTACCAAACTACTGAATCGGGACATACTCGACAATTTCTACAGGCAGCATAAGTTTCGCATACAGGCACACAAATGCTCACACATGTGAGCAACTGTAGCGGTAAGTGACTGTAAGTGCACGCTCGTCGCGAAAACATATTCGTTATGCGCCTCAACGATTTCATACCCTTTCAACAAATAATCATGAAAATGTCAACATTTTGCATGAGCATGGCAAACGCTCTTAACAATTTGGTATACTCTACTCTCGCAAGAGAAGACATTGGACCTCAGCGAGCAAATTTCAATTTTTGTGGGTTGCTGCTGGTGCGAGCATTCAAATATATTTGCGAGAGAAGAGAGCGGAGAATAAATATATTTGAGAGAGAGGAGATCAGGGAATAAGCACACATAGTTGCGTAGAAGGGCTTTGCGTATAGATTGACCATTTCGGCTGAGCGCTCGCAGCGCAATGACTTTGCAGATATATATGTTCATTGCTTGAAGCTAACCGAACCCAACCGAAGCTCAGTCGTGCTTGTGTGGGACCGTCAGTTACGCCGCTAGTGTGTTGAAAACGCTTGTTCTAGTTGTCTCATCTATGTGTTGTATGGTTAGTGGTACTAACCAACACGACCCCCTTTCCCCTCCCTTAAGTCCCCGTCACCGCACTTAACAAATATTCTTGTGAGTGCTGGTCCTGGGTATACTGAGTCTGCACCCCGGCTAAGATTTGTACCTCTACAACCTTGTAAGCAAAAATAATATATAGTTAACATTTTTATAAACTTAGTATCCACGAAACGCAGGAGCGGGCTCCTGTAGATTTTCATTGTGCAGCCCCGCTTTTCACCATGGAGAAGCTTAAGATTGCAGCTCTTTTCATGAAAAACTCTTAAGGTCCAGCTCGCTGCAATAGAGGTTGCTGGAGGACTCAGTCCCAGACAGCACGGGTTTAGAGCTGGTGAATCCACAATGGGAGCTATCGACGAAGTGGTTCATACAGCCTGAGCGATGCAAAGAGGAAATACATATTTGTGCCCAATGGTTCTACTAGTAACTCTTGACATCAAAAACGCCTTTAAGAGCGATAGGTGGTCCAGCAAATATGATTCGATAGCAGACTATAATCTCCTGGAATGCTAAATTTTTGCAGTAGATAAAATGAAAGCACGGAAAAACGTCTTTTTATCTGTCACAAATGCTCTCTGAAATTGGTTACTTCAGAAATTACCCGAATAAGATTGATAAAACTGCGCAATCCAGCTGCATTTATTGCGAAAATACAATGGATGACGCAGAGCATACATTTTTTGACTGCGAAAGGTGGGCAGAGGGAAGAATCGACTTGGGTGAAGCTGTCGGTGAAGTCAAAGTAGATGGTTGTAAAAGAGTCTGTGACTTCGCCGAAAAGATCTTGCGGCGGAAAAAATGAGACCTGGACGCAGCAACACGGATGGCAGTGATCAGTTAGATCCAGGGCTATATGGGCTATATGGAACACATACACACACATGTGCAAGTATTGCTAGTATTTGAAATAAATTTTTTGCAAATTTGTGGCAAAGGGGGCGTGGTATACAAAATCTAAACATTACACAATTCATTACACGGATATTATACAATACAAAGTTACCTATGAAATCAAGTGTTGATAATTACAAGGCCTACATAAAACATAAAAAATGTGTATTTGCAATAACGATAACTTTAAAACGATAATAGTTATCGCATTTGAAACAAACTCGACCTGAGCGTGCTATACACATACAAAATTTCAAGTTTGTAGTTCTTATAGGTTCTGAGATCGACGTGTTCATACATACGGACGAATGGACGAACGGACGGACGGACAGACTGACGGATGGATGGACAGACGGATAGGGCTAAATCGACGCAGGTCTCCGCCCTGATGAAGAATATATAAGTTAACACATAAGAATTGCGCATAAACAATTTTAAAAGAATCCTACATAGCATTAATACCTTGTTATTTACTACAAACACATTCCGCTGACACATGAGTTCAGCGCCCCGATCACAACGGTCGGCAGCGGTAACCTGATATTTGACTATGCTGCAAGTGCCCGCGTTATCGCTTATGCTGAGTCGGCTTGTCGACTGTAGCTTTGTAGTTTTGTAGCCTATGAAGCCAACCTTTAGCTTTAGCTTTAGTTTTAATCCGATTTATATCATAATTCAGTTTTGTTGAAGATGTAAAGAAATAAAGTCACACTACTCCAGTGATAAGCCGTTAAATCAATTCATATTAATCACATAGATTGCTGAGCCACAAGGCCACAAGCCACAGAGCCCATTGCAGCATCGTGGGATCATCACTTAAATCGAGGATCGCCACGATTACATAATTGGCTCCCATCGCTTTAGGATTCACACCTGTAATCGGTCCATAAGATAGTTTAAAGTAAAATAAAAAGTTTTTAAGTCATTCATAAAAAGAAATAAAGAACATAGATGCATAATAAAAGTGTAATTGTGAAAATTTTACAATCAAAATTAAACGTTGGAATCTGAAAATCGTTTGTTAAAACTAAGTTAGTGTTACATACTCATACGGGTAGCAACTTATAAATCGGACTACTGACACAATTAAAATATCAAACATATGAACCGGTTTGATTTAGCAAGACGCATAAAGCCCAGTGCGATAGTGATAACGAAACAGACTACGAAACAAAAAGCTATGTTCCCGTACACAACCCAGAGCCCAGCACTACCCAAGCTCAGAACCCAGTGTCTCACAGCCAAGCATACGACCAGGCAATCATGGATGCAAACTAGGTGCAAGCATTGATCATGAACGCTTTTAGCCAAGCTATGGCCCAGGAAGAAAAAAGGTTCCAGTCCCAGCTAACCGCCAGGACAACAAAGATAGATAGCTTGCGTGTTGAAAATCCGCAAGTAGAAAGTCTTAAAAGAATTTAAGTCCAGCCAGAAATTAAAGGCGACATCCCTCTCTATATCATATCTGTCCCTGAATTTAGTGGGCGCTCCGACGAATATGGAGGCAGTCAGCCTGCGATGCTTATGAGCTGTTTAAACCTTTCAATGGCAGCTGCGCTCACTATCAAGCCGTCACAATAATTAGAAACAAGGTCTGGGAGGCAGCAAGAGCAGTTTTAGTGTCGCACAACACGGTGCTTAACTTTGACGCGATAATAGCTAGACTAGATTGCTCTTATGCCGACAAGACGTTGCTACGACTCTTGAGGCAAGGCTACATTGCTCAATGAAGAAGTAAGGTCAGATGCGCTTCACGCATTCATCTCGGGTATGAAGAAATCACTGAGAGCTGTAGTTTTCCCAGCACAGCCGAATGATCTGCCATCCGCATTGGCACTGGCCAGGGAGGCTGGGGCAAGCATAGAACGAAGCATGCTTTCGACCACGTATGCTAAGGCTATAGCCGAAAGAGAACAGGCTAGGGAAGGAAATAGATATCACCCACAAGGCTCGAAACAGGGGAAGTACAATAAGCATTAACATGGTCATGAGAAAAACAACAGACGAATAATATTAGTAGTTCCCAAGGAAAAAATAAAAAAAGGAGGAGTCGGGCCAAATTCCTAAAAAATGGAGATCGACTCCTCATCCAAATACAGGTAACGTACTAACTACGGAAAACCCCAAACATACATCTGATCGATTCACAGGGCCGAGACGCTAACGCGAGAACAACATTATTGAAAATACTCCAGAAGTTCAAGATCCCAAAAATACAAAAGCAGCAGAACCCGTCGTAGCTGATATTGATGATGACAGTGAGGCAGACTGTGACAATGACTCACTTAATTTTTTAGTGGACGCTCCTGGTTGCCCTTCATCACGCGGCAGCTGGGTGGGAGGACAATAAAAATTCTGATAGACACAGGGGCGGCAAAAAATTACGTCAAGCCCGTAAAGGAGCTGAAAGGCGTAGTTCCCATCGAAAACCCCTTCATCGTGAGCTCGATACACAGTTTGAGCAAGATAAAGAAAAAATGTCTTATGAAAATATTTGGCCAGGTTTCCCCATTCTTTATGTTAGACACTCTCAATTCATTTGATGCCATTATATACTTTGTAACGAACCTCGGTTTATCCCGAGTTTAAGCCGGACCGGACTCAGCCAACTGTGCGTTCGTGCCAACAAATTTATATGTAGCGCCTTGCGATAAATTATAATGCAATGTGTTTTATGGTTTTGCGATCTGTATATTTTCTCACTTCTCTGAGACCAATTTACACGTTTTATGCTTTTACAAATCTAACGCTTAGTACAGCACACCTTTCCACAGGATCGCAGGTAGACGTTTAGCGCACTCTGGCGAATGGTACTGCACTCTTGGGTCTCCAAGGATACGCTTGAGCACTCCAGGTGACGCCAGTATCCACACTGTATACTCCGGCGGTTCGCTAGGCTATTGCAGTGACTCCTACGGCTGGATACGCTCACAAGCACACCTTGAGATCTTCTCAAGCTACAGTCACCACTCTTACGCACAGCTACGCAAACGTTACCTCTACTCCTGCTCCAGGATCCGCCATTAATGCTGTAGATTTGGCCGTGCTGCACCAATGTCCTGGTTGGTGGCAGCTGATGTCCTTTCGGTGTCTGTGTGTCGAGCCTATGTCCTCAATAGACGTCTAGGATATCCGTCGTAGATATCCTTCCCACGATGTCCTTCCTCTCGAAGTCCTTGGCAGCGATGTCCTTTTAATCTCTGCTCCTTGGCTGATCACGTTTCCACTCGCGTTTCTTGTTTCCTTCGGCACTCAATACTTTCACTTTCACGTTTTGACTATAGCAGCGACGCAGACCCTGCTTCGCGCTATGACGGCGCTAGCTCGGTTCTGGAGCGGGGCCTGTCTGCCGCTTATTGGCATACGAGTGAAAGTGTACACTACTTTCTCGCAGCCACAACCGGTACTTCGGCCAACGGTCGCCGATGATCACCGTGAGAGCGACGCGAGCCAATCGCTGAATACCTAAGAGCGACAGAGACAGACTACGTCGGTCTCTGCGCCCTTTCCAGTAGCGAGGGTCGTACTACTACTATCGTACTCGCGTCGCTGTGTGGAACAATACCTGCAGGCACGCATATATGTATAAGTGCACAGCAAATACATGCACTCCTCACACTCCCCTCTTCCTTTGGGAAACACGAAGCCTTCGTGTTTACATCGGTCCGGGCGCTCCCTTTGTTTGCACTTCTTGCTTCTCTTCAGCAAGCAGTTCGCCGCGCTCCTCCAGCTGCAAGCAGTGCTACGCACAGGGCCGCTGTTAACACTCTGTTGTTAACAGCGCCGCTGCTACGCAACTCTGCCTACAGCTGATCGCTCCAGCCTCCGGCTACTCTGCGCTCCGCAGGTAAGTGGCTGAAATGTGTTAAGTTAATTTTATCAGCTATTAACCAACTTTTTTCCTCTTCCAGGTAGCGCGATCCTCTTAATGTAGTCCCTTTCCTGGACCGGGTTGTATTCCTTCCTCTGGCCACGCCCGCTGTTGCAGAAAAACACCCGTTTTTACCCCGTTCTGCCAGCCTCCGTGGCTGCAAATGCGGCTGTGTGGCTGCGGCTGTCCCGATTCCTTGTTGCTGGGGTGGTGGTAACGATCTTCCGTTGCCGATGCCGTTCACAACTGACCCGGGCCCGGACATCGGATATCGGTGGGGTTCTCGGCTCACTCCTCATTCGCGCACAGCTCCAGCGAAGTCGCTGGCCAATGCGCGAGGATCAGCCAGTCCGCCCTCCCGACACCTTTGCCGGACCGCTGGATTTCGCCAGTCATGTGGTTCGCATCTGCCGCGGCTGACCTCCCTGTACCCCACCACCATCGTCGCAGTAAGTACGCAGCGGTGAGCAAATTATTTTTAGCCTATCCCACGGCGAGTTGTGCGGCGACCGCAGCTGCTGGGGCGACTGTGGCGGCGACTGCGGCTGCGGTTGGCGACGGCGATGACTGCGACGGTGGCTCCTCCAGCCTGAAGCCCGCGGGCCAAGGTGCGACGGCCTCTCGCCAACGCACCTCCACTTGCGTCACATGTTCAACGTACCTATTGACGACCCGCTCCTCATGCCGGGCCGTGATGATTGGTGGTCCCGGTTCCTCCCTGGACTCGGAGTCAGTCACGTAAATGACCTCCTCGTCTCCGCATTCTCCCTCGTCGTCGTCCTCGGAGTCGGAAATGATTATCACGGCTTCGTCAACCGTTGGCTCCGCTCTGTGTAGAGTCGGGGGACGTGGCGGCCGCCACAGCGGGCGAGTGGGCGAATACCATCCGTTCCGCACATATTCGGAACACAGCCCCTTGTCCCACCGTTCGGCCTCCGATGCTATGTCCGCAGACTCATCCGTTGAGCCCCAGCCTGGCGGCGACCATCGTCCTCCTTCGCTGGAAGAATTGGCCGGGGACCAAACAGTCGCTCCGGACGCTTTTTCCCGCTCACATGAGGATTCCTCCCGCTCCAGATCCTTCGGGTGCCTTTGCAGTTGCCTGCTCATTCGTCGTCGCGGGTGAAATGGCAACCGCACGGGCGGCAGCCTCACCTGTCTTCGACGCACCCGACGCTTAGGCGCCGGTGGTTTACCACGGCTTTTCCGCTCCGCAGCTCCAGCGTAGTCGCTGGCCAACAGGCGAGGATCAGCAGGGTGCACCCGTCCGACGCCCAAGTCCGAGCGGCCGATGTCGTGAATATTGCGTGCGCTCTCCATTTCTTTAATTTGTTACAAGTAGGTCGGCCGCGTGCTCACACGGTTTTTTATACCTTTTTATAGCCTTTCGCGGCGGCTCTTGAACTTTGGGCGCTATGCATTGTTGTTGCCTACCACGCTCATCGTGATTTCCGTCCCGTTTTTGCGCATGCGCTGACCACTGTGCGTATTCCATGCTGTCGCTGTTTACGTTTTGCATTTGTGTGCGTTCTTCTTCGATTCGGGTGAGTGATGTTGTTGTTGTGCTTGCGGAGTGTGGGCGCGCAAATTCAACGGTTTCGGCCGTGCCTGTTGTTGTTGTGCCATTTCGTAGTTGACGATTATTTTGCTGCTGCGCATGCTCCCCCGTCTCGTGTGTGTGCGCACGCAAATTCAAACAACTTTGTTGCGCTCACAACATTTTGGCTGTTTTTGCTGTGGATTTGCTTTGTGCGGCCGATGTTAATGTCGCTTATGTATTTACAAAAAACTTTTCCCCTACATACATATATAGGTTGTTATGTTAATATACATAATTATGTGTAAAAACTTTTTCCCTCCATACATATATATGTTGTTATGTTAATACACAAGCTATGTGTATTCACTCTTTTTTTTTTATACTCATTCACAAAGTGAAATGAGTATATTGGTCTTGTGCAATGTCCGTCACGCTGTCCGTCCGTCTGTCCGTCCGTCCGTCTGTCCGTATGAACGCAAACCATTTGCACAGTTTTGAAGCTAGAGAGTTGAAATTTGGAATATATACTCGTGTATACCCTCGAATTATAAAGTGTCAAGATTTTCCCGATACGCCCACTAGGGGCGTGGCAAATCGGAAAATGCATTTTCTGATATCTCAGAAACACTACTTCTGGAAACGCTAGAGAGTTGCGAGAATTTAGAAATTCCATCAACAAAAGAAGTTATAAAACATTTCATTTCCCAAAGTAAAGCCCATTAGCGTAGCCCACGCTCAGTCGCTGCGTAAACTGCGCAGTCAGTAGAGCGCATGCTTATGCGTATGTGTATGTGTGTGTGTATGTATTGCTTGTATATATGTATATGTTAAATAAGCATAGCATGTTTGGAATATCGGCTGCTCGCAGGGTTCACGGGATCTCATAGTCGGGTACCGCCGACTAGAGCTTTCTTACTTGTTAATTTACGAGCGATCAGATTATTTGATCCAAGCTCTAGCTTTCCATAACTTGAATAGATTTGGGAACTGAATGTATTTGCTTGAATTAAAACAGTCTTTATGTGATGTGTTATTTTTATTATATTTATTTATATATATATTTCTTTTTATACTGTAAGATACAATTTGTAATATTATTTGCAGAATACTCAAAACACCTACAGAAGATATATGGCCTGGCGTAACATCGCTACCCGATTACAAAAATACATTTCCATGTTGGTCAACAAATCAATTAACTAGTCAGCTTAAAAATTTCGACGCAAACGGTTTAGACCTTATTCAGAGAATGCTGATTTATGATCTGGTACATCGGATTTCAGCGAAGGACATTTTGGATCATCCGTATTTTCATGGATTTAAAATTGATTGGACTACATCAGAATAATATTTTAAGTGTGTTTAAACGAAAAAACCATAATCTTTAAAATATAATATTTCTAAGCTATCATTTAAATAAACGTAAATCTATATATATTGACGAACCTTCGGTTTATTCCGAGTACAAGCTGGGCCGAATTCATCCGATTGTGTCCGTGCCAACAAACTTATATGAAAGTACCTGCGAAAAAGATAAGTCAATAAGTTTATGATTTGAACTGGTATATATTTTCTTTGTTTTTCCAATTTCCATTTCGATTGTGTTACTATTTCTTTTAATGTCCTGCCTGAAGTACTCCTGTTATACACAATCACTCGTCTTCTTTATGCACCCCTGCACATAGGATCTCCGTAGATATTCTGTGACTTTTACAAGATGTCTTTTTGCAGTTAAAGTCCTTGATATTGATATCCTTCAATTTTGGCTGATCACTTTACTCGCGCTGATTTTCGGCACTTTCACTTCTAGTGGCACTTTAACTTTCACTTGACTGTCCAGTGCTTTTTATAGCCGCACGACCTGTTTCACGCTATAACGGGGCCTGCTCGGCTCTCAAAAGGCCACTGTTAACGCACTGTTGTTAACAGTGATTCGCAGCTACACAACTCTGCTGATATCTGATCTCTACAGCTTTTGACAACTCTGTGAGCTGCAGATGAGTGTTGCGTACGTGTTCGTAAAATATTCCAAAATTTTACTAATTTTTCCAAATTCTAACCAGGGCGATCCTTCTGATATCCTTCCTCATGGCCCTTCTACTTCCGCCTCTGGTCACGCCCGTCGCTGCAGCAAAAAAACCCACGTTTCCTTACTGATTTGCCAGCCTCCGTGGTTGTACTATGGCTGCGTGGCTGTTGCTGTTTCTGTGTTGTTTCACTGCCGCTGGTGGTTTCGCTGTTCTGGCTGCAGCTCTTCTTCTGACCGCCGCTGCTGGAGATCCTGTTCCTGCAATACCGATGCCTTTTATGACCGGCCCAGCGCCCTGACCGTTTGACGTCGGTTGGATTCCCAACTCACACACTATCCGCTGTGCGGCCTGCACAGTTGCCTGGCAACCTAATGGCGTTCCACTCCACTTCTGGCGGTCACTCCTCCCGTCCAACTTCCGCCCACTGAGTCGTGGCTTTAGCCTCTGGCTACGACGCATTTCGCTGCAAAACGGGTCGCTGCTGCAATGGCGGTGTCGGCTCAGACTGCTCTCGCTGCAGCGTTGGCGTTTAGGGCAGTTTGATAGGCTTCTATCTGTCCTCGGGCTGTGGCGGCTGTGGGCCACGGTGCGATGGCCTCTCGGTGGCACAGCTCTACATGAGCTAAGTGCTCCACGTAGCCACCCTTCATTCGCTCGTGCCAGGCTATGATCTGCATTGGTTCCAGCACCTTCTCGGCCTCATAGTCGGAGATGCAGATCACTGCCTCCTGTAGATCACTTCCGCTTTCGGTTTCTCCCTCGTCGTTGGCCTCGAGATCCGATGATCACCTCACCGTCGAACGCTTCCGGCTCCATCCTGTACGGCGAGGAGGCATGTGACGACCACCATGGGGAGTGTACTGGTGAGTAACGCTTGTTCCTCACGCAGGCAGATTCTGGCATGTTCTCCCACAACCGGAAGTACGCTCGCCGAACTGGCTGGCGACAGACAAGGCCTCCAGCTCCAAATAAGACGGCGACCTTCTAAGGCGTCTCTCCGCGCGTCGCTGCGGGTGAAACGGCAGCTATGCAAGTAAAACCCGCACCTGACCTCAGTGCGCTGGGACGCAGGCGGGTTTCCATGTGTCTCTCACTGTGCCGATATCTTACATATTGCGCGCGTTGTCCATTTCCTTGCTTCAGATAAGCCGAGCCTATGCTCACGTGCCTATTTCATACCCTATGCTGCCGCGCAGTTGACTGCGTAGGCGGCGCCATCTAACAGGTCTTGTCCCATCTAGCCCTCTCGCTCTGCACCATAAGAGAATTATTGCTAAATTCCACAATTTTTGCATTCCTACGGTGGCTCATATACATTTAATCTAATCTTTAATCTAATGCACTGCCTTTGTTCGCATGCCCTATTTTTATACCTATTCACAAAGTGAAATGAGTATATTGGTTTTGTGCAATGTCCGTCACGCTGTCCGTCCGTCTGTCCTTATGAACGCAAACCATTTGCACAGTTTTGAAGCTAGAGCCTTTGAAATTTGGAATATATACTTATGTATACCCTCGAATTATAAAGTGTCAAGATTTTCCCGATACGCCCACGCGCGACAAATCGGAAAATGCATTTTCCGATATCTCAGAAACACTTCTTCTAGAAGTGCTAGAGAGCTGCAATTTGAAATGTAGACTCGTGTTGACAACCTAAGATCAAAAAGCTATGGCAGATATATCTACTCTCATTGGGGGCGTAGCAAATCGGGTAAAACTGCATCTTCTACAGTTTTCAAGTTAGAACGCCCAAATTTGGCACGTAGGCTACTGCTACGATCCTTTGAAGGATCGACCAAACCCGATATGTCCACGCCTACTAGGGGCGTGGCAAATCGGATCTGACTATATAGTGATTTTTCAAATTCAGTAATATTTTGAGCACTATTGATACTACAGACTTGAAATTTGGTATATATACTCGGGTTGATAACCCAAGATGAACAAGTAAGAACGTTGCAGCCGGGCGCTACCGACTGCGGGATACTCTTTCACACCCGCACTGTTCACGCCCATTGACACGCCCACAGTTGGTTTGTACATATATAAAATTTTGGAAATCAATAGAGGAGATCAGCAGTAAAATCGTCATAAAATTTTGATTTTCTTACTGAGAATCGGAAAATCGTACAGTTTTTCCCGATTTGCCACGCTCCCAGTGGGCGTAGACATATTATTTTTGGCCAGTTCTTAGAAGTAGTGAAGGGTAACGTAAGTGTGAAATTTGGATGCTTACACTCAAAAAATGCGATTACAGGGTATCATTTAGCCGGGCATGCCCCAAAAGGGGCGTAAAAATTATTTTTGGGTCATCGATAGAGGAGCTCACTAGTAACACAACCATCTAATTTTGAAAGCTTCCAGCTCTAAAACTGTAGGAGCTATAAACTTTTGCGGTTTGCCACGCCCCCTATGGGCGTAGATATATCCGCCATAGCTTTTTCATCTTGGGTTGTCAACCCGAGTATATATACCAAGTTTTAAGTCTCTAGCATTCATAGTGCTCAAAATATTACAGAATTTCAAAAATCACTATATAGTCAGATCCGATTTGCCACGCCCCTAGTAGGCGTGTATATATAGTTTTTTGGTCAATCTTCATAGGATCGAAGCAGTAACCTACGTGCCAAATTTGGGCGTTCTAGCTTTAAGACTTTAGAAGATACAGTTTTACCCGATTTGCCACGCCCCCAATGGGCGTAGATATATCCGCTATAGCTTTTTCTTCTTGAGTTGTCAACACAAGTCTACATTTTAAATTGCAACTCTCCAGCACTTCTAGAAGTAGTGTTTCTGAGATATCGGAAAATGCATTTTCCGATTTGCCACGCGCCTAGTGGGCGTATCGGGAAAATCTTGACACTTTATAATTCGAGGGTATACACGAGTATATATTCCAAATTTCAACTCTCTAGCTTCAAAACTGTGCAAATGGTTTGCGTTCATACGGACAGACGGACGGACGGACAGACGGACAGACGGACGGACGGACAGACGGACGGACAGCGTGACGGACATTGCACAAAACCAATATACTCATTTCACTTTGTGAATGCGTATAATAATAATCTTCATCTATAAACATTTCTCTTTTTGAAACATTGAAATCGCTCATTATTCCAGATGCAGTTAACGCAATTTACTGCAATTTCCCTACACTTGCCAGTTTCCAGCATGAGCTCATTTTAAAATTCCCATCCACCAAGTTTTGGCATTGTAAAAACTATGTGTCAGACATTACTGACAAAAATGAACAAGTGGAAAAAGCATCCACAAAAACAAAAATTAGGAGCATCAACAATCCCGTCATAATATTTGAAGTAGGCGAGCAGGTGTTTGTTAAGAATAAAACAAGTCAGAGTGCTCTAGTCGAGACGGCTCGACTACGAGATACCCTGAACCCTGCGAAGATTCAAGCCACGCACACACACACACACACACATGCATACGCACGCACGCATGAGCACGCGCACTGCTGACTGCGCAATATGCCTATTGTATGGGAAATTAAATGTTTAATAACTTTTTTTTGTAGATGGACTTTCTTAATCAAACTTTCACAGCGTAATTATGTCATTTATATGTGTGTATTTGCCAAAGCACAAGTCTCTAGTATTTGAAATACGAATTTTGCAAATTTGGGGCGAAGGGGGCGTGGCATCCAAAATCCAAAAATTACAAACTGTCCGCATTCATTACACGGATCTACACAGTAAATTTGGAGTCTCTAGCTCTTACGGTATGCTTAACCGAAGAAAAGTTATCGATTTTTATCGATAATAAGGAAACGGGATGAGTTATCGAAAATCTAAAAAAAACTCGTACTGCGTAGGCTATAGACGAGTATTCTCTGAAAATTTCAGATAGCTAGCTTTTGTGCTTTACGAGATCGCTGCGTTCATACGGACGGACGGACGGACGGACGGACAGACGGACAGGGCTATTTCAACTCAGCTCATCGAGCTGATCAAGAATATATATACTTTATGGGGTCTGCGATGTCTCCTTCTGCCTGTTACATATATTTTCACAAAAACATTATACCCTGATTTCCCATTTTCAATGGGTTCAGGGTATAAAAAGGTTAGGTAATAAGTTAACACCGCTTTGCTCTGTCCGTTGTCGAAGTACACCATAGAATGGCCAGAAGCCTAGATTTCCTAGGCTCAGCACTAAAGGTCGTAGCAGGCACGCCAGATGCCTCCGACTTCGAAAAGGTTAGGTAGTTCGAATCCCAATTAATCGATGCAAATAACAAACAATTAATTATAAACTCAGAAATGCAAAGGCAAATTAATAGACTAACTGACGCAGTGAATAAAATAATAAAAGCTAAATGGAACGATTTAGTTGACAGACCGCATTTGTATGAGACACTATTAGAAAGAAATAGGATATTAATTAATCAGATATCAAACCTAATTCTCACAATTACATTGGAAAAAGCCGACAAAATAAATCCAACCATTCTTGAACATAATGATTTTAAAACAATTTTAAATAAACATCCGGTAGAAGTCCCCACAGTTAGTCTTACGGAAGCGTTTCAAATTAAGGTCCTCCTGTCCGAAAATAATAATAGCTTATCCTAGAGTGAAATATCTGCAAGAAAGTTACTATCTACCCGGTATCCCACCAACACGTCGCACTGCAACTACAAGACGACACTGTAGCCGAATGCAACAACGACATACTAGTAGTCAAAGAGTGCGTGATAACAACGTATACTTCTGTTTGTGAGTTGACAACACAAAACTCCTGCGCACGAGCACTACACGCTGGTAGGACCGCCTCAAACACAGCTAAGCTACCTCAAACCGGTCACGACGGTGTCATCATCATTAACGAAAGTACAGCAAAAGTGAGCAGAAGTCATCACAAATGAGACACGCCTCGTCATGTTCCAATTCTCCGCAACTATCAATGGCACGAAATATGTGAACGAGCGTGAGATTTAAAGGAAGACACCAGGCACTGCAGGGCTTAACATCATCGGGCATGATTCAGTGCTAAGCATTCCCCAACTGCACAGGATGAACAACCATAATCTCCAAGTCGTCCAGAATTTTAAGAGCGAGTTGGCATCGGCCGAGACTTCCAAGAACCTGGCTACAGTCGGCGTCTTCCTCAGCATCACTTTCAGTGGCTTCATCATCATTTGGCTGGTGGTAAGAAAATGGCAAACTTCAAGGAAAGAGCAAGGAATCATCACCGGTTATAAGGTGTCCGACGACGGTCAGAAACTTGCTACAAACACATTCCGATGACACACGAATTCAGCGACCCGATCACAACGGTTGGCAGCAGTAACCTGATACTTGACTATGCTGAGTCGGCTTGCCGAATGTAGCTTTGTAGCTTATGAAGCCAATCTTTAGCGTTAGCTTTAGTTTTAATAGAGAGTTCTCAGTTGAAAGTGTTTAACGTGCTTTGTTTGTGCTCCGTGATTTTTATTCATTTTTGAATATTTTTTGCCTTTAAAATGCCACTTTGTTGTGATTTTTTTAATTTAGCCATCAGGCTTTGTTGTTACTGTGCAAGAAGTAATCCACTGTGCTTTGTGATATTTTGAAAGTGTTTCTAATTTGAAAGTTTTGTCAGCGTCGGTAATTGTATTTAGTTTCTTTTTACACTTGTTAGTGCAAATATGTTAGTGTTATCACTCACGCTCATACTTGAGTTGTTTGTGTTTCTCACTAAATTCATTTCGTTTTTTTCAAGAAACTCTCTCGCTGATTTCTGCTCACCCGCTTTTTATCAGCTGTTTGTTGTTGGACACGCTCTCACAACTGACTAATCCTCTCTTTGTTTTTATACTCATTCACAAAGTGAAATGAGTATATTGGTTTTGTGCAATGTCCGTCACGCTGTCCGTCCGTCTGTCCGTCTGTCCGTCCGTCCGTCTGTCCGTATGAACGCAAACCATTTGCACAGTTTTGAAGCTAGAGAGTTGAAATTTGGAATATATACTCGTGTATACCCTCGAATTATAAAGTGTCAAGATTTTCCCGATACGTCCACTAGGCGCGTGGCAAATCGGAAAATGCATTTTCCGATATCTCAGAAACACTACTTCTAGAAGTGCTAGAGAGTTGCAATTTGGAATGTAGACTCGTGTTGACAACCTGAGATCAAAAAATTATGGCGGATGTATCTACGCCCATTGGGGGCGTGGCAAATCGGGTAAAACTGTATCTTCTACAGTTTTAAAGCTAGAACGCCCAAATTTGGCACGTAGGTTACTGCTTCGATCCTATGAAGATCGACCAAAAATCTATATATCCACGCCTACTAGGGGCGTGGCAAATCGGATCTGACTATATTGTGATTTTTGAAATTCTGTAATATTTTGAGCACTATTGATGATAGAGACTTGAAATTTGGTATACATACTCGAGTTGAAAACCCAAGATGAAAATAATATGGCGGATATATCTACGCCCATAGGGGGCGTGACAAACCGCAAAAGCTTATAGCTCCTACAGTTTTAGAGCTAGAAGCTTCAAAATTAGATGGTTGAGTTACTAATGAGCTCCTCTATCGATGCCCCAAAACTAATTTTTACGCCCCTTATGGGGCATGCCCGGCTAAAAAATACCCTGTAATTTGCGCATTTTTGGAGTGTAAGTATCCAAATCACATTTACGTTACCCTTCACTACTTCTAAGAACTGGCCAAAAATTATATGTCTACGCCCACTGGGGGCGTGGCAAATCGGGAAAAACCGTACGTTTTTCCGATTCTCAGTGAGAAAATCAAAATTTTATGACGATATTACTGCTGATCTCTTCTATTGATTTCCAAAATTTTATATATGTACAAACCAACTGTGGGCGTGACAATGGGCGTGATCAGTGCGGGTGTGAATGAGTATCCCGCAGTCGGTAGCGCCCGACTGCAACGTTCTTACTTGTTTTTTATTATTTTCTTTTGATCTGTTTCTTACATTTCGGTTGCCAATTGCCAATATGACATGCTCAATAATAATGCAATATTCGGCAAGTAGCTGATTCTGCACAAGTGCAATTTGTTAGTTGCTGGTTGTGTAAGAATATGATGCAACAAAATGTGCTGGTCTCACCGCACGGGACTACGACAAAATCATGTCCACTGCCAAAATTAGTTGTGATGGTTTACGCTGGCCTTGTCCAATTTGCTTGGAAAAACAATTAAATTTTTCCAAGATGTATAATTCAGTGCGAGCTCAATTTTGAAAACTGAGTAGTATATCTAAACAGTTATCTAGTGACCTAGAAGCTGGTGAAAATTTATTAAATCAGTACAACTTTGATACTTCGGATTCTGAAATTATGACTCCTTCTCAGTTGGTACCCCATTCCGTACCAATATTGTCTCCTAATTTGTTAGTGCCTTCCTCACTGTCTCCTGACTCGTTATTAGTTCAGGTTTCTAATGACTTATCAGACACACCTGTTGCTAGTGATATAATAGACCCTCAAGAGCCTATACAGGTTCGTATCAAAAAACTAAAAGCTTCCCCGAATTGCTCAAGCGATGAACACTATTCCGTGCTCTTCTCTCACTCTTACTATACCTACTTTACCTGTCGTTTCTCCTCGAAAGCAAAGCTTTCATCTGACACGACATGTGAAGCTATATCTGCTTTTATTGCTAGTAAATCTGCAGCTAATATTTTTATTTCGAAGTTCAATTTTGCGACTCCTCGTGAAAATGCTTCGTTCATAATCAATGTGCCCGCTGAATTTTTCACAACTATATGTGACTCAAAATGTTGGCCACCAAATGTAGTTGTGCATGAATTCAAACACAAGAATCGAAAATGGTTGTCTCCTATATCGTTAAATCCTACTTTGGTTCAATCTTCCTCTAATATTGTACAAGAAAACTAAATTTTGCACAATCTTCTCCGCAACTGTCTTTGATATATCAAAACGTTCGCGGCCTAAATTCTAAACTCAGAAGACTATTTATACTCATTCAGAAAGTGAAATGAGTATATTGGTCTTATGCAATGTCCGTCACGCTGTCCGTCCGTCCATCGTCCGTCAATCCATATGAACGCAAACCATTTGCACAGTTTTGAAGCTAGAGAGTTGAAATTTGGCATATATACTAGTGTATACCCTCGAATTATAAAGTGCCACGCCCCTAGTGGGCGTATCGGGAAAATCTTGACACTTTATAATTCGAGGGTATACACGAGTATATATTCCAAATTTCAACTCTCTAGCTTAAAAACTGTGCAAATGGTTTGCGTTCATACGGACAGACGGACAGACGGACGGACAGACGGACGGACAACGTGACGGACATTGCACAAAACCAATATACTCATTTCACTTTGTGAATGAGTACAAAAACATTATACCCTGATTTCCCATTTTCAATGAGTTGAGGGTATAAAAAGGTGGGAGGTCTGACATTTCTAATTTTAGAGGTATTGCAAAACTATCTGCTATTCCGAAATTATTTGAAAAAATAATAACATCTACCTTACAACATTTTTTTAAATCGATTATTTCACCATCGCAGCATGGTTTTGTTCAAAATTGATCTACTTCTACCAATCTATTAGAATTTACTTCCCTAGTCAATGAAATTTAAATTTTAAATAAAATGCAAACTGATATTATATATACTGATTTCAGTAAAGCGTTTGACTCAGTACACCATGATATTTTACTTCAAAAGCTTGATCACTTAGGATTTTCCCCTAAACTTCTTTTTTGGATTTCATCCTATTGAAAGGGTAGAACCTAAAGAGTTGTGTTGAGACCAGCTTTTTCGAAACTTGTTTTCGTTTCGTCAGGTGTACCTCAGGGTACTTTTTGCCCTATTTATAAATGACCTTCCAAACCGTATGTCGAATTCAAAGATATTTATGTACGCAAATGACGTAAAACTTTGTCTTTCGTATTCTAATGCACTTGATCATCGACGCCTTCAAGATGATCTTAATTCCTTCCCACTTTGGTGTGTGGCTAATCGGTTACATTTAAATTGTTCTAAATGTATGACAATGACCTTCTGTCGTACTATTCCATATATTGCTAATTATTCAATTAATAATTATCCCTTGCAACGTATTTTTTCAGTCAAAGATCTTGGTGTACTTTTTGACTCAAAACTTAATTTCAATTCTCATATCTCAACCATCGTAAATGAAGCCAAAAGTGTTCTTGGCTTTATTAGGCGTTGGGCAAAAGAATTCAAGATCCATTCATTACCAAACTTCTCTATGTTTCGCTGGGTAATATTGATTCGTCAGGCCTGTTATTGCAACTTATTTTTTCTGTTTCTTCCAGAAGAACCAGACACTTTCGTCCGTTGTATTTACCATTGTGCACTTCGGATTATTCTTTGCATAGCGCGTTTCACGTTTTATGTGTTAATTACAATAAATTTTATCATGCGTTTTCCTCTGAACTCTCTCTACCTTTAATTAAATCCTTGCTTTCAGATCATCTTAGGGAAATCACACACAGTGAGCAGGTGCACAAATTTGACGACCTGCAAGATCTTCAACATTGTGGAGTGATTTCCCAATCCCTTCTATTTCTTTGTTTATCTCTCTCTTCTTCTTATTCAGTTTACTTTTATTAATATTTTCAACTTTCTTTTAATCTTTACTTTTTTAGTTATTATTTAATAATTATACTTAAGACTCTATAATAAATATTTTATAAGTTTCTATTATTATTATTTATATCACTGACCATATATGGCTATGAATTGGGGCATAGCTGGCCGGACTGGCTAATAAAATACCCCCATCGGGTTGGTGGTATTATTGAAATTTTTTCTGTTTTTTTAGGCTATATAACTTATTTGTTTAGTTTATCTTTAAGTTTGACTCTCGATTTGTCAATTTCCCTTTAAATAAATAAATAAATAAAATAAATGAATAATCCGATTTATATCATAATTTAATTTTGTTAAAGATATAAAGAAATAAAGTCACACTATTAATCACTTATTAATCTTATAGATTGCTGAGCCACAAGGCCAGTAATCTGAGAGTAAAGTTTACTCTCCAACCTAATCTTCACAAGAAGACTATCGAGCGGAGTAGCCGAACCAGAAACCTACGCCGCTGAAGCACATTGCAGCATCGTGGGATCATCCCTTAAATCGAGGATCGCCCCGATTTCATAATTTATATTAGTATTATTTATTCCCTGATTTATATATATTGAGAAAAAATAAATGCTTAATAACTTTTTTTAGAAGGACTTTCTTAAAGAAACTTTTATATCATTCATTGTATGTATTTCACAAAGCACAAGTCTTCACAAGTATTCATTACACGCATTTCCAGCTCTTACGATATACAAAAAACAAAGTCAATGCATCGATTCTTATCGATAGTAAGGAAACGTTCTGAGGTTTTGAAATAAAAAAAATGATAAACTTGTATTGCCTAGGGTAAACACGATTATATATTGCAAATTTGAGATTTCTAGCTTTTGTGGTTTACGAGATCGATGCATTCACACAGACAAACGGACTCAGCTTTTCGAGATGATCAAGAATATATATGTTGTAGCATTAAGATTATTTTCCATTATTTAGCGCAGTGAGTTTCGGTCGCTCTCAGAACTCAAACACAACTGACTCTCGTGTCTCTTATTTCTCTCGAGCCTGCCCCCGAACCACACTCAGCAACAGCGTCAAACACTGTCGCCTCGCTAAAACGGTACTTCCTAGAACCGACAACTTAATCAACCAATCACAGCCCTTACAAAGGCTGATGCTAATGCTGATGATGATAATTATTGCAAAATATCCAAAGACGCACCAACAGGCAATCAATACGCGCCGACACGCTGTCGCCCCGCTAAAGCGGTTCATTATTGTGAAATACCGAAAACTACAACCACACACATACAAACTTAGTAAGCGCCGACATATATATATTGTGTGGAGTCTGCCACGCCTCCTGCTGCCTGTTACATACATTTTCACAAAATATGATACCCTGATTTCACATTTTTAATGTGTTCAGGGAATAAAAAAAGAGATCATACACATTCATTGATGCATACACATAAACATACATGCATACATACATTCATCGAAAAACAAGTAAGAGTGCTCTAGTCGCGACGGCTCGGACACAGATCCACACAGTAAATTTGAAGTCTCTAGCTCTTACGGTACGCAAAAACGAAGAAAAGTTATCGATTCTTATCGATAATAAGGAAACGGAATGAGTTATCGAAAATCTAAAATAACTCGTACTGCGTAGGATACACACGAGTATGCACTGAAAATTTCTGAGCTCTAGCTTTTGTGGGTTACGAGATCGCTGCGTTCACACGGACGGACGGACAGACGGACAGGGCTATTTCAACTCAGCTCATCGAGCTGATCAAGAATATATATACTTTCTGCCTGTTACACACATTTTCACAAAACCATCAGGGTATCCTGATTTCCCATTTTCAATGGGTTCAGGGTATAATAAAACAAGTAAGAAAGCGGGGGTATCCTACTATTATTATTACCTGAACACTGCGAAGATCCGATAATCCAAACAGTATACACTTATTTACATTACGGACAACACATACACACACACAAACGCACGCATAAGCACGCGCTCCGCTAACTACGCAGTTTACGCAGCGACTGCATTTGGGCTGCAGTGAAGGCTATATTATGGAAACTTCATTGTTGAATAAGATAGATGGACGGACGGACGGACGGACGGACGAAGTCGACTCAGCTTGTGGCCCTGACCAAGAATGCATATACTTTATGAGGTCTGCCACGCCTTCTTATGCCTGTTCATATATTTTAACATTTTAACCTGATTTCAGGGTATAAAAAAAGAAAAGTTAATTTATCATACACATTCATTCATATACATATACAAACAAAAGAAAAAAATTAAATTGTTTTCATTAATAAATACTAATATTAAATGTCAAGGAAAATTGTATTTCAAACAATTTGAACGAGAGCTTCTTCCATACTTAATAAACTAGGAGTGTAAGGCGGCTGCCAGAATAGCCGCCTCACATTGCCTATATATTTAGTTTATTAATAGTTACAATGTATTTAATTAATTAGTAGTGTGTAAGATAGTATAACAATTAGAAATAAGTTAAGTTTAAGACGCAAGGAGCGAAAATGTATCATTGTTAATAATTCGAATTCAAATGTAACGGCTCGAGTGCGCGCCGACGGTCGGCGATGCGAATCTGCGCAGCGTGGTGAAAGCTCCACGGTGAGGAGCAAGCGCCGTGGGGAGTTGCGTCGGCGAGGCGATCGGGCGGCTCGAGCGTGGTAGATTAAGCGGAGAGAATTAATTGGTTTTTGGCACGTGACGTGAAAGGTCGCGAAAAGAAAAGAAGATTAACGAGCGCAAAGCGGCGCTCAAAGGAAAGAGGAAATTTGGAAAAAGCTCCCGGTGCGGCAGGGCTCGACCGGCCGACGTGGCGAATCCCATTGGCGGCCGCAACTAACTTGGTAGATTTAATCGGTAGTTTGGATGACTCAAAATCCCGTTCGCCACGTGGATTACCCGGCAAGGAAAAACGGCGTGGCCTCGAGAGAACGTCAGCTGCGACGATGCACTTGTTCCTCGGCCAGCAGTTCTACCGAATCGAGATCACATAAACAAGTAGTAAAGACGAGGCAAAGTCCCGTTTGTCGTGTGGATAGCCCCGACCTAACAGCCGCAGGTAACTTTGAGAGCGCCGGCGGACGCCTGGCACGCTTCTCGGTTACCCCCAAGCTCCCGCATGCAGATGCGTGGGTGTAGATTTTTTGCGAAAAGTAGTTTTTATTAACCAAGTCAGGAAGTCCCCTCCCTTAAGTCACCGTCAATGCATTCAAGAAATATTCTTGTGAGTGCTGGTCCTGTGTTGACTGGGTCTGCACCCCGTCCAGAATTGTAACCTTACAAGTGGCGCCCGAGCAGAGACCCTGGGACTAATAAGGGGAGTGGCATATTCGCGGCATGAAATCCCGCGCATATGCCTAAATAAAAGTGTTGGTTGGTGAATGTTGCAAAATCTATGTGTAGTCGGCGATACCCTAACCTACTCTTTTGGCGCGACGTGATTGGCCATCGCGAAAATTGAGCTCGACGAAGGTAACGGAAAACAGAATTGCAAGGGCTCCGCGGCGCCTAAAAAGTACAGCACGCGACGGAAAAAGCAAGAACAAGCAAGTGTGAACAGTTGGCCGAGTGCCAGAAACTTCGAGAAAAGTCGAGTGAGCTGCGGCCCGAGACCCACAAAAATTACGAACGAGTGTGTGCCGGCGTAACAATGTACGGTGGTACGCAAATTTTTTTTGAGTGAGTTTTTTTTTGAGAAAAAAAAAATATAAAGAGAGACCGGCAACGAAGACAAGTGCACAGTGTTTTTTGAGTGCATTTTTCTTCTGAGGAAAAAAACAGGGGAAAGAAGAAACCAGAAAAGAGACGAGACAACGGCAACAAAAACAAGAGCAAGTCAAACATTGGTACAAAGCAATGTGCTTTTGTTTTGAGTTAATTTTTTTTTTTTAAGAAAAAAAACGAGACAACGGCAACGAGAACAAGAAGAACAAGTAAACAGTTGTACAGAATTTTTTTTTATTAAAAAAAAAAAAAAAAAAACAAAAAGGAGAAAAGTTGTGATGAACAAGAGCAATATTGAGGAGAGTATGTGTACAGTGGGACAAATTAAAAAAAAAAAAAAAAGGAGAAAGAAGAAAATTAAATTATATAAGACCTTGGAAAGAGGTTATCTGCTTTCATCCAGAATGGCGGCCACTCCGCGGGGGTCTGGGAACGTCTGACGGAATTGGAGGCACGGTATACCAAGATGCCGGAGCCTTTTCTGGGGGGCACGGCGGCTTGTGTCGGTCGCCGAGCTTACCAGAAGTCCGAACCGAACCTACGTAGAACTCAGCTACACGAGCCAATCCCTGCGCTGACGATCGGCGGGATGGCCGAGGGCCGAAAGTGCGGGGCATGATAAGATTCGAGAGTCGACGGCGAGGTCAAAGACCCGGCTCCGACTCTCAAGGTCAGCCAATATGTTCCTGCGCACCAATTACAGCCTGAGAGGAGCCTACCCAGATGCATAGCAGATCAGGTCAGGAAGTGGGGCATGACGTATGACGGTCAGTCGGACCCACTTGGATTATTAGAAATCCTAGAGGAGCGAGCCATCACATACGACATCGATCTCGACCGTATGCCTAAGCCAGTGACCAGTCAGCGAGGTGCTCGTGGACAAAGCCGCAAGGTGGTTCCTTACAAGCGGGTTAAGGGACGTGACCTGGGCTAAGTTCAGAAGCGGATTTCTGGAGTTCTTCCTGTCGCTGCAATATTTCGAACGCCTCGAAGATCAGATCAGATCGCGTCGGCAACTGGGAGGAGAGAGCTTCAAAGACTACTCGTAGAGATAAGGCTGCTAAGCGCCACGGCTGGCCGAGCGAAACCTGCCTGGACGAAACCAGCGGATAGTCGACCCAACAACCCGTTCCGCTCGCAGCCGGCGGAATACCGTCACGGATTAGGTTAGCTGACGGATCGTCGCTGGAAGTGAGGATGATGATGAGAGTGGACGTGAGTCTCGCCGGGAAGGTAGGTCGGATGACAGTGCTCATCATGCCGACCATGCTAGACCACGTCATTTCAGGAATGGATTTTCTGTGCGCCATAGGCATGACGGTGCGCTGTGGCCGCTTATAATTGATAATGAGGTCGAGGAGATACCGTCCCCTGCGAGAGAGGCGTCGAAAAAAGGCACCATGTCTGGAGGACAGGAGATGCTCGCTCAACGTCAAACTCTATCAGAGAGGAGAGGATTGAACCCTGGAGTGCCATGCGAAGAGCCTGCGACGAAACAAACGAGGGCGTCGGCAGAGGAGGTCGAGTCGATAGAGGGCGCACCGTCTGGAGAACGGGAGACGCGTGCTCGACGACGAGCTCAATCAAGGAAGGATCTGAAGGTAGGAGTGAAGAAGTTTGAACCGATGGATGACGAGGGAAGGATTCCGGGGACCAAGGAGCGTCCGCCGAAAATAAAAGTGATTGAGGTAGAAAAGGAAGAGGGAGCTGGGTCTCCCGCAGAGGACGTGGAATAGCCGTAGGACCTGGAGGACGAACTCAGGGACTTTTTAAAAACCTAGAAGGGGTGTCTCATATAGCAGAGCAAAACGTGATTGATGAACAGGTAGATGAGCTGCTTCGAGTGGGGGCCATTGAGCCGTCGCGAAGTCCGTCTTAGTAAAGAAGAAGTCTGGAGATTGGCGCATGTGCTTGGACTACCGACAGCTCAATGCACACTCGATTCCGGATGCTTATCCCTTTCCAAGGATCAACCACATCCTCGAGAAGTTGCGTCATGCTCGTTTCATCTCGACGTTGGATCTCAAGAGCGGTTATTGGCAGATCCCCATGCCCGGAAGAGGTTTGTTCCAATGGCGGGTGATGCCATTTGGCTTGAATTCGGCTGGTGCGACGTTCCAGAGAGCGCTGGATACGGTCATCGGACCGGAAACGGAGCCCCATGCATTCGCCTATCTAGAAGACATCGTGGTGATCGGAGCCACAAAAGAAGAACATGTGACTAACTTGAAGGAGGTGTTCCGTCGATTGAGGGCGGCAAACTTCAAGATGAACAGGAAGAAAGGCTGGCGTATCTGGGACACGTGATCAGCAGAGAAGGAATTTGTACCAATACGGCAAAGATAGAGGCGATACAGAGACTGCCAGCTCCTACCAATCTAACAGAGTTGCGGCAATGTTTGGGGATGGCGTCCTGGTACCGGTTGTTCATGCCGAATTTCGCATCGCTGGTCCAGCTAATGACGTCACTCCTCAAGAAGGGCCAAAAGTGCTTATGGAGGGAGGACCAGGAGGAAGCTTTGAGAAAACTCAAGGAGAATTTGACGACGACGCCCGTCTTGGCGTGTCCCGACTTCTCGGCCAAGTTTGTGCTGCAAACAGATGCTAGCGACTACGGACTCGGGGCAGTGTTGACGCAGACAGTCGAGGATTAGGAACGGGTGATAGCGTATGCCACATTCAGCCACAGAGAAGGAGTGCCTGGCAATCGTATGGGCAATTAGGAAGATGCGACGCTACCTCGAAGGCTACAGGTTCGACGTGGTGACGGATCACCTCGCTTTAAAGTGGCTAAACTCAATAGAGAAAGCTACCGGCAGGATCACCCGGTGGGCGCTGGAATTGCAGCAATAGCAATTCAATGTCCATTATCGACGAGGGAAGTTGAATGTGGTGGCCGACGCTTTCTCCCGGCAACCTCTAGAGATCTGTCAACAAGCAGTGGTAGCAGAGCTCCCCTGCAATTGGATCGCGAGGATGTTCGAGAAGATCGCCAAAGAGCCAGCGAAATTCACTGACTACGTTGAGGAGAATGGACAGCTATATCGGAACCTAGGACACCGCACAGATGAAGAACATACCCTGGAAACTCTGCGTTCCCATCGGTCAGAGGTGCAGGGTGCTGCGAGAGTGCCACGACGCTCCCACTGCCGGACATCAAGGCGTGAGGAAGACGGCAGCCAGGCTGGCCCAAAAATATTATTGGCCGGGCATGTTCCGAGATGCCGCCAAGTACGTGAGGCGCTGCGAAACATGCCAAAAATTAAAAAACGAGCAACAAAACCACAGCCTGCCAGGTGCTGGCAAGACAGGTGGCTGAGCCCATGGCGGTTTTGTGTGCCGATTTTGTGGGTCCCTTGCCGCGTTCGAAACTAGGCAATACTCCAGCACACGGCTCCATACTCTCCGCAGGAAAATCCATTAGAGAGGACGAATCGCACGGTAAAAACCATGATAGCGCAGTTCATCAAGGGTCATCAAAGTTCGTGGGACGAACAGTTGCCCGAGATAACACTGGCTGTCAACTCCAGATGAAAGAGATCTTTAAAATAGTTCGTAACAATCTACAGCGGGCTTCGAAGGACCAAGGACGTCACTACAACATCGGTTCTGTTGCAGCAGCACCAACTCTCTAACGCAGCGGAGAGGTTTGCTGCGAAGTTGGCACCCAAATTTGACGGTCACTACAGGGTCGTCAAGTTCATCTCCCCTAACATCGTGCGTCTCGCGAAGCAGGACGAACGCAAGCGGAGGGTGGCCAACACAACACAGCTGAAACCATTCCACCAGGAACCCGAAGATGACAGCGCTGAGAAGACAAGCGGCGAGGGAAGAGTCGGCCCCGTCAGAAGTCGCATCGATGGCGATGCACCGAATTTTAATTTAGTAATAGTGTAATAATGTTAGTAATAGCCATCGTAGTTTGTAAGCTGAACCGGTAGAGCAGGGAACTAGGCGTTTAGGGCTACCGTAGCAGCCCCCGGGGGGTGGTGTCTGTTTTGAAGAAAGGGGGGGTGTAAGTCGGCCTTAGGAGCAGCCGCCTTACATCCTTATTTACAATAAGATAGTATGTAAGGTATTAGTATGTAAGGTAGTATTAAAAAGAGCGCAAGGGGCACAGGACGTAATTAGTATACTGTTAGAATTAAAATTTAAAGGTAACGGCTCGAGCGCACGCTGACGTTCGGCGGTGAGACTCTGCACAGCGTGGTGAAAGCTCAGTGGTGAGAAGCGAGGGCTGGGGGGAGTCGAGCGCGATAGGTTAATTTTATAAATTTATTCAGTTTCGGACACGCGACAAGATAGGTCGCGAGAAGGAAATTAGTTAGTTAGAGGTCGTGAAAAGAGGAACATTGGTGTGGCGGCGGGGCTCGCTCGGTAGATTAAGGTATACAAGCAATATATTTATTAATAAACGAAACTAAAAATTAGATTGACTAACGAGTTTGGTTTTCATTGAGTAGAAACTAACATAAACATAAACATAAAACATAACTTAACATAGCGCATGTCGGCTTTTTCGTTTTCGGCCGCAAATAACCCTGTAACACTGATCGGTAGTTTGGACGTGGCAAAGACCCGTTCGCCGCGTGGATCAACCCCGGCAAGGGAAAAACCGCGTGGCTTCGAGAGAAGGTCGTAGTAAAGACGAGGCACGGTTCCGTTTGTCGTGTGGATAACCCCGACACAGCACTCGTAGGTGGCCTTGAGAGCGCCGGCGGACGCCTGGCACGCTTTATCGGTTACCCGCACGCAGATGCGCGACTTAGTTTTTGCGAAAAGTAGAGTTTGTATTAACCATTAACCTTTCCTCTCCCAACCAATTTTCTTGTGAGTGCTGGTCCTGGGTAGACTGGGTCTGCACCACGGCCAGAATTGTAACGTTACAAGTGGAGCCTTTAAAAATATATCATTTTTGACAAATTAATGGAGGAGGTCAGCAGTCATATCATCATAAAATATTGATTTTCTCACTGAGAAACGGAAAAAGATACAATTTTTCCCGATTTGACACGCCCCTAATAGGCGCAGTCATATCATTTTTGGCCAGTTCTTAGAAGTGGTCAAGGGTAACGTAAGTGTGCAATTTGGATGCTTACTTATGGGCGTAGATATATCCACCATATCTTTTTCGTCTGGGGTTGTCAACCCGAGTATATATACCAAATTTCAAGTCTCTAGCATTCATAATGCTCAAAATATTACAGAATTTGAAAAATCACTGTATAGTCAGATCCGATTTGCCACGCCCCTAGTAGGCGTGGATATATAATTTTTCGTTCGATCTTCATAGGATCGAAGCAGTAACCTACGTGCAAATTTGGGCGTTCTAGCTTGAAAACTGTAAAAGATACAGTTTTACCCGATTTGCCACGCCCCCAATGGGCGTAGATATATCCGCCATAGCTTTTTGATCTTGGGTTATCAACGCGAGTATACATTCCAATTTGCAACTCTATAGCACTTCTAGAAGTAGTGTTTCTGAGATATCGGCAAATGCATTTTCCCGAATTGCCACGCCCACAGTAGGCGTAAACATATGATTTTTGGCCAGTTTTTAGAAGTAGTGAAGGGTAACGTAAGTGTGAAATTTGGATGCTTACACTCAAAAAATGCGAAAATTACAGGATATTTTTTTAGCCGAGCATGCTCCGAAAAGGGCGTAAAAATTATTTTTAAGGCATCGATAGAGAAGCTAACCAGTAACTCAACCATCCAATTTTGAAGCTTTCAGCTCTAAAACTGTAGGAGCTATATACTTTTGCGGTTTGCCACGCCCCCTATGGGCGTAGATTTATCCGCCATATCTCTTTTATCTTGGGCTGTCAACCCGAGTATATGTACCAAATTTCAAGTCTCAAGCATTCATAGTGCTCAAAATATTACAGAATTTGAAAAATCACTATATAGTCAGATCCGATTTGCCACTCCCCTAGTAGGCGTGGGTATATAGTTTTCTGGTCGATCTTCAAAGGATCGTAGCAGTAACCTAAGTGCCAAAAATGGGCGTTCTAGCTTTAAAACTGTAAAAGATACAGTTTTACCCGATTTGCCACGCCCCCAATGGGCGTAGATATATCCGCCATAGCTTTTTGATCTTGGGTTATCAACGCGAGTATACATTCCAATTTGCAACTCTCTAGCACTTCTAGAAGTAGTATTACTGAGACATCGGAAATTGCATTTTCCGATTTGCCACGCCCCTAGTAGGCGTGGATATATATATATATATATATATATTTTGGCTGATCTTCATAGAATCGTAGCAGTAACTTACGTGGCAAATTTGGCCGTTCTAGCCTTAAAACTGTAGAAGATACAGTTTTACCCGATTTGGCACGCCCCCAATGGGCGTAGATATATCCGCTATAGCTTTTTGATCTTGAGTTGTCAACACGAGTCTACATTCCAAATTGCAACTTTCTAGCACTTCTAGAAGTAGTGTTTCTGAGATATCGGAAAATGCATTTTCCGATTTGCCACGCCCCTAGTTGGCGTATCGGGAAAATCTTGACACTTTATAGTTCGAGGGTATACACTAGTATATATGCCAAATTTCAACTCTCTGGGAGATATAAATTTATAACTGCATTTAAGTCGATAGCTTTAAAACGACTAAATTTATAGATTTTTTGAAACAAACTCGATCTGCGCGTGCTATATACGGAACTACTGAAAAATTCCAAGTCTCTAGTTTTTATAGATTCTGAGATCGACGCGTTCAAACATACGGACGGACCGACGGACGGACAGACGGACAGGGCTAAATCAACTCAACTCGTCACCCTGAATATATATAGTTTATGGGGTCTGCCACCGTTATACCCTGATTTCTCATTTTCAATGGGTTCAGGGTATAAAAAGCGTAAATTATTAATGAAATAAAATTTGAAAATTTAATAAAATTGAAGAATGAAACATTTGCCATGAAAGAACCTTGCGAAAATCGTAATGATAGGACAATATGTAATACAAAAAAGCTTATAAGCCTAAGTAACGATACTTACCTATATGCCCCGCTAAACCTAAAGAAATGCACCGTCGTAAACAACCAGCACATTCCGGACTTCGAAGAAATACTTACCCGGAAGTATTTCTTAAGTATTTCCCTAATGCTGCTGAACGTATTGGAACTCCATGACACATTCATCATTCAATATCGGAACTCCACAGTAAAGATTGACGAAACGATCTACAAGACGGAAGAGATTCGACAAGCAGAACCAGAACCACCACTGCTCCAGCTAACATCTAAAAAAGCAGACTGGACAAGCTACTCACCCTACAAATGGTTACCGAGCTCAACATAAGCAACACCAAAACACTGGAAAAACTTGGCCCTAAAGAGACCGTCCAAGCTACTCTCAGTTATACGTTGCTCAGTATTCTATTGCTTCTGATAGCAGGACTAATCATCGAACTCATCAGAAGAATCAATGGAGAAACTCCAAAGGAGAGGAAGACGGTTTCAGATAGTACCAGTAGGAGTCTACGTAGCGACCGAGGACGTCCGCATTTAAAAGAGAAAGAGTTCACACCCTGTACGTCAAAGTCTCAACAGAAATTAATTACATAAGCACCAACTTACAAAAAACAATATAATCTGCGCACGGTAGTTCACCGTGGGAACGGCGAAAGTACCCAGAGGATACAGAGGCGAAGTCATGTGCGCTGAGTGCGCACTCTTTAGTCCTACGATCGTGGGACCAGCGGATGCAAGATGACACCTCGCCAACTTATTAATAAAATGCAACTCCAACAGTAGGTGCATCAATCAATGGCAGCAAGGCACGGCAGCAACAATCGCAGCGACGTCAGCAGCGGCAAAGACGACGCCGGCAGAACATAGGTCTTTTTAAGAATTGTAAAACATAATTAAGGTAGTTCTAATCTCAAGGAAATAATAAACGTTTTTTTTTAACAAAAAACTTTACAAATTTTTAATTTATATTACAAATTTTACATATTGCTGATCCCACGATCGTTGGACTAAAGAGTGCGCACTCAGCGCACGTGGCTTCGCCTCTGTACCCTCTGTGGCCTGTACCTAGTGGTCAATAACTTTTGAGTATTCGATTACTTTCGCCGGTCTCACGGTGAACTACCGATAATATTTTAGTCAGCTTATTCTATCTCTTTTAGAGACTTATATTGTTTTGACTAACTTATATTGTTTTGGCTAAGTTGCTTCTTATGTAATTAATTTCTGTTGAGGCTTTGACATACAGGGCGTTAAATTGTATACCCTCGAATTATAGTGTCAAGATTTTCCCGATAAATGCATTTTCCGATGTGTCAGATACACTACTTCCTAAAATTACTTGAGAGTTGCAATTTGGAATGTATACCCGCATACACGCCCGGGGGCGTGTCAAATCGGGAAAAACTATATCTTTTACAGTTTCTCGAAATTTTATGATGATATTACTGTTGACCTCCTCTATTGATATGCCAAAAATTATATATATATATATATCAACCAATTAGGGCCGTCGCAAATCAGAAAAATCTCTATCTTGCAATGGGCGTGAGCTGTGCGGCAGTGTATTCCGCAGTCGGTAGCGCCCGACTGCAACGTTTTTACTTGTTTTTCTTTTTTTTAGATTTTTACACTCATTCACAAAGTGAAATGAGTATATTGGTTTTGTCCGTCACGCTGTCCGTCCGTCCGTCTGTCCGTATGAACGCAAACCATTTGCACAGTTTTGAAGCTAGAGACTTGAAATTTTGAATATATACTCGTGTATTATAAAGTGTCAAGATTTTCCCGATACGCCCACTAGGGGCGTGGCAAATCGGAAAATGCATTTTCCGATATCTCAGAAACATTACTTCTAGAAGTGCTAGAGAGTTGCAAATTGGAATGTATACTCGTGTTGACAACTCAAGATCAAAAAGCTATGGCAGATATATCTACGCCCATTGGGGGCGTGGCAAATCGGGTAAAACTGTATCTTCTACAGTTTTAAAGCTAGAACGCCCAAATTTGGCACTTAGGTTACTGTTACGATCCTATGAATATCGAAAAAAAACTATATGTCCACGCCTACTAGGGGCGTGGCAAATTGAATCTGACTATATAGTGACTTTTCAAATTCTGTAATATTTTGAGCACTATTGATGCTAGACTTGAAATTTTGTATATATACTTGGGTTGACAACCCAAGCTCAAAAAGATATAGCGGATATATCTACGCCTTAAGGGGGCGTGGCAAACCGCAAACATTTATAGCTCCTACAGTTTTAGAGCTAGAAGCTTCAAAATTGGTTGGTTGAGTTACTGGTTAGCTTCTCTATCGATGCCTTAAAAATAATTTTTACGCCCTTTTGGGGCATGCTCGCCTAAAAAATACCCTGTAATTTTCGCAATTTTTGAGTGTAAGCATCCAAATTTCAGACTTACGTTACCCTTCACTACTTCTAAGAACTGGTCAAAAAATTTATGTCTACGCCCACTGGGGGCGTGGCAATTCGGGAAAAACTGTATGTTTTTCCGATTCTCAATGAGAAAATCAAAATTTTATGACGATATTACTGCTGATCTCCTCTATAGATTTCCAAAAAATTATATATGAACAAACCAATTGGGGGCGTGGCAATGGACGTGATCAGTGCGGGTGTGAATGAGTATTCCGCAGTCGGTAGCGCCCGACTGCAACGTTCTTACTTGTTTAACAGAAAATAGTTTAAAATGCGTATTTAAGGAGCAAGTAAACGAAAAAGCCACGATCTATATACTTTACACATCAAACATTTTTAAGGTGATTGGAGCTGCATCCGCCTAACGATCCATTTAACATTTGATAATCTACAATAAATCAATTGACCTAGACGGTATTTCTCAAAAATACTTAATTTGAAGAGACCACCACATTATATATACCGTTTAACGTATTATTCATTTTAAGTTGACTACCAATACACAACAGCAAACAAATGTTTTCTAAAACAATATGAACAATTATTTAAGTTATCATTTGCCTCTTTTATTTATTATTAACGGCAGGGCTACCATTGTTTACTAAGAAACACATACATACACATATTTTTTACAATTTATAATTGAAATGTTTGAGCAATTATGTATGAATAAACAACAACTAAATACAAAATTTTCAAACCAAAATGCATTTCACCATTAAGAAGCTATATTTTGCTTAATAGCAGAGCGATTAAAACAAAAGATGTCAAAACTGTTGGGTAAATACAATATACATAATATATTATACATTTTATGCCAAGAATACTCGTCGCACAACAAAATTGCTTTTAACTATCTAAACAGCATTGATAAAGTTTGGCAGCCTATTGACGTTGATTTAAGTACAAAATTGTTGCCTATATCAATAAGGTTTTAAGCGCTGCACATAAAATAGCATTCTAATTTTTTTATTTAAAGTTAACCTACTCTAGCGTATAATTGATAACCGTTTAAAAAGTTGATTTTAAGTCTAAAGTAAAATTAACAGATATCAATAATTTTTATTTAACGATTATTTCCTTCTAATACTTATTGTAAGTACTCAGTTTAATGTTATGCATGATATATATATATATATATATATATATATATATATATATATATATATATATATATATATATATATATATCATATATATATATTTACTTTTTTAATTACACGCGGGCATTTAACACGAAATTAATGTGCATTTGCTTATATTATAATATATATATATATATATATATATATATATATATATATATATATATATATATATATATATATATATATATGTATATATATATAGTCCTAAAAATATGGGGAATACAAGAGAAAGTCTGTACGTATGAAATTTAATTTGATTTTTTTAAAGGTTTTTTTTTTTGTTTTTTGATTTTTTTTTTCTTTTTTTTGTTTTTTTTTTTTAATTAATCTAAATAGACCTTAAACAATTATGAATGAATGAAAGTTTAAAAAGATGGCTTCAGTGACATCGCACAGATTCATATAAATCCAATATGTTATCATCAATTGGACTTACAATTGAAATAACTATAAATGATCTTACCTCGTCAATCAAGATAAAATTAACTCTATACAGTTGATAAAACCCATAGCAATAGTGGAAAAATCAGCTACAACTGCGGGTGTTGCAAAGGGGACATTGGTTCAGAAATGGTTTGAGTGGCATGATAGCGCCTCAAAAAGTTGCTTAGTAAATGTTGGTCTATCTCAAAGGTTGATGAGTACTTTGAAGTATCTGGGATTAATTGAGTTGTAATGGAAGATGGTGATGCTTTCAGGTCATTGTTGATGTCATGCTATTGTGGATGTTGTCCAATTTGTTGTTGCTGTTGTAAATGTGGTGGTAAAACATTGCTAGACTGATTAGCTGGTAAAGACATGCTGCTTATGGTCTGGGTAGGTGGGGGAACAAGTTGTGAAGTCTGGCTGTGATGATAGGTATTCCCGCTAACAGAAGGCTGCTGTATCATGTGATGTTGTAAATTCAATTTGGGTCCATCTTCCGCTTTTTCCTCCTCTCGACGTTTCAAGCATGCAGCTTTCGGATTCAAATTACGTTCTCTAACTTGTTGTTCTAGAGTCATAATTACCTCTACTGCCATATTAAGGATACCCAACTTAGTTTGAGGTTTATCAGACTTTAGGTGTGTCATACACATGCGTCCCAGTTCTTTCAAAGCCTCATTAATATCACGTATACGAATGCGTTCTCGAGCATTGTTTGCCTGACGCCGTTCTTTTTCGCGGATAGCTTTAACAGCTGGCTCGGCGTCATCGTCATCGTCTGCGGAGGAACAATATCTACGAGGTCTCTTTGAACCTTTTGCACCCTGAGAAAGCTGTTGCAGCTGTGTAGCATTCGAAGGCTCAATAGAGCTCGTAGGTTTTGTGTCAGAACTTTCCAGATTCGATATACTAGAAGTTGTTGATACACCGGCGTGTGTGACATTACTTATTCCAATTTGCTCCTTTCTTTTTTTAGTTGTTTTTGCTGATGCTGATATTGATGTCGAGGCATTTCGTTCCATTTTGATATTTGACAAACCAGAAGCTCCCATTGATTGAATCGTGTTTGTACTTGCAGCAGACGTACTCAATGAAAGAACTTCATGTGTAAGGGTACTTGACGAATTAGGTACTTGTGCGCCATTTCCGGCAGAGCTACCGCTGCCAACTAGATGGGACGAAGGTGAATTGGCCACAAAGGAAGATAACGTTTCTGTATTGTCTAGTGAATTCAGAGAAGTATTAACATTTCCTAACATTTCTGGCTCGCAGTGGTTCCGAAGAACATTGAGAGCATCATCCAAGCGTTCTTCCATGCGAGCGCCTTGAAAAACAGATGCCATAGTATGTAAGCTAGTTACAGGCACCATATCGTTTGCATAATTTGAGCCGCCACTGCCATTTAAAACATTGTGATTCCATCCGGCGTTTCCAGAAACTGATCCATCCCCAACTCCAGACTGTGTCAACGGTGGCGGGGAGTTAACAGGTGTTGATGGGTTCGAGCTGAAGCTGCTTATACTTTGGTCAGCTGCTGCAGCTGACATGTATATTTGTTGACGCAACGATGCTGCCGTAGAATTACTAGCTCCAGAGACTTTCGTACTTATTCCGCCAAAGCCATCAGTATTTTGAATTGCAGGACTAAGTTGTTGTTGATTATGATGGGAATGTGCGTGAGGTAGCGGAGTATGATTTAGGGAATGGTGGGTTATTTGCCCAGCCGAAGAAAGGGAAGTATGTTGCACTGCTGTTTGATTGTGTTGCGGTGAATTATACACTGCTGGCGAGAGTACTGTCGGCTGGCCAATATTTGGTAAAGAACCAGAGCCACCCCGAAAAGAGCTCATTGGCGGAAGAGATGTGGATGCCGGACTGTGCATACCAATCTGACCACTTTCACCACCCATTTGCATACCAATATTCGTACTATTTGTTAAAGCCTCAGCATTATGAACTTGTTGATGGTCCATTGTATGTGAAGATATTGGTGCGTTGCTTTGATAAGGCGTTTGACCCATATAATTAGTGCTGTTGTGCATTTGTGATTGGTACCATCCTGCGCTACTAGTTGCCCCGGAATCAAAATACTGATCAACCGTTGTTGTATTGGTAAACCTATTATTGCTCCCGTTGGCATCGTGAATAGAATTAAAATCACTAGGGTATATTCCATTTTCCACAGCAAGGCCTCCATATGGTGAGTGATAGCCCCCTCCCCGTTCAGTTGCCACTGTTCCCGGGGGTTGCTTATTTGCTATTTTGTTGAAACAGTTTTGAAACACCTCATACAAGTGCATCGGTTCATCATCGCTGGTCGCCATGTTTTCTCAAATTTATGGATGATAGCAGAAAAAGTATTTCTATTTCAAAATCTGCAAAGAAACAATTATTTCAGTTAGTTTTTTATCTATTATCTGTATATTAATTTATTTGAGCTGACAGCAATGACTGTTATATATTTATATAAATAAATATAAGGAAACAATTAAAATTTCTTTAAAGCTCCAAAAAAATTTTTTTTTTAATTTGATTTTTTATATAATTATATTATATAATAATATTATATAATTATATTATATTATATAATAATATTATATAATTAATATAATTATATCATATAATTAATATAATTATATTATATAATTAACGTATCCAAAACCCAAAATCCAAAATCCAAAATATGCAAAATATTTGTATTCATACAGGAACTCCCACAGTATACCAGTTTCTCTATTTTATGGTATTCAAGCTATAACGAATAAGGGAAATCAGATTACGAATTTTAATCGATAATAAGAAAATGGGATGAGTTATTGAAAAAATAATAAATAATAATAAAGCGTTTGGTATACAGGAATTTATATACAAATTTGAAGTCTCTTTGTGCTTTACGAGATCGCTGCGGTTTTATGGACAGAAATGGACATGGTAAGATCGATATAGCTCGTCGCCCTGATCAAGAAACTGTACACTTTACGGGATCTGCCACGCCTCCTTATGTCTCTTAAAAACATTTTCACATAACCATTATACTCTAAAAAATTTAATTTAATTTTCAACTGGTTCAGGGTATAACAAGAATGCTCTAGTCTGGGGTACCCAACTAGGAGATCCCCTGAAACCTGCGAAAAACCGATATTTCAAACATTACGAGCAACACACATACGCACGCTCGCATAAGCACGCGCTCTGCTCTGTCACGAGCTCTGTCATTTGTATGTGTATATTTTATGTATTTGAAATGCAGTTTCTGCAAATTTGGGGGGAAAGGAAGGTAAGGCGGGATGGTATCCAAAATATGACAAAAATCAAAATTGTAAAATTACACATTAAACTAAATACAAAATTTGGTGACTCTAGTTCTAAAGGTGTAAGAGATATAATTTTATAACTGAATTTCTATAACGTTTTAAACTGATAACATTAAAACGATAAAAGCTATCGAAATTTCGAAACAAAGTTGATATGCGCGTGCTATGTACGGAACTACAGAAAAATTCCAAGTCTCTAGTTCTTATAGATTCTGAGATCGACGTGTTCAAACATACGGACGGACGGAACGACAGACGGACAGGGTTAACTCAACTCAGCTCGTCGCTCTGATCAAGAATATATATACTTTATGGGATCTGCCACGCCTCTTTCTGCCTGTTACATACATTTTGACAAAACCATTATACCATGTTTTCCCGTTTTCAATGAGTTCAGGGTATAAAAACAACGCAACAGGCGGCTGAACAAAACTTAGTCTCATCCAATATTTTATAAAGTTCATATATATAAGGAATAATATAGCAATAATCAATATATAGATGACATGTATGTAGTAATACCAATATACAAAAGAATATTTAGTTTTCTAACAATCGTACAGTACAAATGACTTTTCGGGGCTTCAATATGGTCTCTATTTTAAATTAATTTTGTAATCAATGTAGAATGCCGTTGCTTCACATCTAGTATCTTTTAGGGATTATGGATATGATTGGATATCATATTGAATGATGGTAAAGCATATTATTTTAGAAATTATTCATTTAAATTTCCAACGTTGAGCACAGCCCAATAGTATATACAAATAAATATTCGTATATTTGGCCATTTGACACTTTTAGTTTTAGCACTTCACCACTGATTAATCTTAACGTTTTTTGCATATTACTCAAAAGTTTTGGTTTTAACGAAGCTAAAGCAACATTTTATAAAACTACGTACATATATTTATTTCGAGCAAATTTAGCCATTAGCATACTGGTATCACAACTAAAAAGTAAAAGCAGTGTGTATTTGTTGTTACTCTATTCCTTATAGTTAATTGAAAACATTGCTAAACAAACAATGTACAAACAATAACAATGTACAATAACCTTTCACCCATTACCCTTTAATTAAGCACTTTTGCAATCAAGGCACATGATCAAAACAAGAGGGAGCACGTATTATTGACGTTTTTGTGGTTTTATTATTGATTACTAGTGCAGTTGATTCAAAATAATGTTAAAAATGTTGTCTTATACCGCCACTATAACCACCAACATTTCATCTATCATCTAAATGAAAAAAAATTCTAACAAAACTCATTTCAGTTTGTAGGGTAACAACCCAGAGCATTCTCTTAGTCTTCAGCCAATTACTTCAACAATTACAAAGTTAAAATATTAAATGAAAATTGTGATACTGTAATATTTAACATATCTATATAACATGTATACATTCATTTATTTATCCATTTTTTACCGTACTGAGTTTGCATGTGTTTGTAGGTATAAGCATTGCAGTGTTGCAAAAAAAAATTTTTTTTTGTCTGTATAAAAACTATACTCACTTAAACAAAATTTAAATTCTTTCTTGCCGTTTATTTTGTTGTAGGCACTCAACTATTTTTGTACACTTCTTCAGAACTACCGAACCTTTTAAATTATAAAAAGGTGTGGATCGGATTTGTATTTCTTTTGACCACGAACACACAAACTTGATATGCTTGTATGTATGTATGTATGTATGTATGTTGTGATTTACACAAAACTTTCAGTTTTGCACAACGGTTAGTATATGTAATACTCTTTTAATTTACACATGGTAATACATTTCTTAAAGCTCATTAAAAGTATTTTACAGTTTGAACAATGCTTTTTCCAAAAATTCAAAACATTTCTAAATTTAGTATTCTGCTGGCTTTGTTCGTGATACCATCGGGAACGCCATCTTTGTTCTCTTCGTGCGTCATTCTCAGTGTTGTGTTTTATAAGTTTCGATATATAATACATTTCGATAATTAACATTAATTTATTTTTGCCTAGATGCAATTCTATTATGGAGCTCTATATCTAATATAATTTTGCTATTGTGTTCGATATACGAGTTTGGCATTATGGGTACTGCTTGTGGAATGTATCTGTTAACGTTAAATATATTAAATAAATGTTCAAAGACAAATTTTCAAATTCAATTAATAATTATAAATTATAAGTACAATTAAAAAAACCAGTATTATATATATATATATATATATATATATATATAAAATAAACTTAAACTGTACAACTAGGATATACCCTGAGCCTGAAGAGCTGATCTCTTTTAAGTTTATATTATATATATATATATATATATATATATGTGTATGTATATATGCTCGTTGAGGTCTCATGTCTTCCCATGCGAGAGTAGAGTATACTGTATACCAAACTGTTAAAAGGGTTTGCCATACTCATGCAAAATGTTGACAATTCCATTATTCTGCTGTTGGTGGCTACATGCATATAAATATATTTATATATATCGACCATTGTGGCCGAGAGCTCGCTGCGCACTGATTTTGCGGTCCCATATTTCCGTCGCTCGAAACTGAAAGTAAGCGACCCGAACATTGAATGGAATGGAACTTGCGGCTCAAATTTTGTGCGTGTAAAAAATTTGTTCTAGTTTTCCTACCTATGGGTTGTATGGTTAGTGGTATTATTATTTTCCTGACCTACGTAAAGCCGACTATGATTGAGTTAGGTGTTAAGCTGTATTTTAATATGGCATCTATGAATTGCAATTTTTAAGTTCAGGTAATCACAAAAGGCTTTTGAATCCTATTTTTTATGAATTTTTTCAGCTTTTTAAATAAATCTTTGAGACTTTGAAAATCTGAGATATAATGCATGATAGCCTGTGAGAACAAAAATTCTTCCATAAATTCTTATGTGTAATAATTATGTCTTATTTCAATGTTTCAATGGGGATGAATAAGAAAATCGTTTTCGATAAGTTTCATTAGTTACTGCTATCAAACAACGATCGTGCTGTCAACAGGGTGGCAACCATAGGCGATTCGCGGCATTTTTCTTAAACTCACCGGGATTAAAATGGAAGACTTCGAAAAAATTGAAAAAATAGGTGAAGGTACCTATGGAGTTGTTTATAAGGGGCGAAACCGCTTAACTGGTCAAATTGTAGCAATGAAAAAAATTAGGTTGGAGTCTGACGATGAAGGAGTCCCGTCCACTGCAATAAGGTCTGTAAATTTAAAAGTATTTAAACGCATCCCAAGAACTTAAATTTTTTATAGAGAAATTTCATTGCTAAAAGAACTAAAACATCGAAATATTGTATGCTTGGAAGACGTATTAATGGAAGAAAATCGTATATACTTGATATTTGAATTTTTATCAATGGACCTTAAAAAGTACATGGATTCCCTTCCTCCTGAGAAACAACTTGGTAGTCAGCTGGTGAAAAGCTATTTATATCAAATAACTGATGCTATATTGTTTTGTCATCGACGCCGGGTCCTTCATCGAGACTTAAAGCCGCAAAATCTCCTAATTGACAGAAATGGTATAATTAAAGTAGCTGACTTCGGGCTTGGTAGATCTTTCGGTATACCAGTACGCATTTATACCCATGAAATTGTTACGCTTTGGTATAGGGCTCCGGAAGTACTATTAGGTTCTCCACGATACTCTTGTCCCGTTGACATTTGGTCCATTGGATGTATTTTTGCAGAAATGGCTACTCGAAAACCGCTATTTCAAGGTGATTCGGAAATTGATCAGTTATTCCGAATGTTCAGGTAAATTTTTAAATGAATATATAAATATAAGTACGTGTCGGCATATGATCTAGGAACTATAAAGTATTAATAATATAAATAGTTTTTAATACGAATTATGAAATTTTAATAACAATATTTTAAAATATTTTTTGTATAATGAATCTATTATGAATGTTAAACCTTCCAAAGAGTTTTTAAACCCTGAACCCATTGAAAATGGGAAAACAGGGTATAATGGTTTTGTTAAAATGTATGTAACAGGCAGAAGGAGGCGTGGCAGACCCTATAAAGTACATATATTCTTGATCAGCTCGACGAACTGAGTCGATATAGCCATGTCCGTCTGTCCGTCCGTCCGTCCGTATGTGTGAACGCGTCGATCTCAGAATCTATAAGAGCTAGAGACTTGAAATTTGTTATGTAGATCCGTGTATAGCACGCGCAGATCGAGTTTGTTTCAAAAAATCGATAAATTTGATCATTTTAAAGTTATCGATTTAAAACGTTATCGAACTTCACTTATAAATTTATATCTCCCACATCTTTAGAGCTAGAGTTTCCAAATTCAGTATAATGTGTGGTTTATACAATTTTGTTTTTGTCACATTTTGGATACCATCCCCCCTTTTCTTCCCTTCCCCCCAAATTTGTAAAAACAGTATTTCAAATACTAGAGACTTGTGCTTTAGAAAATATACACATATAAATGACACAATCACGCCCTGAAAGTTTGATTTAGAAATTCCATCAACAAAAGAAGTTATAAAACATTTCATTTCCCAAAGTAAAGCCCATGAGCGTAGCCCACGCTTAGTCGCTGCGTAAACTGCGCAGTCAGCAGAGCGCGTGCTTATGCGTATGTGTATGTGTGTGTGTATGTATTGCTTGTATATATGTATATGTTAAATAAGAATGTTTGGAATATCGGCTCTTCGCAGGGTGCACGCGATCTCATAGTCGGGTACCGCCGACTAGAGCTTTCTTACTTGTTAATTTACGAGCGATCAGATTATTTGATCCAAGCTCTAGCTTTCCATAACTTGAATAGATTTGGGAACTGAATGTATTTGCTTGAATTAAAACAGTCTTTATGTGATGTGTTATTTTTATTATATTTATTTATATATATATTTCTTTTTATACTGTAAGATACAATTTGTAATATTATTTGCAGAATACTCAAAACACCTACAGAAGATATATGGCCTGGCGTAACATCGCTACCCGATTACAAAAATACATTTCCATGTTGGTCAACAAATCAATTAACTAGTCAGCTTAAAAATTTCGATGCAAACGGTTTAGACCTTATTCAGAGAATGCTGATTTATGATCCGGTACATCGGATTTCAGCGAAGGACATTTTGGATCATCCGTATTTTCATGGATTTAAAATTGATTGGACTACATCAGAATAATATTTTAAGTGTGTTTAAACGAAAAAACCATAATCCTTAAAATATAATATTTCTAAGCTATCATTTAAATAAACGTAAATCTATATATGTTGACGAACCTTCGGTTTATTCCGAGTACAAGCTGGGCCGAATTCATCCGATTGTGTCCGTGCCAACAAACTTATATGAAAGTACCTGCGAAAAAGATAAGTCAATAAGTTTATGATTTGAACTGGTATATATTTTCTTTGTTTTTCCAATTTCCATTTCGATTGTGTTACTATTTCTTTTAATGTCCTGCCTGAAGTACTCCTGTTATACACAATCACTCGTCTTCTTTATGCACCCCTGCACATAGGATCTCCGTAGATATTCTGTGACTTTTACAAGATGTCTTTTTGCAGTTAAAGTCCTTGATATTGATATCCTTCAATTTTGGCTGATCACTTTACTCGCGCTGATTTTCGGCACTTTCAGTGGCACTTTAACTTTCACTTGACTGTCCAGTGCTCAGTTCCCGGCGCCTTTTTATAGCCGCACGACCTGTTTCACGCTATAACGGGGCCTGCTCGGCTCTCAAAAGGCCACTGTTAACACGCTGTTGTTAACAGTGATTCGCAGCTACACAACTCTGCTGATATCTGATCTCTACAGCTTTTGACAACTCTGTGAGCTGCAGATGAGTGTTGCGTACGTGTTCGTAAAATATTCCAAAATTTTACTAATTTTTCCAAATTCTAACCAGGGCGATCCTTCTGATATCCTTCCTCATGGCCCTTCTACTTCCGCCTCTGGTCACGCCCGTCGCTGCAGCAAAAAAACCCACGTTTCCTTACTGATTTGCCAGCCTCCGTGGTTGTACTATGGCTGCGTGGCTGTTGCTGTTTCTGTGTTGTTTCACTGCCGCTGGTGGTTTCGCTGTTCTGGCTGCAGCTCTTCTTCTGACCGCCGCTGCTGGAGATCCTGTTCCTGCAATACCGATGCCTTTTATGACCGGCCCAGCGCCCTGACCGTTTGACGTCGGTTGGATTCCCAACTCACACACTATCCGCTGTGCGGCCTGCACAGTTGCCTGGCAACCTAATGGCGTTCCACTCCATTTCTGGCGGTCACTCCTCCCGTCCAACTTCCGCCCACTGAGTCGTGGCTTTAGCCTCTGGCTACGACGCATTTCGCTGCAAAACGGGTCGCTGCTGCAATGGCGGTGTCGGCTCAGACTGCTCTCGCTGCAGCGTTGGCGTTTAGGGCAGTTTGATAGGCTTCTATCTGTCCTCGGGCTGTGGCGGCTGTGGGCCACGGTGCGATGGCCTCTCGGCGGCACAGCTCTACATGAGCTAAGTGCTCCTCGTAGCCACCCTTCATTCGCTCGTGCCTGGCTATGATCTGCATTGGTTCCAGCACCTTCTCGGCCTCATAGTCGGAGATGCAGATCACTGCCTCCTGTAGATCACTTCCGCTTTCGGTTTCTCCCTCGTCGTTGGCCTCGAGATCCGATGATCACCTCACCGTCGAACGCTTCCGGCTCCATCCTGTACGGCGAGGAGGCATGTGACGACCACCATGGGGAGTGTACTGGTGAGTAACGCTTGTTCCTCACGCAGGCAGATTCTGGCATGTTCTCCCACAACCGGAAGTACTCCATCATGGAGGTGACCAACGTCCTCCGTCGCTCGCCGAACTGGCTGGCGACAGACAAGGCCTCCAGCTCCAAATAAGACGGCGGCCTTATAAGGCGTCTCTCCGCGCGTCGCTGCGGGTGAAACGGCAGCTATGCAAGTAAAACCCGCACCTGACCTCAGTGCGCTGGGACGCAGGCGGGTTTCCATGTGTCTCTCACTGTGCCGATATCTTACATATTGCGCGCGTTGTCCATTTCCTTGCTTCAGATAAGCCGAGCCTATGCTCACATACCTATTTCATACCCTATGCTGCCGCGCAGTTGACTGCGTAGGCGGCGCCATCTAACAGGTCTTGTCCCATCTAGCCCTCTCGCTCTGCACCATAAGAGAATTATTGCTAAATTCCACAATTTTTGCATTCCTACGGTGGCTCATATACATTTAATCTAATCTTTAATCTAATGCACTGCCTTTGTTCGCATGCCCTATTTTTATACCTATTCACAAAGTGAAATGAGTATATTGGTTTTGTGCAATGTCCGTCACGCTGTCCGTCCGTCTGTCCGTCTGTCCGTATGAACGCAAACCATTTGCACAGTTTTGAAGCTAGAGCCTTTGAAATTTGGAATATATACTTATGTATACCCTCGAATTATAAAGTGTCAAGATTTTCCCGATACGCCCACGCGCGACAAATCGGAAAATGCATTTTCCGATATCTCAGAAACACTTCTTCTAGAAGTGCTAGAGAGCTGCAATTTGAAATGTAGATTCGTGTTGACAACCTAAGATCAGCTATGGCAGATATATCTACTCTCATTGGGGGCGTAGCAAATCGGGTAAAACTGTATCTTCTACAGTTTTCAAGTTAGAACGCCCAAATTTGGCACGTAGGCTACTGCAACGATCCTTTGAAGGATCGACCAAACCCGATATGTCCACGCCTACTAGGGGCGTGTCAAATCGGATCTGACTATATCGTAATTTTTCAAATTCTGTTATATTTTGAGCACTATTGATGCTAGAGACTTGAAATTTGGTATATATACTCTGGTTGACAACCTAAGATAAAAAAGATATGGCGGATATATAGGGGGCGTGGCAAACCGCAAAAGCTTATAGCTCCTACAGTTTTAGAGCTAGAAGCTTCGAAATTTGATGGTTGAGTTAGTGGTGAGCTCCTCTATCGATGACCACAAAATAATTTTTACGCCCCTTATGGGGCATGCCCGGCTAAATAATACCCTGTAATTTTCGCATTTTTTGAGTGTAAGCATCCAAATTTCACTTTACTTCTAAAAACTGGCCAAAAATAATATCTCTACGCCCACTGGGGGCGTGGCAAATCGGGAAAAAGTATAAAGTTTTCCCGCTTCTCAGTGAGAAAATCAAAATTTCATGACGATATTACTGTTGATCTCCTCTATTGATTTCCAAAAAATTATATGTGTACAAACCAATTGTGGGCGTGGCAATGGGCGTGATCAGTGCGGGTGTGAATGAGTATTCCGCAGTCGGTAGCGCCCGACTGCAACGTTCTTACTTGTTGTTATACTATCTTACATACCACTAATTAATTAAATACAATTTTACTATTAATAAACTAAATATATAGGCAACGCCTTACACCCCCACTTTCTTCCGCAACGAGACGACCACCTTGCCGTTGGCCGCCACAGTCACATTCTACGTTGCGTCCTCCGTCTCGACGCAGATGCTTGTCGATCTCCCTGCGCAATAACGCCACCACGGTGTGGCTGAGCTTCTCCCGGGGAAAGACTTGCCTATTGGGTCGCTTGGGGGAATAGGTCGGCAAGATCCGGTTCCCACTCTTACAGGACCTCGGCCACGTCGGATAACAGCCTATCCTCATCCTCAGTCAGGTTCATCGGCCCAGTGTGGTCTCCTTGGATCGACTGTTGATCTGTCGCCGGCCGCTCTTCGTCCTTCAACCTCCTCCTCTGTTGGACGGGCTCGCCGGAGCTTCAGTCCCGGGCGCAGGTTGATCGCCCCCTTCCCCTTGGGTGTCTGCGCCTACGCGCCCTGCCACCCTCGGCCAGTCGTTGCTCCGTGGGGTGGGGATTGGATAGAACCTTCTCATTGGTAACCGTTCCCGGCGTGTAGCGTATGCTGACCCGGGGGAATACACTTCGCTGGTCCATCTCCAGCCGCACCCCGTCGAAGCGGCGCCGGAAAAGGGGACCTTCCTCCTCGTCGCTTGTCGTCGGCTCGTCCTCAGGCGCCTCTTCGTCAACGTCCATACGTTCCTCTATTTCCGTTTCCGCTTCTCTGTCCAATTCTTCCTCACCGCTCTTTTCTCCTTCGAGGTCCGTCTCTGCCTCGAAGTTCATCTCGGCATCCTCCTCGCTGCTAATATTAATGACTCCTTTATCCTTGTGTAACTTAATTTAATTAATAACTATTCTTAATCTCTCCTCCCGGTACGGCTAACAACTACTAATGTTAGTTATTATTACAATTTGGGATTATTAATAGTTAGAAATAGGGGTAAAGTTATATTAACAAAAGAATATTTAAGGATCTGGTGCATCGCCATCGATGTCACTCCTGTCGTCGTCGAGTCTTCCTTCCTCGTTCATTTCATCCTATCATCCTATCGCTCTCATCTACGGAGCCCACGTCGCTCTCGTTGCCGTCCTGGTGGAACGGTTTCAGCTGCGCTATGGTGGCCACCCTCCGCTTGCATTCGTCCTGCTTCGCGAGACGCACGATGTTGGGGGAGATAAACTTGACGACCCTGTAGGGACCGTCAAACTTAGGTGCCAACTTCGCAGCAAACCCCTCCGCTGCGTTAGAGAGTTCGTGCTGCTGCAACAGAACCGATGTTGTAGTGACGTCCTTGGTCCCTCGAAGCCCGCTGTAGATTGCTACGAACTATTTTAAAGATCTCTTTCATTTTGCCCTCCTGTACATTCGGGCTAAGTTCCCTCGTTGCTGATCCAGGTGTGACTTCCTCGTATAATGCGGCCGGCAAGCGTAATTCCCGCTGTGGAATCCGCCACACTGGAGTTGACAGCCAGTGTTATCTTGGGCAGCAGTTCGTCCCACGAACTTTGATGACCCTCGATGAACTGCGCTATTATGGTTTTTACCGTGCGTTTCGTCCTTTCTGTTGGGTTTTCCTGCGGAAAGTATGGATCTCCTCAGGATACTTAGGATACGCTCTCGAAATGCCACCTATAGGAGCGCCGTCGTCGCTCTCCTCAGAGGTACCAGCTCCAACCAATTAGCGAGCGCGTCGTGAAATACCAACAGCATTGTACAGCCCCGTTTCGAACGCGGCAAGGGACCCACAAAATCGGCACACAAAACCGCCATGGGCTCAGCCACCTGTCTTGCCAGCACCTGGCAGGCTGTGGTTTTGTTGCTCGTTTTTTAATTTTTGGCATGTTTCGCAGCGCCTCACGTACTTGGCGGCATCTCGGAACATGCCCGGCCAATAATATTTTTGGGCCAGCCTGGCTGCCGTCTTCCTCACGCCTTGATGTCCGGCAGTGGGAGCGTCGTGGCACTCTCGCAGCACCCTGCACCTCTGACCGATGGGAACGCAGAGTTTCCAGGGTATGTTCTTCATCTGTGCGGTGTCCTAGGTTCCGATATAGCTGTCCATTCTCCTCAACGTAGTCAGTGAATTTCGCTGGCTCTTTGGCGATCTTCTCGAACATCCTCGCGATCCAATTGCAGGGGAGCTCTGCTACCACTGCTTGTTGACAGATCTCTAGAGGTTGCCGGGAGAAAGCGTCGGCCACCACATTCAACTTCCCTCGTCGATAATGGACATTGAATTGCTATTGCTGCAATTCCAGCGCCCACCGGGTGATCCTGCCGGTAGCTTTCTCTATTGAGTTTAGCCACTTTAAAGCGAGGTGATCCGTCACCACGTCGAACCTGTAGCCTTCGAGGTAGCGTCGCATCTTCCTAATTGCCCATACGATTGCCAGGCACTCCTTCTCTGTGGCTGAATGTGGCATACGCTATCACCCGTTCCTAATCCTCGACTGTCTGCGTCAACACTGCCCCGAGTCCGTAGTCGCTAGCATCTGTTTGCAGCACAAACTTGGCCGAGAAGTCGGGACACGCCAAGACGAGCGTCGTCGTCAAATTCTCCTTGAGTTTTCTCAAAGCTTCCTCCTGGTCCTCCCTCCATAAGCACTTTTGGCCCTTCTTGAGGAGTGACGTCATTAGCTGGACCAGCGATGCGAAATTCGGCATGAACAACCGGTACCAGGACGCCATCCCCAAACATTGCCGCAACTCTGTTAGATTGGTAGGAGCTGGCAGTCTCTGTATCGCCTCTATCTTTGCCGTATTGGTACAAATTCCTTCTCTGCTGATCACGTGTCCCAGATACGCCAGCCTTTCTTCCTGTTCATCTTGAAGTTTGCCGCCCTCAATCGACGGAACACCTCCTTCAAGTTAGTCACATGTTCTTCTTTTGTGGCTCCGATCACCACGATGTCTTCTAGATAGGCGAATGCATGGGGCTCCGTTTCCGGTCCGATGACCGTATCCAGCGCTCTCTGGAACGTCGCACCAGCCGAATTCAAGCCAAATGGCATCACCCGCCATTGGAACAAACCTCTTCCGGGCATGGGGATCTGCCAATAACCGCTCTTGAGATCCAACGTCGAGATGAAACGAGCATGACGCAACTTCTCGAGGATGTGGTTGATCCTTGGAAAGGGATAAGCATCCGGAATCGAGTGTGCATTGAGCTGACGGTAGTCCAAGCACATGCGCCAATCTCCAGACTTCTTCTTTACTAAGACGGACTTCGCGACGGCTCAATGGCCCCCACTCGAAGCAGCTCATCTACCTGTTCATCAATCACGTTTTGCTCTGCTATATGAGACACCCCTTCTAGGTTTTTAAAAAGTCCCTGAGTTCGTCCTCCAGGTCCTACGGCTATTCCACGTCCTCTGCGGGAGACCCAGCTCCCTCTTCCTTTTCTACCTCAATCACTTTTATTTTCGGCGGACGCTCCTTGGTCCCCGGAATCCTTCCCTCGTCATCCATCGATTCAAACTTCTTCACTCCTACCTTCAGATCCTTCCTTGATTGAGCTCGTCGTCGAGCACGCGTCTCCCGTTCTCCAGACGGTGCGCCCTCTATCGACTCGACCTCCTCTGCCGACGCCCTCGTTTGTTTCGGCGCAGGCTCTTCGCATGGCACTCCAGGGTTCAATCCTCTCCTCTCTGATAGAGTTTGACGTTGAGCGAGCATCTCCTGTCCTCCAGACATGGTGCCTACGCGGCAACAGCGCACCGTCATGCTTATGGCGCACAGAAAATCCATTCCTGAAATGACGTGGTCTAGCATGGTCGGCATGATGAACACTGTCATCCGAACTACCTTCCCGGCGAGACTCACGTCCACTCTCATTATCATCCTCACTTCCAGCGACAATCCGTCAGCTAACCTAATCCGTGACTGCACGTCCTGTAGCTCTCCTCGAATCGCCCTTCTGCGCACGCAATTTTCACTCATGAAGCTACGCGTGGTTCCTCGCGACGATTCTCCCCTCTTCGTATACTAACGGGCACTCCTCTCTATCGCGGCTGGTTAGTTGACTCCGCTCCTGCGAGGGACGCCCCTATCCGTTTCCCGCGTCTGCACGGTAGCAGCACTCTTGTGTGCTTCTCGCCGTCTTCCCACAACGGCGGCAAAACAGCACCTGCACGTTGGGAGATTCCCGGGCGAAGTGTCCCGTCTACGCGCAACGGTAGCAGACCCAGCGTGGATCAAACCCAGATCCGGTATCCTGGGTCATCATTCGATGAACTGCCGCAGCTGGTGCCTCCGGAATGTCGCGACTCTGCCGGACGGTATCCCACCGGCTGCGAGCGGAACGGGTTGTTGGGTCGACTATCTGCTGGTTTCGTCCAGGCAGGTTTCGCTCGGCCAGCCGTGGCGCTTAGCAGCCTTATCTCTACGAGTAGTCTTTGAAGCTCTCTCCTCCCAGTTGCCGACGCGATCTGATCTGACCTTCGAGGCGTTCGAAATATTGCGGCGGCAGGAAGAACTCCAGAAATCCGCTTCTGAACTTAGCCCAGGTCACGTCCCTTAACCCGCTTGTAAGGAACCACCTTGCGGCTTTGTCCACGAGCATCTCGCTGACTGGTCACTGGCTTAGGCATACGGTTGAGATCGATGTCGTATGTGATGGCTTCTAGGATTTCTAATAATCCGAGCGGGACCGACTGACTGTCATATCTCATACCCCACTTCCTGACCTGCTCTGCAACGCATCTGGGTGGGCTCCTCTCGGGTTGTAAAAGGTACGCACGAACGCGTTGGTTGACCTTGAGATTCGGATGCCTCTCTGTGACCTCGCCGTCGTCTCTTTGCCTTCGGCCATCCCGATGCTCGTCGGGACGCTAAGCTTCCATGACGGCGCAGGGACTTCTGGTTCGGACTTCTGGCAAGCTCGGCCACCGACACAAGGCACCGTGCCCCCCAGAAAAGGCTCTGGCATCTTGTCATACCGTGCCTCCAATTCCGCCAGACGATCCTAGAAAGATTTTCCCGATACGCCCACTAGGGGCGTGGCAAATCGGAAAATGCATTTTCCGATATCTCAGAAACACTACTTTTGGAAGTGCTAGAGATTTGCAATTTGGAATGTAGACTTGTGTTGACAACTCAAGATGAAAAAGCTATATCGGATATATCTACGCCCATTGGGGGCGTGGCAAATCGGCTAAAACGGTATCTTATACAGTTTTCAAGCTACATCGCCCAAATTTGGCACGTAGGTCACTGCTACGATCCTATGAAGATCGACCAAAAATCTATATATCCACGCCTACTAGGGGCGTGGCAAATCGGATCTGACTATATAGTGATTTTTCAAATTCTGCTATATTTTGAGCACTATTGATGCTAGAGACTTGAAACTTGGTATATATACTCGGGTTGAAAACCCAAGTTGGAAAAGATATGGCGGATATATCTACGCCCATAGGGGGCGTGGCAAACCGCAAAAGCTTATAGCTCCTACAGTTTTAGAGCTAGAAGCTTCCAAATTAGATGATTAAGTTACTGGTGAGCTCCTCTATCGATGACCCAAAAATAATTTTTACGCCACTTATGGGGCATGCCCGGCTAAATAATACCCTGTAATTTTCGCATTTTTTGAGTGTAAGCATCCAAATTTCACACTTACGTTACTCTTTATTACTTCTAAGAACTGGCCAAAAATTATATGTCTACGCCCACTGGGGGCGTGGCAAATCGGGAAAAACTGTACGATTTTCCGATTCTCAGTGAGAAAATCAAAATTTTATGACGATATTACTGCTGATCTCCTCTATTGATTTCCAAAAAATTATATATGTACAAACCAATTGTGGGCGTGGCAATGGGCGTGATCTGTGCGGGTGTGAATGAGTATCCCGCAGTCGGTAGCGCCCGACTGCAACGTTCTTACTTGTTTTAACCTTGTTTCACTGTACACATGCTCTCTTTAATGTTGCTCTTGCTCATCCCTACTTTTTTTTTATACCCTGAACCCATTGAAAATGGGAAAACAGGGTATAATGGTTTTGTTAAAATGTATATAACAGGCAGAAGGAGGCGTGGCAGACCCCATAAAGTATATATATTCTTGATCGGGGCGACAAGCTGAGTTGATTTAGCCCTGTCTGTCTGTCTGTCTGTCAGTCTGTCTGTCTGTCCGTCCGTCTGTCCGTCTGTCCGTATGTATGAACGCGTCGATCTCAGAATCTATAAGAGCTAGAGACTTGAAATTTTGTATGTAGGTTTGTTTAAAAAAATTGATAACTTTGATCGTTTTAATGTTATCGATTAAAAACGAAATAGGAAACCAGTTATAAAATTATGTCTCGCACATCTTTAAAGATAGAGACTCCTAATTTTGTATTTCGTATAATGTGGAGCTTATACAATTTTGATTTTTTTTTATATTTTGGATGCCACGTCCCTTTCGCCTCGAATTTGCAAAAAACGTATATCAACTGCTGGAGACTTGTGCTTTTGCAAATACACACATATGAATGACATAATCACGTTCTGAAAGTTTGTTAAAAAAGGCCATCTACAAAAGAACTTATTCAACAATTAACTTACCATAATATAGCTCCTACTGCAGCCCGAGCTCAGTCGCTGCGTAAACTGCGCAGTCAGCAGAGCGCTCGTTTGTGTGTGTGTGCATGTGTTTCTTGTATATACTACATGTTAATAAGCAATGAATGTTTGGCATATCGGCTCATCGCAGGGTTCAGGGGATCTCCTAGTCGGGTACCGCCGACTAGAGCTTTCTTACTTGTAATACCCTGAACCCATTGAAAATGGGAAATCAGGGTATAATGGTTTTGTTGAAATGTATGTAAATTTATGTAAATGCTGTGTGCCACTGTTTGCTCGTCGTTGTTGCCGGTGCCTCTCTGAATAGACTTGCTGTGTTGGTGATCAGTAGTATATTGATTTTATTCTTCTGAGCCAGTGTATTTATATACTGACTCATGCATAATTTCAATCCTTAAATCTAGGTTATCTATTGCTGAGTTTGTAAGGCCCAGCGCTGGTCTTTATCTATTCTTAGTCTATCGCAGAGTTTGTAAGGCTCAGCGTTGATGTTTATGTACTCTTAACTTATCGCAGAGTTTGTAAGGCTCAGCGTTAATGTTTGTGTACTTAGCCTATTTATAGATTCTACATGTGGGACCCTTGTCATTTCTACGTACTTCAACCTAGTCGTGAGTGCGTAGATTACATGTTTATGATCTTCGGCTGTTTCTTTATGTTCATGCCTGAACATTCTGCGGGGGGCCAGAAAATGACAGCCAGTGGTCTGTTTACCATGGAACGTCCTCCATCAGCAGTGGCACCTTCTCGCCTTTTGGATTTGTGTGCCGATGACTTCTTGGATGCGTGCATTACCTTACGTATAAATTGGAAGGGATCGCTTACGCTGTGCATCCAGGTATAGCACAGCGGCACTTGGCCACGTCTGGAACGACGAATCCCAGTTGTGTTAGCATCGGCTTCATGCTCATCCGGTCGCAGCGTCTCGTTACGTTGCTTCTTGGCGATCAAGCTGTTGGCTTCTTTAAGATATCTCCTGGCGGTGCTTGCTTTGGCAGTTGCATCGGGTTGTTTTGGTATTACATCCATTGTTGCTCCCTCTGCTTTTGATCTTCCTTTTCCAGTTGTCATTTTTTGCATTCTAGATTTTCCTCCTTCTCTCCTTGATGTTGTTATAGCTTTTCCTGCAGCTCCTTTTGCAGTAGTTTTGCCATAGCCTTTTTTCGAGAGTATTGTTGCGCTGATTATCTTGTTGCTTGATGGTCTAGCTATGTTGCCAGAAACAATCCATCCAAGTTCAGTCTTTTGTCCCAGAGTGTTGTTTATTTTCTTTACTTTTCCCAACATTATTAGGGGGAGTAAATCAGCGCCAATGACAACATCAATAGTACTGGATTCGTTAAAGTGTGGGTCTGCTAGCTCGCAGCCCATCCAATCTTTATTGACATCCATGTCAATTTTGTTGCTCGGTAGAGTTCTCTGGAGTTTTGGCATAACAAGTGCCTGCAGTGTGGTAACGAATTTGCTTTTAACAATTGGTTTGATCGTTAAGCAAACGCTACTTTTAAGTACTTCCACACTCTGTGAAATTCCTTTAATTTCCACGTTCCGTTTGAATCGGCGCAGTTTTAGCTGTTGTGCGGCTTCTTCCGAAATCAAGGTTTTTTGTGAACCTCTATCAATAAGAGCCCTTAGCTGCTCGTATTTTCCAGATTTATTTTTAATCCGAATGAGCGCAGTTGCCAGCAACGTGTTTTGCCCTTGATTTTCTTTTAAAGAAGTGCTGCTGATGGTCTATTTTGCATCCTCGTGAAGCAAATTGTTGTGATTTTTTTTTAGCCCGTTCTATTTGCTTCCATAGACGCATGGACGGCACTCTTTTGCACTGAGTCTATAAAGTTGTACAGTTGCTCAATAAACTCCAGCACATTGTTTAAGAACTGGATTTCTCTGGCCTTCTTTACATGCTGCTCGTAAAGCTTCAGCATCATTACCAATTTGTCCTTTTTCTTTGGTGATAAAGATTCACTCAGGTCCTGTGTCCAATAACTTGCGGATACTGCCGTCATCATTGTTCTTCAGCAGTTCCATGTCTACTAGCTGGTTAACGGCGTTAGCAAATATTTTGCGCTTATTTTCGTAGCGCTTGCATATTAGCTCCCACGCTGCATTATAGCTAGCAGACGATCCAATTAATAAATGGCCTACTACCATTTTGGCTTCTCCTTTGAGGCAAGATTTCAGATAGTTCAGCTTCCTTGTATCGCTGATATCCTTCTTGCTGTGAATTACCTCGGAGAACAGCTCGAAGAACGTTGGCCATTCTTTGGAATTTCCATTAAAACGAGGAAGATCCACTTTTGGCAGCTCTGGAACGTCTTCTTTTATGTTGTGCAAGTCACCTATTTTTCTGTTCAGCTTCTTTGTCAGTAGGTTGACATTGCACTCCAGTTCATCGATTTCTTCGATTTCGAAAGCAAATTTTTCGTACTTTGCTTCTAAATCCGTGAGCGTTGACTGGACTTTGTTCCACAGGAAATTTAACTTGTCTTTGTAGTCCAAGATTTCTTCCTGGTAACTGAGCTCAAGGTTGGCATACACCTCTGCAATGTGCTGCCTTACTTTTTGAGCTCTTTTATCTACAAGGTCTACCATCACATCCATTGGGCTGGCACTTCGTCGTGAAGGCATTTCTTCCTGCTGACTGTTTCTTGCCTTGGATGTTTCCCTGTTTTTGCTAGATGCTGTTTGGTCGGTGTCCATAGCGTGGTCGGCAACTTCGACCTTTATCAAGGACTCTTTATACGTCCTGATGTTTTCCATTATGGCATCATATATTTTCCCCTTAAAATATTGATGATCGACAGTACCAATTTTTACCAGTGGTAAGTGATTGGCAGCGAATTCTGCTGCCAGCTTATCAATCACTGATAATACATCCTTCTTTGCAATGGCCTGCAGGATGTTTTTGTGGATCTTTGATTGCTTCTTTAGCAACTCGACCACTTTTGACGACAGCATCTTGTTAGTTTTTTTGTTGTTGTCGTCTTTGGCTTGACCCGTTGGAGGTTTTTTTGTTTTGATCGCCTGGTTGATCGTGCTGTGCCTCTACTCACAGCTTAAATTGGTAAGCCAAAGAGAAACAAGAAAAATTTTGTAAAACACTTTCACATTCCACTAACACTTGTCACAAAAATTATGGTAGACTTTGTAGGTTGGATCGAAGGACCATGATTTCACTTAGATCATGAATACACTTCAATCTCCGGATCGAAGGACCATGATTTTACTTAGATCATGAATACACTTCAATCTCCGGCTCGAAGGACCATGAACACACTCGCTGCATTGACGATCAGTAATATATTGATCTCTCCGGCTCGAAGGACCATGAATACATTTGATCTATCCGGCTCGAAGGACCATGAATAGACTTGCTGTGTTGGTGATCAGTAGTATATTGATTTTATTCTTCTGAGCCAGTGTATTTATATACTGACTCATGCATAATTTCAACCCTTAAATCTAGGTTATCTATTGCTGAGTTTGTAAGGCCCAGCGCTGGTCTTTATCTATTCTTAGTCTATCGCAGAGTTTGTAAGGCTCAGCGTTGATGTTTATGTACTCTTAACTTATCGCAGAGTTTGTAAGGCTCAGCGTTAATGTTTGTGTACTTAGCCTATTTATAGATTCTACATGTGGGACCCTTGTCATTTCTACGTACTTCAACCTAGTCGTGAGTGCGTAGATTACATGTTTATGATCTTCGGCTGTTTCTTTATGTTCATGCCTGAATACTCTCTTTATTTTTATTTTTTTTCTTAAGAAAAAAATTCACTCAAAGAAAACTGTACATTGTTACGCCGGCACACTCTCGTTCTGAGTTTTTGGCTCTCGGCCCACTGTTCACATTTCCTTGCTTTCGCTTTTTCTCGTCGCGTGCTGTACTTTTTCAGCTCCGCCGTGCCCATGCTCTTCTGTTTTCCGTTACTTTCGTCGCGCTTAATTTTTTGCGACGGCCAATCAAGTTGCGCCAAAAGAGTAGGTTAGGGTATCGCCGACTACACATATATTTTGCAACATTCACCGACCGACACCTTTATTTGGGCATATGCGCGGGTTTTTATGCCGCGAATATGCCATGTCCCTTGTTAGTCTCAGGGTTTTTGCTCGGGCGCCACTTGTAAGGCTACAATTCTGGCCGGGGTGCAGACCCAGTCTACCCAGGACCAGCACTCACAAGAAAATTGGTTGGGAGAGGAAAGGTTAATGGTTAATACAAACTCTACTTTTCGCAAAAACTAAGTCGCGCATCTGCGTGCGGGTAACCGATAAAGCGTGCCAGGCGTCCGCCGGCGCTCTCAAGGCCACCTACGAGTGCTGTGCCGGGGTTATCCACACGACAAACGGAACCGTGCCTCGTCTTTACTACGAAGTTCTCTCGAAGCCACGCGGTTTTTCCCTTGCCGGGGTTGATCCACGCGGCGAACGGGTCTTTGCCACGTCCAAACTACCGATCAGTGTTACAGGGTTAGTTGCGGCCGAAAACGGGATTCGCCACGTCAGCCGACATGCGCTATGTTAAGTTATGTTTTAGGGTTTTAGTTTCTACTCAATGAAAACTAGACTCGTTAGTCAATCTAATTATACTCATTCACAAATGAGTATATTGGTTTTGTGCAATGTCCGTCACGCTGTCCGTCCGTCTGTCCGTATGAACGTAAGCCGTTTGCACAGTTTTGAAGCTAGAGAGTTAAACTTTGGAATATATACTTGTGTATACCCCCGAATTATTAAGTATCAAGATTTTCCCGATACGCCCACTAGCAGTGTGGCAAATCGGAAAAAGCATTTTCTGATATCTCAGAAACACTACTTCTAGAAGTGCTAGAAAGTTGCAATTTAAAATGTGTACTCGTGTTGACAACCCAAGATCAAAAAGCTATGGCTTATGTATCTACGACCATAAGGGGCGTGACAAACCGCAAAAGTTTATAGGTCCTACAGTTTGATGGTTGAGTTACTGGTTGAGTTACTGGTGAGCTCCTCTATCGATGACCCAAAAATAATTTTATCGCCCCTTTTATGGCATGCCATGCTGTAAATACCTTGTAATTTTCGCATTTTTTGAGTGTAAGCATCCAAATTTCACACTTATTCACACGTTACCCTTTGCTACTTCTAAGAACTGGCCAAAAATTATATGTTTACGCCTACTGGGGGCGTGGCAAATCGGGAAAACTGTATGTTTTTCCGATTCTCAGTGAAAAAATCAAAATTTTATGACGATTTTACTGCTGATCTCCTCTATTGATTTCCAAAATATTATATATGTAGAAACCAATTGTGGGCGTGGAAATGGGCGTGATCTGTGCGGGTGTGAATGAGTATCCCTCAGTCGGTTGCGCCCGACTGCAACATTCTTACTTGTTTTTAGTTTTGTTTATTAACAAATATTTTGCTTGTGTACCTTAATCTACCGATCGAGCCCTACCGCACCGTTCGCTTTTCCCCTTTTCATTTTAGCGCCGCCTTACGCTCACCAATGTTCCTCTTTTCACGACCTCTGTCGTCGCGTGCCGAAAACTAATTCCCTTCTCGTGACCTCTCTTGTAGCGTGCCCGAAACTGAATAAATTTATAACATTAACCTATCGCCCTCGAGCCGCCCGATCGCTTTGACGACGCAACTCCCCTCGCTTCTCACCACGGAGCTTTCACCACGCTATGCAGAGTCGCGCGCTCGAGCCGTTACCTTTAAATTTGAATTCTAATAGTATACTAATTAAATCCTGTGATCCTACTACCTTATATACTAATACATATGCTACCCTATATACAATTTTATTGTAAATAAGGATGTGAGGCGGCTGCTTCTAAGGCCGCCTTACAATACGTAAAAATCAATTGGGGGCGTGGCAATAGGCGTGAGCTGTGTGGAAGTGAATGAGTATTCCGCAGTCCCGACTGCAACGTTCTTACTTGTTATACCCTGAACCCATTGAAAATGGGAAATCAGAGTATAATGTTTTTGTGAAAATGTATGTAGCAGGCAGAAGGAGGCATGGCAGACCCCATAAAGTATATATATTCTTGATCAGCTCGATGAGCTGAGTTGAAATAGCCCTGTCCGTCTGTCCGTGCGTCCTTCTGTCCGTCCGATCTCGTAAACCACAAAAGCTGGAAATCTGAAATTTTCAGAGAATATTCGTATATAGCCTACGCAGTACGAGTTTTTTTAGATTTTCGATAACTCATCCCGTTTCCTTATTATCGATAAAAATCGATAACTTTTCTTCGTTTTGTATACCGTAAGAGCTAGAGAATCCAAATTTACTGTGTAAATCCGTGTAATGAATGCGGAGATTTTGTAATTTTTGGATTTTTGATGCCACGCCCCCTTCGCCCCAAATTTGCAAAATTTGCAAATTGGCAAATACACACATATAAATGACATAATCACGCTGTGAAGTTTGATTAAGAAAGTCCATCCACAAAAAAAGTTATTAAACATTAAATTTCCCAACTGCGCAGTCAGCAGAGCGCGTGCTTATGCGTGCGTACGAAATCTGGGAGAACTGTATCTTTAACCTTCTCTCAGTAAAAACTTATAATTTTATGACGATGTTACTGTTGGCCTCCTCTATTGATTTGCTAAAAATTATATGTATTGTAACGAGCTTTTGGTTTATTACGAGTTTAAGGCGGGCCGAATTCAGTTGATTGTGTGTTTGTGCCAACAAAATTATATGTAAGCACTTGCGATAAATTATAAGTTAATGTGTTTATGTTTTGACCTGGTATATACTCGTTGTTTTAATATTCAATTTACAATTCACTCTTGTTAGAATAAAATTTAATGCCGTGCTTTATGTACTCTCTCTATATGGAAGGACTCGCCTTGCACACCTGTATACAGGATCGCAACTGGGTCGCAAGTAGTTCAGCGCACTCCGGCTATACGAGCGGGTATGCTTCCCTTGAATAACCAGGAATTTGCTTGCGCAGGTAGGGTAACGCCAAGATTCGCACTGTATTCTCCGGCAATTCGCGCGGATATAGTGCACTTCTACTGCTGGATTCGCTCTTAAGCACACCTGAGATTTACTCAAGGTACAAACACTCTTTGCGGCTACGTAAATGTTACCTTATTCCTGTCCTCCTGTACTCAGCCGTGCTGACCCAAAGTTCATGCTGGTGGCAGCTGATGCTCCTGTATTTTATCTGGGTTGTCTATGTCCTTAATATCCCTCGTAGATATCCTGTGACTTTTCCACAATGTCCTTTTCCAGCTTAAGTCCTTGATATCGATGTCCTTCGATACCGATGTTCTTCAATGTCCCCGACGTCCTTTTGGGCTGTTCTTTCACTTTCACGTTCACTTTCACTGCCGATATAACGGCCCGATATCGCGCGACGCCAACTTCGTCAGTTCGCGTGCCAGCCTCTCATTGGCGGCAGTACCGTTCTTGGCATGCGAGTATAAGCATCCCATACTTTCTCGCGGCCAACGGTCCCCGATGATCGTCTTGTGAGCTACGCGAGCTGAATTGGTAGGAGCGAGACGCTTCTATAGTACTTGCAGCGCTGTGTGGAACAATATATGCATGCACATATATATGTATATATACACAGCAGGGCGATTCTTCTTATGATACCCCTCCTTGTGGCCCTGCTGCGCCTGCCTCTGGCCACGCCCGTCGCTGCAGCAAAAAAAACCACGTTTCTGTGCAGCTTTGCCAGCCACCGTGGCTGCGCGGCGCTTGCATGTCTGGCTGCTGTCTCAGTTTGTCGTTTCGCCTCATCTGCCGCCGCTTTTGAACTCCGCTGCCTTGGCTGCAGCTATTCCTCTGGTCACTTCTGGAGATCCTGTTTCGCTGGTTGGCTGGGGCTGTTGCTGCTCTTCCAGGCTAAAGCCAAAGGAGCAGGGAGTGACAGTCTTCCGTCAGCGCACCTCCACAAATGTCACGGGCGCCACGTAGAAACCCACTACTCTCTCCTCGTGGCGAGCAGAGATTTGCTTGGGCTCTGGGTCATCCGCGGCGTCGGAGTCGAAGATGTAAATGCACCACCGGCTCACCCTGGCCTTGGATGATGAGATGAGAACCACATCGTCAAATGCGCATGCATTTGGCATACAGGCTCTCATCCCACCTGTCGGGCTCCGCTAACTCGCCGGACGTTCTACAGCCTGGCGGCTATTACCCGCCCCCATCGCTCATTGAGCTAGCTGATGACAACGTGCCCGTTCCTGACTCTCCTTCCACGTCACTAGGGGACGCCTCCAACTTTAGATATGGCGGGTGCTTCCGAAGGCGTCTCACAGCACGTCGCCGCGGGTGAAATGACAACCACACTGGAGGTAGCCTCACCTGGCCTCGGGGCGCTCGACGCTTAGGCGTCGGTGGGTTACCGTAGCTTGTCCCTCGTGCAGCTCGAGCCTGCTAGGTTTCGTTCCATTTCCGCTTTTGTGTATGCAATTTTTGTTTATGTATGTACTGGCCTTGTGCGTAAGTTTGGGTGCAGTTGGTTGTTATTGTTTTGTTTTGAGCTTGTTTTGTGTGTGCGCTTCTCAGCTCGCGCTGTAACAGCTGTTAATGTTGTTGTTTTCTATTTTTCTTTGTGTGCGCGTAGCTTAGCGCTGTTACAGCTAATACAGTTGTTGGTGTCTTTATTATTCCATTTGGTGTGTGCGCATGCAACATAAACGGGTTCGGTCGTGCTTGTTGTTGTGTATACTTTTTTTCCTGTTTCGTGTGTGCGCTCGCAACTTAAACGGTTTTGTTGTTATTATATTCTTTCCCGTTTCGTGGGTGCGAAATTCAAACAGCTTTGTTGTTGTGCGTACAACATTTTAGCTGTCTGTCTGCAAATTTTTTGCTTATTCGTTGATGTTTCTAGCAATTTCTGCGCTTGGTTTATCCAAATTTTTCCCTACATTATTGTTTATTTGGGTGGCAATACGCAGATGATGACAGATGAATACAGACTCACTCCCTATTATTATACTCATTCACGAAGTGAAATGAGTATACTGGTTTTGTGCAATGTCCGTCAAGCTGTCCGTCCGTCTGTCCGTCAAGCTGTCCGTCCGTCTGTCCGTCTGTCCGTATGAATGCAAACCTTTTGCTCAGTTTTGAAGCTAGAGAGTTAAAATTTGGAATATATGCTCGTGTATACCCTCGAATAATAAAGTGCCAAGATTTTCCCGATACGCCCACTAGGGGCGTGGAAAATTGGAAATGCATTTTCCGATATCTCAGAAACACTACTTCTGGAAGTGCTAGAGAGGTGCAATTTGGAATGTTTACTTGCGTTGTATACATGTGTTGATCAAATCGGGTAAAACTGTATCTTCTACAGTTTTGAAGCTAGAACACCCACGTTAGTTACTGTTGTGATTTTACCAAAAAACTATATGTCCACGCTCTTTAGGGACGTGGCAAATCGGATCTGACTATATAGTGTTTTTTTAAATTCTGCTATATTTTGAGCACTATTAATGATAGAAACTTGAAGTTTGGTATATACATTGTGTAAAATAAGTACCCGGAATTTATAATTTAAACTCTCCCGGGAATACCTGACACTTCAAATTTGGTTTTTTCATGTTGGGACACATGTCCTTGAATGCAAAAACCTCATTAGAACGGGATCTATTACTTAGTGTGTTTACTTCAGCAGTCAAAGTGAGTTGATCTTCTGTTTACTCGGCGAATTTTAGTCAATTTTTTGCAAAAAGAGCATCGGAAGGAGGTCTCTGAAGACATGGTTTCCCGAGCTAATACGGACCCTACCTTCATGAAACGCATCATAACTGGTGATGAGACATGGGTCTACGAGTACGACATACAAACCAGTCAGAAATTGTCCGAATGGCGCTTCGAGAACGAGCCGTATCCGAAAAAACCACTCCAAAGCCGGTCAAAAGTGAAGGTTATGCTCACGGTTTTGTTTGATTACCAAGGCGTGGTGCACTCTAAGTTCCTTCCAGAGGGCCAAACGGTTAATAAGGAATATTATTTATCCGTTTTAAGGCGTTTACGTAAAGCCATCCGCCGTAAACGGCTCGAATTGTGGAAGGACAATTCGTGGATTCTGCACGACGACAACGCGCCATCGCACCGAGCCTTGATTGTACGCGAATACAAGACCAAAAACTCCATAAATACTAGCGAATAGCCACCGTATTCGCCAGATCTCGCACCCTGTGACTCTTTTCTCTTCCCAAAACTAAAATTGGCACTTCGGGGAAGGCGTTTTGAGTCGATTGAAGACATTAAGCAAAATTCGCTAAAGGAGCTGAAGGCCATCCGGGCGCCGGCCTACCAGCGGGCCATGGATGATTGAATTGTTCGTTGGAAAATTTGGATCGGCTGAAAAGGAGCCTATTTTGAAGGCAATCCAAAATATAATGATAAAAATTATGAAAAAATGTGTTTTTTTTTTTAATTCCGGGTACTTATTTTACACAATGTATACTCGGGTTGACAACCCAAGTTCATAAAGCTATGGTGGATATATCTACGCCCATAGCGGGCCGATTCTCATTGAGAAAAGCAAAACTTTATGACGATATTATTGCTGACCTCCTTCATTATTTTCCCAAAACTTATATATGTACAAATTAATTGGGGGCTTGGCAAATCTGAAAAATCTATATCTTGCAGTGGGCGTGAGCTGTGCGGGCGTGAATGAGTATTCCGCAGTAGGTAGCGCCCGACTGTAACGTTGTTACTTGTTTATAAACTGGCTGTTAACTCCCCCGTTTCTTCTTGATATGGCTTGAGGTCTACCACATGAGCTGTCCTGCTCCGTTTATCTGCCTCCGAGCTTATCCGGCAGATAACCGGGGAGATCAAACTGACTACCGTATATGGTCTTGCATATCGTGCGGCCAGTTTCCTTTGTCCACACCTTGTCTCCTACGGCCGGCTTCTACTGCTGCCGTCTTAGGTCGTAGTGCCGTGCCAGATCCTAGTAGTACCAGATCCGGTAGGAGGATCTGCCGACTCCCCAGCTTGATCATTGTCTCCAAATACGAGATCACTTGACTGCAACTGCCGTCTGCCAGTCTTACGCGAATCCGTGTGGCGCACCTCACGCCCACTCCTCGGAGCGTGTCGGCCAGCTTTTCGCTCACAAAGCTGCTGGTGGCTCCAGAATCGATCGTGGCCTTGTACTGATCAGCTCCAATGACCACAATCGCCGACAGCTGGGTGCCTTCATCCAAAAGACTACCCACTAGTGTCTGGGGCCTCGGTGACGCTGCTCCCGCTCGCCCCTGGATGATGGGTGCCTCTGTCCGTTTCCCGACTGCCAGTAAGTCGCTGTTCGCACGCCGATGCGCCCACATTGTCAACAAAACTCCAGGCGCTCGTTGCGGTACTCAATGGCGGAGTGGCCCTCTTGGCCACATATCCGGCATGCCCTGGCGGGGTTCTGGACATGTGTCCTTGGCCCTGCTGTGCATGTCCTTGTCGCGGGTCGAGGTCTCGTCTCCTCAACGGCCATGCTCCGGTGGTATTCTTCTTCATCCGGGCTTCCAGCGTCGTCCATGGCCATCAGCCGCGTCCTACTGCCTCGCTGTTGCTGCCGCAACTTTTCCCGATCCCTTTCCAGATCCTCGAAATCGTTTGTCAGCAGCATCAGCTCCGTCAGGTTACAGAAGTTATATGGACGAGCAAATGCGCGCAGATCGGGCAAACTATTGTTGTAAATAGTTTTTAGCTCACGATCTGCCGCATAGCGTAGTGGCCGCATCAAGGTTTGCATCTCCACCATGTAACCTTGAAGGGCTCGTCCACCATCTGCCTCCGTCGCGCAACCTCGTCCTTCAACTCCCGCATATAGTCCCTGGGCAGAAAGAATTCCTGGAAGTTTCTGACGAACGTTTCCCACGCTGTCCAGTGCCTGTTGTTGGCCACGTGTCATTTTAAGGCCATGCCTTTGAGCAGCTCTGGCATCGCCCTCGGGATCAGGTCCAGATCCAGACCATATGTGTCGGCCGACCACTCCACTTGCTCCAAAAACTCCAGAAGCTTCGTTGTGCCATCGAAGCGGAAGCCCCATTCTTGCACCTGCTTGGCGACCTTTGGGTACTCCAGCGCTTTGCAGCTCGGTCCCCGTGGCCTTATTTCTGGTTGCGGGGTGGATGTGGCTCTCTACGATCCTCGTTGCGTCTCATGCAGGCGGACGGTGGCGGCACTGGTGGATGGCAGAGACAATCGTGCCACGTTCACGATCTCGTCTTGCTCACCCAGCTCGTCTTCCTCGACGGCGGTCAGCGCTGCGTCTCTCAGCGGCCAACGGCGTCCATGCAGCTTCGCAATCTCTGCGATCCTGATAGAATAAGGAAAACTTCCCTCATCCATTGTGACCCACTCGCCGAACTGCCTCCGCATTGCGTCCAGAGTGCCAGTCAGAATTACGCCGAGATGAGATTATATACCCAAGCTCGCACCATTTTTATACCCTGAACCCATTGAAAATGGGAAATCAGGGTATAATGTTTTTGTGAAATGTATGTAACAGGCAGAAGGAGACATCGCAGACCCCATAAAGTATATATATTCTTGATGAGCTGAGTTGAAATAGCCCTGTCCGTCTGTCCGTCCGTCCGTCCGTCCGTCCGTCCGTCCGTCCGTCCGTCCGTCCGTCCGTCCGTATGAACGCAGCGATCTCGTAAACCACAAAAGCTAGAGATCTGAAATTTTCAGAGAATACTCGTCTATAGCCTACGCAGTACGAGTTTTTTTTAGATTTTCGATAACTCATCCCGTTTCCTTATTATCGATAAAAATCGATAACTTTTCTTCCGCTAAGCATACAATAAGAGCTAGAGACTCCAAATTTACTGTATAGATTTGTGTAATGAATGCGGACATTTTGTCATTTTTGGATTTTGGATGCCACGCCTCCTTCGCCCCCAATTTGCAAAATTCGTATTTCAAATACTAGAGACTTGTGCTTTGGCAAATACATACATATGAATGACATGATTACGCTGCGCAAGTTTGATTAAGAAAGTCCATCCACAAAAAAAGTTATTAAACATTTAATTTCCCATACAATAGGCATATTGCAGCCCAAGCGCAGTCGCTGCGTCAACTGCGCAGTCAGCAGAGCGCGTGCTTATGCGTGCGTGCGTATGCATGTGTGTGTGTGTGTGTGCGTTGCTCGCAATATTTGTATATGTAAAATAAGAATATAATGTTGGGAAGATTGGATCTTCGCAGGGTTCAGGGTATCTCGTAGTCGAGCCGTCTCGACTAGAGCACTCTTACTTGTTATACACTGACTCGTATTTATCGCAGGGCCCCACGTTGGGCGCCAGTTGTAACGAACCTCGGTTTATCCCGAGTTTAAGCCGGGCCGAACTCAGCCGACTGTGCGTTCGTGCCGACAAATTAATATGTAGCGCATTGCGATAAATTATAATTCAGTGTTTTATGGTTTGCGATTCGTATATTTTCTCACTTCATTGAGGCCAATTTACACGTTTTATGCTTTTACAAATCTAACGCTTAGTAAAGCACACCTTTCCACAATATCACAGGTAGACGTTTTAGCGCACTCTGGCGAATGGTACTGCACTCTTGGGTCTTCAAGGATCCGCTTGAGAACTCCAGTGTGTCGAAGAGTACACCAAGATCTTTTACTGTAAAAATACGTTGCATGGAAATATTGTATATTTAACAATATATGGAATGATTAAAGTAAAGGTCATTATAATACATTTAGAGCAGTTTAAATACAACTGATTAGCAAGACACCAAAGTTGAAACGAATTAAAATCATCTCATCGAGAGGCAAAGTTTCACGTCATCTGCATGCATATTTATCTTTGAATGAGAAATATAGCTAGGATGGTCATTTATAAACAGGGAGAAAAGTTACGGGCTCAAATGACTACTCTGAGGTACACCCGACGGAACAAAGACAAATTTCGAAATAGCTGTTCTCAACAAAACTTTGTGGTTTCTACCCTTTAAATAGGATGAAATCCAAGATATAAGTTTAGGGGAAACTAATTAGCTTTTGAATTAATATGATGGTGTACTGAGTCAAATGTTTTACTGAAGTCAGAATATATTATATAACATCAGCTTGCATTTTATTTAAAAAGGGAAATAAATTCCAGTAAATGAGATGAGGCTTATCGATTCTGAACAGAACCATGCTGCGATGATGAAACAACCGTTTTGTAAAAATGTTACAAGGTCGATGATGTTATTTTTCCTCTATAATTGGAAATATCAGACGTCAAACCTTTTTATACCCTGAACCCCCCATTTAAAATGGGAAATCAGGGTATAATAGTTTTGTTAAAATGTATGTAACAGGCAGAAGGAGGTGTAGCAGACCCCATAAAGTATATATTATATATATATTCTTGATTAGGGCGACGAGCTGCGTCCATTTAGTCCTGTTCGTCTGTCTTTCCGTCCGTCCGTCTCTCCGTATGTATGAACGATCTCAGAACCTATAAGAGCTAGAAACTTACATTTTTTTTGGTCCCTATATAGCACGCGTAGATTGAGTTTGTTTTATAAAATCGATAACTATTCCCGTTTTAATGTTATCGATTAAGAACGTTTTCGAAATGTAGTTATTAAATTATATCTCGTATATCTTGAGAGATAGATTCTCCAAATTTTATATTTCGTTTCATGTGTATTTTCAGCAATTTTTATTTTTGTTATATTTTGAAGATTGAGATGATTTTAATTTCTGAATAACTGAAACCAGAGAAGGAAGCGAAACAGTAGGAACATTAATAATATTTGTTGCAGAAATGAAAAAAATAAAATGAAGTGGTATATGGATCTACACAAGAAAAGTGGATTGGATAACATTTTCAAAAAGATCTGAGTTTTATTCAATTAAAGGAAAAATGAGGAAGGCAAACTAGAAGATCTACGCTTCGAGTTTACAAATGAGTAAAATTGCTTGTATAACGTAATTCTCGTATCCCCTAGAATTTTAAATAATGAAATTGGAATTTGACTTTAAAACATTTTGACTTCATATTTCTTTATATGGACAGTGTCTGAGTAAACCAAGGGAGCTTTTTAGAAACGCACCTATGGAGACACAAGGGAATACTAAATAGTAGCTGCAAAATTATTATCAACATTATCCTTTAATTACCTCATTAAGCAAAACAAATTGCATTTATTATAACACCGAAGTTGTATTGAAGGTATACACGTGAAAATTGGTGGAATATTAATGGATAATGATACGGTTATGATGATGATATATACCATCTGGTATACATAGAGGCGATGATCTAGAGACATCAATACTAGAGTCATTATTAATAAAAACAAGCTCAAGTGAACGATTTATATGATGATGATTTGAAATTGAGTTCATCTGATGCATAGAAAGGTTAAACAATTCATCAAAAAGATAATGATCTACTGTCGGAATAAGGTAATTTGAATTGGGAATTGAGGACCAAGAAGTATTAACTATATTAATGTCACCCAACTCTATATACTAGAATCAAGTCATTATCATTAACATTTTTATAAATTTCTTCAATGAGAATAAACTTTTACATCAGAAGACAGGGGATATATGAACAAGTGGTAAATAGGGAACACGATAGAAGAAGTAGAATTTAACGATTTAGGAGACATTCTATTTCGATTCCTAGGCTTAACTCCATACACAATTACTTGAGGAGTCGCAAAATTAAACTTCAAAATAACAACATTAGCTACAGCTGCGCAAGCAATAAAGGTAGTTATTGCATCACATATAAAATATATACTCTATCTTTATTTTAAAACATGGTGACGAACTGTGAATGAGTTTGCATTTTTATAAATTGACAAATATTCAAATTGCAAATTTAATTAAAATCCATTAGGTAACACAGAAGTTATTAAGCTAAACATTTAGTCAATTGGCAAAAGCGTGTGGCAGCAGCGCCGAGCATTAAAATGCGAGCATTCTAGAAAAGTTTCCAATTTGCTTCCAACTACGTAGGCAGTGCAGTGCAGTGTTAGTAGAGGCGGCATATAGCGGCGGGATGTCCCAGGTTCAACGCCCTGCTGTGTTTAGATAATAAGATAGCTGAAGTTTGTGATCTGCCTTGTGAATACTAATAAAGTGAACAGATATTTAGGCGTTAATAGTGATAGAATTAATCAGAGTTTATAATATATACAAATTGTGGGCGTGGCGTGAAGCAGTATTCTGCAGTGGGTACCGTTCGACTGCAACGTTCTTACTTGTTTTTATACCCTGAACCCATTGAAAATGGGAAATCAGGGTATAATGGTTTTGTTAAAATGTATGTAACAGGCAGAAGGAGGCGTGGCAGACCCCATAATGTATATATATTCTTGATCAGGGCGACGAGCTGAGTTGATTTAGCCCTGTCCGTCTGTCCGTCCGTCCGTCCGTCTGTCCGTCTGTCCGTCTCTCCGTCTGTCCGTATGTTTGAACGCGTCGATCTCAGAATCTATAAGAGCTGGAGAAAAATTTTTTATGTAGGTCCGTGTATAGCACGCGCAGATCGAGTTTGTTTCAAAACTTCGATAACTTTTATCGTTTTAATGTTATCGATTAAAAACAAAATCGAAATTCAGTAATTAAATTATATATCCTACATCTTTATAGCTAGAGACTCCATATTTTGTATTTGGTTGCATGTGTGTTTTATACAATTTTGATTTTTGTCGCCCCTTTCGCCCCCAATTCGCAAAAAACGTATTTCAAGTACTAGAGACTTGTGCTTCGACGCATACTCGCATATGAACGACATGATCACGCTCTGAAAGTTTGATTAAGCAAGTCTATCTACAAAGGAACTTATTCATCAATTAAGTTCCCATAATATAGCTCTTACTGCAGCCCGAGCGCAGTCGCTGCGTAAACTGCGCAGTCAGCAGAGCGCTCGCTTATGCGTGCGTGCGTATATGTGTGTGTATGTGTGTGTGCATGTGTTGCTTGTATATATATATGTTAAATAAGTATAAAATGTTTGGAATATCGGCTCATCGCAGGGTTCAGGGGATCTCCTAGTCGGGTACCACCAACTAGAGCTTTCTTACTTGTTTAATATGAATGTTGAGCTATCGAGATTTTTCGAATAGCTTTTTATATATAACACAAAAGTATATTTTCTATATTCACCAGATTATTTAATTGTTCTACATGTATATATGTTCGTATATATGCAATATGCTTGAATGCATGTTTGTATGAATATTTGTCTGTATATGTATGTGATTGCAGAGCTGCTGCGCACGAGCATCTGCCCAAAACGATAACCAAGTATGACTTCCAAAATTGCACTGCCTGCATTGATCTACGAGCGCCGGCTTATCAAGGTTGAGCCGCTGCGTCGTGAGAACGAATGTGAATGTAAAGGGCGGAGAGCAAATCGGCACAAGTTGCCGAAATCTCTTAATGATATGCAAATTCTCTTACATAGTATGGATTGGCGAATTGCCACTCTAAATTATACTAAAACTAGGTGTTGCTGCGCCCAACATCCTCCCCCCGTTGACTCCTAGGCTTTAACAGAATCTTTAATGGGCAGCAGATACAGCTTGCTTGTAGCCCTTCTAATTTCGCCAGCCTCCATTTGAAGTACGGCGACTCTTGCGACGCCGTCGCTTCCAGGGATGAGTTCGACTATCCTGGCCAACGGCCACTTCAGCGGTGGCAGATTCTCGTCCTTTACGAGAACCACATCACCAACCGCTAAGCCAGGTTGAGATACCTTCCATTTTGCTCGGTGCTGCAAAAGGTTCAAGTACTCCTCCCGCCAGCGTGTCCAGAATACCTGCTGAAGATAGCTCACACGCTGCCAGGCATCAAAACGATTAAATTTGAGCCCTGTAAGGTTAGGCTCACTGAAAAATCAAGGAGGGCCGCCATTAAGGAAATGCGCAGGCGTAAATACGTCTAAGTCTGCTGGATGCTCTGAAATCGAAACTAAAGGTCGAGAATTAATAACAGCCGCGATGTTGCAGACCAACGTGCGAAGCTCATCATAGACCAGGATAGCAGGACCAGCAGCTCGGTAAAAATGATGTTTCGCTGTCTTCACTGCAGCCTCCCACAAACCACAAAAGTAAGGAAATCGTGGAGGGATGAAATGCCATTCTATTGAGTCAGCTAGACAGAAGTCCTTCACTGGATTCTGATGAGCGTCTGACAGAAATAGACGTTTCAACTCCTGAAGCTGGTTACGGGCACCAAGAAAATTGGTGGCATTTTTAGACCAAATTTGACTTGGCTTTCCTCGAGTGCATATGAGCCGCTATAGAGCATGCAGAAATGCAGTAGTGGTTAAGTCCTTGACCAGCTCCAACCATATAGCTTCCGTAGCAAAACAGATAAAAACACAGACGTAAGATTTTACAGGAGCCTTATTTCGTGCCTCAGGCTTGTAAAAGAAAGGTCCGCAAAAATGGATTCCAGTCACCCAAAACGCACTACAGCCTTCGACGCGATCCTTGGGAAGATCTACCATTATGTGCTCTACTAGTCGCGGTTTGGCCCGAAAGCATATCTCGCATTTTTGAATCACGCTAGATACAGTTTTTCTGCCACAAATTGGCCAATACTGGGATCAAACCAACTCGGGGCCCTTGCGTGCAGGTTCCTCTGATGGTAATGCATGATAATGGCCCGAGTTACTGGATGACTTCTGGGTAAGATGATTGGATGGCGACTATCGAAGTTCAATGTAGACTTTTTGAGACGACCGTCAACACGTAGCAGCCCAAATTCGTCAAAGAATGGCGACAAGGAGGCAAGACTGCTGGATGATGAAACAGTTCCTTTAGTTTGAAGTGTGTTTATTTCTTCCCAAAGATGAGCTCGTTGAATCACCCGCAACAGTATATGGGAGCCGGTTCGGATGTCTCTGATGGTGAGTCCTGGACCACGACTTTATGAATAAACTTCGATACATATGCAAAGATACGCTGCAGACGACTAAAAGAGCTCGCATACTTGCAATCCATACAGGCGTCGCAGACTGCCCGCCCTACGAGAAGAGCAGTCTTCCGACGCTCCACTGAAGTTTTCTCTGGAAGCACCGAGACTGGCCACTGCGTTCTGGGCTTAGAAATGAAGTCAGGACCGCTAAACCAAAGAGATGATGCGTTCAACTCAATGGGCAGTGAACCTCGAGATAATATGTCAGCGGGATTTAACTCAGTAGGTACGTAGTGCCACTCCATTGTAGATGTGAGATCCTGTATCGTGGCGATGCGATTTGCAACAAATACATTGAAGCGTCCGGGTTCGTCATTGATCCAGGATAATGCGACAGTAGAGTCACGCCAGCAGTGAAACTGACCTGTGAAAATGCCTAAGCCAGCGACTTCATCAATCAGACGTGCTAGTAACTCTGCTGCCGTAAGCGTCTTTAAGGGAGAGACTCGAGATGCTGGCATCACAGAATCCATGGACCTCTGCCTTCTCTCCTGGAACTATCACCAGCCTGGGGAATGCAGTCGTAAGGCCGCTGCCAAAGTTACTGCAAATGTCAAGCCATGCAGTATGAAGTGCCGAAGGAAGACTCTCGTCTCAATTAAGCTTATGCCTCCACAGCTGCTATAAGAATATTTTTGCCTTTGTTATTACTGGGCCGACCAGTCCAAGGGGGTCGTAGAACCGAGCAATGGACGAAAGAACAGAACGTCTACAGGGCTTGCAGCTCGAGTCCAGAGCCAAGTATGAAAATAAAAGTTGATCAGATGCTGGATCCCATGCAGGGCCAGGCGTCTTTGTAATGTCGCTGCCATCATTGAACTTTATAAGAGATTCCTTGTCGCAATCTGTCACGCCGTCCAGCACCATGGGATGGCTTGAACAACACTTCCTTAATTTGAATCCTCCACCTGCCAAAATTCCAGTGGTCTCCTGCATGACACGCCTTGCTTCTTCGACTGATTTTCCTGCAAAGATCAAAACGTCGACATAAAAATCGCGAAGCAACACCTCTGAGCCGAGTGGGAACGCATCTCGTTCATCTATGGCGAGTTGGTGCATGGCACGCACCGATAGGTATGAAGCTGGTTTCGTTCCATAAGTTACAGTGTCCAACTTAAACACTTCTAATTCATCGTCAGGTGAATTTCTCCAAAGAATACATTGTAGATAGCTGTCCGGTTCAGGCACCTTAACGCAGCGATACATCTTGCAGACATCTCCGGTGAGTGCAACTGGATAGGCTCGGAAACGCAATAATATGTTGATCATCTTCGGCTGAATGACAGGACCTGACATTAGAACTTCATTTAGCGAATAGCCACTTGATGTAGCAGCTGACCCATCAAAAACGACACAAAGCTTAGTGGTTGTACTGTCTTCCTTCAGGACGCAGTGATGCGGAAGAAAATATCTGCAGTGTTGAAACAATTCGCGCGGAACACGCGACATGTGACCCAGCTCAGAGTACTCTTTCATGGAATGCTGAGTATTGAGTCTTTATATGAGGCAAGCGACTTAATTTCCTCTCCAAATTGAGAAATCACATTACAAAATGTGCCTCGCAGTCCAAGTCTTCTTTGCTGATCCTTACGACGGAGTCATTGCAGCTCTCAACCTCCCAGAAACGCCGAACAAGACTGTCCAACTGGGCGTCAGAACCAGAGTCTGTATCTGGCTCTGAAGGTACCTTCGAAGTCACGAGCACGGTGTTAGGGCTGCGAGTTCCGCCTCCAGACACAATCCAACCAAGACGAGTCTTCTGTAAAAGTGGCAGTCCAGGCAGCAACTTAATTTGACCCACACAGAGCAACTCATAGAAAAGGCTAGCTCCGATAAGCAAATCTATTCGCTGCGGAATATGAAAAGCTGGATCAGCCAGAGTTATGTTTGGCGGTATGTTCCAAGTGCTTATGTTCACATCAGAACAGGGCTGTCTGCCAGTTACATTGGAGACGATCGTGGCTGTGAAGCTATTTGCATACACGGAGTCGTGAGACCGAAGAGTGACGCAAACCGTACTTCCATCGGTGGCCACCTTGCAGTCGCCTAAACCATAGACAGCTGAGGATGACTTTGTCCTTTTAAGCTGCAATTGATGGGCGCATCTAGCTGTAATAGGACGCAGTTGTGAGCCTGAATCCAAAAGTGCACGACAAGGAACTAATTCACCAAACCGATTTTTTACCAGGACCACTGCGGTCCCCAGGAGCACAACATCGCTGATCAGATCTTAGGCTAAGAGAGTAGTAGATGGGGCTGGGGGTTGCGTAGGAATGCCCTGCATCATTGATGACGATGAATGTTGCTTTGACAGGGCTACTGCTTGTGATGTGCTGGAGTTGCCGAGGTGGAGAAGCGTGTGATGCTTGACTCCACAGACTCGGCAGCCGCCCGAGCCACATTGTCGCGGCTGATGGCCGACTTTCAAGCAGTTCAAACATAGTTCAGCCCTTTTGACCTCATTCAGGCGTAGACTAGGTGACAAGTTTGCAAATCTTGAGCATTTGTAGATAGTATGCTCTGGCGCATTGCAAAAGACACAACTCTGTGTACTGTGGTCCGTTACATGGAATGCTGACGTGTTGGTGACAAATTTGCTACTACTATTCACAGGCTTGCTGGATGAATAGTTCGCCATAGCAAACTCCATCGATTCCAAGGTCCGGCAACGGAGCTCAAGAAATGAAGAAACTTCTTCGCATGTAGGTATACGAGATGCCGTCTCTGAATCCTCCAACTTCTCTTCCCACTTAGCTTGTGTGGCCGCATCGAACTTCTGTAGCAGCACCTGAGCTATCATGGCGCTGGCTATCTGCTCTGTTGTGCCCAGTCTACTGAGTGCACGCATATGCGTATTGAAACTGTCCGATAGTTCTCGCATCTTGCTGGTAGATCCGTTCTCTACCCTCTTCAGCCCCAAGATCTTTACGATGTGTGCCTGGAAAATTAAACGTCGGTTATCATATCTTTGTTTCAATAGGGTTATGGCCTCCGTATTAGTTATCGTTTGAAATCTCCAGAGAGCGAACTGTGTACAACAGGATCGTCAATGTTGAAGCTTTTCCGTGTTGTTGACTTCGGGTCGACTATCAATGATTGTTGAAAGCATCGAGTAGAAATCGGCCCATTTTTCATATCCACCGCTGAACGTAGGTAATTTTAATGGCGGCAGCGCAGGTGCGGAATGTAGTTTAGGAGCGGGAGCCTGCATATGCGTCATTGGTCTACTAAGCGTGGAACTATGAGGCACTTGAGTGCTTCGGCTCTGAATTTCCGACAATATTGAAGACTGCATGATCAATATTGAGTCATCGAAATCCATGCACAAGTCACTGTGCATCTCATCAAAATTAAGCTCCTCTAGGTGGTCGTGGGCTTCACCAAAGTATTTGCTTAACTTGCCAATATGCTCTAATAAAACTGTTAAGGTGCTGTCACTGTGATCGGTAAGCGCCTCCGCTTCAACTTTAATTTGCAACCTTTTTAAACGCTCAAATACCGATTTAACCTTGAGCTTATAAAAACTCACTCGCTCTTCAGGAGCAACTGTACTAGCTTCTAAATTCGCCATGACGAGTAGACGTCGCACTCAAGAAATAACGGTATGGCTTGAAAGTGTTGGTATGCAAATGGCTGCAGAAGTATGATTTGATAGCTGTACGTGTTTGCATGTAAATGCATGTGTATGAATTAACGCGCACCGACACGGATTTTATGGAAGCGACTGTACTGTTGGTGAACGGAACGAGTGCAATGGCTACGAGAGAACATTAACGGCACAAGCGTAATTACACAGAGCTTATGCGATCTGTAATCGAAGAATGAGCGCGAGCTTAGGCGAGAAACACAGCTCAGAAATGAATTTAAATTGTTTTATTAATTGGTTTATTAAAAACTCTTTATTACATCGCCACTATTTAATGCCTGTATGCATTACAACTAATGCACGCACAATAGTTGAACGCGTTGGTACTGTTTTTATGGACGGCACTGTGTTGCAAGTCGAAACGAATGTGTGTCTGACGACCATGCAATAAGTAGCGGTACAAAGTAACTGACACAAAACGGTTTATGCGTAAACGGTACTTTCAAGAACTTATATATATATATTTATATATATATATATACAGATCACGTCGGGGTTACCAAATGTTGAGCTATCGAGATTTTTATACCCTGAACCCATTGAAAATGGGAAATCAGGGTATAATGGTTTTGTTGAAATGTATGTAACAGGCAGAAGGAGGCGTGGCAGACCCCATAAAGTATATATATTCTTGATCAGGGCGACGAGCTGAGTTGATTTAGCCCTGTCCGTCTGTCCGTCCGTCCGTCCGTCCGTCCGTCCGTCCGTCCGTCTGTCCGTATGTTTGAACGCGTCGATCTCAGAATCTATAAGCGCTAGAGACTTGAAATTTTATGTAGGTCCGTGTATAGCACGCGCAGATCGAGTTTGTTTCAAAAAATCGATAAATTTGATCATTTTATAGTTATCGATTTAAAACGTTATCGAAATGCAGTTATAAATTTATATCTCCCACATCTTTAGAGCTAGAGTCTTCCAATTTTGTACTTAGTATAATGTGTAGTTTATACAATTTTGATTTTTGTCACATTTTGGATACCATCCCCCCTTTCCTTCCCTTACCCTCAAACTTGTAAAAACCGTATTTCAAATACTAGAGACTTGTGCTTAGACAAATACATACATATGAGTGACATAATCACGATTTGAAAGTTTGATTAAGAAAGTTCATCTACAAAAAAAGTTATTAAACATTTCATTTCCCATAGTGAAGCCTATGAGCGCAGCCTACGCTCAGTCGCTGCGCTAACTGCGCAGTCAGCAGAGCGCTTGCTTATGCGTATGTGTGTGTGCATGTATTGCTTTTATATATGTATATGTTAAATAAGCATAGAATGTTTGGAGTATCGGCTCATCGCAGGGTTCAGGGGATCTCCTAGTCGGGTACCGCCGACTAGAGCTTTCTTACTTGTTCGAATAGCTTTTTATATATAACACAAAAGTATATTTTTTATATTCACCAGATTATTTAATTGTTCTATATGTATATATGTTCGTATGTGTGCAATATACTTGAATGCATGTTTGTACGAATATATGTATGTATGTGACTGCATAGCTGCTGCGCACGAGCATCTGCCCAAAACGATAACCAAGAATGACTTCCAAAATTGCACTGCCTGCATTGATCTACGAGCGCCGGCTTATCAAGGTTGAGCCGCTGCGTCGTGAGAACGAATGTGCATGTAAAGGGCGGAGAGCAAAACGGCACAAGTTGCCGAATTCTCTTAATGATATGCAAATTCTGTTACATAGTATGGGTTGGCGAATTGCCACTCTAAATTATACTAAAACTAGGTGTTGCTGCGCCCAACAATGAACATGTTTTGGATTTTGAGTCTCAATAATAACACTAGCAACAGATGTTGACGTGCCGATATAAAGTGGAATTTATATGAAATTAAGAAAAGATAAGGGACGAGCTAGTGAATTAGGTGGCGATGTGAGTACGGAAGTTGGCATCAACAGCGATGGCGTCTCCATTTGAATATGAGGAGTATCAAAGTTATACTGATTTAATATTTCTTCACCATAAATTAAAATTGTATTGAATACACATTAAACTAAATACAAGATCTATGATATAATTTAATAACTGGATTTCTATTTCGTTTTTAATCAATAACATTAAAATGATAAAAGTTATCGAATTTTTGAAACAAACTCGATCTGCGTGTGCTATATAGGGACCTACGGGAAAAATTTCAAGTCCTTAGCTCTTATAGGTTCTGAGACCGACGCGTTCGAGCATAGGACAGACAAACGGACAGGGCTAAATCAACTCAGCTCGTTGCCCTAATTATACCCTGATTATCCATTGGGTTCATGGTATAACAAGTAAGAGTGCTCTAGTCGAGACGGCTCGACTACGAGATACCCTGAACCCTGCGAAGAGCCAATCTTCTCAACATTCTATGCTTATTTTACATATTCAAATATTGCGAGCAAAGCACACACACACACACACATGCATACGCACGCATAAGCGAACGCTCTGCTGACTGCGCAGTCAGCGCGGCGACTGCGCTCGGGCTGCAATACGCCTATTGTATGGGAAATTAAATGTTAAATAACTTTTGTGGATAGACTTTCTTAATTAAACTTTCACAGCATGGTTATGTCATTCATATGTGTGTATTTGCCAAAGCACAAGTCTCTAGTATTTGAAATACGAATTTTGCAAATTGGGGGCGAAGGGGGCGTGGCATTTAAAATCCAGAAATTACTAAATCTCCGCATTCATCACACGGATCTACACAGTGAATTTGGAGTCTCTAACTCTTACGGTATGCTTAACCGAAGAAAAGTTATCGATTTTTATCGATAATAAGGAAACGGGATGAGTTATCGAAAATCTAAAAAAAAACTCGTACTGCGTAGGCCACACACGAGTATTCTCTGAAAATTTCAGATATCTAGCTTTTGTGGTTTACGAGATTGCTGCGTTCATACGGACGGACGGACGGACGGACAGACGGACAGGGCTATTTCAACTCAGCTCATCGAGCTGATCAAGAATATATATACTTTATGGGGTCTGCGATGTCGCCTTCTGCCTGTTACATACATTTTCACAAAAACATTATACCCTGATTTCCCATTTTCAATGGGTTCAGGGTATAGAAATAGTGGTCGTAGACAAATAATTTTTGGCCAGTCCTTAACAACAAAATAGTTTATTTTGGTTACTTTGGACCACTTGTCGGATGCCAGTTTAAGTACCCCGCAAGCTTCAGCACAATCCTAGAATGTGACGTCACAAGAGTCTGTTAGTTAACATTAAAAGTAACGGAACTGCTCTTTGCATAACCTAAAGTGTCTTTTAACAGTGGGTATACACGAATATACACTGAAAATTTCAGATCTCTAGCTTTTGTGGCTTACGAGATCGCTGCGTTCATACGGATGGACGGACGGATGGACGGACAGACGGACATGGCTTTATTGACTCAGCTCATCGAGCTAATCAAGAATTTATGGGGTGTGGCACGCCTCCTTCTGCCTGTTACATACATTTTCACAAAAACATTATACCCTGATTTCCAATTTTCAATGGGTTCAGGGTATAAAAAAGCAGATCTGACGGTGTTCATGTGATCTCAATTGTTTTGAAATATTTTTCGGAATGGTGCAATAGCCAATTTTATTTTAACTTTTTTTAAGATAACAAGTAAGAAAGCTCTAGTCGGCGGTACCCGACTAGGAGATCCCCTGAACCCTGCGAAGAGCCGATATTCCAAACATTCTATGCTTATTTAACAAATATATATAATCAACACATGCACACACACATACACACATGCATAAGCACGCGCTCTGCTGACTGCGCAGTTTACGCAGCGACTGAGCGTGGGCTGCGCTCATAGGCTTTACTATGGGAAATGAAATGTTAAATAACTTCTTTTGTACGTGGACTTTCTGAATCAAACTTTCAGAGCGTAATTATGTCATTTATATGTATGTATTTGCCAAAGCACAAGTCTCTAGTATTTGAAATACGGTTTTTACAAGTTTGAGGGTAAGGGAAGGAAAGGGGGGATGGTATCCAAAATGTGACAAAAATCAAAACTGTATAAACTCTATATCATACTAAATCCAATTTAAGCACTTTAGCTCTAAAGATGTCGGAGATATAAATTTATAACTGCATTTCGATAACGTTTTAAATCGATAACTTTAAAACGAACACATTTATCGATTTTTTGAAACAAACTCGATCTGCGCGTGCTATACACGGATCTACATAAAAATTTCCAAGTCTCTAGCTATTATAGATTCTGAGATCGACGCGTTCACACATACGGACAGACGGACGGACGGACAGACGGACAGACGGACAGGGCTATATCGACTCAGTTCGTCGAGCTGATCAAGAATATATATACTTTATGGGGTCTGCCACGCCTCCTTCTGCCTGTTACATACATTTTAACAAAACCATTATACCCTGATTTCCCATTTTCAATGGGTTCAGGGTATAAAAAGAGGACAACAGCGTGAACGACATAAAATATTTAACATTATTGATATTTTCCACTTTTTTGAAGCAAGAATTTTTTCAGCACACAAGTTACAAAACTGATATGGCTGTGGTAAAATAAATATGAAAATCGCGATTACTTCAGTATTCAAATCATTTTCAGACACATTACATCCAATAAAACAATAAAATTAAATTACTTTTTTATTCGATGTTATATAAAATTAAAAATGAGAATGAGTTTAAACAGTTAGCAAACAGTTAGCAACAGTTGTATTCTTAAGTTGTCGTAAGGATAACTTTGGACTAATTTCTGAGCCCATCAGTCCAGCATAGAGGCAGTAATACATTTTCCATTATCATTATAAATAATCATCGCCCTCAAAAATGTTGCTAAGTAATCCTTCACCATCTCCATTTCCATCTTCTCCTCCAAAATCAAACACATTATCAGCACTGGGCGGTATAAAAGCTCCATTAAATGTGTCTTCCAGACGGTCTTCAAACCCCATTGTATAAGCAATGCCATAAATCAATCGCATAATAACAAGTCGCACGAAATTTGGCGCGTTTGTGTTCTGTCTTTCGGATTGTGCGTCCAAATTGTTGTTCTCAAAAGTATATGTATATGCTGCAAGTGCAACGTGCGGCAACGCAGCAAAAAAAATTAGATTCCGTATTGCTTTTTTCATGTTGTTTATAAAATAAAAACCCGTTTTTTTCAAAGATTACTGTTAAGATGCTGGCATCATTGATATTAAACTCTTTTTAAACCAAAGTATATAAGCTGTTGCATGTTTAGGTTCCATTTTAAGTTAAGGGAGTAAGAGAGCTCTAGAAGGGACTGCGCGACTTGGAGATACCCTAAACTCTACGAAAAGCTGATAATTCAATAACTTTACGTTTTTTTTTAAACTTAAATATCAAACAATACAGGCACACACACATAGGAACGCGCTCTACTTATTTCGTAGTTTACGCAGCCTCTGCTTTTGAGCTGCAGTATGGGCTCCTCTATGGGGAATTACTGATAAATAGCTCGTGCTAAGTTTTTTCACTGATGAAATTTGTTGGGTTTATTAATAGCATTTATATGTGTGTATTTGCCAAAGCAGAAGTCTCAAGTAGTATGAAATCGCTTTTTTTTTAAGTGAAGGAGGAAGGAGAAAGGTACCGCAAATCCGAAATATACAAAATATTTTTATTTGTTATACGGACCAACACAGTAAATTTGAAATCTTTGCTTTAACGGTATTAAATTTACGCTTAAGAACTTAAGTTAAATTATCGACTTTTATCGATAAAAAATTTATTAATAATTAATTAATTATGAAATCGCTGCGTTCACACGGACGTATAGACGGATGGACAGACGGACATGGCTAGATTGACTTAGCTCGTCGTGCTGATTAAAAGTTTACATACTGTATGGGATCTGCTACGTCTCGTTTTGCCTGTTACATACATTTTAGCGAAACCATCATACCCTGAGATCCCATTTTCATTGGGTTCAGGGTATACAAATTCTCTTAGAGCATAAATATTAAATTATGTGTTTGTACACTCGAAACATGAATCATACACATATGTATTTATGTAAATATGAATATGTTATTGATGTAAAATTAAAAATTCAGCCTGATTTTCAATCATTCACAAAGTAAAATCAGTATATTGGTTTTGTGCAATGTCCATCTTTCTCTCCGTCCATCCGTCATCAAAGCATTTTGCCGCTCTTGGAACTAGAGACTTGATAATTGGAATATCTGACAAATTGCTAAGATCTACCCGATACACCCATTGGTGGCGCGGCTAATTGGGAAATTCTATCTCAGAAACTCTGTTAATTAATGCAACACCCAAAATTTTGAATTTATACTTGCATTGACAACCCAAAATCAAAACAATAGCTGATATTCCAAACATTCTATGCTTTTTTTACACATACACTGCGCGTCATCAGGAGAGTGCACCCTGCACATTCTTCGTAAATGTTAAATATTTTCTATATCGTTCGATCTAGAGTCCTAAAATTTGTTTTCTATTAGACTCTGTTTTATTATTCTTAAAATAAAAAAAGATCGGGTTCAATATCATTTCAGGAAGTATGTAAAAAAATTTGTGTAAAAAAAGCTTACAAAAAACGGTTGCTAAAAGTTGGTCATCAGGATAGCGCACCCAAATTCAATAGCGAATATCTTGGTCAATTTGGCCACCACTGCTACCAAATTTGTTGTGTTCTGAAATATGTTTTTTGGAAAGCTGAATTTTAATGTCAAGATTTTAAATAAACTTTGAAGGTGCTGAAAGGCAGTTTTCAAAAGACTCTTGTAATTATCGGCATTCATACCTGAATTCAAAACTGCAATTCGTTGTCGAAACATCAAAATAAAGTTCACCACCCCATTCTACTACCCACCCGGCTGTGCAGGGTGTATAAATCATGGTCCTTTTTACGTAGGTCAGGAAAAAATTATTTATTCCCATTGGGTCCTCCCCAATTATAATTATTTACACCTGAAAACAGAAACTACTGCTACTGAGAAAATCACTTCATGTGCCTGTGAGCAAAATACAAGCACTTTGGAACCACTTTACAGTTGTGGCTATTTATATTTTTCAGTTTCTATAGAAATCCAACTTTCTAAAAAACATCCTTAAGCCTTTAAAAATGTCGCTTTAAGAGCAGTACTCTTCTGTATATCTGAAGACAAGTAGTGCGCATAGAATGCTTTTCTCTGTTTGGATCGCCTAATTGTCGTACCTATTACTGCTAACGAAGTTTTTTCAGCAGAATTCGTAGTTTCTTAGAAAATGAATAATAGTTTATCGATGTTTCTCAGCTTTTATAGCGATTTTTGGTCCAGATAGTCGAAATTCAAAGTAACCTTCAATCTTTGATTTTTCCTACAAAGATTAAGCCATATATTTTCCTTAAGTAATTTTTCTCTTAAAGAAAATCAATTTTGTGGCCTACACAAAAAATTTGGTAACTGTGGTGGCCAAATTGACCAAGATATTCGCTATTGAATTTGGGTGCGCTATCCTTGTTGGTACTTTTAGCCACCGTTTTTTGCCAAATCGGGAAAAACTAAATTTTTTTATTTTTCTCAATGAGAAACGCCAAATTTTATGGCGATGTTATCGTTGACCTCCTTTATTGATTTCCAAAAAATTATATATATATAGGGTGACCAGTTTGGCCTCAGGTCATTCCGGGACGGTCGACGACTTTAATGCAAAAACAGCTTATCTGCGCTGCTTTCCTCAAAAAAATTCTTTACTTGTCTTGAAAAAAGCGGGACATATCCCGGAATTCCAGGACGTATGGTCACCCTATATATATATAAAGCAATTGGGGGTATGGCAAATCGGAAAACACTATATCTTGCAATGGGCGTGAGCTGTTCGGACATGAATGAGTATTCCGCAGTCGGTAGCGTCCGACTGCAACGTTCTTACTTATTTTCAGATATTTTTATAAAACTTGTAAATTGTTTATTAATTAGATTGACAAAACAATTTGTGTCAAAAAGAATATGGGAAAAATTGTATATTTCACATTAAAAACTTTTTGACGAGATAGAAAGTATTATTACAGCTATTAATTTTATCGTTTACAAATAATTTTCCATCTGTCTGGAATATGGCTTTGCCATGGTATAACTTACAATTATAATTAAAAGTTGGATGTTTTATAAAAACTATGATTATGATATTAAATGTTTCGTGGTTAAATAAATTTATAATGTCTTGTTTATTCCAAATTTTTTGGTTTAATATTCAGGCTTTTGAGAATGTGGTAGTATCTAGCAGATTCTATAAATCAAGTGACAATAGCTTAAGTCGATATTTAAATACCTTGAACCCATTGAAAATGGGAAATCAGGGTATAATATTTATGTGAAAATGTATGTAACAGGCAGAAGGAGGCGTGGCAGACCCCGAGAGTATTCATATTCTTGATCAGCTCGACTGATGCGTGTAATGAATGCGAAGATTTTGTAATTTTTGGATTTTGGATACCACGCCCCCTTCGCCCCAAATTTGCAAAAAAAAAATTTCAAATACTAGAGATTTGTGCTTTGCAAATACACACATATGAATGACATAATCACGCTTTAAAAGTTTGATTAAGAAAGTCCATCCACAAATAAAGTTATTAAACATTTAATTTCCCATACAATAGGCATATTGCAGCCCAAGCGCAGTAGCTGCACTGATTGCGCAGTCAGCAGAGCGCGTGCTTATGTGTGAGTGCGTATGCATGTGTGTTGCTCGCAATATTTGTATATGTAGAATAAGCATAGAGTGTTGGGAGCGTTGGCTCTTTCGCAGATTTCAGGGTATTTCTTAGTCGAGCAATCCCGACTATAGCACTCTTACTTGTTTAAATAAGTATATTTTTTTAAAATTGTTTTAACAGTTCGTTAGATTCTTCAAATACATATCTTTCGGCTGAATGAATAGTTTCGTTACCAGATGAATGCTCTTCGTCGGACACGTGAATATCTGCATTAAAAATGTGGCTTATTACTAACCTTGATAAGGCGTCAGGAACAACGTTGGTTGCTCCAAGTTTGTAAAATATGGTACGACAAAATTCTTCTATGAGAGCCATCTTTTCATTTTTGAATTAGAATTTCGAGCAGAAACTGCGAAAAAAAAAATGGTTGATGATCTGTTTGAATTTCTAAATTTTTAACACCATATAAGTAATTACGAAGATTTTGTAATGCCCATACTATGGCATATAATTCCGTTTCAATTGTTGAGTAGTTCCCTTCGTTTTATACCCTGAATCCATTGAAAATGGGAAATCAGGGTATAATGGTTTTGTTAAATTGTATGTAACAGGCAGAAGGAGGCGTGGCAGACCCCATAAAGTATATATATTCTTGATCAGCTCGACGAACTGAGTTGATATAGCCATGTCCGTCCGTCCGTCCGTCCGTATGTGTGAACGCATCGATCTCAGAATCTATAAGAGCTAGAGACTTTAAAATTTTTATGTAGATCCGTGTATAACACGCGCAGATCGAGTTTGTTTTAAAAAATCGATAAAAATGATCGTTTTAAAGTTATCGATTTATTGTAGTTATATCGAAATGTAGTTATAAATTTATATCTCCCACATCTTTAGAGCTAGAGTCTCCAAATTTTGTATTTAGTATAATGTGTAGTTTATACAATTTTGATTTTTGTCAAATTTTGGATACCATCCCCCTTTTCTTCCCTTTCCACCAAACTTGTAAAAACCGTATATCAAGTACTAGAGACAAATACACACATATAAGTGACATAATCACGCTCTGAAAGTTTGATTAAAAAAGTCCATCTACGAAAGAAGTTATTAAGCATTTCATTTCCTATAGTAAAACATATGAGCGCAGCCTACGCTCAGTCGCTGCGCTAACTGCGCAGTCAGCAGAGCGCGTGCTTATGATTTCTTAGTTGTTTTTTTTTAAGTTTTTAAAATAAAAGTAATTGGGTTGTTTTCTTGTGAAAGGATGGCGACTATAGCGATATCGGAAACGTGGTAAGAACAAACTTTTCAAAATAATGTGGTTGGGTTAATTCAACTTTCGCAATTAAATTTGATTTTAAATTTTCGAAAGCTGAGAAAGCTTCTTCATCTAGACATATTTTTGTTTTTATTGGACATATGTTTTGAAACCATACCGATATATCCTTGTAATAGTTTAGTAAGTGGCTTGGCTATACCGACGTATTTTTTTACAAATTTCCTGTAATAACTGGTTACATCGATAGAGCCTCGTAGCTCTCTTAAATTAGTATGGATTGAATTCTATTTTCTTAGGATCAGTTGTTGTTGGATGCCGCCAAGCTGTTTCGGCAACTCTGAACTCCAATTATTTACGAAGGCTTTTTAATATTTAAATTGAATTATTATTTATTAATTTAATGCCGGCTCAGTAGCATTAGTGTAGGTAAAAGTTAAGGTTATGCGAAAGAGATTACAGAGTTGTTCCGCGCTTGATGACCAATTTTGAACTACATAGTCAAACAAGAATAGAAGTTTATTAAGAAAAATAAGAATGACATATAAATGGAGACGATAGACTTAAGAGAACTCATTCTAAGCGCAAGTATTAGCTGCTGCTGCTCCCCACCGTTGAAAGACCAAGTCGTTTAGCAGGATCATCAACCGGAAGGTCGAACAGTTTATTGACAGCTCGACGTGTAGTTCCAGTAGGTATACCTAGAAAGTAATACAAGTGGACGAGAATTGATTATAGCCTGAACTTGGCATATAAGTGTTCGCAGTTCATCGAAGCCAAGACATGACGATCCCAAAATCCATCGAAATGCGGAGAAACGAAATTGTTGTTGACGAAGTAGTTTTTAACTTCAGTTCGATGCTATTGGCTCAGAAATAAACGCCGCAGATCCACCAACTCGTGACGTTAAAAAATCCTTTACGAGTTCCAACCATATAGCCTTAGTTGCGAAGCAAACGAACAGACAAATATAGCATTTTACTGATACTCTGCTTCGTCCATAGGGCTTGTAGTAAATGGGGGCCACAAAAGTCTATGCCACTGAGCGTAGATGCCGGCGAATGCTGCATATGATCTTTAGGCAAGTCTGCTATTATATGCTCGACTAGACGAGGCCGGGATCTGCAGCATATGACACATTTTCGCAGTACTCGGGTAACAGTTTTCAGACCGCCCATGGGCCAAAACGGCAGACGAATTACTCCAAGCAAAGCCTGCAGTCCTGAATGGTGACGCTTCTGATGAAAGTGCAATCTAATAGCGAAGGTTAAGGGATGGCCGCAACAGCCATCAACGCGCAGTAGGCCAAAGTCATCCATAAATGGCGAAAGCGAAGAAATGGTGCATAATGAATGTATAGCCTTTCTATTTTGCAGAGCAGAGTATTCTGGACGCAAATAAGCTTACCCTGAACCCATTGAAAATGGGAAATCAGGCTATAATGGTTTTGTTAAAATGTATGTAACAGGCAGAAGAAGGCGTGGCAGACCCCATAAAGTATGTATATTCTTGATCAGCTCGACGAACTGAGTCGATATAACCATGTCCGTCTGTCCGTATTCATGAACGCGTCAATCTCAGAATCTATAAGAACTAGAGGTTTGTAATTTTTTATGGAAGTTGCTGCATAGAACGCTCAGATCGAGTTTGTTTCGAAAAATCGATAAATTTAATCGTTTTAAATTTATCGATTTAAAACGTTATCGAAATTCAGTTATAAATTTATATCTCCCACATCTTTAGAGCTAGAGTCTCCAATTGTATTTATTAGAATGTGTACCTTATACAATTTAGATTTTTGTCACATTTTGGATACCATCCCCCCTTTCCTTCCCTATCCACAAACTTGTAAAAACCGTATTTCAAATACTAGAGACTTGTGCTTTGGAAAATATACACATATAAATGACATAATGAAGATCTGAAAGTTTGATTCAGAAAGTCCATCTACAAAAGAAGTTATTAAACATTTAATTTCCCGTTGTAATGACTATGAGCGCAGCCCACGCTTAGTCGCTGCGCTAACTGCGCAGTCAGCAGAGCGCGTGCTTATATGTTAAATAAGCATAGAATATTTGGAATATCGGCTCTTCGCAGGGTTCAGGGGATCTCCTAGTCGGGTACCGCCGACTAGAGCTTTCTTACTTGTTGACTTTTGATTTCTCCCTGAGAAAAACGTATAGTTTTCGCCGAATTGCCACGCCCCCAGTGGGCGTAGACAATTCATTTTTGGCCAGTTCCTAGAAGTAGTGAAGGGTAACGTAAGTGTGAAATTTGGATGCTTACACTAAACAAATGACGGGCATGCCCCATAAGGGGTGTAAAAATTATTTTTGGGTCATCGATAGAGGAGCTCACCAGTAACTCAACCATCTAATTTTGAAGCTTCTAGCTCTAAAACTGTAGGAGCTATAAGCTTTTGCGGTTTGCCACGCCCCCTATGGGCGTAGCTATATCCTTTTCATATTGGGTTGTCAACCCGAGTATATATACCAAATTTCAAGTCTCTTGCATCAATAGTGCTCAAAATATTACAGAATTTGAAAAATCACTATATAGTCAGATCCGATTTGCCACGCCCCTAGTCGGCGTGGACATATAGTTTTTTGGCCGATCTTCATAAGATCGTAGCAGTAACCTACGTGCCGAATTTGGGCGTTCTAGCTAGAAAACTGTAGAAGATACAGTTTTACCCGATTTGCTACTCCCCCAATGGGCGTAGATATATCCACCATAGCTTTTTGATCTTAAGTTGTCAACGCAAGTATACTTTCAAAATTGCAACTCTCTAGCACTTCAAGAAGTAGTATTTCTGAGACATCGGAAAATGCATTTTCCGATTAGCCACGCCCCTAGTGAGCGTATCGGGAAAATCTTGACACTTAATAATTCGAGGGTATACACGAATATATATTCCAAATTTCAACTCTCTAGCTTCAAAACTGTGCAAATGGTTTGCGTTCATACGAACAAACGGACAGACGGACGGACAGCGTGACGGACATTGCACAAAACCAATATACTCATTTCACTTAGTTAATGAGTATAAAGAAACAAGTAAGAGTGCTCTAGTCGAGACGGCTCGACTACGAGATAGCCTGAACCCTGCGAAGAGCCAATCTTCTCAACATTCTATGCTTATTTTACATATTCAAATATTGCGAGCATCGCACACACACACACACATGCATACGCACGCACGCATAAGCACGCGCTCTGCTGACTGCGCAGTCGACGCAGCAACTGAGCTTGGGCTGCAATATGCCTATTGTATGGGAAATTAAATGTTTAATAACTTTTTTTGTGGATGGACTTTCTTAATCAAACTTTTACAGCGTGTTTATGTCATTAATATGAATGTATTTGCCAAAGCACAAGTCTCTAGTACTTGAATTACGAATTTTGCAAATTGGGGGCGAAGGGGGCGTGGCATCTAAAATCCAAAAATGACAAATTGTCCGCATTCATTACACGGATCTACTCAGTAAATTTGGAGTCTCTAGCTCTTACGGTATGCTTAACCGAAGAAAAGTTATCGATTTTTATCGATAATAAGGAAACGGGATGAGTTATCGAAAATCTAAAAAAAACTCGTACTGCGTAGGCTATAGACGAGTATTCTCTGAAAATTTCAGATCTCTAGCTTTTGTGGTTTACGAGATCGCTGCGTTCACACGGACGGACGGACGGACGGACAGACGCACAGGGCTATTTCAACTCAGCTCATCGAGCTGATCAAGAATATATATACTTTATGCGGTCTGCGATGCCTCCTTCTGCCTGTTACATACATTTTCACAAAAACATTATACCCTGATTTCCCATTTTCAATGGGTTCAGGGTATGACAAGTAAGAAAGCTCTAGTCGGCTGTACCCGACTAGAAGATCCCCTGAACCCTGCGAAGAGCCGATAATCCAAACATTCTATGCTTATTTAACATATATATACAATCAACACATGTACACACACATACACACATGCATACGCACGCATAAGCGAACGCTCTGCTGACTACGCAGTTTACGCTGCGACTGCGCTCGGGCTGCAATATGCCTATTGTATGGGAAATTAAATGTTTAATAACTTTTTTTGTGGATGGACTTTCTTAATCAAACTTTCACAGCGTAAATATGTCATTTATATGTATGTATTTGGCAAAGCACAAGTATTTGATATACGGTTTTTACAAGATTGGGGGAAGGGAAGGAAAGGGGGGATGGTATCCAAAATGTGACAAAAATCAAAATTGTATAAACTCCACATTATATATCCACATCAAAAGATGTGGGAGATATAAATTTATAACTGCATTTCGATAACATTTTAAATCGATAAATTTAAAACGATCAAATTTATCGATTTTTTTAAACAAACTCGATCTGCGCGTGCTATACACGGATCTACAGACAGACGGACAGATGGACATGGCTATATCGACTCAGTTCGTCGAGCTGATCAAGAATATATATACTTTATGGGGTCTGCCACGCCTCCTTCTGCCTGTTACATACATTTTAACAAAACCATTATACCCTGATTTCCCATTTTCAATGGGTTCAGGGTATAAAAATATTAATAGATATAGGCACTACAGCCTGTTACATAAATAAAGGTATATACGCTAATCCAGAAGAGTTAGCTATAAAAAAGAATAAAAACTGTAAATGGATACAGTATTATAACCTACTTTTACAATATAAATATTTTTGGTAAACATCATAGATTTTATGAAAGGTTATCGACCTTGATGCAGATAGGCTAATTGGTTATAATTTACGAAAAGATATTAATGCAGTAATTGAGCTACCAAAAGGTATTTTGCGTTTTAATAATAAAACAGAAAGAATCAATTTTGTAACTAATGCCCAAAAAACAGTTGGCCATATAAAAAGTTTAGATAATGATCTTTCCAAAAATCAAAATGAAGCTTGTAAATAATCTTCATTATTTAATATATCTGATATAGAATCATCGTCATTAAGTGACTCTGATTGTCCAACTATTAAAAAGAAAGAGATTAATGAAAATCTCAAGAAAAATAAGCGTAAAAAGAAGAAAGCAAAAAAGAGCAGACAAAGAAAATTGTCGGTATCCACTCCAAGTTCTTCTGTATGCAGAATAAATTATTCCATTGATAAAATGGACAAACTCTTAAGTCTTGCAAGTCAAGTTGTTCAAGACATTGAAGCTAAACATTCTCGAATTCAAGTATCTCTTCCTTTTAGAAAAGATATTAGAGGAGAAATTAGAACAATAAATGAGCCCAATTTATAGTAAACAATATCCTTATCCTTATTCGGCTAACAATTTTGTTAATCAGGAAATTAATAGAATGTTAAAAGAAAATATAATAAGGCCATATAGAAGTCCTTAAAGTCTCCAGTATGGGTTGTAGGAAAAAAAGACTTTAATGAAGACGGTACGAAAAAAAAAGATTGGTAATTGATTACAAACAAGTGAGAGTGCTCTAGTCGAGACTGCTCGACTAAGAGATACCCTAAACCCTGCGAAGAGCCATTATTTCCAACATTCTATGCCTTTTTATACCCTGAACCCATTGAAAATGGGAAATCAGGGTATAATGTTTTTGTGAAAATGTATGTAACAGGCAGAAGGAGACATCGCAGACCCCATAAAGTATATATATTCTTGATCAGCTCGATGAGCTGAGTTAAAATAGCCCTGTCCGTCTGTCCGTCCGTCCGTCCGTCCGTCCGTCCGTCCGTCCGTCCGTCCGTCCGTCCGTCCGTCCGTCCGTCCGTCCGTGTGAACGCAGCGATCTCGTAAACCACGAAAGCTAGAGATCTGAAATTTTCAGAGAATACGCGTCTATAGCCTACGCAGTACGAGTTTTTTTTAGATTTTCGATAACTCATCCCGTTTCCTTATTATCGATAAAAATCGATAACTTTTCTTCGGTTAAGCATACCGTAAGAGCTAGAGACTTCAAATTCACTGTGTAGATCCGTGTTATGAATGCGGACATTATGTCATTTTTGGATTTTGGATGCCACGCCCCCTTCGCCCCCAATTTAAAAAATTCGTATTTCAAATACTAGAGACTTGTGCTTTGGCAAATACATACATATGAATGACATAATTACGCTGTAAAAGTTTGATCAAGAAAGTCTATCCACAAAAAAAGTTATTAAACATTTAATTTCCCATACAATAGGCATATTGCAGCCCGAGCGCAGTCGCCGCGTCAACTGCGCAGTCAGCAGAGCGCGTGCTTATGCGTGCGTGCGTATGCATGTGTGTGTGCGTTGCTTGCAATATTTGTATATGTAAAATAAGAATATAATGTTGGGAAGATTGGATCTTTGCGGGGTTCATGGTATCTCGTAGTCGAGCCGTCTCGACTAGAGCACTCTTACTTGTTTCCATATACAAATATTGTGAGCAACACACACACATACACACATGCATACTCACGCACGCACTAGCACTTGCTCTGCTGACTGCGCAGTTGACGCAGAGACTGCGCTCGGGCTGCAATATGACTATTGTATGGGAAATTAAATGTTTAATAACTTTTTTTGTCGATGGACTTATATGTGGACTTATATGTGTATATTTGCCAAAGCACAAGTCCGTAGTATTTGAAATACGATTTTTACAAATTTGCGGCGAAGGGGGCGTGGCAACCAAAATCTAAAAATTACAAAATTACACAGTAAATTTGAAGTCTCTAGCTCTTACGGTACTCAAAATCAAAGAAAAGTTATCGATTTTGATCGATAATAAGGAAACGGGATGAGTTATCGAAAATCTAAAAAAACTCGTACTGCGTAGAAAATACACGATTATACACTGAAAAATTCAGAGTTCTAGCTTTTGTGGTTTACGAGATCGCTGCGTTCACACGGACGGACGGACGGACAGGGTTATTTCAACTCAGCTCATCAAGCTGATCAATACATACTTTACTTTATACATACATTTCAACAAAACCATTATACCCTGATTTCCCATTTTCAATGGGTTCAGGGTACAACAAATTCACAAATTGCTTAATTACCGAATATCAACAATCAAATCGAAGCTCTCATGAGAAACCATTAAGAATCGGGGACGATTCTTCATAAGAAAGGGAGGAGTTATCACGCATCTAATCACATACGCCACCCTCGTGAACTTTCGAGCTTTAAGATGAGCAGCTTTATCATTAACATTAACATTCACATTAACATTAACATTAACATTAACATTAACATTAACATTAACATTAACATTAACATTAACATTAACATTAACATTAACATTAACATTAACATTAACATTAACATTAACATTAACATTAACATTAACATTAACATTAACATTAACATTAACATTAACATTAACATTAACATTAACATTAACATTAACATTAACATTAACATTAACATTAACATTAACATTAACATTAACATTAACATTAACATTAACATTAACATTAACATTAACATTAACATTAACATTAACATTAACATTAACATTAACATTAACATTAACATTAACATTAACATTAACATTAACATTAACATTAACATTAACATTAACATTAACATTAACATTAACATTAACATTAACATTAACATTAACATTACCATTAACATTAACATTAACATTAACATTAACATTAACATTAACATTAACATTAACATTAACATTAACATTAACATTAACATTAACATTAACATTAACATTAACATTAACATTAACATTAACATTAACATTAACATTAACATTAACATTAACATTAACATTAACATTAACATTAACATTAACATTAACATTAACATTAACATTAACATTAACATTAACATTAACATTAACATTAACATTAACATTAACATTAACATTAACATTACCATTAACATTACCATTACCATTACCATTACCATTAACATTAACATTAACATTAACATTAACATTAACATTAACATTAACATTAACATTAACATTAACATTAACATTAACATTAACATTAACATTAACATTAACATTAACATTAACATTAACATTAACATTAACATTAACATTAACATTAACATTAACATTAACATTAACATTAACATTAACATTAACATTAACATTAACATTAACATTAACATTAACATTAACATTAACATTAACATTAACATTAACATTAACATTAACATTAACATTAACATTAACATTAACATTAACATTAACATTAACATTAACATTAGCATAAACATTAGCATTAACATTAACATTAACATTAACATTAACATTAACATTAACATTAACATTAACATTAACATTAACATTAACATTAACATTAGCATTAGCATTAACATTAGCATTAACATTAACATTAACATTAACATTAACATTAAAATTAACATTAACATTAACATTAACATTAACATTAATATTCGTTCGTCGGGGTTGGCGTCTGCATTGAAAGCGTGCGAATCTGAAAAAGATGTGTCGCTCATAGAAGACACACTTAAACACATACATATAAATGTGCAGTGAGCTTGCACATTAAAAGTGCCGCATGATTGGAAGTGTATAAGTAGAACTATTAGTTTTTACATTAACTTTGTAATTGCATGTGTTTCGCTGGAGCTGGAGCTGGAGCTGGAGCTGTCGAAATATAGTGGTTTCTATACTGAGTGGGAAAGCTTTTACCTTATGTTTAAGACTGTCATCGATGCGGATCGTGATCTCAGCCCCATTGAGTAGTTCCAGCATCTTCGTTCCTGTTTTAGTAGCGCTGCGTTGGATACCATCAGTTCGTTGGAGATCAATATCTTGTTTATATTGTAACGAACCTCGGTTTATCCCGAGTTTAAGCCGGGCCGGACTCAGCCGACTGTGCGTTCGTGCCAACAAATTTATATGCAGCGCCTTGCGATAAATTATAATGCAGTGTGTTTATGTTTGCGTTGGGTATATTTTCTCAATTTACAAGTTTGTCTATTTGATATTTATTTATCAAATCGAGCGCTTAGTAAGCACACCTTTGCACAGACTCGCAGGCAAACGTTTAACGCACTCTGGCAAATGGTACGGCACTCTTGGTTCTCCAAGGATACGCTTGAGCACTCCAGGTGACGCCAGGATCCACACTGAACACTCCGGCGGTTCGCTCGGCTATTGCAGTGACTCCTACGGCTGGATACGCTCACAAGCACACCTTGAGAACTTCTCAAGCTACCGTCACCACTCTTACGCACAGCTACGCAAACGTTACCTTTGCTCCTGGTCCAGGATCCGCCACTAATGCTGTAGATTTGGCCGTGCCGCACCAATGTCCTGGTTGGTGGCAGCTGATGTCCTTCTGGTGTCCACGTCTCAAGCCTATGTCCTCAATAGGCGTCTAGGATATCCCTCGTAGATATCCTTCCAGCGATGTCCTTCCTCTCGAAGTCCTTGGCAGTGATGTCCTTCCTCTCGAAGTCCTTGGCAGCGATGTCCTTCCTCTCGAAGTCCTTGCTGGTCACTTTTCCACTCGCGTTCGTGTTACGTCGGCACTCAATACTTTAACTTTCACTTTTACTTGACTGTCCCGGTGCCGAGTTGCGGGTGCCTTTTTATAGCAGCGACGCAGGCCCTGCTTCGCGCTATGACGGCGCCGGCTCGGCTCTGGAGCGGGGCCTGTCTGCCGCTCGTGTCCGCGAAAACGGCAGTATCACGTGATTTCGCGCGATGCCAAATCGCCGAAATCTGCGTGGCAGCCTCTCATTGGCCAAAGCACCGTTATTGGCATACGAGTGAAAGTGTACACTACTTTCTCGCAGCCACAAGCGGTACTTCGGCCAACGGTCGCCGATGATCGCCGTGAGAGCGACGCGAGCAATGCGCTGAACACATACGAGCGACAGAGACAGACTACGTCGCTCTCTGCGCCCTTTCCAGTAGCGAGGGTCGCTACTATCGTACTCGCGTCGCTGTGTGGAACAATACATGCAGGCACGCATATATGCATAAGTGCACAGCAAATACATGCACTTATACATACACTACGTGCCCGTCTATATTGTTCCTCACACTCCCCTCTTCCTTCGGGAAACACGAAGCCTTCGTGTTAATATCCGTCCGGGACTCACTTCTGGCGCTCCTTTTGTTTGCACTGCTTGCTTCTCTTCAGCAAGCAGTTCGCCGCGCTCCTCCAGCTGCAAGCAGTGCTACGCACAGGGCCGCTGTTAACACTCTGTTGTTAACAGCGCCGCTGCTACGCAACTCTGCGTACAGCTGATCGCTCCAGCCTCCAGCAACTCTGTGTGCTGTAAGTGGCTAAAACGTGTTCGGTAAATCTTCTCAGAAATTTACCAAATTTTTTCCAAAGTTATATAGCGCGATCCTCTCCATGTTGTCCCTCTCCTGGACCGGGTTGCATTCTCCCTCTGGCCACGCCCGCTGTTGCAGAAAACACCCGTTTCTCACTGCTTTACCAGCCTCCGTGGTTACAATGCGGCTGCGTGGCTGCTGCTGTCCCGATGTTGTGCTGTTCCTTGCTGCTGGGATGGTGGCAACGAAACGATCTTCCGTTGCAGATGACGTTCACAACTGACCCGGGTCCGGACATCGGATATCGGTGGGGTTCTCGGCTCACTCCTCATTCGCGCACAGCTCCAGCGAAGTCGCTGGCCAATGCGCGAGGATCGGCCGGTCCGCCCTCCCGACACCTTTACCGGACCGCTGGATTTCGCCAGACATGTGGCTCGCATCTGCCGCGGCTGACCTCCCTGTACCTGTACCATCGTCGCAGTAAGTACTCAGCAATGAACAAATTATTTTTAGACTGTGGCGGCGACTGCGGCTGCTGTGGTGGCTGGTCACCGCTACTCCTCTGGTCGCCGATGCTCCTCTGGCCGCTGCCAGTGACTGTAACTGGGCTTTGTTGGAGAATTCTTCTACTATAGACGACGTGGTTCCGGCGCGCCGACACTTTGACGCCGGTTGGGAAATCCGGCTCACTCCTCATTCGCGCACAGCTCCAGCGGAGTCGCTGTCCAGTGCGCGAGGATCGGCCGGGCAAACCCTTCCGACGCCCAAGTCCGGACGGCCGAGAAATCCAGCTACGTAGCAGAAGTCTATAGAGTTGAATTTTCACAAAAGCCATGCTCATATGCATGCATGCCCTTTTATACCCTCTGCTGCAGCGCTGCCGCCAGCGGAGTGTCGGAAATTAACGGATCCTGCCCCAGCTAGTTCTCTCACTCTCTACAGGTCACGCTCTTCCAACACTCTGGCCTTATGGCTGAACACGAGGCATTGTTGTTGCATCTCTAATGCATTTCTCACACTCTCTCTATTTCCTTTCGCATATATGTGTGAGTGCACAGCAACTACATGCACTCATACATACGCTGCGTGCCCTATTTTGTTGTTGGCCGTTTTGCATGTCGCTAGCATCGACACCTTCGTGTCATCTCGTGCGCTAGCGATCGTGCGTAGCCGACAAAGTTCAGTAGCCTTTCGCCGCGGCTGTTGAACTTTGGGCGCTCTGCGTTGTTGTTGCCTACCACACTCATCGTGATTTTCGTCCCATTTTTGCGCATGCGCGGACCACTGTGCGCCTTGCATGCTGTCGCTGTTTTCGCCCGCACGTCGCGGTACATACCCGGCCAGTAGTACCTCGCTGCCACCCGAGCAATTGTTTGTCGGCTCCCAAGGTGGCCAGCGTTGGCTGCGTCGTGGTTCTCCTTCAGAACTTGTTTGCGCCGCTCAGTCGGCACACACAGTTTCCACGCAGCTACGTCCTTGTGGCCGGCTTGGTGCGGGATGTGCCGGTACACCTTTCCGGCCTCTTCCCTGTAGCCGTTACACTTTGTTGGGCTTCTGCGCAGGTCCTGGCACAGCTTAGCAATCCAGCGACATCGTATTCCAGCTGGTTTGCCTTTGCTCGTCACCAAGCGGCACGCCTCTTCGCCCAGCGACTGCCTCCGAAACGCCTCAGCCTCCTTATCCTCATGGAGTGGCTGCTGACGCTCCGAGCTCGTCTCCATCGGCGTCTGTGGACTCATATTCATCCTGCCGACCGCCACTGACAGCTTCTCCTCCAGCTGCCCGCTTAGCTGCGGATTTCTCGGCTTGATTCTCAGCTTCAAGCCGCCGCACTCCAGCGCGATGCCCATGCTGGCCAAGAAATCCCAGCCCAGCACCAGATCGTCGATCATGCCTGGCAGCACCAGCAATGGAATGAGGATCTGCTGACTCCCCAGCGTGATCCTCGTCTCCAGTTGCGAGTCCACATGACTGCAACTGCCGTCTGCCAGACTTACGCGTCTTTGTGTGGCGCCTCTCACGCCCACTCCTCGGAGCCTGTCGGCCAGCTTTTCGCTCACAAAGCTGCTGGTGGCTCCAGTATCGATGGTGGTCTTATGCTGATCAGCTCCAATGACCACCATCGCCGACAGCTGGTTGCCTTCATCCACAAGACTACCCACTAAAGTCTGGGGGCCTCCGTGACGCTGCTCCCGCTCGCCCCTGGATGGCGGGTGCCTCTGGGCGTTTTCCGACTGGCAGCAAGTCGCTGTTCGCACGCCGATGCGCCCGCATTGCCAGCAAAAGTCCAGGCGCTCGTTGCGGCACTCAACGGCGTAGTGGCCCTCTTGGCCACATATTCGGCATGCCCTGGCGGGGTTCTGGACATGTGTCCTTGGCCCTGCTGTGCATGTCCTGGGCGCGGGTCGAGGTCTCGTCCCCTCAACGGCCATGCTCCGGTGGTATTCCTCATCATCCGGGCTCCCAGCGTCGTCCATGACCATCAGCCGCGTCTTATTGCCTCGCTGTTGCTGCCGCAACTTTTCCCGATCCCTTTCCAGGTCCTCGAACTCGTTCGCCAGCAGCATCAGCTCCGTCAAGTTGCAGAACTGATATGGACGAGCGTATGCGCGCAGATCAGGCAAACTATTGCTGTAAATAGTTTTCAGCTCACGATCTGCCGCATAGCGTAGTGGCCGCATCAAGGTTTGCATATCCACCATGTAAACCTTGAAGGGCTCGCCCATCATCTGCCTCCGTCGAGCAACCTCGTCCTTTAACTCCCGCATATAGTCCCTGGGCAGGAAGAACTCCTGGAAGCTTCTGACGAACGTTTCCCACGCTGTCCAGTGCCTGTTGTTGGCCACGTACCACTTCAAGGCCATGCCTTTGAGCAGCTCTGGCATCGCCCTCGGGATCAGGTCCAGATCCAGACCATATGCGTCGGCCGACCACTCCACCTGCTCCAAAAACTCCAGCGGCTTCGTTGTGCCATCGAAGCGGAAGCCCCATTCTCGCACCTGCTTGGCGACCTTTGGGTACTCCAGCGCTGTGCAGCTCGGCCCTCGTGGCCTTATTTCTGGTTGCGGGGTGGATGTGGCTCTCCACGATCCTTGTTGCATCTCTTGCAGGCGGGCGGCGGCGGCACTGGTGGATGGCAGAGACAATTGTGCCACGTTCACGATTTCATCTTGCTCACCCAGCTCGTTTTCCTCGACGGCGGTCAGTGCCTCGTCTCTCAGCGGCGAATGGCGTCCATGTAGCTTCGCAATCTCTGCGATCCTGATTGAATAGGGAATCCTTCCCTCATTCATGGTGACCCACTCGCCGAACTGCCTCCGCATCGCGTCCAGAGTGCCAGTCAAACTTATGCCGAACTCGATCCCGTAGCGCAGCACATCATCCTTCTTGAGATTATATACCCAAGCTCGCACCATTTTTCTACACTGATTATATTATCGCAGGGCCCCACGTTGGGCGCCAGTTGTAACGAACCTCGGTTTATCCCGAGTTTAAGCCGGGCCGGACTCAGCCGACTGTGCGTTCGTGCCAACAAATTTATATGCAGCGCCTTGCGATAAATTATAATGCAGTGTGTTTATGTTTGCGTTGGGTATATTTTCTCAATTTACAAGTTTGTCTATTTGATATTTATTTATCAAATCGAGCGCTTAGTAAGCACACCTTTGCACAGACTCGCAGGCAAACGTTTAACGCACTCTGGCAAATGGTACGGCACTCTTGGTTCTCCAAGGATACGCTTGAGCACTCCAGGTGACGCCAGGATCCACACTGAACACTCCGGCGGTTCGCTCGGCTATTGCAGTGACTCCTACGGCTGGATACGCTCACAAGCACACCTTGAGAACTTCTCAAGCTACCGTCACCACTCTTACGCACAGCTACGCAAACGTTACCTTTGCTCCTGCTCCAGGATCCGCCACTAATGCTGTAGATTTGGCCGTGCCGCACCAATGTCCTGGTTGGTGGCAGCTGATGTCCTTCTGGTGTCCACGTCTCAAGCCTATGTCCTCAATAGGCGTCCAGGATATCCCTCGTAGATATCCTTCCAGCGATGTCCTTCCTCTCGAAGTCCTTGGCAGTGATGTCCTTCCTCTCGAAGTCCTTGGCAGCGATGTCCTTCCTCTCGAAGTCCTTGCTGGTCACTTTTCCACTCGCGTTCGTGTTACGTCGGCACTCAATACTTTAACTTTCACTTTTACTTGACTGTCCCGGTGCCGAGTTGCGGGTGCCTTTTTATAGCAGCGACGCAGGCCCTGCTTCGCGCTATGACGGCGCCGGCTCGGCTCTGGAGCGGGGCCTGTCTGCCGCTCGTGTCCGCGAAAACGGCAGTATCACGTGATTTCGCGCGATGCCAAATCGCCGAAATCTGCGTGGCAGCCTCTCATTGGCCAAAGCACCGTTATTGGCATACGAGTGAAAGTGTACACTACTTTCTCGCAGCCACAAGCGGTACTTCGGCCAACGGTCGCCGATGATCGCCGTGAGAGCGACGCGAGCAATGCGCTGAACACATACGAGCGACAGAGACAGACTACGTCGCTCTCTGCGCCCTTTCCAGTAGCGAGGGTCGCTACTATCGTACTCGCGTCGCTGTGTGGAACAATACATGCAGGCACGCATATATGCATAAGTGCACAGCAAATACATGCACTTATACATACACTACGTGCCCGTCTATATTGTTCCTCACAATATATCCCTCCCTATTCCGATGCTCATTAAAGAAATTTATGGACATGTAAATGATAACCATATGTTTCTCGTGTTGGGTGACTTTAATATACCTAATACTTCTTGGTTCTCCAGTCCCAACTCTAATTTTCTTATTTCTACATTAGATCATTACCTTTTCAATGAATTATTCACGCTTTCTATGTTTCAGATGAACTCTATTTCAAATCATCTGAATCGGTCACTTGATCTAGTTTTTATACCCTGAACCCATTGAAAATGGGAAAACAGGGTTTTGTTGAAATGTATGTAACAGGCAGAAGGAGGCGTGGCAGACCCCATAAAGTATATATATTCTTGATCAGGGTGACAAGCCGAGTCGATTTAGCCCTGTCCGTCTGTCCGTCCGTCCGTCCGTCCGTCCGTCCGTCCGTCCGTCTGTCCGTATGTTTGAACGCGTCGATCTCAGAATCTATAAGAGCTAGAGTCTTGAAATTTTTTATGTAGGTCCGTGTATAGCACGCGCAGATCGAGTTTGTTTAAAAAATTCGATAAATTTGATCGTTTTAATGTTATCGATTAAAAACGAAATCGAAATACAGTAATTAAAATATATATCTCCCACATCTTTATAGCTAGAGACTCTTTATTTTGTATTTAGTGTCATATGTGTTTTATACAATTTTGATTTTTGTTATATTTTGGATGCCACGCCCCTTTCGCCCCAAATTTGCAAAAAACTTATTTCAAGTGCTAGAGAATTGTGCTTCGGCAAATACACACATATAATTCACATAATCACGCTCTGAAAGTTTGATTTAAAAAGTCCATCTATAAAGGAACTTATTCAACAATTAAGTTCCGATAATATAGCTCTAACTGCAGCCCGAGCGCAGTCGCTGCGTAACTGCGCAGTCAGCAGAGCGCTCATTTATGCGTGCGTGCGTATGTGTGTGTGTATGTGTGTGTACATGTATTGCTTGAATATATGTATATATTAAATATGTATAAAATGTTTGGAATATCGGCTCATCGCAGGGTTCAGGGGATCTCCTAGTCGGGTACCACCGACTAGAGCTTTCTTACTTGTTATACCCTGAACCCATTGAAAATGGGAAAACAGGGTATAATGGTTTTGTTAAAATGTATGTAACAGGCAGAAGGAGGCGTGGCAGACCCCATAAAGTATATATATTCTTGATCAGGGCGACGAGCTGAGTTGATTTAGCCCTGTCCGTCTGTCCGTCCGTCCGTCTGTCCGTCTGTCCGTATGTTTGAACGCGTCGATCTCAGAATCTATAAGAGCTAGAGACTTGAAATTTTTTATGTAGGTTCGTGTATAGCACGCGCAGATCGAGTTTGTTTCAAAAATTCGATAACTTTTATCGTTTTAATGTTATCGATTAAAAATGAAATCGAAATACAATAATTAAATTATATCTCCTACATCTTTATAGCTAGAGACTCCTTATTTTGTATTTGGTTGCATGTGTGTTTTATACAATTTTGATTTTTGTTAAATTTTGGATGCCACGCCCCTTTCTCCCCAAATTTGCAAAAAACGTATTTCAAGTGCTAGAGAGTTGTGCTTCGGCACATACACATATATGAATGACATAATCACGCTCTGAAAGTTTGATTAAGCAAGTCCATCTACAAAGGAACTTATTCAACAATTAACTTTCCATAATACTGCTCTTACTGCAGCCCGAGCGCTGCGTAAACTGCGCAGTCAGCAGAGCGCTCGCTTATGCGTGCATGAGTATGTGTGTGTGTACATGTGTTGCTTGTTGTTAATAAGCACAGAATGTTTGGAATATCGGCTCATCGCAGGGTTCAGGGGATCTCGTAGTCGGGTACCACCGACTAGAGCTTTCTTACTTGTTATTAATGATGACTCCAGCATGTCTCTAGATCATCACCTTTTTGTATACCTGAGGATATACATCATCCCAATTTGGAGGTACAATTTGGAGGTACAACGTCGTTCTTTTAATAAATGCAATTTTGTTTTGCTTAATCAACTTATTAATGCAACAGATTGGTCTCCTTTATATAAGTCAGTTGACATTTATGTGGCAACAACTTTTTCTATAACTCTATTCTAGATGAGTGTGTTCCTATGTCTCCCTATGCCCGTTTCTAATAAATCCCCCTGGTTTACTCAGACTCTTTCTAATTTAAACAAGTAAGAACGTTGCAGTCGGGCGCTACCGACTGCGGGATACTCATTCATACCCAAACAGATCACGCCTATTGCCACGCCCACAATTGGTCTGTACATATAAAATTTTTTGAAAATCAAAAGAGGAGATCAGCACTAATATTGTCATAAAATTTTGATTTTCTCACTGAGAATCGAAAAAGCGTACAGTTTTCCCCGTTTTGCCACGCCCCCAGTGGGCGTAGACATATAATTTTTGTCCAGCTCTTAGAAGTAGTGAAGGGTAACGTATGTGCGAAATTTGGATGCTTACACTCAAAAAATTTCAAAATTACAGGGTAGTTTTTAGCCGGGCATGCCCCATAAGGGGTGTAAAAATTATTTTTAGGTCATCGATAGAGGAGCTCACCAGTAACTCAACCATCCAATTTTGAAGCTTCTAGCTCTAAAACTATAGGAGCTATAAACTTTTGCGGTTTGCCACGCCCCCTATGGGCGTAGCTATATCCTTTTCATATTGGGTTGTCAACCCGAGTATATATACCAAATTTCAAGTCTCTTGCATCAATAGTGCTCAAAATATTACAGAATTTGAAAAATCACTATATAGTCAGATCCGATTTGCCACGCCCCTAGTGGGCGTGGATATATAGTTTTTAATCGATCTTCATAGAATCATAGCAGTAACCTGTGCCGAATTTGGGCATTCTAGCTTCAAAACTGTAGAAGATACAGTTGTACCCGATTTGCTACGCCCCCATGGGCGTAGATATATCCACCATAGCTTTTTCGTCTTGGGTTGTCAACACGAGTCTACATTTCAAATTGCAACTCTCTAGCACTTCTAGAAGTAGTGTTTCTGAGATATCGGAAAATGCATTTTCCGATTTGCCACGCCCCTAGTGGGCGTATGGGGAAAATCTTGACACTTTATAATTTGAGGGTATACTCGAGTATATATTCCAAATTGCAACTCTCTAGCTTCAAAACTGTGCAAATGGTTTGCGTTCATACGGACAGACGGACAGACGGACGGACAGCGTGACGGACATTGCACAAAACCAATATACTCATTTCACTTTGTGAATGAGTATAAAAATATTAAGTCTAAATATTTCAAAAAATTTAAAAAGTCTGGTTCGAATGTAGACTGGTCTAAATATTCCATAGCCAAGTCGAATTTTAATATTTTAAATTCTTGGTGTTATGAGATTTACCTTTTTCGTTACAAAAGGCAGTTTGTTCGTGATCCTAAGCAATTTTATTCATTCGTAAACTTGAAGCGTAAATTTTCTAGTTTACCTTCCTCATTTTTATACCCTGAACCCATTGAAAATGGGTAAACAGGGTATAATGGTTTTGTTAAAATGTATGTAACAGGCAGAAGGAGGCGTGGCAGACCCCATAAAGTACATATATTCTTGATCAGCTCGACGAACTGAGTCGATATAGCCATGTCCGTCTGTCCGTCTGTCCGTCTGTCTGTTTGTTTCAAAAAATCGATAAATTTGATCGTTTTAAAGTTATCGATTTAAAACGTTATCGAAATGCAGTTATAAATTTTTATCTCCGACATCTTTAGAGCTAGAGTATAATGGGGAGTTTATACAATTTTTATTTTTGTCACATTTTGGATACCATCCCCCCTTTTCTTCCCTTCCCCCCAAACTTGTAAAAACCGTATATCAAATACTAGAGACTTGTGCTTTAGCAAATACACACATATGAGTGACATAATCACGCTCTGAAAGTTTGATTAAGAAAGTCTATCTACAAAAAAAGTTATTAAACATTTAATTTCCCAAGTAAAGCCTATGAGCGCAGCCAACGCTAAGTCGCAACGTAAACTGCGCAGTCAGCAGAGCGTTCGCTTATGCGTATGTGTGTGCATGTATTGCTTTTATATATGTATATGTTAAATAAGCATAGAATGTTTGGAATATCGGCTCTCAGGGGATTTCCTAGTCGGGTACCGCCGACTAGAGCTTTCTTACTTGTTATACCCTGAACCCATTGAAAATGGGAAATCAGGGTATAATGGTTTTGTTGAAATGTATGTAACAGGCAGAAGGAGGCGTGGCAGACCCCATAAAGTATATATATTCTTGATTAGCTCGATGAGCTGAGTTGAAATAGCCCTGTCCGTCTGTCCGTCCGTCGTCGTCCGTCGTCGTAAACCACAAAAGCTAGAGCTCTGAAATTTTCAGTGTATACTCTAGTATATCCTACGCAGTACGAGTTTCTTTTTAGATTTTCGATAACTCATCCCGTAAGTGTGTGTGCATGCTTGTCGCGAAAACATATTCGTTATGCGCCTCAACGCTTTCATACCCTTTTAACAAATAATCATAAAAATTGAATCCGATGTACGCCATATAAGAATACTATTGGAAACAGTCAATATTCACCATAGGCAAACTAGGAGCATTAATATACTAGGAACAACTTTAAAGATCATAGCAGGAACTCCAGACTTGAATGATTTTGTAGAATTAAAATTCCAACAAAAAGAACTAGCTAACTCAATAAATAAACAGGCATCAATAAATAGAAAGGTTCAGGAGAAAATAAACAAATTGACAGAATCCGTAAATATCATCATTAAATTTGCAAAAGAGAAACAGATTGAGACAGGAGAACTTTACCAAGCTTTGCTCACTAGAAATAGAATTATGATTTCGGAACTTGAGACATAAATGTTGTTAATCACCCTTGCAAAGATTCAAATTGTGAACCCAGTAATTTTTGACTCAGAGGACTTAAATAAAATTGTAAATGAACACTCTACAGGCTTAACTATAGCTGATTTAATTGAAATATCCTATGTAAACGTAATACTAGATAACAACTTTTTTCATTTCATTATTAAATATCCAAGTTTAGTTTGTAAAAAAATCACCATGTTTCCAGTTCAGCACAACGGATTAATACTACACTTTGAAGAAAACAATAACGTCGCAGACTGCGGGAGTAAACTAATACCAATCGTAAACTGCACCGCTACGCTCACCTCCACATTCTGCAAGCAGCTAAACTCGACAACCTGTGCGCAGCAGCTACACTCGGGAGGCACGGCATACTGTGACACCTGTCTCAATAACTTACAACCGCTGGAAATAATCGACGACGGGATCATCATCATAAATGAGGATACGGCCGTAATTCAAACAGAGAGCGGCACTAACACAACGATCCACGGAACTTTCATGTTGACGTTTGATGAGGAAATACAAGTAAATTGGTCTCTATATAAAAACACAAAAAATAATCGTCAAAAGGCACCAACGTCAACCATACTAAATATTACTGGTCATCAAAGAATCCTGAGCATGCCATATCTTCAAAGACTTAACTTTGAAAACCTTCAGCATATTGGCAACATCGAGAGGAACATGAAAATATGGCCTATAATACTGAGCACGCTATTCGTCACCACCCTAGCCGTTGGATTCGTCTGTTATAAAATTTTCAAAAAATTGAGAAACAACAGACAACAAGCATCGCTACGCATCGTCACTGACACCCTGAGGAAAACCGGGGACGGCCTTCGAACTAGTGAGGGAGGAGTTAACACATACGGCCTGACATAAGTCAGCGGCCTAAACTCGCCACAGGCAGCAAAGCTACCACTAAACTATAAATAACTTATACACGAGTATACACTGAATTTCAGAGCTCTAGCTTTTGTGGTTTACGAGATCGTTGCGCTCACACGGACGGACAGACGGTCGGACGGACAGAGCTATTTCAACTCAGCTCATCGAGCTAATCAAGAATATATATACTTTATGGGGTCTGCCATGTATCCTTCTGCCTGTTACATACATTTTCACAAAAGCATTATACCCTGATTTCCCATTTTCAATGGGTTCAGGGTATAAAAAGTAATAAACAAAATAAACAGTGACCGACGAGAATTCGAAATCGATACTAGATATCGAAAAGGGCCATTACAAAAATGATAGTTAGAAAATCCATTTAAGGCTAGTAAATATGTCGAACAATCAGATCTCGATCATTACCAAATTACTAACGATAAGTAAGAAAGAGCTAGTCGGCGGTACCCGACTAGGAGATCCCCTGAACCCTGCGAAGAGCCGATATTCAAAACAATCATCAAGCGCGCAACAACTCTGTAATCTATTTCGCATAAACTTAACTTTTACCTAAAATAATACTATGGATCCGGCATTAAATTAATAAATAATAATTCAATTTAAATATTAATAAGCCTTCGTAAATGATTGAAGTTCAGAATTGCCGAAAAAGCTCGGCAGGTTCCAACATTTTGGTGATCCCGACGTAATCAATACTTTTAAAACATGAACATTGGTGCAAAAAATAGTGCAGTTAAGCCGATAATTAATTTCAGTATAATAGATTATAGTGTAAAACATAGCCCTTTGTGCACAGATTGTTGCGTTCAAAGTGATTGTTGCGTGAGCTTTCGAGCTTTCGAGCCTTAGGATGCAAACATAGTGCGCGCTGAGACGAAGACGAAGATGAAGACGAAACTGAAGACAAATTGCTTGCGTTGCGAGTTAGCTAATAGGTTGCATAGTGCAAGAAGAATTGGTTGCGCTTTTGTTATGTTGTCGCAATGGATTTCTCATCAGATGATGACCTGCTGATTGAGCAAAGTTTATTTTTTTAATTAAAACGTATAAAAGTAAATGAAAAAATGTACCCTATAAATTTGGGAAAAAAGCATTTGGCGAATTTCATCATAATCACGCTGTGAAAATTTGATTAGGAAAGTCAATCTAAACAAGTAAGAAAGCTCTAGTCGATGGTACCCGACTAGGCGATCCCCTGAACCCTGCGATGAGCCAATATTCCAAACATTTTATACTTATTTAACATATATATATACAAGCAACACATGCACACACACATACACACACGCACGGACGCATAAGAGCGCGCTCTGCTGACTGCGCATTTTACGCAGCGACTGCGCTTGGGCTGCAGTAGGGCTATATTATGGGAAGTTAATTGTTGAATAAGTTCCTTTGTATATAGACTTTCTTAATCAAACTTTCAGAGCGTGATAATGTAATGTTTTGCAAATTTGGGGCGAAGGGGGCGTGGCATCTAAAATATAACAAAAATCAAAATTGTATAAACTCTACATTATTCTAAATACAAAATTAGAAGTCTCTAGCTTTAAAGACGTGCGAGACTTAATTTTATAACTGGTTTCCGATTTTGTTTTCAATCGATAACTTTAAAACGATCAATGCTATTGTAACGAACCTCGGTTTATCCCGAGTTTAAGCCGGGCCGGACTCAGCCGACTATGCGTTCGTGCCAACAAATTTATATGTAGCGCCTTGCGATAAATTATAATACAGTGTGTTTATGGTTGCGTTGGGTATATTTTCTCAATTTACACGTTTATATTGTTTGCCAAATCTAGCGCTTAGAAGAGCACACCTTTCCACAGGCTCGCAGGTAGACGCTTAGCGCACTCTGGCGAATGGTACTGCACTCTTGGTTCTCCAAGGATACGCTTGAGCGCTCCAGGTGACGCCAGGATCCACACTGAATACTCCGGCGGTTCGCTCGGCTATTGCAGTGACTCCTACGGCTGGATACGCTCACAAGCACACCTTGAGATCTTCTCAAGCTACAGTCACCACTCTTAAGCACAGCTACGCAAACGTTACCTCGTCGATATCCTTCCCACGATGTCCTTCCTCTCGAAGTCCTTGGCAGCGATGTCCTTTTAATCTCTGCTCCTTTGCTGGTCACTTTTCCACTCGCGTTTCTTGTTTTCGTCGGCACTCAATACTTTCACTTTCACTTTCTTTTGACTGTCCAGGTGCTTAGTTGCTGGCGCCTTTTTATAGCAGCGATGCAGGCCCTGCTTCGCGCTATGACGGCACCAGCTGGGCTCTGGAGCGGGGCGCAACGCCAAATCGCCCAAATCTGCGTGGCAGCCTCTCATTGGCCAAAGCACCGTTATCGGCATACGAGTGAAAGTGTACACTACTTTCTCGCAGCCACAAGCGGTACTTCGGCCAACGGTCGCCGATGATCGCCGTGAGAGCGACGCGAGCCATTCGCTGAATACATACGAGCGACAGAGACAGACTACGTCGATCTCTGCGCCCTTTCCAGTAGCGAGGGTCGCTACTATCGTACTCGCGTCGCTGTGTGGAACAATACATGCAGGCACGCATATATGCATAAGTTCACAGCAAATACATGCACTTATACATACACTACGTGCCCGTCTATATTGTTCCTCACACTATACAGGAATCCCCATAAAAAATTTCAAGTCTCTAGCTCTTATAGATTCGGAGATCCACGCGTTCATACATACGGACAGACGGACAGGGCTAAATCAAATCAGCCCGTCGCCCTGATCAAGAATATATATTCTTTATGGGGTCTGCCACGCCTCCTTCTGCCTGTTACATACATTTTAACAAAACCATTATACCTTAATTTCCCATTTTCAATGAGTTCAGGGTATAAAAATAAATGCAGCCTAAGCGCAGTCGCTGCGTAAACTGCGCAGTTAGCAGAGCGCGTGCTTATGTGCTCGAGCACTCTCGACTAGAGCACTCTTACATGTTATACCCTGAACCCATTAAAAATGGAAAATCAGGGTATAATGGTGTTCTTAAAATTTATATAACAGTCAGAAGGAGGCTTGGCAGACCCCTTAAAATATATATGTCGGAGCGTCAGAGGTTCGAGAGGGCTGGCGCCGTGTCGGTTCGTAATAACAAGTGTGCGTTGCTGCGTCTTTGAGTACTGCGCAATATGATGGCATTGGGAAGTCCCGTTTTAGCGGGGCGAAAGCGTGTTGGTGCGTAATAACAAGTGTGCGTTGCTGCGTCTTTGAGCACTGCGCAATATGATGGAATTGGGAAGTCCCGTTTTAGCGGGTCGACAACGTGTCGGCGAGTATTGAGTGTGTGTTGGTGCGTCTTTAGATATTTCACAGCAATATTTCACCACGCTGAGTGTGGTTCGGAGGTAGACTCGAGAGAAATAAGAGACACGAGAGTTAGTTGTGTTTGAATTCTCAGAGCGACCGAAACTTGCTGCGCTAAATAATGGAAAATAATCTTAATGCTACAACATCAGAAGTGGGATCTGGCTCGCTACCTAATATGCCAAACGATCCATGGCGAGCGGTAATGGAACTTGTGAAAGCACTACAATCAACGACGTCACAAGCAACAACTAGTAAGACAGTTGTGTTGCCGAAATTTAACGCAGATCTTGTTTACGCAGCGCAGTGGTGTGCTACAGTAAATATGATTCTGGAGGAAAATAACACAAAAGGCAGTGAGTTGATGATGGCTTTAAGTGCAGCGTTGGAAGGCAGTGCGTCGCAGTGGCTCTCACAAATATGTTATCCTGACATAAATTGGACCGAGTTTAAGGAACTTTTTGTACAGCGCTTCAGCAGTGTAGAAACACCAGCAGCTATGTATTTGACAACGTTATCAACTTTCCCGGCCGATGGAGAATGTCTCTCTAATTATGCTAGTCGCATGGTGGCAACAGTCGTCACTAAATGGGTGAGATGGATGTGGAGGAGATTGCTGTTTCTGTGACGCTTGCTCAATTGTCTCATATGGATTCCAGATTGCAACGTCTAACTTTTACGTCGAACGTGCGCACTAGGAGTGAACTGCAGACTGAGCTTAAAGCTTTCACCTTCAACAAACGAAAGAAATTTGTACACGAAGAAACCACTACTTCTGACATAAAACGGCAGAAGTTGTCAACAATAAAATGTCATTATTAAAAGTGAAAAGGATCCGCATCAGGTGAAAAGAGTGCAGCTTTGCAAAGTTGTTGAGCCCAAAAGAGAGATGGTTCATCAAGGCGAGACTTTTTCGACAATGTTTGACTCTGGAGCGGAATGTTCGTTGATTAAACATAAGATAAGTACTAAGTTAGTCGGTAAAAGAGTTAACAAATACTACTTTCAACATTACTATGTTGAAGGGTATTGGGAATGACAGCATTTGTAGTACATTGCAACGTAAAAATTAACAATCATTGTATTGAGATGCTGTTCCACGTTTTGGACGATCAGTATTTGCAGAGCGACATTGTGATTGGACGAGAAATACTGTCGCAGGGTTTTCATGTCATTGTGTCACCGGGAAATTTTTTAAAATTGTTAGACCAAAATCTGTAAAATGATGATATATTTTCTAAATTGGATACTGATCTTGTCGGCGAAGATAGGGATAAATTAAACGATTTATTGGAAAATTATTCAAAATCTTTTATAAAGGGAGTTCCTTCTTCTAGAGTCAGTACAGGTGAGATGAAAATTAAATTAGTAGACCTCAGAACAATTGTTCAAAGAAGACCATACAGACTTAGTCCAAATGAAAGAGAGTTGGTACGCGAGAAGATTAAAGAAATAGTAGAATGCAATGTCATAAGGCCAAGTTGCTCACCTTATGCAAGTCCTGTGATGTTAGTGAACAAAAAGGACGGGTCTCATCGCTTGTGTGTCGATTACCGTGAATTAAATACGAATACAGTCTCAGATAAATATCCGTTGCCTCTAATAGCAGATCAGATAGCCAGACTTCAGGGAGCGAAATATTTCACATGTCTAGATATAGCAAGCGGATACTACCAAATCCCTTTGCATGAAGAGTCAATAGAGTGTACGGCTTTTGTCACTCCAGACGGACAATACGAATTTTTGTCAATGCCGTTTGGTCTTAAAAATGCACTTTCAGTTTTTCAGCGTACGCTTAGGGAACTTGCGAATACATTTGTAGTTGTCTATATGGATGACGTATTGGTGGTGGCTACAACAAAAGGTGAAGCGTTAGAAAGATTACAGATTACCCTTGATATTCTCACGAAATCTGGATTTATGTTCAATATTAAAAAGTGTTCGTTTCTCAAGTCGACCTTTCAATATTTGGGATACGAAGTGAGCGCAGGCCAAATTCGTCCAAATTCACTTAAAGTTTCAGCGTTAACTGCTTTAAGACAATTTATTGGATTAGCGTCTTACTTTCGGCAATTTATGCAAGGATTTTCCTGTTTCATGAAGCTTTTGTATCTTTTGACATCGGAAAAGAACGAGTTTGATTGGAAGCCAGAACATGAACAAATAAGACAAAAAGTTCTTACTGTACTTACACAGAAGCCAGTTTTAGTTATTTATGACCCTAAATATCCAATCGAATCGCATACTGATGCAAGTGCTCGTGGATATGAAGCCATCTTGCTACACAAAATTGATAACAAGCCGCATGAATTTTTCAGTAAGGCTACTTTACCTGCTGAATCACGGTACCATTCTTTTGAATTGGAGACCCTTGCAGCTGTCATGGCTATAAAGCATTTTCGTCATTATTTGATGGGTAGAGATTTTGTGGTTTTTACCGATTGCAACTCACTTAAAGCATCAAGAACTAAACGTGACCTATCTCCCAGAGCACAAAGATGGTGTGCTTATTTACAGTCGTTCTCATTTCATTTGCAGTACAGAGAGGGTAAACGAATGGCTCATGCTGATTTCTTTTCCAGAAATCTCTCATCCGCTGATGTGGTTGATACTTCTAAAGTTCCTGAAAAACTAGTTAATTTGGCAGAGATATCTAGTGATTGGCTTATGGCTGAACAGCGGAAGGATTTCGATATTATCAATATTGTGAACACACTGAAGGACAATTCTCTTACCGAGGACATTGCAAAAACTTATGAGTTGAGAGCAGGATTACTTTATCGAAAAATTCATAGAAATGGTAGAACTCGATCTTTGCCAATTGTTCCAAGGGCATTCAGATGGTCTGTAATAAATCAGATTCACGAGACAATCATGCACTAAGGTTGAGAGAAGACGTTAGATAAGGTCTATGATTATTATTGGTTCGATAGCATGTCTAAGTATATACGAAAGTTTGTTGAAAACTGTTTTACTTGTAAGATGTCAAAGTCATCCTCGGGTAAAATTCAAGCTAGACTTCATCCAATACCAAAGGCACACGATACACATAGACATAACAGGAAAGTTGAGTGGCAAGTCTGATCAGAAGGAATATGTTATTGTCCAAGTGGACGCTTTTACCAAATTTGTTTATTTAACAGACACACTTAAGATTGATGTTGACAATTGCATAGGTGCTGTGATATCGTCGGTATCTTTGTTTGGCTGTATCTTTGTTTGGAGTACCAAACCGCATAATAGCAGACCAGGGTAGGTGTTTTGCTAGCTTTAAATTTAGTGAGTTTTGTTCTCAACAGAAAATAAGTTTGCATTTGATTGCGACAGGCGCAAGTAGAGCTAACGGACAGGTGGAACGCATTATGAGCACTTTGAAAAACTTACTGACGGCAGTTGAGACTAGCACCCGATCTTGGCAAAACGCATTAGGTGAGGTACAGTTGGCCTACAGTAAGTCGAGTGACAAAGGCAAGCCCTTTAGAATTGTTTATTGGCATTGTGAATTGTGATTTGGCAGAATCAAGAGCTCGAGCAGTGCAAAATATATCAGCGGCAGCAGAAACGGTTTGATTAAACCAAGGCTAAGGTTGTTGGATACGAAGTAGGAGATTTTGTGTTTTTTAAGAATGAGGCAAGGCATCAAACGAAGTTAAGTCCAAAGTTTAGGGGACCGTTACAAATAGCTGAATTGTTGGACGGAGATAGATATATCCTAAGATCATTGACAATAATAGCAAATACAAGTATGCTCATGACGATATAAGAAAATTGCCAGAAGGGTATGTACCAGTTGAGTTAGAAGTAGTAATGAGGATTTGAATAATGTTGATAATGAAACTGTTGAAAGAGACAGTATTGAAACGATTGAGAGTGAAACTGCTGAAAGAGACAGTATTGAAACGATTGAGAATGAAACTGTTGAAAGAGACAGTATTGAAACGATTGAAAATGAAACTGTTGATCGAGATAGTATTGGAAAGATTAAGAATGAAACTGTTGAAAGAGAAAGTATGGATGCCTGAAGGGGCTGATAAGAAAAGTTGAAAGAATTCGTCATAATGCAAGCACAAGTGCAAAGCATAAGATGATGTAATGTAAAACCAATTAAGTTTATGATAATAAAAAGGATAGTGAAGAAAGTTGAATTAAGCTAAAGATTAATTTTATAGTTGTTTAAGAACGAAACTAAAAGTTAAAGATAAAATTTTGGATGAAACCCTGAAACAAAAATAGTTGTAATCAAAAAGAAAAATGTTAATCATAAGTTACTTTCGAAAATCTATAAATAAAACGAATTATGCAGTAAGGCTATTTTGAAGAACTACACGAGGTCGTGTTATGGGCAGGATGGCCGTGACGGAGCGTCAGAGGTTCGAGAGGGCTGGCGCCGTGTCGGTGCGTAATAACAAGTGTGCGTTGCTGCGTCTTTGAGTACTGCGCAATATGATGGCATTGGGAAGTCCCGTTTTAGCGGGTCGACAGCGTGTCGGCGCGTATTGAGTGAGTGTTGGTGCGTCTTTAGATATTTCACAGCAATGCACCGCTTTATCGTGGCGACAGCGTTGCGTCGCTGTCGCTGAGTGTGGTTCGGGGGTAGGCTCGAGAGAAATAAGAGACACGAGAGTTAGTTGTGTTTGAGTTCTCAGAGCGACCGAAACTCGCTACGCTAAATAATGGAAAATAATCTTAATGCTACAACATATATATTTTTGATTAGGACGACGAGGTGAGTCCGCCTGTCTATCCGTATTTATGAACGCGTCGTTCTCAAAAACTATTAGAGCTAGAGACTTGAAATTTTTTAGCACGTAAGCAAACTAAACATAAAATTAAAAAAAAAAAAAAAAAAAAATGAGCTCAAGTGTCAAATTTAATTTTTTTTCGAACCGTATACTTGAAGAGTCATTGAATAACCAAGGTTTTTGTATTTAAGTTTTTTTATACTCATTCACGAAGTGAAACGTGCAATGAAAACTGCAATGTCCGTCACGCTGTCCGTCTGTCCGCATGGACGCAAACCATTTCCACACTATTGAAGTTAGAGACTTGAAATTTGTCAAGGAGTCAAAGAGAAGATTTTTCCGATACGCCCACTAGGGGCGTGGCAAATCGGAAAATGCATTTTCCGATATCTCCGAAACACTACTTCTAGTAGTGTTAGAGGGTTGCAATTTTAATGTATACTCGCGTTGACAACTTAAGATCAAAAAGCTATGGCGGATATATACGCTTATTGGAAGCGCGGCAAATCGGGTAAAAAATTGTATTTCCTACAGTTTTTAAGCTAGAATGCCCAAATTTTGCACGAAGGTTACTGCTACGATCCTATGCAGATCGACAGAAAAACTATATGTCCACGCCTATTAAGGGCGTACCAAATCGGATCTGACTATATAGTAATTTTTCAAATTCTGTTATATTTATATATATATATATACTCGAATTGACAACCCAAGATGAAAAAGATATGGCGGATATATCTGCGCCCATAGGGGGCGTGGTAAACCACAAAAGTTCATAGCTCCTACAGTTTTAGAGCTAGAAACTTCAAAATTGGCTGGTTACTGGTGAGCTTCTCTATCGATGACCCAAAAACATTTTTCACGCCGCTTTTGGGACATGCCTAGCTAAACAAGTAAGAGTGCTCTAGTCGAAACTGCTCGACCAAGAGATACTCTGAACCCTGCGAAGAGCCAATCTTCCCAACATGCTATGCCTATTTTACATATACAAATATTGCGAGTAACACACACACATACACACATGCATATGCACGCACGCATAAGCACTCGCTCTGCTGACTGCGCAGTTGACGCAGCGACTGCGCTCGGGCTGCAATATGCCTATTGTATGGGAAATTAAATGTTTAATAACTTTTTTTGTGGATGGACTTTCCTTATCAAACTTGCACAGCGTAATCATGTCATTCATATGTATGTATTTGCCAAAGCACAAGTCTCTAGTATTTTAAATCATAAGGATGATTTGTTTTATCTAATGTTATCCTTATGTACTTCCCTCCCCTTTACAAGAACCGTTGTACCCAAGTCGGCTTCAACCATGACTTCCTCAAACAAGGGTGTCATCTTGTTGGCAAGTCTCTTGTTTAATTTTATCAGTATTTTATCGCCTACCTCAAAGGTCCTATTTCTTCTATCTACATTTTGTCTTTGTAGGAGCAGTTCTTGTGCTTTAGTGATTCTACTTTTTATTTCTGCCTCAAATTCCGGTGGGGATGTGTGAATTAAGTCTATTGGTTTCCTATTGACGACCGAATGTATTGTCCTATTGTATTCTATTGTTGCTTGGAGAATAAGGTCAATTATATCATTTAATTGCTTTTCTAGTTTGAAGCATCTGGCAATTTCTGCTAAAGTGCTGTGAAATCTTTCTTCCTGTCCATTTGAGGTACTGTGTAATGGGGGAGAATTTACAATCTCAACGTTAAAATGGTTTTTTAAAAGGGACTTTATTGTTCCCGAGTTCAGTGATGGCTTGTTATCGCAATATATAATTTTGGTGCGGGGATAGAAGTTCATGAGCTGTAACACTAACCATACAACACATAGATGGGACAACTGGATCAAGCGTTTTCAACACACAAACGCTGTAGCTCAAGAACCCACACATGCACGACTGAGCCTCGGTTGGCTTCGGTTAGCTTCAAGCAATGAACATATATGTCTGCAAAACCATTGCGCTGCGAGCGCTCAGCCGAAATGGTCAATCTATATGCAAAGCCCTTCTATGCAACTATGTGTGCTTATTCCCTGATCTCCTCTCTCTCAAATATATTTTATGTCCGCTCTCTTCTCTCGCAAATTTATATGAATGTTCGCACCAGCAGCAACGCACAAAAATTGAAATTTGCTCGCTGAGGTCCAATGTCTTCTCTTGCGAGAGTAGATTATACCAAATTGTTGAAAGCGTTTGCCATGCTCATACAAAATGTTGACATTTTCATGATTATTTGTTGAAAGGGTATGAAACCGTTGATGCGCATAACGAATATGTTTTCGCGACGAGCATGCACACACATGCACGTAAGTTAAAGACAATTTACTTAAATATTGGCTAATTCTGATGGAATATCTTCTTTTAAATCATAAATATTCTGTCTCGATAGAGCGTCAGCGATGAAATTTTCTTTCCCTGGTTTGAAAAAGATTTGGGCGTTATGCTCATCAATAAATGCTTCCATCTCTTAATTTTCGCGTTTGTGGTTTTATCGGAGACGGCAAATGTAAGTGGCTGATGGTTGGTAAAGATGTTTAAATTCTTTACACCGTACAGATAGTTGCTAAGGGTTTCATTTGTCGCGAAATTTAGTTCGTTGTCTTTTAGGGTTCTATATATCATCGTAATTGGCTTTTTTTCTTGTAATAGGACAGCACCTAAATCTGTGGTTAAATCAAATGGTTTTTGGTAATCGGGGTATAGAAGCATTACGTCCTCTGAGACCAAGATATTTTTTAATTTTTCGAAAGTCAATCTTTGTTTTTCATCGAGGCTTACTGGAACTTTTTTCGACTGTCCAGCACTTGCTTCACCGTTGTCACCTTTAAAGATGTCAGTTAATGGTCTAGCTAGAGAGATGCAAAATCTTTTATGAAACACCTATAGTAGCCTGCTAAGCCGAGAAATGATCTTACTTGGAACAGGTTGGTAGGCTGTTCAAATTTACCAATTGCTTCGACTTTGCTGGAATTAGTTGTAATACCGCCCCGGGAAACCACAAATCCAAGATATTAAACCTTTTCTTTGAAAAAGTGAGACTTTTCTCGTGATACCCTCATGTTGGCGTTATACAATTTGTCTAATACCCAAGCAATATGGTAGATGTGATTCTCCATATTCTCAGAGAATATAATCAAGTCATCTATATAGACATGGTATGATTTCCCAATCTGTTGGCGAAGCACATCATCAATTGCTCGCTGAAAGATTCCAGGAGCATTTTTTAAACCGAAGGGAAGTCTACAGAATTCGTACTTCCCAATTCCTACAGAAAAAGCGGTTTTTTCCCTATCTTTTTCTGCAAGAAGGATTTGGTGAAATCCTGACATCAAATCAAGAGTTGTAAAGTAATTGGCTCGTCCAAGGTTTAAAAGAATTGCGTTAATATTAGGTATGGGGTATTTATCATCGATTGTTTTCGAATTCCATTTCCTCAAGTCGATAACAAGGCGCTTTTTCCTATTTCCTTGTTCATCTACTCCTTTTTTGTCAACTACCCACAACGGATTATTATAAGGGGATCTTGATGGCCTGATAATATTATCCCTCAACATGTCATTAGTCTCGCTATTGACAAAGTCTGACACTCCTAACGGATAAGGGTAGTGCTTAGAGTAGATCGGGTTTTCGTCTTCTGTTCGGATTGTGGCTATGATATTCGTGTTGTAAGGGAGAGCTTCGTTTGGGTCAGCAAAAACACTTACTTACTTCTATATTTTCTACCTCTGTAAAATTGACATTTGAACATTTTTATACCCTGAACCCATTGAAAATGCAAAATCAGGGTATAATGGTTTTGTTAAAATGTATGTAACAGGCAGAAGGAGGCGTGGCAGACCCCATAAAGTATATATATATTCTTGATCAGCTCGACGAACTGAGTCGATATAACCATGTCCGTCTGTCCGTATGTATGAACGCGTCGATCTCAGAACCTATAAGAGCTAGAGACTTTTGACTTGAAATTTTGTATGTAGATCCGAATTTTGATACGAATTATTTCTACCTCTGTAAAATTGACATTTGAACATTTTTATACCCTGAACCCATTGAAAATGGAAAATCAGGGTATAATGGTTTTGTTAAAATGTATGTAACAGGCAGAAGGAGGCGTGGCAGACCCCATAAAGTATATATATATTCTTGATCAGCTCGACGAACTGAGTCGATATAACCATGTCCGTCTGTCCGTATGTATGAACGCGTCGATCTCAGAACCTATAAGAGCTAGAGACTTTTGACTTGAAATTTTGTATGTAGATCCGAATTTTGATACGAATTATTGCCTTGGTTTGGGTATTGAGTCAGTTGCTTAAATTGAGAAGAATTGTCAATGTCCATAGGTTGTGTGGCTCTTGCTTCACATTTGGGCTGTTACCAAATTGAGATTTTTGTTTAAAAAATTGAGTTTTTACGGGATTTGGAGAATTGTTCTCCATAGTGGTTCTTTGCTCGTTTCGTTGAGCTCTTTCCTCAGATTTTTTTGCAAAGCTATTTGCAAATTGGAAGCGTTCATGATTAGACTCGACTTCTTGCGCTAAAGCCAGAGCTGATGGCAAATATTTAGGTCTTGCCGAAAATAAAATATCACTAAGAGTTTTTTTTCGCGCCTGAAATAAATACTCTTAATGCGTCAGCTCTATACTTTTCATTAAGGGAAGCAGCTATAGTCGAATCGTATGTCATGATTGTTTTGTTTATCAGCAGTGTTAATTTTTTTTCAATTTCGTCGTAGTAGTGAATAATTGTTAAATTTCCCTGTCTTAATACGGACAACTCTTGCTCAATTATGTAAATGGGCCTTTTGTCAGAGTAAGTAAGGTCAAGTCTGATAATATTTGCTTTAAAATTCAATGGTGTGTCATAAGAAGACAGTACCATATCGGCAGAGCCTTTAATTTTATTTCTTAGAATACCCAGTAATGGGTATAGTAGTGTTTTGAGCTTCCATTATGACTCTCAAAAATTTTATACGCAGTATGAGCGGCTTTCCGCCACAAAACATATGTTTCAAATTTTCCCTCGAAATCGGGTACCGAATTCACAATGTCTAGAGTTTCATTACACTGGACACCTGAATTAATTCGGCATCCTTGAAGACCTCTACTTCTGGTACGGACGTTGTTAGATTCTTGAATTCATTTCGGATACCTTGTATTTGTTTCTCAAACACTTGTGCCTGACCTTGAAGTGCACTGGCACTGCGAACTCTAGTAACGCTTTCATGTTTGCCTCGTCGATAGGCATTGTAACGGACCTCGGTTTATCCCGAGTTTAAGCCGGGTGGAACTCAGCCGACTGTGCGTTCGTGCCAACAAATTTGTATGTAGCGCCTGGCGATAAATTATAATTCAGTGTTTTATGGTTTGCGATTCGTATATTTTCTCACTTCGTTGAGGCCAATTTACACGTTATGTGTTTACAATCTAACTCTTAGTAAAGCACACCTTTACACAGGATCGCAGGTAGACGTTTTAGCGCACTCTGGCGAATGGTACTGCACTCTTGGGTCTCCAAGGATCCGCTTGAACACTCCAGGTGACGCCAGGATCTGCACTGTATACTCCTTGGCCGCGATGTCCTTCTAAATCACTGCTCCTTGGCTGATCTCTTCTTCACTCGCGTTCTTGTTCCTTCGTTACTCAATACTTTCACTTTCCTCTTCACTTTTCACGTTTTTGACTGTCCCAGTGCCGAATTGCGGGCACCTTTTTATAGCAACGATGCAGGCCCTGCTTTGCGCTATGGCGGCGCCAACTCGACTCTGGAGCGGGGCCTGTCTGCCGCTCGTGTCCACGAAAACGGCAGCATCACGTGATTTGGCGCGACGCTAAATCGCCCAAATCTGCGTGGCAGCCTCTCATTAGCCAAAGCACCGTTATCGGCATACGAGTGAAAGTGTACACTACTTTCTCGCTGCCACAAACGGTACTTCGCCCAACGGTCGCCGATGATCGCCGTGAGAGCGACGCGAGCCAATCGCTGAATATATAAGAGCGACAGAGACAGACTACGTCGGTCTCTGCGCCCTTTCCAGTAGCGAGGGTCGCTACAGTCGTACTCGCGTCGCTGTGTGGAACAATACATGCAGGCACGCATACATGCATAAGTGCACAGCAAATACATGCACTTATACATATAATACGTGCCCGTCTATATTGTTCCTCACAGCATTTTGCTTATTACTTCCTTTGGCACTAATTTGTCTCCTAAGTCTTTTATCAAATCTTCTAACTCACTGTCGTACTGTTACTTTCGCTCATAAAATATTTTTAATTTTGCCTTCTAAATTTTGTGTTGCAAAGATACAATTAAGTAAGCGCTCTCAATTATTTCTGTTTCTTTGAATTTGTATTTTATTTTTATACTCATTCACAAAGTGAAATGAGTATATTGGTTTTGTGCAATGTCCGTCACGCTGTCCGTCCGTCTGTCCGTCTGTCCGTCTGTCCGTCCGTCCGTCTGTCCGTCTGTCCGTCTGTCCGTATGAACGCAAACCATTTCCACAGTTTTGAAGCTAGAGAGTTGAAATTTGGAATATATACTCGTGTATACCCTCGAATTATAAAGTGTCAAGATTTTCCCGATACGCCCACTAGGCGCGTGGCAAATCGGAAAATGCATTTTCCGATATCTCAGAAACACTACTTCTAGAAGTGCTAGAGAGTTGCAATTTAAAATGTAGACTTGTGTTGACAACTCAAGAAGAAAAAGCTATAGCGGATATATCTACGCCCATTGGGGGCGTGGCAAATCGGGTACAACTGTATCTTCTACAGTTTTCAAGCTAAAATGCCCAAATTTGGCACGTAGATTACTGTTACAATCCTATGAAGATCGAATAAAAAATTATATATCCACGCCTACTAGGGGCGTGGCAAATCGGATCTGACTATATAGTGATTTTTCAAATTCTGCTATATTTTGAGCACTATTCATGTTAGAGACTTGAAACTTGGTATATATAGTCGGGTTGACAACCCAAGATGAAAAAGATATGGCGGATATATCTACGCCCATAGGGGGCGTGGCAAACCGCAAAAGTTTATAGCTCCTACAGTTTTAGAGCTAGAAGCTTCAAAATTAGATGGTTGAGTTACTGGTGAGCTCTTCTATCGACGCCCAAAAAATAATTTTTACGCCCCTTATGGGGCATGCCCGGCTAAAAAATACCCTGTAATTTTCGCATTTTTTGAGTGTAAGCATCCAAATTTCACACTTACGTTACTCTTCACTACTTCTAAGAACTGGCAAAAAATCATATGTCTACGCCCACTGGGGGCGTGGCAAATCGGTAAAAGCTGTACGCTTTTCCGATTCTCAGTGAGAAAATCAAAGTTTTATGACGATGTTACTGATGATCTATTGAGTTCCAAAAAATTATATGTGTACAAACGAATTGTGGGCATGGCAATGGGCGTGATCTGTGCGGGTGTGAATGAGTATCCCGCAGTCGGTAGCGCCCGACTGCAACGTTCTTACTTGTTTTATTTATTTTTATTTTTAAATGAGCACTCTACTTACAGGTTGTACTTATAAGCGTAAAAATATTTAAACATATTTTTAAAAAATTTGTTGTGTGTTGTCTTCTTTTCGTCTCGCTTGTCCCAGGTCTTTACTCCAGGATGATGCGTCTCTTCAGAATGATTGTTGTTGTTGTTTTTTTCTTTTTTTTTTTGGTTGTTTTGTTGTTTTTACTCGGCAAACTCAAATGTTGATATGACAATATTGATTTCTTGTCTTGGGCGCCAGTTATTTATAATTCTAATCTTGTGCGATGTCACTAAGTGAGAAGTTTATTACTTGATCAACCGATTCAGTTTATTGTTCACAAAAGACTAAAGACTCAAGGTACAAAATATTCTTATGCTAAGCTAGCCCTGACTTGTAGTCGCTGTGTCAGCGATTATGCTACATGGATCAAGTTCCAACGTCACGACGTCGGCGTGTCGAGCGTTGGCTGCAATGAAGAACTTGCAAGGCGAGCAGAAATATAGTTGCAGCTTTGCTGCCTGTGCAGAGCTTAGGCCGATGACTTATGTCAGGCCGGATGTGTTAACTTATATTCTACGCAGTACGTGTTTTTTTTTAGATTTTCGATAACTCATCCCGTTTCCTTATTATTGATAAGAATCGGTAACTTTTCTTCCTTTTTGTATACCGTAAGAGCTAGAGACTTTAAACTTACTGTGTAGATCCGTGTAATGAATGCAGAGATTTTGTAATTCTTAGATTTTGGATGCCACGCAAAAAACCTATTTCAAATACTAGAGACTTGTGCTTTAGCAAATACACACATATGAATGACATAATTACGCTGTGAAAGTTGGATTAAGAAAGCCTATTCACAAAAAGTTATTAAGCATTTAATTTTCCATACAATAGGCATATTGCAGCCCAAGCGCAGTCGCTGCGTCAACTGCGCAGTCAGCAGAGCGAGTGCTTATGCGTGCGTGCTTGTGCATGTGTGTGTGTGTGTGTGTGTTGCTCGCAATATTTGTATATGTAAAATAAGCATAGCATGTTGGGAAGATTGGCTCTTCGCAGGGTTCAGAGTATCTCGTAGTCGAGCAGTCTCGACTAGAGCACTCTTACTTGTTTATATTTGGAGTGCCTTTTAAAAATATAATTTGTCTTTTAAATGCATTTTTGGTTTTTCTGTAATGAATATTAAGTTAATATTGTCTACGTCAGAGCTATGTTGGGTTTCTTCTGTGTAATTTGAGCTCTGTGGGTAATATTGATCTTGATAATGTTTTGAATAATATTCAAGATAAGAAGCTAATAGATTATAATATTCCTGTTGCACATATTCGCGTTAATTAATTTCTTCTTGATTTCTAGCTTCATCATCTATGCTCATTATACTCATTCACGATGTGAAATGAGTATATTGGTTTTGTGCAATGTCCGTTACGCTGTCCGTCCGTCTGTCCGAATGAACGCAAACATTTTGCACAATTTTGAAGCTAGAGACAATTTTTTGAAATTTTGAATATATACTCGTGTATATCCTCAAATTATAAAGTGTCAAGATTTTCATGATACGCCCACTATGGGCGTGGCAAATCGGAAAATGCATTTTCCGATATCTCAGAAACTCTGCGATTAAACGTGCTAGAGAGTTGCAATTTGGTATACATATTCGGGTTGACAACCCAGGATGAAAACAAGTAAGAAAGCTCTAGTCGGGGGTACCCAACTAGGAGATCCCCTGACCTCTGCGAAGAGCTGATATTCAAAACAATCTACGCTTCTTTTATATATACATTACGAGCAACGCATGCATAGGCACATACACACTCACATACGCACGTACGCATAAGCACTCGCTCTGCTAACTGCGCAGCGACTGTGCTTGGGCGGCGGTATGCCTATATTGCTTATGCGTGCGTATGTGTGTGCACGAGTTGCTCGTAATGTACATATATATGTCGGAGCGTCAGAGGTTCGAGAGGGCTGGCGCTGTGTCGGGGCGTAACAACAGTGTGCGTTGCTGCGTCTTTGAGTACTGCGCAATATGATGGCATTGGGAAGTCCCGTTTTAGCGGAGCGACAGCGTGTTGGAGCGTAATAAGAACACGTGTGTTTTGCTGCGTCTTTGAGTACTGCGCAATATGATGGAATTGGGAAGTCCCGTTTTAGCGGGTCGACAGCGTGTGGGCGCGTATTGAGTGCGTCTTAGATATTTGACAGTAATGCACCGCTTTAGCGCGGTGACAGCGTTGCGTCGCTGTCGCTGAGTGTGGTTCGGGGGTAGGCTCGAGAGAAATAAGAGACACGAGAGTTAGTTATGTTTGAGTTCTCAGAGCGACCGAAACTCGCTGCGCTAAATAATGGAAAATAATCTTAATGCTACAACATCAGAAGTGGGATCTGGCTCGCTACCTAATATGACAAATGATCCATGGCGAGTGCCGTACGTGTTAGCAGGAGCGCGTTAGAAATTTTCTTCGTATCAATTTATCGTGCGTTTGCGTCGTTGTGTGAACATAAAGTGTAGCAATTATGTTGAAAAGATCTTGTTGGCGCAGACGCATCCGCGTGGTGTGCTACAGTAAATATAATTCTGGCGGAAAATAACATATAAGGCAGTGAGTTGGTGATGGCTTTGAGCGCAGCGTTGGAAGGCAGTGCGTCGCAGTGGCTCTCACAAATATGTTATCCTGACATAAAATGGACCGAGTCTAAGGAAATTTTTGTACAGCGCTTCACCAAAGCAGAAACACCAACAGCTATGTTTTTGACAATGTTTGACTCTGGAGCGGAATGTTCGTTGATTAAACAAAAGATAAGTACTGTTAGTCGGTAAAAGAATTTACAACGTAGTCATGTTGAAGGGTATTGGGAATGCCAGCATTTGTAGTACATTGCAAATACTTGGCAACGTAAAAATTAACAATCATTGTATTGAGATGATGTTCCACGTTTTGGGCGATCAGTATTTGGAGAGCGACATTGTGATTGGTCGAGAAAGACTGTCGCAGGGTTTTCATGTCATTGTGTCACCGGGAAAATTTTAAATTGTTAGACCAAAATCTGTAAACTGTTGTTCAAATGATGATATATTTTCTAAATTGGATACTGATCTTGTCGGCGAAGATAGGGATAAATTAAATAATTTATTGGAAAATTATTCAAAATCTTTTATATAGGGAGCGAAATATTTCACATGTCTAGATATGGCAAGCGGATACTATCAATCCCTTTGCATGAAGAGTCAATAGAGTGTACGGCTTTTGTCACTCCAGACGGCCAATACGAATTTTTGTCAATGCCGTTTAGTCTTAAAAATGCACCTTCAGTTTTTGAGCGTACAGTGATGCATACGCTTGAGGAACTTGCAAATACATTTGTAGTTGTCTATATGGATGACGTATTGGTGGTGGCTACAACAAAAGCTGAAGCTTTAGAAAGATTACAGATTACCCTTGATACTCTCACGAAAGCTGGATTTATGTTCAATATTAAAAAGTGTTCGTTTCTCAAGTCGACAGTTCAATATTTGGGATACGAAGTGAGCGCAGGCCAAGTTCGTCCAAATTCACTTAAAGTTTCAGCGTTAACTGCTCCACCGCCTCCTCAGTCAGTCTCTGCTTTAAGACAATTTATTGGATTAGCGTCTTACTTTCGGCAATTTATGCAAGGATTTTCCTGTTTCATGAAGCCTTTGTATCTTTTGACATCGGAAAAGAACGAGTTTGTTTGGAAGCCAGAACATGAACAAATAAGACAAAAAGTTATTTCTGTACTTACACAGAAGCCAGTTTTAGTTATTTTTGACCCTAAATATCCAATCGAATTGCATACTGATGCAAGTGCTCGTGGATATGGAGCCATCTTGCTACACAAAATTGATAACAAGCCGCATGTCGTTGAATTTTTCATTAAGGCTACTTCACCTGCAGAATCACGATACCATTCTTATGAGTTGGAGACCCTTGCGGTTGTCATGGCTATAAAGCATTTTCGTCATTATGTGATGGGTAGAGATTTTGTGGTTTTTACCGATTGCAACTCACTTAAAGCATCAAGAACTAAACGTGACCTATCTCCCAGAGCACAAAGATGGTGTGCTTATTTACAGTCGTTCTCATTTGATTTGCAGTATAGAGATGGTATACGAATGGCTCATGCTGATTTCTTTTCCAGAAATCTCTCATCCGCTGAGGTGATTGATACTTCTAAAGTTCCTGAAAAACGAGTTAATTTGGCAGAGATATCTAGTGATTGGCTTATGGCTGAACAGCGGAAGGATTTCGATATTATCAATATTGCGAACACACTGAAGGACAATTCTCTTACCGAGGACATTGCAAAAACTTATGAGTTGAGAGCAGGATTACTTTATCGACAAAATTCATAGAAATGGTAGAACTCGATCTTTGCCAATTGTTTCAAGGGCATTCAGATGGTCTGTAATAAATCAGATTCACGAGACAATCATGCACTTAGGTTGGGAGAAGACTTTATGATAATTATTGATTATTATTGGTTCGATAGCATGTCTAAGTATATACGAAAGTTTGTTGAAAACTGTATTACTTGTAAGAGTCACAGTCATCCTCGGGTAAAATTCAAGCTAGACTTCATCCAATACCAAAGGCACACGATACACATAGACATAACAGGAAAGTTGAGTGGCAAGTCTGATCAGAAGGAATATGTTATTGTCCAAGTGGACGCTTTTACCAAATTTGTTTATTTAACAGACACACTTAAGATTGATGTTGACAATTGCATAGGTGCTGTGATATCGTCGGTATCTTTGTTTGGCTGTATCTTTGTTTGGAGTACCAAACCGCATAATAGCAGACCAGGGTAGGTGTTTTGCTAGCTTTAAATTTAGTGAGTTTTGTTCTCAACAGAAAATAAGTTTGCATTTGATTGCGACAGGCGCAAGTAGAGCTAACGGACAGGTGGAACGCATTATGAGCACTTTGAAAAACTTACTGACGGCAGTTGAGACTAGCACCCGATCTTGGCAAAACGCATTAGGTGAGGTACAGTTGGCCTACAGTAAGTCGAGTGACAAAGGCAAGCCCTTTAGAATTGTTTATTGGCATTGTGAATTGTGATTTGGCAGAATCAAGAGCTCGAGCAGTGCAAAATATATCAGCGGCAGCAGAAACGGTTTGATAAAACCAAGGCTAAGGTTGTTGGATACGAAGTAGGAGATTTTGTGTTGTTAAAGAATGAAGCAAGGCATCAAACGAAGTTAAGTCCAAAGTTTAGGGGACCGTTACAAATAGCTGGATTGTTGGACGGAGATAGATATATCCTGAGGTCATTGACAAATAATAGAAAATACAAGTATGCTCATGACGATATAAGAAAATTGCCAGAAGGCTATGTACCAGTTGAGTTAGAAAGTAGTAATGAGGATTTGAATAATGTTGGTAATGAAACTGTTGAAAGAGACAGTATTGGAATCATTAAGAGTGAAACTGTTGAAAGAGACAGTATTTAAACGATTGAGAGTGAAAACTGCTAAAAGAGACAGTATTTAAACGATTGAGAGTGAAAACTGCTAAAAGAGACAGTATTGAAACGATTGAGAGTGAAACTGCTAAAAGAGACAGTATTGAAACAATTGAGAGTGAAAACTGCTAAAAGAGACAGTATTGAAACGATTGCGAGTGAAACTGCTGAAAGAGACAGTATTTAAACGATTGAGAGTGAAAACTGCTAAAAGAGACAGTATTGAAACGATTGCGAGTGAAACTGCTAAAAGAGACATTATTGAAACGATTGCGAGTGAAACTGCTAAAAGAGACAGTATTGAAACGATTGCGAGTGAAACTGCTAAAAGAGACAGTATTGAAACGATTGCGAGTGAAACTGCTGAAAGAGACAGTATGGATGCCTGAAGGGGCTGATAAGAAAAGTTTTGATCATGGTTGAGTCTATGATGATAAAAAGGATAGTGAAGAAAGTTGAATTAAGCTAAAGATTAATTTTATAGCAGTTTAAGAACGAAACTAAAAGTTGAAGTTAAATATTTTGTATGAAACCCTGAAGCAAAAATAGTTGTAATCAAAAAGAAAAATGTTAATCTTAAATAACTTTCGAAAATTTATAGATAAAATGAATTATGCAGTAAGGCATTTTTGTAAAACTACACGAGGTCGTGTTATGGTCAGGTTGGCCGTGTCGGAGCGTCAGAGGTTCGAGAGGGCTGGCTCTGTGTCGGTGCGTAATAACAAGTGTGCGTTGCTGCGTCTTCGAGTACTGCGCAATATGATGGAATTGGGAAGTCCCGTTTTAGCGGGTCGACAACGTGTTGATGCGTAATAAGAACACGTGTGCGTTGGTGCGTCTTTAGATATTTGACAGTTACCGTTTTAGCGCGGCGACAGCGTTGCGTCGCTGTCGCCGAGTGTGGTTCGGGGGTAGACTTGAAAAATAAGAGACACAAGAGCTAGTTGTTTTTGAGTTTTCAGAGCGACCGAAACTCGCTGCGCTAAGTAATGGAAACGAATCTTAATGCTACAACATATATATGTCGGCGCGTACCAAGTTTGTATGTGTGTGGTTGTAGTTTTCGGTATTTCACAATGATAATTTCATCATAATGCGTCGGATTCTAGTTATGCGTATTGGTGCGTCTTTCGATATTTCGCAATAATTATCTTCAGCATAAGCCTTTGTAAGGGCTGTGATTGGTTGATTAAGTTGTCGGTTCTAGGAAGTCCTGTTTTAGCGCGGCGGCAGCGCTGCGTCGCTGTCGCCAAGCGTGGTTCGGGCTTGAGAAATAAGAGACACAAGAGTTAGTTGTGTTTGAGTTCTCAGAGCGACCGAAACTCGCTGCGCTTAACCATGGAAAACAATCTTAACGCTACAACATCAGAAGTGGGATCTGGCTCGCTACCTAATATGACAAATGATCCTTGGCGAGTGCCGGACGTGTTAGCGGGAGCGCGTTAGAAATTTGCTTCGAATCAATTTATCGTGTGTTTGCGTCGTTGTGTGAACATAGTGTAACAATAATATTGAAAAGATCTTGTTGGCGCAGACGCATCCGCGTGGTGTGCTACAGTAAATATGATCCTGGATGAAAATAACATAAAAGGCAGTGAGTTGATGATGGCTTTGAGTGCAGCGTTGGAAGGCAGTGCGTCGCAGAGGCTCTCACAAATATGTTATCCTGACATAAATTGGACCGAGCTTAAGAAAATTTTTGTACAGCGCTTCACCAGCGTAGAAATACCAGCTATGTTTTTGACAATGTTTGATTCTGGAGCGGAATGTTCGTTGATTAAACAAAAGATAAGTACTCAGTTAGCCGGTAAAAGAATTAACAACGTAGTAATGTTGAAGGGTATTGGGAATGACAGCATTTGTTGTACACTGCAAATACTTGGCAACGTAAAAATTAATTAATAATTATCATTAATTGATTGATCGAGAAATACTGTGGCAGGGTTTTCTTGTCATTGTGTCACCGGGAAAATTTGAAATTGTTAGGCCAAAATCTGTAAACTGTTGTTCAAATGATGATATATTTTTTTAAATTGGATACTGATCTTGTCGGCGAAGATAGGGATAAATTAAACGATTTATTAGAAAATTATTAAAAATCTTTTATAAAGGGAATTCCTTCTTATAGAGTCAGTACAGGCGAGATGAAAATTAAGTTAGTAGACCTCAGAAAAATTGTTCAAAGAAGACCATGCAGACTTAGTCCAAATGAAAGAGAGTTGGTACGCGAGAAGATTAAAGAACTAGTAGAATGCAATGTCATAAGGCCAAGTTGCTCACCTTATGCAAGTCCTGTGATGTTTGTGAACAAATTGAAGGACAATTCTCTTGCCGAGGACATTGCAAAAACTTATGAGTTGAGAGCAGGATTACTTTATCGAAAAATTCAGAGAACTCGATCTTTGCCAATTGTTTCAAGGGCATTTAGGTGGTCTGTAATAAATCAGATTCACGAGACAATCATGCACTTAGGTTGAGAGAAGACGTTAGATAAGGCCTATGATTATTATTGGTTCGATAGCATGTCTAAGTATATACGAAAGTTTGTTGAAAACTGTTTTACTTGTAAGATGTCAAAGTCATCCTCGGGTAAAATTCAAGCTAGAATTCATCCAATAGCAAAGGTCAGCACACCTTGGCACACGATACACATAGACGTAACAGGAAAGTTGAGTGGCAAGTCTGATCAGAAGGAATATGTTATTGTCCAAGTGGACGCTTTTACCAAATTTGTTTATTTAACACACACACTTAAGATTGATGCTGACAATTGCATAGGTGCTGTGACATCGTCGGTATCTTTGCTTGGCTGTATCTCTCTTTGGAGTACCAAAACCGCATAATAGCAGACCAGGGTAGATGTTTTGCTAGCTCTAAATTTAGTGAGTTTTGTTCTCAACAGAAAATAAGTTTGCATTTGATTGCGACAGGCGCAAGTAGAGCTAACGGACAGGTGAAACACATTATGAGCACTTTGAAAAAAACTTACTGACGGCAGTTGAGGCTAGCAGCCGATCTTGGCAAAACGCATTAGGTGAGGTTCAGTTGGCCTTAAACTGTACAGTAAGTCAAGTAACAAAGGCAAGCCCTTTAGAATTGTTTGTTGGCATTGTGAATTGTGATTTGGCAGAATCAAGAGCTCGAGCAGTGCAAAATATATCAGCGGCAGCAGTATATAGCAAGAAACGGTTTGATAAAACCAAGGCTAAGGTTGTTGGATACGAAGTAGGAGATTTTGTGTTGTTAAAGAATAACTGTTGAAAGAGACAGTATGGATGAATGAAGAAGCTGATAAGAAAAGTTGAAAGAATTGGTCTTATTGCAAGCACAAGTGCAAAACAAATGTTTTGATCATGGCGTGTGGCGCATAAGATGATGTAATGTAAAACCAGTTGAATTTATGATAATGAAAAGGATAGTGAAGAAAGTTGAATTGAGCTAAAGATTAATTTTATAGCACTTTAAGAATGAAACTAAAAGTTGAAGATAAAATTTTATATGAAGCCCTGAAACGGGAATAGTTGTGGTCAAAAGGGAAAATGTTAATCTTAAATTACTTTCGAAGGTTTATAAATGAAATGAATTATGCAGTAAGGCAGTTTTGTAAAAGTACACGAGGTCGTGTTATTGTCAGAATGGCCGTGTCGGCGCGTACCAAGTTTGTATGTGTGTGGTTGTAGTTTTCGGTATTTCACAATGATAATTTCATCATAATGCGTCGGATTCTAGTTATGCGTATTGGTGCGTCTTTCGATATTTCGCAATAATTATCTTCAGCATAAGCCTTTGTAAGGGCTGTGATTGGTTGATTAAGTTGTCGGTTCTAGGAAGTCCTGTTTTAGCGCGGCGGCAGCGCTGCGTCGCTGTCGCCAAGCGTGGTTCGGGCTTGAGAAATAAGAGACACAAGAGTTAGTTGTGTTTGAGTTCTCAGAGCGACCGAAACTCGCTGCGCTTAACCATGGAAAACAATCTTAACGCTACAACATATATATATATATATATATATATATATATATATATATATATATAATAAATTCTGGAATTTAATATCGTTGTCAGAGGCCAGCTCACTGATATAACTCCGTTAAGTTTGTGTTTTATATCGACAGCGATAGCTGGTCGAATCTAAGAATGAGCGTTAAGGAATTAGAATTTGTTGCGAGCGGTACGCTGAGCATTTATTGAATTCACACTTAAGACTAACAATTAGAGAATTAAAAACTAAATCTGCGACCAAGCGCAGATTCGGCGCTGCCGCAGCGCTGTCGCCAGTGCACAGCCGCTGCTGCCATTGAGGGCGTCGCCGTTGGTGTTCTTGGAACACCAGCGGCGTTTATCGTTGCTAGTGCAAAGCCGCTGCCGCCGTCGCAGGCGCAGGCGCTGTCGTCGCTATTCATGGAACTCCAGCGTCGTTGACCGTTGCTAGTGCAAAGCCGCTGCAAGCGTCGCCGTCGCTGTTCTTGGAACCCCAGCGTCGTTGCTGGTGCTCCTCAGAACTGCTGACTTGCGCCTTGTGTGTGGCGTCGCATTATCACGGCGGCCGCTAACATTGTTGCGGTACATCCGCAGCTGCCGCTGGAGCTGCCAACATTGTTGCGACACATTCGTAGCTACCGCTGGAGCTGTCATCATTGTTGCGACACATTCGCAGCTGTGACTCTGGGCGTGGACTTCGCAAATATGATAAGTCAGCACGCGCCCAGTGTCAGTGGTTAACTTATATATAGCACAAGGAGGCGTGACAGACCCTATAAAGTATATATGTACACATATTCTTGATCAGCTCGATGAGCTGAGCCGATATAGCCATGTCCGTCTGTCCGTTCGTCCGTTCATATGAACACGGCGATCTCGCCAACAACTAAAGCTAGAGATCTGAAATTTTTATGTACACTCTTGTTATCTTATTTTTTCCGATAACTCATCCCGTTTCCTTAACATCGATAAATTGACTCTTTTCTTTGTGTACTGTAAGAGCTAGAGACACTGTATAGATCAGTGCAATGAATACACAGATTCTTTCTCCCCAAATTTGCTAAACACCTATTTCAAATACTAGAGGGTTTAACTTTGGCAAATACACACATTTGAATGATAATTTCTCGCTCTGAAAATTTGATTAAGAAAGTTAATCTTCAACGAACTTATTCCCATAATATAGCCCGTACTGCAGTCCAAGCGCAGTTAGCAGAGCTCGTGCTTATACGTGAGTGTGTGTGCGTGCGAGTGTGTTTGAGCTTGTGCTGCTCGTTATGTATATAGGTATATGTATATAACAGAAGCGTAAAATATTTGTACCATCGGCTCTTCGCAGGGGATCTCCTAGTCAAGCAGTCTCGACTGGAGCGCTGAACCCATTGAAAATGGAAAATCAGGGTATAATGGTTTTGTTAAAATGTATGTAACAGGCAGAAGGAGGCGTGGCAGACCACATAAAGTATATATATTCTTGATCAATTTCAACAAACGAAGGGCAATTGATTCTAGTAATTGCTGTCAAAACTGAACAATTTTTCTAAAGTCTCTTCCTCGTCACTTTCATTCTAAATGATTTTATTCTGCGAATTATGAAACTCATCTAATTCTTTACCTAAATTATGCTTTTCTTAACTATAAGGGGTAATATCCTCTTCATTAGTGTCTAATAAATAGATATCATCATTAAAATCAACATTATTAGCAGAACCAAAATTTTGGTTTCACAAATGTAAGATTGGGACTGCGTTGGTTCTTTATCTACGTTTACCAATATATTTATGTTCGAAATGTCTGTTACATATTTTAGCCTTTTTCCGGTCGAAGCTATTGGGTAAATTGCATTCTAAACCAATTATTTAAATATAATTCTTTAGATGGAAACGAAACCTAACCGGAAAAGTAACGGAACTTTTTCAATACCTCGCACCACACGTTTCTATCATACATTTCGCATCACTTTTTCGTAAATTTGTTTCATTTGCATTTTCCCCACCAATTAAAATTAATGATGTCAATCCCATACCGCCTCCGAGGGGTGATTAAAATGAAGGGACACCGTACTATATACTAAGTTTATAATTTTAATTAAAAATATTATTTTTATAGATAATAAGTTTATAATAGTAGTGAGATTACGTAGACTTTTGTGGAAGCAAATACTTGAGTATTTTTGGTTTTTAAGTAATAATATTAGACTAAAATAAAATGTTACTATTATTTAAATGATACTGTGTAGCTAATATATTATTTTTCAAACCGGTATCAAAACTTTTTGTTTTATAAAAAATTTCACGAAGCTACAGCGTTTTGTGAAAAAGTATCAGGAGTACGGTGACTTTAGTGGTATACTGTACATATAAGTGTGGAGAGCGCTCGCAGTGCACTGATTTTGCAGTCATATATTTTCGTTTCACCAAACTTGGAAAAAGCCAGGTTAATTTTATAGACAAGTCCTTCGTGCCATACGGAATCAAAAGCCGCTTTAATGTCTGGTATTACCGTATCCGTAGATTTGGAGCTACAGAAATTGGATTTAATAATTTTGTTAACTCTACACAGAGAGTGGACGGTATAGCGTTCACGGCGCAAACCAAACTGCAGTGGTGGAAGGATGTTATTATTTTCAGTAAAGTCTTTTCTTTATAACATTCTCTAGTATTTTGCTTACTTAAGATAGCAGACTAATGGGCTTATACGAGGTAGGACACTCAGGAGGATTGTTCGCTTTTTAAAATGGAGATGACTTTGGACAGTTTTTAAAACTGGGGAAAATAGACTAGGTGAAGACACCCATTTATAATTAATGTCAAGTATTCCAGTCCTTTCCGGGGGAGTGCTTTGAGGCACAAGTTTTCAATATTATCAAGGCCCCCGACGGGCGTAGATGTATCCGCAATATCTTTTTGGGTTGTCAGCCCGGGTATATGTACATATATATTCCAAATTTCAACTCTCTAGCACTTTAACTAAAATTGTTTCTGAGTTACCGGAAATTTCATTTTCTGATTTGCCGCACTCCTAGAGGGCGTATCGGGAAAATCTTAACACTTTATCAGATTAGGATATACACTAGGGTATAATAAAAATTTCAAGTCTCCGGCTTCAATAGCAGCGAAATGGTTAGCGTCTATTAGACGTCTATTAGAGGTGGAAAACTATCGATAGTCGGCACCATCGATAGCGGCGATAGTTTTTTTACCAAACCATCGATAGTGGCTCGATAGTGCCCAACATAAAACAACTAAAATTAATTTTTCAAAAACTTAGTTTAATGTTTTTAATTATTTATATGTACATATATATGTTTTACGTCGCTTATTCGGTGGTTTCCGAGCAAGTAAGCCAAAGATTTTGGTTTAAAAATAACAAAATGTTCACATTTTCCTCCTTTAGACGTGTTCTGCGGTCTGATACTATTTGCCCTGCCTTGCTGAATACCCGCGCTGACTCCACAGAAGTGGCCGGAATGCAAAAGTATTTTAACATCAACGTTTTTATTGAAGGAAAGTCCGTCTGGTTAACCTAAGAAAAATATTAATGAGAACAAATTAATTTTTGGATATTGATATTTAAAATTTTATAATTTACTTTCATCCATAATAAGGGATCAACATCTTGTGGGCTTAAGGCCCTTTCCAAATACTGCCTCTTCGCAATGATGGCATCCGATCGCGTGTTTCTAGCCATGGAACGGGCTTTGTTCCCAATGTAGTCGAAAAGCGGGTTCTCATTTATTGAGATGGGTTCCACATTTGTGTCATTTGAACTATCTTTGTTCATTAAAGCCGTCAACTCGTTTTCGAAACAAAGTGCAGCTTGTTCGGCATTTGTTATATGTTGAAACCCAATCTTTTTAAATCTGGGATCTAAAATTGTCGCCATTCTCGTCTCAGTTCTTTTTTCATATGGCGATAAACGTTTTACGATTGAATCTAATAAAACAGTGACCATTTTTTGTCCAACTGCAGTTTGCACATCCGAAGAAATAGTATGCGTTTTACGAATAAGTACATCTGTCAAGGGAATTATAAGCGAAATCGTAGCATATTTCCCACCAGATATCATTTTGCTAACTTGTTCAAATACTGTAAGAATTTTTTCCATGTCCTTCAACACATCAATTTCCTCCGCTTGAAATGGGAGTGGTGCATTGGATGTAGACAATAGTACTACTGCAATTTCATCATGGGTCGCCAGTATTCGTTGAATCATATAAAAGAAACTATTCCATCTAGTTTGAGTTTCTTGTAAAAGTGAATACCCAAACTTTTCTTGCGCCATCTTAAACTTTTCATTAGCAATAGTGCTTTTTTTTTAAATTTGACATTTGCTTTACATTTTGAAATTATTGCCATTGTTTTATCGTCATCGTCGAAATTTAAACCGTCTTGAACAACCAAATTTAACGTGTGAGCAAAGCAGGGAATGTTACGAATCTTTAACAGCTCATGGAGCTGGCATTGTCCGTGACAACACACTCAGTTTTGTCAAACAAACCCCAAGAATTTAAAACTTCTTGCAAAGTGTTTGCAATATTTTGAGCTGAATGGTTCGTGACATCCAATAGCTTTCTTGTTGCCAATGAAGCTGTTTTAAGAGTGAACTCATGAATAAAGTGGCCAGTCACTGTTAAAAAGCTTATGTTGGCACGTGACGACCATAGGTCACACGTAACAGCAACACTAGAAACTTCTTCTAGAATGGTTGAAAGCTTTGCCGAAGTTTCCTTAAACAAATCCATCATCAGCACACTTTGTAAATGACGGCGACTTGGCAGCTTGTACCTGGCATCCATAATTTTGCTGTAATTGATGAATCCACGATCCTCTACTATGCTATACGGTTGTACGTCCAAGGCAACCATCTCCGCTAAAGTTTTATCATTTTATTGGAATCGTACAGGGCAGATTTTTTAATGTATGAATCTAAAGATCTCATACTTGATCGGCAGCTGCTGCTGGTGGATAGCATGCTGTCACCCTGATCTCCATAATTAGCGGAGTTCCTTTCATCGTCCCTTAAACTAGGATGAAACCATTTCAGGTGATCCCGCAAGTTGGACGTGTTTCCGCTTGTCTTGTACTCCTTTTCACAATTTAAGCATTTCGCAAATTTTTTATCATCTGATCTTTTAAAGTAATTCCACATATCAGATATTTTTGTTTTCTTTTTTAATTTCTGGCTAGATGTTGTAGCCGCAGAGCTCTTTTCCGATTCCGATGAGCTGCAATCGCATGTTTCTTTCGAATTGCGGCGTTTGCATATTATAAAACACACATATTAATAGTTGCTTTGAAATTGCTTCAACGACTCTTATTTTTATTACCCATTTGGAGAAAGCGATCCATTTCTTTAAAATTATGTTTTTGTTTTGTAATTGAAAGCAAGAAAATTTTTCACCAGCCAAACGACGCCACTTTTTCAAAACGCGGAATTTATTTCACAACTATTGGTGACACTATCGAGGCACTATCGATACACTATCGGTAGTGCATGACCATCGATAGTGAGTCGACTCGATAGTGCTCAACCATCGATAGTGTCGATAGTGCCATCGATAGTTTCCCACCTCGGTCGGTCAGCAAGGCGGACATTGCATAAAACCGGAGTATATTGGTTTCACTTTCGTGAATGTGTATAGTCTAAATAATTTTAATCGATTGTGAGTAGCTGCATTTAGCCACTAACCATACTCACTAACTAACTCATGTTTACTGCCATACACTAGTGATTTATCTTATCAGAAAGAGTTTTCGATAGTCCACTTCTAAAAAATATCATCGTATTATCGCAACTACTTTTCGTAATCGTGACGAGTACGTCACGGGTAACTATAAATGCTTTCAATCGAAAAATTAGGAAACAAGTTTAAGTCCGCCGCCAGAAATGAAACAATCGTAAAAATAAACTATATAATTCATTCATTACCAAACTTCTTTATGTTTCGCTGGTACGACCTATTTTAGAATACTGTTCAATTATATGGTCTCCTCAGCATAAATTGTATCAGGATCGAATTGAATCGGTCCAGAAACAGTTTTTACTTTTTGCCTTACGAGATCTAAACTGGGACCCCAATCTTCGTTTACCGTCTTATGTTAGTAGGCTTCTTCTTATTGATCTCCCATCATTAATCAATCGTAGAACTATCCTGGGGATTGTTTTTCTACATAATTTGATTATTGGTAATATTGACTGGTCTCGCCTATTATTGCAACTAAATTTTTCTGTTCCTTCCAGAACAACCAGACACTTTCGTCCGTTGTGTTTACCATTGTGCACTTCGGATTATTCCTTGCATATCGCGTTTTACGCTTTATGTGTTAATTATAATACATTTTATCACGTATTTTCCTCTGAACTCTCTCTACCTTTAATTAAATCCTTGCTTTCAGATCATCTTAGGGAAATCACACACTGTGCCCAGGAGTGAGCAGGTGCACAAATTTGACGACCTGCAAGATCTTCAACATTGTGGAGTGATTTCCCAATCCCTTCTTTTCTTTATCTTTCTCTCTTTTCTTCTTATTCTGTTTGCTTTTATTAATATTTTCAATTTTCTCTTAATCTTTACTTTATATTTATTATTTAATGATTATACTTAAGAATCTATAATAAATATTTTTAAGTTTCTATTAACACTCTCTATCTTTTGTAGTTCATTAATATCACTGACCATACATGGCTATGAATGGGGGCATAGCTGGCCGGACTGGCAAATAAAATACCCCCAACGGGTTGGTGGTATTATTGTAATATTTTTTGTGTTCTTTTAGGCTATATAACTTATTTGTTTAGTTTATCTTTAAGTTTGACACTCGATTTGTCAATTTTCCTTTTTTTTAAATAAATAAATAAATAAAATGTCGTTACAGTTACTAACACGAAAGATTTACCAGAATTCAATATGAATTACGGGAATATCACTCCTTAAAATATCGATTTATTGTCACTGAAACACACCTCTATTAATAATATTATATAAGTATAAACATGGGGTATTTACCAGCTTTTAATATTTTAAGGTAATTATAAATGGTAACCTTTACTATAACGCCCCATTCAAGATATAATTTTTTGTGGTTAAAGGCTTACAACATTTAGCCGCCTAATGTCAATGTACCCTTCCCATTTTGCTGAACCTACTTTGAAAAAAGGTGCCGACAGAAGCAGCGTGTCTCATATTCCTGTAAAAGCGGCTACGAATGACTTATCTGATTCCATATTCTATGGCAAACTAAAAAATAAGCTTATAAAGTATATTACAAAAAAAGGTAATAGAAGTTTGGCCAAAGAGTTATTAGCAGAAACATTCGAAACTATTAAGCGAACCCAGATTGAAAGATTGATTGTGGCTAATGTGGATAAAGAGAGTGTAATAATTGATTCGGAACAACTCTTAATAAATGCCATCGAAAATGCACGCCCCTTACTCCAGTTATCAGCAATAAAAAGAGGCGGAGTCAAATATCAAGTTCCTGTACCGCTGACAGAAAAAAAATCTTATTTCCTTGCAATGAAATGGCTATTGGATGCAGCTCGTGAAAAGGACCGTAAAGTACATTTGCCGGAGAAATTGGCTTGGGAAATTTTAGATGCTGCTTCTGGTCAAGGAAGAGTTATAAAAAAAAAGGACGATTTACATAGACAATGCGAAAGTAATCGTGCTTATGCTCACTATAGATGGAGCTAATTTCCGATTTTCATTATGAACGAATATCTCGTCCAGTCAATAGTTCTCATAATATTACGTTTTTGTTGAATAATTAAAAAAAAAAAAAACAATAAAAAAAAGAATTAAAAATGTTTTGTATTAATATGAAATTTTTATTGTGTCGTAATAGTTTATATACACCAATTATAAGTAAGACACGGCTGTGTTAGCATTCAAAACTAACTAAACAGAAGTCAGTATATTTTAGTTCTATGAATCTGCACAAGAGTTTGCATCGGGATACATTAAATATTGAAAAACAAAGAAAATATAAAATTTACTGATTATAAAATCCAAAACTCCTTAACACAGTACTTACATAGAGTTCGCATTGAATAATCTAAGCATCGGGAAGGAACTCATGAATTCAGGTTCATAAAGGCATTCCAGGTCAAAGCATTTATTTGAATATTACAATAAGAAATAACCACATTATATCAATCATTGTACTAAAGCCTTATAATCAATATCGGATATCTAACTTAATGTAATGTAAGCAGTAATGACACATACATACACTGCTGGTCAATAAGTTAGACGCAGGCTCCTTTAAAATTTTCTTGTTAACTGTTATTTAAAAAGCAATTAGAAACAAGTAAGAACGTTGCACTCGGGAGCTACCGACTGCGGAATACTCATTCGCGCCCGCACAGCTCTTGCCCATTGCAATATAGATTTTCCTGATCTGCCACGCCCCCAAGTGGTTTGTACATATATAATTTTTGGGAAATGAATGGAGAAGGTCAGCAGTAATATCGTCATAAAATTTTGATTTTCTCACTGAGAATCGGTAAAACTTTCCATTTTCCCGATTTGGACGTAGACATATAATTTTCCAGTTCTTAGAAGTAGCAAAGTACCCTGAACCCATTGAAAATGGGAAATCACGGTATAATGTTTTTGTGAAAATGTATGTAATAGGCAGAAGGAGACATGGCAGGCCCCATATATATATATTCTTGATCAGATCGATGAGCTGAGTTGAAATAGCCCTGTCCGTCCGTCTTTCCGTATGAACGCAGCAATCTCGTAAACCACAAAAGCTAGAGACCTGAAATTTTCTGAGTATACTCGTGTATATATACGCAGTACGAGTTTTTTTAGATTTTCGATAACTCATCCCGTTTCCTTGTTATCGATAAAAATCGATAACTTTTCTTCCTTTTTGTATACCGTAAGAGCTAGAGACTTGGAACTGTGTAGATCCGTGTAATGAATGCGGAGATTTTGTCATTTTTGGATTTTGGATGCTACGCCCCCTTCGCCGCAAATTTGTAAAAATCGTATTGAAATACTAGAGACTTGTGCTTTGGCAAGTACACACATATGAATGACATAATCACGCTGTTGAAGTTTGATTGGGAAAGTCCATCCCCAATAAAAGTTATTAAACATATAATTTCCCATACAATAGGCATATTGCAGCCCAAGCGCAGTCGCTGCGTCAACTGCGCAGTCAGCAGAGCGAGTGCTTATGCGTGCGTGCGTATGCATGTGTGTATGTGTGTGTGTTACTCGCAATATTTGTATATGTAAAATAAGCATAGCATGTTGGGAAGATTGGCTCTTCGCAGGGTTCAGGGTATCTCTTGGTCGAGCAGTTTCGACTAGAGCACTCTTACTTGTTTAGCTAGGCATGTCCCAAAAGCGGCGTGAAAATTGTTTTTGGGTCATCGATAGAGAAGCTCACCAGTAACCAGCCAATTTTGAAGTTTCTAGCTCTAAAACTGTAGGAGCTATAAACTTTTGCGGTTTACCACGCCCCCTATGGACGCAGATATATCCGCCATATCTTTTTCATCTTGGGTTGTCAATTCGAGTATATATATATATATATAAATATTACAGAATTTGAAAAATCACTATATAGTTAGATCCGATTTGCTACGCCCTTAATAGGCGTGGACATATAGTTTTTCTGTCGATCTGCATAGGATCGTAGCAGTAACCTTCGTGCAAAATTTGGGCATTCTAGCTTAAAAACTGTAGGAAATACAATTTTTTACCCGATTTGCCGCGCTTCCAATAAGTGTATATATCCGCCATAGCTTTTTGATCTTAGGTTGTCAACGCGAGCATACATTAAAATTTCAACCCTCTAACACTACTAGAAGAAGTGTTTCGGAGATATCGGAAAATGCATTTTCCGATTTGCCACGCCCCTAGTGGGCGTATCGGAAAAATCTTCTCTTTGACTCCTTGACAAATTTCAAGTCTCTAACTTCAATAGTGTGGAAATGGTTTGCGTCCATGCGGACAGACGGACAGCGTGACGGACATTGCAGTTTTCATTGCACGTTTCACTTCGTGAATGAGTATAAAAAAACTTAAATACAAAAACCTTGGTTATTCAATGACTCTTCAAGTATACGGTTCGAAAAAAAATTAAATTTTACAAAATTGTTTTATTAAAGGTGCTCAAGAAAAAGCACTTGAGCTCATTTTTTTTTTTTTTAAAGAAGCTTATTGTAAAATTTAATGTTTAGTTTGTTTACGTGCTAAAAAGTTTTAAGTCTCGAGCTCTAATAGGTTCGGAGAACGACACGTTTATAAATACGGATAGACAGGCGGACAGGGCTAAATCGACTGACCTCGTCGTCCTAATCAAAAATATATATGTTGTAGCATTAAGATTATTTTCCATTATTTAGCGCAGCGAGTTTCGGTCGCTCTGAGAACTCAAACACAACTAACTCTCGTGTCTCTTATTTCTCTCGAGCCTACCCCCGATCCACACTCAGCGACAGCGACGCAACGCTGTCGCCACGCTAAAACGGTAACTGTCAAATATCTAAAGACGCACCAACACACACTCAATACGGGCCGACACGCTGTCGACCCGCTAAAGCGGGACTTCCCAATGCCATCATATTGCGCAGTACTCAAAGACGCAGCAACGCACACTTGTTATTACGCACCGACACAGCGCCAGCCCGCTCGAACCTCTGACGTTCCGACACGGCCATCCTGGCCATAACACGACCTCGTGTAGTTTTACAAAATTGCCTTACTGCATAATTCATTTTGTTTATAGATTTTCGAAAGTAACTTAAGATTAACATTTTCCTTTTTGATTACAACTATTTTTGCTTCAGGTTTTCTTCCAAAATTTTATCTTTAACTTTTAGTTTCGTTCTTAAACTGCTATAAAATTAATCTTTAGCTTAATTCAACTTTCTTCACTATCCTTTTTATTATCATAAACTTAATTGGTTTTACATTACATCATCTTATGCTTTGCACTTGTGCTTGCATTATGACCAATTCTTTCAACTTTTCTTATCAGCCCCTTCAGGCATCCATACTATCTCATTCAACAGTTTCATTCTCAATCATTTCAATACTGTCTCTTTCAACAGTCTCATTCTCAATCGTTTCAATACTGTCTCTTTCAACAGTTTCATTCTTAATCGTTTCAATACTGTCTCTTTCAACAGTTCCATTCTCAATCGTTTCAATACTGTCTCTTTCAACAGTTTCATTCTTAATCTTTTCAATACTGTCTTTTTTAACAGTTTCATTATCAACATTATTCAAATCCTCATTACTACTTTCTAACTCAACTGGTACATACCCTTCTGGCAATTTTCTTACATCGTCATGAGCATACTTGTATTTTCTATTATTTGTCAATGACCTTAGGATATATCTATCTCCGTCCAACAATTCAGCTATTTGTAACGGTCCCCTAAACTTTGGACTTAACTTCGTTTGATGCCTTGCCTCATTCTTTACCAACACAAAATCTCCTACTTCATATCCAACAACCTTAGCTTTGGTTTTATCAAACAGTTTATTGCTATATACTGCTGCCGCTGATATATTTTGCACTACTCGAGCTCTTAATTCTGCCAAATCAACCTCTTGTGTCGTTTCACATGGTGGAAGCAACCCTAACGGACGAGCAACCTTGCCAATAAACAATTCTAAAGGGCTTGCCTTTGTCACTCGACTTACTGTACAATTTAAGGCCAACTGTATCACACCCAATGCGTCTTGCCAAGATCGGCTGCTAGTCTTAACTGCCGTCAGTAAGTTTTTCAAAGTGCTCATAATGCGTTCCACCTGTCCGTTAGCTCTACTTGCGTCTGTCGCAATCAAATGCAAACTTATTTTCTGTTGAGAACAAAACTCACTAAATTTAGAGCTAGCAAAACACCTACCCTGGTCTGCTATTATGCGGTTTGGTACTCCAAATAAAGATACAGCCGATGTCATAGCACCTATGCAATTGTAAGCATCAATTTTAAGTGTGTGTGTTAAATAAACAAATTTGGTAAAAGCGTCCACTTGGACAATAACATATTCCTTCTGATCAGACTTGCCACTCAACTTTCCTGTTACGTCTATGTGTATCGTGTGTCAAGGTGTGCTGACCTTTGGTATTGGATGAAGTCTAGCTTGAATTTTAATTCATAAGTTTTTGCAATGTCCTCGGGAAGAGAATTGTCCTTCAGTTTGTTCACAATATTGATAATATAGAAATCCTTCCATTGTTCAGCCATAAGCCAATCACTAGATATCTCTGCCTAATTAACTTGTTTTTCAGGAACTATAGAAGTATCAATCACATCATCGGATGAGAGATTTCTGGAAAAGAAATCAGCATGAGCCATTCGTTTACCCTCTCTATACTGCAAATCAAATGAGAATGACTGTAAATAAGCCCACCATCTTTGTGCTCAGGGAGATAGGTCACGTTTAGTTCTTAATGCTTTAAGTGAGTTGCAATCGGTAAAAACTACAAAATCTCTACCCATCAAATAATGACGAAAATGCTTTATAGCCATGACAACTGCAAGGGTCTCCAACTCATAAGAATGGTACCGTGATTCAGCAGGTGAAGTAGCCTTACTGAAAAATTCAACGACATGCGGCTTGTTATCAATTTTGTGTAGCAAGATGGCTCCATATCCACGAGCACTTGCATCAGTATGCAATTCGATTGGATATTTAGGGTCAAAAATAACTAAAACTGGCTTCTGTGAAGGTACAGAAAGAACTTTTTATCTTATTTGTTCATGTTCTGGCTTCCAAACAAACTCGTTCTTTTCCGATGTCAAAAGATACAAAGGCTTCATGAAACACAACATTGCATAAATTGCCGAAAGTAAGACGCTAATCCAATAAATTGTCTTAAAGCAGGGACTGACTGAGGAGGCGGTAGAGCAGTTAACGCTGAAACTTTAAGTCAATTTGGACGAATCCGGCCTGCGCTCACTTCGTATCCCAAATATTGAACTGTCGACTATATTGAACATAAATCCAGCTTTCGTGAGAATATCAAGGGTAATCTGTAATCTTTATAAAGCTTCAGCTTTTGTTGTAGCTACCACCAATACGTCATCCATATAGACAACTACAAATGTATTTGCAAGTTCCTCAAGCGTATGCATCACTGTACGCTGAAAAACTGAAGGTGCATTTTTAAGACCAAACGGCATTGACAAAAATTCGTATTGGCCGTCTGGAGTGACAAAAGCCGTACACTCTATTGACTCTTCATGCAAAGTGATTTGATAGTATCCGCTTGCCATATCTAGACATGTGAAATATTTCGCTCCCTGAAGTCTGGCTATCTGATCTGCTATTAGAGGTAACGGATATTTATCTGAGACTGTATTCGTATTTAATTCACGGTAATCAACACACAAGCGATGAGACCCGTCCTTTTTGTTCACTAACATCATAGGACTTGCATAAGGTGAGCAACTTGGCCTTATGACATTGCATTCTACTATTTCTTTAATCTTCTCGCGTACCAACTCTCTTTCATTTGGACTAAGTCTGTATGGTCTTCTTTGAACAATTGTTCTGAGGTCTACTAATTTAATTTTCATCTCACCTGTACTGACTCTAGAAGAAGGAACTCCCTTTATAAAAGATTTTGAATAATTTTCCAATAAATCGTTTAATTTATCCCTATCTTCGCCGACAAGATCAGTATCCAATTTAGAAAATATATCATCATTTGAACAACAGTTTACAGATTTTGGTCTAACAATTTTAAAAAATTTCCCGGTGACACAATGACATGAAAACCCTGCGACAGTATTTCTCGTCCAATCACAATGTCGCTCTGCAAATACTGATCGTCCAAAACGTGGAACAGCATCTCAATACAATGATTGTTAATTTTTACGTTGCAATGTACTACAAATGCTGTCATTCCCAATACCCTTCAACATAGTAATGTTGAAAGTAGTATTTGTTAACTCTTTTACCGACTAACTTAGTACTTATCTTATGTTTAATCAACGAACATTCCGCTCCAGAGTCAAACATTGTCGTAAAAGTCTCGCCTTGATGAACCATCTCTCTTTTGGGCTCAACAACTTTGCAAAGCTGCACTCTTTTCACCTGATGCGGATCCTTTTCACTTTTAATAATGACATTTTATTGTTGACAACTTCTGCCGTTTTATGTCAGAAGTAGTGGTTTCTTCGTGTACAAATTTCTTTTGTTTGTTGAAGGTGAAAGCTTTAAGCTCAGTCTGCAGTTCACTCCTAGTGCGCACGTTCGACGTAAAAGTTAGACGTTGCAATCTGGAATCCATATGAGACAACTGAGCAAGCGTCACAGAAACAGCAATCTCCTCCACATCCATCTCACGCCATGCGACTAGCATAATTAGAGAGACATTCTCCATCGGCCGGGAAAGTTGATAACGTTGTCAAATACATAGCTGCTGGTGTTTCTACACTGCTGAAGCGCTGTACAAAAATTTCCTTAAACTCGGTCCAATTTATTTCAGGATAACATATTTGTGAGAGCCACTGCGACGCACTGCCTTCCAACGCTGCACTTAAAGCCATCATCAACTCACTGCCTTTTATGTTATTTTCCTCCAGAATCATATTTACTGTAGCGCACTACGCGGATTCGTCGGCGCCAACAAGATCTGCGTTAAATTTCAGCAACACAACTGTCTTACTAGTTGTTGTTTGTGACGTCGTTGATTGTAGTGCTTTCACAAGTTCCATTACCGCTCGCCATGGATCATTTGGCATATTAGGTAGCGAGCCAGATCCCACTTCTGATGTTGTAGCATTAAGATTATTTTCCATTATTTAGCGCAGCGAGTTTCGGTCGCTCTGAGAACTCAATCACAACTAACTCTCGTGTCTCTTATTTCTCTCGAGCCTACCCCCGAACCACACTTAGCGACAGCGACGCAACGCTGTCGCCACGCTAAAGCGGTGCATTGCTGTGAAATATCTAAAGACGCACCAACACACACTCAATACTCGCCGACACGTTGTCGACCCGCTAAAACGGGACTTCCCAATTCCATCATATTGCGCAGTACTCAAAAACGCAGCAACGCACACTTGTTATTACGCACCAACACGCTGTCGCCCCACTAAAACGGGACTTCCCAATGCCATCATATTGCGCAGTACTCAAAGACGCAGCAACGCACACTTGTTATTACGCACCAACACGCTGTCGCCCGGCTAAAACGGGACTTCCCAATGCCATCATATTGCGCAGTACTCAAAGACGCAGCAACGCACACTTGTTATTACGCACCGACACAGCGCCAGCCCGCTCGAACCTCTGACGCTCCGACATATATATTTTAAGGGGTCTGCCAAGCCTCCTTCTGACTGTTATATAAATTTTAAGAACACCATTATACCCTGATTTTCCATTTTGAATGGGTTCGTCCTCAGAATCTATAAGAGCTAGAGACTTGAAATTTTTTATGTAGATCCGTGTATAGCACGCGCAGATCGAGTTTGTTTCAAAAAATCGATCAATTTGATCGTTTTAAAGTTATCGATTTAAAACGTTATCGAAATGCAGTTATAAATTTATATCTCCTACATCTTTGAAGCTAAAGTCTCCAAATTTTGTATTTAGTATAATATGGAGTTTATACAATTTTGAATTTTGTCACATTTTAGATACCTTCCACCCTTTCCTTCCCTTGCCACCAAACTTGTAAAAGCCGTATTTCAAATACTAGAGACTTGTGCTTTGGCAAATACATACATATGAATGACATTATTACGCTGTGAAAGTTTGATTAAGAAAGTCCATCCACAAAAAAAGTTATTAAACATTTAATTTCCCATACAATAGGCATATTGCAGCCCAAGCGCAGTCGCCGCGCTGACTGCGCAGTCAGCAGAGCGTGTGCTTATGCGTGCGTGCGTATGCATGTGTTTGTGTGCATGTATTGATTGTTAAATAAGCATAGAATGTTTGGAATATCGGCTCTTCGCAGGGTTCAGGGGATCTCCTAGTCGGGTACCGCCGACTAGAGCTTTCTTACTTGTTTAGATTGATTTTCTTAATGTGTATTTTCCAAATCACAAGTCTGAAGATTTGCCCGCTCGTCGCGAAAACATAATTGTGCGTCTCAACGTTTTCATACCCTTTCCAAAAATAATAGGACCTCAATCAACAAATTTCAATTTTTGTGCGGTGCTGCTGGTGCGGCTCGTAAATACATATATTTATATAAATATATTTGAGAGAGAAGAGAGCGGAGAATAAATACGTTTGAGAGAGAAGAGATCGGAGAATAAGCATATATAGTTGCATAGAGAACTTCATAAATAAAGACACATTTTTGTTGCTCGAACCAAAAACGAAGCGGCCGGAATACTACCGATGTGTAATAAGCCCCCATCTTCACTTCTCATTGCGGGTAAAACGTTTCTTCTAGTTGTCCCATATATATGTTGTAGTTAGTAATATTAATCATTACGGGCGTCCATACTTCACACATATCTTGAGAAGAGGTACATCAGTGGTAACATCTTGTCAATCGCCCATAGATAAGTTTATCACAGTTAGCTGAAGTAGATAACTGATGTATTTGACATGAAATCTTTGCATCTGTGCGCTCCTGGATGTACTCAATAAAATTACAAATAAGAATATTGTCCCATACCACTAGCTATATAACATACACATACATATGTAGATGGGCAAACTAGAACATACATTTTCAACACATAAAATTTGATCATTATAGGCGAACGAAAATATGGGACAGCAAAATCAGTGCGCTTCAAGCGCTTAGCCTAAGTAGTCGATTCGCAATGTGCAGTAGAGGTAGATAACTATTGAAACTTTTGTCAAAAAGAGTTTTCAACAAGACTGGGCAATTTGTTTCTGACAGAAGAACAAGGCTCTAAGAAGAAAAAGTGAACCAAAATCGGGAAATTAGATAAAATAGAAAGCACATATAATATTGTTTTGTACCATGTCCGTCCTGATGTGAGACCGTTTGTCCGTGTGATTTATTTATTTATTTAAAGATATATTGACAAAGTAAAGCATTTGACTCAGTACACCACGATATATTACTTCAAAGGTTGATCATTTAGGATTTTCCCCTAAACTTCTTTCTTGGATTTCATCCTATTTAAAAGGTAGAACCCAATAAGTTGTGTTGAGAACAGCTTTTTCGAAACTTGTTTTCGTTTCGTCGGGTGTAACTCAAGGTAGTCATTTGGGTCCGCTACTTTTTTCCCTATTTATAAATGACCTTCCAAATCGCATATCAAATTCAAAGATATTTATGTATGCAGATGGCGTAAAACTTTGTCTTTCGTATGCTAATTCACTTGATCATCTACGCCTTCAAGATGATCTTAATTCCTTCCAACTTTGGTGTGTAACTAATCGGTTGCCTTTAAATTGTTCTAAATGTATGACAATGACCTTCTGTCGTACTATTCCATATATTGTATATTGTATATTATTCAATTAATAATTATCTCTTGCAACGTATTTTTTCAGTCAAAGATCTTGGTGTACTTTTTGACTTGAAACTTAATTTCAATTCTCATATCTCAACTATCATAAATGAAGCCAAAAGTGTTCTTGGCTTTATTAAACGTTGGGCAAAAGAATTCAAGGATCCATTCATTACCAAACTTCTCTATGTTTCGCTGGTACGACCTATTTTAGAATACTGTTCAATTATATGGTCTCCTCAGCATAAATTGTATCAGGATCGAATTGAATCGGTCCAGAAACAGTTTCTACTCTTTGCCTTACGAGATTTAAACTGGGACCCCAATCTTCGTTTACCGTCTTATGTTAGTAGGCTTCTTCTTATTGATCTCCCATCAGTAATCAATCGTAGAACTATCCTGGGGATTGTTTTTCTACATAATTTGATTATTGATAATATTGACTGGTCTCGCCTATTATTGCAACTAAATTTTTCTGTTCCTTCCAGAACAACCAGACACTTTCGTCTGTTGTGTTTACCATTGTGCACTTCGGATTATTCCTTGCATATCGCGTTTTACGCTTTATGTGTTAATTATAATAAATTTTATCACGTATTTTCCTCTGAACTCTCTCTACCTTTGAGGAGTGAGCAGGTGCACAAATTTGACGACCGGCAATATCTTCAACATTGTGGAGTGATTTCCCAATCCTTTTTTTTTATACCCTGAACCCATTGAAACTGGGTTATCGATAAAAATCGATAACTTTTCTTCGGTTAAGCATACCGTTAGAGCTAGAGACTTCAAATTCACTGTGTAGATCCGTGTTATGACTGCGGACATTATGTAATTTTTGGATTTTGGATGCCACGCCCCCTTCGCCCCCAATTTGAAATTCGTATTTACTTCTGCTTTGGCAAATACACACATATGAATGACATAATTACACTGTGAAAGTTTGATCAAGAAAGTCCATCCACAAAAAAAGTTATTAAACATTTAATTTCCCATACAATAGGCATATTGCAGCCCGACCGCAGTTGCTGCGTCAACTGCGCAGTCAGCAGAGCGCGTGCTTATGCGTGCGTGCGTATGCATGTGTGTGTGTGTGTGTTGCTAGCAATATTTGTTTATGTAAAATAAGCATAGAATGTTGGGAAGATTGGCTCTTCGCAGGGTTCAGGGTATCTCGTAGTCGAGCCGTCTCGACTAGAGCACTCGGCTATAGACGAGTATTCTCTGAAAATTTCAGATATCTAGCTTTTGTGGTTTACGAGATCGCTGCGTTCATACGGACGGACGGACGGACAGACGGACGGACGGACGGACGGACAGACGGACAGGGTTATTTCAACTCAGCTCATCGAGCTGATCAAGAATATATATACTTTATGGGGTCTGACATGTGTCCTTCTGCCTGTTACATACATTTTCACAAAAACATTATACCCTGATTTCCCATTTTCAATGGGTTCAGGGTACAAAAATACAACGGAGGAAAGTGTCTGATTGTTCGGTAAGGAACAGAAATATTAAGTCATATGAACAGACAGGACGAATGAACATTACGAACAAACAGATTATGTAGGAAAACAATACCCAGGATAGTTCTACGATTGTTTAATGATGGAAAATCAATAAGAAGAAGCCTACTGAGATAAGACAGTAAACGAAGATTGGGATCCCAGTTTAAATCTCGTAGCGCAAAGAGAAGAAACTGTTTCTGGACCGATTCAATACGATCCTGATACAATTTATGCTGTGGAGACCATATAATTGAACAATATTCTAAAACAGGTCGTACCAGCGAAACATAAAGTAGTTTGGTAAGGGATCGTGGACATCCAACGTTTTATAAAGCCAAGAAAGCTTTTGACTTCATTAATGATGGTTGAGATATGAGGGTTGAAACTAAATTTGGAGTCGAAACGTACACCAAGATCTTTAACTGACACAAGTAAGAGTGCTCAAATCGAGACTGCTGAACCTTGCGAAGGGCCAATATTCCCAACATTGCTAGGGTTACCATCCGTCCTGGAATTCCGAGACATGTCCCGCTTTAGGAGGTATTGTCCCGGTGTCCCGACCTGACACGAAATTGTCCCGGTTTTCTACTGTTGTGATAAAAATGAAGGAAGTGTAGCAAATTGTGTAGAGTATTTGTTGGAGAATAAAAAATATCCATAGACGATTCACTCTTGTTCGACCAAGTTGCAAACTTTAAGAAGTTTTTGTTAAGACAAGTGAAGAATTCTTTTGAGGAAAGCAGCGCAGATAAGCTAGTAGATTCTAAAATTTTCAATTTTTTGTGTGTGTGTGTGTGGGGGGGGGGGGGGTAGGTAGTCGTTGACCGTCCCGTAATGGCCTGAGGCCAATGTGGTCACCCTAAACATTACACAGAACACACACATACACACGCACGAGGTCTGCTAACAGCGACTTTCTTAATCTCGTAAACCACAAAAACTAGAGATCTGAAATTTTACATGTATACTCGTGTATACCCTACGCAATACGAGTTTAGCTTAGATTTTCAATAACTCATCCCATTTCCTTATTAACGATAATAGACGATAATTTATTAATTACTAATATTATTACTGTTCAGACATGAACATACATAAATAGTCTAAGATCGTAAACATGTCATCTACGCACTCAGCGACTAGGTTGAAGTACGTATAAATAGATGGGGACCACATGTTTGGAATCTATTAATAGGCTAAGTACACTAACACTAAGTAATAATGATTTAGTTTTATACCAAATAATAATATATTTATTGCGCTTGCTGCGCTATGCTTGCTGCACAAAATTCAAGTAAGTGTCACAAAAGCAAGAGTAAGAAGAAGGAATAATAAAGCTCGTACACTGAAAGCTCATTCAGTGTCTTGTGCCACGGAGCTTTCGGTGCGTTGATCTTCTTCCACCGAAAGCTCTCTTGGCACGGGTCTCCACATCCCTCCAATGTTTTTCAGCTTCAGCTTCAAAACCTCGTCCTGAGCGTCGACTCCACTTCCTGGCTCTTGAGACGTTTGCCTAGCTGGGCCCGAGTCCTGAACACTATCGGTAGCCGCTGCCGTTCCATGGGTGCCTGTAACTGGAATCTTTTTTAAATGATTTACATCTCCTGTCAGCGTTTTCCCCCTCCTTGCACTTGAACTATATTCCCTTTTCTATTGACTACCACGTACTCGGTGGTATCAAACGTGGGTGTCAGCTTATGCGGGTACAATTTTGTATCCAGGTTGGATATCAGATGCTTTGGCGCCTCTTTCCTTATCTGCTTTCTCTTTTCCCTTCTGTTTGTTCAAGCAATCCAAGTCCCTTTCCGAGGATTCACCAACATCACCTGTTAAGTCTTGGATGTCTGGTATGTTGTCTCTGATGATCCTATTAAACATCCATTCCGAGGGAGCTGCACCTGTGGTTCCATGTGGTGTTACGTTGTACATCATTACGAAGTTTCGAATCTCTTGTTTATAATCTTTCCCTTTCGACCACACGATTTTTAGACGTTTTACCAATGATTTCTTCATATTCTCAACTTCGCCATTCGCTTGAGGCCAATATGGTGGTGTCGTTATTTGGGTAATACCGTTGATCTGACAAAAATTTTTAAGTTTGAGACTTACGAATTGCCGATCGTTATCGGTTCGCAGCGTTCGAGGTATTCCCAACCGAGAAAATATCTCCTCCATTTGTTCGATCAGTACCTTTGACGAGATAGTTTTAATAAATTTTAATTCCAAGTATCTGGAAAAGCAGTCGATCAACACCAGTACATAGTCGTTGCTTGGCAAAGGTCCTAGTAAGTCGGAAGCGACACATTGCCAGGGGCCTGCTGGGAACGAATGCCGATCCATCTGTGCTGGTTTGTTTGGTAATGATACGGAGATGCAGTCTCTACAGCCCTTAACGAAACTTTCGGCTTCTCGGTCGATCCTTGGCCACTTAGAGCGTAATCTTCGTTTCATAGCAGATTCGCCCGGATGGCCCTCGTGGGCCAGTTCGAGCACTTGAGATCGCAATATTGTTGGTATGACTATTTTGGTTCCGCGCAACAGTACATTGCCCACTGACGATAACTCCCATCGAAATGGATAATATGGGCTGGATGAGTTCGCCTCCCATGAGTTGGTGCTAAGATTGGTCATAGTGTCGATTATTTCCTCGTCCTGCATACTACTACTACTACTTCTATGTTACTAGACCTAGGAAACTCCTTGTTTCCGCCTTAGTTTTCGGAGCACGGAAATCGGTGATCACCTTGACCTTCTCTGGATCCGCTTCCGGTCCTGGTCCCGCTTCCCTGGTCCGACAGAATGTGGCCAAGAAATTTTAGTTTAGTTGTTTTATACACACATTTTTGCTTATTCACCACTAAGTTGTGGGTATCAAAAATTTTCAGAACTGCTGTTAGTGCCTTGTCGTGTTCCTCTTCATGTTTGCCAAAAATTATGACATCGTCAATATAGCTAAGAGCATTTTGGCAGCCTGCTAACAGTTCCTCCAGCCGCCTCTGGAATATTTCTGGGGCTGAGTTAACCCCGAAAAACAGTCTTTTATAACGAAATAGTCCCTTGTGTGTTATAAATGTTGTAATCTGTCGACTTGACTCATCGAGCTCCAATTGGTGATATGCATTTTTCAAATCCAGCCTAGAAAAGTGTTTTGCTTCCCGTAGCTTGGTCATGAACATATCGAATGTTGGCAGCGGATAATTTTCCCTTGCGATGGCCAAATTTGCTCTTCGCATATCCAGACATAACCTTATCTCGCCGCTTCCTTTAAATGCAATTACTACCGGCGAAATCCATGGGCTTGGCTCACGAACTGGCTCTATAATGCCTTGCTGCACAGCTTGGTCTATCCTCTCTGCGATTTGGTCTTCTAACGCGGTCGGAAATCTCCGCATTGGTTGCTGCACTCGTCAAACGCTGTGGTCAATGGCCAATCTCGCAGGTGAAGCTTTCCATTTCGGAAAATGTGCACAGGAGTCCACTCTATTTACGCCTAAACCAAGTTTTAGGACGTTGAGTTGTCTCCCATTTTCGATTACATAAAGTGTGGCAATCATCTCTGGTCTTTCTTGAATTCTGATCGGGGCTTCAAAAACGTTAACCACCTTCAGCGTCTCGTCCGATGCATAAGCTCGAAGCTGGGTAGAAGAGTTGGTGCGTACGTTGAACACTGTCGCCTGTACCCTATCCAATCGCAGCCAATCGCCATGACCCAGAGTCTATTACCATTTGCAGCTGGAATCCCCCAACTAGACATATTACGGTTTCTTCTCCTTCCGGTTCGCTAGTTACCTTAAAACAGTTCGACCAATTATTGTTGTCGTGACTCCCAACCTGCTCCTCATCGATGGCGCGTACCTGAGACTGTGAGGTTCGCGGTCGCTTGCGTTGATTCTCATGTGGTGTTCCAAAACGTCTCTTCAATGTGGTCTTACACATACGAGCATAATGTCCGAACCGGGAACATTTGTTACATTTTGAATTCCTTTCCGGACATGCCATATTGCGTTCATCATGGTCTTCTGCTCCACACCGGCCACACACGACATCTGCCTTGTCTTTTCTTTTTGTTTGAACCGCGATTTTCTTTACGACGTCGCCATCCGACGAGACTACCATTGCCTCTGAATGTTGGTTCACTTGCTCTTCAACTGTGCATGTATTTATTATCTCCTCTAGCTTGAGCTCCGATTCCAATAGCTTCTTTTTCAACGTAGTCTTAGCCCAGGCATCAATTATTTTATCCGCAATGCAGATTCCCTCGATTTCGATCTTGGTGGCTCCAAACGAGCATTTGCTGGCTTGTTGTCTTAGCCGCAACAAGAACTCAGCGAAACACTCACCTTGACGAGGCACCATACTGCGAAACATGTGCCTTTCGAATATATTCATTTAGTTTGTCTACCAGTGGGGTAAATACGTCATTTTCCTTACCCGCGTCGTATGGCACTAAAGCGCCTGGCAGACTATACACCACCTCCTGTAACTGTGGTCCGCCTAGATGAAGTAATTTGTTTCGCTTTTTAATGACCGATGAAATTTCCTCGGTGTCCAAATAGATATTGAATGGACGTAGCCATTTCTCCCACTCCATTTTTCCATGCTCGCGCACAGGAATGGTTTTATTTCAGCCATTCTGCTGATCTGCTTTAGCTTACACTTTTTGTGCCCAGCCTCTGGTATTTTCCAGATAATTTACAATCCTTTCGATTGACCAGCCTGCACGGGCGTTTGTTTTGCTTTGATCAGTTTTGTTGTTGTTTCGTTTTGGCTTGTCTTAGAGTCGCCTTTGCACTCTCTCAACTCAGCCTCTGCCAAACGCAGATAATTAGTTTAACTATTTATTTATTTTTTTTATTTTGCAATATGTGCTGACCTATACGCACGCGTTCTTCTTCTTCTTTTTTTTTTTTTTTCTTATGGCCGCGTCTGGCACTGCGTGGTGCTCCTATACGCACGCGTTCGTCTTCTTTTTTTTTTTGTTCTCTTATGGCCGCGTCTGGCACTGCGTGGTGTATTTTTTTTTTTATACTCATTCACAAAGTGAAATGAGTATATTGGTTTTGTGCAATGTCCGTCACGCTGTCCGTCCGTCTGTCCGTCTGTTCGTATGAACGCAAACCATTTGCACAGTTCTGAAGCTAGAGAGTTGAAATTTGGAATATATACTCGTGTATACCCTCGAATTATAAAGTGTCAAGATTTTCCCGATACGCCCACTAGGGGCGTGGCAAATCGGAAAATGCATTTTCCGATATCTCAGAAACACTACTTCTAGAAGTGCTAGAGAGTTGCAATTTGAAATGTAGACTCGTGCTGACAACCCAAGATGAAAAAGCTATGGCGGATATATCTACGCCCATTGGGGGCGTGGCAAATCGGGTAAAACTGTATCTTCTACAGTTTTAAAGCTAGAATGTCCAAATTGGGCACGTAGGTTACTGCTATGATCCTATGAAGATCGACCAAAAAATTATATATCCACGCCTACTAGGGGCGTGGCAAATCGGATCTGACTTGTGATTTTTCAAATTCTGTAATATTTTGAGCACTATGAATGCTAGACTTGAAACTTGGTATATATACTCGGGTTGACAACCCAAGACGAAAAAGATATGGCGGATATATCTACGCCCATAGGGGGCGTGGCAAACCGCAAAAGTTTATAGCTCCCACAGTTTTAGAGCTAGAAGCTTCAAAATTGAATGGTTGAGTTACTGGTGAGCTCCTCTATCGATGACCCAAAAATAATTTTTACGCCCCTTTTGGGGCATGCCCGGCTAAATAATACCCTGTAATTTTCGCATTTTTTGAGTGTAAGCATCCAAATTTCACACTTACGTTACCCTTCACTACTTCTAAGAACTGGCCAAAAATTATATGTCTACGCCCACTGGGGGCGTGGCAAATCGGGAAAAACTGTATGATTTTCCGATTCTCAGTGAGAAAATCAAAATTTTAAGACGATATTACTGCTGATCTCCTCCATTGATTTTCCAAAAATTATATGTGTACAAACCAATTGTGGGCGTGGCAATGGGAGTGATCTGTGTGGGTGTGAATGAGTATTCCGCAGTCGGTAGCGCCCGACTGCAACGTTCTTACTTGTTTTTTTTTATATATGCCGCGTTTTCCTTTTATTTCTTCTTTTTTTTTGGTTTTTTTTTTTACCTCGTAGCCAATCTAACAACCCAGTACTCCAGTAAATAGAAGTAATAATGATTTAGTTTTATACCAAATAATAATATATTTATTACGCTTGCTGCGCTATGCTTGCTGCACAAAATTCAAGTAAGTGTCACAAAAGCAAGTGTAAGAAGAAGGAATAATAAAGCTCGTACACTGAAAGCTCATTCAGTGTCTTGTGCCACGGAGCTTTCGGTGCGTTGATCTTCTTTCACCGAAAGCTCTCTTGGCACGGGTCTCCACACACACTCTGCGATAAGTTAAGAGTATACAAACAGAAACGCTGAGCCTTACAAACTCAGCAATAGATAAGCTAGATTTAAGGGTTGAAATTATGCATGAGTCAGTATCTAAAAACACTGGCTCAGATGAATAAAGCAATATACAACTGATCGTCAACGCAGCTAGTGTGTTCAAGGTCCGTCGAGCCAGATATATCAAGTGTATTCAATTACTCATATATAACATGTGATTCAGATTAGTTGATTAAGCAAAATTAAATTGCATTTGTTGTAACAACTACATTGTTTTGAAAGGCATGAAAATTGGTGGAATACTTATGGAAAATATTACCTCCAAAGTGAGATGATGTATATCCTCAAGTTTACAAAAAGGGGATGATCTAGAGACATTAATGATAGAGTCATTATTAATAAGATTAGGTTCAGTTCATCTGAAACGTAGAAATCATAAATAATTCTTTAAAAAGGTAATGATCTAATGTAGGAATAAGATAATTTGCCCCGGACCCGATTGACCCTTCGTTTGAGTCTCTTGAGCACTTCCACGTAAAACTTGGAGTTGACAGTTTGTCCAGGAGGAACAAATTGATGGTATACGTTGCCTTTGATGTCAAAAAAGACAAAGAGCATCGTTTTTACTTTGGATTGGCTCTTTGTCTCGGGACCATCCTCAAAAATCCAGGGCTCGTCACCTATGATTATATTATTTAAAAATTGGGGGTCACTTTCACACATTTCCAAAATTTCATGACACACTTCCACTCGCCGCCATCTACACACACACCTTGCGTATGTTGAAATGCTCCGTCAGAATGTCATGAACATATCGAATATCGGCTGTTCGCAGGGTTCAGGGAATCTCCTAGTCGAGCAAAATAGGGAAAAAAGCTAAATTGGCAATACTGCATATATTAGGACATTAGAATTTGTTCAGATGAGAGTGAAGGAGGGTGCACGAGCAAATACGAAATTGAGTGGGACATAATGATCAAATTTTATGCGTTAAAAAAATTGGCTATACATGGCCCACGTATAAGCATAACCATACGGCCATACCATGTATGGTTAGTGGTATAACAAATCTAGCTTTACGACGAAATAGCTTCTAATGAAATCGACAATCTCGAGAAAAATCGCACACAGGGTATATTGCTCTTAGCAAAATTCGTGACCATTTCCAAAATTTCTAATAACTTTTTGTAAAATATACGAACCAGCTATAAACATTTATAAGCTTAAATATGCTTTATTCTATTCGTAATTTGTTATGTAGAATATTTGTCACAGCTAAACGTGGCAGGATATAGTATATAAATATATTTATATATGCTTCACACTAAACCAATTTTACTGAATAATCCTTAATTGTGTTCACTTGTTTATGATGGCACCGTACTAGTCTTGAGTCGGTAATCATCGATTATTTTTAATGTTTAATCGAATTGCGTTTTGCTACCATCACTAAGCTACAATTAATTCACATTTTTAAGCTAACATGGCGCGCGCGTAAGTTAAACCAAATGCACCATTTAAAAAAAAAAAATTTGAATAAAACTTAATGAAGTTTGATAGTAAGAAATATTAAACTGGTAAGTTAATACTACATCAAGACAACTAAACAACTATTATTAATTTGTATTTAAATTAATCCTAAAATATGTTAATATGTTCGTTCAGCTCCTTTACTTACTCAAAAAGCTAGACTTGTGAAACGTCTGAAAGCACATTTTATATACATAATGTGCACAATATTTGTTTTTGTAATAATCCGTGAAGTTTAAAAAAAACTGATCTAGAAATAGGATAATCACACAATCAACTTTCATTCAATATTGTTCTGTCATTTTTGTCTAGAAGAAATGCTATTTATTAATTATCTCTTATGTGTATACCCTCAACCCATTCAAAATGGAAAATCGGAGTATAATGGTTATAGACAAAGTAAAATATATATTCTTGATCAGCTCGACTAGCTGAGTCAATCTATCCCAGCCGTCTCTATGCATTAACGCGTCGATCTCAGAATCTAAGAGCTAAGGACTTACATTTTTTCTGTCGGTCCCTATACAGCATGTGGAAAGCTAATAATTTTATTCCCGTTTTACTGCTTTCGATTAAAAACCTTGCCGAAATTTTTAATTTTTTTTTTTTTTGATTTAATAAATTTTTTTTTATACTTTATATCTTTTCAAATTACACCAAATTCTTTAAATTTGAGTTTAACTTTAGCCAAATATGTGACAGAGTTTGCGTTACAAAATTGATTATTCAGTGCAATATGAAGATCTGCTGAAAATTTCATCGAAAGCCGTTACATAAAAAAAGTAAAAACATTGTCAATTGGCAACAGCACGTGGCAAGCAGCGCCAAGCGTACGCCATTTTCCTTCATACATTCATTCAATAGCGCGCATTCTTACCCATTCTTAGAATTGTGTGTGAATTATCAGCTGCTACTTTAGAATTACAACTTAGCGCAGCGCTTAGGCAGTGATGGTTGTGGGTTCAACTGTTGCGGTGGCGGTTTATTTTATTAAATTGCTAGTATACCCGCAACTCATTGAAAATGGTAATTCAGGGTATAATGTTTTTCTCAAAATGTAAAGTACAGTTTGTCAAGAAACATTTTACACACAAGTTTCCCCAATATTCTGCCGATTCATTAATCATGTTCACAGCAAAATTAAAACGCTTTTCTACATTTACATCGGTAAATCATCGAGCAGCGTTTTCATTCGTGCAACTCTGCAAGTGTACATATGCCGTAGAATGGTCTAGCCATATACATTAGATTGTTGATCTAAATCAATTCGAACATTGTTAGCATACATTGAAAAACCGATTGGGAATCCTCATATAAGCTCAAAATCTAAACTTAAAGGTTTTTAAAAGAGGAGTGGTCTAAAATTGATCAATTACATATGGAAAAAATAAGAGTACTTTAGTCAAGACTGCTAGACTTGCAAACCTGAACCCTGTAAAAAGCCGATATTCCCATCATTCTGTACTTATTTTATATATAAAAATATTGCGAGCTACACATGTACCCTCCCACATTTAACGCTGTGATGGCGCTTTGACTTCAATATGAATATATTATTGGAATCTAAATTTTGAATAACTTTTTTTTTGTAAATGGAGATTCGTAATCAAACCTTCACAGCGTGATTACAAATTATATTACAAAATCTTTATATTCATTACACGGATCTACACAGTAAATTTGAAATCTCTAGCTCTTAAGGTATACAAAACAACTAAAATTATAGATTCTTATCGTTAATAAGGAAATGGGATGTGTTATCGAAAAACAAAACTCATACTGCTTATGGTATACACGAGTATAAATTTAAAGTTTCAGATCTCTAGTTGTGGTTTACGAGATCGCTGCGTTTATACGGACGGACATGGTTATATCGAGTCAGTTCACAGTCCTGATCAAGAATATATATCCTTTATGGGGCCTTCCACACGTTCTTCTGCATGTTACATACGTTTTCACAAAACCATTATACCCTGTGAAAGATTTTGGATGCCACGCCCCCTTCGCCCCCAATTTGAAAAACAAGTAAGAACGTTGCAGTCGGGCGCTACCGAGTGCGGGATACTCATTCACACCCGCACAGATCACGCCCATTGCCACGCCCACAATTCGTTTGTACACAAATAATTTTTTGGAACTCAATAGATCAGCAGTAACATCGTCATAAAACTTTGATTTTCTCACTGAGAATCGGAAAAGCGTACAGTTTACGCCCCCAGTGGGCGTAGACATATGATTTTTGGCGAGTTCTTACAAGTAGTGAAGAGTAACGTAAGTGTGAAATTTGGATGCTTACACTCAAAAAATGCGAAAATTACAGGGTATTTTTTAGGCGGGTATGCCCCAAAAGGGGCGTAAAAATTATTTTTTGGGCATCGATAGAGGACCTCACCAGTAACTCAACCATCCAATTTTGAAGCTTCTAGCACTAAAACTGTAGGAGCTATAAACTTTTGCGGTTTGCCACGCCCCCTTTGGGCGTAGATATATCCGCCATATCTTTTCCAACTTGGGTTGTCAACCCGAGTATATATACCAAGTTTCAAGTCTCTAGCATCAATAGTGCTCAAAATATAGCAGAATTTTAAAAATCACTATATAGTCAGATCTGATTTGCCACACCCCTAGTAGGCGTGGATATATAATTTTTTAGTCGATCTTCATAGGATCGTAACAGTAACCTACGTGCCAAATTTGGACATTCTAGCTTTAAAACTGTAGAAGATACAGTTTTAGCCGATTTGCCACGCCCCCAATGGGCCATAGCTTATTCATCTTGAGTTGTCAACACGAGTCTACATTCCAAATTGCAACTCTCTAGCACTTCTAGAAGTAGTGTTTCTGAGATATCGGAAAATGCATTTTCCGATTTGCCACGCCCCTAGTGGGCGTATCGGGAAAATCTTGACACTTTATAATTCGAGGGTATACACGAGTATATATTCCAAAATTTCAACTCTCTAGCTTCAAAACTGTGCAAATGGTTTGCGTTCATACGGACAGCGTGACGGACATTGCACAAAACCAATATACTCATTTCACTTTGTGAATGAGTATAATTAGTATTTCAAATACTAGAGACTTGTGCTTTTGCAAATACACACATATGAATGACATAATTACGCTGTAAAAGTTTGATTAAGAAAGTCCATCCACAAAAAAAGTTATTAAACATTTAATTTCCCATACAATAGGCATATTGCAGCCCAAGCGCAGTCGCTGCGTCAACTGCGCAGTCAGCAGAGCGAGTGCTTATGCGTGCGTGCGTATGCATGTGTGTATGTGTGTGTGTCTCGCAATATTTGTATATGTAAAATAAGCATATAATGTTGGGGAGATTGGCTCTTCGTAGGGTTCAGGGTATCTCGTAGTCGAGCCGTCTCGACTAGAGCACTCTTACTTCTTTTTATTCCCTGTACCCTCTGAAAATAGGAAATCAGGGTATAATAGTTTTGGTGAAATGTATGTAACAGGCAGAAAGAGGCGTGGCAGACCCCGTAAAGGATATATATTCTTGATCGGGGAGACGAGCTGAGTCAATATAGTCATGTCCGTCTGTATATGTGAACGCGTCTCTCTTAAAACCTATAAGAGCTAGAGACTGAAATTTTTATGTAGATCCGTGTATAGGACGCGCAGATCAAGTCTGTTTCAAAAATTCGATAAATATGATCGTTTTAAAGTTATCGATTAAAAACGTTATAGAAATGAAGCTATTAAATTATATCTTGTATAATTTAATAGCGTCTCATTATTTCGCATTTAGTTTCTTGTGTATTTTATATAATTTCGATTTTTGTTGATTTTTGATACCGCCCTCCCTTTCGCACTGAATGCGGGACACTATATCAAGCACTGGAGACTTGTGCTTTGGCAAATACACACAATTTCAATGGGTTCAGCGTATAATTAGGGCACAATATAAAAAAAGAATCATTCCTTGTAGTAAATGCTACAGACAACTGAACAGAAAAAAACAAATACCGACTGCGAAATACTCATTCACACCCGCACAGATCACGCCCATTGCCACGCGCACTATTGGTTTGTATATATATAATTTTTGGAAAATCAATAGAGGAGGTCAGCAGCAATATCGTCATAAAATTTTGATTTTCTCACTGAGAATCAGAAAACCATAGTTACATTATAGTCACATAATTTTTTACCAGTTCTTAGAAGTAGTAAAAGATAACGTAAGTGTGAAATTTGGATGCTTACACACAAAAAATACGAAAATTACGGGGTATATTTTAGCCGGGCCGTAAAAATTATTTTTGGGTCATCGATAGAGGAGCTCACCAGTAACTCCACCAACTAATTTTGAAGCTTCTAGCTCTAAAACTGTAGGAACTATAAAATTTTGCGGTTTGCCACGCCTCCTATGGCCGTAGATATATCCGCCATATGTTTTCATCTTGGGTTGTCAACCCGAGTATATATACCAAATTTCAAGTCTCTAGCAACAATAGTGCTCAAAATATTACAGAATTTGAAAAATCACTATATAGTCAGATCCGATTTGCCCCTAGTAGGCGTGGACATATAGTTTTTTGGTCGACCTTCTTCATAGGATCGTAGCATTAACCAATGTGGCAAATTTCGGCGTTATAGCTTGAAAACTGCAGAAGATAAAGTTTTACCCGATTTGCCACGCCCCTAGTGAGCGTATCGGGAAAATCTTGACACTTTATAATTCGAGGGTATACACGAGTATATATTCCAAACTTCAACTCTAGCTTCAAAACAGTACAAATGGTTTGCGTTCATACGGACGAACGGACGGACAGTATGAAAGACATTGCACAAAACCAATATAGTCATTTCACTTTGTGAATGAGTATGAAATTTTTCCGGTGTACACAGAGCTATCCGAACGATTGTATATATATATACACATACATTTTCAGAAAAACGTTATGACCAGAATTCCCTTTTTTAAATAGGTCCAGGTTATAAAAATATTCCAGAAGTAATTAATTAATAAAACTTGTATTCGACCAAAAGAGAGAAAAGAGAGAAGAGAAGATGGTATTGAATGGACAAATGCTTTTTCTGTTTAGCCTTCTGATCACTGGTAATATCCTTCATGAGTATTCTGTAGATTATTTCTCTGTAAAATTTCGCTGTTTGAATATTAAATGTGCCACTTTGCGCTGTTCTTAGGTCATTAAGAGTTTATTTTTATGGCTAAAGAAGCACAGAAAAAATAGTATCTTGTATGTGTTGTTTACATATGATATTATATTTTGCCAAAATGGAATGCTAACGCCGAGTTGACTTATTGGCAACTATTTCAATACTGTTTGCTTCAGCTGTTTGGCGAACCTTTATAATAATTTAATATTTTTTTTTTTTATAGAAAATGCCTGGACGTGGCAATTTGTTGTCTTTATATCATAAAAAGACCGATGCAGCAAATATTTCTTTATCTAGTCAACAACGTACGTGTCATACATATGACAGTGGATTAGATGGTGATCAGTCTGCTTTAAGTGGCGAATATAACAAAAAGGGAGTGGCGACTACAACTGAGCTTGCATTACCTTGTCTTAGTGTTTCAACTGGAAGGGGGCGCGCAAATATACTGCATTTTTTTAAAAATGATTCTTATCAAAAAGTGAATGAAAAGAACAAATCATCTGCCCTTTCATCATCGTTGGAAGGACTCGCTTGTCAAGATCAAAATAAAATATGTAGTCTAACAAAAAATACTAATTTGACTAGTGATATTACCGAAATTAATAACCCAGCCATTTTAGAAAATGGGTTTTTTTATCCCAACACAATTTACGGCACCAAAGGTAAGGGCACAGTATTTTACGATTATATGTTCATCTCTATTTCTAAATTTAAAATAGTTTAAAATAAATAATGACAATGCTTATAGTATTTTTAAAGTAAGAAAAAAAAATGGTGGTTCATATACACATGGACAAATATATCGAATCGACTGGTTGTATCGAACAAGATATATCAAGTATCCTGCAGTTTTGAATAATTTAATATTGCTCAGAGCTAGATAAATGTGTGTATCATGTAGTTTTAGGTTTTCTGTAAATACCTTTTTATACCCTGAACCCATTGAAAATGGGAAAACAGGATATAATGGTTTTGTTAAAATGTATGTAACAGGCAGAAGGAGGCGTGGCAGACCCCATAAAGTATATATATTCTTGATCAGCTCGACGAACTAAGTCGATATAGCCATGTCCGTCTGTCCGTGTGTATAAACGCGTCGATCTCAGAATCTATAAGAGTTAGAGACTTGAAAGTTTATATGGAGGTTCCTGTATAGCACGCGCATATCAAGTTTGTTTCAAAAATTCGATAACTTTTATCGTTTTAATGTTGTATCGATTAAAAACGAAATCGGAAACCAGTTATAAAATTATGTCTCGCACATCTTTAAAGCTAGAGACTCCTTATTTTATATTTAATATAATGTGGAGTTTATACAATTTTGATATTTGTTATATTTTGGATGCCACGCCCCCTTCGTCCAAAATTTGCAAAAAACGTATTTCAAGTGCTAGAGACTTGTGCTTCGGCAAATACACACATATGAATGACATATTCACGCTCTGAAAGTTTAATTAAGAAAGTCCCTCTACAAAGGAACTTATTCAACAATGAACTTCTGATAATACTGCTCTTACTGCAGCCCGAGCGCAGTCGCTGCGTAAACTGCGCAGTCAACAGAGCGCTCGCTTATGCGTGCGTATGTATTTGTGTGTGTAGTTGTGTGTGCATGTGTTGCTTGTGTATATATATGTTAAATAAGTATAAAAATGTTTGGAATATCGGCTCATCGTAGGGTTCAGGGGATCTCCTACTCGGGTACCACCGACTAGAGCTTTCTTACTTGTTTTAAATTCAAATGGCTTTGAAATGGAAATTATTAAGCTTTAAAAATGATAATTTGATGATTATTGTAAAATAATACATGTTTAGATAACAAAAAATATTTTTACTGTAAATGAATATATATTAATATTTTATATAATAAAGACAAGAAAAATAAATAAAATAAAATAAATAAAAAATAGAAGTTTACTAAAACAAAGCTAACTACGTAATTAAATAAATAAATAAGCATATCTTTTAAACAACAGAAAATTATCAACTTTTATAGTTTTGTTGCAATTCAATTGTCAAACGGAATATTTTTCACATTTTTTGTTTTTATACCCTGATTTTGTTTCAAAAAATCGATAAGTATCACATTTAATATTATCGACTAAAACGTTATCGAAATTCCGTTAAAAAATTATATTTCGTACATCTTTGAAGCTAGCTAGATCAACTTATTAAAATTAAAGTTCAGTTGCAAATATATGTGTGAATGAGCTTTTCATTTATAAAATGAAAAATATTCAATAGATTATGATCATCACATACTGATAAAAAATTAAATCCATTTAGTATTACAGAAGTTATTGAACAAAACGTTTGGCCAATTGGTAAAACATGTGGGAAGCAGTGCGAATCGGACGCAGTTTTCCTATACGTGTGCATACACACATTGAAATTGGCGAATGCCAATATATTCTAAGAATGGATTGTGAATTAGCAGCTGCTTTAGTTTATATTCGCTAGATGGCGCTATTATTTGAAAATTATAAATTGAGTATTATTTTTTATAAGTTTATACAAGCCCTGGAGTATATTTAAAAACTCGATCTCCTAGTCGGACACCCCCGAAAAGAGTTCTTATTTGTTTTTTTTTTTTTTGCATGCTACTAATTTACTTAATTTTGAATGATCATATTTACCTTTATCTATTTTCAAAAATCTTTTAGATTCTGGGCCTCTTATTAATTCTCTATTAGGTTCTATAATACACTAGGCCAATTGCTTCCATTAAATTTTTTATTTTTGCCACATTTTGCGGTAAAAATAAACAAGACCTCTAAATAAAGCCATTTTAAAAGTTGAACTCAAAGATACAAGCCCTTTATTTTTCTAAAAGACAAAAGCATGTTCTTAGGCTTAAAACATAAACATCCAGTTAACTTTTTTTTTAGATGATTGAGATATATCGCAAAAATTGGTATAATCACAAATTACAAGCATAGAATAAAGTTTTAGGCTATACATACATTAATATGCATACATTAATAACATAATATATATATACATTAAAAACACAGGAAGTTTTGGATTCGAAGCTCTGTATTCTGAACATTAATCTGTTTTCTTCGTGAAATTAATATTTTTCCCTTCGCAGGTTCTCTGGTCAATTTGTCATGTAATTATATAGGTCTAAGATCTGACCCAAAAAAGGGAGTTTATCTTTATGAAGTACGATTTCATCCTTCTGTGGATTCAATTTATCTAAGAATGAAGTATTTAAATGAACACAGTAAACAATTTGGAGGAATTAAAACATTTGATGGAACCACGTTATACTTACCGATTTTGTTAGAAAATGAATTGACAACTTTTATTTCGAAAAGTGGTTGTAACAAAGACATTGAAATTAGAATTCGATTTAAGAAAAAGGAGTCCCTTAAAAATTGTATACAATTATACAACATATTATTTGATCGAGTCATGAAGACTCTAAATTATGTTAAATTTGATAGAAAGCAGTTTGATCCCTCTCGCCCGAAAGTCATTCCAACGGCCAAGCTGGAAGTTTGGCCAGGTTACGTAACTGCTGTTGATGAATACGACGGTGGTTTAATGCTTTGCTGCGATGTGTCCCATCGTTTGCTTAGTCAAAAAACCGTATTGGATTTTCTACTAGAGATCTATCAGCATAGTAAAAATAACTACCAAGACAAAGCAAAAAAGTATTTAATTGGAAGTGTAGTTATAACACGCTATAATAATCGCACCTATAGAATTGACGACATATGCTTTTCCGAAAACCCACAATCAGAATTTGAAACAAGAACGGGATCTTACAGTTACATTGACTACTTCAAAAATCACCATAATATTAAAATTAAAGATGAAAAACAACCATTACTTATTAGCTTTAAGCAGTCAAGGAAAAATGATATCTCAAATACAGGAAGCATACAATTTTGCTTAATTCCGGAACTTTGCTATCTTACCGGACTCCACGATGAAATTCGGGCTGATAAAAAACTACTGCGTGAAATTGCCACCTTCACCAACGTAACGCCAAATAAACGTATACAAGCTCTTGATAAATATTTTAAAAACGTTTCTGAAAACGATGATGCTCGAGAAATCCTTGAAAATTGGGGATTATCGCTATATAAAAACTATCATAATATAGTCGGTCGGAAAATAGATTCTGTGCAAATTTATTTTGCAAAACAATGCATTTCAGCTGGACATAATGCAGAATTTTCCAAAGATGCCGTAAAGAACGAAATGCTGGAAGTTGTTCATTTACACAGTTGGGTCCTGATTCATCACAAAAACGATTTAAAAACTGCCAAATCATTTTTACACAATATGCAGAATTGCAGTAATGCTTTCGGAATGAACCTTCGAAAGCCCAATGTTATTTCTTTAGAACATGATCGAATAGACACATATGTCGATGCCTTACGTCGAAATATTTGCACTCAAACTCAAATAGTCGTATGTATATGTCCTACTAGCAGAGATGACAGATATAGTGTTATTAAAAAAATATGCTGTTCTGAGATACCAGTCGCTTCACAGGTAATAAATATATTTTTTATATATTTTAATTTATTTATTTTCAGCTAAGGGTAGTTGTTTAACACTTAAATAAAATAAAAGAATCAATTAATATTTGTCTGTTCAAATGATTGAGTTTATGGGTTGAAAGTTTGTACGACATGCCATTATCGATTTAAACGATATTATAAAAAATAGAAGATTAGTCGAATATATTTTTATACTCATTCACGAAGTGAAACGAGTATATTCGTTTTGTGCAATGTCCGTCATGCTGTCCGTCCGTCTGTCCATATGAACGCAAACCATTTGCACACTATTGAAACTAGAGACCTGAAATTTAGAATATATACTCGTCTATACTCTCGAATTATAAAGTGTCAAAATTTTCCCGAAACGCCCACTAGGAGCGTGGCAAATCGGACTTGATATATACTTGGTATATATATATACTCGGGTTGACAACCCAATATCAAAAATCTATGTCAGATATACCTACGCCCATTGCGGCCGTGGCAAATCGGGTAAAACTGTATCTTCTACAGTTTTCAAGCTAGAACGCCCAAGCTTGGCACGTAGGTTACTGTTACGATCTTAAAAAAATATACCAAAAAATTTATAAGTTCACGCCCACTGTGGGCGTGGACAATCGGATCTGACTATATAGTGATTTTTCAAATACTATTATATTTTGGGCACTGTTATGTTATCTCATAATCACTGTTATTGACAGTGCTAGAAAGTTTAATCGTGGAATGACAACCAACGTTCAATAAGATATGATGCATATATCTACGTCCATAGGGGGCGTAACAAATTGGGTATCTTACACAGTTTTAGAGCTAGAAGCTTAAAAATTTATAATTGAGTAAAAAACCTAAAAATAAATAAAGCCAATAAAAAAAAAAACTGTAATTTCTTCATTTTTGGAGCGTAAGCCCCAATATTTTATAGTTACGTTACCCAATACTCTTAAGAATTGTGCTGAGGTGTGGCAAATTTAGATATCTTCACATTCTGATTTGTTTTTTTATACCCTGAACCCATTGAAAATGGGAAATCAGGGTATAATGTTTTTGTGAAAATGTATGTAACAGGCAGAAGGAGACATCGCAGACCCCATAAAGTATATATATTCTTGATCAGCTCGATGAGCTGAGTTGAAATAGCCCTGTCCTTCTGTCCGTCCGTCCGTGTGAACGCAGCGATCTAGTAAACCACAAAAGCTAGAGATCTAAAATGTGACATGTATACTATACCATACGCAGTACGAGCTCATCATTTTTATACTCATTCACAAAGTGAAATGAGTATATTGGTTTTGTACAATGTCCGTCACGCTGTCCGTCCGTCTGTCCGTATGAACGCAAACCATTTCCACAGTTTTGAAGCTAGAGAGTTGAAATTAGGAATATATACTCGTGTACACCCTCGAATTATAAAGTGTCAAGCTTTTCCCGATACGCCCACTTAGAAACACTACTTCTAGAAGTGCTAGAGAGTTGCAATTTGGAATGTATACTTGTGTTGACAACTCATGATGAAAAAGCTATGGCGGATATATCTACGCCCATTGGGGCGTGGCAAATCGGGTAAAACTGTATCTTCTACAGTTTTAAAGCTAGAATGCCCAAATTTAGCATATAAGTTACTGCTTAGATCCTATGAAGGTCGACCAAAAAACTATATATCCACGCCTACTAGGGGCGTGGCAAATCGGATCTGACTATTGTGATTTTTCAAATTCTGTAATATTCTGAGCACTATGAATGCTAGAGACTTGAAACTTGGTATATATACTCGGGTTGACAACCCAAGACGAAAAAGATATGGCGGATATATCTACGCCCATTGGGGGCGTAGCAAACCGCAAAAGCTTATAGCTCCTACAGTTTTAGAGCTAGAAGCTTCAAAATTAGATGGTTGAGTTACTGGTGAGCTCCTCTATCGATGCCCCAAATAATTTTTACGACCCTTTTGGGACGTGCCTGGCTAAAAAATACCCTGTAATTTTCGTATTTTTTGAGTGTAAGCATCCAAATTTCACACTTACGTTACCCTTCACTACTTCTAAGAATTGGCCAAAAATTATATATCTACGCCCACTGTGGGCGTAGCAAATCGGGAAAAACTATGATTTTCCGATTCTCAGTGAGAAAATCAAAATCTTATGACGATATTACTGCTGATCTCCTTTATTGATTTCCAAAAAATTTTATATGTACAAACCAATTGTGGGCGTGGCAATGGGCGTGATCTGTGCGGGTGTGAATGAGTATCCCGCAGTCGGTAGCGCCCGACTCCAACGTTCTTACTTGTTATACCCTGAACCCATTGAAAATGGGAAAAGGGGGTATAAAGGTCTTGTTTAAATGTATGTAGCAGGCAGAACGAGGCGTGGTAGACCCCATAAAGTATATATATTCTTGATCAGGCCGAGCTGAGTCGATTTAGCCCTGTCCGTCTGTCCGTATGTATGAACGCGTCGATCTCAGAATCTATGAGCTAGACTTTTTTGAAATTTTTTTGGAGGTTCCCGTATAGCACGCTCAGATCGAGTTTGGTTCAAAAATCGATAACTTTGATTGTTTTAATGTTATCGATTAAAAACAAAATCGAAAACTAGCTATAAAATTATGTCTCGCACATCTTTTAAACAATTTTGATTTTTGTTATATTTTGTATGCCACGCCACTTTCGCCCCAAATTTACAAAAAACTTATCTCAAATACTAGAGACTTGTGCTTCAACAAATGCACGTATATGAGTGACATTATCACGCTTGGTTGAGAAAGTCCATCTACAAACAAACTTATTCAACAATTAAGTTCTCATAACATAGCCCTACTGCAGCCTAAGCGCAGTCGCTGCGTCTACTGCGAAGTCAGCAAAGCGCGTGCTTATGCGTGTAGACGTATGCATATGTGTATGTATGTGCGTTGCTCGCACTATTTGTGTATGTAAAATAAGCATAGAATGTTGGGAATATTGGTTCTTCGCAGGGTTCAGTGTATCTCTTAGTCGAGCAGTGTCGACTAAAGCACTCTTACTTGTTTTGTTATGTTTTGGATAGCGGCTTCGAATTTGATCAAATTCTTAAAACTTAAGTTCAGTTGCAAGCATAGGCAATAAGCTTGCATATTTTTTACATTGGCAAATATTCAATTTGGTTATCATATGCAGACAACTTCATTAAAATCCATTTAGTATCAGAAAAGTTATTAAACCAATCAATCGTTTGGCCAATTTTCAAAAGCCTGAGGCAGCAGTGCCACTGCGTACGCAGTTATCCGTGTGAACACACACATTGATAAGCGCACATTCTAACATATTCTAAGAATCAAAATGTTTGGTTTAGACTTACTAGATCGAGCTATATCAATAGTGAATTTTCAGCTGCTTTAGTTTAGATTCGCTAGATGGTGCTATTGATTTGTAAATTGAAAATTATTTTTGTTTTTTACTCGTTTAAGGTAGTTACAAGCTCTGGAGTAAATTTAAAAAAGTATATCGGACGGGGCTCAGGGGATCTTCTAGTCGGGCACACCTGACTAGAATTGTTGTCTTTTAACAGGGTCTGATGAACTTCCAGCTAAGAAGCAACAGAATATAGCTGTTGGAGATTCTGTTGGATCAATTAAATTAATAACAATGGCTTAAGGTTTCCAGGATAGATTCCATTTTATGGTGAATATTTTTGTAAATGATAATTGCTATCCCTCTATTGCCTACTCGGTCATTTCTGAAGCAATGAAATTAGGTTGTGGTTTATGTGCACGCTTAATTGATAAATTGGATGTTCTTTGTTGAAACCTAACTCTTAAATTTATGTCATTTTGCTGCCTTGGACACTCGGCGGCATTTGCTTAATGGAGGCAGTTAACGTACTTGATAGTAGTATAAGTTTTCTATTGTTTTGGGGTTTTTGTAGTTGTGGAGTAAGACTAAGTGACACAAACATTTGACAATTGTAACACTGTGTAACTTATTATTACGCTTTTGGAATACCTGGTTGACTCACAAAATGCATTATTAAATAATTTTTATACTTATTCTTGAAATGTATGTTGGTATATATTGGTTTCGTGCAATGTCCGTGCATCTGTCCGTATGAGACTTGAAATTTAGAATATATACTCGTGTATACCCTCGTCTGATAAAGGACCAAGAATTTGCCGATGCACCCACTAGGGGCGTGGTAAATTGGAAAAAGCATTTTCCGATATATTAGAAACACTACTTATGAAAGTGCTGGAGAGTTGCAATTTATATTGTATACTCGTAGTGAAAACCCAAGATCAAAAGAGTATGGCGTATATATTTACGCCTATTGGAGCCTGGCAAATCGGATAAAACACAGTATTTGTTGCAGTTTTAAAGAACGCCCAAATTTGGCAGTTAAGTTTCTGTTACGATCCTATAAAGATCGACGAAAAAATGACATGTCCACTCCCACTATGGGCGTGGCAAATCGGATCTGACTATATAGTGATTTTTATACCCTGAACCCATTGAAAATGGGAAAACAGGGTATAATGGTTTTGTTAAAATGTATGTAACAGGCAGAAGGAGGCGTGGCAGACCCCATAAAGTATATATATTCTTGATCAGGGCGACGAACTGAGTTGATTTAGCCCTGTCTGTCTGTCTGTCTGTCTGTCCGTCTGTCCGTATGTATGAACGCGTCGATCTCAGAATCTATAAGAGCTAGAGACTTGAAATTTTTTATGTAGGTTCGTGTATAGCACGCGCAGATCGAGTATGTTTCAAAAATTCGATAACTTTTATCGTTTTAATGTTATCGATTAAAAACGAAATCGAAAACCAGTTATAAATTTATGGCTTGCACATCTTTAAAGCTAGAGGCTCCTTATTTTGTATTTAGTAGAATATAGAGTTTTTGCAATTTTGATTTTTGTTATATTTTGGATGCCACGCCCCCTTCGCCCTAAATTTGCAAAAAACTTATTTCAAGTGCTAGAGACTTGAGCTTCGGCAACTACACACATATGATTGACATAATCACGTCACAAACGCGGTGTACTCTTTGGACTCAGGGTAACTGGAATTTGGTGGAAACCACTTGCCACGTCCAAACATGTAAAATAATTCTCTGATAAGCAGCAAAGGGAATTTTTCTGAAACTGTGTTTGAGTTTAACTCTCCATAATCAATGCAGAGGCGGTCTTTTTTACAAACAACATTGGACTAGCATAGGGAGAACAGCTAGGGCGAATGACATTATATTTTACTAACTCGTTTAATTTAGCTCGGAATATTTTTTTCTCTTCAGGGCTGAGTCTATACGGTCGTCTTTGTACTGTTTTGGTAGGTTCGATTAAATGAATTTTCATCTCTCCTGTATTAACTCGTGTACAAGATGTCCCTTTGATAAATACAGTTGAATATTTTTTTATTAGTTTAATACACTCATCTTTGTCATTATCAACTAACTCAGTGAATAGACTTGCTGTGTTGGTGATCAGTAGTATATTGATTTTATTCTTCTGAGCCAGTGTATTTATATACTGACTCATGCATAATTTCAACCCTTAAATCTAGCTTATCTATTGCTGAGCTTGTAAGGCTCAGCGTTGGTCTAGATTACATGTTTATGATCTTCGGCTATTTCTTTATGTTCATGCCTGAACATCCTGCGGGGGGCCAGAAAATGACAACCAGTGGTCTGTTTACCATGGAACTTCCTCCATCAGCAGTTGAACCTACTCGCCTTTTGAATTTGTGTGCCGATGACTTCTTGGGTGCGTCCATTACCTTACGTATAAATTGGAAGGGATCGCTTATGCTGTGCATCCAGGTATAGCACAGCGGCACCTGACCACGTCTGGAACGACGAACCCCAGTTGTGTCAGCATCGGCTTCATGCTCATCCGGTCGCAGCGTCTCGTTACGTTGCTTCTTGGCGATCGAGCTGTTGGCTTCTTGAAGATGTCTTCTGGCGGTGCTTGCTTTAGCAGTTACATCGGGTTGTTTTGGTATTACATCTATTGTTGCTCCCTCTGCTTTTGATCTTCCTTTTCCAATTGCCATTTTTATACCCTGAACCCATTGAAAATGGGAAGTCAGGGTATAATGGTTTTGTTAAAATGTATGTAATAGGCAGAAGGAGGCGTGGCAGACCCTATAAAGTATATATATTCTTGATCAGCTCGACGAACTGAGTTGATATAGCCATGTCCGTCTGTCCGTCCGTCCGTATGTGTGCACGCGTCGATCTCAGAATCTATAAGAGCTAGAGACTTGAAATTTTTTATGTAGATCCGTGTATAGCACGCGCAGATCGATTTTGTTTCAAAAAATCGATAAATTTGATCGTTTTAAAGTTATCGATTTAAAACGTTATCGAAATGCAGTTATAAATTACATCTCCCACATCTTTTGAGCTAGAGTCCAAATTTTGTATTTAGTATAATGTAGAGTTTATACAATTTTGGTTTTTGTCACATTTTTGATACCACCCCCCTTTCCTTCCCTTTCCCCGCAAACTTGTAAAAGCCGTATTTCAAATACTAGAGACTTGTGCTTTGGCAAATATACACATATAAATGACATAATCACGCTCTGAAAGTTTGATTAAGAAAGTCTATCTATTGGGTTGTTCACTAAGTAATTTCGTTTTTTTAGTGCAATTTAAACACAATTTTTTTTTTTATCTAAAACATTTTTATGAAATTGTGTATTCTTCATTTAGACCCAATACCTTTTGCAAAAAAATTGATTCCACGCCCATACAATTTTTGGGCCTTGCTGGCAAAAACCTGGTCCATGTGGTTTTTAACGTCCTAATTTGAAGTAAAGATTCTCCCATCCAAAAAATGTTTCAGAGACCGGAACAAGTAATAATCCGAAGGTGCCAAGTCTGGAGAATATGGTGGGAGTGATAGCACTTCCCATTCAAGCTGCAAAAGCTTTTGGCAAGTCATCAAACTTGTATGAGGTCTCGCAGTATCCTGGTGGAACACAACACCTTTTCTATTGATCAATTCTGGCCTCTTCTGTTTGAGTGCATCACTCAGTTTGTCCAGCTGATCACAATACATTTCAGAATTAATCATGGTGTTTTCCGGGATAAGCTAAAAAAAAAACGATCCCGTTGAAATCCCACCAAACAGACAACATAACCTCTTTTTGGTGCATATCGCCCTTCGAAGCGGTTTGTGCTGGTTCATCCCTTTTAAACCATGATCTCTTGCGCTTTACATTATTGTAAACAACCCACTTAACTTCGCCAGTAATAATGCGGTTCAAAAATGGGTCATTTCTTTGACGTTTGATAAGCAAATCACAGTCTTTAATGTGACGAAGCAAATTTCGTTCTGTAAGAACATGAGGAACCCATATGTCAAGCTTCGAAATTAATCCTAGAAATTTAGTCTTTCAGCAATCTCTAGAGTTGTTATTGACGATTTGCATCAACCAACGACTTTATTTTATCCACATCGGCTTCAAAAAGCCTTTCAGGATGTGGTGCATCCTTAAAATCGAAATTTGCCGGAACGAAATTTTGCAAACGAATTTTGGCAGTGGCGTTCGGTCAATACATCTTCTCCGTACACATCCCATCATTTTCGCCTTAATTGAACTGCATTTTCACCATTTCGGTAGTAAAACAGGAAAAAGTGCCGAAAATGCTGTTTTGATCTTCCATCTTCGATAGGGCACCAATCCAAAACTATTCCAACAAATTTAACAACATTTTTTACAAACAAGCCTTACTATATCATCTTTTCAAAAATATAAGGGTAAAACGGGTAAATGCAAAGTTGGCTGCGAAAAAAATCAATAAGATCAGCTATTGTCATAAAACGAAATTACTTAGTGAACGACCCAATACAAGAAAAGTTATTAAACATTTCATTTCCCATAGTAAAGCCTATGAGCGCAGCCCACACTCAGTCGCTGCGCTAACTGCGCAGTCAGCAGAGCGCGTGCTTATGCGTATGGGTATGTGTGTATGTGTGTGCATGGATTGCTTGTATACATGTATATGTTAAATAAGCATAGAATGTTTGGAGTATCGGCTCTTCGAAGGGTTCAGGGGATCTCCTAGTCGGGTACCGCCGACTAGAGCTTTCTTACTTGTTTGCTTTCTAGTTTTTCCTCCTTCTCTCCTTGATATTGTTATAGCTTCTCCTGCAGCTCCTTTTGCAGTAGTTTTGCCATAGCCGCTTTCCGAGAGTTTTATTGCGCTGATTATCTTGTTGCTTGATGGTCTAGCTATGTTGCCAGAAACAATCCATCCAAGTTCAGTCTTTTGTCCCAGAGTGTTGTTTATTATCTTTACTTTTCCCAACATTACTAAGGGGAGTAAATCAACGCCAAAGATAACATCAATAGTACCGGGCTTGTTAAAATATGGGTCTGCAAGCTCGCAGCCCATCCAATCCTTATTGACATCCATGTCAATTTTGTTGCTCGGTAGAGTTCTCTAGAGTTTTGGCATAACAAGTGCCTGCAGTGTGATAACGAATTTGCTTTTAACGATTGGTTTGATCGTTAAGCAAACGCTACTTTTAAGTATTTCCACACTCTGTGAAATTCCTTTAATTTCCACGTTCCGTTTGATTCGGCGCTGTTTTAGCAGTTGTGCGACTTCTTCCGATATTAAGGTTCTTCGTGAACCTCCACCAATAAGAGCCCTTAGCTGCTCGTATTTTCCAGATTTATTTTTAATCCAAATGAGCGCAGTTGCCAGCAACGTATCTCAGAAACACTACTTCTAGAAGTGCTAGAGAGTTGCAATTTGGAATGTAGACTCGTGTTGACAACTCAAGATGAAAAAGCTATGGCGAATATATCTACGCCCATTGGGGGCGTGGCAAATCGGCTAAAACTGTATCTTCTACAGTTTTAAAGCTAGAGCGCCCAAATTTGGCACGTCGGTTACTGCTACGATCCTATGAAGATCGAAAAAACTATATGTCCACGCCTACTAGGGGCGTGGCAAATCGGATCTGACTTGTGATTTTTCAAATTCTGTAATATTTTGAGCACTATGAATGCTAGACTTGAAACTTGGTATATATACTCGGGTTGACAACCCAAGACGAAAAAGATATGGCGGATATATCTACGCCCATAGGGGGCGTGGCAAACCGCAAAAGTTTATAGCTCCCACAGTTTTAGAGCTAGAAGCTTCAAAATTGAATGGTTGAGTTACTGGTGAGCTCCTCTATCGATGACCCAAAAATAATTTGTACGCTCCTTATGGGGTATGCCCGATTAAAAAATACCCTGTAATTTTCGCATTTTTTGAGTGTAATCCAAATTTCACACTTACGCTTCACTACTTCTAAGAACTGGTCAAAAATTATATAGCTACGCCCACTGTGGGAGTGGCAAATCGGGAAAAACTATGATTTTCCGATTCTCAGTGAGAAAATCAAAATTTTATGACGATATTACTGCTGATCTCCTCTATTGATTTCCAAAAAATTTTATATGTACAAACCAATTGTGGGCGTGATCTGTGCGGGTGTGAATGAGTATTCCGCAGTCGGTAGCGCCCGACTGCAACGTTCTTACTTGTTCCTTTTTCTTAGGTGATAAAGATGCACTCAGTTGCTGTGTCCAAGAACTTGCGGGTACTGCCTTCCTCATTGTTCTTCAGCAGTTCCATGTCCACTAGCTGGTTAACGGCGTTAGCAAATATTTTGCGCTTATTTTCGTAGCGCTTGCATATAAGCTCCCACGCTGAATTATAGCTAGCAGACTATCCGATTAATAAATGGCCTACCACCATTTTGGCTTCTCCTTTGAGGCAAGATTTCATTAAAATGAGGAAGATCCACTTTTGGCAGCTCTGGAACGTCTTCTTTTATGTTGTGCAAGTCACCTATTTTCCTGTTCAGCTTCTTTGTCAGTAGGTTGACATTGCACTCCAGTTCATCGATTTCTTCGATTTCGAAAGCAAATTTTTCGTACTTTGCTTCTAAATCCGGGAGCGTTGACTGAACTTTGTTCCAGAGGAAATTTAACTTGTCTTTGTAGTCCAAGATTTCTTCCTGGTGGCTGAGCTCTAGATTGGCATACACTTCTGGAATGTGCTGCCTTACTTTTAGAACTCTTATCTGCAAGGTCTACCATCACATCCATTGGGCTAGCACTTCGTCGTGAAGACATTTCTTTCTGCTGACTGTTTCTTGCCTCGGATGTTTCCGGTTGCATTTGGTTGCTAGATCCTGGTTGGTCGGTGTTCATAGCGAGGTCGGCTTCGACCTTCATCAGGGACTATTTATACGTCCTGATGCTTTCCATTATGGCATCATATATTTTGTCATTAAAATATTGATGATCGACAGAACCAATTTTTACCAGTGATAAGTGATTGGGAGTGAATTCTGCTGCCAACTTATCAAGCACTGATAATACATCCTTCCTTGCAATGGCCTGCTGGATGTTTTCGTGGATCTTTGCTTGCTTCGTTAGCAACTCGACCACTTTTGACGACAGCATCTTGTTAGTTTTGTTGTTGTTGTCTTTGGCTTGACCCGTTGGAGAATTTTTTGTTTTGATCGCCTGGTTGATCGTGCTGTGCCTCTACTCACAGCTTAAATTGGTAAGCCAAAGAGAAACAAAGAAATTTGTTAAAACACTTTAACGCTTCACTAACACATGTCACAAAAACGTTTGGTAGCCTTGTAGGTTGAATCGAAGGATCATGATTTCACTTAGATCATGAATACACTTCAATCTTCGGTTCGAAGGACCATGAATAGACTTGCTGTGTTGATGATCAGTAGTATATTGATTTTATTCTTCTGAGCCAGTGTATTTATATACTGACTCATGCATAATTTCAACCCTTAAATCTAGCTTATCTATTGCTGAGTTTGTAAGGCTCAGCGTTGGTCTTTATCTATTCTTAGCATATCGCAAAGTTTGTAAGGCTCAGCGTAGATGTTTGTGTACTCTTAACTTATCGCAGAGTTTGTAAGGCTCAGCGTTATTGCTTGTGTACTTAGCCTATTTATAGATTCCAAACATGTGTGACCCTTGTCATTTCTACATATTTTAACCTAGTTGTTGAGTGCGTAATTTACATGTTTATGATCCTCTGCTATTTCTCATGCCTGTTCATGCCTGAACACTCAGTATCAATGTCTTTCAAATTAACAGATTGCTCTATTGCAGAACAAACGTTAACAGATTTCGATTTTATAATTTCAAACTTACTTGTCATAATAACATTGTAGCCCTGGCCAAGAATCTCTCACCCGATTACAATATCGTATGCCAAATTGTCATCTTGTACTAAGTGGAATAAAACTTTAATTACATTCTCGTTAATAGTGACAGTGCCTAGAATCTAAAGCATACTATATACAGTAGCATCACCTATACCTTTTAACATAACTACATTATATACGTTTCCCTGATAATTTTTTTCCGATTCGTTCTTATCAAAGAGCATTTAGCGTCAGAATCAAAGTGAATTGGAATCGTTAGGCCATCTTCCTTATTGGCTCAGCCACAGAGCACTGATTCACGTTCTTCTCCTGGATCGCTCTCGGCTTGGCTGCAGTCTCACTATTCAAACATTGACTGGAAATATGTCCAGGTTGGCCACATCGAAAGCAGGTTACACTTGACTTGTCTTGCTGGGGATACATCTCGCTATTCTTTCGCGTCTGGGCTCGACACTCAAATCTTTTATCACAGAAATGGCACAATATACGTGTCACTTCTTTCCTTTTATTATCTCTTCATAGTAAGAGACGTCACCATACAACTAGCATATACTGCTAAACATTCGCTGTCAATCGGGCGGCTCTGAAGAAACAATTCCAATTCATGCCAGGATAGAAAATTTCCATTAGACACTGCCCTCCATAGAAGTGCTTAGTGCCATAATTAGCTTGCTGCCACGTCAGCGTTAAACTTTCTTACAAATTGCATTAAATTTTGATTTTGAAAATCGAGAATTGTACGCCACTGCTCCTCCGAAAAATAGGAGGTGGTGCCGATCCCAATTCTGATGTTTGGGGCGGTATTTATTTTATCACCTTCAATATTAATTGCTACTCACGTAAAACGAGTATACTGAGTAAAGCACAATACTTTTTAGAAATCAGTGTTTTAATAAAACGTTCTGTCCTGCTTCACAGTCGGAGACGAAGTGCCCTTTTTCAGACTCTCCCTCAGAAACTATATTTTCTAGTCGTTTATCGAAGTCATGGCACACTAAGACGAATATATATATAAGTCGTATCGGTATGATATTGTGAGTATGAGCTACAACCATAGTTATTGCTAAATCAAACTTATTAAATTAAATTATTAACTTATTTATATTGCAATTTTTATAAATTTAGTGTAATTAAATATTGTAATTATTTAATAAAGGTAATAAACTCGAGAACATTATTCAACGAAACAAAAAATCGAGCAATTGTTCAAAAAATTATTTTGCAAATAAATTGTAAAATTGGAGGATCATTGTGGACCGTAAAAATACCATTTAAGAATGTAATGATCTGTGGAATAGATACCTATCATGATCCTTATAAAAAGGGTAGCTCTGTCGCAGGTATGTTTTTTTTAACTATTTTAACGGAATTAACATGTCCTTATTATCTAAATTATTATTTTAGCATTTGTAGCTTCGCTTAACTCATCCTATACCCATTGGTATAGTAAGGCTGTTATACAATCAAAAAAGGAAGAAATTATTAATGGACTAACATCGTCTTTTGAAGCTGCCCTAGAGAGCTATAAGATCCGAAATGGTTATCTGCCTGACAATGTAATCATTTACAGGTATGAATTAATGTTTTTTAAGCTAAAAAAAAATGTTTAAGTAATTCATTACCAATCAGCTTAAAGACTTCAAGTTTACTCTTCTTAAGTTCTAAGTTTTCAAGTACATAACATGCCAGAAATTTTAGTTTCGTTTAATAATCCTAAGGTAATTTGCATTATTTTATAATTACCGTTTGAAGTATTATGGCGATAGAAGGAAAAAATTTAAACACCTGTAATAATTTCCTGGGATAATGTCATACTGTTTTATACTAATTCACGGAGTGTAAGCAACCTCATCTGATAAAGTACTAAGATAATCCTGATACGCTTATGGGCGTGGAAAATCGCGAAATATTTATCCGGTATCTTAAAACGCTGTTATTAAAAATGCTAGACACTTGAAGTTTGGAATTTTCTCGAATATAATATATCTACAAATAAACAATCTCTATGCCAATTGGGGGCGTGGTAAATCGGGTAAAACTATATTTTCCATAGTTCTGGAGCTAGCCCCAATTCGACATGTGAGGTACTGTCAAGACTCTATTGGGATCCAATATTCATCGATCTATATAGGATCTTAAAATATCTGGCTATAGCGTTTTGTAGAAAAGCTGTTATATTTTGATCACTTGGTGCTAGAGACTTTAAATTTGGAATAAATACTTGCGTTGATAACTAAAGATAAGCAATTAACAGTGGTCAAGTCCAGCTTGTTCGACTAGGAGATACCATGGACTTTGCTAAGAACTGATATTCCAATCATTCTACGCTTTCCTCTTACTTACATAGCAAACAAAACACACATGCGCATTCAAACATAAGCGCGCGCGTTTTTTGTGTTTTTGAAAAAATTGGTGGTATACTATATCCGAAAAATACAAAGTCTATGTATTCATTACACGGACGTACACAGAAATCTGAAATCTCTAGCTCAAATTATTAATTTTTATCAATAAGGAAATGGGATGGGTTATTGAAAGCAAGCAAGAGAACTCTCGACTGGGCTGTCCGAACCACTGAACCCAGTCTGATCTTCGTTTATAAATGGACTCCGCAGCTTGTATCTAGCATAAACTTATGCAAAATTAACAAATAAGAAAGCTCTAGTAGGCGGTACCCGACTAGGAGATCCCCTGAACCCTTCGAAGAGCCGATATTCCAAACATGCTATGCTTATTTAACATATACATATATACAAGCAATACATGCACACAGCCATACACACATACACACATACACATACGCATAAGCACGCGCTCTGCTGACTGCGCAGTTAGCGCAGCGACTGAGCTTGGGCTGCGCTCATAGGCCCTACAAAAGGAAATGAAATGTTTAATAACTTCTTTTGTAGATGGACTTTCTTAATCAAAGTTTCCGAGGGTGATTATGTCATTTATATGTGTGAATTTGCCAAAGCACAAGTCTCTAGTATGTGAAATACGGTTTTTACAAGTTTGGGGGAAGGGAAGGAAAGGGGGGACGGTATCCAAAATGTAAAAAAAATGTATAAACTGCACATTATACTAAATAGAAAAATTTGGAGACTCTAGCTTTAAAGATGTGGGAGATATAAATTTATAACTGCATTTAGATAACGTTTTAAGTCGATAACTTTAAAACGATCAAACTTATCGATTTTTTGAAACAAACTCGATCTGCGCGTGCTATGTACGGAACTACAGAAATTCCAAGTCTCTAGCTCTTATAGATTCTGAGATCGACGCGTTCATAAATACGGACAGACGGACAGACAGACAGACATGGCTATATCGACTCAGCTCGTCACCCTGATCAAGAATATATATATTTTATGGGGTGTGTCACGCATCCTTGTGCCTGTTACATACACTTGTCCGTCCTTTTGAACACAGCGATTTCGACAACCACAAAAGGTAGAGATCTGAAAATTTTCATGTATACTCGTATATACCATACGTAGTACAAGGTCATCTTTTTTTTCCATAACTCATTCCATATCCTTATTATCGATAATAATCGATAAATTGACCTCGTTTTTTGTGTACCGTAAGAGCTAGAGATTTCAAATTTACTGTGTAGATTAGACATATGAATGACATAATCACGCTGTGAAAGTTGGATTAAGAAACCCCAATATTAATTAATATAGCCATAATGCAGCCCAAGGCAATCGTTGCATAAATTGCGCATGTATTGCGCGCAATATTTTTATATGTAAAATAAGTTTGGAATATCGACTCTTCGCAAGATTTAGGGTATCTCCTAGTCGAGCAGTCTTGACTAGAGCACTCCTACTTGTTTTTATACTCATTCACAAAGTGAAATGAGTCTATTGGTTTTGTGCAATGTCCGTCCGTCTCTCCGTATGAACGCAAACCGTTTGCACAGTTTTCAAGCTAGAGAGTTGAAATTTGGAATATATTCTCGTGTATACCCTCGAATTATAGTGTCAAGATTTTCCTGATACGCCCACTAGGGGCGTGGCAAATCGGAAAATGCATTTTCCGATATCTCAGAAACACTACTAGAAGTGCTAGAGAATTGCAATTTGGAATGTATATTCGTGTTGACAAAAAGCTATGACGGTTGAGTTACTGGTGAACTCCTCAATCGATGACCCAAAAATCATTTTTACGCCCTTTTGGGGGCGTGCCATACCAAAAATACCGTCATTTTCGCATTTTGGAGTGGCTTCCAAATTTCACACTTACGTTACTGGACCACTTCTAAGGACTGGGTAAAAATGATATGTCTACGCCCACTGGGGGCGTGGCAAATCGGGAAAACCTCTTTTACCGTTTCTCAGTGAGTAACTCAAAATTTTATTATGTCGTTAACGTTGAACTCTATTTACTTCCCATAATTATATATTATATATAATTATAAACCAATTGGTGCATGGCAAATCGGAAAAATCTATGTCTTGCAATAGGCGTGAGCTGTGCTGTGCGATCGTGAATGAGTATTCCTGTCTGTAGCGCCGATGTGCATTATGTGCATTATGGAGGGTATACTTTCAGCTGACAAATATGCTTTAACTTTTTGCTCTCTCTTCAAAATTTCGGTAATTGTCAATTATTTTAATTAATTTTTCAGGGACGGAGTTGGAGATGCCCAATTAAATTTGTGTGCCATGTACGAAATTCCGCAATTTGAAAAAGTGTGTGGTAAAAATATGAAAATTACTTTTTTAGTAATTCAAAAACGTAATAATACTCGATTGTTTTTGGTAAGTAAATAGGTAAATGAAATTTCCATTTTAAAACATTTGTCATAAGATTACAATTTAAAAAACTCGTAAAAGTAATAGTGATAATCACATGAACATGTATACTAAGTTGCAAATTACCGGAAACAATTTTTATCTCATTTTGTTAAAAAAAAAAAACTTTGAAAGGTTAAAATTTATAATGTTTTTGTGAAAATGTATGTAACAGGCAGGAGGAGGCGTGGCAGACCCCATTAATTATGTATATTCTTAATCAAGACGACGAGCTGAGTCGATATAATCATGTCCGTCTGACCGTTCGTATGAACGCAGAGATTTCGTAGACCACAACAGCTAGAGATCTGAAGTTTTCAATGTATATTCGCGTATACCATATGGGCTTATATTTTTATACCCTGAACCCATCGAAAATGGGAAAACAGGTTATAATGGTTTTGTTGAAATGTATGTAACAGGCAGAAGGAGGCGTGGCAGACCGTGGCAGAAGTATATATATTCTTGATCAGGGCGACGAGCTGAGTTGATTTAGCCCTGTCCGTCTGTCCGTCTGTCCGTATGTTTGAACGCGTCGATCTCAGAATCTATAAGAGCTATAGACTTGAAATTTTTATGTAGATCCGTGTATAGCACGCGCAGATCGAGTTTGTTTCAAAACTTCGATAACTTTGATCGTTTTAATGTTATCGATTAAAAACGAAATCGGAAACCAGTTATAAAATTATGTCTCGTACATCTTTAAGGCTAGAGACTCCTTATTTTGTATTTAGTATGATGTGTATTTTATACAATTTAGATTTTTGTTATATATATATACAATAAGCGTATTTCAAGTGTTAGAGACTTGTGCTTCGGCAAATACACACATATAAATGACATAACCACGCTCTGAAAGTTTGATTAGGAAAGTCCACCTATAAAGGAACTTATTCAACAATTAACTTCCCATAGTACTGCTCTTACTGCAGCCCGGGCGCAGTCGCTGCTTAAACTGCGCAGTCAGCAGAGCGCTCGCTTATGCGTGCATGCGTATGTGTGTTTGTGTGTGTGTGTGTGTGTGTACGTATTGCTCGTAATGTGTACATATTAAGAGAAGTGTAGAACGTTTGGAATAGGGGATCTCCTAGTCGGGTACTCCCGACTAGAGCTTTCCTTCTTGCTTTCGATAACTCATCTCATTTACATATCGATAACAAAAGATCATTTGACTTAACTCCTTAAGTGTGAAGCTGAAGATTTAATATTTTCAAACCATGAGGGATATCAGCGCAGCGATCGCGCTTGGGCTGTGCCTATAGGAAATTAAATGTTTAATAACTTTTTATACTCATTCACAAAGTGAAATGAGTATATTGGTTTTGTGCAATGTCCGTCACGCTGTCCGTCCGTCTGTCCGTATGAACGCAAACCATTTGCACAGTTTTGAAGCTAGAGAGTTGAAATTTGGAATATATACTCGTGTATACCCTCGAATTATAAAGTGTCAAGATTTTCCCGATACGCCCACTAGGGGCGTGGCAAATCGGAAAATGCATTTGCCCATACCTCAGAAACACTACTTCTAGAAGTGCTAGAGAGTTGCAATTTGGAATATATACTCGTGTTGACAACCCAAGATCAAAAAGCTATGGCGGATATATCTACGCCCATTGGGGGCGTGGCAAATCGGGTAAAACTGTATCTTCTACAGTTTTAAAGCTAAAACGCCCAAATTTGGCACGTAGGTTACTGATACGATCCTATGAAGATCGACCAAAAATCTATATATCCACGCCTACTAGGGGCGTGGCAAATCGGATCTGACTATATAGTGATTTTTCAAATTCTGTAATATTTTGAGCATTATTGATGCTAGAGACTTGAAACTTGGTATATATACTCGGGTTGACAACCCAAGTTGGAAAAGATATGGCGGATATATCTACGCCCATAGGGGGCGTGGCAAACCGCAAAAGTTTGTAGCTCCCACAGTTTTAGAGCTAGAAGCTTCAAAATTGGTTGGTAAGTTACTGGTGAGCTCCTCTATCGATGACCCAAAAATAATTTTTACGCCCCTTATGGGGTATGCCCGGCTAAAAAATACCCTGTAATTTTCGCATTTTTTGAGTGTAAGCATCCAAATTTCACACTTACGTTACCCTTCACTACTTCTAAGAACTGGCCAAAAATTATATGTCTACGCCTACTGGGGGCGTGGCAAATCGGGAAAAACTATACGTTTTTCCGATTCTCAGTGAGAAAATCAGAAATATATACAGATATTACTGCTGATCTCCTCTATTGATTTCCAAAAAATTATATATGTACAAACCAATTGTGGGCGTGGCAATGGGCGTGATCTGTGGGGGTGTGAATGAGTATCCCGCAGTCGGTAGCGCCCGACTGCAACGTTCTTACTTGTTTATATACTCATTCACAAAGTGAAATGAGTATATTGGTTTTGTGCAATGTCCGTCACACTGTCCGTATGAACGATACACCCAGTAGGGGCGTGGCAAATCGGGTAAAACTTTATCTTCTAGAGTTTTCAAGCTATAACGCCGAAATTTGCCACATAGGTTAATGCTACGATCCTATGAAGAAGATCGACCAAAAAACTATATGTCCACGCCTATTAGGGGCGCCTACTAGGGGCAAATCGGATCTGACTATATAGTGATTTTTTCAAATTCTGTAATATTTGGAGCACTATTGTTGCTAGAGACTTGAAATTTGGTATATATACTCGGGTTGACAACCCAAGATGAAAACATATGGCGGATATATCTACGCTCATAGGGGGCGTGGCAAACCGCAGAATTTTATAGTTCCTACAGTTTTAGAGTGTGAATGAGTATTCCGCAGTCGGTAGCGTCCGACTGCAACGTTCTTACTTGTAGATAGACTTTGTTGATCAAACTTTAACAGCGTGATAATGTCATTTAAATGTGTGTATCTGCTAAAGCAAAAGTATTTTTAATAAGTTTTTTTTAATTTTGTGGTGAAGGGAAGGAAAAGAGGGGATGATATCCAAAATATAACAAAAATCAAAATTGTATAAATTACACATTAAACTAAATACTAAATTTGAAGATTATCTCTAAAGATAAACGGCATACAATTTAAGACCTGAACTTCGATAACGTTTTTAATCCATAACATTTAAATGGGACTAGTTATCGATTTTTAAAATAAAGTTGATCTGCGCATGCTATATAGTGACCTCCATAAAAAATTTAAAGTCTCTAGCTCTTATCAAAAATATATATACTTTATACCACGCTTCCTTCTGCCTGCTACATACATTTTAACAAAACCATTATAACCATTATAGCCTGATATCCTATTTTCAATGGTATAAATATAAATTTTCAGGATATAAATTGTTATTCAACAAGTAAGTTCACACAATATAGCCCTTACTGCAGCCCAAGCGCAGTCGCTCCGTAAACTGCGCAGTTAGGAGAACTCGGTTATTCTAGCTTGCATATGTTTGTATATGTGTTGCTTGTAATATTAATGTAAAATGAGATAGTTGGGAATATTGGTTCTTCGCAGGGTTCAGGCGTCTCTTAGACGAGCAGTCTCGAATAGAGCACTCTTACTTGCTTATTATTTAGATAAGAATTATTTCTTTCACATAAGCCCAACACCAATTTATGAATATTAATGTATTAATAGCTGCTTTTGTAGGCGTACTTCACACTTTGTTAATTGTTAAGCCTTTAATATTGGTCTTCACATTTAAAACGATATTAGTTATATTGGTGTATTTATAGATATATTAATATAGATATTTTCCATTGTATGTTTAATTACATAGGGCCCATTTTATTAGTATTGAAAGTTAAGTTAAATTTTCCTTTTCTTTGTTGCATCAATGCTAAAATGTTTTATTTTCGATTTATTTAAAAGCTCCAATAATTTGTATGCAAATATGTTTTATTGGCAGATTTGTTGAAATATTATCAACAGCAGCATTATTAACAGAACCAGGCATGTTTCAGTGGAGCAAAATCAGATCTTATCAACTATGCTACTATTACGAGGGTGGTATTAGTATAACGTCATATAATACTAATTTTACATTTACAGAATAACAACAATATTTATGAAAATCCATTACCGGGGACAGTAGTCGATAAATACATCACAAGATCACACATGTATGATTTCTTTTTGGTTTCACAATCGGTTCGCCACGGTACAGTAAGTCCTACACATTTCATTGTTCTACGTGACGATTCCAATTATGGACCTGATATTATACAAAAATTAAGTTATAAACTATGTTACTTGTATTATAACTGGCCTGGAACTGTACGGATTCCTGCGTGTTGTATGGTAAGTCTACAGTAACTCAGCTGTCTTATTTTGCAGCTGTTTTCCGAATTTGAGACGCCCCCAATGTACGTGGATATAATGGCCCGTACTTAGAAGAAGTCAAGGGTAACGTACCTGTAAATAATAAATAAATTTTGGGGCCTTCGCTTCCAAACGGTGAAAATTTCAGAGTATATGCCGGGCGTCAATTTAAAAATACATTTTGGATCATAAATTTAGCTCTTAAACTTTAGAATATAACAATTTTGTTTGGCTGTCACGTCCCCGATGGGCGTAGATATATCATTGAAAATGGGAAATCAGGGTATAATGTTTTTGTGAAAATGTATGTAACAGTATGTTTTTTTTTTGATTTTCGATAACTCATCCCGTTTCCTTATTATCGATAAAAATCAATAACTTTTCTTCGGTTAAGCATACCGTAAGAGCTAGAGACTCCATCTGTGTGATGAATGCGGAAATTTTGTAATTTTTTGATTTTAGATGCCACGCCCCCTTCGCCCCCAATTTGCAAAATTCGTATTTCAAATACTAGAGACTTGTGCTTTGGCAAATACACACATATGAATGACATAATTACGCTGTAAAAGTTTGATCAAGAAAGTCTATCCACAAAAAAAATTATTAAACATTTAATTTCCCATACAATAGGCATATTGCAGCCCGAGCGCAGTCGCCGCGCTGACTGCGCAGTCAGCAGAGCGCGTGCTTATGCGTGAGTGCGTATGCATGTGTGTGTGTGTGTGTGCGTTGCTCGCAATATTTGTATATGTTAAATAAGCATATAATGTTGGGAAGATTGGCTCTTCGCAGGGTTCAGGGTATCTCGTAGTCGAGCCGTCTCGACTAGAGCACTCTTACTTGTTCATTTTGGGTTGTCAACCCGAATATAATTTCAGAGTTTCAAGTTTCTAGCATTCATAGTGCTAAAAATATAACAGTATTTGTAAAAAACACTATATAGTCAGATCCGATTTGCCACGCCACTCGTTGGCGTGGACATATCAGTTTTTCGTTGATCTTTAAAGGATCTTAATAGTAACTCACATGCCACATAGTGCTCTAGCTCTAAAACTGTAGACGATACAGTTTTACCCGATTTGTATGACAGTCTGTTAAAACGACTTAAATTCTCTTTAGAGTCAAACACAGGGTCAGGTGTTTTAGGCTCTTATTTAGGAATTTTTAATATTTTATATTCTAACTTATAACTTATAATAAACACAATATCATGTTACCAAATAATTTATTTTGTATAATATATTTTTTATTATATTTTATTTTTTTAGTACGCTCATAAGCTGGCTTACTTGATTGGTCAAAGCGTTCAACGTGATACTGGAAGTATCTTATCGGACAAACTTTTTTATTTATAAACCTGTAGTGTCTGGTACAATAATGAAAGGAATATAAAATATATACAAAACAATTAACCAATAAATTAAGTTTTTGGAATTCTTTCTATTGCGATGATCTCTTTCAGTAAACACTTACATACTGTATTCGTATTCAGTTTTCCCAAAGGGAACTTTTCTAGACCAACGAATTATGTAAATATTAATATGTATCCACATTATTTTTTACCACAACCATGGTAAAAATAGCTCTTTTAAATAATTGTAAAATATGAATAGAACTACATCACTGATCGGATAATTTCAAAGTATGTAATAAGCAGATCCTTAGTATATAGCAAAATCTGGATTATAGTTATTGTAGCTAGCATATCATTTACATAAATGCGAAAGACACTGAAGAGGGCACTTTCAACATTACTCACTAGCGTTGCTCTTTACTGATATAAGGTGATCGAAGTAAGTAAATGGGACACTACGTTTAATAATATAACAATTGAATCGATCAATATATTAAAAAAAAAAAAACTAAATTGGTGCTTAAGCTTAATAAAATTATCAATATACTTCAAAATATAACAAAAATCAAAATTGTATAAAATACACATTAATAAAAAGCAAAATTTGGAATCTCTAGTTAATACAATTTTGATTTTTGTCACATTTTGGATACCATCCCCCCTTTCCTTCCCTTTCACCAAACTTTTAAAAGCCGTATTTCACATACTAGAGACTTGTGCTTTGGCAAATTCACACATATAAATGACATAATCACGCTCTGAAAGTTTGATTAGGAAAGTCCATCTACAAAAGAAGTTATTAGACATTTCATTTCTCATAGTAAAGCCTATGAGCGCAGCCGACGCTCAGTCGCTGCGCTAACTGCGCAGTCAGCAGAGCGCGTGCTTATGCTTATGTGTATGTTTATGTGTATGTGCATGTATTGCTTGTATATATGTATATTTATTTATTTATTTAAAAAAAGGAAATTGACAAAACGAGAGTCAAACTTAAAGATAAACTAAACAAATAAGTTATATAGCCTAAAAGAACATAAAAAAAAATAATACCACCAACCCGATGGGGGTATTTTATTTACCAATAATCAAATTATGTAGAAAAACAATCCCCAGGATAGTTCTACGATTGATAAATGATGGAAGATCAATAAGAAGAAGCCTACTAAAATAAGACGGTAAACGAAGATTGGGGTCCCAGCTTAGATATCGTAAGGCAAAGAGTAGAAACTGTTTCTGGACCGATTCAATTCAATCCTGATACAGTTTATGCTGAGGAAACCATATAATTGAACAGTATTCTAAAATAGATCGTACCTGCGAAACATAAAGAAGTTTGGTTATGAATGGATCCTTGAATTCTTTTGCCCAACGTTTAATAAAGCCAAGAACACTTTTGGCTTCATTTATGACAGTTGAAATATGAGAATTGAAATTAAGTTTCGAGTCAAAAAGTACACCATGATCTTACTGAAAAAATACATTGCAAAGGATAATTATTAATTGAATAATTAGTAATATATGGTATGACAGAAGGTCATTGTCATACATTTAGAACAATTTAAATGTAACCGATTAGCCACACACCAAAGTTGGAAGGAATTAAGATCATCTTGAAGGCGTAGATGATCAAGTGAATTAGCATACGAAAGACAAAGTTTTGCGTCATCTGCATACATAAATACCTTTGAATTCGATATACGGTTTGGAAGGTCATTTATAAATAGGGAAAAAAGTAGCGGACCCGAATGACTACCCTGAGGTACACCCGACGAAACGAAAACAAGTTTCGAAAAAGCTGTTCTCAACACAACTCTTTGGGTTCTACCTTTTAAATAGGATGACATCCAAGAAAGAAGTTTGGGGGAAATTCCTAAGTGATCAAGCTTTTGAAGTTAATATATCGTGGTGTACTGAGTCAAATGCTTTACTGAAATCAGTATTGTAACGAACCTCGGTTTATTCCGAGCTTAAGCCGGGCTGAACTCGGACGACTGTGCGTTCGTGCCTACAAATTTATATGTAGCGCCTTGCGATAAATTATAATTCAATGTTTTTATGGTTTGCGATTTGTATATATTCTCACTTCTTTGAGGCCAATTTACACGTTTTATGTTCTTTACAAATCTAGCGCTTAGTGAAGCACACCTTTCCACAGGATCGCAGGTAGACGTTTTAGCGCACTTTGGCGAATGGTACTGCACTCTTGGGTCTCCAAGGATACGCTTGAGCACTCCAGGTGACGCCAGGATCCACACTGTATACTCACAAGCACACCTTGAGATCTTCTCAAGCTGCAGTCACCACTCTTTCGCACAGCTACGCCAACGTTACCTCTGCTCCTGCTCCAGGATCCGCCACTAATGCTGTAGATTTAGCTGTGCTGCACCAATGTCCTGGTTGGTGGCAGCTGATGTCCTTCCTGTGTCCGTGTGTAGAGCCTATGTCAATAGGCGTCTAGGATATCCCTCGTAGATATCCTTCCCACGTCCTTCCACTCGAAGTCCTTGGCAGCGATGTCCTTCTAAAATCACTGCTCCTTGGCTGATCTCTTCTTCACTTGCGTTCTTGTTCCTTCGTTACTCAATACTTTCGGCTCATCGCAGGGTTCAGGGGATCTGGTCGTGTACCCCCGACTAGAGCATTCTTACTTGTTCAAATTCTGTTACACTTAAAATTGGTATATATATTCAAGATCGAAAAGATATGTCGGATGTACCTACACCCATAGGGTGCATGGCAAACCGCAAAAATGTTTAGCTCCTACAGGTTTATAGCTAGAAGCTTTAAAATTGGATGGTTGAGTTACTGGTGTGTTCCTCTATCGATGCCCCAAAAATAATTTGTTCGCCTTTTTTGGGGACGTCGACTTAAAAATACCCTGTAATTTTCACATTTTTGGAGCAAAAGCATCCAAATTTTACAGTTACATTACATTAGACATCTTCTAAGGACTTGCCACAAATTACATGTCTACGCTCACTTTGGGTGTAGTAAATCGGAAAAAACTAAGACGATGTTACCGTTGTCGTCCTCTATTGATTTACAAAAATTATATGTATATAAACCAATTATTATTATTAATTGGCTAAAACACCCCTATCGGAGTACAGCCTGATGCACGATTTGCCTCCACGCTTCTCTATCCTGTGCACGACTTCTCCAGTTGGTTACACCTCCTAGGATTGCCTCCATTTGGTCCTTCCAACGGATTCTAGGTCTACCCCTTCTTCGTTGTCCTCCAACTATCGTATCAAAAACCGAACGAGCTGGAGTGCTTCCCTCCATACGAGCAATGTGACCCAACCAACGAAGACGCTGAATGTCAATTCGCTTGCCAATGTCCACATCGCCATATAGCTCGTACAGCTCGTCGTTCCACCTGATACGATAGGTTTCGCCAACGCAAACTGGTCCATAGATCTTGCGAAGAATCTTTCTCTCGAAAACACCAAGAGCAGCCGCATCTGACTGCGTCACTGTCCAGGCTTCCGCACCATAAAGCAGCACTGGAATGATGAGCGTCTTGTAGAGTGTTATTTTTGTCTTTCGAGAGAGGGCTCTACTGTTCATTTGCCTACTGAGCCCAAAGTAACATTTGTTGGCTAATGTAATTCTCCGCTTGATCTCTAGGCTGACATCATTGTTGTTGGTCACGGCAGTTCCCAAATAGACAAAGTCCTTGACAGACTCGAAGTCATAGTCTCCAGCAGTAAGGTGAGAGTCAAGACGCCGCGATTCTCTGTTACTGCACACCATAAACTTTGTTTTGCCCATGTTTACTGCAAGACCAACTTTGGCTGATTCCTTTATATAAAACCTTATATAAACCAATTGGTGGCGAAAAATCTATATCTTCCGATGGGCGTGAGCTGGGCGGACGTCAATGAGTATTTCTCAGTAGGTAGCACCCGACTGCAACGTTCTTAATTGTTATACCCTGAAAAAAACTTGAAAATGGGATATCAGGGTATAATGTTTTTGTGAAAATGTATGTAACAGGCAGAAGGAGGCGTGGCAAATCCCATAAAGTATATATTCTTGATTAGCTTTTAAAATTGAATTCGCGATGAATTGTACATCTTGGAAAAAATTATTTGTCTTTCTAAGCAAATCGGTCAAGACCAGCGCAAACCACCACAACCAAGAGAAGCGCGACAAAGAATAGAAGTAGTAGTGTGGAAGCGAAATTCTAAACAAAATACATTTACCGAAGATGCACAAACTTTCGCGGCTGATGGTCGACTTTCAAGCAGTTCAAACATAGATCAGTCCTTTCGACTTCATTCAGGCGAAGACTATGTAACAAGTTTGCAATCCTTAAGCATTTTTTGATAGTATCTCTGCTGTATTGCAAAAAACACAACTCTGTGCACTGTGGTCAGTTACATGGAGTGCTGACCTGCTGGTGACAAGTTTTCTACTATTATTCACAGGCTTGCTGGGTGAATAGTTCCTCATAGCGAACTCCATTAAAAGGTTCAGCAACGAAGCGCAAGAAATGAGGATATGAGATGCCGTCTCTGAATCCTCCAACTTCTCTTCCCACATAGCTTGTGCGGTTACATCAAACTTTTGTAGCAGCACCTGAGCTATCATGGTGCTGGCTATCTGCTCTGTTGGGCCCAGGATGCTGCGTGCACGCATATGCACATTGCAACTGCCCGACAGCTCTCGCAACTTGCTGGTAGATCCATTCTCTACCCTCTTCAGTCGAAAGATCTTTACGATGTGTGCCTGGAAAATTAAATGTAGGATATCATATCTTTGTTTCAATAGGCTTATGGCCTTCGTATAGTTATCGTTTGAAATCTCCAGGAACTGTGTCTAAGGCTGCGCCGTCTAGACGGGATCGTAAATGCTGAAGCTTTTCCATGTTGCTGACTTCAGGTCGACTATCAATGATCGTTGAAAACATTGAGTAAAAATCTGCCCAGTTTTCATATCCACCGCTGAACGTAGGTAATTTTAATGACGGCAGCGCAGATGTGGAATGCCATTGGCCTACTAAAAACGGAACTATGCACTTGAGTGCTGCGACTCTGAGCTTCAGACAATATTTTACACTGCATGACCAATATTAAGTCGTCGAAGTTTATGCATAAGTCACTGTCCATGTGTATAATTAAAATTGAATGAGTATAATTAAAATTGTATAAAATAGATATAAAACTCAATACAAAATTTGGAGACTCTAGCTATAAAGATGTTGGATATATAATTGAATTACTGGATTTTTATGTAGTTTTATGTAGCTCTTATCGTTTTAATGTTATCGATTTAAATCGAAATCGGAAACCAGTTAAAAAATTGTGTCTTGCACATCTTTAAAGCTAGAGACTCCTAATTTTGAAAGCCACGTCATATTTGGTCTTACAATGCCACCAGTTTTCTTGGTGCCCGCAACCAGCTTCGGTCGTTGAAACGTCTATTTCTGTCAGACGCTCTTCAGACAGCAGTGAAGGACTTATCTGACCGACTCAATAGAATGACATTTCATCGGTCCACGATCTCCTCACTTTGGTGACTTGTGGGAGGCTGCAGTGAAAATTTTAGACCTTTAGTTTTATATTTTAGAGCATCCGGCAAACTTAGGCGTATCTCAACCTGGTTAAGTGGTTGCCGATGTGGTTATCATAATGGACAAAAATCTGCCTCCACTTAAAAGGCCGTTGTCCAGGATAGTTAAACTCATCCCTGGAAGTGACGGCGTCGCACGAGTTGCTATCTTTAAAACAGATAAGAAAAGCTACAAACAAGCTGTGTCTGCTACCCATTAAAGATTCTGATCGTGCTAACGCATTTTGGGAAGTTGAACTTTGCTATCGTTTTGATGCAAATGATTGTGCGGAGCAGCTTTGCAATTCACATATGTATATACAAACATACGTATATACATACGAACATATATAAATATATATGTAGTAACTCTATAGAATATAGTGAACTTGTGAATCCCATAGAGCACTAGAAGATCCAATTTGTTTCGTATAATCGATAACTTTCCCAGTTCCCGTGAATATAATTTCTTCGAACATTTTTCATTTAAGTTCATGTATATGAGATAAATTTAGTTTTAATTTATGTACATCATACTTAAATTCCTGCCGATAAAACTCACATAATAAATTTTATCAATATCTAAAGTAGTTTTAATTTTTGGGATAGTCCCTATTTTATCTGGAAATTTTTAATTTTGGAGTATTAGTTTATTTATTTTATGACATTCCAATTTTGAATTTATGATAGTATTTTAATGTTACAAAACATTAATCCCAAAGCGTCATCTAGAGTCTTACTATTTAATACTCAAATGGTACTGTTAAATTAGATTTAAAAAAAAAGTTAAGTCATATGGCCACACTTTGACAGCAAGCCAAGAGGGTGAAATGTTTAAATGTCCTGCGCATTCTATTCAAACTATTGTGAATGTTTAGTGAAAATAATGTTACATACAAACATACGTTCAATCTAAAATTAATTATCTACATTACTATTAAAGATTCATAATTAATTAATTATATAAAACCTTTTCATGTCAATGAAATGAATTCATATCGTTGTCAACTCTTTATTGTTCTGTATATCGTTTTGATAGCACTCAAGGATTATTATGTTTGGACCATAAACTCAACACATGAGAACAATGGGTATGTGAAACAAACAAATAATTTAATTAATCAGAAAATTATGTTAGGTGCATTGTTGTCTTATTTTAAAACCTAAAATCAATATTGCTTAAGTACTCATACTTATGCTTTAAATGTAGTACCCAGATTACCTGATTAAGTAAAACTGATATTTAGGAGGCTAATAATTTTAGACAGAAAAGATTCTTCCTGTTAAAAGCTATCCGTGATATAAATCTATGTACACACATGTATGTACGTATGCTTGCTTAAAAATATGTACGCTTAAACATTGAAAAAGATGTTTGTTTATTAATAGGAATTCCACTCAAATTAGAATTATACACCCTAAACCCATTGAAACGGGAAATTTAGGATTTTTGCGAAATCTTTTTGTGACCATTGAAGCTAGCATTTCTTAGTACCGTCAAACGATGGAGAACGACAAATTGTATGTTGTTTACTATATGCATTTTCTATCTGCTGATAAGAATGCATGCAAACAACAAATTTTTGCGTGGCATTCGTATTTTGACAAAATCTTTGTGGAATTGTATTTTCACTTTTGAGGAAACAAACAAATTTTATAGTTACCTTTAATTGATATTAAAGGTTAATCTAAAATTAAAAATCTGCCACTTCACAACTCGAACGCCATCTAGTAAATCTAAACTATTTTTTTTTGACAACTATTTTATTTTGAGAAAACAAAGTTGATATTTAACAAAAGTAAAGGAATGAAGACAAATTAAAGAAAATGTCTTTTTTGTCTTCAACTTTTCAGAGGCGAAACTAAAAGGAGCTTTCTTCTGTCCATAAAACAATTCTCCAAGACTCCTTTCGCTTCTGCACAAGCTCCTTATCGGAGTCTAGTCTTAAGCTGGTTTGCATTTGATATGTCCGGCACGTTCTTGGGTTTAATTGTCCTAATATCTCATTTTTTAGTCGTCTTCAGTGCGCTTACTGACTGGCCGTCAAATAGAATAGATCTACAGCATTTTGTTGCTTTCAGGTTTCAGGAGGTGGCAGTCAAAACCATGTTAATGTTTAAACACTACCGTATATCGTTTCAACAAATTACTAAATCAAAATAACCAAATCAAATTTCAATCTTTCAAACTCTCGATGTTATGAGAATTACACTTTACTATTCTAAACTTCTAATGTTTCACTTGTCTCTCTTGTATTTGCCATTTATACATTTTAAAAATCTTAGCAAGAATTATATATAATTTCTCTACATAAAGATCAAAGATCTAAAATTTCTAATTTTAACCAAAACTATCTGCTATTCCTAAGCTATTTGAAAACAAATAATAGTATTCCAGTCTAGACTGCTCGACTAGGAAGTCCTCTGAACCCTAGGAATAGCCAATATTCAAATCTTTTTACGCTTCTTTAATATATACATTAAAAGCAAGACGTACACAAAAAATACGCACGCACGCATTATCACTCGCTCAGCTTTACTATGCGAAATTAATTGATTAAAAAGGTTGTATACCCTGAACTCAATGAAAGTGGGAAACCAGGGTATAATGTTCTTTTTAACATGTATGTAACAGGCAGAAGGAGGCGTTACAGACTACATAAAGTATACATATTCTTGATTAGGGCGACGAGCTGAGTCGATACAGCCCTGTCCGTCCGTCCGTCTGTCCGTATGATTTAACGCGTCATTCTCAGAACATAGAAGAGCTAGATAATATTTTTATTAGCACGCGGAGATCGAATCTGTTTAACAATATCGATAACTATTCCCGTTTCAAAATTCTATAAAATACGCATGAAACTAAATTTGGAGATTCAATTTTTAAAGATTTGCGAGATATAATTTAATAACTGAATTTCGATACGGTTTTTAATCGATAACATTAAATCGGGAAAAGTTATCAATTAAAAAAAAAAAAAAACTCGATCTGAACGTGCTATATAGGGGACACACGCATAAGCACGCGCTCTGCTGACTTTTTTTAATTTTTGGATTTTTTATGCTACGCCCCCTTTGCCCCGAATTCGCAAAAAATCGTATTTCAAATACATACATATGAATGACATAAACAAAACGCTGTGAAAGTTTGGTTAAGAAAGTCCATCCACAAAAGTTATTAAACATTTAAGTTATTAAACATTTAAAATCCCATATAATACTCATATTGCAGCCTGAGCGCAGTCGCTGCGTCAACTGCGCAGTCAGCAGAGCGCGTGCTTATGCGTGTGTGTGTTGCTCGCTATATTTGTATATGTAAAATAAGCAGAGCATGTTGGGAGAATTGGCTCTTCGCAGGGTTCAGGGTATCTCGTAGTCGAACAGTCTCGACTAGATCACTCTTGCTTGTTTTAATTAAAATCAAACATGTAACATTGCATCTGTGTATGTAGTATATAGTTCATTCCAATGTACCTTATATTACACTTCATTTTGTATTTGTGTTAAGATAAACTTAAGTTTAATACATATTCTGTACCCTACTTACAACTTCATCTATAAGCCCTTAATATAAAAAAGATAATTTGCAAAATCACTAAAGAATTTTTGAAATTAATTTTTAAAGGTTTCAACACTTAGCTGGAATATGCCAACTATATAACGGAACGATTTGCAACGAATTTTTAAAAAACTCTTATGTTTTTATATCTCCAAATGCAACCATTTATGATTTAGAAGAACGATTGAAAGCCGCCTATGGGGTGATAAAAGAGTCAAAGTGAGTATATCTAGCATTTTTTTTAAGCTACGCTTATAGTAAATTTTTTAGAGATATGAATTCAAATTGCCGAAAATATGCATTGCCCAGCTTATGTTTGAGCTCACTTCCAATATGTAGAACGCCTGAACGAACCAATTTATTATATTTTGCCAATGTTGCTATAATAACGAATAAGTACAGTGGAAATGATACACGAAGGAAGAGATTTGTTTCAAACGATACTAAAAATAAGCATTCGTTTCTTAAAAAAAAGTCGGTTTACTATAGCGATGTATTCACGAAAGAAGTATCAAGTAAATATCCACCAACTAGAGACTCTGAAAACTTAAAGCGGATTTGTCGAGAAGAATGTGAGCTATTAGAAAATGAGCTTTGCCAAAAAGAATATGCTATTGCGAAACGCCATCCAGTAATTGGTATCGTAGGAGTTGAAGAGTGCCAGAAAATACCACAAGACAAAGATTGCTCTACATTAGGGATAACTATTGAAGTAGACGATACTGAAAACTGTTATTGGGAAGACGGCTCAAGTTACAGAGGAATTAAAAACGTTAGCGTATCTGGAAAACCGTGCTTAAGATGGTCTTGGCTAATGAAAGAAATCTCAGATTTTCCTGAACTTATAGGACAAAACTATTGCAGGTATGTATAACCAATATTTTAGGAAATCAAATATGAAATAAACCTGTCTCAAAGCTTCATGATTGTGGGGTCATTGTAGCACATCTCTCTTTTAAATACCAAAAACATGAACATGTTTAAGAAACTGTTTTTAACTTTTCTGTAAATATTTAATTCAAATAATATTAATTTAAATACATCCTTATTTTTTTAATGGATTCTATATTTCCCTGCTATGACTATGACCGCGACAGTTAAGGATATCATTGTTTTTTATACCCTGAACCCATTGAAAATGAGAAATCAGTGTATAATGGTTGTGTGAAAAGAAGGAGACATGACAGACCCCATAAAGTATATACATTCTAGATCAGCTCGATGAGCTGAGTTGAAATAGCCCTGTCCGTCTGTCCGTCCGTCCGTCCGTATGAACGCAGCGATCTCGTAAGCCACAAAAGCTAGAGATCTGAAATTTGCAGTGTATACTCGTGCATACCCTATGCAGTTCGAATTTTTTAGATTTTCGATAACTCATCCCGTTTCCGTATTATCGATAAAAATTTATAACTTTTCTTCGTTTTTGTATACCGTAAGAGCTAGATCCCTCAGTGCAATAAGTATATGTGCAAAAATGTTTTCGTTTCTCTCTTCCTCAATAGTAATGGAATATATGTTCTGGGTATGCAAAAGTCTGTTGTTGATATCCATTTTGAAAATGCTTTTGCAAAATTCTTCTTTGCTCATCATTTTTAGTACCGTTATCACACATTTGATCAGCGCGATTTGATATTCTTAGGAAATAAGTATATGTGCAAAAACCAATTAGTGTCCATTTATTGGTGGGCATGAAACAAATTGAATGCTTTTTGATAAGGAAAGTTAAAAAATGAATAGTCAAGAGTGAATTAAGAAGTTGTTGCAAAAATCACATTAAAAAACTAATATTTTTCCCAAGTATGCCGCGAGGAATGCATTTATCAGGTGAGGTACGCGGACGAGTCCAAGGATTGAACTAAGGCGGGGCTACTTTGACAGAAATAGCTTCTAGAGTGTCTCGACACAGAAATAAAATTGCTAATTTAAAAAAAAATCCAAATTCCAATGGTCAGAACAATCGCAGTGGCAGGACGAGCAACATCGACGTCAAGTGCAAACGTGGAATTAAGCGCCTCGCTGCAAATAATCAAATTTTTTGTACCAGCATTAAACGTCATTTAGAGCTCAATGACGATAGAAGACGGGTCCATAAAATTCTAACTGAAAATTTTAACCTTCAACATAGTTCCCGACGGCACTTAAGGCTCGTTTAGCATTTGCTGAAAAATACAAATTTTGTACCGGGTAATTCCGAAATGTTATTTTTTCTTCAAATTTACTTTGTAGATCAGCGTAATGAATGCGGAGATTTTGTGTGTGTGCATGTATGTGTGTTGCTCGCAATATTTGTATATGCAAAATAAGCATAGAATGTTGGGATATTGACTTCGCAGGGCTCAGGATATCTCTTAGTCGAGCAGTCTCGACTAGAGCACTCTTTCTTGTTTTTCCTTAACTCAATACAGAACAACTAAGAACGTTGCAGTCGGGCACTATCGACTGCGGAACACTCATTCACGCCCGCACAGCTCACGCTCATTGCAAGATATAGACTTTTCCAATTTTCCACGTCCACAATTCTACACATATTATTATTGGGAAATTAATAGAGGAGAATTTCGATGAAATTTTCAGAATTTGATCTACATATTCTATTGAATATTAGTCAGTTTAGTAAAAATGCAAACTCTCACATGTTGTTTATATTTGCAACTAAGCTTCAATATGAAGAATTTGCAAAAATTTGGAACCGGTAACCAAACTATAACAAACAAGTAAGAAAGGAAAGAGAAGGAGGCATGGTATCCAAAAAAAAAATGACAAAAATCAAAATTATATAAATTACACATTAAATTAAACATTTAAATTAAATTTGAAGACTCTAGCTCTAAAGATATACGAGATATATTTTATAACTGAATTCCGATAACGGTTTAAATCAATAACATTTAAATAGGAATAGGTATCGATTTTTCGAAAGAAACTTCTGCGCTATGTACGGACCTACATAAAAAATCTCAAGTCTATAGCTCTTATAGGTTCTGGGATCGACTCGTTCATACATACGGACAGACGGACATGGCTATATCGACTCAGCTCGTCGCGCTGATCAAGAATATCAATACTTTATGGAGTCTGCCACACCTTCTGCCTATTACAAACATTTTAACAAAACTATTATACACTGATTTCCCACTATATCTTTTTGATCTTATGTTGTCAACGCTTGTATATGTTCCAAATCCAAACAATCGCTAACTTCGATAGAGGCGATATGGCTTGCGGATATTGCATAAGACAATTAAAATATATTACATCTCAATAGTTAATGATTGAAAATTAATTTAATTTTTCAGAAACCCAGGAAGCGTGGAAAAGACTCCGTGGTGTTTTGTGGATGACAGATCATTAGATCGAAATATTGAGCCTTGCGATATTCCAAAATGTGTCGACAAAATCTGGCTAAGCATGATTTCAATATTGCTTTTGACAGTTGTAACAGTCATACTTATTTCGATACTGCTTTTGAAGAAAAAAAAATCACGTGGAATGAAAAATATACAAAATGTATGTACCTCGCTAACTTCATGAAAGTAAACTTATAAGATATTAAAATTATTTTATTGGAGTTTCAGATTAATACACCTAATGCCGGCAACAATATTTATGGAAATTCACAATCAAATACAAACCAAGATACGGGGAGAACTTTAAATAGTTCTATGGATCAGATTGGCATTCCATCTAAAAATATTGAAAAAAATTCTCTTTTGAGAGTACCACACTTTACTTTACAAGATGTTGAGTTTTTTGAGGAATTGGGCGAAGGAGCATTTGGTAAAATTAGATTAAAATATATATGCATCTATCCATTAAATAGTAAACCAAATTTAAAAGTCTATTTTCTTTGGAGGAACATTGTAATAATATCTCTTAGTTTGTTTAAGTAGCCATTAACATTTTAATAATTTTTTTTTTTTTTTGTATTCGTATATCACATATATATTATAGTATAGAAAACATATATGAATGTTGCGTGCGACCATGTAACTCTTAAAAGCAACCAGTTTCATCTTTTTGAATTCCATCCGCATCCCTTCGAATCGCCATTTACACCAAATAAGTTAGTAAAATGTAGACATCAGTAAACAAAAATTGCTTTCATCCAATCGTAAAACAATAATCATTACGTTTTATATGCCGATTTGTCGCCGTGGTAACAGTGATCTATCTCTAACACTAAAATTGTGAATATGACTTTTGTATTTTGATTTCTAAGGCGGTTAACAGAAATTCACTTGCGAGACTTATTAAGTATAGGTGAAAATATTGTGAAAGATATACTTTTGCGTTATATACATTGATCACGTTGTCGATTTAACCATATGTGTCTTTCCGTCCCTATGAATGTAGCAGCCTTGTAATTTTAAACATAATAAATAAACCTTTAATATTTTAAACATATATTTAAATGTATACTCGCAGTACGACTTTATTATATTTTTTTCGATATCTCATCCTATTTCCTTATTGTCGCTAAGAATCGATCATTTTATTCCGTTTTTGATTGTAGGGACTCCAGTATAGAATACATATATTTTGTATATTACGGGTATTGAATACTATCTCTCCTTCCCCCAAATTTGCAAAAACCATATATCAAATATTAATGATTTTTGCTTTGGCAAATACACACATGATCACGTTTCAAAAAATTGGATTCCCCTAAGAGCAGCCGCTGCGAAACCTGCGCTGTAAGCAGAACTCGTGCTTATGCGTGCGTGTACATATCTTCTAGTCGAAAAGTGTTTTTTATTTTGGATGTTACATAATTTTTATTTTGAGTACTTGAGTGGAGGCCATAAATATCTGTAATTATTTTACAACAGGGAATAGATTAAGGGGTTGAAAGTCAGACATATATAGATCAGTTCCGTACATCGTATTAATCAATAACTTTTATGGGGATTTATTTACTTTAGCATAAAACAATTACATATAAATTGATAGGCCCTATCGGTTTAAAATTTCATTTTTTGAAATTAAGTAAAGTTTTCTTTTATTTGTTTTTTAGGAAAAGTGTATAAAGGACAACTAATACAACCTAATAAAAAAAATGTCAATGTTGCCATCAAAGCATTAAAAGAAAATGCATCACTTAAAACGCAGCAAGATTTTAGACGTGAAATTGAATTAATATCGGATCTCAAGCATCAAAACATTGTTTGCATATTAGGGGTTATTTTAAATAAAGAGCCCTACTGCATGCTCTTCGAATATATGGCAAATGGCGACTTACATGAATTTCTAATATCAAACTCACCAATTGAGAAAAAGTCCCTATTACAATTGGAATTTTTACAAATAGCAATGCAAATAAGTGAAGGAATGGAGTATCTATCAGGTCACCACTATGTACATCGAGACCTGGCAGCAAGAAACTGTTTGGTCAATGAAGGCTTGGTTGTAAAAATATCTGACTTTGGATTGTCGCGAGATATTTACAGCTCTGATTACTATAGGTATTAAAATAATAAAAAAATTTCATTAATTAGGCATTTATTTAAACAAAACATTTTTAAATTGTTTGCATTAGAGTGCAATCAAAGTCGTTACTTCCAGTTCGGTGGATGCCCTCTGAATCTATTTTATACGGAAAATTTACAACTGAAAGTGATATATGGTCATTTGGCGTAGTTCTTTGGGAAATCTATAGCTATGGAATGCAGGTATATTAAAAGCTTTTTATTCTAAAAACGAACTTACTAAAAACTATATAAAAATCTATTTAAATCTGTCTTTGCAGCCGTATTGTGGTTACAGTAATCCAGAGGTGATAAATTTAATAAGATCCCGCCAGTTACTATCTTGTCCAGATAATTGCCCAACTGCAGTTTATTCTCTGATGATTGAATGTTGGCATGAACAAGCTGTTAAGCGACCCACATTTTCAGACATTTCACATCGATTAAGGACTTGGTACGATGGTCATGTGAAAATCACCAACCAAAAATTATAAATAAATAAGCACTTGTGAACAGATGATGGCGTATTACACTTTTTTATTTTATTTTTTAAATACACTGATTGAAAAACTCGGATATGTGTAATTAAATAACTGGGAAAGTGTGACTACATATACAGTTTAAACACCTCAGTTCGGTTTGAAATTTACAAGGTATTTGCTATCATTTACTACAATACCACTTTAATAAATAATATAAATTATCTAACCTTCAATTATAATACTTATAGAAATTATTACTCGGTGTGGAATTATTGGGTCGGTCACTAAGTAATTTCGTTTGATGACAACAGCTGATCTTATTAAATTGTTTCTTCGCACTTTACAGCTTTACCGATATATATTTAAATAGCTGATAAAGTAAGGCTTGATTGTACAAAAATTTGTTAAATTTTTTGGAATAGTTTTGGTTTGGTACCCTATCGAAGATGGCAGATTGGAAACAGCATTTTTGGCATATTTTACTGTTATACTATCGACCGTTCAAAAGCACATTAAACATCTAGTATTAATTTCGAAGGTTGACATATGGATTCTTCATGTTCTTACAGAACGAAATTTGTTTCGTCGAATTATCGACAGTGATTTGCTTATCAAATGTCAAGGAAATAATCCATTTTTGAAGCGCATTGTTACTGGCGACGAAAAGTGGGTTGCTTACAATAATGTAAAGCTCATGAGATCATTGGATAAACCCGCTCAAACCCCTTCGAAGGCCGATATTCATCAAAAAAAAAAGGTTATGTTGCCTGTTAGGTGGGATTTCAAAGGGATCGTTTACTTTGATCTTTTGCCGGACAACACCACGACTAATTCTGTGATTAGATCTTGTGCTCGGCTGGACAAATTGAGTGATGCACTCAAACAGAAGAGGCCAGAATTCATCAATAGAAAAGGTGTAGTGTAACACCAGGATACTACGAGATGTATATATATGTATAAAATAATTCATAATCTGCATTTGTAAACAAATATGATTGCTCTAGTCAAGACTGCTCGACTAGGAGATCCCCTGAACACTGCGAAGAGCTGATATTCAAAACATTCTACGCTTCTACGAAAGTAATCGAACACCCAAAAGTTATTGACCACTAGGCACAGGCCACAGAGGGTACAGAGGTGAAGCCACGTGCGCTGAGTGCGCAATCTTTAGTCCAACGATCGTGTGATCAGCGGATGCAATATGATTAATAAAATATAACTCCAACAGTAATTGCATCAACAAATGGCAAACACCAGCCAATAGCAGCAAAGCACGACAGCAGCGGTAACAACAAGCGCATCGACGCCAGCAGCGGCAAAGACGACGCCGACAGAACATAGGTCTTATTAAGAATTGTAAAGCAAAATTAAGTTTCTTCTAATCTTAAGGAAATAATAAACTTCTTTTTTTTTAACAAAAAATTTAATAAATTTCTATTTGGCGCCCGAGCAGGGACAGTAATCATAAGCCACATAAAAGTAGCTACTGTTCGCGAAAGTGCCAGTAAAATCCAGCTACAAAGTGAACGAGACAACGAAAAAGAGCATTCGAACGAATCTCCCAAAGTGCCTGCACAGCAGCTACAATGTGATCGTGAAAGATTGTATCTACAGTGTAACCGACTATTTTCACTGTCAAAAAAGAGAACAGATTGATGCTACTCTATAGTGTCCGTCCGTAGAGTACTGTGAAATCGTGTGTGCAGACAGGATCTCAAGTAGCTGAACTTCATTGTGCCTAACGTGGGAGGAACGAGAATAATCCGGGACACCATCGCAGGCAGCCAATCTTCCCAACATGCTATGCTTATTTTACATATACAAATATTGCGAGCAACGCACACACATACACACATGCATACGCACGCAATCACGCATGCATAAGCACGCGCTCTGCTGACAGTTGACGCAGCGACTGCGCTCAGGCTGCAATATGCGTATTGTATGGGAAATTAAATGTTTAATAACTTTTTTTGTGGATAGACTTTCGTGATCAAACTTTCACAGCGTGATTATGTCATTCATGTGTATGTATTTGTTAAAGCACAAGTCTCTAGTATTTGAAATACGTTTTTTGCGAATTTGAGGAGAAGGGGCGTGGCATCCAAAATCCAAAGATTACAAAATCTTCGTAATAATTACACGGACCTACGCAGTAAATTTGAAATCTCTAGCTCTTACGGTATACAAAATCGAAGAAAAGGTATCGATTTTATCGATAACAAAGAAACGGAATGAGTTATCGAAAATCTAAAAATAACTCGTATTGCGTATACACGAGTATACACTGAAAATTTCAGAGCTCTAGCTTTTGTGGCTTACGAGATTGCTGCGTTCACACGGACGGACGGACGGACAGCGCTATTTCAACTCAGTTCATCGAGCTGATCAAGAATATATATACTTTATGGGGTCTGCCACGCGTCCTTCTGCCTGTTACATACATTTTAACAAAACCATTATACCCTGATTTCCTATTTGCAATGGGTTCAGGGTATAACAAGTAAGAAAGCTCTAGTCGGTGGTACCCGAATAGGAGATCCTCTGAACCCTGCGATGAGCCGATATTCCAAGCATGTTATTCTTATTTAACATATATATATACAAGCACACACACAAATACGCACGCACGCGAGCGCCCTGCTGACTGCGCAGTTTACGCAGCGACTGTGCTAGGGGTGCAAGAGCAGTATTATGGGAAGTTAATTGTTGAATAAGTTCCTTTGTAAATGGGCTTTTATGATCAAACTTTTAGAGCGTGATTATGTCAATTATATGCACAAGTCTCTAGCACTTGAAATACGTTTTTTGCAAATTTGGGGTGAAAGGGGCGTGGCATCCAAAATATAACAAAAATCAAAATTGTATAAAGCACACATGAAACCAAATACAAAATAAAGAGTCTCTAGCTATAAATATGTAGGAGATATAATTTAATTACTGTATTTCGATTTCGTTTTTAATCGATAACATTAAAATGATCAAAGTTATCGAATCCCGATCTACGCGTGCTATACACGGACCTACATAAAAAATTTCAAGTCTAGCTCTTATAGGTTCTGAGATCGACGCGTTCACACATACGGACAGACGGACAGGGCTACATCAACTCAGCTCGTCGCCCTGATCAAGAATATATATACTTTATGGGGTCTACCACGCCTCCTTCTGCCTTTTACGTACATTTTAACAAAACCATTGTAACCATTTTCATGGGTTCAGGGTATAAAAAATATCAAAGAAAATATAGAAAATAAGATCTTCAAATTTTAATAGAAAATAAGTAATAGTAGAAAATAAGAAAGAAATTTTGGGAAAACAATAAGTAACCATTTCCACGCTCTATGTCATCACCCGAAAACGTACTCCCATCTACCAGTACAGACTCATCAAGACAAATTTCTAAATTCATATGTCGAGCATACTGTAGAGAAAATATTTTCCGAAAAGGGTAACGAACTATTTAATCCAAAAAAAGATGTAGTAATGGAACTGGATCAGGATTTACTGCTTGAACATATAGGATAAATTACCAGACGTAGTAAGAGTTTTGAGGGTGTTTAGGTTAAAAAGCTGAACGGAAAAAACCGGTGGCTCTTTAAAGTATTTGAGAAGAAGTCAGCCCATATCATATGCGGAAACTACGAGGAGATGACCCTTTTACCTAACCAAGGCATAATCGTACTGTTTGCTGGATGCTCGCCCAGTATAGGTAAAATCAACATCATAACGCCGCAGGAGGTAGCGTCAACAGATACTGCGAGGTACTCTCCACTTTTCCTCAAGATAATTGACCACAACAACACATGGGTTCCGACGCCACTTCAACACATTGTAGTTAACAACTCAATGGAACTAGAACGGCTACAACAAAACATAAAGGAATTATACCGTCAAAAAGTACACATTGAGGATCTGGTCTTCCACACGATGAATGGACACATCTCGTTAGGATTAATAATAATTGTAATAGTTTTAATTTTCCTGTATATAATTAAGAGAAGAAACCAGAGACATCAATTGCTGGTTGTCACACTTTCTGGCCCCCCGCAGAATGTTCAGGCATGAACATACAGAAATAGCCGAAGATCATAAACATGTCATCTTGAAGTACGTAGAAATGACAAGGGTCACACATGTAGAATCTATAAACAGGCTAAGTACGCAAAGACTAACGCTGAGCCTAACAAACTCTGCGATAGACTAAGAATAAATAAACACCTACGCTGAGCCTTACAAACTCTGCGATAGAATAAGAATAGATAAAGACCAACACTGAGCCTTACAAACTCAGAAATAGATAAGCTAGATTTAAGGGTTGAAATTATGCATGAGTCAGTATATAAAAACACTGGCTCAGAAGAATAAAATCAATATACAACTGATCACCAACACAGCAACTCTATTCATGGTCCTTCGATCCAACTTACAAAGTCTACTGTAAATTTTGTGACAAGTGTTAGTGAAGTGTTAAAGTGTTTAAAAAAAAAATTTCTTTGCTTCTCTTTGGCTTACCAATTTAAGCTGTGAGTAGAGGCACAGCACGATCAATCAGGTGATCAAAACGAAAAATCCTCCAACGGTTCAAGCCAAAGACAACAACAACAAAACTAACAAGATGCTGTCGTCAAAAGTGGTCGAGTTGCTAAAGAAGCAAGCAAAGATCCACGAAAACATCCAGCAGGCCATTGCAAGGAAGGATGTATTATCAGTACTTGATAAGTTGGCAGCAGAATTCACTGCCAATCATTTATCACTGGTAAAAATTGGTGCTGTCGATCATCAATATTTTAATGACAAAATATATGATGCCATAATGGAAAGCATTATACGCATTTATACGTCCTGATAAAGAGTCCCTGATGAAGGTCGACCAGGATCTAGGAAGCAAATGCAACCGGAAACATCCGAGGCAATAAAAATTCAGCAGGAAGAAATGTCTTCACGACGAAGTGCCAGCCCAATGGATGTGACGGTAGACCTTGCAGATAAAAGAGCTCAAAAAGTAAGGCAGCACATTCCAGAAATGTATGCCAATCTAGAGCTCAGCAACCAGGAAGAAATCTTGGACTACAAAGACAAGTTAAATTTCCTGTGGAACAAAGTTTAGTCAACGTTCACGGACTTAGAAGCAAAGTATGAAAAATTTTCCTTCGAAAAATAGGTGACTACCTAAAAATAGGTGGCTTGCACAACATAAAAGAAGACGTTCCAGAGCTGCCAAAAGTGAATCTTCCTCATTTTAAGGCAAATCCCAAAGAGTGTTCTCCGAGGTAATTCACAGCAGGAAGGATATCAGTGATACAAGGAAGCTGAACTATCTGAAATCTTGCGTCAAAGGAGAAGCCACAATGGTAGTAGGCCATTTATTCATCGGATCGTCTGCTAGCTGTAATGCAGAGTGGGAGCTAATATGCAAGCGCTACGAAAACAAGCGCAAAATATTTGCTAATGCCGTTAACCAGCTAGTAGACATGAAACTGCCGAAGAATGATTAAGGCAGTATCCGCAAGTTCTTGGACACAGCGACTGAGTGCATCTTTATCGTCAAAGAAAAAGGCCAAATGGGTAATGACGCTGATGTTTTGTTCGATCAAATTTTGCTGCGACGTTTCTCGACAGAAGTCCTACAACTTTACGAGCAAGAAATTCAGGGAATTTCTCAGACAGTGGAAGTTCTAAAAAATAGCGTTTATTATTATTAATTGGCTAAAACACCCCTATCGGAGTACAGCCTGATGCACGATTTGCCTCCATGCTTCTCTATCCTGTGCACGACTTCTCCAGTTGGTTACACCTCCTAGGATTGCCTCCATTTGGTCCTTCCAACGGATTCTAGGTCTACCCCTTCTTCGTTGTCCTCCAACTATCGTATCAAAAACCGAACGAGCTGGAGTGCTTCCCTCCATACGAGCAATGTGACCCAACCAACGAAGACGCTGAATGTCAATTCGCTTGCCAATGTCCACATCGCCATATAGCTCGTACAGCTCGTCGTTCCACCTGATACGATAGGTTTCGCCAACGCAAACTGGTCCATAGATCTTGCGAAGAATCTTTCTCTCGAAAACACCAAGAGCAGCCGCATCTGACTGCGTCACTGTCCAGGCTTCCGCACCATAAAGCAGCACTGGAATGATGAGCGTCTTGTAGAGTGTTATTTTTGTCTTTCGAGAGAGGGCTCTACTGTTCATTTGCCTACTGAGCCCAAAGTAACATTTGTTGGCTAATGTAATTCTCCGCTTGATCTCTAGGCTGACATCATTGTTGTTGGTCACGGCAGTTCCCAAATAGACAAAGTCCTTGACAGACTCGAAGTCATAGTCTCCAGCAGTAAGGTGAGAGTCAAGACGCCGCGATTCTCTGTTACTGCACACCATAAACTTTGTTTTGCCCATGTTTACTGCAAGACCAACTTTGGCTGATTCCTTTTCGATAGCTCCAAAAGCCGCAGTTACATCACGCTTGGTACGACCAATAATATCGATATCATCAGCGTAACCAAGGAGCTGGACACATTTGTTTCCCAGTATTGTGCCCATCCGATGCACCCCAGCTTTCCTTATTATACTCTCCATCAGTAGATTGAAGAGCATACAAGACAACGAGTCGCCTTGTCTGAGACCCCACTTGGTATTAAAGGTTTCGGATTGGTCATTTCCTACCTTGACAGAGCTGATGGTGTTGCTCAATGTCATGCTACAAAGCCGTATTAACTTTGCAGGAATACCAAGCTCAGACATGGTAGCGTACAGGCGGTCTCGCCGTGGGCTATCAAAAGCAGCTTTAAAATCGACGAACAGATGGTATGTGTCGATTTGGTTCTCATGCGATTTCTCCAGGATTTGGCGCAATGTGAAGATCTGGTCAACTGTAGACTTGCCAGGACGAAAACCGCATTGATAGGGACCTATCAATGCTTCAGCGTGTGGTTTCAGTCTCTCACACATTACGCTCGTGAGAACCTTGTATGCGACGGGAAGAAGGCTGATGCCACGGTAGTTGGTGCGTTGTGTTGCATCACCCTTCTTAAGGATAGGGCAGATCATGCTGAGGTTCCAATCATCGGGCATGCTTTCCGTTAGCCATACTCTGCTGATGAGTTGGTGCATGCACCCTACCAACTCACCGCCTCCAGCCTTAAACAATTCAGCCGGTAAGCCATCTGCTCCCGCGGCTTTATTGTTTTTGAGACGCTGTATAGCTATCTCGACTTCCGTATGACTAGGGGTGGGAACTTCAATACCATCATCTCTGATTGGGGTTAGTGGACCATCTTCGTCAAGCTCATTCTCACTGTTCCCAGCCAAAAGTTTCTCAAAGTGATCCCGCCATAACCTCAGTACCATCTTCGCATCTGTGACCAGGGTTCCATCATCACTCCTGCAGGCAAGCGATCCAGACTTATACCCTTGGGTCATGCGTTTGACCCTCTGGTAAAAGTCACGGGCATCGTTCTTGCTTCTGCTATGCTCCATCTTCTCACACTCAAGCCTTTCCATCTCCCGCTTCTTCCTCCTGAAAAGGCGCTTCTCATCTCGTCTCCGCAACCTATAAATATCTACTACCGCTCGAGTAGCTCCTGCTTGCAGCGTTCTTCTGTAGGCGGCGTCTTTTGCTGCAGTCACCTCCCGACACTCCTGGTCATACCATGGATTCCGGTTAGGAGGGCGTTGAAATCCAAGTACTTCCACAGCAGAAGAATTTATGGCGTTGGATATGTACGCCCACATATCCGTTGTATTTATAGGTGTTGGTGAGAGTTGGCCGAGTCGGCCCGAGAGTCGAGTGGAGAAGGCATCCTTATGTTGTTGCGATTGCAGCTTTTCGATGTCCAGCTTTCTTGGCATACCTTGACGTGAGACTTTCGCGGCACACATCCGTGCGCGAACCTTCGCTGCAAGAAGGTAGTGGTCAGAGTCGATGTTAGGACCCCGACAAGATCTCACATCAAGAATGCTAGATGCATGCCTTGCATCGATCACAACATGATCAATCTGATTTCGCGTCAGACGATCAGGCGGCAGCCAGGTTGCCTTGTGGATGTTGAGGTGACGAAAACCTGTACTACGTACAATCATATTGTGCGCGGCCGCAAATCCTGTTAGTCTAAGTCCGTTGCTCGACGTGGACTCATGCAGACTAAAGGGGCCAACGGTTGCTCCAAAGATGCCCTCCCGCCCTATTTTGGCGTTAAAATCTCCTAGAAGGATCTTAACGTCATGTGACGGGCAACGGCCATATGCTCGGTCAAGCTCTGCATAGAAAGCATCCTTTGTAGCATCGTCTTTCTCTTCCGTCGGGGCATGCGCACAGATTAGGCTGATGTTGAAAAATTTGGCAGTTATTCGGATCGTCGCGATCCTCTCGCTGATTGGTGTAAAGTGCGAGGCTCGGTGCCGCAACTTGGCCCCAACGACGAAACCACAACCAAATTCATGCCTATCATTATGACAACTGTAGTAAATGTCACAATTACTCTTTCGCATGCGTCCCTGTCCTTTCCATCGCATTTCCTGGATGGCTGTAATGTCAGCCTTCAACTTATTGAGGGTATCCGCTAGTTGTTGAGCAGCACCGGGTCTGTACAATGTCCTTACATTCCAAGTGCATACTCTCAAATCATTGTCCTTTTTACGTTTGCAGTGGTCGTCAACGTTTTTCGGGTTCCTATCCGAGGCTCTTCTTGCTTCCTTCACTGATGCGTGTTTTTTCCATGGGTGGATATCAAGTCCTACGCCAAAACCTAATTTAAGGATTAGGATCCCGCCGCGCACTTTAGTTTATAACTCAACGGGTGTTGAGTCACAATCCAGGAGGAACCACGTGGAGGTAGTGTGTCGACTTGAGGAGAGCAAGAGCAAGGATCACTCTGGCACTCACCAATTTGAGCACAATCAGAAGCTTTGCCTTGCCTGCTCCCCTCCATCCCCCCAAAAAATAGCGTTTGCTTAACCATAAAACCAAGAGTTGAAAGCAAATTCGTTACCACAACACAGTCACTGATCATGCCTAAATTTCAGAAAGCTCTACCGAGCAAGAAAATTGACATGGATGTCAATAAAGATAGGATGGGCTGCGGGCTAGCAGACCCACACTTTAACGAACCCAGTAGGAGTGATGTTGTCATTGTCGTGGATTTACTACCCCTAATAATGTTGGGAAAAGTGAAGAAAATAAACGAAACTCTGGGACAAAAGACAGAGTTTGGATAGATTGTCTCTGGCAACATAGATAGATCAACAACGATGTACCTGGACGACCTCGAGCGCTTCTGGGAACTTGAAAGTGACACCAGCGATTCAGTAGAAAGCACTGATTGCGAAAAGGTGCTCCAAGAGACAACTACAAGGGATGAAGAAGGCCGGCTAGTAGTCTCCATACCATTCCGAAAAAATTTCGAGTTAGGAAATTCTCGAAAACAGGCTATGGCAAGACTACTGCAAATGGAGAACAAATTCAGTAAGAATCCGCAAATCTTCACGGAATACAGTGCCTTCATTGAACAATACCTGAAGCTAGGACACATGGAACCGGTAGACACCATTGGCCAAGGCAAATACTACATGCCACATCAAGCGGTAATCAGACCAAACAGCCTTACTACTAAATTGACGGTAGTGATTGACGCTTCAGCAAAAACGTCGAATGGGCTAAGTCTCAATGATGTAATGCTAGTCGGCCTAAAATACAAAGAGATATCTTCGATATTTTGATCAAGTGGCGACAATGGAAATATGTAATGACAGCTGACAATGACAGCTGACATCTAACAAATGTATCGTCAGATTAAAATCGCCAAAGAAGATCAGGAATTTCAATACATCCTCTGGAGAGACGACCAAAAGATGCCAATCAAGGAGTTCAACCTGACTACACTACACATCCGTCCCGTCAGCTGCGCCATCTTTAGCAGTCCGCTGTCTTCAAGAATTGGCAAATCAACATTGCCAAGGCAACAAGCAGCTGATAATAGCAATCAAAGAAGACTTCTACATGGATGACCTCATCACTGGTGGCAACTCAATAGGCGATTGCATCAACATGCAAACAGCACTTAGGAGCATCATGGAAAAGGCTGGCATGCATTTGTGAAAATGGGTATCAAATGTTGACCGGATCATTGCTAGGATTAAAGATGGCGACTCAACAGAAAAAATTATGATTCACAAGGACGAGTCAATAACAACCCTTGGGCTACAATGGGACCCCAAAAAGGATATCTTCACATATGTTGTCGATTGCCCAAAATTAGTACGCACTACAAAGCGTCTAATTTTATCTCAATTGGCAAGAATCTTTGATCCACTGGATTGGCTAACACTAGTTACATTACAAGGAAAATGCTTCATACAGGAGCTGTGGAAACTGCCGCTAACTAGGGACGCAGAACTAGAGCCTAGTCTGGACAATTATTGGCAAGAATACGCAAGCGCATTGCCAGATTTAGCAAAAATTAATATACCGCGCATGGTCTGGAAAATCGAGCACTGATGCAACGAAACCACATGGGTTTTGCGACGCATCAGAAAAAGCGTATGCAGCAGTGGTGTATACCAAGGTTGGAGCCAAATCACTTTGCTGGCTGCAAAAGGCAAAGTGAACCCAATAAAAAAACAAAAAAACTATACCACTAACTCACTTATTAAGCAAACTATTGGCAACAATACAAGCAATAGTATAAAATCACACCAAAACACAAGCATGATTCACAAATTACGCTCGCCTGGATAAAGAACAAGCGTAGTAAAGATAAATTCGTCATAACTAGAGTACACGAAATAAACAAAAAACTGCCTCACGTCGAATGGAAATACGTGAAATCAGCAGACAACCCAGCAGACGTCGCAGACGTCGCAATTTGAAGACCCTGAATCGATTATAGTAGCAACTCTAACCACAAAAGAAAACTACCTGATCTCACTCCTAACAAAGTATTCGTCAATTAATAAGCTAACAAACGTAATTGCTTACGTCTTATGCTTTATAGCAAAAGTACGAGGGAAGAAGCAGCAGTCGACTTATCTCACAGTCGACGAATTAAAGGAGGCCAAAACATTTGTTGTAAAATTACAACAACAACTTGATTTTGGTCATGAAATTCGTTTACTCAATGCTGGAAAGCCTCTGGAATCCAAGAGGAAATTGCAGGCGCTCAACCCCTTTCTGGATGGAAATGGAGTGTTACGTGTGGGAGGCCGTCTTCAAAATGCAATGGTGCCATACAATGTGAAACACCCAATTATACTTGGAAAACCACAGTTTGCTTGGCTTATAATAAACAATGGCCATAAGGAAACCCTACACGGCGGACTGAAACTGATGAGGAACTTTATTCAAAGGGAGTTCTGGATCTTTGGCTTGCGGAACACATTGAAAAAATATCTACGCGAATGTGTTACCTGCATTAGGTATAAACAGGAAATGGCCAGTCAACTGATGGGAAATTTGCCAGTGTATCGAGTAACTGGAGATTACTCGTTCCAAAACACTGGCATCGACTACGCTGGACCGTTTCAAATTCGCTGTTCCAAAGGAAGAGGTCAAAAATCGTATAAAGGGTACATATGCCTATTTGTATGTATGACCACAAAGGCAATGCACCTGGAAGCCGTCAGTGACTTATCATCAGATAAGTTTCTAGAGGCTCTACGCCGATTCTTTGCCAGACACGGCAAGAGTGAACATTTGTATTCAGACAACGGCACAAATTTCGTAGGTGCCGCTAGAATACTAGATAAGGATCTTGTCGCCGATATAAAAGCAAAAAGCAGTTTTGCACCACTGCTCGAAAATGAAGGCATTAACTGGCACTTTATTCCGCCGGCAAGCCCCCACATGGGAGGATTATGGGAAGCTGGACTAAATTCGGTGAAACACAACCTGAAGCGGCTCGTCGGCGATAACAGCTTTTAATTCTAGGAATTTATTTATTTTTTTATTTAAAAAAAGGAAATTGACAAAACGAGAGTCAAACTTAAAGATAAACTAAACAAATAAGTTATATAGCCTAAAAAAACAGAAAAAATTTCAATAATACCACCAACCTCCCGGGCACTGTCTTTGATGATCTGAAAGCAAGGATTTAACAAAAGGTAGAGAGAGTTCAGAGGAAAACGCATGATAAAACTTATTGTAGTTAACAAATAAAACGTGAAACGCGCTATGCAAAGAACAATCCGAAGTGCACAATGGTAAATACAACAGACGAAAGTGTCTGGTTGTTCTGGAAGGAACAGAAAAATTAAGTTGCAATAACAGGCATGACGAGTCAATATTACCAATAATCAAACTATGTAGAAAAACAATCCCCAGGATAGTTCTACGATTGATTAATGATGGAAGATCAATAAGAAGAAGCCTACTAAGATAAGACGGTAAACGAAGATTGGGGTCCCAGCTTAGATCTCGTAAGGCAAAGAGTAGAAACTGTTTCTGGACCGATTCAATTCAATCCTGATACAGTTTATGCTGAGGAGACCATATAATTGAACAGTATTCTAAAATAGGTCGTACCAGCGAAACATAAAGAAGTTTGGTAATGAATGGATCCTTCTTTTGCCCAACGTTTAATAAAGCCAAGAACACTTTTGGCTTTATTTATGATGGTTGAGATATGAGAATTGAAATTAAGTTTCGAGTCAAAAAGTACACCAAGATCTTTGACTGAAAAAATACGTTGCAAGGGATAAGTATTAATTGAATAATTAGCAATATATGGAATAGTACGACAGAAGGTCATTGTCATACATTTAGAACAATTTAAATGTAACCGATTAGCCACACACCAAAGTTGGAAGGAATTAAGATCATCTTGAAGGCGTAGATGATCAAGTGAATTAGCATACGAAAGACAAAGTTTTACGTCATCTGCATACATAAATACCTTTGTATTCGATATACGGTTTGGAAGGTCATTTATAAATAGCGAAAAAAGTAGCGGACCCAAATGACTACCCTGAGGTACACCCGACGAAACGAAAACAAGTTTCGAAAAAGCTGCTCTCAACACAACTCTTTAGGTTCTACCTTTTAAATAGGATGAAATCCAAGAAATAAGTTTGGGGGAAATTCCTAAGTGATCAAGCTTTTGAAGTAATATATCGTGGTGTACTGAGTCAAATGCTTTACTGAAATCAGTATATAATAACATCAGTTTGCATTTTATTTAAAAAACTGTCATTGACTAGGGAAGTAAATTCTAATAGATTAGTAGAAGTAGATCGGTTTCGAACAAAACCATGCTGCGATGGTGAAATAATCGATTTGCAAAAATGTTGTAAGGTAGATGTTATTATTTTTTCAAATAATTTCGGAATGGCAGATAGTTTTGCAACACCTCTATAATTAGAAATGTCAGACCTCCCACCTTTTTATACCCTGAACCCATTGAAAATGGGAAATCAGGGTATAATGGTTTTGTTAAAATGTATGTAACAGGCAGAAGGAGGCGTGGCAGACCCCATAAAGTATATATATTCTTGATCAGGGCGACGAGCTGAGTTGATTTAGCCCTGTCCGTCTGTCTGTCTGTCTGTCCGTCTGTCCGTATGTATGAACGCGTCGATCTCAGAATCTATAAGAGCTAGAGACATGAAATTTTTTTTGGAGGTTCCTGTATAGCACGCACATATCAAGTTTGTTTCAAAAAATCGATAACTTTGATCGTTTTAATGTTATCGATTAAAAACGAAATCGGAAACCAGTTACAAAAATATGTCTCGCACATCTTGAAAGCTAGAGACTCCTTATTTTGTATTTAGTATAATGTGGAGTTTTTATAATTTTGGTTTTTGTTATATTTTGGATGCCACGCCCCCTTCGCCCTAAATTTGCAAAAAACGTATTTCAAGTGCTAGGGACTTGTGCTTCGGCAAATACTCACATATAATTCACATAATCACGCTCTGAAAGTTTTAATTAAAAGTCAATCTACAAAGGAACTTATTCAACAATTAACTTCCCATAATACTTCTCTTACTGCAGCCCGAGCGCAGTCGCTGAGTAAACTGCGCAGTCAGCAGAGCGCTTGCTTAAGCGTGCGTGCGTATGTGTGTGTGTATGTGTGTGTGCATGTGTTGCTTTTGTATATATGTTAAATAAATATAAAATGTTTGGAATATCGGCTCATCGCAGGGTTCAGGGGATCTCCTAGTTGGGTACCACCGACTAGAGCTTTCTTACTTGTTTATATAGAGGGATGATGAAAGACTCTTTCCAAATAGTTTTAGTAATGGTGTCTGAAGCAAACCACTACATTCTTTAATTACACAACTGGGAATATTATCAGCTCCAGGAGAAAAAGATAATTTCAATGACCGAATGGCTGAGACCAGAGAAGCTGGGGAAACATTAGAAGCATTAATAATTTTAGTTGTAGAAATTAAGTAAGGGTATGAAGTGGTATAGGGATCTACCGAGGAGTAAGTGGATTGGAAAAAATCTGCAAAAAGTTCAGAGGAATCATGATCATTACAAGTTTTGTCCATTCCAAGGAAAAATGAGGAAGGTAAACTAGAAGATTTACGCTTCATGTTTACGAATTAATAGAATTGCTTAGGATCACGAACAAACTGCCTTTTGCAACGACAAAGGTTATTCTCATAACACCGAGAATTTAAAATATTAAAATTCGACTTGGCTATGGAATATTTAGACCAGTCTACAATCGAACCAAACTTATTAAATTTTTAAAAATATTTAGACCTAATATTTTTATACCCTGAACCCATTGAAAATGGGAAATCAGGGTATAATGGTTTTGTTGAAATGTATGTAACAGGCAGAAGGAGGCGTGGCGGACCCCATAAAATATATATATTCTTGATCAGGGAGACGAGCTGAGTTGATTTAGCCATGTCCGTCTGTCCGTCCGTCCGTCCGTCCGTTAGTCTGTCCGTATGTATGAACGCATCGATCTCAGAATCTGTAAGAGCTAGAGACTTGAAATTTTAGGTAGGTCCGTGTATAGCACGCGCAGATCGAGTTTGTTTAAAAAATCGATAAATTTGATCGTTTAAAAGTTATCGATTTAAAACGTTATCGAATCGCAGTTATAAATTTATATCTCCCACATCTTTCGAGCTAGAGTCTCCAAATTTTGTATTCAGTATAATGTAAAGTTTATACAATTTTGATTTTTATCACATTTTTGATACCACCCCCATTTCCATCCCTTTCCCCCCAAACTTGTAAAAGCCGTATTTCAAATACTAGAGACTTGTGCTTTGGAAAATATACACATATAAATGACATTATCACGCTCTGAAAGTTTGATTTGGAAAGTCCATCTACAAAAGAAGTTATTAAACATTTAATTTCCCATAGTAAAGCCCATGAGCGCAGCCCACGCTCAGTCGCTGCGCTAACTGCGCAGTCAGCAGAGCGCGTGCTTATGCGTATGTGTATGTGTGTATGTGTGTGCAAGAATTGCTTGTATACATACATATGTTAAATAAGCATAGAATGTTTGGAGTAAAGGCTCTTCGCAGGGTTCAGGGGATCTCCTAGTCGGATACCGCCGACTAGAGCTTTCTTACTTGTTTAAATTAGAAAGAGTCTGAGTAAACCAGGGGGCTTTATTAGCAACGGGCATAGGGAGACACATAGAAACACACTCATCTAGAAGAGAGTTTAAAGTGTTATAGAAAAAAGTTGTTGCCAAATTAATGTCAACTGACTTATATAAAGGAAACCACTCTGTTGCATTAATAAGTTGATTAAGGAAAACACATTTGCACTTATTATAACAACGACGTTGTTATACCCTGAACCCATTGAAAATGGGAAATCGGGGTATAATGGTTTTGTTAAAATGTATGTAACAGGCAGAAGGAGGCGTGGCAGACCCCATAAAGTCTATATATTCTTGATCAGGGCGACGAACTGAGTTGATTAGCCCTGTCTGTCTGTCTGTCTGTCCGTCTGTCCGTCTGTCCGTATGTATGAACGCCTCGATCTCAGAATCTATAAGAGCTAGAGACTCAAATTTTGTAGGTTCCTGTATAGCACGCGCATATCAAGTTTGTTTCAAAAAATCGATAACTTTTATCGTTTTAATGTTATCGATTAAAAACGAAATTGGAAACCAGTTATAAAATTATGTCTCGCACATCTTTGAAGCTAGAGACTTCTTATTTTGTATTTAGTATAATGTGGAGTTTATACAATTTTGATTTTCGTTTTATTTTGAATGCCACGCCTCCTTCGCCCTAAATTTGCAAAAAACGTATTTCAAGTTCTAGAGACTTGTGCTTCAGCAAATACACACATATAAATGACATAACCACGTTCTGAAACTTTGAAATAAAAAGTCCATTTACAAAGGAACTTATTTAACAATTAACTTCCCATAATACTGCTCTTACTGCAGCCCGAGCGCAGTCACTGCGTAAACTGCGCAGTCAGCAGAGCGCTCGTGCTCATGCGTGCGTAGGTATGTGTGTGTGGATTGTTGCTTGTATATATACGTATATGTTAAATAAGTATAAAATGTTTGGATTATCGGCTCACCGCAGGAATCAGGGGATCTCCTAGTCGGGTACCACCGACTAGAGCTTTCTTACTTGTTTTAAAATTGTAGGTGTGAAAACTGGAGGAGTACTAATGGATAATTGTACCTCCACAGTGGGATGATGTATATCCTCAGGTATACAAAAAGGTGATGATCTAGAGACATTAATGCTAGAGTCATCATTAATAAAAACTAGATCAACTGAACGATTCAGATGATTTGAAATAGAGTTCATCTGAAACATAGAAAGCGTGAATAATTCATTGAAAAGGTAATGATCTAATGTAGAAATAAGAAAACTAGAGTTGGGACTGGAGGACCAAGAAAGTCACCCAACACAAGAAACATATCGTTATCATTAACATACCCATAAATTTCATTAATGCAAGTTATATGTTGAGCATAAACTTGAACATCGGAAGAGGGAGGCATATATGAACAAGTAATAAATAGGAACCACGATGGAAGAGTTATTTTAACTCCAATAATCTCAGCATCATGAAGTAACGAAAAAATAAAAGATTCTGAGAGGATATTGGATCTAACACCAATCAAGACACCACTACGTAGCAGTCGATCGTGTCTATAAATGGTGAAAACATTAGAGAGAATCTCACTATTTTAAACATTCGGACATAGCCACGTTTCTGTGAGAGCAATCATTTCAGAATTTATACGAAAACTACTCAAAACAAGTAAGAGTGCTCTAGTCGAGACGGCTCGACTACGAGATACCCTGATACCCATGCAATGCTTATTTTACATTTACAAATATTGCGAGCAACACACACACACACACATGCATACGCACGCACGCATAAGCACGTGCTCTGCTGACTGCGCAGTTGACGCAGCGACTGTGCTTGGGCTGCAATATTCCTATTGTATGGGAAATTAAATGTTTAATAACTTTTTTTGTGGATAAACTTTCTCAATCAAAATTTGAAGTCTCTAGCTCTTACGGTATACAAAAACGAAGAAAAGTTATCGATTTTTATCGATAATAAGGAAACGGAATGAGTTATCGAAAATCTAAAATATCCCATTATCAATGGGTTCAGGGTATAAATAGTCTTCTGAGCTTTGAACTTAGGCCGCGAACGTTTTGATATATCAAAGACAGTTGCGGAGAAGATTGAGCAAAATTTAGTTTTTTGGTACTATATTAGAAGATTGACCAAAGTAGGATTTAACGATATAGGAGACAACCTATTTCGATTCTTGTGTTTGAATTCATGCACAACTACATTAGGTGGCCAAAATTTGGAGTCACATATGGTTGTGAAAAATTCAGCGGGTACATTGATTTTGAATGAAGCAATTTCACGAGGAGTCGCGAAATTAAACTTCGAAATAATAACATTGGCTGCAGATTTACTAGCAATAAAAGCAGATATAGCTTCACATGTCGTGTCATAAGAAAGCCTAGATAGGAAAACTTGCTTTCGAGGAGAAACGACAGATAAAGTAGGTATAGTAATAGTGGGAGAAGAGGTCGGAATATTGTTCATTGCTTGAGCAATATTCGGGGAAGCTTTTAGTTTTTTGATAGGAACCTGTGGAGGCCCTTGAGTGTTTATTATAACACAAGCAACAGGAACTAATAACGAATCAGGAGAAGGTGAGGAAGCCACTAATAAATTAGGAGACAATATTGGTACGGAAGGGGGTACCAACTGAGAAGGAGTCACAATTTTAGCATCCGGAGTATTAAAAATTGAACTCGCCATGAATTATACATCTTGGAAAAATTAAATTGTTTTTCCAAGCAAATTGGACAAGGCCAACGTAAACCTCAACCAATTTTTGTGGTGGACACGATTTTATTATAGTCACGCCCGATGAGACCTGCATATTTTATGTGCATCATATACCAACACAACCAGCAACTAACAAATTGCACTTGTGCAGAATCAGCTACTTGCCGAATATTGCATGATTTTTTGCAGCATGTCATATTGGCAATTGGGGTTAAGCAACCGAAACGTAAGAACAGATCAAAAGGAATTAAAAGAAAAAAAACAAAGAGAGGATTAGTGAGTTGTGAGAGCAGCTCCAACAACAAACAGCTGATAAAGAGCGGGTGAGCAGAAAGCAGTGAGAGAGTTTCTTGCACAAGACGAATTTAATTTAGTGAGAAACACAAACAACTCAAGTATGAGTGTGAGTGATAACACTAACAAATATGCAAAAGTGTAAAAAGAAACCCAAACAAAAGAGGAGAGCGCCAAAGAAGTAAATGTAGATGTAACAAAACAAATTACCGATGCTGACAAAACTTTCAAAATAGAAACAAAATAGTACAAAGCACCGTGGATTATTTCTTGCTCAGTAACAAATAAAGCCTGATGGCTGAATTAAACAAATCACAAAAAAGTGTAATTTTAAAGGCAAGTAATATTCAAAAGGTAATCAAAATTAAGGAGGACAAACAAAGCACGTCAAACACTTTCAACTGAGAACTCTCTCGAATTACAACACTGCTCTGCCAAATTGAAGCAGTGCTAAAATCACGCCCCCTGGTCAACTTACACTTACACTTACACCCGGTCACTTTATTGTAGGACGACCACTCATTGGAGCTCCAGAGCACTTTGATGAACATCGGAAAATTGGGTCCTTAGACAGATGGAGACACATGCAACGCATCAGAGGAGATTTCTGGAGGAAATAGAGAGATGAATACTTGGCATCACTGCAACAGCGAACCAAATGGCAGCAAGAAAAATCAAACCCCATGGAAGGCCAGCTTGTTTTACTAAAACAAGAAAACACGCATCACGCTAGATGGCCCATGGGAAAGATAACGAAAACTACAAAAGGACAAGATGATAAAGTTCGAGTAGTAACAGTAAAAATAAATGTATGTGAAGTCAAAAGATCAATTAACAAGATCTGTTTGCTACATACTCAGGATAAGGACTCTCCAAAAGAACGGATGAAAACACGATCAGCAAAGTTTACGACAGGAAAAGCGACGATTTTCAGCCTGCTAATGATATTGCAGGTAGCAAGTACCACCATAATAACTGGCGCAAATAAAAGCAGGGCAAAAATCCAGGATATGGATCAACACACAGAAATGTTAATGGACAATCTTGGAAAGGTAGAAATCGTGTCGTCAAGCTGGCAGTTACTGTTTTACAAAAACATGCAAGCATACTTCGAAGTTTTGAAGCAAGCGGATGAGCTCATGAGTAAGACCGACATCATTTGCGAAAAATTGGGTGAATATAAAGTATATATAAAGTCAAAAATACAAAATAAAAAGGAGAAAAATAAAATCATTAATGTTTTTCGACATTGGCACTGCAAATAGAATTAAGGACAACATGCTGACAATTATCAAAATCGAAAAACGCCTAAATGATTATGTCAGCAACCAGACATCAATAATCAATGCAACCTCAAACCTACCACAGAAGAGGTAAATAAAAACTTTGAAAAAGTCACACTGGAAATAAACAAGATGGCAAACACAATGAAAGCGAACTTCTTCATTTACAAAGACGCTGTAAAATTCTTCATGTTAATCACCCAAGTACGAAACTGGATTGATGAAAACGAAGACATTCAGTCAGCAGTAATCGCCCTTGTGACGGATATTAACCAAGGAAGAGTTCACCCGTCGCTGGTCGAACCAAAAAAAAGCTGACCGAACTCAACGACATTCAAAAGAAGCTAACAAGAAACCATTTCCTTCCGGGCGGAAATTCTGCAAAGAGGCATCAATTAGTGTTCAAGCTAATGAAAACACAAGCGATATTCAAGGACAACATGCTTATCATAGACGCAAGACTTCCAATATATATCAATCAGCATGCCAGTCTCTTCGAAGCAGTACCTACACCACTCGTGCTCGATGGAAGAAAGATGATTCCGAAAGTTAAAGCTAAATTCATTATCTTCAATACTGAGATAAATGCGTATCACTCAATGAGTGAAACAAAAGTTAGTCGTTGTTGGCATGAAGACGAGGACACGTACCTGTGTGAGGGAAGTTGGGCGTGGAAAGATGCAGATGACGAAAGTTGTGAAATATCGCCTTTAAAACCGAGCAACAAGCAATCGTGCAAAATGATAGAGTACGAGGAGGACACTTTTGTTAAAAAGATGAACGGAAACAAGTAAGAGTGCTCTAGTCGAGACGGCTCGACTACGAGATACCCTGAAACCTACGAAGATCCAATCTTCCCCCCAACATGATATGCTTATTTTACATATACAAATATTGCGAGCAACGCACACACACATACACATGCATACGCACGCACGCATAAGCACGCGCTCTGCTGATTGCGCAGTCAGAGCGGCGACTGCGCTCGGGTTGCAATATTCCTATTGTATGGGAAATTAAATGTTTAATAACTTTTTTTGTAGATGGACTTTCTTAAACAAACTTTCACATCGTAATTATGTCATTCATATGTATGCAATTGCCAAAGCACAAGTCTCTAGTATTTGAAATACGAATTTTTCAAATTGGGGGCGAAGGGGGCGTGGCATCCAAAATCCAAAAATTACATAATGTCCGCATTCATTACACGGATCTACACAGTTTGGAATCTCTAGCTCTTACGGTATGCTTAACCGTAGAAAAGTTACGCCGCAGGAGGTAGCGTCAACAGATACTGCGAGGTACTCTCCACTTTTCCTCAAGATAATTGACCACAACAACACATGGGTTCCGACGCCACTTCAACACATTGTAGTTAACAACTCAATGGAACTAGAACGGCTACAACAAAACATAAAGGAATTATACCGTCAAAAAGTACACATTGAGGATCTGGTCTTCCACACGATGAATGGACACATCTCGTTAGGATTAATAATAATTGTAATAGTTTTAAATTTCCTGTATATAATTAAGAGAAGAAACCAGAGACATCAATTGCTGGCTGTCACATTTTCTGGCCCCCCGCAGAATGTTCAGGCATGAACATTCAGAAATAGCCGAAGATCATAAACATGTCATCTTGAAGTACGTAGAAATGACAAGGGTCACACATGTAGAATCTATAAACAGGCTAAGTACGCAAAGACTAACGCTGAGCCTTACAAACTCTGCGATAGACTAAGAATAAATAAACACCTAAGCTGAGCCTCACAAACTCAGCAATAGATAAGCTAGATTTAAGGGTTGAAATTATGCTTGAGTCAGTATATAAAAACACTGACTCAGAAGAATAGAATCAATATACAACTGATCACCAACAAAGCAAGTCTATTCAGAGGGATTTTTTTGGGAAAAGAACAGAATTTACTTCATGGCGAAAAAGCCTGGATAGGATATTCAAGGCACACTTTGTTGTACAGGGAACGGCAAAATACTATGGAGTTCTAATGGTAGTAAGAAGCAAGGTAGTTGGCAACCCCGATGCCGTACTAGAGGCTGACAATGCTCTATTAAATTGGAAGGCCATACCCCAGTGTCTTACGGATCATTTTGCTGATCGCAAAGATCTTAAGACACTGGAATACCAACTTTACACTCTCAATCAAAACGGAAAATTAATAGATGAGTTCTATCAGATCGTCTACTACCAGCTGTCTCTAATCTTGAATCGAATAAACAACCATGATTCATCTTTAGAAACAGTAAGAGCACTCACCAAGATCTATAGGGATAAAGCCTTATATACTTTCATAAGGAGTCTTAACGGAGACTTACCTAGATTGCTAGCTATCAAGGAACCAACAGATCTTAAGCACGGTCTTTATTTGTGTCATTTGATCGAGAACCAATCAATTCGAAACTCGGTATATCCCGTAAGAATGCCCTCGCTACCGCTGAGGAAAAGTTAATAAACCAGATGTATCCAATCCTCATTCCGCTCTAACACTCCACAAATCGTGAATAGGACCAACTTCAACCCGAATTTATTCTATCCACTAAGACCTAATTATCATTCGCAAAGCCCAAATTCCGTCCCAAGGCACACATTCTAACAACCGCAACACTTGTTTAAGACCAATAGCCCCAAAACCACAACCAGCTCCACAACCAACGGAGGTCGACTAATCAGATAGAACCAGAAATGTTAACATATGAACAGACCGGACAATAACCTGACTACTGGAAAAAGACCCCTATCTAATTCTAGGGCAGAACAAATTCCAAACAAGTTTCAGCTACAATTTTACATCAATACAGGGGAAAGCCAAGGACAGATCGCAGAGTGAGTGAGCAAAATTACTTTGCTGCTATAGAAGACTAACAGTATGAAAGCGAAACGTCTCCAAGCGACGATACTCAAGTCGAAATCGTTGATACGTCCGACGTGAATTTTTTAGTTTAAATCGTTCCTCGTTGCCACATTTCCAGTGGAGGGACTTCCTCATTGATACTGGTTCCAATCAGAATTACATCCAATCCTCACTCGTTAAAAACCCAAAAGCAAATATGACACATTTTTTCGCAAATTCCATTGGAAAAGTAGCTATCACACACCACACATTTCTAAATTTATTTAATATTGATAATATCCCAATCAGATTTTTCATATTGCCTTCTTTGAAAACCTTTCACAGCGTTCTAGGCAACGATACAATGAAACAACTTAACGTCATTATCGATGTCAGAAATGATATTCTCATAGTAAACGGTATTAGTAGTTTCCGCATTAGACAGTTACCTGCACATGCAGTCAATAATATAAAAGTTCGAGCAGACCACATGTCCGATAATCAAAAAAGAATAATAGACAAATTAGTTCAAGAATCCAAATGACTATTCGATGATCCAGAACATAAACTGACTTATACAACTAACATGTGTAAAGTTACAATTCAGGCCGGGGTGCAGACCCAGTCTACGCAGGACCAGCACTTACAAGAATATTTCTTGAGTGCGGGGACGGGGACTTAAGAGAGAGGAAAGGTGTTGGTTTTGGTTGGCTGAGCTATTTATTTTCTTAGCTAAGCTTCCCTGTCGCGGTCCGGGCCCTGCCGCACCGTTTCTCGCGAAGCCCACGTGCTTCGCGCCTTTTCCATGTTCTTCCCGCCTTCTCTTCGTTTGAGCGCTGACGTGCGCTTCTGACTTTCCGGCGACCCATCTCGACGCCTGTCCGAAAACTCATTAACTCTCTGCCCTTAATTCTACCACGCTCGAGCCGCCCGATCGCCTCGGCGACGCAACTCACCACCGCACTTGCTCCTCACGGTGGAGCTTTCACCACGCTGCGCAGAGTTGCATCGCCGATCGTCGGCGCGCATTCGAGCCGTTACATTTAAGTTTCAATTTCTTTAAATACATCTTGCCCTCCTTGCGCTCTTATTACAACTACCTTACTCATTACTTATATGCTATCTTATTGTAAATAAGGATGTGAGGCTGCTGCTCCTAAGGTCGCCTTACACATGGTAGGAGAAATCCGAACCAATAACGACAATCCTAAGCAGGAAGTTGAAAAACAAATCACAGAATTGCTTACTGACGGAGTTATCCGACCGACCTTAGACGACATTCTAAGGGATCATTTTGGGAAAATCTGCTATGTCTCTATTGATGACAGCATTCTTTTCTGTAAAAGTGAAAACGGGCATGCTAATCACCTGAAACAAGACTTCACGACTTCATAACCAAATCCCTTCAATGGAAATACCCATTAACGTTTTCAAAAACCAACTCTTCATATTAATCGGAGAAAAGTCCAATTACCAATTCGAAATACCTTTTCCTACATACCATAGACATATTGTAAGCCGACTTCACTATATAGAAGACGAAATTAATAAAAATTTTCAGAAACAGAAAACAGGAATTCAACTATAAAAACAGTCCCAAGAAAAATAGTACTAATATGCTTAGGTATCACTACTGTCCTCGATAACTGAAATTCACAAGTAATATCAGTATACACCGGACTAGCAACCAAACAAGACGGTACTTTCAAAATTTTTCACATATTCGATCTGGGTAAATACAATGAAATTTACGCATCATTGGACGAAGCATTACACTCACTCCCAACATATCATCCTCTTTACCCATTCCTCGTATATGAGTTGAATCACATATAGTTGTGAACAATTCAGCATGGACGTTTATTTTGAATGAAGCGATTTCAGGAGTCGCAAAATTGAACTTCGAAATAAAAACATTGGCTGTAGTTCTTATAGCAATAAAAGCAGATATAGCTTCACATGTCGTGTCATAAGAAAGCCTAGATAGGAAAACTTGCTTTCGAGGAGAAACGACAGATAAAGTAGGTATAGTAATAGTGGGAGAAGAGGTCGGAATATTGTTCATTGCATGAGCAATGAATTTTTTGATAGGAAACTGTTTAGGCTATACCAACAGGTGTGTCTGACAAATCATTAGAAAGCGAACGAATCAGGACAAGGTGAGGAAGGCACTAATAAATTAGGAGACGATATTGGTACGGAATGGTACCAACTACGATGGAGTCTTCATTTGAATATGTGGGGTATCAAAATTATACTGATTTAATATATTTTCACCAGCTTCTAGGTCACGAGATAAGTGTTTTGAAATGTTACTCAGTTTTAAAAATTGAACCCGCGCTGAATTGTGCATCTTGGAAAAAATTATTTGTTTTTCCAAGCAAGTCGGACAAGGCCAACGTAAACCTCAACCAATTTTTGTGGTGGACACGATTTTATTATAGTCACGCCCGATGAGACCTGCATATTTTATGTGCATCATATACCAACACAACCAGCAACTAACAAATTGCACTTGTGCAGAATCAGCAACTTGCTTAAGTTAATTGTTAAAAAAGTTCCTTTGTAAATGGACTTTTTATTTCAAAGTTTCAGAGCGTGGTTATGTCATTTATATGTGTGTATTTGCTGAAGCACAAGTCTCTAGAACTTGAAATACGTTTTTTGCAAATTTAGGGCGAAGGAGGCGTGGCATTCAAAATATAACAAAAATCAAAATTGTATAAAACACACATGCAACCAAATACAGAATAAGGAGTCTCTAGCTATAAAGATGTAGGAGATATAATTTAATTACTGTATTTCGATTTCGTTTTTAATCGATAACAATAAAACGATAAAAGTTATCGATTTTTTTGAGCCTTACAAACTCTGCGATAGACTAAGAATAAATAAACACCTAAGCTGAGCCTCACAAACTCAGCAATAGATAAGCTAGATTTAAGGGTTGAAATTATGCTTGAGTCAGTATATAAAAACACTGACTCAGAAGAATAGAATCAATATACAACTGATCACCAACAAAGCAAGTCTATTCAGAGGGATTTTTTTGGGAAAAGAACAGAATTTACTTCATGGCGAAAAAGCCTGGATAGGATATTCAAGGCACACTTTGTTGTACAGGGAACGGCAAAATACTATGGAGTTCTAATGGTAGTAAGAAGCAAGGTAGTTGGCAACCCCGATGCCGTACTAGAGGCTGACAATGCTCTATTAAATTGGAAGGCCATACCCCAGTGTCTTACGGATCATTTTGCTGATCGCAAAGATCTTAAGACACTGGAATACCAACTTTACACTCTCAATCAAAACGGAAAATTAATAGATGAGTTCTATCAGATCGTCTACTACCAGCTGTCTCTAATCTTGAATCGAATAAACAACCATGATTCATCTTTAGAAACAGTAAGAGCACTCACCAAGATCTATAGGGATAAAGCCTTATATACTTTCATAAGGAGTCTTAACGGAGACTTACCTAGATTGCTAGCTATCAAGGAACCAACAGATCTTAAGCACGGTCTTTATTTGTGTCATTTGATCGAGAACCAATCAATTCGAAACTCGGTATATCCCGTAAGAATGCCCTCGCTACCGCTGAGGAAAAGTTAATAAACCAGATGTATCCAATCCTCATTCCGCTCTAACACTCCACAAATCGTGAATAGGACCAACTTCAACCCGAATTTATTCTATCCACTAAGACCTAATTATCATTCGCAAAGCCCAAATTCCGTCCCAAGGCACACATTCCAACAACCGCAACACTTGTTTAAGACCAATAGCCCCAAAACCACAACCAGCTCCACAACCAACGGAGGTCGACTAATCAGATAGAACCAGAAATGTTAACATATGAACAGACCGGACAATAACCTGACTACTGGAAAAAGACCCCTATCTAATTCTAGGGCAGAACAAATTCCAAACAAGTTTCAGCTACAATTTTACATCAATACAGGGGAAAGCCAAGGACAGATCGCAGAGTGAGTGAGCAAAATTACTTTGCTGCTATAGAAGACTAACAGTATGAAAGCGAAACGTCTCCAAGCGACGATACTCAAGTCGAAATCGTTGATACGTCCGACGTGAATTTTTTAGTTTAAATCGTTCCTCGTTGCCACATTTCCAGTGGAGGGACTTCCTCATTGATACTGGTTCCAATCAGAATTACATCCAATCCTCACTCGTTAAAAACCCAAAAGCAAATATGACACATTTTTTCGCAAATTCCATTGGAAAAGTAGCTATCACACACCACACATTTCTAAATTTATTTAATATTGATAATATCCCAATCAGATTTTTCATATTGCCTTCTTTGAAAACCTTTCACAGCGTTCTAGGCAACGATACAATGAAACAACTTAACGTCATTATCGATGTCAGAAATGATATTCTCATAGTAAACGGTATTAGTAGTTTCCGCATTAGACAGTTACCTGCACATGCAGTCAATAATATAAAAGTTCGAGCAGACCACATGTCCGATAATCAAAAAAGAATAATAGACAAATTAGTTCAAGAATCCAAATGACTATTCGATGATCCAGAACATAAACTGACTTATACAACTAACATGTGTAAAGTTACAATTCAGGCCGGGGTGCAGACCCAGTCTACCCAGGACCAGCACTTACAAGAATATTTCTTGAGTGCGGGGACGGGGACTTAAGAGAGAGGAAAGGTGTTGGTTTTGGTTGGCTGAGCTATTTATTTTCTTAGCTAAGCTTCCCTGTCGCGGTCCGGGCCCTGCCGCACCGTTTCTCGCGAAGCCCACGTGCTTCGCGCCTTTTCCATGTTCTTCCCGCCTTCTCTTCGTTTGAGCGCTGACGTGCGCTTCTGACTTTCCGGCGACCCATCTCGACGCCTGTCCGAAAACTCATTAACTCTCTGCCCTTAATTCTACCACGCTCGAGCCGCCCGATCGCCTCGGCGACGCAACTCACCACCGCACTTGCTCCTCACGGTGGAGCTTTCACCACGCTGCGCAGAGTTGCATCGCCGATCGTCGGCGCGCATTCGAGCCGTTACATTTAAGTTTCAATTTCTTTAAATACATCTTGCCCTCCTTGCGCTCTTATTACAACTACCTTACTCATTACTTATATGCTATCTTATTGTAAATAAGGATGTGAGGCTGCTGCTCCTAAGGTCGCCTTACACATGGTAGGAGAAATCCGAACCAATAACGACAATCCTAAGCAGGAAGTTGAAAAACAAATCACAGAATTGCTTACTGACGGAGTTATCCGACCGACCTTAGACGACATTCTAAGGGATCATTTTGGGAAAATCTGCTATGTCTCTATTGATGACAGCATTCTTTTCTGTAAAAGTGAAAACGGGCATGCTAATCACCTGAAACAAGACTTCACGACTTCATAACCAAATCCCTTCAATGGAAATACCCATTAACGTTTTCAAAAACCAACTCTTCATATTAATCGGAGAAAAGTCCAATTACCAATTCGAAATACCTTTTCCTACATACCATAGACATATTGTAAGCCGACTTCACTATATAGAAGACGAAATTAATAAAAATTTTCAGAAACAGAAAACAGGAATTCAACTATAAAAACAGTACCAAGAAAAATAGTACTAATATGCTTAGGTATCACTACTGTCCTCGATAACTGAAATTCACAAGTAATATCAGTATACACCGGACTAGCAACCAAACAAGACGGTACTTTCAAAATTTTTCACATATTCGATCTGGGTAAATACAATGAAATTTACGCATCATTGGACGAAGCATTACACTCACTCCCAACATATCATCCTCTTTACCCATTCCTCGTATATGAGTTGAATCACATATAGTTGTGAACAATTCAGCATGGACGTTTATTTTGAATGAAGCGATTTCAGGAGTCGCAAAATTGAACTTCGAAATAAAAACATTGGCTGTAGTTCTTATAGCAATAAAAGCAGATATAGCTTCACATGTCGTGTCATAAGAAAGCCTAGATAGGAAAACTTGCTTTCGAGGAGAAACGACAGATAAAGTAGGTATAGTAATAGTGGGAGAAGAGGTCGGAATATTGTTCATTGCATGAGCAATGAATTTTTTGATAGGAAACTGTTTAGGCTATACCAACAGGTGTGTCTGACAAATCATTAGAAAGCGAACGAATCAGGACAAGGTGAGGAAGGCACTAATAAATTAGGAGACGATATTGGTACGGAATGGTACCAACTACGATGGAGTCTTCATTTGAATATGTGGGGTATCAAAATTATACTGATTTAATATATTTTCACCAGCTTCTAGGTCACGAGATAAGTGTTTTGAAATGTTACTCAGTTTTAAAAATTGAACCCGCGCTGAATTGTGCATCTTGGAAAAAATTATTTGTTTTTCCAAGCAAGTCGGACAAGGCCAACGTAAACCTCAACCAATTTTTGTGGTGGACACGATTTTATTATAGTCACGCCCGATGAGACCTGCATATTTTATGTGCATCATATACCAACACAACCAGCAACTAACAAATTGCACTTGTGCAGAATCAGCAACTTGCTTAAGTTAATTGTTAAAAAAGTTCCTTTGTAAATGGACTTTTTATTTCAAAGTTTCAGAGCGTGGTTATGTCATTTATATGTGTGTATTTGCTGAAGCACAAGTCTCTAGAACTTGAAATACGTTTTTTGCAAATTTAGGGCGAAGGAGGCGTGGCATTCAAAATATAACAAAAATCAAAATTGTATAAAACACACATGCAACCAAATACAGAATAAGGAGTCTCTAGCTATAAAGATGTAGGAGATATAATTTAATTACTGTATTTCGATTTCGTTTTTAATCGATAACAATAAAACGATAAAAGTTATCGATTTTTTTGAGCCTTACAAACTCTGCGATAGACTAAGAATAAATAAACACCTAAGCTGAGCCTCACAAACTCAGCAATAGATAAGCTAGATTTAAGGGTTGAAATTATGCTTGAGTCAGTATATAAAAACACTGACTCAGAAGAATAGAATCAATATACAACTGATCACCAACAAAGCAAGTCTATTCAGAGGGATTTTTTTGGGAAAAGAACAGAATTTACTTCATGGCGAAAAAGCCTGGATAGGATATTCAAGGCACACTTTGTTGTACAGGGAACGGCAAAATACTATGGAGTTCTAATGGTAGTAAGAAGCAAGGTAGTTGGCAACCCCGATGCCGTACTAGAGGCTGACAATGCTCTATTAAATTGGAAGGCCATACCCCAGTGTCTTACGGATCATTTTGCTGATCGCAAAGATCTTAAGACACTGGAATACCAACTTTACACTCTCAATCAAAACGGAAAATTAATAGATGAGTTCTATCAGATCGTCTACTACCAGCTGTCTCTAATCTTGAATCGAATAAACAACCATGATTCATCTTTAGAAACAGTAAGAGCACTCACCAAGATCTATAGGGATAAAGCCTTATATACTTTCATAAGGAGTCTTAACGGAGACTTACCTAGATTGCTAGCTATCAAGGAACCAACAGATCTTAAGCACGGTCTTTATTTGTGTCATTTGATCGAGAACCAATCAATTCGAAACTCGGTATATCCCGTAAGAATGCCCTCGCTACCGCTGAGGAAAAGTTAATAAACCAGATGTATCCAATCCTCATTCCGCTCTAACACTCCACAAATCGTGAATAGGACCAACTTCAACCCGAATTTATTCTATCCACTAAGACCTAATTATCATTCGCAAAGCCCAAATTCCGTCCCAAGGCACACATTCCAACAACCGCAACACTTGTTTAAGACCAATAGCCCCAAAACCACAACCAGCTCCACAACCAACGGAGGTCGACTAATCAGATAGAACCAGAAATGTTAAACAAGTTTCAGCTACAATTTTACATCAATACAGGGGAAAGCCAAGGACAGATCGCAGAGTGAGTGAGCAAAATTACTTTGCTGCTATAGAAGACTAACAGTATGAAAGCGAAACGTCTCCAAGCGACGATACTCAAGTCGAAATCGTTGATACGTCCGACGTGAATTTTTTAGTTTAAATCGTTCCTCGTTGCCACATTTCCAGTGGAGGGACTTCCTCATTGATACTGGTTCCAATCAGAATTACATCCAATCCTCACTCGTTAAAAACCCAAAAGCAAATATGACACATTTTTTCGCAAATTCCATTGGAAAAGTAGCTATCACACACCACACATTTCTAAATTTATTTAATATTGATAATATCCCAATCAGATTTTTCGTATTGCCTTCTTTGAAAACCTTTCACAGCGTTCTAGGCAACGATACAATGAAACAACTTAACGTCATTATCGATGTCAGAAATGATATTCTCATAGTAAACGGTATTAGTAGTTTCCGCATTAGACAGTTACCTGCACATGCAGTCAATAATATAAAAGTTCGAGCAGACCACATGTCCGATAATCAAAAAAGAATAATAGACAAATTAGTTCAAGAATCCAAATGACTATTCGATGATCCAGAACATAAACTGACTTATACAACTAACATGTGTAAAGTTACAATTCAGGCCGGGGTGCAGACCCAGTCTACCCAGGACCAGCACTTACAAGAATATTTCTTGAGTGCGGGGACGGGGACTTAAGAGAGAGGAAAGGTGTTGGTTTTGGTTGGCTGAGCTATTTATTTTCTTAGCTAAGCTTCCCTGTCGCGGTCCGGGCCCTGCCGCACCGTTTCTCGCGAAGCCCACGTGCTTCGCGCCTTTTCCATGTTCTTCCCGCCTTCTCTTCGTTTGAGCGCTGACGTGCGCTTCTGACTTTCCGGCGACCCATCTCGACGCCTGTCCGAAAACTCATTAACTCTCTGCCCTTAATTCTACCACGCTCGAGCCGCCCGATCGCCTCGGCGACGCAACTCACCACCGCACTTGCTCCTCACGGTGGAGCTTTCACCACGCTGCGCAGAGTTGCATCGCCGATCGTCGGCGCGCATTCGAGCCGTTACATTTAAGTTTCAATTTCTTTAAATACATCTTGCCCTCCTTGCGCTCTTATTACAACTACCTTACTCATTACTTATATGCTATCTTATTGTAAATAAGGATGTGAGGCTGCTGCTCCTAAGGTCGCCTTACACATGGTAGGAGAAATCCGAACCAATAACGACAATCCTAAGCAGGAAGTTGAAAAACAAATCACAGAATTGCTTACTGACGGAGTTATCCGACCGACCTTAGACGACATTCTAAGGGATCATTTTGGGAAAATCTGCTATGTCTCTATTGATGACAGCATTCTTTTCTGTAAAAGTGAAAACGGGCATGCTAATCACCTGAAACAAGACTTCACGACTTCATAACCAAATCCCTTCAATGGAAATACCCATTAACGTTTTCAAAAACCAACTCTTCATATTAATCGGAGAAAAGTCCAATTACCAATTCGAAATACCTTTTCCTACATACCATAGACATATTGTAAGCCGACTTCACTATATAGAAGACGAAATTAATAAAAATTTTCAGAAACAGAAAACAGGAATTCAACTATAAAAACAGTCCCAAGAAAAATAGTACTAATATGCTTAGGTATCACTACTGTCCTCGATAACTGAAATTCACAAGTAATATCAGTATACACCGGACTAGCAACCAAACAAGACGGTACTTTCAAAATTTTTCACATATTCGATCTGGGTAAATACAATGAAATTTACGCATCATTGGACGAAGCATTACACTCACTCCCAACATATCATCCTCTTTACCCATTCCTCGTATATGAGTTGAATCACATATAGTTGTGAACAATTCAGCATGGACGTTGATTTTGAATGAAGCGATTTCAGGAGTCGCAAAATTGAACTTCGAAATAAAAACATTGGCTGTAGTTCTTATAGCAATAAAAGCAGATATAGCTTCACATGTCGTGTCATAAGAAAGCCTAGATAGGAAAACTTGCTTTCGAGGAGAAACGACAGATAAAGTAGGTATAGTAATAGTGGGAGAAGAGGTCGGAATATTGTTCATTGCATGAGCAATGAATTTTTTGATAGGAAACTGTTTAGGCTATACCAACAGGTGTGTCTGACAAATCATTAGAAAGCGAACGAATCAGGACAAGGTGAGGAAGGCACTAATAAATTAGGAGACAATATTGGTACGGAATGGTACCAACTACGATGGAGTCTTCATTTGAATATGTGGGGTATCAAAATTATACTGATTTAATATATTTTCACCAGCTTCTAGGTCACGAGATAAGTGTTTTGAAATGTTACTCAGTTTTAAAAATTGAACCCGCGCTGAATTGTGCATCTTGGAAAAAATTATTTGTTTTTCCAAGCAAGTCGGACAAGGCCAACGTAAACCTCAACCAATTTTTGTGGTGGACACGATTTTATTATAGTCACGCCCGATGAGACCTGCATATTTTATGTGCATCATATACCAACACAACCAGCAACTAACAAATTGCACTTGTGCAGAATCAGCAACTTGCTTAAGTTAATTGTTAAAAAAGTTCCTTTGTAAATGGACTTTTTATTTCAAAGTTTCAGAGCGTGGTTATGTCATTTATATGTGTGTATTTGCTGAAGCACAAGTCTCTAGAACTTGAAATACGTTTTTTGCAAATTTAGGGCGAAGGAGGCGTGGCATTCAAAATATAACAAAAATCAAAATTGTATAAAACACACATGCAACCAAATACAGAATAAGGAGTCTCTAGCTATAAAGATGTAGGAGATATAATTTAATTACTGTATTTCGATTTCGTTTTTAATCGATAACAATAAAACGATAAAAGTTATCGATTTTTTGAAACAAACTCGATCTGCGCGAGCTATACACGGACCTACATAAAATATATACATAAAATGATACATAAAATTTCAAGTCTCTAGCTCTTATAGATTCTGAGATCGACGCGTTCAAACATTCGGACAGACGGACGGACGGACAGGGCTAAATCAACTCAGCTCCTCGCCCTGATCAAGAATATATATACTTTATGGGGTCTGCCACGCGTCCTTCTGCCTGTTACCTACATTTTAACAAAACCATTATACCCTGTTTTCCCATTTTCAATCGGTTCAGGGTATAAACATAAATTTTTTGTGGATGGATATGTCATCTATATGTATATAGTTGCCAAAGCACAATCCTCTAGTATGTGAAATACGGTTTTTACAAATTTGTTGGGAACGGAAGGAAGGGGGGAGGGTATCCAAAACAAATGACAAAAATCAAAATTATATAAATTACACATTAAATTAAATATTTAAATTAAATTTGAAGACTCTAGCTCTAAAGATTTATAACTGAATTCCGATAACGTTTAAATCGATAACATTTAAATGGGAATAGGTATCGATTTTTTTAAATAAACTTCTGCGCTATGTACGGACCTACATAACAAATTTCAAGTCTATAGTTCTTATAGGTTCTGGGATCGACGCGTTCATTCATACGGACAGACGGACATGGCTATATCGAATCAGCTCGTCTCGCTGACCAAGAATATTAATACTTTATGGAGTATGCCACGCCTCCTTCTGCCAGTTACTGTTAACCATTATACCCTGATTTCCCATTTTCAATGGGTTAAGGGTATAACAAAAATGAGAGAATTAATCAGTTGTGAGAGCGAGTCCAACACAAAACAGCTAATAAAGAGCAGAGTGAACAGAAAGCAGTGAGCGAATTTCAACACAAAACAGCTAATAAAGAGCAGAGTGAACAGAAAGCAGTGAGCGAATTTCAACACAAAACAGCTAATAAAGAGCAGAGTGAACAGAAAGCAGTGCGCGAATTTCTTGTGAAAGACGAAATTAATTTCGCAAGAAACACAAGTATGTAAGGGGGTTGCGGTACCCAAAATTTAACAAAAATCCAATTTACAAATACCTAATACTAAATTTTGAGACTCTGGCTCAAAAAGATGTACGAGATATAATATATTAACTGAATTTCGATAACGTTTTTAATTGATAACATTAAAACGGGAAATGTTATAGATTTTTTGAAACAAACTTAATCTACGCGTGCTATATACGTAGGGTGACCAGATCGGCCTCAGGCCATTCCGGGACGGTCGACGACTTTGTTGCAAAAAACTGCTTATCTGCGCTGCTTTCCTCAAAAAAATTCTTCACTTGTCTTGACAAAAGCGGGACATGTCCCGGAATTCCAGGACGTATGGTCACCCTATATATACGGACCTATAGTATAATTTCAAGTCTCTAGCTCTTATAGGTTCTGAGGAACCGGTTTTACGAGCATACGGATGGCCGGACGGACGAACAGACATACGGACACCGCTAAATCGACTCAGCTCGTCGCCCTGATCAAGAATATATATACTTTGTTAGGTCTGCAACGCCTCCTTCTGCCATTTTATTAAATACATTTTAACAAAACTATTTAGAATTTTCATTGGGTTCAGGGTATAATTACGGAGCGCAAAAAAAGCACATCAAACACTTTCAACTGAGAGCTCTCCATATTTTTTATACCCTGAGCCCATTGAAAATGGGAAATCAGGGTATAATGTTTTTTTTGAAAATGTATATAACAGGCAGAAGGAGACATGGCAGACTCCATAAACTATCTATATTCTTGATCAGCTCGATGAGCTGAGTTGAAATAGCCCTGTCCGTCTGTCCGTCCGTCCGTCAGTCCGTATGAACGCAGCGATCTCGTAAGCCACAAAAGCTAGATATCTGAAATTTTCAGAGAATACTCGTCTATAGCCTACGCAGTACGAGTTTTTTTTAACTCATCCCGTTTCCTTATTATCAATAAAAATCCATAACTTTTCTTCCTTTTTGTATACCGTAAGAGCTAGAGAATCCAAATTTACTGTATAGATCCGTGTAATGAATGCCGAGATTTTGAAATTCTTGGATTTTGGATGCCACGCCCCCTTCGCCCCCAAATTGCAAAAATCGTATTTCAAATACTAGAGACTTGTGCTTTGGAAAATACACACATATAATTGACATTATCACGCTGTGAAAGTTTAATTAAGAGAGTCCATCCACACAAAAAGTTATTAAACATTTAATTTCCCATACAGTATATATACAAAATTTCAAGTATATATATATATATATAATTAAATATTTAGTTAAATATTTACTGTGTGTTTAAATCGAACTAATGCCGCGACACAGGCTAACGGCAACGCTAATATAATTTAAAAGACGAAGTCTAAGTAAGATTCTGACAACTTGGTTTATTTAAAAGACGAAGTCAAAGTTAGATTATGACAACTTGCTTTTGTTTAAAAGACGAAGTCAAAGTTCGATTATGACAACTTGCTTTATTAAATAGTAGCTTAAGACTAAAGACAATTTCATCATAGGCTTATTTTATATGCTGTTGAAATTACGCAGCAGCAACATGACGCGTCGATGCAACCGTTACTCTTGGTGACCGTCGGACGCGTTATTCTCAGAATTTGTTCTTTGCTATTTTTGTTGTTGTGCGGTAGCAACGTGCAACGGCACTTTCCCAATTCTGCGCCAGTCCGTTTGTTTATGATTTGGCTATCCGGTTTATTCTGGATTGGAGTCAAAGTGTGTGTGTATTGTTTCGCAGCACAATTGAGTGAGCTCTATTAGAATGTTTGCAACTTTCGGATGATGCATGTTGCTGGGAACAAATGTTTACTTGTGGGTTATGCATGTTGTGAGCTTGGGAATATTTACATTAATAATGGGAACAGCTTTTGGATATTGTGGACGTAATCAGTATGATTATGTCACTATATAAGGTGCTCGAACTAAGTTAATGGGACAAACACTAAACACATATTTTCCACAAAAATCAACTTTTCGTTTTATATATTCCTTCTAAATTTCGGTTGTAGTGTCCTTGAGCGCCAGGCAAAGAAATGGGAAAAAGTACCATAAGGTTTCTTTATTATGATAATTTTTAGACACTAACGTTGAGTTTTTCTAATGAAGTAAGTAAATGGGACGGATTACTTTGCTTTCATTTGTGGATAAATAACTACGTGTTATTTGAACTTTTAGTTAGGATTTTTTTTTAACTATTAAAATAAATCAAAATAAGTGATTTTTAACTTAAATTAATATATAAAACAACATAATTTTTTTTTTTTTACAAAGTAATGTTGAATTTTGCCCGTTTAACTGATGAAGAGCGTGGCAGAAATGTGGCACTGCGTAATATGCGGATGTGAATTTGCAGAATTGCAGAAAATGTTAGCAGAAATAAGAATACTGTGAAAAATTTACTCAAGGACCCAGAAAATTATGTAAAAAAGCCCCTTTCTGGCTGCCCAACATTCGTTGAAAACCGGGTCAAAAGAAAAAATAAAAATCCAGCGGTCAAAGAAAACATCGGCGCATCTCAAATATGAATTTATTTGTCTCTGTTGACATCCACGAGACGTATGCACCAAATCTTGAAGAGCTCGGAAAATGTTTCATATGAAAAAAAATTCCTGAAACCGGAGGTACTGCCAAGGCATAAGGCTGCTCAATTAGAGCTTGCCACCAGATAGAAATTTTGGGGCACTGAGTGGAAAAATATAATTTTTAGTGATAAGAATGAGTTAAATTAACATTAAGATTCAGATTATCCCGATGTGCGAACACCAAAAAAGGTCCAGGTGTCCAGAAATTATCACGGGGGGTCTATAAGCATATGGGCTGCGTTCGGATATAATGGAAAGACTTCAATTTGTTTTAGAACGCATAAAACGAATGTTTAAAATTAAGTTGAACTATTGGACTCTGTTTTGGTTCTATTTGGAGAGAATCATTACGGTGGCAATTAGATTGCCAGCAGGATAATGCGCCCATCCACGCTGAAAAGCTCACTAAGGCTTATTCTAGAGAATCAGCAATTCCTGTTTTAGAGTGGCCAGCACGCAGCCCAGACTTAAATCCGATATAAAATCTTAGGGGCATCTTCACTCAACGAGTTTATGCCAACGGGAAGCAATTTGGAAGTTTAATTGAGTTGAAAAATGCGATTATTCAAAAATCGGGAAAAAAGGACATTCAAATGCGCCAAAGCCTGATTATTTCAATGCCAGTGCGAATAATAAAAGTGTTAAACAACAAAGACTGTTCTATTTAAAATAATTTATGGTTTAAACCATTTTCTATTGATATTTGTTGATTTTTTATACCCTGAACCCATTGAAAATGGGAAAACAGGGTATAATGGTTTTGTTAAAATGTATGTAAAAGGCAGAAGGAGGCGTGGCAGACCCCATAAAGTATATATATTCTTGATCAGGGCGACGAGCTTAGTTGATTTAGCCCTGTCTGTCTGTCTGTCTGTCTGTCCGTCTGTCCGTCTGTCCGTATGTATGAACGCGTCGATCTCAGAATCTAAAAGAGCTAGAGACTTGAAATTTTATGTATTATTTTATGTATATATTTTATGTAGGTCCGTGTATAGCTCGCGCAGATCGAGTTTGTTTCAAAAAATCGATAACTTTTATCGTTTTATTGTTATCGATTAAAAACGAAATCGAAATACAGTAATTAAATTATATCTCCTACATCTTTATAGCTAGAGACTCCTTATTCTGTATTTGGTTGCATGTGTGTTTTATACAATTTTGATTTTTGTTATATTTTGGATGCCACGCCCCCTTCGGCCCCAATTTGCAAAAAACGTATTTCAAGTGCTAGAGACTTGTGCTTCGGCAAATACACACATATGAATGACATGATCACGCTCTGAAAGTTTGATCATAAAAGCCCATTTACAAAGGAACTTATTCAACAATTAACTTCCCAAAATATAGCTCTTACTGCAGCCCAAGCGCAGTCGCTGCGTAAACTGCGCAGTCAGCAGAGCGCTCGCTTATGCGTGCGTGCGTATGTGTGTGTATGTGTGTGTGTATGTGTTGCTCGTAATGTACATATTAAGAGAAGTGTAGAACGTTTGCAATATCGGCTCTTCGCAGGGTTCAGGGGATCTCCTAGTCGGTTACTCCCGACTAGAGCTTTCTTACTTGTTTATACCCTGAACCCATTGAAAATGGGAAATCAGGGTATAATGTTCTTGTGGAAATGTATGTAACAGGCAGAAGGACGCGTGGCAGACCCCATAAAGTATATATACTCTTGATCAGCTCGATGAACTGAGTTGAAATAGCGCTGTCCGTCCGTCCGTCAGTGTGAACGCAGCGATCTCGTAAGCCACAAAAGCTAGAGCTCTGAAATTTTCAGTGTATACTCGTGTATACGCAATACGAGTTATTTTTAGATTTTCGATAACTCATTCCTTTTCTTTGTTATCGATAAGATCGATACCTTTTCTTCGATTTTGTATACCGTAAGAGCTAGAGATTTCAAATTTACTGCGTAGGTCCGTGTAATTATTACGAAGATTTTGTAATCTTTGGATTTTGGATGCCACGCCCCCTTCGCCCCCAATTTGAAAAATTCGTATTTCAAATACTAGAAACTTGTGCTTTAGCAAATACATACATATGAATGACATGATTACGCTGTGAAAGTTTGATTAAGAAGGTCTATCCACAAAAAAAGTTATTAAACATTTAATTTCCCATACAATTGGCATATTACAGCCCAAGCGCAGTCGTTGCGTCAACTGCGCTGTCAGCAGAGCGCGTGCTTATGCGTGCGTGCATATGCATGTATGTGTGTCTCACAATATTTGTATATGTAAAATAAGCATATAATGTTGGTAAGATTGGCTCTTCGCAGGGTTCAGGGTATCTCGTAGTCGAGCAGTCTCGACTAGAGCACTCTTACTTGTTTTGTTTTAGGACACAAATTATGAATTTGACCCAGGTACTTATTTCGTTTGAAAATATATTGTTTAATTTTTTTTATATATTTTGAAGAGTTTTATTAGATTCAACTAAGTTGAAGTATATTGATAATTTTATTAAGTTTAAGCACCAATTTAGTTGTTTTAAAAAATATATTGAACGGTTCAGTTGTTATATTATTAAACGTAGTGTCCCATTTACTTACTTCGAGCACCTTATATATATATATATATATATATATATATATATATATATATGTTGTAGCATTAAGATTAGTTTCCATTACTTAGCGCAGCGAGTTTCGGTCGCTCTGAGAACTCAAACACAACTAACTCTTGTGTCTCTTATTTCTCTCAAGCCTACCCCCGAACCACAGTCGGCGACAGCGACACAACGCTGTCGCTCCGCTAAAACGGTGCGTTACTGTGGAATATCTAAAGACGCACCAACACACAATCAATACGCGCCGACACGCTGTCGCCCCGCTTAAACGGGACTTCCCAATTTCATCATATTGCGCAGTACTTAAAGACGCAGCAACGCACACTGTTGTTACGCCCCGACACAGCGCCAGCCCTCTCGAACCTCTGACGCTCCGACACGGCCATCCTGACCATAACACGACCTCGTGTAGTTTTACAAAAATGCCTTACAGTATAATTCATTTGATCTATAAATTTTCGAAAGTTATTTAAGATTCATATTTTCCTTTTTGATTACAACTATTTTTGCTTCAGGGTTTCATACAAAATTTTATCTTCAACTTTTAGTTTCGTTCTTAAACTGCTATAAAATTAATCTTTAGCTTAAATCAACTTTCTTCACTATCCTTTTTGTCATCATAGACTCAACTGGTTTACCATTACATCATCTTATGCGTCACACGCCATGATCAAAACTTTTCTTATCAGCCCCTTCAGGCATTCATACTGTCTCTTTCAGCAGTTTCACTCGCAATCGATTCAATTCTGTCTCTTTTAGCAGTTTTCACTCTCAATCGTTTCAATACTGTCTCTTTCAACTGTTTCAATCTCAATCATTTCAATACTGTCGCTTTCAACAGTTTCATTCTCAATCATTTCAATACTGTCTCTTTCAACTGTTTCATTTTCAATCATTTCATTGTTGTCTCTTTCAACAGTCTCATTCTCAATCATTTCAATACTGTCTCTTTCAACAGTCTCATTCTCAATCATTTCAATATTGTCTCTTTCAACAGTCTCATTCTTAATCGTTTCAATACTGTCTCTTTCAACAGTTTCATCACCAACATTATTCAAATCCTCATTACTACTTTCTAACTCAACATACGCTTCTGGCAACTTTCTTATATCGTCATGAGCATACATGTATTTTCTATTATTTGTCAACGACCTTAGGATATATCTATCTCCGTCCAACAATTCAGCTATTTGTAACGGTCCCCTAAACTTTGGACTTAACTTCGTTTGATGCCTTGCTTCATTCTTTAACAACACAAAATCTCCTACTTCGTATCCAACAACCTTAGCCTTGGTTTTATCAAACCGTTTTTTGCTATATACTGCCACCGCTGATATATTTTGCACTGTTCGAGCTCTTGATTCTGCCAAATCACAATTCACAATGCCAATAAACAATTCTAAAGGGCTTGCCTTTGTCACTCGACTTACTGTACAATTTAAGCCCAACTGTACCTCATCTAATGCGTTTTGCCAAGATCGGCTGCTAGTTTCAACTGCCGTTAGTAAGTTTTTTCAAAGTGCTCATAATGTGTTTCACCTGTCCGTTAGCTCTACTTGCGCGTGTCGCAACCAAATGCAAACTTATTTTCTGTTGGGAACAAAACTCACTAAATTTAGAGCTAGCAAAACTCCTACCCTGGTTTGCTATTATGCGGTTTAGTACTCCAAACAAAGATACAGCCAAACAAAGATACCGACGATGTTACAGCACCTATGCAATTGTCAGCATCAATCTTAAGTGTGTGAGTTAAATAAACAAATTTGGTAAAAGCGTCCACTTGGACAATAACATATTCCTTCTGATCAGACTTGCCACTCAACTTTCCTGATATGTCTATGTGTATCGTGTGCCTTTGGTATTGGATGAAGTCTAGCTTGAATTTTACCCGAGGATGACTTTGACATCTTACAAGTAATACAGTTTTCAACAAACTTTCGTATATACTTAGACATGCTATCGAACCAATAATAATCATAGGCCTTATCATAAAGTCTTCTCCCAACCTAAGTGCATGATTGTCTTGTGAATCTGATTTATTACAGACCATCTGAATGCACTTGGAACAATTGGCAAAGATCGAGTTCTACCATTTCTCTGAATTTTGTCGATAAAGTAATCCTGCTCTCAACTCATAAGTTTTTGCAATGCCCTCGGCAAGAGAATTGTCCTTCAGTTTGTTCACAATATTGATAATATCGAAATCCTTCCGCTGTTCAGCCATAAGCCAATCACTAGATATCTCTGCCAAATTAACTCGTTTTTCAGGAACTTTAGAAGTATCAATCACCTCAGCGGATGAGAGATTTCTGGAAAAGAAATCAGCATGAGCCATTCGTTTACCCTCTCTATACTGCAAATGAAATGAGAACGACTGTAAATAAGCCCACCATCTTTGTGCTCAGGGAGATAGGTCACGTTTAGTTCTTGATGCTTTAAATGAGTTGCAATCGGTAAAAACTACAAAATCTCTACCCATCACATAATGACGAAAATGCTTTATAGCCATGACAACCGCAAGGGTCTCCAACTCATAAGAATGGTATCGTGATTCTGCAGGTGAAGTAGCCTTAATGAAAAATTCAACGACATGCGGCTTGTTATCAATTTTGTGTAGCAAGATGGCTCCATATCCACGAGCACTTGTATCAGTATGCAATTCGATTGGATATTTAGGTTCAAAAATAACTAAAACTGGCTTCTACGTAAGTACAGAAATAACTTTATGTCTTATTTGTTCATGTTCTGGCTTCCAAACAAACTCGTTCTTTTCCGATGTCAAAAGATACAAAGGATTCATGAAACACAACATTGCATAAATTGCCGAAAGTAAGACGCTAATCCAATAAATTGTCTTAAAGCAGGGACTGACTGAGGAGGCGGTAGAGCAGTCAACGCTGAAACTTTAAGTGAATTTGGACGAATTTGGTCTGTGCTCACTTCGTATCCCAAATATTGAACTGTCGACTTGAGAAACGAACACTTTTTAACATTAAACATAAATCCAGCTTTCGTGAGAATATCAAGGGTAATCTGTAATCTTTCTAAAGCTTCAGCTTTTGTTGTAGCCACCACCAATACGTCATCCATATAGACAACTACAAATGTATTTGCAAGTTCCCCAAGCGTATGCATCACTGTAAGCTCAAAAACTGAAGGTGCATTTTTAAGACCAAACGGCATTGACAGAAATTCGTATTGGCCGTCTGGAGTGACAAAAGCCGTACACTCTATTGACTCTTCATGCAAAGGGATTCGGTAGTATCCGCTTGCCATATCTAGACATGTGAAATACTTCGCTCCCTTTATAAAAGATTTTGAATAATTTTCCTATAAATCGTTTAATTTATCCCTATCTTCGCCGACAAGATCAGTATCCAATTTAGAAAATATATCATCATTTGAACAACAGTTTACAGATTTTGGCCTAACAATTTCAAATTTTCCCGGTGACACAATGACATGAAAACCCTGCGACAGTATTTCTCGACCAATCACAATGTCGCTCTCCAAATACTGATCGCCCAAAACGTGGAACAGCATCTCAATATAATGATAATTATTAATTAATTTTTACGTTGCCAAGTATTTGCAATGTACTACAAATGCTGTCACTCCCAATACCCTTCAACATTACTACGTTGTAAATTCTTTTACCGGCTAACTGAGTACTTATCTTTTGTTTAATCAACGAACATTCCGCTCCAGCGTCAAACATTGTCAAAAACATAGCTGCTGGTGCTTCTACACTGGTGAAGCGCTGTACAAAAATTTCCTTAAACTCGGTCCAATTTATGTCAGGATAACATATTTGTGAGAGTCTCTGCGACGCACTGCCTTCCAAAGCTGCTCTCAAAGCCATCACCAACGCACTGCCTTTTATGTTATTTTCCGCCAGAATTATATTTACTGTAGCACGCCACGCGGATGCGTCTGCGCCAACAAGATCTTTTCAATATTATTGCTACACTTTATGTTCACACAACGACGGAAACGTACGATAAATTGATACGAAGCAAATTTCTAACGCGCTCCTGCTAGCACGTACGGCACTTGCCAAGGATCATTTGTCATATTAGGTAGCGAGCCAGATCCCACTTCTGATGTTGTAGCATTAAGATTAGTTTCCATTACTTAGCGCAGCGAGTTTCGGTCGCTCTGAGAACTCAAACACAACTAACTCTTGTGTCTCTTATTTCTCTCAAGCCTACCCCCGAACCACAGTCGGCGACAGCGACGCAACGCTGTCGCCCCGCTAAAACGGTTACTGTCAAATATCTAAAGACGCACCAACGCACACGTGTTCTTATTACGCATCAACACGCTGTCGACCCGCTAAAACGGGACTTCCCAATTCCATCATATTGCGCAGTACTCAAAGACGCAGCAACGCACACTGTTGTTACGCCCCAACACAGCGCCAGCCCTCTCGAACCTCTGACGCTCCGACATATATATATATATATATATATATATATATATTATATATATATTCTGGCTTCAATAGTGCTCAAAATATAACAGAATTTTGATTTAGCAATATCATTTTTTTATAGGATCATAACGATAACACACGTGTCAAATTTGGGTGTTCTAGCTCTGAAACTGTAGAAGATACCGATTAGCCATGCCCCAATGGACATAGATATATCCGCCATATCTTTTTGATCTTGGGTTGACAACCCGAGTATACTTTTCAAATTTCAAGTCTCTAGCATCAATAGTCCTCAAACACTTATAGAATTTGAAAACACGTATATTTTCCAAATTTCTCTAGCTTCAATAGTGTGGAAATGGTTTACGTTCATACGGACAGACGGGCGGACAGCATGACGGACATTGCTCAAAACCAATTTACTCATTTCACTTCGTGAATGAGTATAATAAACTTAGTTGGAAGTTAGAACATGAACAAATACGAACAAAAAATTTCTTATTTTACTCAGAAACCAGTCATAGTAATTTTTGATCCGCAAAATCCAATCGAATTCCTTACTGATGAAAGTTCTCGTGGATATGGGGCCCATCTTATTACATAAAATTAACAAGACCAGTGTTTTTAAATATTAGAGTAATGCTGTTTAACCCAGTAGGAGTGGACATATAATTTTTGGCCAACCCTTAGAAGAAGTAACGTAATGCGAATCTTTGGGGTTTTAATGCGTGGATATGTCTCGCATCCAACGAAAAATTAATTTATGTTAGAGTTCGTCTCACTTCATCCCTTTTAATTGCTTTGATATTTTAACATTCAAGTACTTCAAAGTCGTCTTTGTTCTCTTAATTTTTAAATTGTTTACATCAGTAGAATGATGATATAAGATGATAAGATTTTTTTAATTAAAATGTCTTCGTGAAGTTTATTTTTATAAAAATAGGGTTCGCTTTAACACAGAAAGCGGTAGTTTAGGTTATTAGCATTGAATGTTAATAAAGTGTCGCGAAATATGAATAAAGTTTATTCACGGTATAGGCCTGTGCTGCATTTCTTACAACTAACGAACAAAGTAAACTTAAGTACTTACATAGCTTTGTATAAAATACAGCAAAACATTAGTAAGAGGAATGATGACACAAAATTGTATCCAATCAACCACAATTTTATTTCCATTCGTTAGGTTGAAACAATCAACGTTCAGTTTGTCATCGAACTTTTTTATTCAACATACCTACAAGTACCTACAGCCAACATAAAAACAATAAATTTAATAATGTTGTTTTACCGCCTTGGATGGATAAAATTTAAATTTAACATTGATGAACATTGTAAACTTTATTCAAAATCTAAATACATACATACATACATTTCATGTTCTTATAAACGGTGTATACATATATGTACATATAATATAGGTTTAAATTTATCACACCTTAGCCAGATACCATACTGTTTTCAGAAAATAATAATTAATTGGTTTTGCAAAAATTTCTAATAAAAACAAAGAGTATTGCCAAAATTCAACATTGACACTTCGATTTCGCTATTGATATTGACAACATTCTTAAAATTAGTACAAAAAAAAATTATCTAGCTCCAGATAAGGAAGTTTCTTGCTCACAATTTTCTTGGTTTTGAGATTCAAGCCTAGAATTATTTGGCGCACCTAAAAGATTTAAAAAATAAAATATTTTATAGTTTCATTTATAAAACCATTTTACAAGAGATTAAATGGAATGTAAGAAATAAATACAAATCAATTGTAAATTAAACATTATTTTTATGATATACGAAAAACAGAGAGATAACTCTGAGTATATTTTTCATTTAACTCTTCTTTCACATTTCCAAGTGGATAAATTTATCAAATCGATAAATTAATTACAGTAACTCCCATAGTACATTGGATTTTTCCGTCTTTTGTTGTATCACTAACCATACAACACATAGATAGGACAACTCGATCGAGCGTTTTTTGCGGACTTACCCCAGTTGCAAGACCAAGTTCGATTCGCTTTGGTTAACTTCGAGCATTGAACATATATGTATGACTGCAAAATCATTGCGCTGCGAGCGCTCAGCCGAAATGGTCAATCTCTATGCAAAGCCTTTCTACGCAACTATGTATGCTTATTTTCCGATCTCCTCTCTCTCAAATATATTTATTCTCCGCTCTCTTCTCTCGCAAATATATATGAATGTTCGCACCAACAGCAACCCACAAAAATTGAAATTCGGTCGGTGAGTTCCAATGTCTTCTCTTGCGAGAGGAGAGTATCCCAAATTGTTGAAAGCGTTTGCCATGCTCATGCAAAATTTTGACATTTTCATGATTATTTGTTGAAAGGGTATGAAAGCGTTGAGGCGCATAACGAATATTTTTTCGCGACGAGCGTGCACACACACTTACATTCCCTCGCTCACATGTATACTGCCTATACCATAGGCAAAAATATAAATTTAAAATTGCAAATTTTTAGAATCGATGATGACATCATTGAGTTTATTCGGACGGACAGACAGTAGCTTGGACATATGGACGAATGAACATGGCGAGAACTCTCTCAGTTCGTCATGCTGATCAAGAGTATACATTCTTAATGGGGTTTACAACGCATCCTACCTGTATACATTTTTACAAAACCATTATACCCTAAATGTATAAAAATATACTATAATAATTTCAAATAGTTTACTTACCAATATAACTAAGCAAAACAGGTAAAAAGATTAAACCGTGTGTTGCGCCGATAACTACGATTCCGAAGTACATTCGAAAATAAAATACTTGAAAAATTTGACTCTTTGCAAAAGCTAAGACTAATATACCCGCAAACTTCGTAAGAGTTATACCAGAAAATATCGAACTACCCATCTTTGATAAACTATCGGCAGCTCTTTTTACTTGATTTAATTCTTTTGATAATGAAAAACTGTGTACAAGATGTGAACAAAACTCTACAGATATTCCTATAGCCATCACAAGATTGACCAAAGATACAGCATTCAGAGATATATTCCAGTAATACATAAGGCCCCCAAGGTTAACAACTATCATTGTTATAGTGATTACTACGACAAGGGCGGAATGTATATCAAAACCCATTAAAATGAATGTTACTATAAATATGGAAAGTATGGAAATTCCTATGCTCTGTACGGTATCTGACCACATAGTTAAATATTGTTCATAAAACACATAAAATACTGAATATGGAAAAACTTCGACTTGCATTGCTAAGTCAACTGGTAATCCGTTTGAGACAAGTTTAAATTTCAACATTTGAGTAATATTAGCAGATATCTTTCGAGCTGATTCTAATGCTTCGAAATAGTCCCTTGATGTTTTTAATATTGAATGATAGGCCATAAAATATGAACTGTCTATATTAAGTGTTTTTTGTTCATAGCTATAACGAACAGCTCCACTATAGGCTGCATGTCCGGCTTTAACGCATGAATCGTCTGGATTATCTCTTAAGAAAAAAGGCAGATATTTTCCAAACTCATGTTCACTGGGCCGCTGAAGATTATTTTTCTGAATTTCGCAGGTTGAACAGGAAGTATCTATAATAAATAAAAAAAAAAAAGTTAACATCGCTAAACTGATATGTTTTTACATTACGATATACTTATTGTCGTTTACATTTTGCAATTTTAAGTTACTGCTTACCTTGATGGGGACAGAAACTTCCATTCTTTGGATTATACTTGCAACAGCTTGACGACAACGCCCAGTCAAAGTAATCGTCAATCCAACTTGAAGCAGGGCGAGCAATATATGTTAAGTTTGATTTTCGACTAGCTAAGTAAATTTGTGTTAAAACACTATCATCGTTGCAATATCGTCCAGAACATACTAAATTTTGATTCGAGCTGTTTGAATAATTAATATTTCCCTTAAGTACAAAGTATACTGGAGGACCAATGTTAAGATGCGCATTTAACGACTTAAAATAGTGCAAAACAAAGCTATCCTCAGGCATTGCTAGTTCTTGATTAAGCCCGATATCAATTTTCGGAACAAAGGCAATACTAGCACAAAGACAACCAAAAAAGAAAACCATGACAACAACTCGAACAACCTTTTTCATTAGAAATGGAACGTAAACACTTCTGAAAAATTTATATAAGAGTCCCTCAGTGTTCGGCATTATATCAGATTTTTTACATTTGATAAAACAACATATATCTAAGCGGTTTTCATCCTTTCGGTTTATGTCCAAAGCGAACAAGCCGATAAAACATGTTATTTGTAATATGAAGTCTATCAATAACGCAACGCCTGCGTAGAGCGCGAACGCCTTAACAGCAGGCATATCAGATAAACTACCAAGAAAAAAACAACAACTCTCACTTACGGATGTTAATAACATACTTGGGCCTACGCGTCCTAAAACTCGTCCCACCTGCTGCTCGGTTGTTTCATTAGCTCTACGAGTATCCCTTTGGTACGTTTGTACTAAAATAAAAATATTATCAACTCCAACTGCCAGTACTAAAAACGGAATAACTTCGACAATAATTAATGTAGCAGGAACCCCAATATATCCGAAAATTCCAATCGAAGAGACCACTGATGCTAAGACTATGATTACGCCTCCAATACCCAATGTTATTTTACTGTCAATAAGAGATCTTTTCAATTCCTGTACATGGCCAAGAGATATTGCTATATAAATGAACATAATAATATATGATACTAAAACGGTCATTACGTCTGATTGTGACTCTCTATTTAATTCGTCCTCAATTGACCGTTCACTTGTAAAAGCTATATCCATTGATTTACTTTTATTATTTTTTATGTAACTTATCATAAACTCAACAAACGTTTTTTCCCAATCTAATGTTTGAACTAATCTTCCTTTATCATGGTGATTTTTAACCAAAAATGATAAAATTAGGGCATTAGCTTGCTCATATTTTGTAGTCCCTGTAAGTTGTTCACCGTGTTTTAAGAACCCGCCTAATGCAATAGCTGGATCTACTGGTCCTCCATAAGAAGCTAAACATAAATATGGATTACTGATACAGTCATACAATTCATCCAAATATGTTACCTGAAATGAAGAGTTTGTTAATTTATAAGCCAGAATCTTTATAATATAATTAATGAAACAAAAGTGAACAAGTAAAAAGGTTGTCTTTAAAAAAAAAATCTGATTGAATCTATGGGTTATTTAAAATACTTACATTGAATCCATTATCCTCATCATGATCATCAAGTCGGCTTATATCATCTTGAAAATAGCCCCAAATGGATTGGATAACACAATCTGAAGCTTTTACACTAGCGCTATCATCTTTTAAGGGAGCATAACATATATTATGTAAAAAAGTTCCATTCGCTTCGATATTTTGTATCTGTTGCTGTAGATCTAAGACATCAGCAAGAAAATCTTTTGCAAATATTGGCCCAAATTTTATCGGTCCATTCGATGTATTATGAACAATGTATGGAAGGTTCACAGCTTTGATTATTACCTATCAATTTTATATGAATTGTAAAGTTGTCAGCAACCTTACTTTTAAGCCGTAAGATGTGAAATAACTTACCTGTTCCATTCTAAAGAAGGGTTCAAATTTAGAATCAAAATATTCTCGTTCCATTCTAGATTTTGAGCTTGGTGCAGCCCAAAGTTGTACTGGATCTGTAGTAATTTCCACAAACACTATTCCATATCCTAACAATATAACAAGACTTGCACCTCCAAACAAAGTCAGCCATGGATAAGTTGCAAAAAATGTACCCAATCTAGTGAATATTTTTTCCAAGAAGTATTCAGTACGAGCACCAAGCTTTTCAAAATATCGTGGCTGCTGCCTGTACATCGAATCGTCGGTAGTGCCATCGGTGCCAATTTGAAAATCTTCATCTAAAAAACCAGATCTGCTTATTATTTTTAAATTGTACAAAATTAGTTTAAACTAGAGTGCTCACAAGAGGAGGTAAAACTATAATATAATCGTTAAATTTAGAGTTTCTGTAAACTGTAAAACTTTAGAATTTACAGTTTTTCCCAATTTTCCACGCCCCCGTAGGTGAAGACATATAATTTTTGGGAAATCCTTAGAAGTCTATGGTAACGTAACTGTAAAATGTTGGGGCTTACGCTCTAAAACTGTAGAAGTGACAGGCTATTATTGGATATGCTACTCCCCCAAAGAATTGTAAAAATTATATTTAGGTCATTGATAGAACAGCAGTAACGTAATTAATCAATTTATAAGCTTCTAGCTTTAAAACTTTAAGTGATACAAGCTTTTGCGATTTGCCACGCCCCTTATGGGTGTAGAAATATTCGACAATCATAAGGTTGTCAAGTCCCCAGCATCAAAAGTGCTCAAAATATAATAGACTTTATAAAATAAAGTATATAGTCATATCCGATTTGCCACGGGATAGCTATCGATTATTTTGAATAAACATGAACTGCATGTGTTATATATAGAGACTTGCACAAAATTATAAGTCTTTAGATCAGAAAAACTTGTTCAGTTAAATATTAGTATGTTAAATACTTACCATTTATTGAGTCTTTCGTAAATAAAAATGTACCCAACAAAAAAACAAGGCAGCCAACGGAAAATACAACTGTCATAATAACTGTAAAAGCATCAATTCCTGCAATGTTAAATGGTTTAGGTATCGGTTCATCTGGAGATTGAGGGCATGAAAGATCACAATCAGTACATGAGCACGCTGGGAGTTTACTCTGAAAGAAAAAATAAGTTAGAATTCGAATTTTATTAAAAACCAATTGACTATAATAAATATAAATAAAATTGTATTAGATGCATTTATCCTATTTAAGACTGTACATTCTAGACAAATTTAGATAAAATACAGCAAAAAACAATGTATGAATTAAAAAGTAAGAAAGCCCCAGTCGGGGATGTCAGAGAACCCATGAACTCGTCCGATACGCGTTTTTAAATATACTCCATAGCTTGTATCTAGCATAAATTTATAAAATATTAAATTAAATTTTCGAACTTGCACTTTCACAATCAACGAGCAAATTTATTAAAAAAAAATAGTAGGAGTGCTCTAGTCGAGACTGTTATTACATATTATTTTACATATGAATTGCAAGCAACGCATGCACACACATATATGCAAGGATGTACGCAAAATCACTTGCAATGCTAACAGCGTAGTTTACGCAGCGAATGAGCTTGGGCTGCAGTAGGGGATTTACTAAGGGAACCTTTTTGTTGAATAAGTTTCTTTCACGTGCTTAGAGCATGATAATATCATTTGCATGTGTGCATTTACCAAAGCACAAGAGTCTAATGCGTTATTTTTTTGCAAAATTGGTGGGACTGAGGGGTGGGCTCCAAAAATCCACAAATTATAAAATCTGTGTAATCATTACACTGATCTACACTGTAAGTCTTCAGGGTGTACAAAAAACGTCGTCAATTTATCGATTTTTATCGATAACTTACAGACCCTGCGAACTTTATTCCACCCCAAGGGTTGATGGCGCCACACGGTCCATGAATCATATTTGTTATTACATCATAAAGTTCTGGATCGGGAATCTCGGACATATGATATCATCTATTTTTTTCGGACGAGTTTTGCCCTTTCTATTGAATACATTTAGCATCGAGTTTCTACAAAAATGTGTTGTTTAACAATGTAGTTCATTACGGACCCAATTTTTTTTTTTTGGCGAAATACACGTTTTACTTTTTCGTGTCGATCACTTGACGTTTTTCCGGGAAGCAGCATTTGGCTAATTTTAATCCATTTTGGATTACACGTAAAAGTAATGAAGAGATCTGGCCGACCGTAGTTTGGTTGGTTTAACCGAATGAAAATTAATCGCTCCGGTTCGATTATGATATACATGTCGACGCAGTATTGCTGAAGCAATCGACGAAATCGCAACAAATAGTTTTCAACATTTTGACGAATCATCAAACGAGCTAACCTTGTAGGTAGTTTCCTTACCATTTAATGGATTTCTCATTATACCGTAAGCCCATAGATAAAGGGAAATCAGGGTATAATGGTTTTGTTAAAATGTAAGTAACAGGCTGAAGGAGGCGTGGCAGACCCCATAAAGTATATATATTCTTAATCAGGGCGACGAGCTGAGTCGATTTAGCGCTGTCCATCTATCCATCCGTCAGTCCGTCCGTATGTCCGTCTGTCCGTCGTTCCGTATGTATTAGCGTGTCGATCTTCGATCATTTTTATCGCTTGAATGTTATCGATTAAAAACCAAATCGAAATCCAGTTATAAAATTATATCTCGTACATCTTTGGAGATAGTATCGAAACGCTTCTCGATTCTTTCACGTCGAAAATTATCTAATTGTTGATTTCTTAGGTTTGCTCGACGATTTCGCATTATCAATCGAGGCGTTTAACGGGCTGCCTCTCTTTACGCTTGTTATTGAGAGCACGAAGTCTGGCCATACTAACACGGCACCCTTCTCGTGCAATTCCTTGTTGTTTTTCAGTGCTTTCATTTGCGATGTTTCAAATCCTTTGTTGGCTTTCTCAACAGTAGAAAAGATGTTTTCAACACAAACAAGTAAGAACAATGCAGTGGAGCGCTACCGACTACGGAATATTCATCAACGCCTGCACAGCTTTTTCCGATTTGAAACGCCCCGAATCAGTTTGTACATATATGATTTTTGAAAAATTAATAAAGGTCAACACTAATATCTTCATTATATTTTGAGTTTTACACTGAGAAATGGAAAAACACTTTTTCCTGATGGAGTTTTGCCACGTCCACAATGTGCGTAGACATACAGCCAGTTCTTAGCAGTCGTCAAGGGCAACGTAAGTGTGAAATTTAGATGCTTAAACTAATAAAATGCGAAAATTGCAGTGTATTTTTATATCCTGAACCCATTGAAAATGGGAAATCAGGGTATAATGTTTTTGTGAAAATGTATGTAACAGGCAGAAGGAGACATGGCAGACCCCATAAAGTATATATATTCTTGATCAGCTCGATGAGCTGAGTTGAAATAGCCCTGTCCGTCTGTCCGTCCGTCCGTCCGTATGAACGCAGCGATCTCGTAAACCACAAAAGCTAGAGATCTGAAATTTCCAGAGTATATCCGTGTGTGGCCTACGCAGTACGAGTTTTTTTAGATTTTCGATAACTCCTCCCGTTTCCTTATTATCGATAAAAATCGATAACTTTTCTTTGGTTAAGCATACCGTAAGAGCTAGAGACTCCAAATTTACTGTGTAGATCCGTGTAATGAATGCGGACATTTTTTAATTTTTGGATTTTGGATGCCACGCCCCCTTCGCCCCCAATTCGCAAAAATCGTATTTCAAATACTAGAGACTTGTGCTTTGGCAAACATATACATATGAATGACATACTCACGCTGTGAAAGATTGACTAAGAAAGTCCATCCAGAAAAAAAGTAATTAAACATTTAATTTCCCATACAATAGGCATATTGCAGCCCGAGCGCAGTCGCCGCGCTGCCTGCGCAGTCAGCAGAGCGCGTGCTTACGCGTGCGTGCGTATGCATGTGTGTGTGTGCATGTATTGATTGTTAAATAAGCATAGAATGTTTGGAATATCGGCTCTTCGCAGGGTTCAGGGGATCTCCTAGTCGGGTACCGCCGACTAGAGCTTTCTTACTTGTTTAGATTGATTTTCTTAATGTGTATTTTCCAAATCACAAGTCTGAAGATTTGCCCGCTCGTCGCGAAAACATAATTGTGCGTCTCAACGTTTTCATACCCTTTCCAAAAATAATATACATAATTTACATAATTTAATAACTGAATTTTGATAGCGTTGTAAATCGCGCTATATCGACTCAGCTCGTAGCCTTGATCAAGAATATATATACATTATGGTCGCCTGCCTGTTGCATACATTTAAAAAAAAACGTTATAAACTGATTTCTCATTTTAAATAGGTTCAGATAAAAACACACTCTTAATGAAACTCGCTAGGCTGCACGACTCCGAGTTGGTTATTAAAAAGGATAAGGGAGGACTTACTATAAATTAAGTATTGAAACAAGTAAGAGTGCTCTAGTCGAGACGGCTCGACTACGAGATACCCTGAACCCCGCAAAGAGCCAATCTTCCCGACATGCAATGCTTATTTTGCATATACAAATATTGCGAGCAACACACACACACACACACATGCATACGCACGCACGCATAAGCACGCGCTCTGCTGACTGCGCAGTCAGCGCGGCGACTGCGCTCGGGCTGCAATATGCCTATTGTATGGGAAATTAAATGTTTAATAACTTTTTGTGGATGGACTTTCTTGATCAAACTTTTACAGCGTAATTATGTCATTCATATGTGTGTATTTGCCAAAGCACAAGTCTCTAGTATTTGAAATACGATTTTTGCGAATTGGGGGCGAAGGGGGCGTGGCATCCAAAATCCAAAAATTACATAATGTCCGCATTCATAACACGGATCTACACAGTGAATTTGAAGTCTCTTGCTCTTACGGTATGCTTAACCGAAGAAAAGTTATCGATTTTTATCGATAATAAGGAAACGGGATGAGTTATCGAAAATCTAAAAAAAACTCGTCCTGCGTAGGCCACACACGGATATACTCTGGAAATTTCAGATCTCTAGCTTTTGTGGTTTACGAGATCGCTGCGGTCATACGGACGGACGGACGGACAGACGGACAGGGCTATTTCAACTCAGCTCATCAAGCTCACAAAAGCATTATACCCTGATTTCCCATTTTCAATGGGTTCAGGGTATAAAAATACTGTTCTTTGATTTTTTGAGTCATCCAGCGCCTTGAAATTCGGCTTTTTATAATTTATTGAAAGATTTTGAGTATCCAAACCTATTCAGATAGCCAAAACAAAATATGCATTTTGTGACAAGTTCTAGATCGAATTAACTAAAATCAATCGGTTCAAAAAAGAAAAGAAAATCAAATAATAAAATAGAAACAAGTAAGAACGTTGTAGTCGGGCGCTACCGACTGCGGAATACTCATTCACACCCGCACAGTTCACGCCCATTGCCACGCCCACAATTGGTTTGGTACATATATAATTTTTTGGATATCAATAGAGAGGTCAGCAGTAATATCGTCATAAAATTTTTATTTTCTCACTGAGAATCGGAAAATCATACAGCTTTTTCCGATTTGCCGGGCGTAGACATATAATTTTTGGCCAGTTCTTAGAAGTAGTAAAAGATAACGTAAGTGTGAAATTTGGATGATTACACTCAAAAAATGCGAAAATTACAGGGTATTATTTAGCGGGCATGCCCCGAAAGGGGCGTCAAAATTATTTTGGGGTCATCGATAGAGTAACCAGTAACTCAACCATCTAATTTTGAAGCTTCTAACTCTAAAACTGTAGGAGCTATAAACTTTCGCGGTTTGCCACGCCCCCTATAGGCGTAGATATATCTGCCATTTTTTCATTTTGGGTTGTCAACCCGAGTATATATACCAAATTTCAAGTCTCTAGCATTCATAGTGCTCAAAATATTACAGAATTTGAAAAATCACTATATAGCCAGATGCGATTTGCCGCGCCCCTAGTAGGCGTAAAAATAAAGTTTTCTTGTCGATCTTCATAAGATCATAGCAGTAACCTACGTGCCAAATTTGGGCGTTCTAGCTTTAAAACTGTAGAAGATGCAGTTTTACCCGATTTTTCGCGCCCCCAATGGGCGAAGATATATCCGCCATAGCTTTTCATCTTGTTGTCAACACGAGTCTATATTCCAAATTGCAACTCTATAGCACTTCTTGAAGCAGTGTTTCTGAGATATCGGAAAATGCATTTTCAGATTTGCCACGCCCCTAGTGGGCGTACCGGGAAAATCTTGACAATTTATAATTCGAGGGTATTCATGAGTATATATTCTAAATTTCAACTCTCTAGCTTAAAAACTGTGCAAACGGTTTATGTTCATACGGACAGACGGACGGACATTGCACAAAACCAATATACTCATTTCACTTTGTGAATGAGTAAAAAAAAAAGAGCAAAACCTAGAATCCGCGCATCTGGGCTCAAACCAACACTTACTAGTCAAAGCGCATAGCCTCTACCGCCACTCCATGTTTGGAAACAAAAAATCCGAAAATCGCCGGCTCTAAGTCCGGGACATCCTAACGACGCGTACCGCTTCTACTTCTACTACTAACGCCAAGTGGCGAAAGCTAAACTAAGCTGGCAGCTGAATTCAAACACAATGCATTTTCCGATTTGCCACGTCCCTAGTGGGCGTATTCGAAAAATCTTGACACGTTATAATTCGAGGTTATATATTCCCAATTTCAAGTCTCTAGCTTCAATAGTGTGGAAATGGCTTGCGTTCATACGGACAAACGGGTAGACGGACGGACAGCATGACGGACATTGCACAAAACCAATATTCTCACGTCACTTCGTGAATGAGTAGACATAAATATCTTTTTATATTTTTATACCATCGATGACTCAAAAGTAATGTTTACGCTCCTTTTAGGGCATGCCATGTTAATAAATACCCTGTAATTTTCGCATTTTTTGAGGTTAAGCATCCAAATTTCACACTTACGTTACCCTTCACTACTTCTAAGAACTGGCCAAAATTATATATTTACGCCCGCTGGGGGCGTGGCAAATGGGGGAAAAACTATGTTTTTTCGATTCTCAGTGAAAAAATCCAAATTTTATGACGATAGTACTGCTGATCTCCTCTATTGATTTCCCAAAATTTGTATGTGTACAAACCAATCGGGGGCGTGGAAAATCGGAAATATCTATATCTTGCAGTGGGCGTGAGCTGTGCGGGCGTGAATGACTAATCCGCAGTCGGTAGCGCCCGACTGCAACGTTCTTAGTTGTTTATGACTTGTGGCCGTCACAGTTCGAGAAAGAATACTGAATTTGCCAAAATCTTTCACACATGTTTAATCTTATTGAGTATTGTACAAAAATGATTGAAACATGACACAAAGTTTCATACACAACTTACATTTACAGCTTCATTACATGGTGTTGTTTTGGGATTTATTGGGGTGAAGCCATTCTTTGTCGTGTTTGTTGCATGTTGAATATATGTTATTTGAAATGGAACATATACATTATTGGCATCTCCCATATAATTGAACCACTTTGTAGGACTGCATCGTGATGCCGGATAGGCTCCGCACATCAGATCTAAAGCTAATTGACCCGTTTGTGGAACTGATACCTATAAATAAAAATTATTAGTTATTTTCCCAAATTTTATTTTAAAACTGTAAATTTTATTAAAATTATTTTTAATGTATACTCGTAAATACATATATTTTATATTGTTACAACAAATTTTCGAGTGAAGAACCATGTTACAACATTTGCAACATAGCATGTTGCAAGCATTTGAATTTATGTATAGAGAAAATCCGCATGCTTGACGCTAATTTCCACGTGCATTTTTCAATAAAATATACACACATAAAGTTTCAAAAGTTTTGTGTTAGATAGTGCAGCTATATTGTTTAAATAAAAACTAAGAACGTTGCAGTCGGGCGCTACCGAGTGCAGAACACTGATTCCCGGTCAAAACGCTCCCATATTCAAAATATTGCAATATTTAGATTTTCCCGATTTGTCATGCTCCCAACAGTCGTAGACACTTAATTTTTGGCTAATCCTTAGCGGATGTATTTCGATATGCTACGGCGTAGATATATCCGTCATGTCTTTTTGATCTTGGGTTTCCAACCCGAGTATATATTTCATATATAAAATATAAGAGAATTCAGAAAATCAAATAAGAGTGCTCTAGTCGAGACTGAGCGACTAGGAGATACCCTGAACCGTGCGAAGAGCCAATCTTTCCAACATGCTATGCTTATTTTATAAATACAAATATTGCGAGCAACACACAAACACATACATGCATACGCACGCACGCATAAGCACGCGCTCTGCTAACTGCGCAGTTAGCGCAGCAATATGGCTATATTATGGAAAATTAAACGTTTAATTACTTTTTTGTAGATGGATTTTCTTGATTAAACTTTTACAGTGCGATTGTGTCATTCATATATCTGTATTTGTCAAAGCACATGTCTCCAGTATTTGAAATACGTTTTTTGCAAATTTGGAACAAAGGGGGCGTGGCATCCAAAATCCAAAAGTTACAAAATCTTCGTAGTCATTACACGGATATACACAGTAAATTTTATATATTTTGGATACCATGCCCCCTTCGCCGCAGATTTGCAAAAACGTATTTCATATACTAGAGACTTGTGCTTTAGCAAATACACACATATGAATGACATATAATAATAAAAGTTTAATCAAGAAAGTCCACCTACAAAAAAGTTATTAAACATTTAATTTCGCATAATATAGGCATATTGTGTATGTGAGTATGTTGCTCGCAATTTTTATACCCTGAACCCATTGAAAATGGGAAATCAGGGTATAATGTTTTTGCGAAAATGTATGTAACAGGCAGAAGGAGACATGGCAGAAACCATAATCTATATATATTCTTGATCAGCTCGATGAGCTGAGTTGAAATACGCCTGTCCGTCCGTCCGTGTGAACGCAGCGATCTCGTAAGCCACAAAAGCTAGAGGTGTAAATTTGAGATTTTGTAATTTTTGGATTTTGGATGCCACGCCCCCTTCGCCACCAATTACTACAAATACTACAGACTTGTGCTTTGGCAAATACATACATATGAATAACATAAACACGCTGTAAAAAGTTTGATTAAGAAAGTCCATCCACAAAATAAGTTATTTAACATTTAATTTCCCATACAATAGGCATATTGCAGCCCGAGTGCAGTCGCTGCGTTGACTGCGCAGTCAGCAGTGCGCGTGCTTATGCGTGCGTGCGTATGCATGTATGTGTTTGTGGGTGCGTAGCTCGCAATATTTGTATACATAAAATAAGCATAGCATGTTGGGAAGATTGGCTCTTCGCAGGGTTCAGGGTATCTCGGAGTCGAGTCGTCTCGACTAGAGCACTCTTACTTCGGCTCATCGCAGGATTTAGGGGATCTCCTAGTCGGGTACTCCCGACTAGAGCTTTTTTAATTGTTTAATGTCAAGTAAATTGATAGAGACAAATCTGAAGAAAATAGAGTCCATCGCCCAAATCCCTAAAGCTCTAAAGGAACTTAGATCTTTTCTTGGACTTTCAGGATATCTTAGAAAGTTTATAAAAGGCTACACTGCACTACTCCATCACGGCTTTTTAACGTGAAGTAAAAGGGCGTCCAAATACGATATACATTCCAAATTGCAACTCTCTAGCACTTCTAGAATTAGTGTTTCTGAGATATGGAAAAATGCATTTTCCGATTTTTGGGCGTATCAGGAAAATCTTGACACTATAATTCGAGGGTATACACGAGTATATATTCTAAATTTTAGCTCTAGCTTCAAAACTGTGCAAATGTTTTTCGTTCATACGCACAGACGGACGGACAGCGTGACGCACATTATTCAATCGTAATTGTTGTTTCCATATGTACATATGTATAGAGAAAATGCGTAGGCTTGGCACTACTTCTGCATCTGCTATTTTCTGTTATTATATTACATTAAATATTACTATCACGCATACATTCTGTCAAATTTGGAGACTCTAGCTTTAAAGATGTACGGGAAACAACTTATTATTACACTTATTAACTAAAATATTTAACGATTATTTGAAACAAACTTGATCTGCATGTGCTATTGGGGGATCTACAACGAAAATTCAAGTCTCTATTTCTTAAAGGTTTTGAGATCGACACTTTCACACGGACAGACAGACTAGGCTTAATCAACGCAGCTCGTTAAAATCTTTTAGATATATATATACTTTATGGTGTGTATTACGTCTGCTTATTACATAGATTTCAACAACTTTTCAGCATCTTTAGTATATTAATTTTCTAAGATAGACATCCTTAGTCACATAAGATAATATGCAGCATTATTACTTCAGAAGGCTAGTGGGAATATTAAAATAGCTATAGCTTATAGCTAAGAACAAACTGTGGCCTTTAGAAATTTAAAACCAAAATACTCAGTTTACCGGTGCCAATAATAAGAAATTACTCCCTGAAAATAATAGCTAGTTTCAAATCTACTTCCCTCTGACAGTCTTATTGGAAATTTGTGAAAGCTTTACTAATAAAATAAAATTATGACCCACCTGTGAACATGACTTATAAGTTTTGTTGACGTACTCTTCTGTTACGTGAAAATCCAATGATGTTACATAAAGATCACCTAAAAAAAATTTTTTTTTAAATAAATATATAGTTGTAATTTGTATTTGATATACTAGGAAATAAATAGTAATACCTTTGTCATTGTTCTTTGTAGCGGCAGCTCTAGAGAATTTGGACTGTTCTGGAGAGCATGTTAGTTCGCAAATATGGCGAGCCAAATTTGTCATACATGATGGACAACGTTCCAGAATTGCCGCAGCAAGTTTAATGTTGTCATTTAATATTTTTACCTAATAAAGAGTAATAAAATGAGTGTGATTTTCAGCAATAGCTAATTAAAACAGTACCTGATCAATGTCACAGCAAAATTTGTTTCCATCAGCTTGAAGCAAAAAACTACACCTTTCTGTTAACAGTTTCAGTCCATCTTCAGGCATTGCTTTTGGTGTACCATTATAGGAACAATATTGGTTGTGATTCAAGGCATCTGTATTACAAACTCCATACCAGACGCAATCCTAAAAAATACAAGTTTTTTTTCTTAGATATTGGATATAAATTGACAAAATTTTGTCTACTATAACCCATTGAAAATGAGTATGATAGTCATCATTAAATTCTCTTGCCAGAATAACTATGGTAACAAGCACAAAGCTAAAGTTTGATTGAAAACAAGTAAGAGTGCTCTAGTCGAGACTGCTCGACTAAGAGATACCCTGAACCCTACGAAGAGCCAATATTCCCAACACTCTATACTTATTTTACATATAAAACCAGTAAGAAAGCTCTAATCGGCGGTACCCGACTAGGAGATCCCCTGAACCCTGCGAAGAGCCGATACTCCAAACATTCTATGCTTATTTAATACATACATGTATACAAGCAATACATGCACACACATACACACATACACATACGCATAAGCACGCGCTCTGCTGACTGCGCAGTTAGCGCAGCGACTGAGCGTGGGCTGCGCTCATAGGCTTTACTATGGGAAATGAAATGTTTAATAACTTCTTTTGTAGATCGACTTCCTTAATCAAACTTTAACAGCGTGAATCTGTAAATTTATGTGTATATTTGCCAAAGCACAAATCTCTAATATTTGAAATACGGTTTTTACAAGTTTGGAGGAAAGGGAAGGAAAGGGGGGATCGTATCCAAAATGTGACAAAAACCAAAATTGTATAAACTCTACATTATACTGAATACAAAATTTGGAGACTAGCTCTAAAGATGTGGGAGATATAAATTTATAACTCCGTTTCGATAACGTTTTAAATCGATAACTTTTAAACGATCAAATTTATCGATTTTTTGAAACAAACTCGATCTGCGCGTGATATACACGGATCTACATACATTTCAAGTCTCTAGCTCTTATAGATTCTGAGATCGACGTGTTCACACATACGGACAGACGGACTTGGCTATATCTACTCAGTTCGTCGAGCTGATTAATAAAATATATATTTTATGGGGTCTGCCATGCCTCGTTCTGCCTGTTACATACATTTTCACAAAAACATAATACCCTGATTTCCCATTTTCAATGGGTTCAGGGTATAAAAACATGTGAAGAACAATATAGACGGGCACGTAGTGTATGTATAAGTGCATGTATTTGCTGTGCACTTATACAAATATGCGTGCCTGCATGTATTGTTCCACACAGCGATGCGAGTACGATAGTAGCGACCCTCGCTACTGGAAAGGGCGCAGAGACCGACGTAGTCTGTCTCTGTTGCTCTTATATATTCAGCGATTGGCTCGCGTCGCTCTCACGGCGATTATCGGCGACCGTTGGCCGAAGTACCGTTTGTGGCTGCGAGAAAGTAGTGTACACTTTCACTCGTATGCCAGTAACGGTGCTTTGGCCAATGAGAGGCTGCCATGCAGATTTCGCCGTTTTCGGGGACACGAGCGGCAGACAGGCCCCGCTCCGGAGCCGAGCTGGCGCCGTCATAGCGTGAAGCAGGGCCTGTGTCGCTGCTATAAAAAGGAGCCCGCAACTCGGCACCTGGACAGTCAAGAACGTGAAAGTGAAAGTATTGAGTGCCGAAGGAACAAGAAACGCGAGTGGAAACGTGATCAGCCATGGAACAGTGATTTAGAAGGAATTCGCTGCCAAGGACTTCGAGTGAAAAGACATCGTGGGAAGGATATCTACGAGGGATATCCTAGAAGCCTATTGAGGACATAGGCTCGACACACGGACACCGGAAGGACATCAGCTGCCACCAACCAGGACATTGGTGCAGCACGGCCAAATCTACAGCAGTGGTGGATCCTGGAGCAGGAGCAGAGGTAACGTTGGCGTAGCTGTGCGAAAGAGTGGTGACTGTAGCTTGAGAAGATCTCAAGGTGTGCTTGTGAGCGTATCCAGCCGTAGGAGTCACTGTAATTGCCGAGCGAACCGCCGGAGTATACAGTGTGGATCCTGGCGTCACCTGGAGTGCTCAAGCGTATCCTTGGAGACCCAAGAGTGCAGTACCATTCGCCAGAGTGCGCTAAATGTCTACCTGCGATCCTGTGGAAAGGTGTGCTTTACTAAGCGCCAGCTTTGTGAAAAATATAAAACGCGTAACTTGGCCTCAGAGAAGTGAGAAAATACGGTTCAGGCATGAACATAAAGAAACAGCCGAAGATCATAAACATGTAATCTACGCACTCACGACTAGGTTGAAGTACGTAGAAATGATAAGGGTCACACATGTAGAATCTATAAATAGGCTAAGTACGCAAAGACCTACGTTGACCTTTACGAACTCTGCGATACACTAAGAATAAATAAGTATCTACGCTGAGTCTTACAAACTCTGCAATAGAATAAGAATAGATAAAGACCAACGCTGAACCTCACAAACTCAGCAATAGATAAGCTATATTTTTAGAGTTGAAATTATGCATGAGTCAGTATATAAAAGCACTGGCTCAGAAGAATAAAATCAATATACTACTGATCACCAACACAGCAAGTCTATTCATGGTCCTTCGAGCCGGATAGATCAAGTGTATTTATATACAGATCGCAAACCATAAAAACATTGATTTATAATTTATCGCAAGGCGCTACATATAAATTTGTTGGCACGAACGCACAGTCGGCTGAGTCCGGCCCGGCTTAAACTCGGGATAAACCGAGGTTCGTTACAAACACATAGCAAAGAACACAGCCTCCAGCAGAGACACCTTACTAAAGACACCAACCGAGGAAGAAAATCCACCAGCAAAGAAAGCATCCTACACAGAAGACATCAAACAGCTTTATTAACCTAATTTAAGAACATGTGAGTAAATTTAAGTAAAATAAATCGAAAATAAAAAATTATTTAAGTAAAATTTAATTCCTTTCAATAAAATATAATTCCAATTGTGGTACGTTGATTTATAACAATTAAATACCAAACGAACTCTCTTGCATGTTATGAGTGATAGTGAAATACAAGATTTAGGAACACAATTCCAAAAACTGAAATTAACAGAAAGCTTAACAGAAATTAAAAATACAAAAATGGCAGTCTCCAACGAACAATTAAAAGCCATAATAGAGGACGCAGTTACAAGTGCGTTTAACACCCAACAACAGAGTTTTAATGCAAAGATACAGAGTATTCAGGAAAGATAGCGTGAAAATCACCGCTCCCCAAGTAGAAACATACAAGGATGCTGATATAAAAGTTAGAATCTTATGTAATGAAACTCTTGATATCCAAACATGAAGTCCTTACCTGATTTTCAGAGAAAGTATGAAACCTACGCGTCATGGAGAAAAGCGGCGCATACCGCATAGAGTTATACGATAAATATGACGGTAGCTTAAAGCATTTCCAAGCTCTAGGAGTAATGAGAAACAAAATTAAGGGCTCTGCGGATATGCTGCTTTCCTCTTTCGATTATTATAGATCGTTAAGACTTTACGTACGCGGACAAACGACCAATCGAACAAGAGATGTCGACGCTTCGGCAAAGAAATATGACACTACTACAATGCTATGACGAAGTAGAATGAAAACTGGCTTTGCTCATAAACAAAACAATTATGACTAAAAGCACTGTAGCTTCTGCGTTAAACGAGAAATTGATAGCATAGATAGTTATTTTTTGGACTATGACCAGGTTAATTTTTTATGCATAGCTCTCTGCTTCCGTTCATTGAAAGACCAATAGCAGGGAAAACATGTGAGAACGTTTCAGTCGGCGCTACCGACTGCGGAATACTCATTCACGCCCGCACGTCCGAAACAGTAAAGACACTTCTTAGTAACCAATATAACATCCAAATTATCCTTCATAGCACATCGAATGGACAAGTCGAAAGATTCCATAGCACCCTTAGTAACATAACAAGATGTCTAATGGCGCAAAGGAAACTTACCATTACTTTTGAAACAACACTTCAAACAACTATTGAGTACAACAGCACAGCTCATTCAGTAACTGACAAACGCCCAATTGGCGTAATTCATTCATCCTCTCCAGAACTTGAAACAAACTTCAGAAATAAAATTCATAAAGCACAGCTTCAAATGAACAGGATCAACGAAGCAAGACAGCATATATACAGTTTCAAGTAGGCGCCACCGTTCTCTTCTCTCACAGACAAACAAAAGGCTAGGGAACAAACTAACACTAAGGGAAGGTGGTCCACAAGGACAATTTAGGGTAAACACTAACTATATACCAATCATGGACGCGGACCTAACCATTTGGACGGACTTTCAATACGTAAAACATTCAACTAATTTAACGCTGTACTTAGAGCTAAGAAGAGACACAAAAGAATTAAGAAGCCAATTTCCAAAATCACATACGAGACAAATACTAGACGCCGACATAGGACGCATAAATGATCTTATAGCTACAGTAAATATATACACTGGTATAATGATCTAATAGCTACAGTAAATATCCACCATAGACATGCTAAAAGTATTAATATGTTAGGCACCGCCTTAAAGGTTGTGGCCGGTACTCCAGATTTTGACGATTTCGTAAAATTAAAATTCACACAAAAGGAACTTTTTAGAATCAGAAGATAGACAAATAACCATTAACACAAAGATGCAAGAACAAATAAATAAACTAACTAAACTAAAATCCCAAAAGTATGGCCACTGGGTGGCTGGTGTCACTAGTTTTTTGTATTATAAAGCAACCTTAGCTTGAAATTGTGGGCTACATGTTTGGGATCATTGTCTTCATGGAACGAAAAAACGTCGCCAAACCCTAATTTTCTTGAGCCTTGGTGAAATTTATTTTTTTTATTTTTAAGTAAGCCTCGTGAACCATTACGAGCAAAATATATATACACACACACATACACACACACATACACACACACACATACACACACACACATACGCACGCACGCGTAAGCATGCGCTCTGCTGACTGCGCAGTTTACACAGCGACTGCGCTTGGGCTGCAGTAGGGCTACATTATGGAAACTTAATTGTTGAATAAGTTTCTTTGTAGATGGACTTTCTTAATCAATCTTTCAGAGCGTAATTATGTCATTCGTATGTGTGTATTTGCCGAAGCACAAGTCTCTAGTACTTGAAATAGGCATTTTTTGCAAATGGGGAGCGAAAGGGGCGTGGCATACAAAAAAATAACAAATATCAAAATTTTATAAAATACACAAGAAACCAAATGCAAAATTTGGAGTCTCTAGCTTTAAAGATGTACGAGATATGATTTTATAACTGGTTTTCGATTTCATTTTTAATCGATAACATTAAAACGATAAAACTTATCGATTTTTTTAAAATAAACTTGATTTGAGCGTGCTATACAGGAACCTCCATAAAAAACTTCAAGTCTCTAGCTCTTACAGATTCTGAGATCGACGCGTTCACACATACGGACGGATCATCCTTGGATATCATCCTATTTAAAGGGTAGAACCCAAAGAGTTGTGTTGAGAACAGCTTTTTAGAAACTTGTTTTTGCTTCGTCGGGTGTACCTTCAAGATGATCTTAATTCCTTCCAACTTTGGTGTGTGGCTAATCGGTTACATTTAAATTGTTCTAAATGTATGACAATGACCTTCTGTCGTACTATTCCACATATTGCTAATTATTCAATTAATAATTATCCCTTGCAACGTATTTTTTCAGTCAAAGATCTTGGTGTACTTTTTGACTCGAAACTTAATTTCAATTCTCATATCTCAACTATCATAAATAAAGCCAAAAGTGTTCTTGGCTTTATTAAACGTTGGGCAAAAGAATTCAAGGATCCATTCATTACCAAACTTCCTTATGTTTCGCTGGTACGATCTATTTTAGAATACTGTTCAATTATATGGTCTCCTCAGCATAAATTGTATCAGGAACGATTTCAATCGGTCCAGAAACAGTTTCTACTCCTTGCCTTACGAGATCTAAACTGGGACCCCAATCTTCGTTTACCGTCTTATCTTAGTAGGCTTCTTCTTATTGATCTCCCATCATTAATCAATCGAAGAACTATCCTGGGGATTGTTTTTCTACATAATTTGATTAATGGTAATATTGACTCGTCATGCCTGTTATTGCAACTTAATTTTTCTGTTCCTTCCAGAACAACCAGACACTTTCCTCCGTTGTATTTACCATTGTGCACTTCGGATTATTCTTTGCATAGCGCGTTTCACATTTACACAATAAATTTTATCACGTGTTTTCCTCTGAACTCTCTCTACCTTTAATTAAATCCTTGCTTTCAGATCATCTTAGGGAAATCACACACTGTGCCCAGGAGTGAGCAGGTGCACAAATTTGACGACCTGCAAGATCTTCAACATTGTGGAGTGATTTCCCAATCCCTTCTTTTCTTTATCTTTCTCTCTTTTCTTCTTATTCTGTTTGCTTTTATTAATATTTTCAATTTTCTTTTAATCTTTACTTGTATAGGTCTTATTTAATAATTATACTTAAGAGTCTATAATAAATATAAATAATAAAACACTTTCTATCTTTTGTAGTTCAATAATATCACTGACATTACATGGCTATGAATTAGGGCATAGATGACCGAACTGGCAAATAAAATACCCCCATCGCGTTGGTGGCATTATTGAAATATTTTTTGTGTTCTTTTAGGCTATATAACTTATTTGGTTAGCTTATCTTTAAGTTTACTCCCGTTTTGTCAATGTCTATTTTTATACCCAGGGTATAATGCTTTTGTGAAAATGTATACAACAGTTAGAAGGAGACATGGCAGACCCCATAAAGTATATATATTCTTGATCAGCTCGATGAGCTGAGTTAAAATAGCCCTGTCCGTCCGTCCGTCCGGGCACATACACATACGCATAAGCACGCTCTCTGCTGACGGCGCAGTTAGCACAGCGACTGAGTGTGGGCTGCTCTCATAGTCTACAATGGGAAATTAAATGTTTAATAACCTTGTTTGTAGATGGACTTTCTTAATCATACTTTCAGAGCGTGATTATGTTATTTATATGTGTATATTTTCCAAATCACAAGTCTCTAGTATTTGAAATACGGCTTTTACAAGTTTGGGGGAAAGGGAAGAAAAATTGTATGAGCTACACATTATACTGAATACAAAATTTGGAGACTCTAGCTTTAAAGATGTGGGAGGAATAAATTTATAACTGAATTTCGATAACGTTTTAAATCGACAACTTTAAAACGATCAAATTTATCGATTTTTTGAAATAAACTCGATCTGCGAGTGCTATACACGGATCTACATAAAAAATTCTCTCTCTAGCTCTTATAGATTCTGAGATCGACGCGTTCACACTAAATTGACTAAATTGACTCAGTTCGTGGAGCTGATCAAGAATATATATACTTTATGGGGTATGCCACGCTTCCTTCTGCCTGTTACATACATTTTATCAAAACCATTATACACTGATTTCCCATTTTCAATGGGTTCAGGGTATAAAAATACATATTATGAAATTATATGAGTCGATTTAGCCCTGCCCGTCTGTCTCTCCGTCCGTTTGCAGTAACTTCCCATGAATATTTAGAGTTTATGTACTGTTTAAAAAATTTAATTTAGAAAATCCATCTAGATAAAAAGTTTAACAGTTACATTCTCATATTAAAACCCATACTGCAGACCAAACCACGAAACTGCGTAAGTTGCGCAGATAGCAGATTGCCTGCTTACATGCTATGGTATGCATAAATGAGAAGAAGCATGAGTGAAATAGCAACTCTGCGCCGGGTTCAAAAGTCGGACACCCCCGTTATTACTCTTATTACTTATCACTTACCTGTTTTGATGCACAAAATAACGAAATAAATATCCAAAATATGAAAATTTTCGCTACAACTGTTCTACACGGTAGTAAAATCATTTTGGAGTTGATTATAACGTCTTAGTTATCATATCTATAAAAAAAAATGAGAAAATACATATATTCATTAATCTCCACGCATACACTTACAATATAAAGCTGTGAAATATTACTGGCTGATTACAAAGTGAATTTTTTTACACTCATTCACAAAGTGAAATGAGTATATTGGTTTTGTGCAATGTCCGTCACGCTGTCCGTATGAACATAAACCGTTTGCACAGTTTTGAAGCTAGAGAGTTGAAATTTAGAATATATACTCATGAATACCCTCGAATTATAAATTGTCAAGATTTTCCCGGTACGCCCACTAGGGGCGTGGCCAATCGGAAAATGCATTTTCCGATATCTCAGAAACACTACAATTTGGAATGTGTTGACAACCCAAGATCAATAAGCTATGGCGGATATATCTTCGCCCATTGGGGGCGTTTCAAATCGGGTAAAACTGTATCTTCTACAGTTTTAAAGCTAGAACGCCCAAATTTGGCACGAAGTTTACTGCTAAAATCCTATGAAGATCGACAAGAAAACTTTATTTTCACGCCTACTAGGGGCGCGGCAAATCGCATCTGGCTATATAGTGATTTTTCAAATTCTGTAATATTTTGAGCACTATGAATGCTAGGGACTTGAAATTTGGTATATATACTCGGGTTGACAACTCAAGATGAAAAAGATATGGCGGATATACCGCAAAAGTTTATAGCTCCTACAGTTTTAGAGCTAGAAGCTTCAAATTACTGGTGCTCGCCTCTATCGATAACCCAAACAAGTTTTTACGCCCCTTTTAGGGCATGCCCGGCAAAATAATACCCTGTAATTTTCGCATTTTTTGAGTGTAAGCATCCAAATTTCACACTTATGTTACCCTTCACTACTTCTAATAACCAAAAATTGTATGTCTACGCCAGGCAAATCGGGAAAAACTGTATGTTTTTCCGATTCTCAGTGAGAAACCCAAAATTTTGTGACGATATTACTGCTGATCTCCTCTATTGATTTCCAAAAAATTATATTTGTACAAACCAATTGGAGGCGTGGCAATGGACGTGAGCTGTGCGGGTGTGGATGAGTATTCCGCAGTCAGTAGCGCTCGACTGCAACGTTTTTACTTGTTATACCCTGAACCCATTAAAAATGGGAAATCAGGGTATAATGATTTTGTTAAAATGTATGTATCAGGCAGGTATGATCTTCCACCCGCCTCGAAAACCACAAAAGCAGAAATTTTTTTACCCTTAACCCATTGAAAATGGAAACAGGCAGCGGAGACATGGCAGACCCCATAAGAGCTAGTCGCTGCGTCAAGTGCGCAGTCAGCAGTGCGCGTGCTTATGCGTGCGTGCGTATGCATGAGTGTGTGTGCGTTGCTCGCAATATTTGTATATATAAAATAAACATAGCATGTTGGGAAGATTGGCTCTTCGCAGGGTTCAGGGTATCTCGTATTCGTGCGTCTCGACTATTCATTCGATCATTTTTTAGTTTTTTAAATAACAAAAAAAAAGTATGTCATATTAAAACAAGTAAGAGTGCTCTAGTCGAGACGGCTCGACTACGAGATACCCTGAACCCTGCGAAGATCCAATCTTCCCAACATTCAATGCTTATTTTACATATACAAATATTGCGAGCAACACACACACACATGCATACGCACGCACGCATAAGCACGCGCTCTGCTGACTGCGCAGTTGACGCAGCGACTGCGCTTGGGCTGCAATTTGCCTATTCTATGGGAAATTAAATGCTTAATAATTTTTTTTGTGGATGGACTTTATTAATCAAACTTGCGCAGCGTAATCATGTCATTCATATGTATGTATTTGCCAAAGCACAAGTCTCTAGTATTTGAAATACGAATTTTGCAAATTGGGGGCGAAGGGGGCATGGCATCACAAATCCAAAAATGACAAAATGTCCGCATTCATTACACAAATCTACACAGTAAATTTGGAGTATCTAGCTTTTACGGTATACAAAAACGAAGAACAGTTATCGATTTTTACCGATAATAAGGAAACGGGATGAGTTATCGAAAATCTAAAAAAACTCGTACTGCGTAGGATACACACGAGTATACACAAATTTGAGAGCTCTAGCTTTTGTGGTTTACGAGATCGCTGCGTTCACACGGACGGACGGACGGACAGACGGACAGGGCTATTTAAACTCAGCTCATCGAGCTGATCAAGAATATATGTACTTTATTGGGTGTGGCAAGCTTCCTTCTGCCTGTTACATACATATTCACAAAAACATTATATCCTGATTTCCCATTTTCAATGGGTTCAGGGTATAACAAGTAAGAAAGCTCTAGTCGCCGGTACCCGACTAGGAGATCCCCTGCACCCTGCGAAAAACCGATATTCCAAACATTCTATGCTTATTGAACATATAAATATATAAAAGCAATACATGCACACACACACATACAAATACGCATAAGCACGCAGTTAGCGCAGCGACTGCGCTTGGGCTGCAGTATGGCTATATTATGGGAAGTTAATTGTTGAATAAGCTTTTTTGTAGACGGACTTTTTTAATCAAACTTTCAGAGCGTAATAATGTCATTTATATGTACGTAATTGCCAAAGGACAAGTCTCTAGTATTTGAAATACGGCTTTTACAAGTTTGGGGGTAAGGGAAGGAAAGGGTATCCAAAATGTGACAAAAATTAAAATTGTATAAACTACACATTATACTGAATACACACATTATACTGAAGACTCTACCTCAAAAGATGTGGGAGATATAAATTTATAACTGCATTTCGATAACGTTTTAAATCGATACCTTTAAAACGATCAAATTTATCGATTTTTTGAAATAAACTCGATCTGCGCGTGCTATACACGGACCTACATACAAAGTTTCAAGTCTCTAGCTCTTATAGATTTTGAGATCGACGCGTTCATACATACGGACAGACGGACAGACAGACAGGGCTAAATCAACTCAGCTCGTCGCCCAGATCAAGAATATATATATACTTTATGGGGTCTGCTACGCCTCCTTCTGCCTGTTACATACATTTTAACCAAACCATTATACCCTGATTTCCCATTTTCAATGGGTTCAGGGTATAAAAACGAGTATACACTGAATATTAAGATCTCTAGCTTTTGTGGTTTACCAGATCGCTGCGTTCATACGCACGGATGGACGGACAGACGGACAGGGCTATATAAACTCAGCTCATTGAGCTGATCAAGAATATATATACTTTATAGGGTGTGGCAAGCTTCCTTCTGCCTGTTACATACATATTCACAAAAACATTATACCCTGATTTTCCATTTTCTATTCTATTCTAGTCGGGGTACCCGACTATGAGGTCCCTTGAACCCTGCGAAGATCCGATATTCCAAACAAACTTAACTTCTTTTATATATGTATACATTACTAGCGCTCTGCTAACTGCGCAGGGACCGCGTCTGGGCTGCAGTAGGGCTATATTATGGGAACTTAATTGATGAATAAGTCTCTTTGTAGATGGACTTTCTCAATTAAACTTACAGAGCATGGTTATGTCATTCTTATGTGTGTATTTGCCGAAGCACAAGTCTCTAGTACTTGAAATAAGTTTTTGTAAATTTGAGGCGAAAAGGGAGCGGTATCCAAAATATATTAAAACTCAAAAATTTATGAAGCACACAATAAACCAAATGCAAAATTTGCAGTCTCTAGTTTTAAAGATGTACGAGATATAATTTTATAACTGGATTTTGATTTCGTTTTTAATCGATAACATTAAAACGATAAAAGGTGTCGAATTTTTGAAAAAAACTTGATATGCGAGTGCTATACAGGAACCTCCATAAAAATTTCAAGTCTCTAGCTCTTATAGGTTCTGAGATCGACGAGTTCATGCATACGGACAGACGGCAGACTATATCTGCTCAGCTCGTCGTATATACTTTATAGGGTCTGCCACGCCTCCTTCAGCCCGTTACGTAAATTTTTGCCATTATACTCGTCTTGCCTGTTATTGCAACTTAATTTTTCTGTTCCTTTCAGAACAACCAGACACTTTCGTCCGTTGTGTTTACCATTGTGCACTTCGTTTCACGTTTTTGTGTTAATTACAATAAATTTTATTACGTATTTTCCTCTGGATTCTCTCTACCTTTAATTAAATCCTTGCTTTCAGATCATGTTAGGGAAATCACACACAGTGCCCAGGAGTGAGCAGGTGCACAAATTTGACGACCTGCAAGATCTTCAACATTGTGGAGTGATTTCCCAATCCCTTCTTTTCTTTATCTTTCTCTCTTTTCTTCTTATTCTGTTTGCTTTTATTAATATTTTCAATTTTCTTTTAATCTTTACTTTTATATTTATTTTTTAATGATTATACTTAAGAATCTATATTTTTAAGTTTTTTCTAGGCTATATAACTTATTTGTTTGGTTTATCTTTAAGTTTGACACTCGATTTGTCAATTTTACTTTTTTTAAATAAATAAATAAATAAAAAAATAAATTTCCCTTTTTCAATTGGTTCAGGGTTAGTAAAAGTGATTTAGTCGAGACTGCTCGACTAGGAGATCCCTTGAACCTTGCGAAGAGCCGATATTCAAAACATTCTATGCTTATTTTACATTTATATATATATATATATATATATATATATCACGCAACACATGCACATACACATACTACACTGCGTACTGACGAACAGACGGATATGGCTTTTATACCCTTATACCTTCTTTTCCCATTTTCAATGGGTTCACGGTATACAAAATCATTCATATAATACGAATTGCAAATTTGTATGTGTGTTCATGCTCATATATAAGCATATATGTACATATGCGTACATTAATATGTACATACATGCATATTATATGTATATATTTATATGATTGCTCTATTGCTCAAACAATAAAATTCCTAATAGAAAGCTAAAGACAAGAAAATATAGATTACAGACAAAACATTTGGCTTATCAAGAATAACATTAAACAACCCGAATCATTATTCCTACTTGGGGTACACTTGTACCTAAAATGGTCAGTTTTAGCGCGTATTTAGTCAATTTGCAATGTGCGGAGGAATTGCATATTTTCAATACTTCTGAATAACAGCACAATTTTACGCTTGTTTCAAAAAACTGTACTAGCTTATCTGCCCTGCTTTCCTCAAAAAAATTCCTCACTTGTCTTGACAAAAACTTCTTCAAGTTTGCAACTTGCTCGAACAAGAATCGTCGATGGATATTTGTTTCACCAACAAATATTCTACACAATTCGTTACACTTCCTTCATTTTTATGGGAACAGTAGAAACCCGGGACAATTTCGTGTCAGGTCGGGACACCGGGACAATGCCTCCGAAAGCGGGACGTATCCCGGAATTCCAGGACGTATGGTCACCCTAATTGTACTCAAAGTTAAAAAAAATCATCAACTTTTCAAGATATAGATTTTCCGATTTGCCACGCTCTTAATTTGTATATATATATATATAGACATACAATTTTTGGCAAGTTCTTAGCAAGCGTCTAAGTGCGTCAAAAATGTGAAAATTACAGGGTATTCTTTGGTATGGCCAGCCTCCAAAGTCAGCCTACGGCATAGGTACACTTGAAGAGTTGCACGAAAGAAAACGCTGATAATTAAACTAAAATTGATTATTAAACAGCTTAGCATTAAAAAAAACTTTTTTTTTTTAATAAAAGGCTATTATTTATGCATCTAAAGTCAAATAATGTAATTTTTTCTCAGTGTGTAAAGTGTTGAAAAACTGTATATATGTATAAATATATATGTATGTATGACGTTCCAGCCTTACTTTAAGAATTAAAGTTCTCTCTCTCTCTATACATATATATATATATATATTAATATTATTTATATATATATATATATATATATATATATATATATATATATATATATATACTCGTATATATTCGTAGTATGAAATTAATTGATTAGGATATATGAACATACATATATAATGCATTCATCATTCCTCACGATACATACGAATGTTTGTATGGATATGAAACCACAAACATATGTATGAATGCGTTATGTTATCAGTTAACAATGTGAGTCATTCTAATGAACATACATACATTTGTATGTGCGTTCACTCACACATACCTATGTAAATATTTTGATAATGGAGGTGCACTTTGATATTGATATGCGTTTCACTCCTTTATGTGGGTAAGAATTTTATTTAAAAAATGCCAGTGAATTTCCATAACACAAAATGCTTACACGACTGTAATATTAAATATAGACACCTAACTGCATTGAAGCAATCAACTTATAGCACCCGACCTCTTCAATTTGTTTAATTCACTATAAAAATGTTTTCTAAATATGGGTTGGTAACTGTTAAATAAATGGGTATTTTTAAGTATCAAATTCTTTATAACAATACAATAATAAGTGTTAGACTCATTTGAAAATTTACTCGATTATTCAGTTATTCGATACTTAGCATGTTAAGGCGATTAGAATCTATCAAATATCTTGAAAAAAATTCTTTCGATATGTAAAAAAGACATGTACATATATATGTATATATATAAATAAATAGATAATCAAAATCTGAGTTTTCTTTTTTTTTTTTATGTCATATATTTACTTGTATCTTTAGATGCCCATATATTTTAAATAAATTATGAATTTCCCGAAATTTTTATTCGAGTAAAATTGTACAATATAAACTATGACATATGTATATATGCAAGACTGTACTTAAATTAAGATGCTTTCCGTTTTTAAGTAGGGTGACCAGATTGGCCTCAGACCATTCCGGGACGGTCGACGACTTTGTTGCAAAAAACTGCTTATCTGCGTTGCTTTCCTCCAAAAAATTCTTGACTTGTCTTGACAAAAGCGGGACATGTCCTGGAATTCCAGGACGGATGGTAACCCTATTCTTAAGCCAACTAGATTCTTAGAATCTCGGCTGTTACTTTCGTTTCCTGTTATTCAGCAAAGCAGAGTTTATTTAATGCCGATGAAAGAGCTGCATAAATGGGTAGATAGGCATGTAATTATGCAGGCTTTTAAAACGACAAAGTAAATGTTCGGTATTAGTATTTTGTATGCTTAAAACTGCTTTTCTGCGCTGCTTTCCTCAAAAAAAATTCTTCACTTGTCTTGACAAAAGCGGGACATATCCCGGAATTCCAGGACGTATGGTCACCCTATTCTAGATAGAATAAAGAATTACATTTATAACGTTCCTTGTACACCGTAAATTAATTTGACAATAGTTATTAATATTCTTAGGTCATACACGCGCATAAAAATTCAAAAATCCATATAAGCTCATGTACTATATTACCGGTAGGTTTCCTACGAGGACTAAGAGGGAGTCAAGGAAAACTACAAAATTTCTAAACATATAATTGTTTTTATCGAGCTATCGAAAAACTTGTTATGTATACATATAATTTAAATATATGTAATATAAATAGAAGTTCCATCTCTGAAAATAAAAAAGAAAAAACAAATATCTCACCGTTGAGCCGATGTTTAGTTACATCATTTTACCGATAGAAAAGTGCCATCACAAAAAATAGCATTTCTGAACAATTTCAACGATGGAAGGCGCAAATAGGTTTATAAAAGGAGTGTTAGGCGATATAAGTAGTCGTTCAGCTTATTCACAACTTTTTATTGGTGTAACTTCAGGATGGTATGTATTGAAACTTTGAAACTTTTATTATCTATAATTTAAGTAAAAGACGGATAGCAAACTAAAGAGGTATTGTATATATGTTTGTATGTTTTTATGTTTTCGCATATTTAAAATGTGTGCGAGACGTCCAGAGCAAAAAATAAAAATTGTCAGAAATTGTAAGAATAAAATATTTACATATGAAAATGTATAACACAAATCCATATATGTATATGGATGTATGTATAAAAACTTTCAAACATACAATAAGTTTATGAGACAATCTTAACTCTAAGAAACATCGTTGCTTATTGAAGAACTGAATAATCAAAAAAACAGTATACATACACCTACAAATTTTTATATATTATGTTGTAGTTATGAGTCATGACTATAATATAAGCAAGAGTGCTCTAGTCGAGACTGCAAGACTACGAGATGCGCTGAACAGTGCGAAGAGCTGGTATAGCAATTTGCAAATCGTTTCACCCTTCTGCACATCATAGTAAAACACATACGTCCATATGTATGTACTTATGCACACACACAAACACACGCACACATCCGAGAATTTGAGTGCTGAATAACTTTTTGAAATTAGTTGAATTTTGCAAAATAGGTGGGAAGAGGGAGAGGTATGCAAAAACCGAAATGTGTGCATTATTGGGTCCTAGATAGTAAATCTAAGTACATAAGTAAGTCTCCAGCTTTTACGCTATGCTTAAAAACGAAATCAAATGATCGATTTTTATCGATAATAGAGAAATGGGATGAGTTATCAAAAAACAAATTATAAAAAATTGTATACACAAGCGTAGTGTTAAAATTTCTCTGGGTTCTGTGGTTTATGAGATTATTGCGCTCACGCGGACGGACGGACGGACATAGCTAGATCGACTCAGTTCGTCGTCCTGTTAAAGATGGCAAGCTGAATATTATACTTTATGGGATTTGCTATTCTACCGTTAAAAACGATTTCAAATGTAGTGTTATGTAGAACTGTAATAGTTTAACCAAGAAACGTGGCTAATGAAAGTTAATAAAAGTTAAATTAAGTAAATGTTCAACAAAAGGCGGAAAAAATCTGAAAAAATAATTACAAACTGTAGTTGTACAAACCAACTTCAGAAATATCGGTTTTTATTAACGTGAATTGGTTTTATTATTTAGACAATATCAAAGAACGTTTATTGACACAAAGTGTTAGGATGTGGGTCAAAATAAATATCTAAGTCCACTCCACAAAACGCCGCGAATCGTTTCAAATATACTTTTTTATACCCTGAACCCATTGAAAATGGGAAAACAGGGTATAATGGTTTTGTTAAAATGCATGTAACAGGCAGAAGGAGGCGTGGCAGACCCTATAAAGTATATATATTCTTGATCAGCTCGACGAACTGAGTCGATATAGCCATGTCCGTCTCTCCGTCTGTCCGTCTGTCCGTATGTATGAACGCGTCGATCTCAGAATCTATAAGAGCTAGAGACTTGAAATTTTTTATGTAGATCCGTGTATAGCACGCGCAGATCGAGTTTGTTTCAAAAAATCGATAAAATGTATCGTTTAAAAGTTATCGATGTAAAACGTTATCGAAACGCAGTTATAAATTTATATCTCCCACATCTTTAGAGTTAGGGTCTCCAAATTTCGTATTCAGTATAATGTAGAGTTTATACAGTTTTGATTTTTTTTACATATTTGATACCACCCCCCTTTCCTGCCCTTTCCCCCCCAACTTGTAAAAGCCGTATTTCAAATACTAGAGACTTGTGCTTTGGCAAATACATACATATAAATGACACGATCACGCTCTGAAAGTTTGATTAAGAACGTCCATCTACAAAAGAAGTTATTAAACATTTTATTTCCCATAGTAAAGCCTATGAGCGCAGCCCACGCTCAGTCGCTGCGCTAACTGCGCAGTCAGCAGAGCGCGTGCTTATGCGTATGTGTATGTGTGTGTGCATGTATTGCTTGTATATAAGTTTATGTTAAATAAGCGTAGAATGTTTGGAGTATCGGCTCTTCACAGGGTTCAGGGGATCTCCTAGTCGGGTACCGCCAACTAGAGCTTTCTTACTTGTTTTTTTTAAATATCTATTCACTTTTGTCAAAATATATTAATCAATGACTTAAGTCCTGTGAAAAAGTTAATTAAATTAAACATAAACCCACTATTTGTGTTTGAGGTTTAGATCTACGCTTTTCCATTAAAGTTGGATTACTTGCTTCACGCGTAAAACAATACATTTTTTGCTCAAAACTATTTTTTAATAAGTATGTAAGGTTCTTTCGATTATTGCAATAAGTAAGACTTTCATAATGAAACCGCTCTTGCAGAGCAAGTAAGAGTACGGTGAGTTTTGTGGACGCAAACACTTGAGTATTTTTGTTTTTTTTTTTAGGAATAATATTAGACTAAAATAAAATGGTACTATTGTTTAAATGCTATTGTGTAGATAATTTAATATTTTATAAACATGTATCAAAACTTTTTATTTTACAAAAAATTTGACGAAGTTACGGCGTGTTTTGTGAAAATGTATCAGGGGTACGGTGACTTTAGTGGCACACTGTAGTTGTAAACTGTTCATATAAATAGTACTAACGAGTACTGGCACGTTTGAGTTTTTGCGTTACGTGTATAGGTCAGACTGATCTAAAACCGAGATCCTCATTATTTACTTGATTAAATAACTTTAATAAATAATCTACTGAGTACTCTAAATAAAATGGAATAGTAGCGTCTTCTTCCGCATCTAAAGGCCTGAGTTTTCAAAAATGAAGACATTGAGATTTACTATGAATTCGTAAAAGACTTACCAACACAAAGTCATAAAATCAAACATTTACCAACAATATCAAAGCAATGAAAATTAAATGAAGCAAAAACTTAATTTGTACAAAATGTTTCCAATTTTTGGATGTCAACAATAATTAATTAATTTTTCAGACGAGTAACTGCTTTGAATTAGAATGTCATAGTGTTGTCATACAGTAAAACATCATCCAAATAGAAAAAGAGAGAAATTTGTGGTACTCTGTGTTAATCTTCCATTCCTACAAGGTTTTAAAAGTATCTGTATGGTCAGTAAATCTACAACCAAATATAAGAGCAGTTTATTGAGAGCTTAACGGGTATAAAATAAAAACTCCTTTTCAAAGTTATTTTCATCTTTTTATTATTATACAAAACACAGTATTGTTTTCGTTGGTTTTAGTCCTTGTCTTTCAGAAACCTTTCTAAAAATTTCCATTTCGAAATTTTCTGTTATTGAATAACTGATTCTTGGTCAATCCTTTATTTGGAACAATAGCCACAATTTTTTTGGGCCAAGGCTCTAAAACCGCCGTGCCAAGAAAATATAAATTTTTCCGATTTGGTACGTTATCAGTGGGCATAGATATATGTAGTGGAAGCACTATATATTTTTGAGCATGGGTTGTCAACGCGAGTATATATTCCAAATTTCAAGTCTTTAGAACTTTAAATAAGGGCGTATCTGTTATACCAGATATAGTATTTCCTGATTTTCCACGCCCCAAGTGGTTTTATCGGGAAAAACTTAACTCTTTATAAGATGTGGGTACCAATGAGTATGTGTTCCAAATTTGAAATCTGTAGCATCAATAGCGGCGAAATGGTTTGAATACGGACAGACGGATGAAAAGCAAAGTCGAAATTATCCGACTACGAAATACCTTGAATCTTGCAAAGAGCTGATATTCTAATTATTCAAGGCTTATTTTAAATATACATAGCAAAGCTCATAAGCACAGATTCATACACACAGTATAAGCACACGCTCTGTTAACTGCGCAGCGGCTGCAATTGGACTACACTGTGGTAACATCATTGCTGAAAAACTTATCTTCTATGTGGACTTTCATAATCAAAATTGCACAGAGCGATAATGACATTCATTTGTGTCCAAGGCGCTTCTATTTGAAATACATTTTTTGCCAATTTATGGTGAAGAGGGGATGTATCCAAAAGCAAAATATAAGAAATCTGCATTCATATTACAGAAAATTAAGATATTTCCTTTTTTATGCTATTCAAACTCTAATATGAAAATGAGTTGTCAAAGTTATCGAAAAAAAAAAACAAATAAGAGTGCTCTAGTCGTGCGTGCGTGTGTGAAATATTCCTAAATTATGGGAAATGAAATGTTTAATAACTTTTTTTTTGTGGATTGACTTTCTTCATCAGACTTTCAGAGCGTTATTATATCATGCATATGAGTGTATTTGCCTAAGCAAAAGTCTAGTATGTGAAATACGATTTTTACAAAGTTAGAGGGAAGAGAAGGGAAGGGGGGCGGGGGATACCCTAAAAATTACAAAATCAAAATTGTATAAATTACACATTGAACTAAACACAAAATTTGGAGACTCTACCTCTAAAGGCGTACGAGATATAATTTTATAACTTACTTTCGATAACGTTTTTAATCAATAGCATTAATACCGATAATAGTTATCGACACGTTCATACATACGG